>OX243900.1:0-1259166 GCA_945859665.1 Anorthoa munda | reverse complement strand
CGTGGCGATTATGGCAAACCCCCCCAAACCAAATGAATAGCACACATAAAAAACGGCCCCGAGTGCCCGGCAGCCCGTCTACCCTCGGCTACGGTAGCGGTCGAGGCGATGGCGTGGCAAGGGGTGCGAAGAATCCCCGGAGTGGACCCGGCTACCCCAATAAACACCGACGACTGGACCTGGCAACTTATAACACGCGAACACTCCTGACCGACGAGAAGATAACCGAACTCGAGGCGGAATTGAGCAGGTTACGATGGAGTATTATAGGGTTATCTGAAGTCCGAAGAGAGGGAGAGGACTCGATAATCCTCAAATCCGGTAACCTGCTCTATTTCCGAGAGGGTGACCGGCAGTCCCAAGGTGGTGTCGGGTTTATCGTCCACAGGTCCCTTATGAACAACGTGGTGAAGATCGAGAGTGTGTCGACCAGGGTGGCGTACCTTATACTCAGAATATCCGCAAGATATTCGCTGAAGGTCATACAGGTCTACGCCCCAACCTCGGCACACTCCGACGACGAGGTAGAGGCCATGTATGAGGATATCTCTAAAGCCATGCATGGTTTCAAAACTCACTTCACCGTTGTCATGGGGGACTTCAACGCGAAACTGGGCAAACGAGACGAGGATGAGCTGCAAGTGGGGCAATTTGGAGTTGGCCGTCGGAACCACCGGGGTCACCTACTGGCCAGTTTTATGGAGAAGGAGGGCCTCTACATGATGAACTCCTTCTTTAAAAAGCGTGAGCACAGGAAGTGGACCTGGCAAAGCCCCGATGGTGCAACTAAAAACGAGATCGACTTCATCATGTCAACCAAGAAGCAAATGTTCAATGATGTCTCTGTGATCAATTCGGTGAAAACCGGGAGCGATCACCGCATGGTAAGAGGCACATTGGACATTCATGTCAAGCTTGAAAGGTCTCGACTGATGAAGTCCACGCTCCGTCCAGCACAGATCCAGGTCCAAAACCCCGAGAGCTTTCAGCTCGAACTCCAGAATCGTTTCGAGTGCCTAGGGAGCTCAGTGGACGAATACAATGACGGGTTCGTGGAAGCTGTCCATACGGTCGGGTCTAAGTTTTTCAAGACCCGTCGTACAAATAGGAACAAAAAGCTCTCTGATCCTACTCTCAAGCTAATGAAGGAGAGGCGTAAGATGATCCTGCAGTCTTCAGACGATGCGTTGAAATACCGGCAGCTAAATAGACGGATCTCAAAATCCTTGAAAAGCGACCTCCGCCGCTTTAATACTGAGCGTATTGAAGAGGCGATTGAGCGGAATAAGGGCTCCAAGGTCTTTGCAAGAGATCTGTCTATTGGGCAGAGCCAGCTCACGAAACTGAAGACCGATGATGGCAGGATCGTTGCCGCCAAACCAGAACTTCTGAGGGAGATCGAGAGATTCTATGGGCAGCTGTACACGTCAACCAGTAAACCCGTCGCGAATCTAGCGAATGACCCTAGATCTAGATTGACCCGACACTATACCGAAGACATTCCGGACGTCAGCCTGTATGAGATTAGGATGGCTCTGAAACAGCTTAAGAACAACAAGGCACCGGGTGACGACGGAATCACGGCTGAACTCCTGAAGGCGGGTGGAAAACCGGTTCTTAAGACCCTTCAGAAGCTGTTTGATTCCGTCTTATTCGAGGGCAAAACGCCACAGGCATGGTGCAAGGGTGTGGTGGTACTCTTCTTCAAGAAGGGCGACAATGCCCGGCTGAAGAACTATAGGCCCATCACACTTCTTAGCCATGTCTACAAGCTGTTTTCAAGAGTCATCACGAATCGTCTCGCGCGCAGGCTTGACGATTTCCAGCTTCCCGAACAAGCCGCGCACATACGCTGCGCCAGGTTATACAGAAGACCGAAGAGTACAACCTGCCTCTCTGCTTAGCGTTTGTGGACTACGAGAAAGCCTTCGATTCGATCGAGACTTGGGCTGTATTGCAGTCTCTCCAACGGTGCCAAATTGACTACCGGTACATCGAAGTGTTGAAGTGTTTATACAAAAACGCCACCATGTCAGTTCGACTTCAGGATCAGACTTCGGAACCAGTCCTTCTGCAGCGAGGTGTGAGACAAGGAGACGTCATATCTCCGAAACTGTTTACTGCTGCACTGGAGGATGTCTTCAAGGTTCTGGATTGGAGAGGGCTAGGCATCAACGTCAATGGCGAGTACATCACTCACCTTCGGTTTGCCGACGATATAGTGGTTATGGCTGAGACTATGGAGGACCTCAGTACAATGCTCGATGACCTCAGTAGAGCTTCCAAAAGAGTGGGTCTTAGGATGAACATGGACAAAACCAAGGTGATGTTGAATGCCCATGTTACACCCACTCCTATCAAGGTCGGAGACTCTACACTCGAAGTTGTGGGCGACTATGTCTACCTTGGACAAACGATCCAATTGGGTAGGGCCAACCTCGAGAAAGAGGTCAACCGTCGAATCCGACTCGGCTGGGCAGCGTTCGGGAAGTTGCGCGGTATCTTCTCGTCCAACTTACCACAGTGTCTCAAGACGAAAGTCTATGACCAGTGTGTGTTGCCAGTGATGACATATGGCTCTGAGACGTGGTCGCTTACAATGGGCCTCATCAGAAAGCTTACAGTCACTCAAAGGGCAATGGAGAGGGCTATGCTCGGAGTTTCCTTGCGTGATCGAATCAGAAATGTAGACATCCGCAAGAGAACCAGGGTTACCGACATAGCCCGAACAATTGCCAAACTCAAGTGGCAGTGGGCAGGGCACATTGCTCGCAGAACGGATGGCCGATGGGGCAGAAAGGTTCTGGAGTGGCGACCGCGAACCGGAAGACGTTGCGTTGGAAGGCCTCCCACTAGGTGGACCGATGACCTGGTGAAGGTTGCGGGGATCCGCTGGTTGCGAGACGCACGGGACCGGTCAATGTGGCGACGCTTGGGGGAGGCCTATGTCCAGCATTGGACGTCTTTCGGCTGATATGATGATGATGATGAATGAGCCCAAATGTTGATATCTCGTCTGGTTGAGGAATTGCTATGGCAACTTCCAGCTTTGAGGCCAGCTCCTTAGTACCATATTATTACAATGTAAGCCACACACACATACGAAAGCGAGGTAATATAGAGCTTGTAATTAAGTGTACATTGTTTTTTGTGACCTCCTTCTAGGTGGGGCAACGACCTGGTATAGGATGCGGGAGTCCGGTGGATGCAAAACGCACGGAGCGACGCTTGGGGGAGGCCTGTGTCCAGCAGTGCACGTCTTCCGGCTGAAATGATGATGATGATGATGTTTTTTGCGGGTGCAACTCTGCCCAACCATTTGAGAAATGAATTATGTTATGTTATTGTTTTATAGTTGTTGACTAACGAATGGGTTGCATCTACCTAAGTTATGTCGTTGTTTTCAGAAACATATAGAATAATTTTCGGTAAAAATATTTAGGCAATCACTTCTTTTAAATCTGTGAAAGTGTCCCTAAATTATATTTTGTGGCCTTGCCGTGTCTGTTCTTCGCCCTATCATCATCATTCAAATTAGGAAAGAGTAAAACTGTTTAGGTATGTACCAACTCATTCAACTCTTCTGAACACAACAACGTGGAAATAACAATGCGTCTAAATATATCCGCATCTATCTCACACATTACACTTCTCTATTAATACAGAACCCAGTCCCCACTAGTTAGTGCCATATAAATCATGGCCGGTATTTCTGTACGTCCGTCACTGGGAGCGCTGATTTATTTAGCTAATTACAAGTGTGTTCGTCTTGTTGCTTCTCTCAGAACACGAAGGAAAAATATCACGGATTGATTAGTTTTATAGTCTTAATTAAGTTGAATCACTTTGACTTTAAGGCTGTTAAAACGTCTTTAAGAAAGTGTCGATAATTTTCATTTGAATTGAGTTTGGAACTATCGGATTTTGAAAGTGCGTCGTTTCTGAATGATGAATTACTGAGAAATATTGAAGATTTTTGTTTTATGTCTAGAGAATGGGCCTGTCTTTTGCAGATTTGCGTGAATTGGGCCTAGTTGGCCATAAACCTCTACACAGTTCTGAACTACCATTTTAGCTAGGTACATTATTGACCCACTACTGTTCAAAGGCCTTCCTTGTTCGTTGTTATTTGGTGTGCCGCATGGGGCCAATTCGTCAAGAGCGAGTCGAAATCTTCACATCAACGTTTCTTGTTCTTGCTTCATAGACGGGATTATATATACTTCGTTGTGAAAAATGCCTGTTTCGTTAAATTTCATTTGACACAATTATCTCTAACTAAGAATTTATTTTCTCGTACAAAATTCTCGGTGGATGACGCGACGCGACGTCTGAATCCAGTCAAATTGCAGGAAATTCCATAGCAACGACACGGCAAATAACATTCACACTGAATTGCTCACTGTTGCTCATTGTTGCTGCTTATTGTCCATTGTTGCTTACTCCACGATGTATTGCTAAGCTTCCCAAAGTTTGGGTTCTAATCTAAATGGTGGATTTTAATTTTAAACTATTTTCAGTCCAGACTGATATCTATTCTGTTCTGGCTAAATTAATGTTGCCATAAACAAGTTTTAGTGTGCAGCTTTAGTGTTATCTTTATTAAGTTATTTTAGTGTTTGGAAGATAGTTTCTTTAAAGTAATTAGTTTTCTTTAAGAGCTCTCTAAAGAAAGCACCTTTTCAAGATTATGAACTAAAAACCTTGCGCGTCACGATCTGTCTTGACAGACTGTGATGAAGCTCGATGATAAAAAACCGGCCAAGTGCAAGTCGGACTCGCGCACGAAGGGTTCCGTACCATTATCGCAAAAAACTAAAAAAAAAATACGTTTGTTGTATGGGAGCCCTACTTAAATATTTATTTTATTCTGTTTTTAGTATTTTTTGTTAAAGCGGCAACAGAAATACATCATCTGTGAAAATTTCAACTGTGTAGCTTTCACGGTTCATGAATTACAGCCTGGTGACAGACAGACAGACAGACGGACCGCGAAGTCTCATTAATAGGGTCCCGTTTTTACCCTTTGGGTAAGGAACCCTAAAAACGACACTGAAAATAAAATTTTACTCAATTGGATTTTTTTCAATAAATAATCAAAATAGGGTGGTTAAATTAGAAATATTAGACACCTAAGTACTTCTAAAGGTCTATCCACACATATCAGGGCCGTGCCAGGGACGTGGAAGGACCGTGCCCCGTCAGGAGCTCAAAAAAATATCGGTGGGTACATTTTATATGAACTCCCAATAAGGCCTCCCAATGACAATCTCATTACTAAGGATATAAAAGCAAAAAAGTTCGTTGGGAAACTTACGCCTACCTAGAAGCTTAACTCTACAATAACAAAATCCGTACCATTAATGTAATTTTCAAAAGTCCGCCGTAACGTGATAAACTTATTTATAAAACCGCTTTAGATTATGAAAATATAATTGCTGATTCATAAAATTAAAAGTTATGGCCGTAGGTACTCAAATATTAATGGTTATTATCGATTTTCGATATTTATGCGGCTTTAGCAGAATGTCAACTGAAAGACTACACTTAAATAATCACGGTTGTGGGGGTGTAGGTAAAGAGAGGTTAGTCATCTAACTGGCGTACACATACAGACACAAACTCACGTGTTTTCCCCATGGGAGTAGGCAGAAACTACAGAACGCCAACTGCTACGATCCTTACATACTTCTTTTGCTTCACTCACATTCATACATCTAGTCATACACACACGCCGGTTATGAGTACTGCGCATCTGGCCTTTCTGAAGAACATCAATCATAAGAACCGTGTATGTCCTGGCGAACAAACATTTTTTTTGTCGTTGTACAGGCAGTTTCGTCATGTTTTTTTTCCTAAGTTTTTCAGAACCAAGTGTTATGCGTGGGATTATTATGAGATCTGAGATTATTGAACTCAACTGTGCCAATTTAAGACGAATACCTATTTGAAAATTAGATCGTTTCTGAAAATCAATTATCTGCTCAGTCAAGTGTTTATTCTTTTCATTCCAGTACTTGTTATATAGGTTCTGAACTTGAGCTAAATTTCAGGAAATTATATTTTCTTTGTAAATTCGTGACTTTCCAAACTCCTACACCTTTAATTGAAATAAAATGATTTGGACTGGACTACTGAACAATTTAACTGTATCTTGAGTCATTCACTTCATTAATATTTATCCACACTACAAGGTATAATTAAAGTGGCCAGTTAGAAGTCCTTATAAAGGCAGGTGTAAATCCGAGCAGGCAATTGTGAGCACAACTCGTGTGTTACATCCCTTACACCCTTCATTACGACGGCCATGAATACTATTGTCATTAATTTGGCAGAGTGTGCATAGGGCGCGGTCTAAACTCACTCTCGTTATTTTTATACCACCCTGGTAATGCTTTATGACTTTTGGCACTTTTAAATACATTAATAAAGGTGGTTATTTGTTTAAAATGGTAATTTTGTGGAGGATTCATATTAGTTGGCGCTGCATTTAGAGGGGCTTGTTGATGAATTTGTCTGGGATAGTACTGTTACTATACTATTTTGCATCGCAGTTTCGATCAGGGTACACGTGTTAGTTTTGTTTTGGCCAACAAGACTTTTTTTAATTCTTTGATAGTACCTACCACGTCTACTCTTAAAACGGTGAAGGAAAACAACGTGATCAAACAGGCATAGAACTAAAAATTCGAATATATTATGTGACATCCATCAAACCGCAATAGGTCAGCGTGGTGGGTTAGATGTTATTTCAGTTTTCATGCTAACTATTAGACTATGTCCCATTCCCATCCCATCAACTAGGTACTTCAATAAAATACTTTTAATTATAAAATGAAGCTCAATTAAGTCACTGAATATTAATTACAGAATCGGAATACCTCTCACCGCCTCAATGTAGCAGTTATTTAAACCGCGGCGATATGTAAAGCAACGGCCGCAACTACATAAGTAATGAGAGGAGTCAGTCAATCGCCGCGGCTGCTAGAATTCATTATCCTCTACCCTTGCTCAGTTGCTCACTGTTGGGCTCCCACAGCTGAGTCTGTGTTATTGGCTAAATGGTAAAATAACCATTAAATACGTATTTCGAGATGATAAGAGGCTCTAACAAGGGACATTCTATCACCGAAAGCTACGCGATAGCGCTTGGTAAAATGTCAAAAATGTTTGGAATAAGGGCTGTCGCGTTTGTATTTGCCGCTAGGGGCGCTGGTGTAGGATGAGGTCTTTAAAATGACAAATTTAATTTTATTTACTACTTTTTTTATTGTTGTGAATAAAAAAAGACAACAATAAATTTCCAAAAATGGCAGCTTAAGATAGGTACAGGATTAATCAACCATTGATTTTATGTTTCAAAAATGTTATCTCCTATTTTTCGAAAAAGGGGCTGCGCGGAACAACAGCATAACTAATCGATTTTATATTTAATCGCAGTTCTACGGTATTAGAAATGATTTTAATTCAAACTTTGCTTCCGTGCGCGTAATTTATTTATTTATTAGTTTATCCTCGCACTGGAACGCTTTTGGCAGACACAAAATTGCCACAATGCCAAAGGCAATTGCTACCTATTTAAATTTGCCAAATCCGGAATACTATACTGGGCATTGCTTTCGTCGATCTTCAGCATCTCTTCTTGCTGACACAGGTGCGAATTTAATTATACTTAAAAGACATGGCGGATGGAAATCTAACCGGGTAGCTGAAAGCTACATAGAAGAATCGATTGATAATAAAAGTAGCATTACACGTGAAATCAACGAAAGTATCCAATCTCGACCATCGACCTCCCATCAAAGCTCTGAAATACAGAATCACACTGAAGAGATACTATACAACCAATTTCGACCTCTTTAGAATTATCCCAACCCAACATAATCTCCGGCAAGACCACTATAAATTTCAAAAATTGTACATTAAGCAACTTTATTTTCAAATAAAAAATTCTGCCTAGGTACTACTTAGTTGTAATTTCCGCGCATTATTTGAGAAAAGTACTATACAAGCCTTGGCCACAACTAGGCATTGATGGACTTACGTATGTGTGCGCCCACATTTACACGTTCGTCCATCAATGCCTCTTTTGCTGGCCGCTGCAGTAATGTACTATACTCAATCACGCCGAATGGCTGAATAGACAGATGAAATTTGGCACAGAGATAGTTATAGTTATAGTCTGGATTAGCACATAGGCTACTTATATACACCTTGTATAATGTTGCCTTGGAACGATAAAATAGTTATTACGCGGGCGATGCCGCTGGCAGAAGCTAGTAACACAATATTTTAAATACTACATGAGTTTTACAGTTTTTTTTAAACTGTATTTCAGCTAAGTTTGACAAACGGTTGTTGAATATTTCATAAACACATTCAATGTGCCCAAGATTAGAAAGAATGATAAATTAATTTTATAAGACTAGTGTAGACACGATCTAGAGACATTTTTTTTTAAAGCGTATTATTAGTAGCAAGTTATTAGGCATGCAATGTATTTTCTATAAAAACTTCAAACAAATGCGTCGCTTCGGGCTCTGCGACTAATTTATTTCTGTTCACAGCAATTTGTTTAATAACGTTTTATGTTCGCGCATATTTTTATAATGCCCTAGCGACAGGGCGCGACTTCATTTGGGATTTTTAACCGACTTAAAAAAAGGAGGCGGTTCTTAATTAGACTGTATGTATTTTTTTTCAAATTTTGGTATTACAGTCATATCGTTTAACAGGATTCAATTCAATATAATCGTAGTACTGGCCTTACTGGCGTTTGAAGTGAGAGCTTGAATCCATGTGTGAGTTCAATAATAACTATGATTGTAACTCCATTGAATCAAATTTATAAAGTAGGGATAGTAATTACTAAGCGTTAATTGCTATAGGTATTAATTTAGCTCATTATACTATTACCTACAAGCCGAGTGCTAATATGGGACTTTCCATCCTCAAAATGGCTAACATACATTCCTACCCTATTCAACGCCTTTAAAGAATAATAATTTTCATTTTGTAAGAAACTCTTGTGTAAAATTTCATGTTTCTAGACCGAACAGTAAGTTTGTTTTCATCAAAATCGGTCCGAGAAGACCTTTGAGTGTTTTTCGCTGTTTGTATATTTTTCAGATTTGAGCATCCATCATTCCTACTTGAAAATTTCACCTTGCTGGCTGTGTGCTGTGTTTTAGTGAATAAATGAATTCAAGATTTTCTGTTACTAGATAATGATCCTACGACCCAGACACGTCTATAAAAGCAATATTTAAAAACTGTCATTCAACTTTAAAAGAGCTGCAGTTTAAACAAAATAACAACCTAATAACATCTCTATTAAAAAAAATGTTAGCAATCAAAATATTAAGTGCCGATTCCAAAGCTTTTTTAAATGAAAAATGAGTGATGAATTTGATATGTTATCGTTTCAGACTTGTTTGTGCTCGATAATGAGATTTTTCTTTTACATTTTAGTTTGAATTTTGAATTTGAATACATATTATAAACACAAATTGGGAGAGTTAAATTGTATTTTTGATTTGTTGATGTGTCTCGTTAAAGCGTTAGTTGGTCTGTAAACGTATTTATTTTAGCTTTGTTATCAGTCTACTTGTTATTTTAAATTGTTATTTGTCTGCGTTGTATCGTGAATATTTAAAACTGCAATAGTTAAGTAGTCTACAAGATGTACTATAAAATGGCATTAATTTAGGATCAGTCTACATGGGAATAGATTGCAATCTCTAGTACTATAAAGCATATTATTTTTTATCTGTTAATTTCGTTTCTCTAGTAAATTATCTTTGATAACTCCTGTGACTAGAAGTAGATAAAAACTTATTAGTGCTACAAAACCTATAAAGAAAACTTCTTAATGGCCCATACATAATTGTGAACAAAAACTCACGCCTTTTTCCTAGCGCCACGTGCTAGGCTCCTTAAATAGTCCTTTTGCTTCATTAGCATCTAGTCACACACGCACGCTGGTTATGAGTAATGCGCACCTTGCCTTATTGAAGAACATCAGCAATAGCATTCGTGTATTTTCTAGGGCATCCCCTCCAGGCATTTACACTCTCATCTGCCTAGTTATAATCTTTTGGTCAGTCGCCTTTCATTCATGACCACACCATCTAGGCACACTCTTTCAAAAGGTTTGTCTCTACATTTGCTAATAGTAATCAGTTATGCAAAATACATAGTTACCTAGGCGCTATTAAAACATCACGACCTTCCCCTCTATCTATTATATGTTACCAGGACGCCTTAAAGACCCGGTGACACAGTCAATTCCAAAATAAATTCAAATGGCACACAAAGTAAAGCGAGCCGAGATGAAAGTTCAGCAGCATCCCTTTTCAGGCAGTTATCTTTGTCACTGGATCAAGATACCGCCGGTAGACGGCACTTTCCTCAAACTCTGGCCCCCATAATTAAAATGCTTTAGTGTTTATGTAAAATTTTGTCGTAAAAGCTGATTTAATGTTGAGAGTTATTAGCTCAGGAGCGTGGAAGACGGGCTTAACTTTTGTTGTGTGAAGGTGTAAGAACTTTATGGTAAGGTATTAAGAGTGGAGGTAAAAAATCTATTAAAGATTATGCGGTTTTCTTAAATGGTGATGGAAATAGTTTACCTGAATACAAATAGAATCCGTCCAGTGATTGTCACTGAGACACAAAGGTTCAGGTGATTGGACCTGTTCAGACATCCATTGACCAACTGCAGCTAGTTAGGATTGACTTAGTAGATCAAACAGACTGTTTGACAACGATTTACTTGGGTATTATTTTAATGACCGCTTTCACTAACGCTGAATATTCAACGCTAACCTGAGAGCTGAGAGTCGATAATATTGGGCATCGCATTTGCATTAACAGGCAATGCAGTTTCCTTATGTATACTGAGAGTTGTCTGTCCGAAAGATATTTATCCTTATTTATAAAAAATCTTGATACTGTTTAACAGAGCTGATAAGCTGATGTTTAACTCCCAATGCAACATTAATATCTTACCACGTGTAACTATTAACTATTTTAAAATCAAGCGCAAGTACGGAAGTAATCCCGTGGTTTGCGTTTCCGTTAGTGAACGTAAACGTAAAAGTTTACGGTGTGGTTTATAAGCCGCGGTTACGGGGTAGTTAAGACCCCGTGGTTTACTGGGTACTTGAAGAACCTATGTTTATTTCGGATCCTTTGTTTAAAGATCGATTGCTATGGGTTTAAGCTCTTGAAATGTTCGTGACTATCTGATTGCTATAAATGTTGGGTTATCCTCGTGTAGATAGATTGCTTGACGTCAAATTAATATAAAAGAGCTGTTAATGTAACGTTTCATTTACTGTAGCAATTTAGAAATCAACCTTTACATAATCATTTAATCGGAGGATTACATAAATGAAGGTATGTGGTGAAAACAATGGCTTAAGTTAGTGTTGTTGTGTACGAGCTTATCAAATTTTTATTTTATACCGCGTTAATTTTAAGGGTTCAAAAGTACAATAAGACAGTATTAATAAATCCTCCTTGGTATTATAAATGTGAAAGTTTATGAGTACCGTAAAACGAGGTTAAATTGATTAATTTTGAAATTAAAATTGACATAACTAGTTCAATTATATTTTGAAAAATATGAATAAAATGCAGTGTTGGCGACTTCACAAAAGAAATTATATTCACTAATAATTTTTTTTTTTACTTCCATAGTTTGGGAGAAAATAAAAAAAAACGAGCCTTTGAACGCTAAAATGAAAATGGGGTTACTTTGATACCCCATTGTTTTTCATTGCAATATAAAGTAACCCCAATTTAAAACGTATTTTTAGTGAATTCACACTGTACAATTCAAAATATTTTTTCTGCAACAATTAAACTTATTCCTGCGCTGAGGTTAATGCAAAACATGGCTGACATGTCAGTGTTGCAAATTTAAAAAAGAAAATTGAGATGCGTTCCGTTTTCACGGAGTTAGCTTTAAAAACCTAAAAAAATAAAGTTTTCATCAAAGTTACCCCAGATCTCAATGTAACCCCGTTTAACCGGTACTTATGTTTGTTACTCTGTCATGCAACAACTGCAGAACAGATTTGGATGATATTTAGCACTTTTTATCCAGGTTCCTGAGGTTAGTTTCCTTTGGAATAATCTCGATTTTCATTAGGGTGGAGCCGCGGAATCTTAACTAATATTTTAAAGAAACAGCCTGAATTTTGTGAGTTAGTCCTTACGTGTAGGGTAATCCCTGGAACCACTACGCCTAGTTAAAAAAAAGCTTTCACTATTTAAGAGGAACATTATTGCAGATAGTTTTACGCTATAAATTATTATGACCCAGACAATGCCGGTGTGACCCAATAGTGTACATAGTTAAACAGTTCTGACATGTTTGCAGTGATCACTAACAAAATACGTTAAAACATTGATATTTTCCACGAAACCAAGAACTTATCCTGTTTTCCTACTCCCGCTGACTTTCCCTCCAGACACAATTAAAACACAAGGAGGTTTAACCTCGATCCCTCCTGATTGAGTCCTATATTGGGGGAGTGACGTCACAGCATAAAGGAGCGTTTTTATTGCCGCGCCTGTACCTTTATGAGGTACCTCTCGTCTTATGATCGACGCACAAGTGGTAATTGACTTTTCCGGGTGAGGAGTTCAAATTATATGCCGCGACTTATTATTAGGAAAAAAGCGGAATATTACGTTATTTATTTTTGATGAAGTAGGAAAATACCGATGATTAAGTTTTTATGTTGAGTAAGGCAGAGCGTGTTAGGTACACAGTAACACACTACCGACAAAGAAAAATTAAATACTATTTTAATAATATGTCTATCATCTATGATTGCGTTTACTGCTGGACGTTGCCGTTGGTTAGTCCTAATAGCTTAGGTAACCCTTATAAAAGTAAGCATCTCTGTGACAGCGCCCCGTAAATAATAAAAGATTACGTTTACGACAAGACGCTTATATAAAAAGAACCCGGACTTAAAAGGTATTAACTTTGCGAATCCTTATTAATCTTCGAAGGCAGGTATATTCTTCAAAAAACAGGTATCACAGAGCCACGAAAGTAAATTAAATTCTATTGATACTCAGCCACGGATGCTCTCATAAGCAAAAATACAAGAAAAAATCTAGCCCGACTCGAGGCCCGGCTTTAAAAGCTCAGTGTCCTTGGTTTTACGGACGCCAATTTTAGTTGGGACGCTTTTATTTTGTGACGTAAGCACCCTTATCTCCAGTGGAATCAAGGCTCGTAATATCACGAGGATTCCTTATCTTGTCATTTTCAGTTCTAGCTTTAATTTTAGGTTGTTTTACTCAGTTATTAAAGTCTCCGACAGCGGCAGATCAATCATTACCGCTAGGTTATAGAGAATTTTTTCATTCGTGCTGAAACTTGGACAAAGATTCATTGCCCGTTGTGTGCGTAAAACGATTTTGTGATGCGATCGACGCCACAAAAGATGGGGGCGAAACTTTTGAAAATGATCGTCTTGGGCACAGTTTCAGGGTGCGGTCAGGGGCCGCTATACATTACGCTTCGATTCCGGGTGCATGCCAACTCAAATGGGATTCGATTAACGCGACGGTTTTCACGATGATTTGTCAATTAATGACATTTTCAATGTGTTTTATCGAAATTGTGTTGAATTTATTCTAATCCCACTTTGGCTATTATTTTTTTTATGTGACGATCTGTATTTTAATTACGATATTTCTTAAAATCACACTTAATATAATTTTTGTTTCAAGAAATGACGTAAAATCGATTCCTCTCAACTCGGAACTCCCCAGTTCCGCTCAGCATCACTTCAACCAAAGACATTGATGTCCATTAGAACTCCCAAAGTTTTGGAGGTCGACTTCCGTGAGTTGTGAGCCGTGATGGAGTCTTTATAGGTATCGTAATGGTTCTATAAGAGCTGTAAGACGCGCCTTTGTGAGAGCAAAGTTGCATGCACACGTAATAAAAAGAAAAATTGAGGTCATAAAACGCAGGATTCTAATATATTAGGAGAGAGTACGTTGTATCGATGTGTTATTGAAGTTTACACGATATATATTTTCTTTTGTACTTTTATATTGACATTAATGTTGTTTTGAGAGAGTACTGTGGCAATTTGGGGATCTAATTGAGTGTGTCAGCAATAATGTGAAGAATTTTATGACTGGGTTGAGTTGAATTTTGTGGTAATGAAGCTGTGTTAGTAACTAACTTATGGAGAGATAATATACTAGGCATTGTTTATTTAGGGCGCAGACAAGACATATAGCCTGCGACTTCGTCCGCGTCAAACCCGTAAAACTAAATAATAATTAAGGGTTTTATTTTCTTAACGCGGACCCCAATTCTTTTTCCAAAATAAACTCCTTAGAACATAAAATATCTACTAGTGAAAATCCCGTCCAAATCGGTCCAGCCGTTTCGGAGATTACCCGGAACAGACAGACAGACAAAAATCTTAAACATTTCTTATTTGTTATATACTTTCAGATGCATTCAATAAAACGATGTTATTTTGATATAACATACAGAGACTTCAATTGCATTTATTTGTATAAATATGTATATATTTCTCTTTGTGACCACTTCAATCATGTGTTTTAAGGAGGTTTTAAAACCTACAAAAAATATTAGCTGAGTGCCTCGTTGGTGTAGTGGAGGCAAGCGCTACTGCTGAGTATGAGGTCCTAGGTTTAATGCCTGGTGTTACTGGGTTTATTAATCTGAAGTTTCTCAGTAGCAGACCGGATTCTGGACTTGTGCCAAGTTGATGATAATAACTCGCTCCCTATCACTCTCTCTCTCTACTTTTAGTCTCTGCCTAACTCTTCGGGGATAAAAGGCGTGATCTGATGTTATGTTATATTAAAAAATATTGGAGAAAATTCCTACCTTCCCACATTTATCAGTGCCAATCTTACCGATCTCATTATTCCCACGATAAATCATGGAAACAAAATTGTTAATAGCATGGAACATCGTCGATCGGAAACTTTGTAAAAATCGTTATTTTCTAACTAGGCGACACCTGGTTTTTATCAAACTTTGTTCTGCCATGAGTTGGCGCTTAACATTGGCTCGAGTTGGCGCGTTACATTTATTAGTTTAGTCGCGAAGTGTTCAGTGAAGTTGGTACCGGCGATAATTGGTTACCACCTTTTCTCAGATATTTTAATGCAATGAATGTTCGCATAACATTTACTGACTCAGGATTTATTTTTCAATAGTCAGATAAGTTTTAATTGAAGAGTAAACAAGCCTGCTTGACATATTTTCTATACAAGAGTTATCCTCCTTATTTTATTGCTATCTGACTACTAAAACATCAGCACCATTACACACACCATTTTCTTCAAGTAAAAGTTATCTCACTATTAAAAAAATCAGCCCTTAAAAAATATTTCATCTCAATTAATAGTGACCTAAACTGCACACTGTCACAAATACTTGGTTCCCAAACAACATCTCCCCCCATTCATGAAACGACGTAAACAAACAGGTATTCCTGATCCACAGAGCTACATACAATCAGGTATACCACCCACATCCAATCCTTCCACGCACGCAGAGCACAGAAATTAAAAAAAAGACCAGCCACATCCGAGTCTTTGTTTGGCCTCGATTCTCGAATCTCTGACGCCACATCCGGCACATCGAAAGATTAAAAACTTTATTTTGGTGAGCAACGAAATTGTTTAATCAAAGCGTCGTTTAGAGGATGAAAGGGACGGCGAGAGGCGAGAGTGCGCCGTATGTGCTGTGCTGATGGACACAGTGCACCTTGCACCTTCCACAGTGACTCAACTGTGTACTCTGTGTATCAAGCCGGTGGGCCATTCAAAGCGGGCCATAAATTGTGGATAAAGTAATGGCCCGTCGGTAATGCAATCCAGAACTGAGGTTTGCTCTTACTCGTGTGTCGTTGATGGCTGTTAATGCCAATTAAGTTTTAAATATTTATATCACATCAGTTTTATGGTGATGTGAATGTTGCCCGTATGTTTTACACAAGTCAACACGTGATATTATTATGTGTTATTTCAACTGAATCCTAAAGAGGCCTTTTGATAGTTTCTAAACTAACAAAATCTTTTTTGAAATCCAGCCGTCCTTTTCTGTTTCAATTGGGATGTTGAATTAAAAAAAGTTGACGATTTTTGTTATGTATTTCGAAACTTTACATATCTTAAATTATATTGTCGTTTCAAAAAGCTCTTAAATATTATTTTCATTTTTTTTATAAGCAATTGAAAATCGATAGAATTTTGAAAAGAACCACGTGACTACGAACGGGCCACAATTAGTCGTCATGTTGGTGACGTCATAACGTTCAATGAAATCACGATAATGCAGTGTCAACTACACGTGGATTGATTAAAAATATCCGAAAATTAGTACAACAATATTATTAAACAACAAATTTTGTTTTAGTCATGTGTGATAAAGGATTCATAAAGGCTAATGTCGATAATATACCCTTTGATGATCGATTTGGAAGTTTTGAGCATAAATAAAGTAGTCCTAATGAATATTACGTGTTAGTGGGCCGGTGTTAGTTATTGTTGTTTACCAGGTACATTTAGAAACATAATTGTCATAACGTAATCGTTTATACATATGGGTGATATTGGTGTAAAATAAAAAGTAAACAAACTCGATTGGCGCGAAACTTTGACTTTGGATGTCAAAAAATTTCATTAGATACCACTAAATATGATACACATAAACATACCATTTTCGCTAATTCCCATTATTCACATATCCCTTAATATTAAACACTAATATCTATATTACATATTTAAAAACACTAAAAATGTTGTAGAACAGAAACGTGAAAATATTAACTTGGTAGATTTTCCTTACACTAATTCGTCAGTAAATATCTCTTAAATGCGTCGACCGATTTTCATAATTCAAACAGAAATATTAGTGTTACGACTATATCTGTCATTTAAGAATAAAATAATGAATATATCTCTATAATATATAAACAAAAAATCATGTTTCCAAGTTACGTACCTAATTATACAACAATGTCAACTTTTCTCGAAAGTTCCCTTAAAAATTTACTTTTCTCAGTCTTTAATGATCAAAGTAAGAAATTAATACGGATCTAATACTAAATTAAAACAAGATAAAAACATTATAATTGGAATCTAGTTAGACATAGAACATTTCTCAAATTTAGTACAGATTGCTAGGTACATTGTACATAGTACTATTGCGCGAAACACATATAATGGGGATCTTTTTATAGTTTTCGTACATAATGATACGAAGCAAGCACGATAACTTTTAAGGTTCGATATTTATGATCAATATATTCGATATTCATCAATATCTCGACGATAATAACAAAATTGAAACGGTTAAAAGTCAAAACACTGTATAAGCTATGTGCCACAATGAGTAGAAATGAACGTTGTGACGTCACACGGGCTCGGGTTTGTTCGGAAAACTGAAAAAATATTTTTTTTAAATCCAGTACCGAAAACACCCCAATGTTTTCGGTACTGGATTTAAAAAAAATATTTTCGATTGGATTTTACTTTGCAAATACAATGAAAAAAAGAAAACCAAAAATAGTTTTGTACGAAAACTTATAAAAAATCTTTGCATTTTTTACAAAAAAAAAATTGTTTCAACAAACCAATTGCATAGCTTTTGACAAGTAAATCCTAGCGCTTATTTTCCTTAATCTATGTTTCTGTTGATGAATTGTAATTAAGCAACGAAATAGTTTTGCATTAAATTTTATTTTCGCCTAATGATAAATTACCGTTAAAAGTATTTTTTGTTGAAAATAGCGCCAAACATTTTAGTTTGTAATTAGTGAAGTCATTCATGTAATGTTTTTGTTAGAATTTTTCACAAAGTTTGTCAAAAAATCATTTTGTGGAAAATAAGCAGTGATATTTTAATATTCTGATTAGTTTTACTAATTATTCTGAGACACTAAGTTCTTCATTCAAAGCCTTTTTCAACTTATGTGTGTTTTAAATATTCTGACTCCACCACGGCGTTTTCGTACATTGACTTACTGTTCACTCATCTCTATGGTCTCTCAAACTACATAGATAGTTGGAGGACAAGATAAAATAAATGGCTTGCACACAGGGTAGCAATAAGCGCCATAGACCACGTTAGGATCGAGTCGGATGTGTTCCGCTGCAACATTCCGAACTGTGACAAGAACGACCGGTTTTATTTCAAACGTACGTACAATTCGAATATTTTAAACGTATACCGTGCGGTTATGACTGCTCGTAAATATACACAAATATGGGAATTGTCTTTGCGTCTAGTTTGCGTATTTCGTTTATTGAGAACTATAAAACAGGATCGCATAGTGTCGGGAATTATTCATGAGACTATAACGTTTTTTAAACTGTACATTGCGAAGAATTTATCGTTGTTTCATACGTCTTTTGCTGAACTTAATTTGTAAGGACCAGAACAAACTAACAATCTTCACAAATCGGAACTCTTATAATCTTAGCTTGCACACATCCATTGATCCCGCTAATACTTGAGTTCGGTTCCAAACTAAAACTTCCTCGCAGGACATGTTCTGTTCGTTACTGCTATATTTAGCTATAGTGCGTAGTTCAGGAGGTTTTCTCGCGAACTTTATTGGGTCATAGTTTGGGAGCTCACTTGACGAAGTTTCTGCATCTTTTATAGTTTCGTAGTAATCTCATTTTTTGTTGTTTTTGTTTTGGGATAAACTGACCCGGGAGGAGGATATTAATACTTTTTTGCCATGTATTTCTGGAAGGACAGGGTTTCTGTTATTTGTTTGAATCAGTTATATGTTGCGTAAGCTTGTTGTGTCAGACCTTATCACGTATCAGTATTTGTGCTGAATACGAGCGTCTTGTTGACCTTGGCAGTGTGCCCGATAATTAGAGATAGGCTGTGTCTTAGGCAGTGATCCTTGTAGAGGATAAAGGGGACATTTTATTTACCTTGACATATTGACATCCTGTCTCGTCGCCACCCAGTGACAAAATATATAAAACACCCAGTGACAATATCATCCAGCCGGACAAATTGTGTAATGTACCTAAGTACCGAATCCTGGTGCTTATATAGCAATAGATTGTATTTCATTTTTTTGTTTAGAAGTCTATTCCACGAACTTTCTAACCTGCTACAGCTACCGAACCTACACCTATAAAGCTCGTACTATCCACATGTTCCATACTAGAAACCCGGTACTCGCTAGTCCGGATCAATATGGTTATTTTAGCACTAGTCAGCGTGGCCGCCCGTGGCCGCCAGAACCCGGCGCCAGTGTGTGAACTTAATGGCCGCGCGTATGTTCTCCCGGCTTTTAGGAGGAACCACTTTTAATGGAGATTCCAATGTTCGCTGACAGAGGTTGAAAGTAAATAAAAGCTTTTCAGTAGTGTTATTAGAAACTCTGCCTGAAAGAAGGGTAATACTGCTGCCAGCATTGTCCATTCATTCATTAAATAAAGCAAAAAAGAAAATATACTGAATCACACTATTTGCTAAAATGAAATCCCATAAAAGTTCTACATCTCAGTACACGCACAAAACTATGTTTTGTTTAAAGAAAAAGGCTGTACCGTAATCTAGCTAATAGAGACCTCCTTTGGAACACCCTCGATTTACCTACAAAACTGATTTATCTATAAACTGCTTACCTTTCCCCGAAAAGTTTGAGTAAAGGAAAAAGCTTATTACGTAGTAGGTAGGCAAGAACTCGGTAACCTATCATCATTGGGAGGCTGCAATTTATACACATGGCTTCCTTATAGCAGAACCCTGTACACAGTGTAGGAATATACAGAAAACTACTACTGTAGGTAGTTTATCGGTAACGGTTAGCTAGATGATTATGATACCCTTGAAAATGTCCTATGGACATCATAATTTTTCGAAACTTCTTCTTTATCTACTTCTCTCTTAAACTTGTCTTGATTCTGGTTTCGCTCATTTGATTGCATGCTAATGTTTTTGTGAGTCGATGTGACATCTTATTGTGACAACGCAGAGTTTTGAACCCCCGACGGAAAAAGAGGGGTGACGTGTGTTGCTGTGTACCTGTGTGTCTGTCTGTGGCATCATAACTCCTAAACGGATGAACCGATTTTGATTTAGTTTTTTTTATTTGAAACGTGACTTTGTCGAGAGTGTTATTTGCTATGCTTAATTGGAATCGGTTCAACCGTTCAAAAGTAATTCACATTTTACATTTAGAATTTGGGCTTTCCAGCAAGACACAAAAAAAAGGTTTATTGCAGAAACTTGTATACCTTTACAGTAAATCTTGCATAGGGACCTCTTTTTAAGTAATAGACAAAGTCATGTCATAATTACGTGTTTCGAAAGATTGTCGATTGAAGCGTCTACTACTAGGTATATTATATATAGTTTAATAAAGCATGAAATAAAAATTAAATTAAAATTAGAAAACCTACGATTTAAAGACCTCTAAAAAGCAAAAAAATAAGCCTCGTACTCGCGTCGGGGAACCGCTAAGTATTTTAGAGTTAGTAGGGCAGGGGTAGCAGGGTTTTTTAAATTTTAATTTGTTTTTTAGAGGTGTTCATACTACTCGTAGAAGAAGGAGTACAATCCGGTGATAGTGTAATTTCAAACATTTCTGCTTCAATCAAATTCTAGATCCAATCCAGTCCAGATTGGAAGTGGAATTTACAGTGCTGATATTACCAAATACGAAAGGCGCCGTAAAGACTGTGACGAGTCACAGTACCACCGGCACCGGTAGGTAGAGGCGCCGCGGAGAGGCAAGCGTTCCTCGCCCATGTTTAAATTAGTTCGTACCCGTGCCAGAGCCAATCGAAATTGTTGCGAGCAATAAAAACTAAAACGGAACATTTTTAGACGAGCGCCGCGGTTGCAGTTTGCACTCGCTTTTGTTTCACTTAGGCAACATAAGCGGAGTTTTATCATGCGTGTAGTGGGCCTACTGTTGTTTGCTACACTGTGTACTTCGGTTGGTACTATTTTGCTTGCTCTCAAGGTATGGCAATACGTGGGGTCTGAAAATGTGCAACGTTGCTACAGTTACCTTTTTGTTTATATTAAAGCGTACAAAGTTGCAAGGTGAACAATTTTTAAAGAAATATACATTGGTATTCTAGTTTCTAACATCCAGTTAGTTTTAAAGAAGCTGTAGAGCTCTAGCGGTTATAGAATTTATGAAATAAGATTTAAGTTCTCATAAATGCTTGTAAGTACGAGTATAGGTAATAAAATTTTAATCCGCAAAATGTTTCATCTGAAAAGTGTTTTTTTTAAGTTTGTGTAAGTTATTAAAAGTACAGGTTAACGGTCTGTAAATTTGGTAAATATCGGGATGCTTACATATTTCTAGGAACAAAAAAACTCATCGTTCGCCAGATATTATACTCGTAAGATCCTTGAACCCAAGGTAATGGGACTTGTTCCACAGACGATAAAACTAAACTTTAAATATACGACACCAACATTTATCTAACGCTACATTTTCACCTATTACTGATACGTGGGAAGTTTCTTCTCGTAGGTAACACTCAGTTTTATCGGTAAGCGGGTGTTTATACCATTAGCGGCAGTTTATCGGCGAACTTGAGCATCTAACACTTTTATGATCGCGCGCAGTTTGTATCGACGCCATATTTTAAAACTTTACTTAAACTTTGTGGTTTATGATAGTGTTTTATTTATTTAAGTTCGGTTTTGTAGGTACTGGTTTCTTTTTCTTTAGTGACGGCACGAGCAAGATCACTTGATAAAGTAATATTTATTTATAAAAATAAAACATACAGCAGGTGGGCAGGATCTTTTGAGGACAGCATAGAATGAACAGAAATAACCTAGAGACGAAATGGGGTTGAACTTGGTAGAAAAATTTGTTTTACCGAATACTTAATATAATATATAGTATTATAGATCATCATTTCAGCTGAAAAACGTCCACTGCTGGACATAGGCCTCCCCCAGGCGTCGCCACATTGAGCGATCCCGTGCGTCTCGCATCCAGCGTATTCCCGCAACCTTAACCAGGTCATCGGTCCACCTAGTGAGTAGTGAGGTGAGAAGGAGAGAGGTGGATATCCTCTTTTCTGATGCTATCACGCAAGGAAATGCCGAGCATAGCCCTCTCCATTGCCACCACACCACCACCACGACCACGTCTCGGTCCCATAGGTGATCACTGGCAACACACACTGGTCATAGACTTTTGTCTTGAGACGCTGCGGTAAATTGGACGAGAAGATACCGCGCAACTTCCCGAACGCCGCCCAGGCGAGACGGATACGACGGTTGACCTCTTTTTCGAAGTTAGACCTACTCAACTGTACCGTTGGTCCCAGGCATGCATGATCGTCTACAACTTCGAGTGTAGATTCTCCGATCTTGATAGGAATGGGTGTTACATGGGTATTCACCATGACCTTGGTCTTGTCCATGTTCATTTTAAGACCCATTCTTTCGGAGGCTATGCTGAGGTCACAAGCATTGTACTGAGGCCCTCCATGGTCTCAGCCATGACCACTATGTCGTCGGCAAACCGAAAGTGAGTGATGCAGTCGTCATTAAAGTGATGACCAGCCCCCTCCAGTCCCGAACCTTGAAGACATCCTCCAGCGCAGCAGTAAACAGTTTCGGAGAAATGACGTCTCCCTGTCTCACAAGCACAACACGCTGGAGAAGGATAGGTTTCGAGGTCTGATCCTGAAGACATACTCGAGGTATTATAGATACATACTAAACATACAGGTAGAAAACTAATAACGACTATTGAATATTGAATTAAGAACACAGGTAAAAGAAGAATAATTAAGATATAGGCAATTAGTAAAGTGGGCCTGTGGCTTGGTTAAGGTTGTGGGATTTCGGGGGATGCGAGACGCACGGAACTGGTCGATGTGGCGACACTTGGGGGAGGCCTATGTCCAGCAGTGGACGTCTTTCGGCTGAGACGATGATGATGATTATGATTAGTAAGCTTGTTGTCGGTTTAGAATAGTACCACCGACACCAACCTCACTAATCATCATCGTAGATAACATCAATAGTGATACAGGATTTTCAGGATTATCTTATCAATAATTACTTGTTTAAAACAATTCCAGAAGCGTTCCTAGCTAGTTATCTGTTACAGTTTACCATAAAATAATTTTAAAGGTAGTTAGTATTTTAGTTCAAGACCGTTGCCAGACCTAACGAGTAGAACTTTCTACTAGTTAGTGATAGTTCAAGAAAACAATAACAGCTGTTTGACGAAGCTGTAAACTAAGTCAATTGTTTATCATTCTCAACTAGGCCAACTGAGTCGCGGTTTTCTAAATGGGTCAGCTTTTTATAGGTCTACTTGAAATTTGAGGAACTTTTCAGAGCTGATGGTTGATGACATTAGGTCTTCAAACTTCAAAAAAAAATAGTGAAATGTGTGTTTGTTTGTACCAGGAAATCACTGGAAGTATATCGGTATTCTGATTTCTACTATAAATTCTTTTACTAATTTAACGCTACACTATTACTAAGGGCCCAAAAAATGACGGGAGTGAAGATTTTTTTTAAATATAATCTAGTTGTATAGAAAAATCTTTTTCAGGCATTTTGAAACGAGTAAAATACCACACGCATTAGATCGGAGTGGTCCATAGTCCACGCCCTCTTACAAACAGTAGGCCTGTGTCACAGTCGTAGAAACAATTTCGCTAAATAGCCCGCTACAGGTACCTAATACAACAAAACGACACGGATTGCGCAGTGTCTTAGCGATAGCTGCTGCACTGGGAAGTGCGGGCAGACCCCTCTTTCCCAGTGGGCACTTTGAGCAAGTGCCCAGGGCCCCGCGATCGATAGGGCCCCCCTCAGATCAAATATAAAGTCCCTAGTTCCTATCAGATCACCAAACGATAACCAATATTTATTACCAAAAAACTTATATAATTCGAAGAAATCGAACCTAAATTACTGACTACAATACCAACTTACTAGCTTTTACATGCGCGAAGCTATTCTACTCTCGCCCAAAAATTAAGCTTTCCGACTTCAGCATGCTTAGATAAATTTAAATATATAATGGTATACTAATACTAAGCACATACACATTTTAAAGAAAAATCATCAGTAGTACACTCATCAGTGTGACTTGCTCCATTTAAATTAAGCGAACGAAGCGAAGCATGAAGCACCAAGTTTGAATTAACCAATAAATTTAATTGAGAAATAATATAGAAAATTGAAACAAAATGTGTTTGACTTTATATTTTTCCATTAGCGTTGATAGTAACTGCAGTGGGGAACGCTCCTTCTACAAATTAAAAATTTTGAAGAAGTGGCTTTTGGCCATCTGAAATCTAGAAGGAGGGTTCCTCTTCAAATAACATAGATTTTTAAGCAATAACCTGTAAATTCTTAAAGAGTTACTTTTGTGGACTATATTACATTTATCTATTCTAACCAAATAGTGTTCTGTCAAAGTCATAGGGGCCCCATTATCCTAATATGCCCAGGGCCTCCAATAGGTTAAAGAAGGCCCTGAGTGCGGGTTCAATTCCTGCACGAATTACAATTGTATGACCTTCACATAGTTGTTCCGAGTTTGGTTCTTAGTATATTTGAGTTTAAATGTGTTTAAACACTCCCGCGATACATGATATAGAATGTAACTACGTTTTAATTTTAAAGAAACACTGCAAAATATTGTCATTCAAAGCTTGCAATGTAAGCCTCTAAACAAATTTTAAAAGTCCCTTCAGGGGGATATTACTAGAGAAGTGCTATTACAGTGTAGATGAATTTTTAAACGATATTTCGCTTGTATAAAATTCTGAATGTGTTTTTTTTTTATTAGTCTTACTCAAATTGAATAAACATTTTAACAAAGCGATTATTGATGGATTTTTTAAATTGTGATATAGTGATTTTTAATTGAATTTATATTGTGACATAATGATTTATTATTGAATTTAAGTTTTGACATTGTAATTTCATGTATATTAAAATTTTGACATAGTGAATTTTAAATGAATTTAAATTATGACATTGTAATTTCAATTTAATTTAAATTTTGATTATTTTATTATTACTTTATTGTTTATCTAGTGCAACTAATTTTGTACGCCATAAATGGCAAAACATGTAGCCACCTCATATTAATATAAGACCTTCTTACTGTTCTCATGTTTTACAAAATAAATAAATCTTATCTTATCTTATCTTATCTTTACAAAAGCTCATTACGAAGCTTGCACATTGAGAAAATCAATGCTAAAGGGTCATGCAAGTCCTTCACAAAGATTCTACTATAAACTTATATTTTAACGAAGATATTTTACAAAAAGTTACATTTAAATAATTGGGACGACCTGTGCTACTGATCACAACAATGCGACAGGCGTAGTAACAATACCCGTTGATTGGCAGGAACCCATCGTGAATAGCAATCAGTTCATATTATTGTTTCACAAAGTTGTACCTGCGTACCTCATGGTCCAGCTGTTATTTCAGTAAACTGTTAATATTCCAAGCTCAGGATTGTTGGCTCAAGCCGTCGTAATAATATAGGCATAGGAGAAACATTAAGAGGAAATACGGGCAGAGAGCTCCGACTGAATTTCCTTAGTAAAAAGTCATAATTCGAGGTTTGGCTCTCGCTTATTTTCTTCCTCCAGTATTGGGCAAATTTAAAAGATATGCCATAAATTGCACCTCTGCCCAACCGGGTGAAAACGGTACTGTATTTGTGCGTCCAAACCTAAATCATACCGGGTCATCGGGCGTCTAATATTTCTAAGGATGACCTAAGGGAAATATATGTAATAATATATTATAATATTGTAAGTGATACTAAGATCAAATCATTTGACTGGTCATTGAGGATCGCCAACTGATACACCGCAATGATCACTCAAATGATTTGGTTTGACATTAACCCAGGAGGACTGTGATTTGACTAGTCAAGTGGACGTTTATAGATAACATGAAGGTTCGGGGTCATCACAAGATGACCCCTAACCTTTTAACCTTCATGTCTTATATAATCAACGACGACTTGTTGGTCTCGCGGTCGTAAGTGCGACTACTGAGAGTGAAGTCCCAGGTTCGATTTCGAGGTCGGGCAACAAGTGATATTGGGTTTTTCCATCAGGTTTTTTTTTACACACTTGTGCACTATAATATCTCCCAATGAGATTGGCCGTCGTGACCGAAATTCGGTCTGGAGACCTATTATTATTTTTCACATGAATTTCTTCTCGCATAGGTTAGCTCTTCTTAGGGCTTTTCTTCTCTGAAACAAGAACCCGTCGTCATTCGTAACCGCGCCCGCGAGTCAACTAAAATACCTTTAGTACCACATGGCATCTATTTATTTGTCTAAGAACATACGGCCAAGTAATGTATTAACAGTGAAAGTGAAAAACGGGTGTTTGTACAGAGAATGGCAATTCTCACACACACACAGTGCAATTTATGATTATTATTATTATTCTAAGAAACCTTCATGATGGCTCGACGCAATTTAAACTCCATCGATAGGCAATACATTACACGTACTTTTTCTAAGAAAAAAATCAAGTGCAATTGCATCGAATTGCGTTCATGTGAACGAACCTGCAAGTTCGTTTTTCGATGTGTTATGAATCAAATCACGTCGAACCATCCTAGGAAGGTCGCTCAATCTGTTTTAGGAATCATTTTCATTAATTATAATAATTTTCCATTTCAGATCCCCGGTACCCCCAGTAAAGTAGTAGTACGCCAGTGTAGTGCGCGAGTGTGAGTGCGACAGTGCGCGAGTGCGTGTGGGCGAGTGTAGCGCGGGTTGCGCGCGCGCTGGGGCGTGGCATGAGCTGGGGAGGCGCGCGGGGCCCGCCCCGCTAGCGACATGCGCGCACGCCACGCAGCGCAGCTCGTCCTCTTGCTGCTGGCGCATCTAATACCGCCAGGTCAGTGATTACCTTTCTTTACTTATGGAACTCTAGTATCTGTATAAACGCCCCTCCCTTCTTGCATCGTGTTCCTCATTACTGAGGGTCGTGATTCCCTGGTGATTCCAAAGGCGACGCTTTGGCGTCGTCGTGGATAGCATTGTGCAGCTTGATATTTAACGATGTGCGGACTTGGTCTGACCATCTGATTGGACTTCAACTTCTATTAAGTTTCCCATCGTTTAAAAGTAGAGCATAATGATTTTCATTTTGTTTGCCCGAAAGTTTCTTTAAAACAACCATGTGTTGAAACAAGAAAAAATGTAAACACGCATTGTCATGGATATGGCCTGCCAGAATGTCGCAGAGAGTTCTTGTATCAGATTCTCCAACCGCAGGATATAATTGTTGATGTCATCATCCTTCTTCTTCTCCTATCGTGTTAGAGCGAAGTTAAAATATTAGCTAGTTTTTGGTGCATCGGGTGTAAAATAAAAATAAAAATTTGGTATAGTCAGTCGTGTGAACCTGGGACTTTGCGTGGATAGGTACTTACCGCACACGCCATGTGGAAATGAAACCCAGTTTAATTAATGAATACTGTTTTAAACTGCACGTCTCTTCCAGTATTGTATGTATTCAGAATTACGGTTGCCAAGTCAATGAATATGTCATTACCAAATTTTAGAAGGGCCAAATACTAAAAGCTACCTTAATAAGCTAGCAATTTTTATAATACCTACGTAACGTGATGTCGAAAGTAAACTCACTAAAACGATGACCCTCAAATAGATAATCAATTACGAGGTTGATTTTACAGACGTATCATAGCTATTGTTCTCTTCGATATTTCCTCTTGAAGAAAGCCCCAGGGGTCGGTTTTGTCAGGCCGTCATCTGTGGCTTTTTATTGATTGATTTTCCTGTCTTTTGACAATTCGGCTCTTCCTTGTGTGTTCATATCGTAGTTCTTTTTGTTAAGAAATAATTCACAGAGGAAAACTTTGTGTTTAGAAATAATATAGATATAAGAAACCAACAATATGTCAGCATTACATTATCACAGTGTATCTATTCTAGTGTTATGTAGAAGAGAATTATTCACAATGATATATTGTTGGCGACAGTTCGCACCGAGTAGCGAGTGTCCTTCGTGTCATCACATAATACATTAATATAATACCACACAAATAAACGAACAAAAAATATTATTCAGCCTTTTCATATTCATCGGTTTTATTTGTCGTAACGACAAAACACTCGAGCGATAAGGGTTTCATGTTCAAATTTCGCCGAGCACGGCTCTAAAATGGCCAATAAAACGCGGAATTGATGCTCAACCGGCCAAAAATTGTTTTATCTCCAAAGTTTCCTCACCGCGCCGATAGAAAGGGCGATCCTTGTTGAAATTGAAAAGCGTTTGCTAGTGGGGCGCGGAGGGGCGCTCTATGAATAAACTCGATAAAATTTACCTAATCGTAAAAAGTTGGGGACGCGGACCTTCAGATACGGACGGGACGACCAGCGCCCCATCGCCCTAGGGGCACAGGGTGCCCGAGCCGGGCCTCGCCCCAACTGCGGGATACTACCAAACTGGGACTATAAAACTCAACTGATTACATCGGCAAATTCGTTATACTTTAACTTTGAGAATATCATTTTAGTATTAAATCGTAAACGTGGAAGTGTGACGAAGCGGCAGTAAAAGCGTTAGGTGGCACTGGCGTCGCCGTGTGACGTCACTGGAAGGCAGGCGTTTAGCCGCGTCGCGTCAGTGCGCCGCTCGGGAATCTCCGATGCTCCGAATACTGCGATGTTGATCAATTCTATGTAGAATTCTAATAAATAAGTTATGGAGAAGTTGCTCGACTAAAGCACTCGGCAGTTGGAAAGTTACGAGGGTCTTAATGATGCAGAATCCCATCAAACGTCACAACATCAAACTGCGCCACTTGTTTATTAATGGGAAAACTTTCCGTCACCGAACACAAGCAGAGACATGGACGTTTATGTGATTTCAGTGACCCTCCGTGAGGTCCGCTGTACCCTCGCGAGGTCCGCCCTATGAAACCCGTATCTTTGATGTCCTGTCACTGAACACTGAACACTCACTGACCGTAAACAAAATATCGATTTTGTTTACATTCGTGGACTTATTTGTAACAAGATTATTAGTTTTATCGATTCACAGTTCCAACAAAATTGCTTTGTTGAATATTTGATGTGGTCAAGTTAAGAAGTAAGTATGGCATTCGTTTTTCACCACATAGGTATTGGTTTTCAGTTTTTTTATATCAAAGTTTTTTTTTTCAGGGCTATTTGGAGATTTATCTGTATGAAGCATTCAAAATCTCTTTCCCTTTTATACATCAAATGGTGTCAATGCATTTATATCGCTTGTAAAACAATAAAAAAACTTCACTTAGAACAAAACATGAATGACTTCTGAAGTTGTTAAAACTAACATCAATCATGTTTTCGTTCATCCCCAAAATGGGTGTGTAGGTATCATCCCTCTATTCTTATACAGTTCTTGCACAAAACATAGGCGCAGGCAAGTAGACCAGAAGGTTTATATTACATTCACTCTATGCAGTTCTTTACCAGTCTTCTACTGAACACTGCTGGCCTCCCGGGTTAGAAAACAAAAGCGTTACGAATGTTTACCGGTAAGAAATAAGTTTCATGCTTGGATAATGAGTGCCCAGTAGACATGAAGAAGTGCGGTCAGTGGCCTCAGGAATAGTAAAGCTAACCCCGATTAACGGGAAGTGGAAGAAGAATGAATGGTTATGCCATTCACTCTATTGGCATTATGGGCATTATTTTATACAACAAAAATAAACCTTTTTTGTTTGTAAAACTTTAAGTAAGCTCAATTATAACTCTGCAACAAATGTTCTAGTAACTGAAAGAGTGAAACTAGAGTGTTGATACATTTATCATAGAATAAACCAGAATTATCTCAGTTACAGATCGAGCGAGCAAAAATTTTGTAAGAATTCTGTCCAACGCTAGCTTTCTTGAACTAAGTGGTTCTTCTGTTCTCATTATCTACTCTGTGGTTTCAGTACAACAGAAAGATGATTACGATTTATGATAAGCATCGTTATAGTGTTTCTGATGTTGTCATATTCCCACTAGAAATAAATAAGACTTGTGGGGTTTTAGTGGAGCTCAGGAGTCAGGATGAAGCATGAGATAACTGTTATGATGAAACTTGTATTTGAATGGATGTTCTTGCAAGATCTTATTATCACTGTTAGCGAGCTACTTGACGGTTTGACGCGATTCGATTTATATCACACCGATAAGCGATTTTTAAAAGTGAAATTATATGGACGCAACGCAATGCGATGCAATTCAACCGACTAGCACTTGAAATTTTCTTAGTAAATACTTGCGCGATATCGCCTACTGAAGCAATTATTATTTTATTTTATTTTCAATGTTATTTAGTTATTTAATTTTTTAAATATTGTATGTTCCGTTTCGCGAGTGTGTCCGCAGTATCAACAGTGGGCCTTATTCTGATAACCAGCGCAGCGTTATTTTCTTAGATATCTTTTTGGTATCGCACGGGTTTTATTATTATTTATTATTGTTTATACTTATCTCGTGTCTCCTGTCCTCCGGGTCACATATAAATAATTTTTCTTTCTTTAAATTTTTAAATTGCTTTGCGCCATTAGGACGGTGCCTTACGTCATTACGAATCTATCCGCTAACAACATCACTCTCGCCATCCTATTAATCCTCTCTTACTTGCTACTAATGTTATAAATGTAAAAATCAGTACCGTAGATATTTTTGCGCGTTCATTTGTTTGTTAGTCACGTCGCAACATTTTTATACATTATTCGTTACTCACGCAGCCGGATTCACTGACAAAAATTAGTCCAATATTTATCACTAGATGTATCTTGTATCTTAGAATTCATATTTGTTTCGGAATATTTACCATGTATATTTAGATTTTGGTTGAGAGCTCAATATTTCGGCAACGTTACAAGCGCCATCATCACGAGAATTAAAGAAAAGAGGAGAAATATCCCGAAACAAATATTAATTGTAATGATTGTGACCATGTCAGCTTAAAAACTTATATCTTGTATCTTACTTATTTAAATTTAGTTCTAGTCTTTACTTTATCACCCTCCGTATCTTGAAGTAATAAAAGTCACCTTTGCCTGCCTGCATTGTCTTTAACCTTCTATGTACAGCCAGTACTTATCTTATTCAATGTCTTTGCATTTCGGCTTTAATAAAACCAGCAGAAAGAACAAAACTCAGGAGGCAATGACCTAACGCTGGAAATTAATAACCATTCATTTGTTTAGTTCCCACATTTTGATTAAAATCCAGAAGACTTTTTCGCAGTAAAACAAATCGCCGAAAAATAAATAAAAATATTGATGGGCGTCGAATGTTCATGATTTCGCAGAAATGATCTTGACTCTGATTTTTGGTAATCAAAAAGTTCAATTTACACTCACAATAGAAATGGTTCTGGGAAATGAAAATTATTTGGAGATAGTCTTTATCTATTATTGGAAAATTCCAATGATTACGAAAGGATGCTAGATTGTTGAAACCGTGTTGTCCAATTATAATGTCTGACTCCTCCTTTCCTCAGGCAGACATTAGGTATTTAAAAGAGTTAGAAATTAAGTTACGTAACTATCACATTCCTAATAATACCTATAACCTATTGATTAAACACACCCACAATGCTGCCGACACATAAAACATTGACCATCAAAGAGCTCCCGCTTATAACAAAGAAAATCCCACCAAACCACATCATTTACCCCCAATTATTTGCACTGCCCTCACACAACAGGGTCCGAGGCTCTCCAACAAAATACCTGTCCGCCATTGTACGCCAGTTTGTCATTATTTGACATAAAAAGGATCGAAGAAAGTCCTTGACGGTAATAGTTAGCACACAAGGGCGATTTTCCCTTGGTTGTTACAATGAGGCCCACAATTCAGGGTTCCTTGGAATTGACTAGGGTTGATATGATGGGTAAAGGTCTATCCACACATATCAGGGCCGTGCCCGGGATGTGCACGGGACGTGGACGGACCGTGCCCCGTCAGGGACTCAAAAAAATATCGTTGGTTACATTTTATATGAACTCGTTCACACACGTCCGTGCACGGGCCCGGTCACGTCCCGCACGGCCCTGATATGTGTGGCGTTTGGTATTGTACTGATGGCTAGTAGAAGGATATTGAGGTTTGATCTTTTTGGTAGGCTAAGTTGAATTTAGTAATTTTTTTTCCTTATTAAATTGAAACTATCGATGGTTTGCACAAGCCAGGGCACCAGGTTGGTACTGAGATGTTTTATTTCTACTTTAAGTGTCTATACTTAAAGTAGAAATAAACCTTGATATATACCTTGGTAGCAAACTGGCAAACGGACATGTCATACCATTTTCAATATAATATGATAGTGGTATTGATGACGCATTGTCACATCGCGCTTGTCTGCTTATCAATTGAAAGCAAGAACACCTATATATTCATTCTTATACAAGAACCTACAAAGCGGTACCTTCCTGCCTGAAATTGGATGAACATTAATTTGGGGCTCAGGTAAAATCCAACTTTTCAATTCTATCTACCACTTAAATGAATAATAAATACGATAAGAAAGATAAATGTCTTCGAACTTCAGTCATAATTTGTCATCAAACCTGTACCTTCTTTGCATGATCCCTTCAAATCTTTTCCGTATAAAGAAAAAATATCTACCCTCACTGATATCTTTAACAGCCCATTGTACGATGGGGCCCGAGTGTGGCCCCTGGGACCCACACAATACATCCTCGTCGACCGGCTGAGCGGCTCGGCGGGCCCGGCGGCGAGGCGGCGGCCCGTCAGGCATTCACTACGAGTTTGTGTTGACTGATTATAGAGCTTTTCAGAGAAATCTGTAAGGTTACGTAATATGTCTGTCAATGTTCAATTTTTGTTGTGTATGATCGTCGATTTGAGGAGAATGGGATGGTCGTGTTGTTTGTTTTCCGTTTTCCTTTATAACTGTCGTAGTTTTTGAGTACACTGCGATGTCACAATAGTTCCTCTTCCTTCATCTTCCTTCAGACGGAAGAAGTTTTGCTTGATACATCCATGCTATCGGGATAGTTTACTTATGTGAACCTTTACGCATCAATTCTATAAAAGTTAAAAATATAAACACCTAACTCATTTTATAGCCGACAAAATGAAATTCACGTGTACTAAATGACGCCGTCAGATTCACCTCGAAACGTCAATTGTTGGAAAAGCGATTAATATTATATTAGAGCCGGAAAACTTTGTTAACACCCACAGCCATAAAAAGTACCAACCATTGTCACTGGACTCAAACTAACAGCGGGGTCGATGGCACCGTGACGGCTAACTATTAGTTAACGTTTCACCAGTCACCGTTACCAACACTATTAATTTTGTTAACCGGAGTTAGAACGGTGACGCGACACTTTGCAACACTAATCAATCTACTTGATAAAAGTAATATTATTTTGTCAAATGTGTCAAGTGTCAAACGCTGATTAAGATTTCGGACGCGCTATACGGCGTTAATTTGGTAAGTTAAGGGGCGGTTGCACCATAAATTCTGAAGTTAATCGACACTTTCCATAATAATTATAGCTAGAACTTATGGACAGTTTAATAATGGCTTCTACTGAAGATTATCTTACGATCGAATTAGAATGATTGCTATCTATCACCATGTTGAGGGCGTGGTACGAGTAGGTACAAGGTCGAACCTAATTGTTAAACACCAGTTGTCAATAGAAATCTAGACGATCTTGTAAATTGGTTCAGCAATTCAATGAGAAACAGCCGTTGTCTTTACATAATCACAAGCTATCAGTCAGATTTGTAATCGCAGAACGATGTTCAAAGGTAAACAGGTAGATTGCATTCAACATAGTCGAGCTATTGAGGCTTGTAGGTTGGTACACCCGTACACTCGCTGCTAACATAACTGTGCAGTAGGTAGCTCAGCCTCTGCCATGAGATCGATACCCAGTGCCATTCAACTCAGGTTCAAACGAAAGGCCCAGCTTGTGCCTCCGTTTGAAACCTTCATACAACTTTAATGAACCATGAATGTGGAAACTAACGAACCTTTCCACCCTTTTCGCACATACTCTAGATATTCTATGAATCTTTGCGCACAGTTTTCTTGAAGTAGAATTTGAAGACCTTTACAAAATTGTCTTTTCTGAAATCTCCGAGACAGGTACCATTGGATTTTCTTGTAGCTGTAACTTTATTTCAGTCAGATTGATAACTTAGAACTTGTCTAAAGTAAAATATAAATAGCTGACTAACCTAAATAACATCAGAACTCAAACAAACTGACACTCATCCATAATCAGTATACGAGAGAATGAATTACCGATTTAATTAGCAAGTTAATTGCACAGCCCGCTAATGTTGCCAACTTCAAATTGAAATAACTTTGCCAGAGGAAAAAATACCGAAAAACTTTCTACTTGGTGTTAAGTCGCTTCTTTACTGCTTGTTTGAATATCTGGCTTTCTTAAAGCCGGTGACCGTGGCGCCCCCTCCAGGGGGAGGGTGTTAATTAAAGATATTTTTCGTTCGCCGTCAGCCTGTTTGTCTGTGTACCAGAGGGCTGTACACACAAGATTGGTGGCCAGGACTTCTGTTCTTGTAAATATAATTAGACGAATTAAATTATTTGTTGAGCACTCTCCCGTGATGTTGAGTTATTTGTTGAGCTCAGGAGTTTGGTGCGTTTATTATGCGGCTGTGTTATGTTTATTACAAGGGCCTGTTTCGTTAGTAAGTCAGACCTCTGATTTGTTATTTTACGAGCCGCTCAATGATTCACGCAGGTGTTGCTGATAAAATATTGACAAATCTAATTTGCGATTCCCTAATACATAACAGAGTGCCAAATTTTATTGCAATCCTCTCGCTTTACAACCTGTAGCGGTAATTAAAAACTGGACCTTGAACGGCGCCGTTAAGGTATGTCCATGGTTTATTTATAATGTCGGCAACCTGTAAAACGGAATGCACAATCAGGTTAAGGCTGAATGGAAAACGGCTCGTTGAGCCGCTCTTATTTCCAGCCCGTGAGCAACAAACAACAAAAAAAAGACGTTAATTAACGCTCTATACCGTCCCCCCTGCCCCCCCCCCCACTGCCTCAACTTTAACCCTTTAAAAACTCGCGTAAACACGGGAAAGTAAAATAAACAGAAATATTAACATCTGGCAACGGGAATAAAACCTCCTTAATGAGTGGCGCCGGGCGAGGGGTGCCGGGGCGCGCAAGTAGGTCGGAAACGTTCCGCGTTTATTGCATATACTCGCAGCGGGTTGTGTTACGACTGATATAAATTAGAGCGTTTACAGTGCCAGCTCATAAATTAAAAAACAGGCTTATCGGAAAAAGTTACGTTCAATAAGAGTGTCATGTTTTTGCGATTCGATATTCGCTAACATATAAGTAGTATTTTGTCAATAAGTTTTATTTTGTCCATAGCAATAATATTAGGTCATTACATATGAAATTGGCGTTTTGTAAGGGAGGAACATAAAGTAGTTTTTATTTTTTTATATAATGTATATTTAATCAAAGTATGTACCATTGCTATCTATGCACTTTTGCCATCTCATAGCTAGTTAATTGATCCCTTTACTAAAAAAACCATTCGGACGGGAATCAATATATATATTATTTTTTTGAGTAAATTTTCATTTTGGCAGGATTTGGCAGGTTCGCCAGGGTTCAGCCATTGCGATAAACGTTTCCGATTATTGTACAGGATCCACTTTTCATCACAGGTTTAAAATCCCTTCATAATTGTGCCGGTTGAGTAATGTAACGCATCAGTCGACACGCGTTTGTCGGTTTACTGCACTCAATTCATGAGGTACCCACCTTTCAAGCTTTTTCACCTTCCCAATTTGCTTCAAGTGGATTAAAACAGTTTTGTCACTAACACCGCAGCCTGCAGCTAACTCGAACGTAGTTTGCGATGGATCCACTTCCACAATAACCTTCAATTCTTCATTATCAACTTTACTCTCCGGCCCTCCACGGGGCTTGTTCTGCAGGTCGAAATTGCCAGAAAGAAAACCAAAAACGCACCTTTTTCTTTTGCGACACCGTCGCCATACACATCATAAATCCTTCGAGCATTGATGTATTAAAAAGAGGAAGATACGGTACTGGACACAGCGCTTGGTCCTACTAAACTAAGTGAATGCCCGTAGCGGGCACTCAGTCGCGCACGGCGCAGGGTTGATCTCACAGCTCAATAATTTCAGTGTTTTTGTGTTTTTTTTTGCAATAAATACGCATCAAAATGACTTCTTGTGTAGCTAAACACTGTTTACATAATACCAGGAAGAAAAATAAGTCACACAGGATCACTAACCACTCGTAATTACAATAAAAAATGTTAATTTGTTGAAAATTACAATAATATTTAACGTTTGCTTCGCCATATTTGTGAGAGCGAGATAGATATTACAAACATGCGTGAGAGACACGATACGTGTCATTTCATTCATAATAGTAAACATTCGGCCAACATTCGGCGGCAAACGCGATTTCGCTCGCACTACAGCGCCGTCTCCTATCTCTGTCTTTGTCCATCGGTAACTGTAGGTTTGGGACTAGTGATGACACTGAATACAGATGTGTGAGTTTCGGTGCATGTAGTCGTGTGCCGAGCCCAGGTTTTCTGATCGCGATGTTAGCGCGTAACGTATCTTCCTCTTTTTAATACATCAATGCCTTTGAGCCGTTTCTGCAGCACTGGTGCCACGATGGAACTCGTACTCGTAAATAACGCGATATTTAAAAAAAAAAACGTACACCTGTACACGTAAAGTGGGGCAGTTTTTTTTTCTCGCCTTTCTCATGGTGTGGGGTATCGATGGATAGGCCATTCAAAAATAATACGGGTGTGTGAAAACTATTTTAGATTCAGGGATCCGTTTGCGTAAAATGAAGCTTTAAATTGCTAATTTTTCTTAGAGTCAAGTGAGCTCCCCCCTTTGCCTGCTGGCTTGGTTGCTTTTGGATGTATGAAAAAATTCACGGCAGTAGAAATTAATTTAACGATTATTACTATCACAGCTAAGTAGGCATTACGATTAATAGTTGACCAACTTATAAAATGTACTAAAAAGAGTAAAAAAAATGTATATTGATGTATACGCCAAAGTTAATTTTGTCCCTTCGTTAGAGCAATTTTGTTACCTATTTATTTTGGTGAATGTAACTGTTTATACGGAACCCTCTGTGCGCGAGTCAGAGTCGCATTTAGCCGGTTTTTTAATACAATTTTTTTTTATTATCTCACCTGATGGTATGCAATGATACGGTCGGCGATGGAGCTCGCTTGCCTAGAAGTAACCTATTCACTCTTAATTAAAACACCGGTTATAGCTATCAGGAAACTCAGACTCAGGCAGGGAATTCCACTCCTTAACTCTACGCGCAATTAAAATATTCCCAAGTCATTTTTAGATATTTTCTTTTTCTTTTTAACTTTTATTTCCAAGGTGTTTGACCTTCAAGCCGGGTCTCAGTTTTTTTTAAAAGTGGTCACGTTCAGTTGTAAAACCTCAAGTTTAAACATCGCACCTTGTGTAAAGTGCAGGATTTAAACCAGCTCCTAGATTAACAAGGTTAGGTTGGAAATGAGCTCGCTTTATAGGTTCATATCTCAAGTTTGAAGTTTTTATTTTCAACAAGGCTTAAGATTCGTAAACGTGTTTACGTTGTACGTAAATTAGATAGTAGAGTTCTGAAAAGTTGTCTGAGTAAATAAATGAATTATTGTCTATGATAGAGTTTTGAATTCAAAGTCATTTATTAAAATTTCAGAAAGAAAAACAAGATCAATAGATCAAGAGTAAGATCAGGTCAAGATTTTCAGTAAAAAATAAGTATTTATATTTGTCCATTCGGAACGGTAGATTTTTATGAAGAAGAACGGACAAGTAACTCCATGACCGTTTTAATTTACCTGTCAAAAAGTATAGTTTTCTAATTATCATGATCTTTCTACTTCCATTAACGCCCACTTCAGAACATAGGTGTCCCAACGCACCAGTCATACTTAATTTCACGAAAAATTACAAGCATAAATTTTTGCGAACATTTCAGAAACGTTGGCACTGCCCTAATGACACAATAAATGCTGAAAATGCAACCATGAAAACTTATAACGACTTCATTTGTCTTCCTTTTCGTTTTTTCGACTTTATGTCTCATTTTTCCGCTTCCTTCTCTTTAAAACCTTATTGATAGAGTTTAATTGTATCTTGTTGAATCAAAAACTGTAAAAGCTTATCATGAACATTCCAATTACAATTGGTAAAGAAAAAAAAATTGGTCCTTGAATAATATGTCACTACATATGAAAAAAAATACGACTCTACGTCCAATTAAAAATTCGCCGCAGTATTCTCACAGAAAAACCCTTGAAAATAACTAAAAAAGCCCACAGAGCAGCCGGCTGGCGGCGGCGGGGTGGCGGTTTCCGTTTATCCAGCGAGCCAAACCCAATCAAATTCGGTTTAGCGGTTATAATACTGCAGTAGATCTAACAGCTAACGGCGTTTTTCCACGGATTTGCAACTTTTTGTTCGTTTCCGAAGTTTTGCGGAATTCAATGGAGTTTGGTTTTTGTTCCGATGTGAGTATTTTGTAGTATTTACTACGGTACTAACGGTTTTGTATTATGCTGTTTAAAAGATGATTTTGGAAATTGAGCTAATAAGTTAATGAGATTTGACACACCACGTGATTTGACTTGCGCGGGAAAGGACCGGGCGTCATCAGGGCGGCGGACAGAGCGCGGGAGGTGCGGTCAAGTCTCATTTTTCGTGGCACGCACTGTACCTATCTACTGGCAAAGTTTTTTCTTTTTTTTTCGGACAAGAGTACATCCACAGCATAAACAGGCATTCATGCCTGTAAAACAGTTATTAGTGGGACTCACTGCCCAGAGTTACTGTCATCCCTTGACTTTGACACATAAATAACATGAAAAACTGACCGTAATGTTTGACCCTGAATCACAGAAGCTCCTGTCAAATTAGGAAAAAGATGTAACAATGATTTTTTTTTTTTTTTTTTTTTTTTATTTAGATATAGGCTCGCGCTTGACCAAAACATGATACCTAAAACATGTCACTATCCAAAGAAAACAGAACTAATCAAGGTCAGATCAATGTCACGCTGTCAATTAGGAACTGAGCGAGCAAGACGGCGGCGCAAGACGAATGAGCTTGTCCGAAGTCACTGTACTTATTCCAAAAAATGACACGTTGATTAGTAGCGCGATGACAATAATTTATAGGAGGTTATTAGAATTCCTTGCGTGATCGAAAATGAAAAGAAGATATCCGCATGAGAATCAGGCTCACCGACATAGCCCGAAGAATTGCCAAACATAAGTGGCAGTAGCACTAGTCTTCAGTGCCTCTGCAGCATCTCTCCGCAGACCATGGCCCATCTCACGGAGTGCGAAGCATGCCCTGTCACCTGTGCGTACGAAGACCTTATGACTGCGTCACCAAATGGTGTTGCTGTGGCTGAATTCTGGGCCAAACACAATATTTAACTTTTTATATTTGCCATCGACAGGCTAAGAAGAAGAAGTGGCAGTGGGCAGGCCACATTGCTCGCAGAAGGATGGCCGATGGGGCCGAAAAGTTCTGGAGTAGCGATCGCGAACCGGAAGACGATACGTTGGCAGGCCTCCCACTAGGTGGACCAATGACCTGGTTAAGGTTGCGGGACGCACAGGACCGATCAGTGTGTTGATGCTTGGGGGGCCTGTGTCCAGCAGTGGACATCTTTCGGCTGAAATGATGAATGATGTATTAGAATATTCATTTCAGCAGAAAGACGTCTACTGCCCAACATAGGCCTGTTTTATCCGGTATTAATAATATAAGAGGAAAATGGCGTATTTGTTTGTATGAGGTAATTTGTAGATGTATTGAGATTCGGATGCGAAAATTCTTTTACTAATAAAAAACTACAATATCGCCATGTTCATGTTCCAAGTGGTTATGCCAAAAAAAAATGCCATTCTCTGATAGATAAACTTCGGGAGCGAATACTCGAGCAGAAATTATAATGCTTTTTTTTTTTAAATTACCTTAACACTATTGACTGATGAGCGGTATTTCTACGCATAGCGACGGGTTCGGCTCCCTAGGCTCACTTTGGGATGGACGTTATTGGAACTAGTTCTAACCCTTTTCGTGTTGACTTAGGGCTTGATTTATACAAAATGGGCTAGTTTAGGAGTTGCTTAACTTAAAAGTATTTTAACGAACCTTCTGAGAGTGTTGTATGCGAGGGATCAACTATCCCTAACATGTGTTGTTAAACACCATTTATCAGCCTCGTCATAGTAAATAATGCTCTCAATAACAATTTATTAAACTCGTGTAAAACACTAAGCTTTTCGGCCTCAATTTGTACAACAAATCGAAAGCTTAAAGTTACATTAATCTTTATGTTTCAAAAACAATCACTTGGGCATTGGACTGCCCTTTCAATAAATAAGAGAAAGAAGAAAGCATTGACTTTAAAAGGCGGATTCATAAATCTCTCAAAATAAATAGCTTTGCTGTGCTCTAAAAACGCTTGAGCTACAATCGATCGCTAGGTTTTAAACAAACGTTGGTGGCCAATGTCACCCTGTTGACTAAATGGTATAAAATTCCTATTGCCAATAACGTGACATTGTAATAAATAGGCAGTCAATTTAATGGAAATTCCAGAATATATAATTGGGTTTATTCAAACCATGGTTACTGAGTGGATTAATCAGAGCTTGTTTCTCGAAATAGATTCTTAACTGATTAGGTCGGACTTTTTGAAATTAAAACTAAAATAGAATACCAGTGTCTCACTTCAAACCGTCTTTGACCTTCCGAAGTTCAGAAAATTAAACTAGTTGGCAAAGAAAATGTCAAAGATAAAATAGGTTGACATAATAGCTTTCGTCATAACTTGATTTAAAAGCTTTTACCAAATGGAAGATCGGAATCAAAACTGAACCGTTTTGTTTTGTTCAATTTCTCGTATGGACCAACAAACAGTTGGACGTCCATAAATCTTGCTAAATAAATAGCTGCGCAGTTTGAGACCGCTTCAGTTGCTCAGTCGGTCTGTCTCGAGTGCAAGTTTCCTAACAAATACTTGTGTGAGTTATTGCACGTCGGTGGCCGCAAGTGACGCGATGACAGCGGCGTGTTAGGACTGAATACGAGATATCGATTGTTTTGTAGTGGAGTTTAATCAGTTTTTAATCTTCGGTATTTTTACGTTATTTGCCTTACACTTTTTTAATCTCTTAGATCGTGTGCGTGTGTGTGCGTGTGCGCTTGAGTTTGACGACAGAAACGTGTCTTGTCAGTAAAGATGAAATGTTGAAATTGAAGGCAGATTCAGAATCGAACTACATAGATTTTTTTAACCCTCTATAGCTGCTTGTCCTGAACTTAACTTCCGATTGATCTGCACAAAAATTCAAATCACGTAGATAAGCCGACATTTTTCTCACAAATGTTGTTAAAGTTATTCAATTTCACGTCTTTGGCTTCAAAAGACACGTGCACCCGACATGTTGTGCTTCGAACACGCTAAGTCTTCTACTTGCAACTTCTGTAAAGAGGCTTTGAGTAGTTTCGTGTGCAATAAGACGCCGCATAATACTTGTTTCGTTAGTGGCTTTGGATGCTCAACAGATTAGCTGGCGTTTCGATAGGGGGGTTCTGTTTTTTGTTAAAGAATGAGGTACTATAAAGCATTTATTTCCATTAAATAATACACTTGAATTGTCATAGTCAATCAAAAAAGACGGGTGAGAAGTTTTTTTAAATCTATCTTGCTACTGTATTATTATGTCAAGCAATACAAAAAAATATTGAAGAGAGCATCAAATCAGATGATTTGTTCCGGTCGGATCCCCTAGCAAAATTGCGAATTCGTATATTTACTTCAATTCTCTTGTCTGTTTATCTTCTCTTGTTTTTTGTTCTCTTACGTCAATTCAGACACAAAATAAAACATACAGTTTCATATTATACTATTCTACTACTTGTATTTAATACCAAATCAATATCTTACCTTTTACATTTCTCTCTAAAAACTTTATGAAATATTTCAATGAAAGTTTTATTTATTTTATTTTAATTTTCCTACATACATAGCCCCCTCTCTTCCCTAGCTCCTTGCTACAAACAGTAGTTCAATTTGCCACCGCCACACAAGTTTTGTTTATTCGAATCTCTGTGACGTCACTGCCGCCATTTTTCTGATGGTTTGATCAGAATCGCTTTGATGTTCGTTTGTGGATGGATGCTGAATCATAATACTTTTATTTATAGGTCATTGTTGTTTGTACCTATTGTTTAACGGTTTGTTTATATCTATCAACCTATCTAAACAGCAGTTGAAATAGATTTTACAGCAGATCAATTTTCTTTTCTTTTAGCAATGACAGTACCAAGTGTACTTGCTCTAACAATTTATAAATAAAATAATTTGAATTAGTTAGAATTTTAAGGCAATAATCTCTAAGCTCTACAAAACCTGAATCTATATAATAGATTCTGAAGAAAAAGGTCTTTTTTTAAAGGAATTTAGGGTTAGTTATACCTTACCATAAATTCCTTTAAAAAAAGACCTTAAACAGATCAATAATCTATAATAACAACACACGTATCTGTGGTTTATTATATACTTTAGTCCAAAATTATAATAAGAGCATCATCAAAGTCAGACCAACACTGTAGGTTACCCCTAACCACAGCAGCCACATCTTAGCCCTTACAAGGCAGACACACGTCGGGCTAATTGGCTAAACTTTACAATATGTTCGCCTCGGATACGTACAGCTAAGGCCTGATTGGGAAACCGAGCTCTGACGAACGATACCGACTTAATCCTCTGTCGTAGGGCTGTCGAAGGATCTGAGTTGCTGAAAATATTGGTCGATCAGGGCTTGAAGTTATAACGCTAAAAGAACTTGAATGATTTTTGAATACTTTTTTGATGGCATTTTAATTTCGCCTAATATATTAAGTTGATTGAATAAAATCCAGCATTGTCTTGTGGATAAGGAAATCACAAATCGAATAATCTCGAAACCTATCTGGAAAAACTCTCTTCCAGGAAATTCGTCATAAATATGAGAAATATGTTTTTTTTTCGGCACCCTAATGAGTAAACGGAAACTTTGTTCAAGGTGACTTCTATAATAATTATAAAAACGTTGCGAAAGAAAAATAACGCTTTCGCAAAAAAAGTGTAAACAGGAAAGTGTCCTTTACGTATCGATTCCAATATTCATTTGCAAATGGATCGTTACTTTTCCTAATGCATTTTCTTAATTAATCAGCATTTCGCAAAGTACTATTAGAAATAAACCCTGAAGAAACTTAGCGTTGTCTAGATCATTACGCAAAGGGTTCGTCGATAAGCTTACGTTTGTATTGAAATAACGGCGAATCTCGCGGCCCGATCATTAGCCACCCCTACCCTGCACCCCTCCTCCTGGGGTGAGTAGACGAATTAATTCTATCGTTTTCTAACTAGACAAGTTTGGCGTGATGGTTGGGCCTCGGTTGACAGGTATTTTGCTCTGATTAGGGTCCCCCTTTAATTTTATATTTATGGTTATTTGCTATCGATTTGTTGATGGTGACCCCAAGGATAGAAAGGTAAGGTTAATAGAACTGTTTTGTTAAGAGAAGAGCCTTTTCTATCTTAATAAAATTAAGTGACCTTCGTGTTTTTGTGTGGGTGTCGTTAAGAAGGTTAATGGATTTTCTTAGGATAGAAGCATCGAATCCTTATTTAGATACCTGTTTAATCAGCTTAGTGAAGTAGGTCGCGGTACACGTAGTATACGAAGCAGAGGAATCTATTTTTATAAGCCTTTATTTTAGCGAATGTCGTCATCAGCCTAACCTTTGCTCACTGAGTGTGTTGGATTTAGCTTTCGTAACATTATTTCAATCAAATTTTCTACATGTCAGGGAAAACCAACAGAAGGATAGTCATCTGCTGGTGTTTCCATTTGTTTCACACTAGCTTATGTTAGTGGCTTTCCCAGCGGTAAAGTCCAAAATTGTTGCTCGTGAACGTTCCTACTACCGGAATAAAAAGTACCGTATATCCTATTTGAGGCCAAGCATTACCTGTGTGCCCGAACAAATTCGTTCAGCCGTTGTGGAGTAATTGATTAACAAATAGACTTTCACATTTACTATTATAGCAAGAAGCATGATTCACATTCAGAAATACACGTCACACTCGCCATTCATACACGAAAACTAACCACTACAACTCGCTCACGATCGTAACTCACAATCATTACCCATTTTTCTTCTGTTAGTCCTTTCATATTGTATTCACACTGTTGCTTAGTGATTCTGATGTTACTTGTTTTCTTGCATTGTTATTCAGTAATAAGTTTACAGTGACAGTAACAACTTATACTCTGGTGAGGGTCTGGAGATCCATAACACAGGGTTCCCTAGTACGGACGCCAGTCTCTCGCAAAGGAGCTTTTAGTACGTGTAACTAACAGTCTTAAGTTGATGTTATATTACAAAGCCAACCTTTGTAGAGATAACAATAAATAAATTATAAATTACATTCACATATTAGGCGTCGTACTAATTGGTTAACGATCGAACGCGATTTCGTCACGCGCTGAAAATATGTTCCTGTGATCGAGCGATGACTTGCAAGCTTCAATTAAAAGAACACTCTGAAGAAATGTGTGTGTTCAATCTCGCCGTGCGTCGAAATCGCATCGTTTGCTCGTACGATTATAGCCAATTAGGACGACGCCTTAAACGCCCTATAAGAACCAAACCAATGGTGTATGCGATCATAGTAATTGACCACTCACGGTTCACTGCATCCAAGGTACCTAATTCGGTTCACAATTCTCATCGAGAACATACCAAACTGAATCTCACAAGTCCACACGAAGACCCATTGGAATCCCCAAGAATTATCGAGCACCTATAATAATTTGGCCGTTAATAATATGGTCGCTCTTGGATTTATGGAAAGTGCCCATGTTCGGCAGCACCGGAAATTGAATGGCTTGATTATGGACGCTCAAATAATGCCACGCAGTTTGGTCCAGGTCTTTGTAGACCTTTGTAGTGTTTGTACTACGTATAATGATAGCATTTTTGGGTGTCAAAGGTTTCAGGAATTTAACTTCAACAAATATTTTTCTTCTACTGTAAAATTGTTGGTGTGTTTTCAATATTAATAAAATTTTACCGCCAATAGAAGTTTTTGTGAGTGGTTTAATCTGTTATTCCAAGTAAACGAATTTCTCGAAAGCTGAAAGCCATTGGTTGACATGACATTTTTTTAACAAATGTAATGCCACAATAAAATAAAATGAATTAGAATTATGTTTAGCAGTGGAAGTCTTTCGGCTGAAATTAGAAGATTGACAATGACTTACAGACTTGTTTAATGATGCACTTCCACTTTTCTGTACACATTTAAAATCTTTCAACAAAGAGATTGTCACGAAGAGTCTCATCAATTCTCCACATCATCGGAAATCTTGGACCAAACATGTCCGTCAACTAAATGTGCCACATTAGTGCTGTCGAGGTAATTGCAGCTAAGCTGTGTGGCACGAGCCATCACAACTGGCTTACATTAAGCACTATCTATGACGCGACGTATCAATCTCAATCGACGCCGGTGATCAGTAACCGGGTGATTCCTGTGATTAGCCGGGCACAGGGAAGGGTGGGGGGTGTGGGTGGTGTTGCTATGAGCTCAGTGTTTTGCTAGTTTACGTCGAGTTCGGTTTTGACAATGAATTCGGTGGAAATTGGAATAGGAGGCGAAGTACGTGTTTATGTAGAGGATTTTGATGAGTCAAATGATGTCATATTTTATGGTTTTTCTTTATAATAGGTCAAATTGTAGTTTTATCATTTAGCCTTATACAGGGTTAAAAGACGATTTGCGATGTAATGGGTGTCGATATCTGTTGATGATAAAACGAATACGGGAATAAAAAATATTATATAAACTAATAAAATTTCAAGAAACTACACTCTCAGTTGACTTTGATACCGACATCCGAAGTCAATTCATAAGTTTTGTGAAATCTTCTAAGTTACTTTTTGGTCATAGAACTTTTATGTACTTGTCAAAATGTAAACCTTTTTTTCTATATATATAGGCTTGCGCTTGACCATTACCTCACCTGTTGTTAAGCGATGATTTGGTCGACCTTCTAGCACGCTTACCTAGAAGTATTGTTCTCGCCAAACTTCTTGGCCGCCCTAAAGTTGGCTACAATAGCTGCGCAGTAGTAAATCTCATACAAAAACAGCACCGTTTCATGCCTTGCACATCGGTAAGTTAACTTCAAGGCGTTTAACTTATTTACTGTTGACTTAAAGACCCCGAGGTTGTAGCTATCGGGAAACACAGATTCCGGCAGGGAATGCCAGTTTTTCCACAATTTCTTCTCCCTTTTGTTTCAAATTAATATTGCTGACAAGATAATGTAGAATGCGCTTGAATATTTTGCCACGAAGCTAAGATACCGTGTTTAAGCGCTGAGCATTCTGAATACTTTGTTAAAACATAGCATGCAGTGTTGAAGAACATTGACAAACTTGAGGCTAAATAAAAAATCTGTTCCATACATAGTTTCTGGATAGTTTCTTAGACCTTCTCAACTCCTTAAATACAGACAGAAGTGGACAGACATTTAGCATTTGGTTTGGTTGGTGGTGGATAGACATTTTGGCGGTTGTCTATGCCAATTTTCAGTCTAATTTGAATAGTTTGAATTTCTTGAATGACTTACAACAAAGTTAGGTCTCCGGGCTAAGTGTTCCAAATCGTGTTGTCATAGCAATACTAAGAGGCCCGTTAATTACCCCCTGGTTAGTCCAGTCAAGGGTTTGATTAGTGGCGGGTCATATTGATATATTGAAACGCAATTAGGCAACAACAGTGGCCGCCGACTGAGCCTTTGATTACCGCTCGTGTGTAGCTAATTACCGACAGTGTTCGTTCGATGGATGGTTGATTATAGGTATATTTCAGGTGCCCGCTATTTTGGAATACGGTGTAGGTAGAGGTTTTGTCTTCAAGGTTATTTTATAGACATGACAGATGTATGCCTAAGAGTTAAAGTTCTTACTGACTCACTCACTGACTGACAGACAACATACAGCCTAAATCACCGTAAGCACGTGTTTTTGTTTTATGTAAAATACTGTTTTAATTCAAGAAGTAGCGCTTGTCCTTCCTCTGGATGCCATCTATTTCCTTGCCAAATTTCATTGAATTCCGTTCAGTGGTTAAGGCGTGAAAAGGTAACAGATAGACAGAGTTACTTTTGAATTTATAATATTAGTATGAATTAAAAAACTGCCAGGCAACAGTGAAGCATATAATATTATTATTACTTGATATCTTATATCCATTTAAGGATAATCCGAAAAATAAAAAGAGAAAATATTTCAGAGATCTCTTTTTATTTTTCATCCGACAAGGAATACAGTTCTAGGAATAATACATTAAACTACTTTTCTATTGTTATTTTCCTTAGATTGATGAAGAGAGGAATATTTAATCACTTAAAGAAGAGACGGATAAATCTAAAAAGAAAGAAAAAAAATAAGATGTAATAATATCTACTTTCTAGATTCTGCCTCGACTGCCTAGTTGGTCTAGTGGTCGTAAGCGCTTCTGTTGAGTATAAAGTCCTGGGTTCTATTCCTAGGTCGTGCAAAGTGTTATTAAGTTTTTTCATCTGAAATTTCTCAGGAGCAGCCCGGAGTCTGGATGGCTAGAGGCTCGCCCCCTATTACATGGGCGTTACGCATAACTGGCAAAATGTTATTGTACCGTTGTAGCAGGTGCACCTCTGTTCAAGCCTTCGCGGAATACAGGCGTGATGTTATGATATAATACTTTCTGCCAGTTGCTTCGCCCGCGTCAAAAGTGTTTTATCATCCCAAGGGAACATTATACCGGTATAAAAAGCCTGAGCCTGTGTGCTACTCCAGACTGTAATCTTTCTCTGTGCCAAATTTAATCCAGATCCGTTCAGCCGTTCTGCCATGATTGAGTAACACATCCAAACTTTCGCATTTATAATATTAGTAAGATTATGTTGTGAATTCTGTATGTTTCAGCTAATATTGACATTATTATTCTTGCATTACCTGTCGAGAAGAGAGAAAAGTAATATTTCCCGATTTTAACAAAGGCAGGACTTGTTATGTTAACATCTTTACGAAGAACACATATTATAAGTAATGATATATCATTATATTAATACTGTGTTACGTAGGAGCGTGTCATTCACTCTGATTATCTGCCGTTAGCTTGATTACCAAGTAATTATGTGTTTCCATGAGGCATCGTGTTTCAAGGAGCATCGCTATTAGGTTCAAACTTCCCAAATGATACGCCTTTTGGTTTCTAAGGTTTCACAAAATTGGTGGTTATGAATAACATCAATTAGTTTCACTTCCGTCATTTTATGGATCAAAATAGTGGGCCAATGGTCTCCAGGACTTTTGTGTCTTAGGTCGTTGGTTCAAACCCAGTTATCAGGCACTTATTTGAGTTATTTATTTGATTGCCACTGCTCTCAAAACAGTAAAGGATTAACATCGTGACGAAACCGGCATATCCTAGAATCAAACATTCGAAGACATAGACAACAACCAACCCGCACTGGGCCCGTGTGGTGGATTACATACGACCAATCCCTTTCATAGAGGTGTTCTATGTTCCAACAGTTGGAACATTTTACAGGGTGTAACGAAAAGGTGCGATCATAATATTTTAAAGACTGCTTTTGTAATGAACAACTTTCTCCAAGCAAGTCAAAAGCAATTCCCAAAAAATAAATGGGTTTCCCGTACAAACTTGTCGTCAGCGGATCAAAATTTGTATGGGAGATAATTTTTGAGAATTGACTGTCAAAACTGTTTTTACCGACTTCAAAATAATTGAGGTAATCAATTCGACGCGCATGTATGTAATATTGTTGGAATTGACCAATATCCACATATTATGTTACTCTAATTCGGCTTCTAAACATGTGTGCCAATTTTCAGAGGTATACATACACTTGTGTTGTATGTTTGTCCAAGCATTTCCCCGAAACTGCTTATCGGATCGTGACTATTCTTTTTTTATTGGGTTAGGTATATCTCTCAACTTAGGGAATAGTGCATAGTTGCATCCAAATGGATTCAGCAGTTTTCAAGGTATTGAACATTCCACCGAACTCTTTAGCGATAAACAGCACGAATGTGTAATAGTACATTATGGTACAAGTGTGTAATGTTGGTGATTACCGCTGAGGCGCCATTGAGACCCGAGCCGTTAGGTGAGGGACTTAAGAGAGCCGAGGACGGTAATCATCAATACACACGTGTATCATACGACGTTTTTCAACACACTTGTGAAGAAAATAATAACAAAAAAACATTTTCAAAAGTGAAAACGAGTAGTGAAAAATTTTTCGCAATGGCGTGAAAAAATTATCAGTTTTCCTATGCGCGCGCATTTAACAATGGCGATCTGCCATAGACTATAAGAATGAGGATTTTTTAATTTTGGATTTTATCGGATAGCGTTTTAGCCACGTACAAAATGGGGAATTTCAAGTTTTCTTTATTACAGAGAAAAAAAAAGTTATATTTGAGTGAAAGTTTTATTTATTAAACACGTACAAGTTGAAATTATCTATTTAAATACGAAATTGCATGAAATGAGCAAGCAATAGGTTTATTAATTTATTTGTACTATTGAGCACGATCTTTTTTGTATCGAAAATTTATTAAGAACAAACCAAATCAACCAATTCAATTTAAAAAAAAAATCTATAACTCACTTGTAAATAATAGCAATGAAAAAGTTACAGTTTGATTACAGGTGTCATTATGTGCCTAATTGCGGTGAAATTAGAGCCACTTTAATAATAATAATAATAAATGACGAACAACTACCGGAAATACAATGACGAACAACTACCGGAAATACATTGTGAAGGATGGCACAGTTGACATCTGTCGGGCATGTCACCGGCCGGGTGAATCTATCCGTCACATTATCTCCGGTTGTTCTAGTCTGGCTAACGGAGACTATTTGCATAGACACAACCTTGTAGCCAGGATTATCCATCAGCAACTTGCTCTTAAATACAATCTTGTGGAATCGGAAGTGCCTTACTATAAGTATGTGCCCGACCCAGTTCTCGAAAATGGCAATGTCACGTTGTATTGGGATCGGTCTATCATCACTGACAGGACTATTGTTGCCAATAAGCCTGACATAGTGGTGATAGACCGACTAGGGCGTCGCGCAATGGTTGTTGATATAGCGGTCCCCCATGACGAGAACCTCGTGAAGGCTGAGAGAGATAAGAAAAGTAAGTATCTTGATCTAGCGCGCGAGGTTGTCGGCATGTGGGATGTGAATACAGCAATCATTGTGCCGATAGTCGTGACGGCCAATGGCATAATAGCCAAGAGCCTCGACGAACATCTGAGGAGGCTCTCGTTAGGCAGCTGGATCAAGGGCTTGATCCAGAAAGCGGTACTACTGGACACGGCGCGTATAGTCAGGAGGTTCCTCTCTCAGGAGCCCTGACCACCGGTAGCTTGGACCCTGTTCCCGATACCGGTGGGCTACTATTTTTGTATTTTTAAATGTTTTTTTATTTAATTTTTTATAGAATAATATTTAAAAATGTAAAAATATGTATATAAAATGAATAAATGGAATAATAATAAAAAGTAGTAGGAGTATAATAAATAGTCTGTGGCTCGACTTGACAGACGGCTGCCAAAAATTTTTCTCCACGAAATTAATTACAAAATATAAAATTTTAAGCATCTAAATTGTACAGAACAACATGAAACCAAGAAAAAAAATAACACAGTAATATTATCAAAACAATAACCGATTTATAAATGGAACAAGAAACGAGAAAAATGAAGATGACGCCGTCATGTTAACGAGAGCTGCCGCCGCTAGACAAGCACGCCTACCACCTCCGGCCTCGTCGCCCAGCTCCGCCTCGCCGCCGCCGGAAACCAGCCCCACCGTGAGTGCTGTGTCACCGGCCGTGGCAGTTGCGTCGAGCTCGAGCGACGAGTACTTCTCTCCGCCGACGACACCACCACCTGCGCGTCGACGGGGAGTACGCCGGCCGCCGGACCGCTTAGGACCTCGAGGCTTACCGGTCTCTGATAGGGTCCCAGCACCCGACGGAAGTGTGCAGAGCATGAGATGGACACTATCCATCAATGAAAATGTCATGCGCGCATACTTTGGGGCTACAGAGGGAGGAAACAACCTGACCGCGTACTGTGTCCGTATGCTCTCTTTGTTTCAGGTGCTTGAGCCAGCCGTCAACGTTTCGGCCCAACGACTTTCGGATCAGGTGCGGGTCATCCAGCGTAATCGTATGTCGGATGATACTGTACTTGATCGCCTCCGAACTGAAATGAGTAACCGTGTCACTGCACCCTCGTCGCAGGCTGTGGTGCCACCACAGTCCAACCACGCTGACGTGGAGAGTAGTGACAGGGTTACAAACGTAAGTACCCAGTACAATGATGAATTGAGGAGTGCTTTGGAGTGTGCTATTCGGGAATATCGCTACATGCAACCCGAACTTAGGCCACGATTACGTCGCTTGCCCATGCATAACAAAAATAGGGCGCTGGTGGCTGCTCTGGATTCGCAGTTGTCAAACTATTTTGATGACTGCGAAGAACTCACTGATACACATTCGATCATGTACTGCGCGGCTGTAGCGGCATGTCGTGTAGCCCATGTCAAATTTGCAGATGACAGAGCTACACGACCGAAACCAGCCGTACCGGCTTGGCAGTGCAGGATCGAACGTCGTATTGGTGGGGCCAGAGCACTCATCGGCAAACTAATTTGTTTTAGGGAGGGCAATAATCGCCCAAGAGTGATGCGCTTTGTGAGACGGGCGTTTTCGGGGACTGATGTCAGCCCCCGAGACTATATATCCCGTGTCACAGAGCGCATCGACTTCCTGAAACAAAAAGTGTTTGCATGGGCAAACCGTATTCGTAGGTACAGGCGGAGAGTGGAGCGATACACCCAGAATCGCACATTCCAAAGTAATGAAAGGTGGGTTTATCGGGATTGGGAGCGACTCGACCAAGGTGTGACTGATACGCACCTACCGGATGATGACGCTATGTGTTCATTCTGGCGCAGCATCTGGTCGGTGCCTGTCAGTCACACCGAAGGTGAATGGACTCGGGAGGTCGAACGAGCGTGCGATCCAATTCAAGAAATGGGGGCTATCACGATTAGCCCCCAAGATGTAGCCCGTGCAGTCCGTCCGTTGCAGAACTGGAAATCTCCAGGTCCGGACGGGCTGCACAACTTCTGGATCAAGTGGCTACAAAGGTCGCACGTTCGTTTGGCATCTCAGTACCAGGCAGCCTTGGAGTCTGGTTCGCTACCCAAGTTCCTTACAACAGGAATAACCCACCTGCTCCACAAGTCTGGTAGCACCGCGGAACCCAAAAATTATAGACCTATTACATGTTTACCAACGGTCTATAAGGTTCTTACATCCATTTTGAGAGTTAAAATTAATAAACACGTCGACGATAACTCGATCATGTCGGTCTCTCAGAATGGATGTAGGAACGGGTCCCGCGGTACTAAGGAGCTACTCCTTATTGATATGGCCATTAGCCAACAGGTTCGGCGTTCCCGAAAGGATCTGTCGACATGTTGGATAGATTATAAGAAGGCCTATGACTCGGTGCCTCATACATGGCTCATGAGGGTGCTAGAATTGTATAAAATAGATACAACTCTAAGCACCTTCCTGAAATCGTGTATGGGCCAATGGAGCACAGTCCTTCGCTATCCAGGATGTTGAAATATCCAGAGGAATAGCGAACCTGTTAGGATCGAGCGAGGTATATTCCAGGGCGATAGTTTGAGTCCACTTTGGTTTTGCCTAGCCCTGAATCCTCTAAGCATGCTGCTAGAGAATTCAGGACTAGGCTATCGGTTGAAGAGAGGTGGTCAGGTTATATCTCACCTCCTTTACATTGATGATCTGAAGCTCTTTGCCTCCAGCAATCTTCAGCTGATGGAGCTACTGAAGGTAACTGAAACTTTAAGTAACGCCATCAGGATGGAGTTCGGTGTGGACAAATGTGCGGTCATTCATGTAAAGCGAGGGGAGATTGTGGAATCCGTAGGAATTCCACTCGCGGATTCCATAAACCTGAGATCCCTCTCTCCAAACGAAACCTATAAGTATTTGGGTATGTCGGAAGCGTTAGGTATCAGCACTACTGACATGAAGCAATCGTTGAGGGAACGCTTCTTTGGCCGCCTGAAGAAGGTATTCAATAGCCTTCTTTCGGGCGGAAACAAGGTGCGCGCTTTCAACGGTTGGGTCATGCCGGTATTGATGTACTCTTTCGGCATACTCAAATGGACTCAAACGGAACTTGACGCCCTGGATAGGCGGGTCCGTACACTGCTGACTGCATATCGAATGCATCACCCACGATCGTCAGTCATGAGATTGTATATCCCGCTGAAGTGTGGTGGCCGAGGCTTTTTAAATGCCAAAAGCCTACACAACCGCGAGATATGCAATCTCAGGGAATATTTTCTAAACACCGACATGGGTATGCATCGAGATGTAGTAGCAGTGGACAAGGGACTCACCCCGCTTTCCTTGGCGAATGAGAACTGGCGCAAGCCTGTAGTGCTTGACACTAACGACCGCAAGGAGGTATGGCAGAGTAAGGAGCTTCACGGACGCTTTTTCCAGGCCCTACATGGGTCCGATGTAGACCAGTCAGCGTCCGTAGCCTGGTTACTTTTCGGAGACCTCTTTGGGGAAACCGAAGGTTTTGTCTGTGCAATTATGGACGAAGTTATCATGACGAATAACTACCGGAGATTTATTGTGAAGGATGGCACGGTTGACATCTGTCGGGCATGTCACCGCCCGGGTGAATCGATCCGTCACATTATCTCTGGTTGTTCTCGTCTAGCTAACGAAGAGTACTTGCATAGGCACAACCTTGTAGCGAGGATTATCCATCAGCAACTTGCTCTGAAATACACTCTTGTGGCAGCGGAGGTGCCGTACTACAGGTATGTGCCCGACCCAGTTCTCGAGAATGGCAATATCACATTGTACTGGGATCGGTCCATCATCACTGATAGGACTATTGTAGCCAATAAGCCTGATATTGTGGTGGTGGACCGAATCGAGAGGCGTGCAATGATTGTTGACATTACCGTCCCGCATGACGGGAACCTCGTGAAAGCCGAGAAAGATAAACAAATCAAGTATCTTGACTTGGCTCGCGAGGTTGTCGACATGTGGTATGTGAATACAGCGATCATTGTACCGATAGTCGTGTCAGCCAATGCCTTAATAGCTACGAGCCTCGACCAACACCTTAGGAGGCTCTCGTTAGGCGGCTGGGTCAAGGGCCTGATCCAGAAAGCAGTACTGCTGGACACGGCTCGTATTGTTAGGAGGTTCCTCTCTCTGGAGCCCTGACCGCCGGTAGCTTGGACCCTGTTCCCGATACCGGTGGGCCTCTATTTTTTATATTTTTAAATGTTTTTGTTTTTAAATTTATTTTATAAAAATATTTAAAAATGTAGATAATAAGAAAGATAATTAAATAAAGGAGATAATAATAACGTTTATTGGTTCAAATAAATTATGTTAACAATATGAACATTGTCACTTAAACTTAACTTTATAAGCAAGAGTGTTGAAAATTGAGTTACTATTGGTATTTTTTCATTCCTTTAGGTACCTTACTAGTTACTTTAGAACTTGCTCACTTTTTAGTGATAGTGTACTAAAAGTAAAAAGAGAGAAATAAAAACATTTTTACAAAAAAATAAACCGACTTCAAAAGTAAAACACTACATCACATCATCACATCATCAGCCTATTAATGTTCCCACTGCTGGGACACAGGCCTCCTCTCTGTGAGAGGGAATGGGCCGTAATCCACCACGCGGGCCCAGTGCGGTTTGGTGGATGTCACATGTCTTCGAATTTTTGGTTCTAGGACATGCCGGTTTCCTCACGATGTTTTCCTTCACCGTTTTGAGAGCAGTGGTGATGAAATAATTTAACACAAAGTAAAGCGCCTGCCTGGGCTCGAACCCACGACCTACAACTTGTAAGTCGCGGCCGATACCTCTGGGCCACCACTGCTCTCATCTGCTGCTGCCACTCAAAAGTAAAACACTAAAAGGTGCAAAATAACATTCGTTTCGGCAGTCGGTGTCGACAAACGATAAAAAAGAAATACCAAAGACACCGGCTGCCGAAACGAAAGTTATTTTGCACCTTTTAGTGTTTTAATTTTGAAGTCGGTTTATATTTTTGTAAAAATGTTTTTTTTTCTGTTTGTAGATCTTTATCACTAAAAAACACTGATATATTTTCTTTATATAAATAGATTCGTTTCAGAAATGGCATCATAATCTCTAACAATCAACTAGCGTTGACCGAAACTTCACGGCCATATATATTATGGTAAGAGTCTTAGAGCTGTCGAAACTCCATACAAAAGCAATGTGTTAGGCTTACCTGCTTACTTGCCTAGTGGCTGGCCTTGATACATTTGTGAAACTCAGCAGTTTGTGGCCACGAAGGACCATTAGTATAGATTCAGCAATTTATGAGAATGCCTTATTAGACATTCATTATATATCAGGTTTGACGTGAAGGTCGCGGCTTTTTATGTTATGGTTTAGGTGGTGTGAGGCTTTTGAAGTTCTGACGGTGACATATTATAGTACAAAAATATATCAAATTAGAATGTGTAGGAGAAATTGAAAGCTTTGGTATATAAGGGAGTTGATAAATTAGATGTTACCAAAGGTTACGGGCATATTTATATGACACCGCCCCCCGCCTCACTAGTATAAAAACAAATGGTACCATTGGAAAACATTATATTATGCGCATATTCACCGCGGTCATCCGTCCTATTATGACGTATGCTTGCGTTGTCTTCGCGCACGCAAATCCCCGCCACCTCCACACTATGCAGACGCTCCAAAACCGATTCCTCTGTAAAGTCACGGGAGCCCCCTGGTACGCCCGAAATCAAGAACTTCATGTTGACCTCAGAATCCCTACGATACAGCAGTTCATGAAACGCCTTCCAAGGCATTTTTTGACACTGCGGTCAAACATAGTAATGCGCTAATCAAAGCGGCCTCCCGCTTCGAACCCTCCCAAATCGCCCGAATTCGCCGACCAAGGTATACTCTCATCGCGCCCGACGTTGCCACCACCCTGCTCTAGGAGAGCCGCAGGGTGACGAGTACACTTAAAAACACAAACCACCTACGTTCCGTCCTCGCCGTAGAGGCCCACCGGGACGTCCCCGTCAAGATATTCAAGCCAGCCCGCGCAATGCTGAGCCGTAGTTAAATAATCCATACTAATATTATAAATGCGAAAGTAACTCTGTCTGTCTGTCTGTCTGTCTGTCTGTCTGTCTGTCTGTTACCTTTTCACGCTTAAACCGCTCAACCGATTTAGATGAAATTTGGTAAGAAGATAGTTTGAGACCTTGGAACGGACATAGGCTACTTTTTTTTGCAAAAAATGCGAAGGGGGAGAAATGGGAGGGGGTTTAATTTTGAATGAAACTTCTTATTATGGCTTAAGCCGTTGAACCGATTAAGATGAAATTTGGTGTGAAGATAGTTTGAGACCCAGGGCAGGACTTGGGCTACTTTTTTTTTGCATAAAATACAAAGGGGAAGAAATAGGGGGGTGGGTTAGATTTGTATGAAACTTCTTATTATGGCTTAAACCACTGAACCGATTTAGATGAAATTCGGTATGCAGATAGTATGAGATCCTGGGATGGACATGGGCTACTTTTTTGTATAAAACAAGGTGCGGGAGAAATGGGGTGGAGTAGTTATAAAATATGAAAATAAAGAAAATAATATGAAACTTCTTTTTATGGCGTCCTTCTTATTCGGCTGTAGGCATGATATAATTGTTTATGAAAGATTTGAGTGTCAATTTGAAAAAGTCAAATTAATGTCAGTGTCCGTGAAAGTGATAATATAAGCAAAACTTTTAAATATTCTACTGCTTATTTTTATTAGGGGGATATTTTTATGCTGTGGATATGCCTCGCAAGCGTAAATCTCCTTTGAGCCGTAGCTCTAGCAGAGCTCGAACAGCAAGAGTAGCTAGAAGCTAAGAAACAGAGTAGCAGACTCAATCCGTCTAATTTTAGATGCTGAGCGTCACGCAACCCAAAGAGCTGCTGAGACTTTCGATCAGATTCAGGCTCGCCAACTCGCAGATGCTGAACGTCACGCAACTGAAAGAGCTGCTGAGACTTTAGACCAGACTCAGGCTCGCTAACTCGCAGATGCTGAGCGTCACGCAACTGAAAGGGCTGCTGTGACTTTCAACCAGACTCAAGCTCGCCAACTCACAGATGCTGAGCGTCACGCAACTCAAAGGGCTGGTGAGACTTTAGACCAGATTCACGTTCGTCAACACGCAGATGCTGAGCGTCACGCAACTCTTGAGTTGCGTGAGACTTTAGACCAGACTCATGCTCGCTAACTCGCAGATGCTGAGCGTCACGCAACTGTAAGGGTTGCTGCGACTTTCGACCAGACTCAAGCTCGCCAACTAACAGATGCTGAGCGTCACGCAACTCAAAGGGCTGGTGAGACCTTTGAGCAAACACAGGCCCTTCGGGTTTTAGATGCCGAACGTCACGCGTCATCGATAGCTGCTGAGACGCCTGAACAATCCCAAATACGGCGTGTTTTACGAGCTCAACGGCAGTCTGAAAGGAGACGTACGTTTGCAAGAAATACATGGGAGTCGTTCCACAACGCTGCGTCTGATTATGACCCATTGATTGATTACACTAACCATCGATTAGTTCTCATAGGGAACATGGATAAAAAATGTAGATATTGTGAAGCACTCAAGTGGAATGATGAGACACCGGGTATGTGTTGCTCTTCAGTTCCAACGCTTGGTGAGCCAGAAGAACCACTCAAGTCTTTGCTTTTGTATGACAGTGATGAATCGCGCCGTTTTTTAAGCAGAATAAGAAAATATAATACATGCTTCCAAGCAAGCTTGAAGCAAGTGGCAGCAGAGTGACTAGCCCTGAAACTCTACAGGGTGAGAAAATCTACCCTGTAGAGTTTCTTAACTCTTTAGAATTATCAGGAGTGCCGTCCCTTACGTTGAGGCTGAAAGTTGGTGTCCCAGTCCTGTTAATGAGAAATCTGGACGCACCAAAATTATGTAATGGCACCCGACTACAAATAACACACCTAGGACGCAATATAGTAAGGGCAACAATTATGACAGGAATAGCAAAGGGAGAAGATGTAATGATTTCACGTATTCCGATAATCCCAACCAATATGTCATTCCAATTTAAAAGGTTGCAATTTCCCCTTAAAGCAACATTCGCGATTACCATAAATAAAGCTCAAGGGCAAACACTGAAAGCTGCAGGAGTGAATTTAGAAAAAAACTGATTTTCCCATGGGCAACTGTATGTAGCGTGTTCACGAGTATCAAGTCCACATAATCAATATGTTTTAGCAAAAGATGGTAAAACTAAAATATTGTTTACACGACTGTGTTAAAGTAAGTTATTAAAAATTACAACTCTGTGCTCACAACCTATTTCCACACTTTTGACGACAAAAACAATATTTATAAGAATCAAAAATCAAATTAGTACCTACTGAATTTTATGTTACGCACAATAAACTATTTTTGTACTACTCTGTTTCCTTTCCTACGTTTTACGCGAGCGAAGCCGCGGGTAAAAGCTAGTTTGTTAATAAATAGGAGTTTCTTCTCCACGTAGGTATTTTCCGAACGGATGGTAGAATCCCTTAATCATGATCCGGCCCTAGTTGTCACCCCAGCGACTCCCTGAACCGAGGTTCGGCCCCACAGGGGGCAGCCCTCAGCGTGATCAGCTGTCATCTCCACAGGATCGCCTGGTTAAGCAGTAGCCTATCCCAGTGAATTAATGGCTCGAAGTATGTAAACAAAGGCAATATAAATAAAAGAAGATAATCTCCATACATTTACTCAATTCCTATTGGCTCGGTGTCAGGTCGCCTCACCCACTACTTGCACCCAGTGATTTTAAGGTGTCGTGCACAAGGTCAGTTAAGAAAGTATATATCAATAAAAAAGTCACAATGCTGCTCGCCAGGTTTTGAACACCCAATCTCGTACTTGAGAGGTCTTAGTACGAGTGAAACCTCTGCAAGATCATAATTATAATTTTACTAGCTTCTGCCAGTGGCTTCGCCCGCGTGAAAAGTGTTTTCTTATCCCAAAGAAAAAATATACCGGGACTAAAAAAAAGCCTATGTGCTATTCCAATCTTTTATCTATGACTGTTCCAAATTTCATCCATATCTGTTCAGCCGTTCTAACGTGATTGAGTGACAAACATACATCCACACATCCATCCAAACTTTCACATTTATAATATTAGTAAGATAGTAAGATTACGCTATCAAATATATTTTTAAAACTTTTCTCAAGTAAAGCCTGAACATTTCTTAAGACAATAACAAATATAAACCTTTCAACTGATTGCCATTAGGTATAAAACACTGAAGACATTAGCGAGTAATGATCACGAGCTTTTGATGTCTTCATATCACGGTATCAAGTTATACTTAAGTGCATGAACAAGCTTTGTTTGGAGTCAATATTTACACAAGAAACCACTTTTCAAGTAATCAGTCTTTTGACCCAATATTAAACAAGGTCATTTATTATTGAGTATGTCTAGAAATAACAAAATAATGTAACAAATATCAGAGGGGTGACCATAAGCTCTTAGAGCAAGGTTATTTTGAGTGAACGTAAGGGACAGATGTATATGACTTGTAGACTTTTGCCCTTTTTTCACAGTCAAGGCATAATAGTTTTGACACGTCATGGTACGGGGGATGGTTTCGAATTTTAAATTTTAATACCAACGATACTATTAACTTTAAAACTTTCGCGTTTCATAATGGAAAACAATATATCACGGGAATTTAACGCTATGATACCCGGGAGCACGATCGTTGCATCACGGTCGAAACGTCGGGTTAAATAGGTAAATAATCTAAATCATCGCGTTAAATTCTCGTAATATATTGTTTTCTACCAACGATACTCTTAAAAGTCTTAATACAACTAAACAATATAAACTCTTAATACAACAACACGACATAAAATGTTGAGTGGAGTGAGTCTAGAACACAGACATAAATCTAACTAGATAACGCAAATCCTACCTTCTGTATGACAACTAAGCTTACCACTTTTTCACCCACAATTTTCTTACGGTCAGTATTATATTATCTGTGTTACGGTCTATGAAAAAAAATATTTCCATTGTCTCGGCTAACTTTTTTTATAGATATTTTACCGCTCCATACGAAACAATTTTGCATTTTTGTTGATGTCAGTTGATTCCGATGCGATAACACTATATAAAACAGCTTAAAGGAACCGTATTGCTCCCTCTTTAATTCACTTTTTGGACACGTACATTCGCGTTATCCATATAGAGCCAACTTCACACGGCTCCAACTTTCCGTGATATAACCGTGCCAATAACGGACCATCTTGAGCTTCTTGGCGTAACGTTGACATCGACTCTCAATTTTGAGCCATGCATTGAGGCAAAAACTCAGCTGGCTGCCAAAAAGTTGGGGATCCTTGCGAAGGTGAGAAGTTACTTCATACCGGAACAGCTGCTCAACTTGTATCAAGCGCAAGTTCGATCATGCACGGAGTACTGTTCTCATCTCTGGGACGGATCTGCCAGATACCAGTTTGAAGTCTCTTGGACCGCTTTTCAATGGACTGTAGCGATTGAAAAGCGGGCCAAGAGACTCATCGGCAATGAGGCACTGGTCAAGTCAAAGCTCCAGAGCCTTGAACATCGTCGCCGAGTTGCTGGCTTATCGGTTTTTTATCGGTTACATTTCGGGGAGTGTGCGATGGAATTGCATGATTAAATTCCACCCAGCCCGTTCCATCATCGGACTACCAGACGTACGGCGATGCGTCGTCGGTACATGGTGGACATCCCACCCATACGCACAAAACGTTTTGGGGACACTTTTATTATGCGTACAGCTAAGGAGTGGAATTGCCAGAGTCTGTTGTCCGATATCTACAATCTAGGAGTCTTTAAGTCAAGAGTGAATAGGTTTTTTATAGGCAAGCGTGCTTCACCGTCGACCACATCATCAGGTCAGGTCATCAGGTGAGATAATGGACAAGCGCGAGCCCATAGATTATAAAAAAATAACATTATTTCTTTTTTATTTAAGTGTGTTTTTCTTATTCGACTACAAAAAGAGTTAACGATTCGATTAGGTTTTCATGTAAGACTGCTGAAGCGACGTAATACTAGCTCTGAATAACATTAAGTTTTGATTTGGAACCGTTTTTATATTTTCTATGAGGACTTCGTTTATTACGCGAATTTGTAATAAAATGATCGTTCTGATTCAATTAGAGTTCGAAGATTTTTGCTCAATCGACTGGAATCAATTGTTATGTCCAGGTGGTTGAACTGTGATTAGGAGCTTTAATTATGAGGACTTATAACAATTATTGACGGTCTGTTAATCGAAGATTTTATAATTCTGAATTAGATTATACATTTATTATAATTGAATCCAATTGGGCGCACGGTTGGCGCAATGGTTGAGCAATTCACTGCTGCGCTGCGTGTCGTGGGTTCGATTCCCGCACGAATCAACTATTTGTATGACCTACAGATACTAGTACCGGCTCTGGGTGTTGTTATATGTTTGTAAATGCACCCACGATACAAGAAGAAATGCATAGCATGCCAACAAAAGTATTGATGTACTCTTTCGGCATACTCAAATGGACTCAAACGGAACTTGACGCCCTGGATAGACGGGTCCGTACACTGCTGACTGCATATCGAATGCATCACTCAAGATCGTCGGTCATGAGATTGTATATCCCGCGAAAGTGTGGCGGCCGAGGTTTTTTAAATGCCAAAAAGCCCCACATTCGCTACAAATCGATCCGCTACTTTATCTCTGGTTGTTCTCGTCTAGCTAACGAAGAGTACTTGCATAGGCACAACCTTGTAGCCAGGATTATCCATCAGCAACTTGCTCTGAAATACACTCTAAAGGCATCGGAGGTACCGTACTACAGGTATGTGCCGGACCCAGTTCTCGAAAAAGGCGTGCAATGATTGTTGACATTACCGTCCCGCATGACGGGAACCTCGTGGAAGCCGATAAAGATAAGCAAATCAAGTATCTTGACTTGGCTCGCGAGGTTGACGACATGTGGGATGTGGACACAGCGATCATTGTACCGATAGTCGTCTCAGCCAATGGCTTAATAGCCACGAGCCTCGATCAACTCCTTAGGAGGCTCTCGTTGGGTCTGATCCAGAAAGCAGTACTGCTGGACACGGCTCGTATTATTAGGAATGCGCAAGCACTCCAGCGCTCCGGCCAAAAGTAGCTGTTACGTATGCTGAACACGTATGGTATTTTAATTCAGTTAGACCCCTGCGCTCGCTCCAGGGTGGAGGATATCCATGAGAATTCCCACACGTAAAAAAAGGTCTTACTTAGAGTAATTAGGGTCCACATAAAATAGGTTGGCAGTCCATTTGGTAACTCCTGTTGTACGATGATGTCTACCTGGAACAAACGGTCCAGTTAGGTAGGTCTAATTTCGAGAAAGACCTCGAACCGTTCCAACTCGGCTGGGCGGCGTTCGGAAAGTTGAGCCGTATCTTCTAGTCCAACTTACCGTAGTGTCTTAAGACGAAAATCTTTGACCAGTATGTGTTGCCAGTGATTACATACGGGACCGGAAACGTGGTCGCTCACAATGGGCCTCATCAGAAGGCTTAAAGTTACCCAAAGTGCAATGCAGAGGGATGCTCGGCGTTTAATTGCGTAATCTAATCAGAAATGAAGATTCGCAAGAGAACCAGAGTTGCCGTAGCCTGACGAATTGCCAAACATAAAGTGGCAGTGAGGCCGAAAAGTACTGGAGTGGCGACCACGTACCGGAAGACGCAGCGGTGGAAGGCCTCTCTCTAGGTGGAGAGATGACCTGGTCAACGCTGTGGGCATCCGCTGGATGCGAAACGTAAAGGACCGATCAGCGTGGCGACGCTAGGGGGAGGCCCATGTCCAGCAGTGGACGTCTTTCGGCTGATGATGATCTTGTATTATTTCTAAAGCTATCATCCTTTAATATTACCACTGCTGGGAATTAGACCTCCTCTCTGGGAGAGGGACTGGGCTACAACCCACCACTAGGCCAGTGGTCACAGTGCAGCTTGGTGAACATCACATTTCTTCTAAGTTTTGGTTCTAGGACATGCTTAAAAAAATATTATTCTTCACAGAAGTTTCTTTCACTTTCAAAAACAGATGCCTTCTCAGAACAAAAAAGCTAGAGTAGATACGACCCAAATACCCCAATAACATAACTAAACAGACTTGAATGAAAGTGAATTGTGTCAAATGGGACACATGTAACTCGAGCGCAGGTGTGCACGTGCAATTATACGCACATGTCGTAAAACCTTACTACAGTACAGTACTATAGGTACACATAACTACTACTCTGCTACTCCGTTCGCTATGTTTACTGCAAATTACATTGCGTTACTTGCATGTCTTGGACGAAAGTATTATTTGGACAGACGGAATATAAGATTTTTTACTTAATACTTTAATCAGGTATTTAAACAAAAAACGGCCAAGTGCAAGTCGGGCCACGAGCAGTAATAGGGTTCCGTAGTTGCATAATAATGCACACTAAAAATGGGACTTTTAGTTGTTACATGAACATTAAAACGGTTTCAGCTACGCACAACGTCTAAAAACAGGCCCACATAGGATGAAGAAGGAGTAATAAAATCCAACTTTACAAGTGAAGTTAGAAAAAATATTATATGAGTACCACCGCGGGTAGAGGCAAGCGTTTGTAAAAAATATTTATAACCAGCGCAGCGTCACTTAATAATTAGAATACTGCAGTATTGCCGTTACGGAGATAGTCTTCGTTAAAATCTCCAAATATTTACAAACCAAAAACAAATATTTTATTTAGTATGAGTATTTTCAAACAACCTACTCAACTATCAAAAAGTAAAAACAAATTATTCAATGATAGGTACAAACAACCAAAGTAAATATGCTGCAATAAATAATCTATATGACGGACGTCAATTGCGAAAGGAGCTGATACGAGCGCGCGTTATAGCCACGGGGAATGGTATGGTTCGTTCCTGGATCCTCGCACGCACGCTCCTAGTTTCTTTCTCTTTCAGAATTTGAAAATTTTTGAATGTATTCACTATTTCGTTCTCGAAATTTCTTCGCTACTCAATTAGTGATGTAGTCGGGTCGGATATTGACTTTGGCTTGTGGGGTTTCCAGAGGCGGCTTAATTGAGTCTGACACCAAAGGCGGCCATACCTCACACGAAAAGAAGAAGAAGGCAAAAGCAATTAAGTTTATAATTGCGAACACTGAGAATACCGCCGTCTATGGTCGGGTAGCGGAATTTGCTTGGCTCGATTGCCATCTATTTTGACTTTAGATTAAAAAAAACGTCAAAAATACTTCTGCACTAACACAAAATAGACTCGCCCGTGTGGACACTTAAATATTATTAATTTAGAAATAATATATTTCCTTTATTTATCTTCATTCTTATTTAATACATTTTTAAATATTAAAAAAAAGGGACCCACAGGGAATGGGGAACAAGGTCCAAGCTACCAGTGGTTAGGACTCCAGAGATAGGAACCTCCTCACAATGTGAGCCGTATCAAGGAGTACTGCCTTCTGTATCAGGCCCTTGATCCAACCGCGCAATGATAGCCTCGACAGATGGTATCGAGGCTATTGGCCGTCAGGCCGTTGGCCGTAACCACACAATAATCGCCGAGACTACATTCCACATGTCGCCAACCTTGTATGCTAAGTCGAGATACTTGATTTGTTAGAAATCTTTATTATTAAGGATGTTATGATTTTATTGTTTATAAGCACATATTTACTATCTGTTTCGCACAAATAACAACGTTATTTAATTATTATTATTATTATTTTTCAACGACGTTTGTACAAAATGTTTACTCTTCCAAGTACATTTTATAAGTTGGTCGACTATTACTCGTAAACTTTTGGCATAAACCCACTATTCCCAAACCACTGCAACACCTGAAAGCCAGAATCAACAGTGGCAACCACCAGAAAAGCGCCGAGGCAATGAAGCTCGACGAAGTCCCGGAGAATGAATTTAACTGTCTTGGATCCCGCAACGAAATGAATTAGAAAAGAAACCGGCCAAGTGCGAGTCGGACTCGCAAACGAAGGGTTCCGTACCATTATCGCAAAATACTGCATAAAAATCACGTTTGTTGTATGGGAGCCCCCCTTAATTTTTTTTATTTTTATTTATTAATTATTATTTTTTGAAGTAAATATACAACTAAACATTCTGTGAATATTTCAAGCGTCTACCTGTTGCCGTTATTAATATCGAGCAAAAAACGGCAAAAATATCACGTTTGTTGTATGGGATCCCCCCTTTAATATTTATTTTATACTGTTTTTAGTATTTGTTGTTATAGCGGCAACAGAAATACATCATCTGTGAAAATTTCAACTGTCTAGCTATCACGGTTCATGAGATACAGCCTGGAGACAGACGGACAGACAGACAGACAGACAGACAGACAGACAGACAGACGGATCGCGAAGTCTTAGTAATAGGGTCCCGTTTTTACCCTTTGGGTACGGAACCCTAAAAAATGGAGGAGTAGGAATAAAAATAAATTTCCTCTTCCTTCCATATCAAGCAGGATACAGAACAAACAAACAAGACCAATAGGTACAAAGGGTAGTTTACAACTGGGATAAGCCCAGTTGCCTAGCACCACGGATAAAAATTAGCATTAATATTAATGGGTCCTAACATTGTGAGCTGTTATATTCAGCCACGTCCAGCCACGTCCTGGCCAGCTGCACGCAAACGGATGGAAAGAACTGGTGGAGGTGTCGGCCCTTGATGGAATTATCCGACATTGCCATTCGGCTAAAAGTTCTTCCCAGACGTCAATATTTGGTTTAAATAATCTAGAGATTTTCTCACGGCCACTCCGCTTTAAAAAGTCCGCGTCCATGGTCTCTTGTGCGGAATAGTACATTGCAGCACGTCCCTGCATTTCAAGGTCGACTGGAAGTACGCCAGCAAGTACCGGTAAGGCCTCAGTACTAACCGTCCTGTATGCTTTGCATGAATATCAAAGCCACACGCTGACTCTGAAGTAATTTATGTCGTACCCACCACACACCACAATAGGGGCGATTGTGGTCTTATCAGCCCAAACAGGCGCTCCATAGCAGATACAACCGAAGTAAGTAGCCCCAAGTACTCGTAAACTTGAAAGCCTTCTTAGCTGTGATAGTTTTCCTTTAAATTTCTTTATATATACTACTGCCGTGAATGTTTTCACATAGCTAAAAGCCACCATTTCGCTGGCAGGAGGGGGGGACACTTGACTCTAACAAAAATTTGCGATTTATAGCTTAATTTTACGTAAACGGATCTCTGAATCGAAAAATGGTTTTTACAGACCCATAATATTTTTGAATGGTCTATCTAACGATACCCCCACACAATGGGATAGATAAAAAAAACACTTTACGTCTATACTATGTACACGAAAAAAATTGTTTTTTCATGATTTTATCTTACCACTTTGTTGGAATTATTTATATATCCGTGCCAAATTATAGCTTTCTAGTACTAAGAGTCTTTGAGCTATGAGTCTCCTTGATGACTTCGGAACCCTAAAAAAGCAAGGGAGCTAAATTTTTGTGTTTTTTTGGTCATAATTAGGTATGTTTGTAAAAGGTAATCTAGGAAAGTACTGGAGTGGTTACAAAATTCTTTCATTGGTTGAATGCTACACTGTCACCGAGTGTCATAGGCTATACTTTTAGACCGTAATAGTTCCTATGAATAAGCCACGGGAGCGAAGCCGTAGGAAAAAATATTAGTAAATAAAAACGAAAAATTAAATTAAATGCGACCGTTGGACATGCTGACTATGAACTAAACCCTGTATTTTTTATGATATCAAAGATGCAATAGATTCAATACTACAAAAAATATATTTCCATTTGTAATCTCCCTGTAATGTTATTGTTACCTACCAATTTTCACTGTTATGTTTTTCATTGTACTTAATTATTTTAGGCATGTAGAAAAATAGAATATTGTAAGGTTGAACAACAATATCAAATAAATAAAAATGTGTAAAATTCACATTTTTCATCACTTGGCTTTTGTTACATAACGCTAACTTTAAAAGCACTTTTCTCGACAAACAATATTTTGGCAACTTGTCAATACGAAATCCGATATTTTGGCACCACCAAATAAAGTTTAAAACTCGATTTCCTGTGTTATAAAGGTCATTTTTCAAGGAATTACTCCGTTGAAACAGTTTTCGAAATATCATTAAGCTTAACGACAAACAAAGGGAAAATAAAACTAAAGTATTAAATAGGGACTTACTGTTATTTCGATTTTATGAACAAAGTTTGTATAAACGAGTTGTCCTGGACCCTTTAGCGGATTGAGTTCACTGACCTTTGTGTACATAGCTGAGTAGTTCAAATATCTACCCATTTACTTTTGGGAAATTCACTACAAGTGGAAGTGAAAAAAACTTCAAGAAAAAGATTTTTAATTCAAACATTCGTAGATTTGTTTGTTGCTAGTAAAAACGAAGTTTGCAAGTCCCAATATTTTTTTCAGTTTAGTTGCTAGTCTCTCATTTTTATTCATCTGAGTATACTCATGTACCTGTGTAGGTACAATATACAATCACGACACAATGCTTTATATCTTTAAAGCAGAGAAAAACGCTTATGCGCGGCAAAGAAAAGCCACACTTGTCAGTGCAAATATTTAGTGACTTGTTTATAAAAACCTCTGAGCTTAATTCTAAATTAAGATTTTTATAAATAATAACGGTATTAGTGCCTACGCATCCTGCTTAGCAAATCTCAAGGGTAGACTCAACAAACTTTTGAGTTGATGCCTACCCACATTGTAGGCAAGGGAAGATCCACCTAGGGATCTAATCCAGGAGCCTCTTGACCTGTTTTCCTTAATAAATACAGCAGTATTTCTCCTCCATTAAATTAAGACCTACTCCACGTAATGCTAAATTCTGGTCAGCGAGCATTTTATGAGCAGCTCTTATGAATTATTGATCCTGGACGGCTGTAACTCAGGACCTGAGCCACCGTAATATACCTGTATATAACGGCGTGTTCTGTGCTCAGAATAAATACACATAAAACTGGACGACAGCGAAATATGTTATAATTGTGCTGAGTACCAGTGGTATTTTATTTTCCTACTTTGGTAGATATTTCTCTGATTAATGTTCATAAGTGATTTATATCATCATCATTTCAGCCGAAAGACGTCCACTGCTGCTGGACATAGGCCACCCCCAGGCATCGCCATACTGATCGGCCATGTGCGTCTCGCATCCACCGGATTCCCGCAGTCTTAAGGCGTAAATAATGCCAATGTTAACGCAGTACTGGCCGAGCGCCCGCTCGGAACAGAATATCAATATTGAACCACCTTTTGGAAAGTTTAGTTTGCAAAATATTTTTATATTTACATAATATGCTATTTGAGTTATGAAGAAATTCTAGCCATCAAATTTTCTGTGTATAACCACTAAAGCGGTTGTAGTCCCTTATGGTTCATCCACCGCTTTAGTGCCGTAAAACAGTTACTTTCTAAAGCATACTCCTTAGTAAAGGCTATGTTAAAAGGTTTGAAAAATTTAAAGGTATATTTATTATTTATTCATGTACAATATTTGTGAAACATGGTGTTTTCGTGTAACTAATAGTTTTGCTTAAAAAAATATCAAAAAACCCGACTGCTTGAAAAGCGAAATAAAAAGACGTAAACAAGGAGAAAATCATGCTGTGCAGTCGGAGGATACATCTGGTTTTGGTCAGTCAGCTCGCGAATATGTATCTTCCGACTGCACAGCATGATTTTCTCCTGGTTTACGTCTTTTTAGTTCCCTTTTCAAGCAGTCGGGCTTTTTGATATTTTTAATTAACTTTTTTTATTTATAACTTTTTAGTTATTTTTTTTCGAATTAGGTACATTTAAACATATAAGTGTTATACATTTTTGAAATCACCTCTTAAAACCCTTTATGATTATGATACCTCACACGATAGGTTTGGAAGTAAAAAAATATTTGGGTCCATACAATATGGCGCCCAAGAACCGCCATTTTCCTATTTTACCATTTTAATGTAGCCAGTGACACTCGCGGGGTTAAGACGAATCGATTGACGTAAGAACCATCAAAATCGGCCCACGCGTTTGGTCTCTAGAACGCCACATAGGAACAAACATACATACATACATAGACTGATAAACACATTACCCTCCTTCAGCAGTAGGGTAAAAAATGATTAACAACACGATTGTTTTTTGCTACTTTTGGTTACTCCTCCAAAACGACATGGATGTTTAAAAATCATATAATAATAATGACTAGAATTTTTTCATAAATGAAATAGCATATGTAAACCAAAAATATTTTACAAACAAATGGTCTAAAAGGTGGTTTAATATTGATATTCTGGCTCAGAGTGGGCGCACGGAGAACATTGTAGAATAGATACGCCCTAACCAGCTCGTCGGTCCACCTAGAGGGGTCCACCAAGTTTTCAACATTACGTCTGCCAGTTCACAGTCGCCACTCCATATTAACTTTTTGACCCGATCGACCAACCGTTCTGCGAGAAACATGCCCTGCATTAACTGAAGCCGCAACTTTAGTCATTGGTATACCCAGATGTAATAACTTGACTCCATATCAGTAAGCGACCTTCCTTATGTATCGATGCGATTCTATTTTTACCGATAGGCAATTTAGATTACAACTACGTTCACATGTACGCAACGCGTTGTAATTCGATTGATTTTCACTTGACATTTTCTTAGAAAATACGAGTACGCGATATTCGACCAATATCGCCTATCGACGTTGTTGGACTGCTTCATGCCATCTGGAAGGTCCCTTAATCTACAGATTTACTTTTAGGAGTAAGAGCTGACTCATGTGAAGTTCACAAATACTATCTATAACTTACCAGCAAACCTCTCAACTTAGACATTCCTTTTAATACTCGAAATAGCCAACACTAAATGGTGCTTAATTTCTTAACAGCTACTTCTCTTCAAGCTACATTTATTTAAATTTGTAAGATCCTTCTTTGTTTAACACCCACACAATGCACAAACACATTCCATAGCTACTTTTATGCTTACCCTATTTTTAGCCTCCCTGGGGCTATGATATAAACGTAGTATGAATGAAGTGTCAGAACTATAATTGTTCCGTTGAGCGAGGAAGATACCAATACATGGTCGTATAGCGCTGTCGCAGTCATGCATAGTCGGTATGAAACTGTGGTAATATTTCATGTTGCGACCCCTATTTTAAAATAACTCAAATGTACGTACGGTAGATTGTTTAGAACTTTGCATGCAGTTTTTTCATGTTATTTTTATTCTCATTTATGAATGGCATCTAGAGGAGTGCATCCATGCATGGCTTTGCTCATTTTTATTACTGGTTTTTATAGCTAAACAGTTTCCGTCTGATATTTAATGGTTTCTACTTTTTCTGATGAAAGCCGTTGTTTCAAGGATAGCTTAGATATAATACAATTGTTGCAGTTAGGTTTTAACATAACACAATGAATGGAAGTGGTTCGAGAGAGGTGCCTAATACCTACCGTATTAGGTACTTTCGTCGAACCGATTCCATTCATTATTCAGACTTAACCAAGCACTAAAACTCACACATTAACCCCCGCCGGCTCCTCCCGGGAATGCGATAGCCAATGGAACAGCAAATACAACAGAATCTCATTTAACAGCAACATTAATTGCTGTTAGAAGTTATGCCTTTAGTCCGAGCAAGTTGGCGGCCCCTTTGTCTTGCACGGTGAAATAATTAGCCAACTATGCTAGCTAACTATGCTATCGTAACGTAGTCAGGTTTGTATTCTATTGTTTTTAGCCTCGTGTACATTTTGGACCGGGTTCGGGAATGTTCAGAGAGAGTTGTTGATGTTTGCTGTGAAACATTTTCGAGTAAGCTTAACTTACGCAAATGTTATAAGGTTATCTCTGCGTTTATTATCATGATGAGGAAATTCCATGTGTAGTAAATAATAATAATGCCAGTTTGTTACTGTCCCACTGCAGGGTAAGGGCCTCTTCTCATACAGAGAAAGTACGAGCATTAATTGCCACGCTTGATCGGTTTATATATCAAAGTTATATTAACCATATTAAGTCCAGCAGCTTAATTGCGTAAGTGAATTCGGCAAAGGGTTTCGCATGCGAGATGAAAGACGCGATGTGGTTTTCCGACATTGTGATTTGTCGATTGATGGGGTCAAAACCCTTTGCTTTGCCGAATTCACTTATGCAATTAGGCTGCTAGTTTACTCAGGATATGTTACTTCACCGTTGTCAGCGATGGTCAAGATAAACTAAGATATTGTGGGTCATGATTTTAAAGATAACTGATCAAATCATTTTATTTGTTTAATTCAGTGCCAGACAGGGCAGTTGTCCAGCGGTATGTAGCAAACACAGAGACAAAATTTAAATACCAATTTCATCAGGACCTTTCAAACTGAAACACAGATGTTTTTAAAAAGAGCGCGTATGTACTCGATCGATTTTTTTACATATTGGAACCTATTATACCTTTGAGATAGTGGCAGATTCGCAGGACTTCATTCCAAGAAACGAATGTGCCCATCACAACATGCTAAAGTTTGTCCTCGAGTCCTTTATTTATCAGATCACAGTATAATATCCAATATTCCATTAGATACCGGACAGTTATTGTAAGTTGATAAACAGAAATAGCCAGACACAAATAATCCCACGGCTAGTCTGTGGTCGGGCCCGTGTTTCAGCCTGTATTTCGGCCTAGATCAACCGCAGTCGGGAGATGCCTCCGTGCTATTTCAGCTAACTTATTTCTGGGTACTGTTGACTAAGTTCAGGGTCTGAACCAATACTGGAATGTTTATATTTTCAGTTCAGTTTCTGAAGTGAATTGGAAATAGTTGAAGTTGTTTTTTATCCCAGTGTTCATTATGATACGCGTATCAGATCGCCTATTATAAATTACTTTATTGGAAATAATGTGACATGGTGGTTATTTATTTATTGGACACCGCATGAAATAAAAAAGTACAAACACATTTAAAACTATAGGGTACACGAATGGACGGCATTATTTCACAAAGCGATTTTATAATAAACCTTCGGATGTACCGAAAAAAACAAACGTCCGAACGTTGAAAGTGCCTTAGCAGTTACACAGCCCGACAAACGAATAAAATTGAGAAAGATTTTTTATTTTATTTATTTATTCAAAATTATGTAAGTAACACCTTAACAGCTACAACGCCAATGCGATATAATATATAGATAAGTACTTCGGTCGGTGACGAGCCTAACCTTAAATAGGTACTGATATTGATATCACCCGTCGCAAATTATATTATCATTATCAAGTAAGGGTATTTTTATACAACCTTGGATGCGAAAGCCCTAGGTATAACCTATCCAATATGAGCAAATCTAGTCTAAATTAGGTATAATCGAAACGACATCGAAATGCTTTTGATTTAATGTCAAGACATTGAATCAAAAGCACTTCGATGTCTTTTCGATATCGTTAACAAGCTAGCTAAGTGAAGACTTAGCTAGCTTGTTTTATTGAATCAATAACTGTTGCGAGTTTAACCAGTTTAACTGAGGACCTCGGCACTGGGCCCTAATCTCTTGAAAAAAGAACCGTCGGTATAAAACCCATGTTTATAACTTGTTAGCTAACTATGAAGTTCCAGTCACTGTTGACAGCTTAAAGTTAACCGTCGTCTGTGTTTGCGCGACATTCTGTGATTGTTCTTATGGTCGGCTAATCCAAGGGTTACGAATTTCAGACGTTGGATTTATAGTTTAATAGCTTCTTTCCGCCCGCGGTTTCGCCTGCGTTGTATTAGTACTTCTATCTTGATAAACTAAACATCCATTCATCCTCACAAACTTTCGCGTTTATAATAGTAGTAGAATTTTCTTTGGAAGACTAACTCGTTGGTCTAGTGGTCGCAAGCTGTACTGCTGAACATGAGGCCCTGGGTTCGGTACCCGGGTTGGGTAAAATATTTTTGGGTATTTTCATCTGGAATTTCTTAATAGCAGCCAGGTGTCCGGGTTCGTGCCCAGTTGATGCTAAAGCTCGCCTATATGATGTGCCATAGGAGCCCCTCTGCTGAACCTGCCGGGGAATAACGGTGTGATGTTATAATATACTTTGTTTCTATAGAATAATTTATTAGGTTCTCATCTTTAGTACCTAGTACAATGTTTTTAGATGAAACATGATGGGCGTATTGTAACAAATTGTTATAGCGCTGTAGCGTGATCTTGGCGTGTTAAGATACTTATCCACCCACTCGATTGGGTTCGCTTGGTCTGGGTAATTCATAGTCTTGGGAATACCAGAAAAACTGGCTAAGTGCGAGTCGGACTCGCGCACGAAGGGTTCCGTACCATTTCAGCAAAAAAAAAAAAACTTGTATGAGAGCCCCACTTAAATATTTATTTTATTCTGTTTTTAGTATTTGTTATTTATAGCGGCAACAGAAATACATCATCTGTGAAAATTTCAACTGTCTAGCTATCAATTTTCATGAGATACAGTCTGGTGACAGACGGACAGATAGACAGACGGATCGTGGAGTCTTAGTAATAGGGTCCCGTTTTTACCCTTTGGGTACGGAATCCTAAAACGGGCATTTCAACTAGCTTTTACCTACGGCTTCGTTCCCGTGACCAATCCCATAGAAGATCCCATAGATTTTTTTCGAGATAAAACAGAGACTGTTCTTCTTCTATGTGTTGTTGCTAAATTTGCAGTCATACTCTACCAAAACAGAAGCGGCATTTTTGTTTTAGGGTGAAGAATTTCAACTTTTCACGGTTAGTAGGTATGACTATCACTACTAATTATAAAATAAAGTCCCCCGCCGCGTTTGTACACGATAAACTCAAAAACTACTTAACCGATTTTCATGCGGTTTTTAAACAATAGTGAGAAACGAGGAAGCTTTTTGTGCATAACTTGTCACGGGCGAAGCCGGGGTGGGGCGCTAGTAATCTATACTTTAATTTCTATACAACATTTACATCAGTTGTGGATAATTTAACTTCTTCTACAAAAACTAGCCATTTGAGTTTTGGGAGAGTAAGACTGTGACTGTACATCTAAAAGAAATTGAACCAATTATAAAGAAATAGAACGCCAGTATTCAGTGATATGTAACGTAGTATTCAGAGATAGTGTAGTAATAAGGTCAGTAACAATTATGTTATTAGATGCTTCTTAGATACCATACCTGTCCACAACATACCCCACGCGTGGGCTAGCCTTATCCCAACATATCCACAGTTTAGTTGGCGGATAGCGCTCGTATGGTCGCCTATTAACTAGTAATTGATGAGCCAAGTTGCTCGGCAGCGGCAGGTGTTCAATAACACAACTATTGCCATGTATTTGCTAGTTTATAGTTTTATTAATAGGTAAATATTATCATAATAAAAAGTTTAGTAATATAATACCTAACAGGGTAATTTTACGAGTATATCTCTATTTAGCTTTATTTAAAAGTATCGTAGAGCAAATAAACTACTTTAATATATATTACATACAACGCTTCTGCGACAGCAAAAACAGAGCCATATATAACAATAGAAAATTAAAAAACTGACTGAAAACTTCGGAAATTAATCGTGCCGCACCGTGATTTGTGTTGTCATGAAACTTAATTTCCGTGAAACAAAACAATGGTTTGGTAAGAAAAAGTTTTACAGTCACCGTGAGCCGCCATTGACAGAGCATGGCGACAAACACAGAATGTTTTCAACAAATTAATTTATTTACGTTAAGTTATGTTAATTAAAGCAGGAAGTTGGATTAGAAGAAGGCAAAATTGTTTTTGAAAGAATTTATAATTTATAATTTAATGGTCATGTTTTAAATTGGTAATTGGGATTTAGCGTTTCGACTTAAAGATTTTTCGAATAATTGAAATGAAATCTGAGTACTGAAATAGCTTTAAGGGCTTTTCAAACTTCAGAAAGTGGGAAGTAAGCATGTGTTGATGTTGAACAGAATAGTGAAAACTAATTTTCAAAACGGAACTGCACGCTCCTTCAATCCCATCTAACAATTAATAACCCTGCACACACTCACCGCATGCAATCATCAAATAACCGGCGTAACCTTCCACTGCATACAATCACAAGTTCTCAACTCTCGACACAAGATTACAGCGATCTCCGCACTCCGCAGCGCACCGCACAAGCAACACCAACTATTCGGAGATTGCAGACTTCTCAAATTAAGGGGGAGAGGGGCGTCATATCCGCATAGCAGGATATTAAAGCGAAACTGTGGCTGTTCTCTAATTTATTATCCTATAACTAATATTTACCTGTGTGTGTGCCTGTGTTGCTGCGAATGAGTTTACTGCTTATTGCTTTTGGCCAGAGTTCCCGTGGATGCGGAGATTTTTGTGGCGTGGCGCATTGTGACGTAGTGCCCGTGTTTGTGGTGAGTGTGGCTGCAACTCATCATTGTATTCTGTTTTTGGAAAATTCTGTAAAAGCGCCGTGTCTCTGGGGGATGGATTTCAGAATTTATATGATAAACCCAGTAATAAACGGATATAAGAGGAACCCTGCACTAGCTGTGGGTTGCTTTAAAGCCTCTGGTATTTTGCAATCACAGACACAATATTTTAAATTGGCTCTAGCTAGATCTGCATGCCGCAGTGCGTTTAAACGAAGAAATCGAATCGAACATCTTTCTTTCTTTTAACCTGTTAACCCAACGTTAACTCCATCATTCTTATGACAATGATGGAGTGCCAGCATTAAAATTAAATAAATAAATTACTTATCCAACTTTATGGGTTCCAAATTAAAGTACCCGAAAAAAATGGCCTGAAGAAACACTTCCTGAAATTCTGCGTAACCTTAAAAGCTAGCAAAATTTTGACACAATCTTTAATCGAAATCGACATCAATAAAAATAACATGCAAATTAATAAAATAAAATCTAAACAAAGGCACACACTTAACTACCCAACGCTGGGCACAGTCGGTTGCGGCCGACACTTGCCCGACAATGATCGATGAGTCGCGCGTCTGTTTATTTTGTGGCGCGCATCGTATCTGCGGGATCTGCGGGACCCGCCATGATACGTCGGATTCAAGCGGGTAATGATGCGCGCTAATTTCACGCAAATGTGTAATTACTCTAAATTGAGGAGAAAGGGTTCGCTGCTATCGGATAAAACGTAGATGGCTGGATGATTTTTAAATGAAATTTGTAATCGTTAATTGTGGCGGTTCAATAGAATCTACGTAGAACTGTTGTCCTAGGCGATAGTGCCTGTGATATAATGATTTTTCATAAGTACATACATTGGTACACCAACAAGTCTCTTTTATGTGTTTATCACCTGTTAGCTAGCAAAACTTTTGTTTGATCAGAATGTATTTATTCTGAAAATAAACTATTATTATACATAGTTTGTTTTATGATGTTGTATAAGTTATAAAATAAATTTATTTGAATAGGATTATTTTGTTTATCGTCTACAAAATTTTGCCTCAACCTAAGCACCATAAACGGTGTGCTCAGTAGCATAAAATACCTGAAAATATATTATTTGTAAACATCCAAATTTTGTTAAAAACAAAACTAAATAACCACACTCCCTACACTACAAAATACATTGAAATCCGTCTTTCATCCCTTATTACGGCTCTCAACAAACTGTAAACACATTCACAGACACTGAACAGATAAACGGTTAACAAAAATATCCCGCGGCCTCGCTCGGGGATGCCCAAATATAAATCACGCCTAAAACAACAAATACACAAGTTTTAAGTTACCCCGCGCTAGTTGGCCGGACTGAGTTGGCAACAGAAGCTGAAACAGCCGGAATATAGAGGCGTGCGGTCGGACCGGACGCGCTGGGAATAATGTCGCTGAAGTTATTGTATTGCAGTGCTTATGCTCAACTAGAATAATCTGAAGTTTGTTGGTGTTTTTTTTTACTGTGTATAGGCCTGTGTTTGACCACAATCTCACCGTGGTCAGTGATGATGTGGCCGATGGTGGTAAGCACACAAAGCCTAGAAGGGAACTGGCTCTCAAGTGCTGCTGTCAGGAACACACCGGAAGGTGCTTGGCGACAGATTTTCAACTTGAGGGTGGTTGCCAGCCAGGCGGGTACTACAAAGTACCCTACCACCGTGCTATGGTTTCCTCACGATGTTTTCCTTCACCGAAAGCTCAAGCTCATTGTAGGATTCGAACCCGCGACCTTCGTCTCGGTATCCGACGTCACTACCACTGAGCTATCATCGCCTTAAAAAAGACTAGACTAGACTAGAGTTAAAAAGGACTAGACTACTGAATTGAATTTATCATGCTATAAGTTGGAACGCTTCCTTCTTCATTTGCCATCCATATGTCTCCACTTATCAGAACAACGACATGGCTTCAGGGGTCAGCGATGACAAAAACAAGCGGTGCTTATGCTCTTGGCGTCGAAGCGTCGCCGTCGGCGACAAGTTTGAGTTATTTTTATATTCTTTACTCTTGTGAACTTCCAGTTGACTGATTTACTAAAAGGATCCGATTAAACTTGCCTACTTGGCCTGTTTAGTCAGAAAAAATTAAAAAGAATTTTATAACCATAAAACATTTTAAAAACAAAAATCTTAGAACCAAACTTAGGGATAAAATGACAGCATTTTGAAGTGATTTTTGTTATACAAGACCTGCCTTTAATGTGAACATCATCACCAGCACCATGATACCTTAACTAATTTGCCTAAAACCTGACTTAAACAATCATATATGTAGCAAAATTTTGTTTTTACTATAAGCATCAAACGTAAAAACAGACTGAAAGAAGTAGTATTTTTAGTACTGACTAACAATACTACTTCTATTGCTATTTATTTTTAAATAAGTAGTACCTTTGTGCTCTTCTATATCTATAATTATAATTGTTTTTTTTTTTATATCCTGTATTGACCCACTCCTGGGCAAAGGCCTCTCCGCATCACTTTCATTGATCTCGGTGGTGTGCTTCATCTCGTAATTAAGTGTGTAAAGTGCAAAAAAAAAAATCAAACATTCACGCGCGCCAGTCCCGACTCTCCGCCCGTATGTTTCCGTCCTATAGTAACGCTTAACGCGTCATGTCAGGGGCCGGGTGATGAGTGCTAATGACGACTGCAGGCGTCACCAGCGGCGCAGGAGTCGACAACACAACTATTTTTATTTTGTTTCTACCATGTTGTTCACGCGTTAAGCGCGTCTGTCTTTTGTCTTTGTGACTCACTAATTGAACTAATCGTTTTAAAGATATGTTTATTGTAATGCGACATAGTTTCTCTCAGTAATGTTGTATCTAAAATACCATAAGGTATGTTACATTACAAATCTATATTCAAATCATGTAAATGTGTGGGGGACCTTCCAGATGGAGTGACCAAATTTAAATTGCGTCTATTAGCGATATCAGTTAGATACCGCGAATTGCATCGCAATGTGTCCTTGTGAATAAATTTGAAATTTAAATCACCTATCGGTGTGATATAAGTCGAATCGCGTTGAGCCTTCAAGAAGGTCGTTAGAAGTTCCCTTCTAGGCTTTGTGTGCTTACCACCATCGGCCACATCATCACTGACCACGGTGAGATTGTGGTCAAACACAGGCCTATAAATAGTAAAAAAAAAAAAAAAAGTTTATCATGCTTTTTACCCTACTACGGTGAAGCAAAAGGGAGGGTTATGTTCTTATTATTTTTTGTCAAATACTTTTTTTCCCTTGTCTGTATCTCTTAAACGAGTCGCAAAAAATATTTTTCTTTATTTTTTACTCTTTTCAATTACGCTTAACGTAACGCTTAGCTATTTCACTGGACAGTTTATCTTATAACAACGTATACGGGTTCAAAAGATTCGGTAAATTTATCTGTTAGACACTTAATCCGTTATCAGTATACATGACCAGATCCTCATCTTTGGATAGAGTTCCTTGAAATCATTATCCGATATCAGTCAGCCATTTGATCCTTCCAAGTACGCCACAAACCTAGTAACCCTTTATTTTTTGATACAAGGGTTCACCTCAATAGTTCAGAGTTAGACAGAACTAGTATTTAAGCCTATTAGATTTTAATTGGCTTTATAATTGTCTATGCCATATTGACATGTGTGTGGCAATATAAAAGTTTTTGTTCCATTACCAAAATACGAGTAACAACTTAGAACTAGAATATCAACCACTTAAAGTGCTTTCCGAGACAAGGATTCAGTATGTAAGAGATGGTTACCCATCCGCAGTCCAACCGCGGCAAGCATTTCTTAACCTTGAATATCAACCCGAGCGACTGTTTTTATTTAACCACAAGCCTATTAAACACAATTCTACCTACCTATTTCTTTTTTTAAATATTACTTAAAGAAACTCCATAAAAAGCAAGGTTATATCTCGCCGGGCATCCCCGGGGTATTTCCGCAAGGCCTACTTATCCCCGGAGTCAAAACATGGATTCACACAATACACTCCACATAATGCCAGGACTTCTGCATCATCAAATTTTTTGTTGATAGCCGTGTTTTTTTCCTCGTTGTTTGGAAGCCCCTGGGTTAAGCTGTATTGTGATATAGGAAGGTTTGGAATAGATGAATTCGGTTGATTTTTGTTTGTTATAAGATTTTATGAAAACAGAAATAACATCATTTATATCGCAAATAGAATACCAAAACCAATTTTAAAAGTTATTTTTTTTAATAATAACTAACAAGTTGTACCTATTATTCGTATAGTCATAATTGACATTGAAATATCACAATTAAAACATGCTCAAACATGCTAAGTGTCTACTTTACGCTGATGACCTTAAGTTAATATTTGGCTTGGAAAAAGCTGTGGACTCTACTACTTTGCAGGATGACATTAACGCGGTATATCAGTGGAGCTTAGATATTAAGTTACTCTTCAATATTGCTAAATGCAGCGTTATGACCTTCGTCGCACGCGCAATCCCTGGCATAAAGAGTATTTTTCAGGCGGTGAACGGCTAGTCCGCGTTAATTCTGTAAAGGATGTCAGAGTTCTTTTCGACACGAGGCTCACCTTTCATGAGCATATATGAGGACATTTGCTGCTGAGTCATATCGAAAACTCGTCCTTCAAAATATGCACGAGTTTACCAATCCACATGCCATTAAACTTGTATACATGGCCTTAGTCAGGAGTAAACTCGAATCAGCAGCAGTGTTCTGGAACTCGTATGAGAGTAGTAAGCTTAACTTGTAAAACAAAAAGCCTTTCTTCGTTTGCTTTATAAAAATCTCTTCGGAAATAACCTCTTCCTATACCCTACTAAATTCCTACTTGGTATTTTAAATTTTAATTCTCTCGAATTAAGGCGTAAGTACTTCTTGCTTATCTGTGCCTGCCGTATTATACGGGATTGGTCCGATTGCCAGGGGCTCGTGGCGCAGTTATTGAGGCTGTTTGTTCCTGTGGTGCCCAAACAACAGGTTAGACCGCGAAGTAACATAACATAACATAAATATTTATTTCTCTTCCACAAAGGTGTAGTAGTAGAAGTAACCGGCTTATGGCCGTACTTTCGGCACGTATGGTGGCCCGAGCTAACTCGCCTCTAGTTTCGGCGCTCACGATAATGCTAAATGCCCTTCTGACATCCCGGAGTGTTACCTGTAAAGTAATACACGTATACTTAAATAAATAAATTAATTAATTTTACTCCAATCAATATTAATATCTTATCTTAGATCTTTGTAAGAAGTGAAGTGTTGGATGGATGTGTGTGTGAATGTGTGGATGTAAGTTTGTTACTCAATCATGCAAGAAAGGCATAACGGATCTGGATGAAATTTGGCACAGAGATAGATTAGAGTTTAGAGTCTGGAATAGCATATAGGCATTTTTCATTCCTGTATAATTTTCCCTTGGGATGATAAAACACTTCTCACGCGGGCGAAACCGCTGGCAGAAGCTAGTATTTCATAGTCTTTTACTGACTAAAACCCACCTGTGTTCCTTCAGTTGCTTGTGCCAGGGCCGCGGTAACTCTTTTTCAAATTTATCCGCGACCCAGACAGGCTTCGGCCCCAGCGGACCCCGTCAGTTTTGCTAGCATCTCTTTGAGACACGCGTGGAAAACTATGTCCCGTTGATTCGGGCCTGGTCCTTATCGGACGACAAGCTACCCATTACTCGCTGTCCGCAAGCCCGCGCCTACGGTGGCCGGGAATCGGCTTGCGACTCCCGACGCCCAGGGCGTCTCCTACTGTGGCTAGGGGCGTGAGGGCGTCTCCGTTGTGTCTCCCTCACGCGTTCTGCTTCCTTCTTCGCGAGCATTACTGCTTCGCAGAAGTAGGTGGCACCTTCCCATGCCCTCTCGCTCCGTACGATTTGCATGCCTGTGGTTGACACACACCTCTAAAATTGATTTTATATAAGTTGTTGGTGTACCTTATTCAAATATATTAAATGTATGCCTATTTTACTAACTGACTATACCTGAAAAGAAATGAACAAAACCTAACTCAGGTGTCAAAGTCTCTTTCAGTCTTGACATTATCAAAAAAAATGTGTAACAAAATGCTAGCCCGGACTGGCCTTTCGATGAAAGAACCAGAAACGTTAATGTAACAGTTGATATGAACCCACTTCATTTTGCTCACTAACAGTTAACAGATTCTTGGAAACATAAAAATAACCCAGAACGACTCAAAACAAGAAAAAATATTGTTTGCTGATTTGAATATTTCGTTTGCCGGGAGTAGGATTACTAGGTTATTTAGTTTATTAATTTAGACTTTATGCAAAAAAGGTACAAAGGTGGAATTAATACCTTAGGCATTCTTTACCAGTCAAACAAGGGTGGTGAAGAGATAACATGGCAGGTGCATTGTTTAATAATAAAAATAAAACTAGTTAATATTATAATATAACATAATAAAATAGGTAAAATATACGTACATATATATTGAAAGTTGTTCACTGAGAACTCCGACTAACTAATTTTACTGATCTTTTTTAAAAACAGATACTGCCTATGGAAATGAACATCGTTCCTTAAGGAAGTCATAGTCGAATCCCAAAACATAATTGGATTTCCATACAAAATTATATTTAGCTGTTAAAATAAGTATAGAAGGTACTCGTACTATTTATTTTTCGAGAATTTACGATGGCTTTGAAGAAATATGTTTTTAAAATATGACTACCCATTTCCATCTAAAAAACAGAAATACACCTTCATGTTTCATCAAGATTTTTGTTTGTATTTGACATGAATACTATGAGCAATTGAAGATACAGATACTAATCCGACTTCAGATCGTGCTGCTTCCTAGAAATTACCGCTTGCTGAATCCAATTCATATACATGTTCTTTGAAGTTAACTGTCAAAGGATCTATTTAGAATATTACATGTACATACCGTGTATGTACGTACGTATTTGTATATGATTAAGCTCATTTAATTTCAACCTCCGAACCTCTATTAATATAACTGTCACCGCAATAGACATCAGTATTGAAACACGGTTGCAAGTAATAATGTAGGCTGGCAATTAGTACGATTATTATCAAACATAGATGACGATTAGTAATTATACTTACTTCCTGCTATCCTACCCACTACATCTCCGGTCGTGTCGGATTACCGTCCCATCTGACTAAGAGAATCAGCAGAGTTAGAAAGTCACCTGTGATATCGCACACATTTGTGCTCTATAATATCTACCGCGTTTTAGCTATCCCAGCTGAAATTAGCCGCCGTTGCCGATATTCATTGCAGACGATTACTACTCACTAGAAGGTATCTAGTATGATATTGCCAGCTTTTTCCAACGACCATGTCCTGGATCAGGACATATAATACTTTTTTATCACGGTAGCCACACTGGATGCGTTTTGCGTCCTGCGGTCCGGCCACTCGAACATTTGGTGCGGGAAATGATAGAGTGACCGGACCGCAGGACGCAGAACGCTTCCAGTGTGACAAATGCCTTAGTACACGGTTGGCGCAGTGGTTGAGCCATCGGCTGCTGCGCTGCGTGTCCCAAATATTGTTATGGCTTTCAGATGTAGGTTGTTTGTGTATGTGACTTTATGTTTATAAACGCACCCATATAAATGAAAACAGTGTGGGTCAAAGTTTCAAAAAAAGAGAATAGATACTCGTAGAATTTCCAACTTTCACGTGGGCAAAGCGTTTAGCAAAATCTAGTATCAACATATAGTGCTCGATTCCAAGTTTGACACTAAAGGTTACCTAAAGTGTATTATGAAACCTTGACACGACTTTTACTGTCTGGGCTTGACTTTTACTGTAATATTCATAGCAAATAGAACGGTAGTCTGGTTGCGGAAAACAAAGGCATTGTGAGATATTATGTGGTGTAGATACATCAATGTAGAAAATAACACTCTTCTTCTCCTCCTCACAGTTATATGTTTCAGTATCAAAAAACACGCCACGATGTGGCTAATATGTAGATGAAATGAAAATCAGATGTATGGAAATTATTAGGTCCTTAACTATGAAATTGGCGTTTTGTCGTACTGGTAACTTTGATCTCAAATATCTCCTCCTTGGTTTGGAATTCCAATTTTAAATTTATACAGCTATTTATTCATGCTTTTGTGTTTGGAAAACCGTAATTCATTTGTTTTTTCTTCTTGTGGTTTTTTCTTTGCGTCAGTTTACAAAATGGAAAACTTGAAATATCGCGTTATTTACGAGTACGAGTTCCATCGTGGCACCAGTGCTGCAGAAACGGCTCGAAGGATCAATGATGTGTATGGCGACGGTGTCGCAAAAGAAAACACAGTGCATTTTTGGTTCCAACGTTTTCGTTCTGGAAATTTCGACCTGCAGAACAAGCCCCGTGGACGGCCGGAGACCAAAGTTGATAATGAAGAATTGAAGGCTAATGTGGAAGCGGATCCATCGCAAACTACGTCCAAGTTAGCTGCAGGCTGCGGTGTTAGTGATAAAACTGTTTTAATCCACTTGAAGCAAATTGGGAAGGTGAAAAAGCTTGAAGGGTGGGGACCTCATGAATTGAGTGCAGCAAACCGACAAACGCGCGTCGACTGCTGCGTTACATTACTCAACCGGCACAATAATGGAGGGATTTTAACTCAAATCAGTACCTGTGATGAAAAGTGGATCCTGTACAATAATCGGAAACGCTCATCGCAATGGCTGAACCCTGGCGAATCAGCCAAATCCTGCCCCAAGCGAAAATTGACTCGAAAAAAATTACTTGTGTTCACTACAGCTTTCTTAAATCTGGCCAGACGTAATCGTCTGGATCGGCGGATATCTATTGTCAGCAACTGCAAACCATGATGGAAAAGCTAGCTGCTAAACCGAGGCTGGTCAATCGCTCTAGGCCACTGCTGCGTCAGGACAACGCTAGACCACACACTTCACAACAGACGGCTACCAAATTAGAGGATCTTCAATTGGAATGTCTAAGACATCCACCGTAGTCCCCGGACCTTGCTCCAAAAAAATACCATTTTTTTCGAAATTTGGACAACTTCTTTGCAAGGGAAAAAATTCAACTGCGATGGGGCAGTCCAAAGCGCCTTCAAAGATTTTATTGATTCCCGTCCGAATGGTTTTTTTTTTAAAGGGATTAATGAACTACCTATGAGATGGCAAAAGTGCATAGATAGCAATGGTACATACTTTGATTAAATAAATATATTATATTAAAAAGAATGACTATGTTCCTCCCTTACAAAACGCCAATTTCATATGTAGTGACCTAAAAGTGAATGAATGAAATTGTTTATTTGCTAAATGTAGGAATATTGTTTTGTAGAACAGTCCTAGTATAGTACATTATCATAGTTCATTAATCCTATTTTTGTCATATTTAGTTGCAATGGAGGACAAGTTGTTTGTGTATACTACTATATTGTTACGGTAGTGTTTACAGCAATGTTTCCACGAAGCATAATAATTGTGAACTCACGCCAAAGTTTCGTTGGACTTGCTTTATTGCGTCAATAAAACTGTCACAATACCTCAATTGCCACAATACAGCAATTGCCTCAGAAATTAGAAGATGGCAATAGCAAAACTCAATGCTTGACCAGGGACCTTTTCCATGACATGTTAAAACTATCATAGTGTGACAGTGAAAAACAGACAGGGCTATTTGTCTCATAAAGCTCCGTCCTGCTCCTGATTCTATGCTCCTATCCAAAAACAAATGTCAACAATATGTTATCAAAGACGATTATGATTCATAGTTTATATTACACTATCATTATAAATATGACTCATAGATCTGTGATCCTCCCATATATGATAGTGTAGTACCCCCCTAAGTAATAAAATTCGAATGAAAAATTACGTTCGACTCATTCAAGCCTTTTTTAGTCTCTTCGTCTTTATTCAAAAGTCGTATTTCAGCCCAGTCAAGTAGCCGGTAATAAATATCGTGTTGTGTAGTAAAATTTTCTTTGAGTAGCCTATAGCCTACTTGTCAACAGCACCCTTTATGTTCTCATAGAAACCTATACCTTTATTTTAAGAGTAGTCATGCAGAGAATACCGATATTATTAAGTTTTTTTTTACTTCTAAAAGAGTTTGTTTCAAGAAATAAATCTGATTTATAAGAACAATACAAAGAAATAAAGAACGAAACTTAAATAAAAACCCAAATTGGCTACTGATAAAATTAACAAGAGCAAATATTTTTTTTGCTAAGTAAAAGTTTGTCTAAAAGCGTCACAAAAAATCTGTAACACAATTACATAAGCTATTAGCTATCGATGGCAACACATTGTCGTTCTATAAATATAAACAGTCGCGTAGTGTGTGCTCGCTCTTACTCCCATCAGCTTTACAGCCGCCCTCATATCGCTCGTGTACACTCACAATAAAGCAAACAAACAAACAACCAACCCGGATTCATTTACTGTGAAAAATAAACGAATCCCGATGAAAGTCTTTGTCTTCCGTTCTCTCTCACAGCAATTAATTAAATTTCCCTTAAAAGAAGACTTCGACAAGGTCCAATAATTTCAGGTTTATTTGTAAATAAACAAACTCACGGTATCAATTAATATTATTACTTTACAAAGTTAGACAAAGGGAAGGTTTCGGACGTACTTCATGTTACTGGAAATGTTCGGAGAATTTTCGGAACTTCAATACAAGAATATAATAATATAGTAGGTGGACGCTTTGGCAGCCTTTGTTAGTTAAGGTCTCGTTGTTTCGCTTCAATGTTGATTGTTGCTTCGTATATTCTAACAAAATCTGTGTCTGTATTGTTCATATTTCATTAACTTTACTTTAATATTTGTCTACCTATTATTATTATTTTATTCTATGTATCGCTATATTATACCACATGTCAACGCAAATGATTTGTAGGGCGATGTATAAACGTGGAAGCTTGTAATTAGACATTTTCCTTACCTACGGTTTTTTTTATATTTGTCATTAGTCTGTAAGCTTTCCTTAAAATAAATAAATAAATAAAAAATGATCAATAAATAATTTTCAAGAAAGACCAGGAGTGAAAGACACTTTTATAATGAAGAAAGACTAGCGTCACTTGTATTACCGTCTGCTTAAGCTCTAAGCAGACCTACAGTATCTTGATCGGTATGCACAATCGCTTCGCATACTGCTTACCAAAAGTGCCAAATAATGTTTGATGCTTATTTAGTAAACAAGTCCTAAAACTACAACACATCATGATGCGGTGTCCCAAAGTCTAATCAGGTTTACAGTACGAATGATTCCCCATAATAGCAAAGTAACAGGTGCAAATTAGTTAGTATTGTTTAGTCAAATATTGACAGCGACGGCGCGGGCGGCCGCTCTACCGGTCACTTTATCATTCTCATTGGCATTGGCTCGTCGGCGCCCACAATCTGTTCCTGAATTTACTGAATAATTTCACACAAACAAAAGCTCTTATCACTCTACCAATACAGACGAAATTCGCTTGCTAATAATACATACTGGTTTCTCTTGCTTTTTGTCGAAACAAGGTTTGTTTTGCGGTAACTATGTGCCTTCATTTAGAGGATTAAGGTAGGTTTTCCCTTGTCGAATCTGCATGTTCTGTTATCTATTCTGTTGCTTAATTAAGGGTACATCCATCACGGTCGGCCATTGATGGCTCATTGATTAAGTTTGTGTTCCATTTTTTGGTGTAGTCCTGAGATTGATTGGTTTTGTTAGTGGCCATTGAAAAAATACCATTAATTAATATTTATTTACTGGGAACTACCGCGCGCCATACTTATGTATGTGGCTGAATCCGTACTTTTAATGAAATATAGTGTGTATTGAATTTGAGCGAGGAAAATATTTTTATTTACTTCCATGCATTGCCACGGCATGCCAGCTATCAGTTCAAACCCGCATTCACAACAAATATTTTTTGGGTATTATTTTAATATTTACCTTACCATTTTCAGTACAAATTTTGTATGTGAATGTAAAATTGTATTTGTAGTTTGTACAATTAAAAATGGTAAGACATAGTGTAAACTTTGGGTCGTTACACGATTAAAATGCAAATATTAATACCCAATGCCAAAGTTATAATTGATTTAATGTTACAAATTCCAAAACCAACCTGAGTAATAATTCAACGTTCACCGATAGAGGTTCTAATCCACTGCCTATATTGAAATAACTAATTGCATTAGACTTCAATTTGTAACAATAACACAACGGTACCACTAAATCAAAATAATTTGCGGGATTATTAATACGGGCTCCATAATATCATTAAAACGCATATCAATCATGGAAATCACGCCGCAGCGGAGCGCCCGCGCCGTATCAATCCCGGAACAAGCGATGTTCTATTACAACACACAGAATAAACAAGAATAGAAGGCATACTGCCGAAAGAATTACGAGCAATGCGACTCCGGAGTAGGGCATGCAGTTTCGTACATTTTCAATTTCGAAATTAGCTTACGAAATTGGACTCCTCAGTTTCGAAATTTCGACCAATTATAATGGAAAATTATAACAATACTTAAACTAAACTCAAAATGCATAATTTGTAGTCTGGAGATGTGCTTTAGTGCAATTTATATTGAAACAAAGTGAATATTCTTATCCTGAAGACTTCTACTATAAATACTCCACTGCTGGGGACACATTCGACTTTCTGAGCTCGGAGTGGCAAGAGACGTTCGGTCAGCGTTGATACGCGAGCTTGGGTTAAAGATAGTTACAGATAGCGCCTTATAAAATTGAGGCACTGCCGAAGAGCAGAGAGCCACCCATCTCGTTAGTGGTACAACCATCTTGGTTTAACCATGTACGGTGGGGCTTCGAAGAGCATTTCGAGTGCCTTTTCCCCCGCATTGGTAGGCCAGTGGGTGCTTTGCATAGACTGCTGCCCAATCTCAGAGGCAGAAATAGACTGTCAGATGTTCGACGCTGCAGGACTTAAATCAACAGCCTGCAGCGGAAAATGGTTATTTGAATAGCACATGGCTGGCTAAAACGAGCGGAGCGCATCTCCTACAGGCACATTCAGGTACTGATCGGGCACAGTTGTTTCAGTGAGTATCTGAATAGGTGGGTGGGAGGCCACGGTAAATTGCTATCATTGTAGAGGCAACTTGGATTCTGCAAATCACGCGCTCGAGGTGTGCATTCTTGAGCCTTTGAGCGGTGGGTCTTAGTCTCCAGGATCGGGCGAGACCTGTCACTGCCAGTATTAGTAAGGAATAAGCTGGCGGCAACATAAAATTAGAGGGAAATAGCCACCGAGTGGAATCGTGAGAAGGCCAATCCCACTCGGAGAAGAAAGCATCGTTGAGGCAACCACCTCGATATAGACACGCTTAAGCCCCGCTTGTATCATTTAAGGCAGGTGGAATTCCGGGGTTTTAGATGCTCAGAGTGTGACAGAGTTCCTGTCAGTCCACCGAGTGACCTCAAGAAAGACAGTAGCACAGTGATCACGTCCTGCCGTGCACAACGAAGCTCACGAACTCCTTTATAGTCTCCCCAAGGATGTAGTATTTTAAGAAGTGGTTATGGTGATCACCGGTTTAGTTTCAATGAGGTAAAAATACCACATAGCCTGGTGTTACCCCCCCAAAAGTTCAGGCCCGAGTTCAGGCGAAGGTTGCACCCCGATAGCAAAGAAATATGGCCATTCCCAGCAAACGATTGCAGACCTTGTCAAAGTATTCTCCTCACCGGCCACCATTATTATAAAGCTTAGCCGAGCTTCTTTCAATATTCTTTATTTATTTAACACCATGGTTAGCCTTTGTTATATGGTAATGTTAGCACAACATGGCCCAAATGCAACGGTCTAATTAAAATCATAATTGTATGAAAAGTAACATAATATTCAAATTAAATCCAGTTTCGAAATTTCGAACTTAGGGGTGCCAATTTCGAAATTAATAAACATGCAAATGTGGTCCGAAATTTCGAAACTATGATATTTCGAAATTTTGGCATGCATGCCCTACTCCAGAGTCACTAACACATGGTAGTTAAATTCTTTCCTGTTTATAATATTGGTATGGTATAGATACATTAAAATAACCTGGTAACCTTTATATCTGGTTATAATTAATAAAGATATTGGGAGAAGCAATAATAAAACGCGGGCGGTGCCGCGGGTGGGATGGGATCACACTAAATTTCATAATTTCAATTCAGAAATTGGAGGTAGTTCTTTAGTCAAATTATAAGGGACTAGCTGCCGTCCCTTATAATCTAGCTCCAATCTAGCCTGGAAATCTTTCAAACTTTGGCAATAAAGTAGGGTTTGGCACATTTTTAAATTTAAATTCTCAATTATGAAATCGGCCCTAAGTTTGATTCAAGAAAAGAACATCAAGAATAAACGTGAGCCTTCTGTCTCTACTTAGTCCATGGTATTCAAATAGCTAGGTTAGTGTGCGCATCAATCAAGTATTTAGCCGTCGCGGCGCGGTGGTGGGGCGGGGGGCTAAGCGGAATGATTTCCTCGTTGACATCCGTGCCCGTTCCAGTCTCCGATGCATAACGAGGCTTGTGCCTCTTGCCCCTTTCACAATATCTGTGTTGGTTATTTGTCTCTATGGCTATGGATTCACAATTTGTACTAGCGCTTTCGAAAGCCGATTTTGCAGATAAACTGCATTCGAATTTCATCTTTTTGTTTTATAGCTCTGGCCACACAGGTGAATCCCGCGTGGGAAGCGGGACACAACACAATCCATACAAATTCGTTAACTTAACACAATTGCATAGCCGATGAGGCCGAAAAGTTCTGGAGTGGCGACCGCATACCGGCAGAAGCAGCGTTGGAAGCCCTCCCTTTAGGACGTAGAGTCTAGGTGGACTCATCACCGATCGTAGTGGTGACACTTGGGGAGGCCTATATGTCCAGCAGTGGACGTCTTTTGACTAAAATGATGTTGATGAACCAGATGAACACAATTGGGGCGAGCTAATTTCAGTTTTATCATTCCTTAAGATTATTTCCGTCTTATCAAAAACGATAGATGGATACTTTATTTTAGGTACCCTGAAAGTATCTAGACAGTTTACAGGAATTTACATAAAAGAGATAAACGGTTCAAAAGGCGGTCTATTCGCTAAAAGCAATTTCTGCCAGACAAAGAATCACTTCGGAATCTTTATAGTTTGCCCCTAATGGACAAGATTAGAATCTTAGCCGCTTTGATATATTTTATTATCATAGTCGGTGCAAAAATGAATTTATTATTTTTATGTATTTTAACAGTAGACCAAAAAGATTTTTAGACACGTACAATGGGTTGCGTATACACCCTTACAACCTTGATCTTAAAATAGAACCTTTTGTTCTCATGAAACCATCTGGAATAACTGAGTCTGGTTACCCTAAATAAGAAATCTCTGAAAGTGGGCCTCAATCACCTGTACTTTATATATGTATACTAGCGGACGCCTCGCGGTTTCACCCGCGTATTTCCCGTCCCCGTGGAAATACAGGGATATAAATTATATGTCACCCGGGGATAGTGTAGCTTCCCAACGGTGAAAGATTTTTTGAAATCATTCCAGTATTTTTTAAGTTTATTCGTTACATAGAAAAATACAAATCTTTCCTCTTTATTATATTGCTAGCTGATACCCGCAGCTTCGCCCGCGTTAGTATAGATTTTGTCTATCCATTCTGGTTGTCGACAAACAGGGTGAGAAACATACATTGTTGCAGTTTTAGTTTTAATCAAAATCGACCCCTTGGCTCCTTAGATTGTTTTGTGCTATTCTTCATAGTGATAATTGTATAGACAGGAAGCATTAACGTAAAAACGATAAATTTATTTAATTGAAGACGTTAGTCAATACAGGTATAGGTTAAATAGTTACAAAAGGAAACAAATAAACTACAGACATGAGTCTGTAGGTTCTGTTTTGCTGGAAATTGAAGTTACCACTCTATCATAAATTGTATCTTTAGTTAATTGGCATTCCCTAATTATGTCGTTAATCATGGGTACAACATTTTAGGACGCTACTATTTACTATGTTGTCATTTGATACTAATACATACACATTCTGGACCCTGGACATACGCGAACATCAGCAGCTACATGTAGCTGGCTGTGGGTAAAGCATGGCTTTGCCCACATGGCAAGTTCCAACCAAATCAGAAGCCGCGATAATAAGTTTCATACAAAGTTCAGCTTTCCCCATTTACCCCCTTAAAATTCGAAATTACAAAAATCCTTTCTTAGCAAACGTTTAGTATCTTTATACTACCACCTGCAAAAATTCTGCTTCATGAAGAAAATTTGTACATTCTTATATTTACAACCCCAACCCCCTTTTGAGGCAATTATACCCCTCCCATATCGCCCCCTTCGATTTTTAAGCACAAAGAAGTAGCGTATGTCCTTTTCAGGGTCTCAAACTATCTCCATACCAATTTTCATCTAAATCGGTTCAGCGGTTTAAACGTGAAAAGGTAACAGACAGACAGAGAGACAGACAGAGTTACTTTCGCATTTATAATATTACTAGCTTTTACCCGCGGCTTCGCTCGCGTATAACGTAGAAAAGGAAACACAGAGTAGTACAAAAATAGTGTATTGTGCGTAACATAAAATGCAGTAGGTACTAATTTGATTTTTGATTCTTATAAATATTGTTTTTGTCGTCAAAAGTGTAGAAATAGGTTGTGAGCACAGAGTTGTAATTTTTAATAACTTACTTTAACACAGTCGTGTAAACAATATTTTAGTTTTACCATCTTTTGCTAAAACATGTTGATTATGTGGACACGCTACATACAGTTGCCCATGGGAAAATCAGTTTTTTTCTAAATTCACTCCTGCAGCTTTCAGTGTTTGCCCTTGAGCTTTATTTATGGTAATCGCGAATGTCGCTTTAAGGGGAAATTGCAACCTTTTAAATTGGAATGGCATATTGGTTGGGATTATCGGAATACGTAAAATCATTACATCTTCTCCCTTTGCTATTCCCGTCATAATTGTTGCCCTTACTATATTGCGTCCTAGGTGTGTTATTTGTAGTCGGGTGCCATTACATAATTTTGGTGCATCCAGATTTCTCATTAACAGTACTGGGACACCAACTTTCAGCCTCAACGTATGGGACGGCACCCCTGATAATTCTAAAGAGTTAAAAAACTCTACAGGGTAGAGTTTCTCACCCTGTAGAGTTTCACGGTTAGTCACTCTGCTGCCACTTGCTTCAAGCTTGCTTGGAAGCATGTATTATATTTTCTTATTCTGCTTAAAAACGGCGCGATTCATCACTGTCATACAAAAGCAAAGACTTGAGTGGTTTTTCTGGCTCACCAAGCGTTGGAACTGAAACTTTTCCACCAGAGCAACACATACCCGGTGTCTCATCATTCCACTTGAGTGCTTCACAATATCTACATTTTTTATCCATGTTCCCTATGAGAACTAATCGATGGTTAGTGTAATCAATCAATGGGTCATAATCAGACGCAGCGTTGTGGAACGACTCCCATGTATTTCTTACAAACGTACGTCTCCTTTCAGACTGCCGTTGAGCTCGTAAAACACGCCGTATTTGGGATTGTTCAGGCGTCTCAGCAGCTATCGATGACACGTGGCGTTCGGCATCTAAAATCCGAAGGGCCTGTGTTTGCTCAAAGGTCTCACCAGCCCTTTGAGTTGCGTGACGCTCAGCATCTGTTAGTTGGCGAGCTTGAGTCTGGTTGAAAGTCGCAGCAGCCCTTTCAGTTGCGTGACGCTCAGCATCTGCGAGTTAGCGAGCCTGAGTCTCGTCTAAAGTCTCAGCAGCTCTTTGAGTTGCGTGACGCTCAGCATCTGCGTGTTGACGAACCTGAATCTGGTCTAAAGTCTCAGCAGCTCTTTCAGTTGCGTGACGTTCAGCATCTGCGAGTTGGTGAGCCTGAATCTGATCGAAAGTCTCAGCAGCTCTTTGGGTTGCGTGACGCTCAGCATCTAAAATTAGACGGATTGAGTCTGCTACTCTGTTTCTTAGCTTCTAGCTACTCTTGCTGTTCGAGCTCTGCTAGAGCTACGGCTCAAAGGAGATTTACGCTTGCAAGGCATATCCACAGCATAAAATATCCCCCTAATAAAAAAAATAAGCAGTAGAATATTTAAAAGTTTTGCTTATATTACCACTTTCACGGACACTGACATTAATTTGACTTTTTCAAATTGACACTCAAATCTTTCATAAACAATTATATCATGCCTACAGCTGAATAAGAAGGACGCCATAAAAAGAAGTTTCATATTATTTTCATTATTTTGATATTTTATAACTACTTCACCCCATTTCTCCCGCACCTTGTTTTATACAAAAAAGTAGCCCATGTCCATCCCAGGATCTCATACTATCTGCATACCGAATTTCATCTAAATCGGTTCAGTGGTTTAAGCCATAATAAGAAGTTTCATACTAATCTAAACCACCCTCCTATTTCTTCCCCTTTGTGTTTTATGCAAAAAAAAAGTAGCTTAAGTCCTGCCCTGGGTCTCAAACTATCTTCACACCAAATTTCATCTTAATCGGTTCAACGGCTTAAGCCATTATAAGAAGTTTCATTCAAAATTAAACCCCCTCCCATTTCTCCCCCTTCGCATTTTTTGCAAAAAAAAGTAGCCGATGTCCGTTCCAAGGTCTCAAACTATCTTCTTACCAAATTTCATCTAAATCGGTTGAGCGGTTTAAGCGTGAAAAGGTAACAGACAGACAGACAGACAGACAGAAAGACAGACAGAGTTACTTTCACATTTATAATATTAGTATGGATTATTAGTATGGCTAAATAAAGGTACTTACCTATTTTTCATAGTAAATATATGTGTGTATGTTTATTTTCACAATAATATGATAAATATATGACATATAAAATGTTATCTCTCCACCATCCTTGGTTGAGTGGTAGAGAATGGCTCAGGCATTAAGTCCGCATATGTACCTGTATATTGCATGAAGTTTTAAATAAGTAAATAAGACATAACATAACATCACGCCACTATTCCCCGAAGGGTTAGGCAGAGGCGCACCTACAGTACACCTACAGTACACCTACAGTACACCTACAGTACACCTACAGTACACCTACAGTACACCTACAGTACACCTACAGTACACCTACAGTACACCTACAGTACACCTACAGTACACCTACAGTACACCTACAGTACACCTACAGTACACCCACAGTACAGCTACCAGTACACCTACAGTACACCCACATTTTACCAGATATGTTTAAGTGCCATGTAATAGGGGGCGCGCCTGTTACCATCAAACGGCCTGAAATCCTGGCTCCGGCCTGAGACATCCCTGATGGAAAAACCCAAAAACACTTTGTCCGACCAGGGAATCGAGCGCAGGACCTCATGCTCTGCAGAAGCGCTTGCGACCACTAGAACAACGAGACCGTCTACCTACCTAAACCTTAAAGCAGATAACAGATAGCTTTAAAACAAGGATATCCTCCACCGATTGAGATGAAATTTTGCATACACGTTTAGTTTGGATGACAATGAATGGTTAGCTAAGTGACGTCATTCTAAATCCAATATGGCGGACAGCCCAAGATGGTAGACTATTTATTTTTTGTTCACTGCCAAGATATGGGTATCGAATGAAAGGGTTTGCTGAGGAAAATACGAACAAGCTTGTTTTCTAAAAGATTTTTTAATTAATAATTTTATTGAAGTTAAAAACAGGAATAACCAAAGACTATTGAAAAAGCAGGTACAATTCTCCAATAACATTTTTCTTCTTTAAAAAAACTTAAAATAAGAACACAATCAAACAAAGGCACACCGTCTCCATATAGTTTAATTACTGACGACTACAATGGCCGCCATCTTTATCTCACACAAATAGTCCTGTCACAATGAAGAGAGAGATTTTATGAGCGAATAAACTTTACGGAGGCTGGATGGATTTATGATGATGTTACACGTGTCTCTATGGTGATAGCAGACGAGTAACACGTTCAATAACCATTGTGGAGAATAGCTTCTGGAGTTGTATTTATTTGTGTTATTTTATAGTGCAATTGAGGAGATGTTTCAGAAATACAATTGAAACAGAATAGTAACAGTTTGCTTTTATTTGTATTCAATATAATATTTTTCATAATTTTGATAAATAAAGCGATTTTTTATCACATTCGATGCAATTAAAATAAATTATTTATACAAAAGATGCATAGCATTTGAATTCCTTAATAATACACAAGTTTTCCACGACTTGTCTTTATTATTAGTAGTTTGCCGTGTTACGTTAATACTAATTTGTCTTCATCTTTTTGCAAGTTCTATACCCTTACAAATTCATCGACCCCAAAGAGATTTGGCAACATGATGGAAATAAAAAGGCCTATAACCATAAGGGCCATACCAGTGCTGTACTGATTATATTGATTATTTTTTGTACATCGATCGCGTTCGGTTCCGTTCCACGGATACAAATGGTGATCTATCTATCGCCGTGGAACGGAACTGAACGCGATCGATTTACAGAAAGAAAAAAAGAAAGAAAGAAAAATATTTCATATTATTATTATTAAAAATTTACAAAAAATAATAGGTATAATCAGATAAAAACGCTAGTTACGTCGGCACGGTTTATTTGTATGGGATGAGGCATCTGTTTGCTAGTATTATATTAACTGTGCCTATACTGAGTGCCAACCCACTCATAGTCCTATCATTACATATTCCTCATGCATGACCCTAGGTCTACCTCAGGGATTTGCCCTAATAAGGGTTCCGAGGTGGTATTTTAAGAGGTGTCGGAGTTCCATGTGCTTATGGTTATTACTGGGTTGATTTTATTCGCCAAAGGTCAAAAGCCCTAAAGCTTGAAAGTCCCGAAAAAAGGACACTTCTTCTTTTTTTTAGATCCCGATACTCAAAAACCTTATCTTCGTCCCCAGGTGCATGCGACGTCGCGGGCGGGGCGGGGTCGGTGAACTCGCTGCCGGCGGTCGGCGCCGGCGCACGCCTGGCGCCCTCGTTCGACGCGGCCACCCCGCGCAACGTGACCGCGCTGGTCGGCAAATCCGCCTACCTCAGCTGCCGGGTACGCAACCTGGGCAACAGAACGGTAAGTTTACTTATAAGGATATCCTAGTAATACTAACATTGACATTAGAAACGGGATATTTACCATGTTTACTGACTACTATTTTAAAAAACTTATATCCTAGTAATGTTATAAATTAGCTGCCACCTGCGGTTCCGCCGCCGGCATGAAGTACTAATTACTTCCCCATTCCCCAAGATTTTGATAATTTACCAATAGCCCGCCCAGGCTTTGCCCGGGTCATTATAATTTATGACCTATAACTATTTGGAATTATGTAAGTTTTTGTTATTCCTTCAAAGTTCGGGCTCTCTCCTTATAATATTGTCATAGTTAAGAATTTAACATAGCCTTTGAATAATTCTGATGTATAAGCTGTTTTACTGTAAAGTTAGTCGTTTTTCGTGAAAGAGTAACAAACATCTATCTTTCACATTTATAAATATTGTAGGAAGTAAGATGTGGAAGGCTGGGTATTTGGATGTTTGTCAATTAGTTACGCTTCAACAGCAAAACGAATTTGAATGAAACTTGGTACACCAAGGTAGATTCTGGTAGACCATGTCCTGTACCTGAACTCATGGGATACTTTTCATCCTGGTAGCACGTTTTCTTGGGATTTCCACACGTTCGAAGCCGCAGGCAGAAGCTGGTTTTTAATATTTCTATGTAACCGTGTTAATTTACAGGAATCAACAGGATACATTAATTATAAGCTCCTGGGTTATTGCGGTTCTTTGAAAGGTCTATTTTGGATTATTAATTGTTCGTCTCGTGGAATTTTAAGGTTACCGGAAAATTATATGGGCCGCTAAAGTATTTTACAAGTACCAGCTATACGATTAGTGTGGTAATTTTGTAACTTGTTGAATAGTTATAGAGATCTTTAGTGAACCTTTTTTTAAACTATCTATATTCAGAAGTTTTATTCACTACTTATATGTGAATGCAGTACATGTGTACTTTCAAAGATGAATTCTACGTGCCGAGTGTAGCTATTTGTATTGAAACTTTTAAAAGTATTCACAAGTAGTACATTAAACTTTCAAATTGTTGAGGTTACCACCATTTCCACAGCGTCGGTAACTTACGTTTCTGCAATCCAATGTAGTGTTATAATTTGTTGTGAATTCTTTAAGTGGTGGCTATAGGTTTGTACCTACTCTATTGGTGTATCATATTGCTATTTTTGTGGAGTGGCAATTCAAAGCAAAAAGTAATTTTTATGAGGTTGCCGAGGTCAGATTTAATTCAATTCCCCTCAATTAAAACTTGGCCACTTCCGATTTCTAAAAATCAATATATAAAAATTAGCCGATTTTTCAAAGGGAACATGATTGATAACCTTGTTTTGCTCACCAATCAAATCTTGGTAGGTAATAAAAAAAAAACTCAGTGAAAATATTCGAAGTCATTTTTGCTAGTTAATTCATTATAATGAATATTAAATTCATTGCAACCATAATGTACATACACGTGGTAAATATTATCAGCGCAGAATCGCAGATGCGATCAATACTAATGTATCTATCGACTCAGATACCAACAGATTTATGCGAGTAGCAATATGACATAACAGTACAACTGAAAAAAGATATCATACTTTTCAAACGAGAATGTCATGGATTTTGAAAATCCGGGCGCCATCAAACTTCAAGTGACGGAAAGGAAATGTCAAAGTCAAAATCAAATTCTTTATTTCAATTAGGCCAATAAGCCGCAGTTTTACAAGTTATAGTAAATGATTCTACCATCCATCCGGTAAAGTAGCTTGTTATGAAGAAGAACGGATAAGAAACTTTGGTTGTGTTTTTTGGTTGGGCGCTTAAATCTGTCCTTGAAGGCAGTCTCTGAATGGGGCGATATACTCCTCTTTAAAAAAAAGTGTTTTTCAATATTTACATTCAGGACTTCAAATACGTGAGGATGATGCACCCAGAATAACACTACTATACTACGTATAGGTATAAAGTATTAAAAGCAGTAACAGGTAAATTCATTCATTTGATACTATAGGAACATAGTTCTCACATACTTACCACGCCACGAACCCAATGGAACAGTGTGTCAATTTCTTAAAACAAAAAAAGCAATACAAAAGTAATATGAATATTTAAATATATATTAACCAGTTTGATTTTTTTACACTAAAAATTGCCATAAGAAGCTGGACCAGCATGTATCCATGCATATGATGATATATGATCATATTCTATCTTGAATATAATCATAATATTTTTAATATTCTTGTTTACAAAGTGTGCTTTTAACAAAAGTTGTAAATTATTTCTCATTTAGTTTTAATATCTCACAAGGTAAGTGTTGCGGCTACACGCCAATCCTGGCAAAGAATCCTTATCCATGACATGTTCCTTTCCTATTTCAAATTTGCCGCGCATCGCCGCGCTGCGCGCCCTGTCAACTGAACTGTCAAACCGAGAGAGTAAACAGTGGCGCCAATGAAAGAACGTTTCTTTTAAAAAACCAATATGGCGATTGAGCTTCTTCCTAGCGCGCGCGCGAGTGTTCGTTTTGTGTGTGATTCTAGTGAAGACCCTCGTGAAAAGGATAGATTAACACAGACTTTATCGCCGGCGGACATTTCTTCATGCGGGGCGTGGTGAGTCCTTCTGATCATCCATTCTTTATCCTGGTGGTGGCCCGACGGTTCCCTCGCTCATTGAGCGTAGTCAAATTTACGTTGCGCGATGTCTACGTTGTAGAATCAGCCTTTCTTCGCGAGTATCCAACATACATGGTGCCTCCTGTGAGGATCAAGTCCTCATTTTTACTAAGTAATTACTTACAAGTCTAAATCAACAAGAGTTTACTTGTCGGTAGATAATAATAATCGTCATATTCCTAGTTCAAACAATCAATGCTATTTTGTTACTTTTAAAACATCAAATAGCCAATATTGTTTACTTGCATTGTTTCAAAACTCATAATCTTGTAATTATTGTATCGTTATTCGTGTCGTCGCTCGTTGTTCGAACCAGCATACCTACCTACAGTCGTGGCGCGGTCCACCCGAGCGAACGTTCGAGTAAAACAATTCTACCTACATAATATCTAACCTAAGAACTAGTCCGCATAAAACTTCAAATCATCTAATCGGTTCCAATCCTATAGTTGTCCAAAATTCTAGTTACCTTTTGTAAGGAACAGGCTGATTTTGCAACGTAGTTGTCGAACAGTGGATTTAATTAATGTGTGCTCGAATCTAAATTAGGTATAGATTTGTTAGGTTTTATTTACTAAATTGGGTACATTCAATTGTTTATTTACTGATTACGTCCTATTCAGTAAGTGCGTAATTATAGTGACCAAACTTAAACTTTGAATTAGCTGTAACATTTTGTCTGTTACGATAAAATACATTATACCTACTTGTGTGCATTTGCAGATAGGAGGTAGGTGACACAAATAGGTAGTTCAAGCATTAATAATTGTGAATACTTACTTGTTAACAAGTAATACATTATAATAGCTTACGCAACTTTGTATTTAGTTAGTTTCCGTTTTGTCTGATCTTATTATCTGTTAATTGTTATTAATTAGATTCAATAATGACAGAGAAGATGGAAGCCGAATTGCAATCTCTAATTAAAAGGCGTGAATATGAATTTTCATGCATTCAAATATTGTTCGATTTGTCTAAAGTTGCTACCACTGATAAATCTAAACTAACGTCGTTTCGCACTAGATACAAATCGGTCGAAAAAATAAAAGAAAATTTCGTCGAGGTCAACGACCGTATAAATAAGTTGGAAATAACTTTGCGTCCGAAATCCGTTATTGATAATGCAACTTTACTAGCGTTTGACGAGCTGTATTTTTCCGTTGTCGAATTCGCGGATTCAATGTTATCGGGTGCGGGTAGCAGTTGTAATGCTGTTGGTCCAGTGAAAGAGACTCAGAGTCCACACGTTAAATTACCTAAACTGGAAATTCCAAAATTCGATGGAAGCATTGGAAACTGGCAAAGTTTTAAAGATAGTTATGTGGCTTTGATCCATCACAATGCTACGCTATCCGATGCGGAAAAGTTTCAATATCTAAACTCATGCTTATGCGGTTTCGCTGCAACGATAGCGAAGGGATTACCTGTCACGGCCGCGAATTATAGTATTGTTTACGATGCTCTGCTAGATAGGTACGACAATAAGCGTGTTCTGGCTACCGCGTATGTTGACAAGTTGGTGACTGCTAGTCAAATAAATAAACCATCACTCGATAATCTAACAAGCTTATTGAATACATTATACGAAAATGTAAATGCGTTACGGTCACTGTCGATTCACAACCTTAGTGAATTTTTATTGTTTTATATCGCTTCGCGTGCACTGGACAGCGAGACTCGCCAACGATTCGAGTTGCAGAATGTGAGCGAGATACCCACATTTGACGACTTAATAAAATACTTGCAAGGTTACGTTAAAATATTAGAAGTTAGTCAAACCGGGTCTGTTTCTACTTCTAATCCGCCTAATAGACAAATTCGTAATAATAATAGGAAAAATAATTTCACGACGCAAACAAAGACAACTTTAGTTGCATCCATGTCGCAAAACAATAATAGGTATCAAAACAAAGATGAACGAAAACCAATTTGCCCGTGTTGTCAATCTTCACATTCGATCTATCGATGTGCAAAATTCCAATCGTTACGTGTTCAGCCGCGTCGGCAATTAGTGTTGGAATTGAAACTTTGTTTTAATTGTTTGCGAGCGGGTCACGATGCGAACAGTTGTCCCAGTAGCAATAGTTGTTCACTTTGTGCATCTAAACATAACACGTTGTTACATGTAGACCAGCCATCTCATGCTAATGAAAAAGGGGAAGAAAATAATACTGATTCAAGCACGGCGCTCACGAGCGCTGCGACCGTGTCATGCGCGGGAAATTCAAACGTTCCGAGTACGAAAATATTAGGATCCGCGGTAGTGCGCGTGCGTCATGCGGACGGCTCGCATCAGTGTGCGCGCGCCCTTATTGATAGCTGTTCGATGGATTCTTTTATAACGACTTCGTGTGCTCGACGACTCGGGCTACCAATCAAGAAATGCAAAATGAGTGTTACCGGTTTAGGTCAAAGTTCGGTACTTGATATCAAGGGTGTTACGTTTGGCACGATTATGCCGCGTCAAAGTGATACTCCCACATTCGAATTGTCTTTTGTGGTGTTACCTAATATCACCACATCGATGCCTTCATCTCCGTTACCTGCTGTGGTACACGGTCATTTTTCTCATCTGGATTTAGCGGATGATAATTTTTATCGATCGAGTTCAGTGGATCTTTTGTTAGGAGTTGAGTGTTTCGATCAAATCTACACTGGCGCTCGTTACTCACCAGGTCCGGGCCTCCCTTGCGCTCTCGAAAGTGTTTTTGGGTGGGTTATTAGCGGTCAGCTCTTGCACCACTCTATGTCGCGGGCGGTATCCCAACCGGTAACGTCACTCCTTACTGCCACTTGTGCGCTCGAGGACATCGTTAAGAGGTTTTGGGAGACTGAAGAACCGCCGCGTCCCGCCATCTCGATCCCTGAAGATGATATTTGTGAACAAAAATATAAAGAAGGTACTTACCGAACTCCTGATGGTCGTTACGTTGTTCCGCTCATGTTGAAGGATGATGCCCAGCTTCTTGGCGACTCTCGTCGTTGCAGCTTGAATCGGTTCCTAAATTTAGAAAAACGTCTCGAGCGTGATGCCGAATTGAAATCTGAATATGCAGAATTTATGCGTCAGTACGAAGACCTTGGTCATATGCAACCAGCAGTCTCTTTGTCTACTGAAGCCAGGTATATTATACCTCACCACTGTGTAATTAGACCCGATAGTTCTACTACACGTCTGCGCGTTGTCTTCGACGCCAGTAGCAAGACTTCTATCAATAAGTCTTTAAATGACATAGTTCATGTCGGACCCAAACTTCAAATCGACATTATCGATTTAGTCACTAAGTTTCGACTGCATACTATTGTCTTCACAGCGGACATTTGTAAAATGTACCGCCAAATTCTCGTTCGACCTGAAGACAGGTCCTACCAACACATCCTTTGGCGTGACCAACCGAACGCTCCACTCGTCGAATATGAGTTGGCCACTGTAACATATGGCGTCAGTAGCTCACCCTACTTGGCCATCCGCACTCTGCGTCAGTTGGCCGACGACCACGGTTCGGAGTATGCATCTCGTGCCGCCGAAGTCCTTCGCGAAGATACGTTTATGGATGACATCACTACTGGCTGTTCCTCTTTGGAGGAAGCTAGACAATTAAAAAAGGATTTGACTTCTTTGTTGGCTCAAGGTCAATTCGAACTTCGAAAATGGAGTTCAAACAATTCCGAATTGTTAGCTGATATTCCTCCTGAGCATTGTCAAACTCCTAAGACCTTCGACGAAGGAAGTCAGGAATTTATCAAGATCCTAGGTATCCAGTGGGATCCCTCCTCTGACAACTTCTCGTATTCCTTTTCGGACAATTTTGACATAAAATTTACCAAAAGGTCAATACTCTCGGTCACGGCGAGAATCTTCGATGCCCTTGGCTGGATTTCCCCATTGATTTTCTCTGCAAAGTCACTCTTGCAGGACATGTGGAAACTGAATTTAGATTGGGACGAACCCATTCCTCATGACTTAGCCAAGCGATGGCATATTATAGCTGCAAATCTACATGACATTCAACAAATCAAATTGCCGCGTAGTCTGCTTCCCACAAACACTAATCAAATTCATTTAGTCGGCTTTTGTGACGGTTCTCTCAAAGGCTATGGTTGTTGTGTATATTTGTGCGCTGTGACGCCAAGTGCCACCGTCTCTCGACTGTTGATAGGTAAGTCCAAGGTGGCGCCCTTGAAGCCCACGACAGTGAACAGACTCGAGCTGTGTGCAGCAGTGTTACTATCTCGGGTTCTGAGCCATATGTATAATCTGCTCAAGTCCAAATTACATATTGACTTGGTTCGAGCATACTCAGACAGCACCACCACATTGGCTTGGTTGCACACGCCCCCACATTTGCTTAAAATGTTTGTTGCAAACCGGGTGGTTCAAGTAACTGATGAGGTCGGCATTCAGTGCTGGGGTTATGTATCCACCAAGGATAATCCAGCGGACTGCTGTAGTCGCGGTATTAGTTGTGCTGAACTTATCGAGCATCCCCTCTGGTGGTCAGGTCCAGCATGGCTTTCAAAACCACCATCGGAATGGCCATCTAAACTGCCTTCGTTGCCGGACACGGTCTTACCGGAAATGAAACCTTCAGTGGCGCAAACTCTTCTCACGGTTGCTCCGGAAGAAGACTTAATAGGTCAGCTCCTTGGCAAATATTCTTTATTATCTAAATTGACAAGAGTGCTCGCGTGGGTATTGCGCTTTTCTTCCAATATAAGACGCAAGAAAGAGAATCGAGCGCTTTCCTCTCTTTCCACTACAGAGCTAGACTCTTCTTTGATGCTGCTTGTAAAATATGCACAAAGTAATTCTTTGAAAGATGAGCTCGAAAAGGTCGCTCAAAATCAAATTTGCTCTAAACCTATTCAAAAACTGTCCCCATTTCTAGACAGTGCAGGTATGCTGCGAGTGGGGGGACGAATTGATAACGCCAGGTTACCGGTTTCTGCAATGCACCCTCTTCTCTTGTCTAAGGCTTGTGCCTTATCGCGCTTGATTGTAGAACATTTTCATGTCAAGTATCTGCACTGTGGACCCAGAACTTTGCAATCTTTGGTTCAACGGAAATTCTGGATCATTGGTGGTCGTCTACTCATTCGTACAGTATGCTCTAAATGCGTACAATGCTTTAAAGTTAAACCGGTTCCTTGTCAACCTGAAATGGGCAAACTCCCTGCCGCCAGGTTACAACCTAGTCGTTGTTTTGACACCACCGGAATAGATTTTGGTGGTCCATTCATTCTAAAAGAGAGTCGTCGACGAAAGGCACACACATTCAAGGCGTACGTATGCTTATTTGTGTGTCTTAGCACGAAAGCGGTGCACCTAGAAGTCGTTACAGAGCTAAGCTCAGCAGCTTTCTTGGCTGCTTTGGATAGAATGGTCTCACGTCGTGGTATTTGCGGAACGATTATTAGCGATTGTGGTACTAATTTTGTAGGTGCGAATAGACAAATGAAAGATATCTTAGTGGAATTACGGTATCACTATCCTGAGATAGCGGATGGGTTTGCCGCCCGCGGCATCAAGTGGAAATTTAATCCACCGAGTCCACCTCACTTCGGAGGAATATTTGAAAGTGGCATCAAAGCTACCAAGTACCACCTCAAGCGAGTGGTTGGTACTCAAGTTCTGACGTATGAAGAAATGAGTACAGTTTTAACAAAAATCGAAGCCATTCTCAACTCGCGTCCACTTTGCGCGATTTCACCGGACCCTAATGAAACAGACGTATTAACGCCTGGGCATTTTCTTGCCAATGGTCCACTCGTGTCGTTACCCGAGTCCCCAATGGTCGATGTTAAAACACCGAGTTCTCGTTGGCAGTTACTCCAAAAGATAACTCAAACCTTTTGGCGAATCTGGCAACGTGATTATTTACATACTCTCCAACAAAAGAACAAATGGTTCAAACGTATTCCTAATCTCAAGGTAAATGATTTGGTTATTGTTATTGAACCTACGTTACCGACGTTGTGCTGGAGACTAGCTAAAATAGAGCAACTGCACCCCGGTCGCGATAACGTTGTCCGAGTAGTGACGCTTCGCTCTGCGAATGGCCAGGTTTTTCGGCGACCAGTAGTTAAGATTTGTCCTTTGCCTATTGATGCCTAAGCTATTATAGTTAAGATGTATTTAGGTATAGGGTAATCTAGACTTAAGCGATTTAATTTAGTATATCTAGAATAGTTCTGTTTTGTAATAGTTTCGAGCACATATTTTTCAAGTTTCTTCTGTGAAATCTTAGTATATTTCAAGTGGGGGGAATATGTTGCGGCTACACGCCAATCCTGGCAAAGAATCCTTATCCATGACATGTTCCTTTCCTATTTCAAATTTGCCGCGCATCGCCGCGCTGCGCGCCCTGTCAACTGAACTGTCAAACCGAGAGAGTAAACAGTGGCGCCAATGAAAGAACGTTTCTTTTAAAAAACCAATATGGCGATTGAGCTTCTTCCTAGCGCGCGCGCGAGTGTTCGTTTTGTGTGTGATTCTAGTGAAGACCCTCGTGAAAAGGATAGATTAACACAGACTTTATCGCCGGCGGACATTTCTTCATGCGGGGCGTGGTGAGTCCTTCTGATCATCCATTCTTTATCCTGGTGGTGGCCCGACGGTTCCCTCGCTCATTGAGCGTAGTCAAATTTACGTTGCGCGATGTCTACGTTGTAGAATCAGCCTTTCTTCGCGAGTATCCAACAGTAAGGTTACAGAATTTAACACAGTACCCCATGAAAGATGTGTGTACTTTAGCTAATCTGTAAGATGGTTGATCTAACTTGTCTTTATTTCTAGCATTACAATTGTGTCTATCCCTAACTTTACTAAAGATATTTGTATTTTTCCTTACATACATAATATTTTCATAAATGAATCGGCAAAAAACTGTCATAATATTAATCTTGTAAATAGTTTTCAAGATATTCTCGGTGACTTAAGTTATATATGGCTCTGATATGATTTTCGGGCTTTCATAGCTAAAATTCTCTAAACATTGGCATTTAAACTATACACATCAAATACCAAATATTCTTGTCTTTACTGGTATCGGCAATAGTTGAAATTGACAATAGCCATGTAATTATGCGCCAGTCAACAAAGATTCGAGGCAGAAGCTGGTCGAGCATTTAATCATACAAATGCAATTTAGAGTGTATAACTGAAAATGCCACTTTCACATACTATTGCCAGGATTCACAGTTCCACAAGAATCTATCAAATATCCTTTAATATTGTTCTCTTGCAAGTTACAGTTCTGTAGCAGTTTGTCGTCGATATTGCGAGTCAATATTCTAAGATCGCCAGTTTCCCGGTCAGCTGGTCAAAGGACTGAGTTACGACTAGCTGCTGGCTAGCATCTAGCTGTTTCACATACATAATGGTTTATTTATGACCGACTCCATGTTGGATTGAGTAAAAACTAGATACTGTCTGTTTTATAGACTAGGAATTCTTTTGATATTGTAATGGAATTTAGAGAAACAGTACCTAGGTAGCTGTGTAATGTTTTTGAGAAATTAACGTTATTATACAGATAAAAAAAACCTGGATAAAACAGAAAATGAATTCAAAGTTACTTTCTACAAAATCACGTTGTTGTGAGAGCTTCTTTTTCTATTCTTCTCCAATAAAAATATGTCTAATAGATTTTTTCATGGCATTTGTATTTATTTTTGCGTCTTTACTCTAAAACTGTTTTGCATTTTTAGGGTTCCGTACCCGAAGGGTCCAAACGGAGCCCTATTGCTGTCACTCACGTGTCCGTCTGTCTGTCACACGGATTTTATAGCCAAGCGTTTGGAGTTACGGTTTTCAAATTTTCACAGTATAAGCATCTTGTTGACCCAAAGCCATACAAATTGACAAAAAATATATTTTAATGTTTTTAAGGGGGGCGTGAAAAATAAAATTAACCTACCCTATCGAGTGGGGTATCGTTGTTTAGAGCTTTTTGAGTAGATAAATATTGTGTTTTTTGTTTAAAAATTTTGGAAAACAAAGTTTTGTAAAAAAGCTGACTTTGGTGGCTAGTCAGCTTTTTTACAAAACTTTGTTTCAATTTTTTTTTTATTGATTCAAGTGTCAATTAGCAGACACAATAGAAATTACCATTGTTTTAAGCCGATTCGGCACGATGGACACTAACCATTGTCCTATGAACTTGAAATTTAGTGATAATGTTTAATATTACGTATATTTTACAAAAAACACCTATACATATATTGATAAATCAGATATTTTCTTTCAAGTTCCTTCGTTTTTAGGATTCCAAAGTCATGGAACCCTTATAGTTTCGCTCTGTCCGTCTGTCCGTCCGCAGCTTAGCTCAGAGAATCTAAGTACTAGAAAGCTACAATTTGGCATGGATATACATATTAATTATTCCGACAAAGTGGTAAAATAAATAAATGAAATTTTTTTTTTTTTGGGTTTCCTCCTATAGACGTAAAGTGGGGACCTGCTTTTTTCTCGTTTGTTCCATGGTGTGGGGTGTCGTTGGATAGGTCATTCAAAAATATTATGGGTTTGTTAAAACCATTTTTCGATTCAGAGATCCGTTTGCGTAAATTAAGTTTTAAATTGCAAATTTATGTTAGAGTCAAGTGTATTTTTTCACATAGCCAAGAGCAACCATTTCTCAGGCAGGGGGGGGGGGCCCTGCCTGAGAAATGGTAGCTCTTGGCTATGTGAAAAAATCCACGGCAGTAGTATAACAACTTATAAAATGTACTTGGCACAGTAAAATTTTTGTACAAATGCCATTGAAAAATTAATTAAATAACGTTGTGAGCTGTGTAAAACAGATAGTAAATATATGCTTATAAACCATGTAAAGATATAAAAAAATAAAATCATAACATCCTTAATAATAATGATTTCTAAATTAATAATGTTTAAGCTCGAATAACGCATTGGAGTGGCCGAAGTCGTTGGCAGTAGCGGTCCGTAGTCAATACGGCGCATGCGCGCGAGGGCGTCTATTTTGTGTTAGTGCAGAAGTATTTTCGACGTTTTGTAATGTAAAGTCAAATTAGATTCGATTGCCAAGCAAATCACTTATTTTCTTTTGTCAATATCCATCTATAAAGTCAATATTCGACCCAACTACATCACTAATTGAGTAGCGTAAAACTTTCCAGAACGAAATAGTGAATACCGCAGATTAGAGGTGAACACATGCGCAATATTTTTTTATTTTTTGTACTGTCGCAATTTTTCAAATTCCGAAAGAGAAATAAACAAGGACTAACAAGCGCGCAAGGATCCAGGAACGAACCATACCATTCCGCGTGGCACTAACGCGTGCTCGTATCGGTCCCTTTCGCAATTCGCACCCGTGGTAGTACTCAAATAGATAATATTTTTCTAACTTCAGTTGCGAAGTTGGATTTTATAACTCCTTCTTTACTTACCAGTAAGTCCTTCTTTAGTTTAAGTAAAGAGTGAATAGGTACTATACATATACTTTTTACAAGCGTGCTTCACCGTAGACCACATCATCGCTTACCATCAGGCGAGATAGTGGTCAAACGCGAGCATATAGGTTAAAAAAAACAACACCCTACGTGGGCTCGTTTTTAGACATTGTGTGCCGCTAAAACCGTTTTAATGTTCATGTTACAACAACAAAACCCTCTTCTTAGTCCGCATTATTATGCAACTTTGGAACCTAACTGCGCGTGGCCCGACACGCACTTGGTCGGTTTTTCCTATTACAACCACCTTAATTTTTCGGTTTGGTACGGAACCCTAAATGCGCGAAGTCCGACACGCACTTGGCCGGTTTTATAGTCTTTTCCTGTTTCATTTACGAAGGTATCTATTTTAAACAACATACTTTTCCCCAAACCCTTATACTTTTCTTAAACTTCAGCGATATCTATCGCAATTAAAGCGTGAGGTCACGTAAAAACAGCGCCGTGCCGCGCCGCGCCGTGCCGCGACTGCGACTAATTGTCGCGATAATTGCGCGGAGGTCGTCTTCCGCTCGCTTGGTTCGCTCCGCTTCTTCCGCCCCCGACTGCGGCGGATGAAAGAAAGGATGTGTTGAGGCTGCAAAGGGCGAGGATATATTTTGGTATAGATATGCTCCTTGCTATCGAATTCTCTTTGGTTTGTCTAAATGGGTTTCGACAGCCTTTAGTTGATCAGATTCACAATATAAACGGTCTCTCGAGTTAGGTGTATATTTCCTGTAGGTAATATTTTGTGTATATGTAGGTGAGGATTTCCACACAGTAAAAAAGGTACAAAGTTATTCATGTTCTTTAGATTCCCGGCTGGGATAAATATGTATTTGTCTCGTATATAAACAATAAATAATTGTTTTACTGAAAATTGGACACAATTCTCTCACTGAATTTCAATTAGCTGTAGTTATTAATTCCAATTTAGAAAACTATTGTAACTTCTATTTTATTGTAACTAACTAAAATATTGCCAAAATAAACTAAATATTAATTAAATTTGTCAAAATTATTCAAATTAACGCCATTCAGCCCTCCTAGCGCAATAAATTATAAGAACATCTTAGAGGAGAGAATTTGAAGCAATATTTTTGGAGTGGAGTACGTTTTGGTGAATAAATGTGAAGGAATAAGTGCGGTGTTAGTGGTGCTGCATAATTATTGAGACGTACACCGCCGAGCCTCGTTGTCGGGCCAGCATTTTAACGTTACACTACACTGTCGAGGAGACGATCTTTATGCATGCTTAAAATCTCTTTTGGCTTTATTATTTTTGGACAAACATAATATAGACCTCATCATAATTTTATGTATCGTACGTAATTTTTATTTTGGGACGGGAAATCATCTAATGACTTCTCCCGCTTCGAGTGAAGCGGGAAGGCTTGTCAGACTTTTACTGACTAAAACCCACCGGTCCTTCAGTTGCTTGTGCCAGGGTCGCGTTAACTCTCTTTCTAATTTATACGGGACCCAGGATGGCATCGGCCCTATCGATAATTCTAGCCAACCAGATCGATAAACCTAGCTGGTTCTATGTTTTAAAAATAGTCTAAAATACGAGTACTACCTTTACAACGGCGCAGTTACCCGAAAAAAGGTAGGTCAATATTTTTTGATCTCACACCAAGATTAATCGCAAATCACCACCGATCCCACAGCCGGACATTAACTTCTGCCAGTCTCGCCACGACACCCACTTCATAAAATCCAATATTCATGAACACTTACACATTTATGCAGAAAACCCTTGTGCATCTCTTAAGACGGTTCATTAAGCATTACTAATCAGCAAAATCTGCCCCAATACTGCTTCACACACCCTTAATGCCGTGACCCTGCCCTCGAAAGATTTTCCTACGACAAGGTACGCCAGGCACACTGGAGTACACTTAGTATGAGATCACACTGTAAAAATCTGCAGGTAAGCTGTTTTTGATGAACTATCTTTTATGAATGATTCCTGATAGTAGAAAAGATTACTAGAGGGTTGCGTAGACGCATCTGGCCGCAAACAGTATTTTTATAATTTGCCCTTCACTACAAATTTCTCCTGCACGGTGGGTGCGTAACCAACATTATATGACTCTCAGTTAGCCGCCATTTAAGGGTTTCCGTTGTAACCCTGCAGCAATATATTCTACTATCAAGAATCATTCATGAAAATTAAGTTATATCTAAATCAAAATTACCTGCAGATTTTTGCAGTGAGATCTTAGGCTATCTGAGGTATACTGGGGTACAGGAAAACAGGCACCACCCGCGGGTATTTGCTTATGATAATGACCTGATGAATATTCAAGCAGTCTGAAGCTTCACTTGCGTACCGCATTATAATTATGGGTGCGCATTAATTTTGTTTTGTTTATTGTTACCGATTTAGTTGTCGAGTGTGGAATAACTCGGATAAGCTTTGTGTGAAGAGGCAATCATTATAGCATGTTTATGAGCTCTAACTGCGCTAATGAATAAAAGTACTTTCTGTATGGCCACAAAAATATTAAACAAGCTGCCTGAGACATTAAAATCATTAAATCTGGACTAATTTAAAACTGTACTTAAGAAAATTTTAATTGTTAAATATCCCTCCTTCAGATTAGCATTAGATCATCATATCTTTTTTTATTATTTTTCAACATGCCTGCATTTATTAATTATTTACCTAATTGACAGTACACTTTATGTTTTTACTATTGACATTCTAAATATATTTTATTAATTTTGTACTTATTTATTAATTAATTGACATTATCTTTTTTTTTTTTTTTTTGTCTTTTGTAGGCTCGCGCTTGACCACTATCTCACCTGATGGTAAGCGAAGATGTGGTCTACGATGGAGCACGCTTGCCTAGTAGTAACCTATTCACTCTTGACTTAAAGACCCCTAGATTGTAGCTATCGGGAAACACAGACTCCGGCAGGGAATTCCACTCCTTAGCTGTACGCATAATAAAAGTATTCTCAAAACATTTAGTGCGTATGGGTGGGATGTCCACCATCTACCGATGGCGCATCGCCGTACGTCTGGTAGTCCGATAATGAAACGGGCTGGGTGGAATTAGATCATGCAATTCCATCGCACACTCCCCGAAATGTAACCGATAAAAAACCGACAAGCTGGCAACTCGGCGACGATGTTCAAGGCTCTGGAGTTTTGACTTAACCAGTGCCTCATCGCTGATGAGCTTCTTGGCCCGCTTTTCAATCGACTCTAGTGCATCAAGCTGATATTTGGCAGATCCGTCCCAGAGATGAGAACAGTACCTCCATGCATGATCGAACTTGCGCTTGATACAAACTGAGCAGCTGTTCTGGCGTGAAGTACCTTCTCACCTTTGCAAGGATCCCAAGCTTTTTGGCAGCCAGTTGAGCCTTTGCCTCAATGTATGGGCCAAAATTTAGCGTCGATGTCAACGTAACGCCAAGAAGCTCAAGATGGTCAGTTATTGGCACGGTTACATCTCGGAAAGTTGGAGCCGGGTGAAATTGGCTCTTTTTAGCGGAAAAAAGAGACGCCTGAGTTTTAGCAGCATTAAACCTGACCAGATTGGCATCGCCCCATTTGGAGACTGCCTGCAAGGACAGGTTCAAGCGCTCCACCATGGCCTCCCGGAGAGACTGGATCTGAGGCCCGGTAGCACGAGCGTTGGACACGTATCTCTCAGCAACTGTGCTGTCGTCTGCATACCCAAAGGTGCCGATCCAATATTTCTGCCAATCTAATATTTCTGCCCCATCGGCCATCCGTTCTGCGAGCAATGTGCCCTGCCCACTGCCACTTGAGTTTGGCAATTCTTCAATTTTTCAATTCGGGGATCCGCTGGTTGCGAGACGCACGGGACCGGTCAATGTGGCGACGCTTGGGGGAGGCCTATGTCCAGCAGTGGACGTCTTTCGGCTGATATGATGATGATCTAATATTTCCTTAAAATTATTTTTTTGACATTTAATTTTGTATTTCTTGAATTTTATTCTTGACATTTAAAAATATTTTATTGATTTATTATTTATTTTGACATTCTTGTACTAATTTCATTAATTGACACTATCCTATTCTTATTTTTTGACATTTCTGAAATGTTTTGTTAATTTGGTACATGTTTTTGACATCGTAGTTTTTATTGAAAATTAATTAATTGTAATTGTAGAAAAATAACTATATTGTTTTATCTAATACTAACTCTTTCTAGTTTTAATATAATATTGTGAAATTAATGATAAAACATTTGTACGCCTAATAGCAAAGCATAGAGAACTTACAAATTTGTAACATCTCACACACCTGTGTATCTGTAACCTATGTTTACAAATAAAAAATCTGAATCTGTATCTAATATTTTGATACACTGTGTAAACAGCAGGGAGTATAAGAACATTAGGTACCAGTACCTTAACTCTAATGAGATAACTTTTAGATTGGCTACTTTTAGAAACGACAAGAGGACTTTTAAAAAAACATTACAATTTGTAATTGATTTATTCCTGTTGCCCAAGAAGTAGGTACACCCGTTGGTCTTCACCAAGTTACGAACTTTGAAGTAACTATGGTAATATACGGTATGGAAGTTGGAGTCTTCTAACAGTGCCATGCGTGACTATAAGTAATTAATAAAGGGGTAATGTTAAATTGACTAATTTAAGTCAACTTAATTTAACAATTTAAAAAAAATAATGATATGGGACGTATCGTCTTCAGTTTGACTCTGTGATTAATTAAGTGACAGTAGCCTAACAGTGCGGTGCATTTAATAAGCAAGCAATTCAGCTTGGCGATGTCGACCTACAAATATTCTGAATTTCGAAAGTGTAACCTTGCGGCCCTATGCCAAACACTCGTTTTACAAACGTTTAGTACTTTTCTAATTTATTTCCTAAGCTAAGTCAAGTGATGTACATTATGGGTACTAAAATATATAATTAGAAACGCTTTGTTCAAACGAATACTAGGAATGTTTGGTTAGTTGTTCAAATATTTCACTTAGGCCACGATTTATTTAGAACGGTTCTATAGTTGGTCCGGCCAGTGCCTGCGTTAGTATAGTACCCACAGACTGCGCACACGAGAAATATGTTCTGTGGAAATTAGTCAAATATATTGTGTGTTTTAGCATTTTATTAGGGATTCCTGTTAAATTCCCAGTAGCATTTCATGTTAAATCGTGTCGAGCATAAATATTAACGACGTTTTGTAATATTTTACATCTAGAATATTATTACATGTAAGTAAATAATAAATGTGCCTATACCTAATGATATCAGGTTTGTCAGTGGTTAACTTTGTACTGTACTAACTTTTATTGTATTACAATTAATTACATACATTACAGATGCTATTTGAAAGTTTTCTAAGAATATCCTCAGAATGAACCAAAAACAATGCTTTTTTCTTGATATTGGAATCCTACTCGAGACTTGAGAGTAAACTCTTGGTAATTGTAAAGGGTCTTTCAATAAGGACCCTTTAGTTAAGCCAAAAAATAGAGTCTTGTATTCAAAATCACTGCTTCTGCTGATTTTAGCTAGACTACAGTTAGCTTAATAGCTCTCTCACTTTACCGTTTTAAATTTGTAACCTGAAAAGTAACCCGATACGTGTTTTTCATCTTAGGAAAGAATACTAATCGCTACAATTTCCAGAAAAAAAAACAGTTCCATTACCATTTTTACAGAGAACCAAATAATAGCTTCACAATACCTGAAAACCAGTTTAAAAATCTTATTTTTAAAACAACCTGTTTTTGTATTTCTCTAAGCAATTCTTTTTTTTTGTACTTATATCATAAAACAGTGCATAAAATTTAATTGGTCCGCCACCTTTCAGAGTCCACCATATTGAATTTCGAATGATCTCGCTTAGCTAACCGTGCATTGTCATCTAAACCAAACGAGTATGCAATATTCAGCTCAATCAATAACTGTTTTAAAATTGATTTACAAGATTTGACTGACAAATACTAACTAACAAGGCAGGTTAAAAAGCCTGTAAAAACGTGCCTTCTCAAGAATCCCAGAACAAATTCCACTTACTAGTAACAAACAGTTCAGAAGTACAGAACTGGAACCATTAGGACCATTTTAACGACGTTTCTTTGAAGATTATCACTCGTTTTCAGCAGTCGGAAGCACTGGACTCCAGTTCTTTTTGTCCAGGCGTCAAAGAAAAAGTCTTGAACTTGGACATTTGTTCAAGAAATTTTAAATTCCTTTGAAGGAAACTGTCGACGAATGATTAAACTGTAACTAGAATTTCTGTTTGTTAGTCTTCAAAAATAATCGAGGAGGTTTTAATTAAGTATTATTATGTAATTAATTATGTTGATAGGTAATTTTTTAATTATCTTGTAGTAATAGTTGATGTGATTTTATAGCTTGTGATATTTATTGCCTTATTTATAAATATTTAATTTAATTTTTTTATGGTAAATTTTAATTTATAACCTGCTAGCCAGTTGCTAAACAGCCTCGATTTTTTTTTCAACAAGACGGCTATCCTATAAAGAATTGTCAGCACAAATAAAACAATACCATTCGAACATGTTTTGGTCACACGAATAAACTTATGAGATTTATGTAACTCGCTGTTTTCGTCACCAAGATTTATCGCAAACACGAAGCACATAAAGAGCTGACCTAGTATTTATTCCACCTAGTGCTAGACAAACAGCGTTCAGTCATGAAGCGATGGAACATTTTGATACGCAGACGTGTAAAAATTACATTTTAGATTTACACAATGTATCGCGCTAAATAAGTAAATATATTCCAGTCTTGTCAGGGCTATGAATACGTGTGTACTCGTCTGGTGTCGGGCGGGGCTATGAATACGAGCTGGATTAGGGCGAGCCTGATAACTGACTTTGTTGTTTTAGGTATTTAGAATATTAATGCTGTTTTTGTAAAGTTTTATTGCGATAAACTTTGTCTATTTCAACATTGTTATCCCTAACCGGTTCAGCTAAAGTTCTTTTAGTTAAAAGTTGTTTCAGAACTTGATATAATTAAGCAGTTAATAAATTGACTATTACCAAGTTTGTAATATTGAAGTCACGACTTCCTTTATCACGGGTACTCGTATTTTATGAATTTTGTTACAAAGTGGTCACACTCACTGACTTTGACAAAATCTAATGTTTTGGTGCTTTGAGAGAAATACTTATTTTGTAAGTACTTACCTACTTCCGAACAAGAATTTATTTTGAAGACCCATACGACATTTACGAAATCGTACAATACAATATCGGAAAGTCGCGGTAGGATGCCTTTGCACAGCAGTGAGTATACAGACAGACAGTAACCAGTAAGAAAAAATAAAAAATAACTTATTAAACTAACTTATTGATTCGAATCTGTAAATGCGGAGTTCTTTCCTCACTTATCTTTCCATGTAGGCCAAACCACAAGTTATTTACACCACTCAGTAATCCGTAGCAATCCATACGAGTCGGTAACCTTACAGTCAGCTCGAGCCGAAAAGTGACAGATGTTGGAGATACACCGTCTCGGCCAGAGTTTGCCTTCCAGTGTTTGTACAAGTATTTGTGCAAACATTCGGTATATTGTCTGCTAGGTATTAGCAGATATTTCTGCTTTCGAGACAACGTATCTGATGTTTGATTCAGTATTTACTAATATAGAGAAAGAATCTATTATGTTTTATTTGTTAGACTATTCTGGAATGTTCGAATTTATTTTTGTTTGTTGATACTTGGCTTATTGTTTGATTGGATTGGCTGTCATTCGTAAATCTTTGAGAGTAGTCAGAAGGCCGAGTGTCTGACATCCCATGCTACCTTAGGGATTCGTATCATATAGCCAAAAAACTGTGTTGCGGCAAGTACTGGTACTTATTCTGTTTGTTTTAATTATTATTGATTGGCTTGCGTTTGACCACTATATCACCTGTTCCTTTTGTTTAGACTAGAAGACTACCTAAACTTAAAAATATTGATATTTTGTTACTACAGGTAGATATATTCATAAACAAATTATTTCTAAAACTGTATCCCATCGAAACTTCTCACACACTTTCTTGACATTTACCTAAATGACGAGGATGGGTAAAGTTGATGGATCGTTAATTTGGATATGGATTTTTTTTTTTCAAATTATGCACAATTTTTAGCACCAAAACGATTTAAATAACATATCATTGCTTGTACTTGCTCCCCTTCAGAAACTTGTCAGTGAAAGTCTACTTTATTACCATCTAAAAATTAACGCCCCTAAGTCGAGTTTCAATTATAATGGTTCGTTATATTTTATGTCTGTTTGTTTGCACCCCAGGGGTTGATAATTTGTGCTCTCCAGAACTTTAATTTGCATAAAATTCCAGGGGTTGATTTAGGCATTAAGGGGTGACTTTCTTCAATGCGTGACGATGTTAATTCTATGGTTTATGGGTATAGTGAGATGAATAACTTGCATGCTATTAAAGAGTGTTATTAAGTGTCATGAGGTTTGATTTTAATTGAGAGAAATTCTGCAATTTCACTTCTTCTATTCGAGTTCATGGTTAAAGTATAAGATAGTTTTTGGGCTCAGTAGGTGGCCACATTGATAGCAGCGTCGGCATTAGTATCTCTATAGTCAGATGTACTTGGGGCACTTTAATGTGTGTTGCCTTTTTTGGACAGAGGCTCTCCACACACATTGGGTATCCTGAGTTCATACAACCCCTTTTTGCCAAGTTGTATTAATTTGCAGTTTCACTATTATACATTACTTATACATCTATTGATATTGTTGTTGTAATATATCAATTGCTCAACAAATAGAGAGTATAATGTAAACTGTACACGAGTTGAACAAAACTATTTTATTTCAAAAAATCAGAATATATTATTAACTTTTGTATAAAATTCCGCTTTTCATTGGTAGGAAAGTAAATACACAAGTATGGAGGATCGTAGTAGGTGGTGTTCTGTAGTTTCTGCCTACCTCCATGGGAAAAAGGCGTGAGTTTATGTATGTGTGTATGTAGGTACCAGCTTTTGGCCACAACTTCGCTTCCGTGGCCTGTCCCGCTACAACCATTTTTCCGGTATAGAGAAAAAGCAGTTCCGCATCATTCTACTACCAATCCTTGTTTCTTTACCTACACAATTAAAGAATTATCTCTATAATGATTAATTACTTTCATAGTACGCTTTCAATGTTGGCAACGTTACAACACAGTAGACGCAAAAACGAACCCCGCAGCTGCTATTAAAGTTTTCGCAGAATTCCGACTCGCTACAAACCCCTGGTATACGCATAATACTACAATAAAATAATTTCCCTAATCGATTCAGCTCTTCTCTAGATTACGTTTACAAACATGTTATCAAACAGCTTAGCCTCTCTATAACATTATTTTAGACGTAAGTACATCCATAACGTATGGCAAGTGAAAAGCTCTTTAGACTAACATATTTACTAGCACCAATAAAACCTCGTTCACGTCAAAGTCATGTTACTGTGTAATATTTTCTCATACAAGTCCTAGACACTTAATATTTCAGCTCACAACATTTCCCTACACTCTAACTGACACACTATTAATTATTTCTGCCTACCCTCTGGGAAATTCTCCCAAAACTGGGTGGCTCCCCATCCACGTATATTATGTTTATCTAGAATAGTTCACCGAGTAAGAGGTTCTTTTTGCCATCTTTATGTAAGTAAATACTCCTATTTACCGTCTGTTTACCTTCCTGGCGGTGTATTATGTATATAAACGTATGTTCTACCGTTTATAGCTTCCTTATTGAGTAAACGACGATCTGAGGGCAGATAATTGGAGGGTAGTCAGGTAGTTCAAGGGGAAGGTGATATAAAGAAACTGGAATTATGGAATTCTGTAGTTAGGATTGGTTATATATTTCTCATATTTTTTTATGGGTTGGTATGGGTTTGAAGTGCTAGGATATCAGTTAATATGGTACAGCCGGGTAAAAAATATTTTGAATAAATGGTTAATGATAAATGATTTTATTTCTGTAAGTTGGTTTGTACCAACACTTTTACATGTCGATCATATTTTTATAAACTAGAGGAAGTTGGCGTTTCCTATCTGACTACTCTGAGAAGAAAGGCCGAAACAAACTCAGAGGTCACAGTCTCTTTTAAAGTCCAGACAAAATATTGGTTACATCATGTGAAGAACATGTAGAAATGTCTGAAATGGTTTTTTGAGGAAAGAACCAGCCAAATTGAGTGGACCTGTCCAGTCAGTGCACGCATTTGTCAATAACCGTGCAGCTCAACTCAGAATTTAAGGAGCTCAATGATTTGACGAACAATACCAAAGAAAGGACATTCGGGTAGGCCGCGTATACTACTCAAACTGCCAGACCGTGATTAAAAACTAACTGAGATAAAATAAAATTAAAAACAAAAAAAAATAATCCACAAAGTCTTCACATTCACAATAATTAAAATAAAATAATAAACTACTTACACTACTACAAAAATATATATTCATGCCATAGCAAAAAAAAAATGTGGTAGGAAAAAAAAAAATATGCAGCTCAATCCCAAGCCTTTTTGTCCTCAACGTAATCTTTAACGGTATAAAACGCTTGCTGGCACAACTAACGTTTAATTAATGATTTGAATTTATTAAGGCTTAGATCTTGTACGTGGCTTGGAAGCTTATTATAAAAGCGTATACATTGACATCTAAACGAGCACCTATTTCCTTAAGCCTTTTTGTAGGTACTACAAATTTGTGTTTGTTCCTAGTATTTATGTTATGGATTAAAACTTAATCTACAATCTAAAGTTTTCACCGTAGGCTAAAATGTCGAAAAATGTCGTGGTGGCCCAATGGCTAAGACCTCGCCTGTCGTGCTTGAGGTTGTGGGTTCAAATCCGGGCAAGTACCAATGTGACTTTTTCAAATTCATATGTACTTTCTAAGTTTATCTTGGACATCACAGGCAACGGTGAAGGAAAACATCGTGAGGAAACCTGGACTTGTATACTTAATGTAAGCCTGAAAAAGCCAAGTCAGAGGCCTGTGGGGTTTCCCAGAGGCGGCTTAATTAACTCTGACACCAGAGGTGGCCACACCTCACACGAAAAGAAGAAGAACCGTAGGCTAACTTAAAACTGTATTAATGTGGACTCGTGTTGTGAACATTTCAGATGCTCGTTTAAAACTTGTACCAATGCAAGTTTTTCATTAAATTTTCTTCAATTTTCTTGTACATGTTTCTTGTACTTCACGTAGTTCAATATCATTTTAAGATCATCATGAAATAATATAAAAATGTTTTATCAAAATATTGTGCCTTATTTCAGTAAACGTAAAATAAAATCGGTGTTGCCTGATTGAATAACGTAAAATTGTCGCTTGTCATGGAAATTGCTTGTCCCACAAAACGTCGCTCAAACAATATTATTCATACACATGATTGATTTAAAGATTCTGCTCGGAATTATTTTAGTGATTGTGTCTAAATACGCTAAAATAATATTTCAGTGGCTTTTTTTAAATTGTATGACAGTTTTTCACGGTGTGCATTTGGTAAAAATGAGTCACGAGTATCAATTTATCACCAGCATTATATCAGCTGAAAGACATCCACTGAACACACACTTGGACATATCCGCCTCCAAGAATGCTGCCGCGCACTAGTATCATATTTTTGTTGTGCTTATGATTTCGGAGAATAATATTACGGAGTATCATTAACGAATACTAATTCTCAAACCTCAAATACACTGCTTACTGTTAGCCTAAAAAACAGAAAAAAGCATGTATCTGCTAAGCTGGGCTACAACACTTGCTACTAGCTACGCGCTACGAACTACACGCTACGAACTACACGCTACGAGCTGCGCGCTACGGTCTACGACTGGAGGCCATTTAATTTTTTTTATAACTAAACGAGACTTCACCGGTTTTTTGGAAAATTGGTACAGTCATTCAGTCAGGATAAAAATCCAAGGTGTCACCATACACACCGACACACATCATCTTCTGCCTAGCCTTTTCCCAACTATGTTGGGGTCGGCTTCTAACAACTCAACTGGAACTGGATTTAGCGGAGTACCAGTGTTTTACATGGAGCGACTGCGTATCTTACCTCTACAACCCTTTTGGCTCCTGTAACACAGGTTGCTACCTATCACAGGAGCCAGGGCTTCAAATAGGTATGTTACACCTGTATTTTGTGTCAATAAACAATTTTATTATTAATTTAAAACCCAGTAACTGGGTAACACGAATCACTTCTACCCTCGATGAAAACCAACCAAGAGAGCAGGCGGGTTTCCGCAGTAAATATTCAACAATAGACCACATACATGTTCTAAGGCAGGTTCTACAAAAATATAAAGAGTACAATAAAAAATACTACTTGGGATTTGTTGATTATAATAAAGCCTTCGACTCCTTGGAACATGAGTATATCTGGGCAGCACTACGTATACAGGGAATACATGGAAAATACATACGTATACTCCGGAACGTATACTCCAAAAGCACAGCCCAAATCAGGCTTGAATCTACGGGTGAAGAATTTCCTATAGAGAGAGGCGTCCGGCAAAGAGACCCAATTTCTCCTAAGTTGTTTTCGGCGGCTCTAGAGATGATATTCAGGAATCTGCAATGGGATCACGAAGGCCTGAACATAAATGGTGAGAAACTAAACCACTTACGATTTGCAGATGACCTGATCTTATTTGCAGAATGTCCAATAAAATTAGAACAAATGCTACAAAAACTGTCAGATCAAAGCGCGAAAGCTGGACTTACAATGAACACGGCAAAGACAAAGATTATGACTAACTCTTCACAGACGCATACCATCGTAGACAATTCAGAGATGATAGAATATGTCGAAGAATACGTATACCTAGGACAACTCATAGCCGCTGAAGACACCATGCATAAAGAGATTGAAAGGCGGATAGCCAATACATGGAAGAGATATTGGTCACACAGCGAAGTCATGAAAAACAAGGACATGCCTATCAATGAGAAAAGAAAAGTGTATAATATGTGCATTTTACCATGCTTAACTTATGGTTGCCAAACATGGGCATTGACAGACAACTTAATAAACAAAATAAAGGTATGTCAAAACGGAATGGAGAAAAGCGTAATGGGCGTCAAGAGAAAAGATAGAATAAGATTAGAAAAAATTAGAAATACAACTAAATTTAAAGATGCAAAGAAAACATGTAAAACTTTAAAATGGCGATGGACTGGAAACATGCTTAGAGATTCGAGTGGACAAAAACCATAACAGAGTGTATCCCAGGAATGGGAAAAGAAGTAAAGGGCGTCAAACAAAAAGATGGGAAGATGACCTCAAAAAGGTAGCGGGTCCAGAGTGGACGAGAACAGCGAAAGACAGGCAGAAATGGAAAGCTTTAGAGGAGGCCTTTGTCGAAAGACAAGCTGTGAAGTGAAACCGATCGATCGATCGATTTTTTATTAAAAATGTGTGTATTTTAAACTCGTAGAACAGCAATAAAGGCTTATTTTATTTTATTTTATTTTTAACTGGGTAACATGATACCCCTTGGCCAGACTGTTGTCAGATGACAGCCGGGACCAACGGCTTAATGTGCTTTCCTAGGCACGGAAGAAACTCGCTATGTAAAGGGTGTCACCCATCCACTGACCGACCTGGCAAGTGTTGCTTAACCTTGAAGATCGACCTGGGCGGCTGGTATTATTTAGCCACGAGCTACTCAAACATATTGGACCCTAATTATATAAAAAAAAAACCTTAAGATTTTGAGAATTTGAATTTGGAATCTTATCATATAATGGGATTACGATTTTTTTATGATGGATTTGGATGTTTGTGTATGTGAGTTTATATGTTTGAAAACGCACCCACGATACAGGAGAAATTCCTAGTGTGGGGCAACGTTTTACTAATTAAAAAAAAAGTTAAGAAGTTTTTTTTATAAATAAGGTTATTTATGTTTTCAGTATATTTTATGTAGAAAGTACTAAAGTAGTTGATAGGCAGCAAACTTAGCTTCTTTTACAAATGCTGAATAAAACTCAATAATCGCTCCAACGAGCTTTATCTCGTGTTATAAATGCGATTACACAATTAGTGTTGGCATAAAGTCTAAGCTCTAGATCCAGACTAAACTTATTAAGCAGAATACGCAGATTTTAAGTCATGCATAAGTTAGAACATATATATGTTATGTGGGTATGTAGATTTGTGAGACGCTCCATATAATGGAACGTTTATTATATTCGAAGCGCAGAATTAATACCACGTTTTGTGCTTAAGGAATTATATTAGACAAGTGGAATACTGAGCGTTAGAAATGTTGTTTTTTCATGTATATCGTTTTATGTCAAAACCGATTGTTTGATACATTACCTAAAATATTCTGTTAGTAACTTGAGGGTAGATATTAAAGGCAAAAACTACAAAAATACCAAAGAGCTAAAGAGATTCGCGTAGTGATGTGTAATGAGGCCTTCGTATTATAATCCTAATGTTAGTTCTCTTTCTGAGAATATTTTTACTGCTCGTTTCACCTACCAAACACGCAGGAAAACATCATCAAGCCATCATTTATTATTCTTGTTTATGAGCCAACTATTTCTTATTCGGAAGGCGGCTACAGAATCTAATGATCGGACAATGCATTGTAGGCTCGGGGAGCTTAAATATGTAGGTATAGATAGGATTATATCGAACCAGTAGCCTAAAATTTTAAACGATGACGTATTTGAGAGATTTTAAAAAAGGTTCTTACGTCATTGTTTGCAACAGATGGGATAGCCTATTGTTAAACGACCGCTGTAAGCAATAACTCTTACTTTCTTGTGTACAATTAATTAATTATAGTTTAGTTTAGTGATGTAGTTGTCTGCCACCCACGCGGGATCCGGTTTCGGTGGAGTCTCACTTGTTAGGTTTAAAATAATTAATAGTGACACTACACAGCGGGATAGTTGCTGTAGGCTGAAGTATAAATATTGAGGTTGTTAAAGACGATGATTTACCGCTAATGTTACAACTTAATGTTTCTATCTTGGATACCTATATTCCACAGTAGCTTGTCGCCGCGGCTTCGCTCACGTGGCCCACCCCACAGGACCTGTATTCGGGATAAAAAAATGGCCTAAGCCACTCCGGAATAATGTAGGTGAAATAATTTTTTAAATCGGTTAGTAGTTTTTGAATTTATCCATTACAAACAATCAAATCTATCCTCCTTATATATATATTGGTATAGATGAAAGTTACGTCATATTTTACTTAGGATTTTTAGTACTAACTTTGTCTTTAACTAGCCTTTTCTGGTGGTGTCATCCCCGTGACATCATCATCATCATCATATTAGCCATAAGATATCCACTGCTGGACATAGGCCTCCCCCAAGCGTCGCCACGTTGATCGATCGGTCTCGTGCGTCCCGCATCCAGCGGATCCCCGCAACTTTCAACAGGTCCAGGTCCGTAACTTATCCCACAGTAACTGCATGTATATTTTTTCGAGATAAAAGTAGTCTATGGCACTTAGCTATAGGCAGTGCAACTTAAAACGTAAAAAAAAATATATTTGGGATCCTGCCGTTTTGCCGAAAGAATTTGACAAAATTTCACTACACAAACAAATTTTTTTTTCTATACTTGGTATAGCAACATTTCGAATGATTTTAGTACGCACATTTTAGAATATTAGGCAGAATATTACCAAGGATAGTGTCAGTAAGGCATTTGGTGCTTTAATCAAATGATTTATTACAGCAAATAATCTTTAGACAATAAACGTTTGGTCAAATGATTTGATAATATGACAAAAAAAACAAGGCTAATAAGACTTTTTAGGAAATAAAAAAAATTAAAAAATGCAATTTTATTTTAATGTAATCATATATTTAATACAAACTATTTGTAACTAACAATTTTAATCTTTATCAATTTTTTTTTTGCTCTGGATATTAGAAATTTTGCCGCGATAGCGGCCGCCGAGCGCCAGATTTCCTCTTTTGCAAAGAAAGCATGCATGGTAGATTAATGGCAAGTTGATAATTATGGTCAATAAATTAGTCCAAGAGCGAGCGAAGTGAGCTCGGGATCTAAGGAAACCCCAAAACGGATAGATTAAGTTCGAAAGAGAAGACGGGAGCTGAAGTGAGCGAGCAAAGCGAGCAAAGCGAGCGTACTCTGCTCCCGTCATCTCCTTCATGTTAGGTTACTTTAGATCCTGCAGACGAAATAGTTTAATTTGTACGACATATATATGCATTTATTTGTCATTGACTAAGGCTTAGCCAATGACAAAAAAAAAAAAAATTGATACAGTCAATAAGCAATTGATTGAATAGAAATGGTAAATCAAATCAAATCAATCATTTATTTGTCTGAATATGGTACATTATGGTCTTAAGATTACTAAATGGTATCATCACATTCTGCCAAGTGTGGCGTGCAAATATAGGTACATACATTATAGGATATAGATTATTAGGCTATTATTAACATTATTAATTGCGTAATTACGAAAAAAAAAAAAATACACAATACAATTCAACACATTAAACTTAAAGTAACATCGCAAACACACACAATTCGTTTAGGATTTCGAGGTATCATTTAACGCCAGAGTATCGACGAGTAAGATGTCAAATTATAACATCTAGCAATTAAATTAAAAATGTCAAAGTATAAAATATTAAAATTCAATTGAGATGTCAAAGTATCATTAAATTAATTGTTACAATTCAATTAGGATGTACAAGTATAGAAGATTAAAATTAAAAAAAAACGAAAAGAGAAAACTGAAAACAAGTAAATTGAAAACTGACGATACTAAATATTTAGCTTATTTAATATTGCGTAAAATGTGTTATTACAACTTTATTTGACTACATAAAAATTGGTAAAAGTAATAGTTGGTATGTTTACCAGTTATTGTTTAAACGTCTACTTGCCGTACATTAGGATTGCGTTACAATTATTTGTGAAGAGATGTTTTGTTAAGTAATAATTTGGCAAATGAAAAATGAAACTTGAAAATAGTTTGATTTAATACACCTCTGCCTTGATCTTCGGAAAATACTGTCTTTTTATCTTATGTGGTATTTTATGTAATAATAAATTATAATTATGCACGTTTCTGTGACAAATAAACATTTGTATTTCTTTTACTGAATATGAGATCATGAGGCTTCCTTACCAAAATCCAACATTCAATACCCAAGCAAAGCCACGAGAAAAGCTGTTAGGCCGAACAAAAGAAAACATCTGCAATCTTATTGTTATCCGATACTGACCCACGCACTTCCGAGGTCGCCATACAAATTGAATAATTCATAGGAAACGCTTCCAAATTAATTTATAGAGTGGATAATTACAGGCCCACGGGAATTCACATTCCATTTGTATAATGTAATTATGACTATACGGCCGTATGCCGTAAGAATAAAGCCAAATTGTGATAAATTGTAGGAAATGGGCAAATGTATTAAATGGGCGTTGGTTATTAATGTTTTTTCTGAGCTGGTTTATTTCCTAGATTAGGGCATTAATCAAAGGTTAGCGCGATTAGTGCACAATGGCGGCGGGTGTTGAATGCCAAGAGACAGAGTGTGCTCGGTGTGTATTGTGCTTTAGGCGACCAGGCTTTACTATGGATACATATTACTATTTCGGAGTGGAAGTTAGTTGAGATTTGAATTTTACATTAAACTAGAAATTGTTAATTTTAGGTAGTGCTCGGTTTGATGTGTGATGAAAAAAGCTAAAATTTGAAAATCATTTAGAATATGAATAATATGAGATCTCCAATATGCTAGTATTATATTACCCTTACTCTCCATATATCTTATGTTCAGGTTTATACTTTTTGGCAGGATAAATTATTTACTTTGAAATGTCTCAATGATATGTTTGTTCTAATTTGTTAAAATTAAAACAAACCTAAATTCCTTGAAATACTTGACTGATAAACTTTGCTTCAAAACCAGCAAAAGCCTAGTCCTAATAAGACTTAATTATAGCGTATCACATATAAACTTGTGTTGCTCGGTTTCGTGAGCCCAGTTTAATGGGTCGAGATCAAAGGCCCTCCAGTCTGAAATCCCTTTGTTCGCCGGACGCAAACGCGTGCGTTCACGTCGGAGCTAACCACGAACGCGGCGGTTAGCGTTAAGCCGCCGCACAAAGCTCCCACTTACATAATGTTAGGCAAAAAGTTGGACACTAGGCCGTATTTATGAGCAGGTGTATTAATGTTCATAATAGATGATGAAGCCGGATAAATAATGGAGGAAGCATAAAGGTTCGGATGATAAAAGTAGGAGATCTAGGTTGGCTAGGACGAGAAAAAATATCAGACGTGATTCGGAAATATTGGGTTCAAATCACGAAGACGATTGAATAATCCGTTTTTTTATGATTCGTAAAATGGTTGTGTTTATAGGGGAAACACAAAATAAGGACCCCCTTCTAGGCTTTGTGTGCTTACCACCATCGGCCACATCATCACTGACCACGGTGAGATTGTGGTCAAACACAGGCCTATATATAGTAAAAAAAAAAAAAAAAAAAAAAAATAAGGAACTCATAATTTTTAAATTTGGATTTCTCACAATGTATTTTAATTCACCCAATATTCGATATCAGTATAATGGATCATCCCACACGAGTCCTTATAATATCCACTTACATTAACATCTTGACAACAATACATAACAATGTCGGTATGTACAGCTTTTATTTTACAAAAAAATATATATAACATTTTCACAATAGACCCACGTACAAAAGACTTTTCTTAAAAATTACTGAATAGAGGTGTTTGCCCGTTTAATATAAATTAAGACGTAGCACTTATTGTGAAACAGAAAAAAGATCTTTTCCAGAGGAAATTTAAAATTGAGCAATTTTGTGTGAGTTTTATTTACAAAACGTCGGTGATTTCTCCCATTTCGTGTCTCTTATAGAATTTGTACACACTGCAATATTGTTTGAGAACCTACCTTTATTAAATTATGCCTTTTTGTCATAAATGTAGGCAGGTGCTACAGATGGCCTAGTTCTAGAATGCTTACTTTTCTTTTTCCTTTCACGATATTCACATGACTTTCCTCAGACCCACGCAGGTTGAGAGAAATAATTAGTTCACTTACAGCGGCACATGTTTCAGGATCTTTCCTCCATCAACTGCTTCCCACAACAAATTAATTTTCATTCATCGTCCAAAATTTAATGCCATAACTCCAAAATTTCCTTTCAGGCTCACAAAACCCCGAAACGGTATACATGGTTAAAAAAGAAGCGTAATTTTTTCGGTGGAACATAATCACGTCATTAACTGTGAGGGGTGGTATTATGTAATTGGCTTTTTGTGCCGGAAAAGGCACTCGCTACGTACTTTGAAGTGTACTTATTTAGGACTCGGGCATTCTTCGGCGGTGAAGCCGCGGAATTTACATTAGATAGCCAAGGGACTTTATCAAACAGCTGCTGCCCCAGGATGAACCTCTCCGTAATTTGACGGAATTTGCCCAGTTGGCGAGATCTAGCTAGCCCTGTAGCCCTGGTAGCTGTAGCTCGGATTTTGTGTTAGTGAGCTGCGCTTATATTTAAATTCCGACGTATTTTAGTAGCTGTTGTATGTTAAAGACGGTAACTATGTATCGAAATTGTGATATTCACAATATCGGTCATAACTTATCAAGCTCCATTACTCCCTTTTCTATTTCACGGGTCGTCAAAAACATACGTAGGTAACTATTTATAGTTTACGTTTACGATTGAAAGATTACGGTCCGCCATCGTAATGTTTTATTTAGTTCAATACTTGTATACGGAGCCGTTATCCTGTCCTTAGTGTAAATACCGCAACAGTCACTGTTTTCTTTAGAAACAGTCGTAAAAGTTTACTTTTACGGCTTACTACTTGTGTGAAGAGATAAGATTCTAGTATCCCTTACTTTTGTTTGCTCACTGAGTCACTATATTATTTTGCTCCTTGGTTTATTGTTTAGATAGCACTCTGTGTAACATTGAAGATTTATTTGCTCGAATTAAGCAATGTTGCAGGATTATATGGTGAGCCATACATGTCACAAGCAGTTCAACTCTAAAAAATTAAACAGATCCTCTCTGAACTAATTCCATTCCGTACAGCCAATAACAATAAAAACGAAGGGACATCAGAATCAATGGGTACCCTTCAAAGTGTTTGTAAAACAATAATATCTCCATGCTCCCTCAAAGGAGGGTCAGTAAATCTATGCGAGCTGGTCAGTTCTCTTGGAAGCTGGCCAGAGGTCCTCCCCCTACAGATCGATACCGGCGCACTCTCAGCCTCTATGGCTGAATTATCGCCTTTCCTTCGTGTACACGGCGCGCGGCGCTCTGGATCGCCTTTTGTAAAGTTTATGTGAGGATGATGTCGGCAGTCGCGGAGTGTGAATTGTTGTTTGTTTTGAACGTAATTTAATTCAACTGTCTTTGGTTTACTAGAAGTATTTTTTGTTTTGTTTTCACATGTGTGTTTTACGCACTCCTTACCATAAGGATTATCTTAGGGCCGGTTTATGAATTGAGTATTTGGGGCTAATCACGTGTCAAACTCTATTTTAAAACCAACTATTGATAGATTTTCAGGGTAAAGTCGAGTTTGAAAAATAGTCAACTTCAAATCCTTAATTGCGGAATCGGGGGTATTCAGTCTCATGTTCTATAGTTTCATCAGTAATCGTAAGTGCAGCGTTTTGTTAATTTGTATTCATTTATGTTGTGTTCTGTTTGAACCTTAATATGGCGCCATTAATTGTAATCTTGATAAATAACCGGACACAAGCTTGAAATAAAATCCTTATTCAGAATCGTTCACGGTTCTGGTCCACTGAAACGCGCGGTGGCTGAAAATAAATAAGTAAACTAAATTTACTTATTTATTTTCAGCCACCGCGCGTTTTAAAGTCGAGCCAATTTTCACGCTCAAATGGTGTCAATTCAATATATAACAATTTATACAAATATCATAAATCTTTACAAAGCCAACATATAAAAGTTTAAACATTTTTTTAAGTATGTTTGAACATATTTTCTGCGAGAAAAATAAAGCTAGGCTGCGTTCCAGTTCGATGACACGTGGAGCCAGGCACTAAAAACTCTCTTAGCTTTGTGCATAAACAAGCTTAAACATAAGTGCTGTTAAAGCTCTGGCATCCATATTTAAAGGAGAAGTATGTGTAAACGCTAATATACGTATATACACGAGTGTGTTTGAAGGATGTTTGTGTATGCTGATGTGTGTCTCGCATTACAAAACAAACTTCGTAAGTGAGAAGACAAATTGAATGCTTCCAAATCCTGCAAATGGAAATATCGGATTCCTCGCGACGAGGAAGTTACTTTCGTAGTATAATATTAATTGTTTTATTTATTATAAGGAGAAGAGAGGCTGGCGTTATAAATTAATATCATATCATCTAGGTAAACATATAGTTTGTTGACCAAACAGTGTGAATTTCTTTATAACGCTTATTTTCCTGTAAAACTGTTTTAGTACTCGTAAGGTTTAATAAGCATTTTAATGAAAAAGATTACACAGAGTACTTTTTCATTTTATAGAATATTTACCTGATAATATCCTCTACTCAAGCCAATATGTCGTTGTTCAGGAGAGAAACCGTATTTTTTTTCCTTATGATCTCATATTTATTTGACAAATTCTCGTGAACACTCACTATAATGTTGCTACGTGGAACTAGAGTATACCTATTCCAATATTCGTAGTCCCAAAAGTATCTTATAACTGTTTACTTACCGGAGTTTATGTTTCGCATCTCGCTGGGAGTTTCCGGATTCAATTCCGCTAGTGTGTTTGTTCTTCTTGCTGTTCATGTTTGATATTTGTTTACTTTAAGACGTTTTCCATTCCAAGCCTTACCAAATGAGATTTCTTTGTAGAGTTAATTTGTAATCAAGAAGAATGAAATGTATCTTATAGTGTACAATAAAATATTTAAAAATTAACAAACATATCTACATTAAGATCACAACCTAGTTATCCCTAATCAATGCACTGTGTAAAAATAATAAGTAAATGAAACATGAATTTGGTACTTCAGCGAGCATGTTAGTCGTGTTCTTCTTATTAATTTTTCGTTTGACCGGGTAAAGGCGGTGGCCTGCATGAATTTTACAACATAATTACCCTGAAATACCTTTTGACGTATACAACGTCGCATAATTGATGACCTAACCTACAAATAAATTGGTCACTCACCTTTTGATCGACCAGCTCATTAGAAGAATCTCTTCGATATTGAAAATAAAGCTTTAAAATAGCTTTTACATTACAAAACATTTTTTTATGATAAAAATTGCATTGTTTTGAGAAACAAACGTGTGTGCATAATTTCAGCTTAATTGAACACTGTGAAGCAAGCCAATTTAACTTGAAAGCTTTGAAGACACCGAGGTAGTGAAACTATATAAAATCTTGCAATAATGAAACATATGCTACCCAAAATACGGAAGTTAAAGACCAAAATACAACTCAAGCATTAGCTGGCGTTAATCACGGCACAGAGGAAGTTAATTCAAGATTAAACCAACAATTACGAGTCTCGACAAATCCCCATTGTATTATTGTTTTTAATGGAAAAGTTCAAGTGTTTACGCGAACGTAGTTGTTCAACTTGCATGATTTACGTGCGAAAGTTGCGTAAGAGATCGCGGCGTGCGTACGCTTTTATCTTCTTCTACATTATCCTATTACTCTTCTGTCGTGACTGTGTTATAATTCAATTGTCGGTGTGTGGCCAAGGACACTTTCTGAGGCGGTGGAAGCGACGATGTGTCGGTAAACAGGGTGATGGGTTGCCTTTGTGAAAATATTTGATGTTTCAAGTGTTTGTTGTGCCGTCAATGGACGATTATGTCATGCTATACTTTCTGGTGTTGTCAGAAATTCTGAGCTTTCTCAAAAATACAGCGTTCTTGACTTGTGTGATATATATAGTTGCAAACAAAACTGTACCAAGCAGTAAATTGATTAACCAGTAAGCTTCTTCTTTCGAGTTGATTAACTCAAATAATAGTCTCAACCATTCAGATTTTCTCCGAGCAGTATGTAGCTGCGACCAGTAAGCTTGATGATCCCCTTTCAGTTGAAGTCGGGTAGTCAGAAGCTGGAAAGTCTGACAACCAAGGGGTATTACCATTGTTACCCATCAACTAGGTTGTAGGGATCAGACAGGCAGTCATCACATCACATCATCAGCCTATTAATGTTCCCACTGCTGGGACACAGGCCTCCTCTCTGTGAGAGGGAATGGGCCGTAATGATCATTACAAGATGAATGATGGGACAGGCAGTCACTCCATGTAAAACTCTGGTATGCAGCAGCATGCGGTGACACTGGCAACCGACTCCAACATGATTGGGAAGAGGCTAAGCAGATGATAAGTTATGATTTTAATATTGATTGACTGTTAATTTGCCTTACTGTATTATTAATATATGAACAAAAAAGTAAATTTTTAATTAACTTTTTTTATTATTTTCAGTTAACATATTTCTTTTCGAAATAGGTACATTTAAACATAAGAGTGTTATATATTTTTGAAATTACCTCTTAAACCCTTTATTTTGATACCCCACACGATGAGTTTTGAAAGAAAAAACAAATTGTGCCCCTACAATATGGCGCCCAAAATCCGCCATTTTTCTATTTTCCAGTTAAATGTAGCCTGTAGTGACACTCGGAAGGTTAAGACGAATCGATTGACATCATCAAAATCGGCCAACGCGTTTCGTCTCTAGAACGCAACATAGGAACAAACATACACACATATATCTATATATATAAAATGCTTTGTCCTGAATGACTGACTGACGGATCAACGCACAGCCCAAACCGCTGAACGTAGAGACCTGAAACTTGAAAGGTGTATTCTTTGTATGATGTAGGCATCCGATAAGAAAGGATTTTTCGAAATTCTACCCCTAAGGGGGTTAAAAAGGGGGGCAAAGTTTGTATGAAAAATCTAATTCCTTCGGCTAATATTTTTGAAACTTGGTGCAAATAATAATCTAAGTACATGATAAAGATTGACATTATTAGTTTTTTGAAACTACCCCCTCAAGTCGATTTAGGGGGTGTTGAAATTTGTATGGCAGAATCTTATTTCATGGGTAACTAAACTTGAAACATTACACAAATACTAAAATAAATAAATAATAAAGGTTGTTATTATTAGTTTTTCGAAACTACCCCCAAAAGAAGATTTAGGGGGTGTTAAAGTTTTTTTGAAAATCTTATTATTTGGTTAATAAACTTGAAACTTGGCATAAATACCTAACTAAGTAAGCAACAAAAGGTTGCAATTATTAGTTTTTGAAAAAAAAACCCCAAAATTCGATTTAGGGGGAGTTAAATTTTTTTTGAAGAATCTTATTTATATCTATATAAAAGCGAAAGGTCACTCATTCACTTATCACAAAATATCGAAAACTGCTTGACGTATAAAGATAAAATTTGGCAGGGAGGTAGTTTATAGTTAGTAGACGTCCGCTAAGAACGGATTTTACGACAGGGCCGGATTTAGAGGGTCTAAGGGCTATCGCAAGTTAGTATGAAAGTCCTTCATTTTTTGAGCTACTAACTTAAAATTGGCAGGAAAGTAGTTTATAGTTAGTAGATTTCCGATATAAATGGATTTTGGGGTAAGAACGGATTTTGCGACAGCGCCGGATTTTGGGGTTTAAGGGCTCTCGCAAGTTTGCATGAAAGTCCTTCATTTTTCGTGATACAAACTTGAAATTTGTCATGAAAGTGGTTTATAGTTAGTAGACGTCCGCTAAGAACGGATTTTACGACAGGGCCGGATTTAGAGGGTCTAAGGGCTATCGCAAGTTTGAATGAAAGCCCTTCATTTTTTGAGCTACTAATTTAAAATTGGCAGGAAGGTAGTTTATACTTAGTAGACGTCCGCTAAGAACGGATTTTACGACAGGGCCGGATTTAGAGGGTCTAAGGGCTATCGCAAGTTAGTATGAAAGTCCTTCATTTTTTGAGCTACTAACTTAAAATATGGGCAGGGATGTAGTTTATAGATAGTAGACGTCCACTAAGAACGGATTTTGCGACAGGGCCGGCTTTAGGAGGTCTAAGGGCTCTCGCAAGTTTGAATGAAAGTCCTTCATTTTTTGAGCTACTAATTTAAAATTGGCAGGAAGGTAGTTTATAGTTAGTAGATTTCCGCTATAAATGGATTTTGGGGTAAGAACGGATTTTGCGACAGCGCCGGATTTTGGGGTTTAAGGGCTCTCGCAAGTTTGCATGAAAGTCCTTCATTTTTCGTGATACAAACTTGAAATTTGTCATGAAAGTGGTTTATAGTTAGTAGACGTCCGCTAAGAACGGATTTTACGACAGGGCCGGATTTAGAGGGTCTAAGGGCTATCGCAAGTTTGAATGAAAGCCCTTCATTTTTTGAGCTACTAATTTAAAATTGGCAGGAAGGTAGTTTATACTTAGTAGACGTCCGCTAAGAACGGATTTTACGACAGGGCCGGATTTATAGGGTCTAAGGGCTATCGCAAGTTAGTATGAAAGTCCTTCATTTTTTGAGCTACTAACTTAAAATATGGGCAGGGATGTAGTTTATAGATAGTAGACGTCCACTAAGAACGGATTTTGCGACAGGGCCGGCTTTAGGAGGTCTAAGGGCTCTCGCAAGTTTGAATGAAAGTCCTTCATTTTTTGAGCTACTAATTTAAAATTGGCAGGAAGGTAGTTTATAGTTAGTAGATTTCCGCTATAAATGGATTTTGGGGTAAGAACGGATTTTGCGACAGCGTCGGATTTTGGGGTTTAAGGGCTCTCGCAAGTTTGCATGAAAGTCCTTCATTTTTCGTGATACAAACTTGAAATTTGTCATGAAAGTGGTTTATAGTTAGTAGACGTCCGCTAAGAACGGATTTTACGACAGGGCCGGATTTAGAGGGTCTAAGGGCTATCGCAAGTTAGTATGAAAGTCCTTCATTTTTTGAGCTACTTACTCAAAATATGGGCAGGGATGTAGTTTATAGATATTAGACGTCCACTAAGAACGGATTTTTCGACAGGGCCGGACTTCGGGGGTCTAAGGGCTCGCGCAAGTTTATATGAAAGTGCTTCATTATTTAAACCATAATCTTCAAATTTGGCATGGAGGTAGTTTATAGTTAGTAAACGTCCGGTAAGAACGGATTTTGCGAAAGGGCCGGATCCAGGGGGTCTAAGGGCTATCGCAAATTAGTATGAAAGTACTTCATTTTTTGAGCTACTTACTTAAAATATGGGCAGGGATGTAGTTTATAGATATTAGACGTCCACTAAGAACGGATTTTTCGACAGGGCCGGACTTCGGGGGTCTAAGGGCTCGCGCAAGTTTATATGAAAGTGCTTCATTATTTAAACTATAATCTTGAAATTTGGCATGAAGGTAGTTTATAGTTAGTAAACGTCCGGTAAGAACGGATTTTGCGACAGGGCCGGATTTTGGGGTTTAAGGGCTTTCGCAAGTTTGCATGAAAGTCCTTCATTTTTCGTGATACAAACTTGAAATTTGTCATGAAAGTGGTTTATAGTTAGTAGATGTCAGCTAAGAACGGATTTTGCGACAGGGCCGGATAAAGGAGGTCAAAGAGATCACGCAAGTTTATATGAAAGTGCTTCATTTTTTTAACTACAATCTTGAAATTTGGCATGGAGGTAGTTCATAGTTAGTAAACGTCCGCTAAGAACGGATTTTGCGACAGGGCCGGATTAAGGGGTCTAAGGGCTCTCGCAAGTTTCCATGAAAGTCCTTAATTTTTTGTGCTACAAACTTGAAATTTGTCATGAAAGTAGTTTATAGTTAATTATTTAGTAGATGTCAGCTAAGAACGGATTTTGCGACAGGGCCGGATAAAGGAGGTCACTTTCATATAAACTTGCGAGAGCCCATTCTCGCAAGTTTATATGAAAGTGCTTAATTTTTGAACGACAATCTTGAAATTTTGCATGGAAATAGTTCATAGTTAGTAAACGCCTGCTAAGAACGGATTTTGCTCCAGGGCCGGATTTAGGGGTCTAAGGGTTCGCGCAAGTTTGTATGAAAGTCCTTCATTTTTTGTGCTACAAACTTGAAATTTGTCATGAAATTAGTTTATAGTTTGTAGATGTCAGCTAAGAACAGCTATTGCGACAGGGCCGCATAAAGGAGGTCTAAGGGCTCTCGAAAGTTTATATGAAAGTGCTTCATTTTTTGAACTACTATCTTGAAATTTGGCATGGAGGTAGTTCATAGGTACTCAAAGGGAAGGCAATTTAAATATCTCCCCTACCTTGATAAACTAGGCTGCTACAAAATGAGTACCCTAGAAGCTCGAAGGAAGCTCTTGGATTTGAGATTCGCATATAAACTGCTCAATAACACCATTGACTGCCCACAATTGGTATATAGGTTCAATTTCAGAGTACCCCGTAGACCACCTCGCAAACCCGTAACTCCCTTAGCTCCACCTCCTCGCCATACAGTGTTTGGTGCTAATTCGCCTATACCCCGCATGTGCAAACTCATTAACGAACGCAGCGACCTGGTTGACGTCCACGCAGACTCAATATCGAAGTTTGTTAGACGTAATTAGTATTATTATTTGTATTTAATATAATATAATTATCTAGAATTTTAGTACATTAAGTTTTTTCAATTACAAAGAGCAATATGCATGTGGTGTTTGCCTGTAATTGGTTGTGCAGTTAGATTTAAGACACAATTACTTATATGTTCCTATCTGTGTAATATCTGTAACAACTGTTGGTGAACCTTAATTAAATAAATAAAATAAATAAATAAACGTCCGCTAAGAACGGATTTTGCGACAGGGCCGGGTTTAAGGGCTCTCGCATGTTTGTATGAAAGTCCGGATGTCTTTTTGTACTACTGTCCTGAAATTTAGCAAGTCTAGAGTTTATGAGTAGGCTAAGAGAGAATTTTGTGATACTCTATTTTATTTTTCTAATTTGTGCTTAAAAAATGATGCTTAGTGTGATAGGCATGTTCTGTTGACTGAAATATAAAAATAGTTTGCGTTAAACATCATTAAACTTTATATCTTCTTAACCACGCGGACGAAGTCGCGGGCAACAGCTAGTAGACCAATAAACACATTATCCTCCTTCGGCAGTCGCGTGAAAACTAAAACCAAACAAGACAAAATCGCTAAAGATCTGATTCACGCGTTACCACCCACTTAAGCCCCTTATAAAGCAACATCCACACTCAGCTAACATATCCGAATAGCCGCGTATCCGAATGTATCCGACGTATCCGAACCGGTGCGGTAATAAATCTGCCAGTTTATCGAGGCCGGCGTGACGCGGGTCCCGTACTCCCGTCCGACGCACGGATAAGAAGCATAATACAAGAATTCATTATTCACTGTTAAACAAACAATACTAGTGCGCTTCAATTGTTTACTCAGCAACGAAATAGCCTTTCAAACTTAAGATCCCACTGCAAAAACGACTACTTGGATTTTTAATAATGAAACTAAACTTTTAGAATAGATTGCTGCAGGGTTGCCTGGCAATATCAAGCCGCAATCAGAAGGTGTTTTTTTTTACTAAGACCTACGCAAGGCAGTTTTTCTTTAACCTTTATGCATATGCAACATCATCTTAGCCGCCACTTATTTATTGCCAGATTTAGCAGATAACCCACAGATTGCGGCTAACTAAAAGCTGACAACCTTATTTATACAACCCATTTTCTAAACCACTTTCAAAATTTGATTTTTATGAATGATTCTCTATAGTATAAAACTATAGAGAATCATTCATAAAAATCAAATTTTATCTATAATCAAAAGTTTTGCCTTGCTTGTTTTGACCTGCAGTTTTTTGCAGTGGGGTCTAGTACTATTTTCAGTTGCCTGTTTTTTCTAAAAGAGATCGTTTGGCTGTTTCCGCACCATATTTTTTAAGACTCCTAGTGTTATTGGTAAAAATGCACGAATTTCGTCTTTTGTGGTTTGCGAGGCAGTTACGTAAATTGTTATAGTCTACTATGTAATTAGCAAAATAGTTATAGTGGAATTGCGTAATTACGTGTAATGGTCGATTTGCCTTGATTCCAAAAAATATTACGAATAATACCTACTGTACATACTGGCTTTGAGATAAACATCATGTCATCTAATAAAATAGAAATCAAATGATCCAACTTTAGACTAATGAAAAAATATGTGTACATAACTGCTCATCCATTAGGTAACGAGCTTCGTGATGTCAAAGCTGACATTCGTCCGCTAATGGCAGCAAAGGCCGAGAACTTCAAATATTAAGATCTTATTTCCTTTTCGCGAATGTCGTTTTGAAATGAGATTAACTCGAGTCTATATCAGTCGACCATCGCGACTCATCAGAACTTTCAAATTATCTTGTTCGGCGTTAGCGGACCTCGTCGATGAGCCAAAACTTCAGGATTTGGCGGGTGGCAACCCAGTTTCATGCTAATTATTGCTTTTCATATGTGTGGAATACAATTACCTACAAGTTTATTTTATGTTTTTATTCAAGAAAACTATTTATTAGACACTTTATAAAATAATAATACTAAAATATTTTTCTGCTACTCGTATTTTTTATAATAGCTAATAATAAACCTTAAATCCTTCTGCAAGCAAAGCTATTTAAAGTTTAAACATAAACTTGTTATTTCATAAAGCATTCTAGAAAATTGAATAATTCTTCAAACCGATCTGGAGATCCACGTGGATTGAGAAATTTTCTCTGATAGATTCTTTAACATAAATTCTAAACTCATCAGAATCTTTGAGTGAATCCACGATCTCTTACAAAGTAACATGACTCGACGAACACATAAGCCAGCTTTATGCACATCTCAAAATTAATGGAGAATCTGCGTTATATTAAATATTCACTTAATTTACAGTATAATGATATCTTAGTCGATGCTTATCATTAGGGCCCGAGATGAAAGGGCATGATTGATGATGGCTTCGCACCCTGAAAACACTGAATCACTGTTGTCTGTCGGTTTCACTAACACCCTTTTCAGTTTCTAAAAGGGTTCATATTTTTTCAGCATGGAAAACATGACGTCATTTTGAGCCGCGATTTTATAAGTACAATTTAATGAATTTCTTTTTATTCTTTCGGTAAATAAATTAAGTTGGGCAAAGTTTGCTGCAATATAAAATGTATCGGTAGTTGATATTGGATAATATTTACTTAGACTTATGTTTTCGGGAAATGAACAAGCGCTGTTTTGTTTAATAAATAAACAGACGATTTATTATGAATTAACATTTGGATGCCACTGCGTTGAAGTTTTAACGAGTAACAGAGATAATGATATTATTATACAGCCTTAAGAGGTAGACATGTTATGATAAACCCCTGTTCCAAGTAGTATTTCTTTTATTTCGTAAAATGTTATTGTCATTACCTTTCCCAGTATTGTGGTGATTGAAAAGGTTACGTCTTTCATGATAAGAATGTCCATAGAAGAGATAAAGGAATATTTTTTATCTTTTATCCCTTATCACCCATCCATCAATACAATGACACTAGAAAGATAACCTTTGATAAAAACAAAATGGTGACAGACAAAGTTTCCTACAAACAAGCAATATCAGAGAAACATTTCTGAGAATCATATAAACGATTTTGAATTTGCAATGCTACTTTAAGATAAAGTAAACACTGCCATATGAGAAACACTAGAAAATTAACATGAAAATCTATTGAAACACACACGTAACGAATTTCTGAAAAAGCAACATCCAGAATTTAGATGAAGACAATTCTCTGAAAAGCTAAAGAGGCAAATACATGGAAATATTCAGTGGAGGCATTCCGTCACAAATTACAGGAGATGTAAGGGAAACGTTGACAACGGGTCATTACGAGGAGGCTTCATGCTTCAGGAGTTATGGCCACTTAGCTTAACGGGCGACACTGCGACAACGACATGCGTACAAGTTGCGTTGTTGCGCGGTACTGCCTCTTGTTGTGGGTTATGTCATGTGCTGTTGAAATACCAACAACGCTTAACTACTTTTGTTACCTTAATAGCTTTACTGATTATTTCTGTTTTTTATCAGATACTAACAGTTGTCCGCAGCTCCGCCCGCGTTGAATTTTTACTTCTCCCTATATATTCTGTGTCCCAGCAGTGGGGAAAATAAAAGGCCAATGATGATGATTATGATAGCCTATGAGGTGATTTGAAATAACTGTAAAGTTTAATTAAAATCCGTTCAGTAGTTTTTGCGTGAAAGAGTAACAAACATACTCTCAAACTTTCACGTTTTATAATATTGGTAAGATTTGTCCATCGTTAAAAAGCTTTTCAAAATCTTCTCAGAAACTTAAGAAAAAGGATATTGAATCAGTTGCCTCCATTTTTCTACGAAATAGAAAAATATAATATTTCCTGTCCAAGTAAGAATGTAAGAAGATTCTTATTATTTGAAGCCTGACCCTCGATAAGTAATACTTGTCCTTTTTATTTTACGAGTAACAGTCCTTGTAAAAGATTATAACCATAAGTGTCGCTTCCAGGAGCATTCAAGTCTATTATCTTAGAGAATGTAGGTCAAATATTTAAGTGAATTATAATAACAATTGGGATATTTATTTAGAGGGCTATTAGATCCTTTTTACTTACACAACGTTGCGTAAATAAACGCCAATAATATTTCACCATTTTAAATAATGCGTATGATAAATATTATGATTGACGGGCACAAAATTCCAGATAAAATAAAGCATGTTGAGAAATAATCCGGCACCCCAGTGAAGCGTATCCAATAAGTAATATAAACGAGACGAGACGGTCCAGTCTGGCGGATCACGTTTTCAAATCAACACTTTAGACGGTGTAAACGTGTATGGAGAAATGAAAGGGGCAGTAACGCCGGCCCGGCTAAATTGGCGCAGATTCAATGTACAATAGTGCGGCGGGACGCGGCTAGGGCTACCACCGACAGAGAGAGGGTAGACAGGGTTCGGTACTGACATACAAACATTTTCGGGAAACGCGACAAGTATTTCGCGGTCATCTGAAAACTTTACAGGGTAATGTTCAAAGCGATGTTTGCCACCGACTGGATTGTCGAGTCCCAAAAATGTTTTCACTGTTCGAGGGTAGGAACGACAGCCCTAAACGCACTCTAGGCTTTTTGTTGGGCACCTCATTATCTGGCGCGGACGTGGATAGCATCGGACGCGAGCCGCTGCGAATTTCTATCCGCATTTTTACACCCCAACAACCAATAAAAGGCCTCAAATGAAACAAAGCCCTCTCGAGATAAAATTGAACAATGCTTCAGTTTGACGCAGCGCTATCTCGCGCCCCGCGACCGCGCCCGCTCTGCCAATGGTCGGCCCTTTTTAATTAAATGCTATTTTATTTCGGATGTATGTTTATTTTCTGTAATGGAACATCGGCGCATCTTCATGCCCGCGCTATATATATCGCGATGATAACCATGATGTACTTACGACCCTGTGTATCACTGACTTTTTAAGAGGGCAGCAAAATGATTTATGGTGCAGTGATTGACTTGTAACATACAATATTGCAACGTATTGTTCGTTGAGGAAAATATGTGAGTTAGTAATCCGTGTTAGGGAGAGCGGGGAGCGGTATATGTTGTAAGATTTGGAATGAGATTCCGAGCGCGTAGAGGAGGCATAAATGTGGGATATTACACGCTCGGAGCAATTTACTGGCGTTAGTATACAATTCATAGGCTCCGTGTTGTGTCGGCCAATGAAAGTAAATCAGAAAAATAATGAATAAATCATAAAAAATAAATGAACTTGTCTTCACGCGCTTTTTCTGCTAAACGAAGCCTTAAAATATATCTATGTAGGGCGCTGGGTGTATAAAAATGTTAAATGGTGTATAAAAATATGTTGATAGCTCATTATAATTTCCTTTACGAATCGGGTTTTCGGATATTGGGTACTCTTATTTCTGGAAGTTTCAATAATATGTTTCGATATTTTTATATCCTTTCCTTTTTATAGAGATTTCTTTAGTGAATTACGTTTTGTTCGTCGGTTTACTCGTATAATATGCCACCAAATTTAGGCTCTCAATCTGTCTTAACCTATTTACCGTGTCACCCAGCCTCAAGCCCACTAAAGCCTGTAATATATGAACCCAAGAATGCAATAACAACAACATATTTGTCACTCGAAGCTTGTCACACAAATCACACCTGCAAATCGCTGGCCGCCATAGATCAGGCCTTATTCATGAGTCGGCAATAATCGGCGGTGCGGCGCGCGTAAATCAATTGTCGCGCAGGGAACGTCACGCGGGGGACGCGCGACAGACGCGCGTCACGCAAACGTCAGCCGCGCGGTATTAGCTCGGCAATGTGTCGGTGATATGGCCGATGACTTTTGAGGGTGGCGGTTTTGGTACGTGATTTTGGGTAGGAAGGAGAATTTGTAAAGTTGCTGATATGAATTATGTACCTTTAAACGAGCAATTCTTATATGTACATATATATATAATCTGAATCTTGGAAACGGCTCCAACGATTATCATGAAATTTAGTATGCAGGGCCTTTCGGGGGCAATAAATCGATCTCGCTAGGTTTATTTTTTTTATAACGTCGTTTTATCCGTGTTTTCAGGCAATGAAAATCTGCTACAATATCATTAGAATACGAAGGTAAATTTCACCACCATCTAGAAGATTGAAGGTTATTTTGTTCATAGCTCAGGTGAGAAATCGGGCGGTCCCGAAACCAGAAGACCCGGGTTTGAGACCAGATGATATTTTTTTTCCTTTTTTTTTAAGTTCCTTCTTTTGTGAGGAAATATATTGTTTTTTGGCGAGTAGCAATACTATTATTATTTAATAATTTTTAAACCTTTAATTGTATAAATATAAATTCTTTTGGTGACTGTTGTTTGCATGGACGAATTTTAATGGAGCAACCAAAATTTTCAAATGAATTAGTACGTCTCTTTTTAAACCGTCATGCATCTTTTGCTGTAGCATCCTTCAATGCAGAAGATGACAGAACAATAAATAGCCATGGCATTTAGTCTTGTCATAAAACTTCTCATAAAACTTTTGGACCAGTAGAGTACCACTGACACCAGATTCAGTCTCAAGTATTAAACCTAACTCTTCTAAAGCGAGACAATTAGCACAAATAGATATTTTTCTTATGGATGAGGCTCCGATGCTTCCAAAATATGGTTTGCAGAACATTGATCAACTTTTGCGATCCATTGGAAATTCGGATCTCTCTTTCGGTGGTAAAGTAATAGTACTAGGAGGAGATTTTCGCCAATGTCTGCCTGTACAGCCGCGTGCGAATAAAACTGAGTTATTAGATCTTTCTATTAAGCGATGCTCCTTATGGTCCGTTTTTAAGACTTTTAAACTAGAAACAAATAAGCGCGTTGATATAGAGCAACAACAATTTGCTTATTATTTACTTAAATTAGGCAACGGCGAACTGACCCTAAATACTATGGAAGAAATTGAATTGCCACAGAATATCATATCAGGCAATCTTATTGATGAAGTATTTGGAAACTGCTTAGCCAATGGAAATTATGAGGGGATGAAAGACAGAGCAATACTCGCGCCTCTTAACACTGATGTTGAAAAAATTCATGATGATATAGTAGCCAAACTTCCCGGAGAGTACAAAATCTACTAAAGCCATGACTCAATGAAAGGTCAACCTGAAGGAGCAGTCGAATTTACAACAGAGTTTCTCGATAGTGTCAACTTTTCAGACTTGCCACAACACAAATTAAAATTGAAAAAAAGCGTCAATAATGTTGTTGCGTAATTTAGACGTATCAGAAAGATTATACAATGGTGTAAGACTCATTGTATCAAGTTTGTTCAATCACATAATAAAGGCAAAAATTGTTAAAGAAGTATATATACCAAGAATAACCTTTGACCCATCAAAAGGACAACTGATGGGATGCACCATGCAGCGTCACCTGTTTCCATTTAGATTTGCATTTGCCATGACTGTCCACAAATCCCAAGGACAAACATTCAAATCAGTTGGGGTTGATTTAAAGTCCAGTCCGGTCTTCACGCATGGCATGTTATATGTAGTGTATATGTAGCAGTTTCTAGAGTTAAGCTACCAACTATGTTAAAAGTCCAAATGAAAATCTTCGACATACCCGCAACATAGTATGGAAGGAAGTATTAGGTTAAGACCCGATTTCATAATTAAAACCTTGATGATAAAAATAAACTTACGTAATTGATTGATAAACTGGAAAAAAACCCGATTTACCAAAAAAAATATCATCCAGGTACTACTACTTATTTAGTCAAAAATGAAAGTTTTCGACTGAAATAGTGATTATGATTATTCGATGTAATCATCATCACCATTTCAGCCGAAAGGCGTTCACTGCTGGACATAGGTCTCCACATCGCCACATCGGCATCAACCGGTCCTGTGCGTCTCGCATATCTAGCAGATTCCAGAGCTACCGCATTCCCAAAATAAGTTTTAGAATCTGCCATAAGAATAGATAGGTATAGATTATATTCCTTTTTTTTTTTTAAATAACGTGCGTGGTGCGTTTACAAACATATAAACTCACATACACAACACCCAGAGCCGGAACAACTTTTGTAGGTCATACAAATATTTGTTCCGTGCGGGAATCGAACCCGTGTCACGCACGCAGCGCAGCAGGCAATCGCTTTACCAATACGCCAACCGTGCGCTAAAAACGCGATGAGGGTCCAAGTCATCCCCTGCCATTTTACAACAGTGGTCAGGCAGAGACCAATAGTCCTTTTATAGTTTTGGGTAATCGATCCACGAAACCTACTAAACCCATAGGCCAATGTGTTTTGTCTCCATATTCTGCACTAGCCGGGGATTGTCCTTGGGTGCTCTTCGTAGTGCCTAGTGCATACAGGGATAATCGCCGGTTGGTGTCACATTTTTTGTCTAACAAGGCCTCTGAGAGTTAGTTTCGGCCCCTGGTACGCATTTCAAAGGTCGCAACAAGATATAGACTACATATTATTATTATCAGTCTCAACAGAAAATCAAACTTTTCTAATAGAAGTAATCCGAGTATATACATACTTAGAGAACCCAAGGGTTCATTGTGAACATTATCCTTAGCAATGAACATACTAGTTCGAATAAAGCACCTAATAGTACTTTTTAAAACGCTATTCCAAATTCAAATCCACAAACTGACAATTTGTGTCAATAGCCATTCCAACCTTATTCACGCCCAACTTTATAGCAAAACAAACGAGGTCAGCGTTCGGATAGCCTCACACACTCCGCTACATTGAAATTAAGCTCTTATGCGCACTCCTGGCCGTATTACCCGCAGTTCTAGCCGTATTACCCGCTACCTACCGCCGTCAAACACTGTAGTCTGAAATCTCAACGGGGTCGTAAATGCAAAGGCACCTATTAAGTTGTGCCGTTGTGCCGTAGTGCCGTTCTGTGCCGATATCTGGCGTAATGTAGCTACTTTGTGTAGAAGTGTTGGCTTAGCAACAGTTATCGATCGTATCGCCTTGAAAGTAGATAGGGTTTGTTTTAACACTAGTCTGTATTGGCTGTAAAGATTATATGATAAGGTGGGAGATTTTGTAAAGCCTTTTCGACGCACAATGATCGAGAAAAGGCAAAGAATCTTCTTGTATTTTTACTTGTTAAAACCATAAGTCAACGTAGCGTAGCGTTTATCGATACGGCTCCTAAATATAACTTCAATCCCATTAACTGTCAATATCACACTATTTGCCACTGCCATGTCTCCATCTTGTGTCAACAAATATGATGTTTCCACCCCCTGCTCCCCTCACACCGCAGTGTAAACTCCGAGTGTACACACATAATGAGTTCTAAATCGCGCCTTCCACCACTCCGCCATGTAAACACTCCAGTGTATTGTCCAAAATGTTAACAGCAATTGCGTAGCTTTTAAACAAAAACATCTCTTCCCTGAACAATTCGCTGGCCCATTTCGCAGAGTGATAAATTTCTCACTTATCTGGGTTCGTTTAGCTTAATTGTACACATAGTAGATGTCCTATTGTCCTTGTTTAAGGCGGGGTTTTTTTTCCTTTTCAATGGATTTTTCAGGTAGGGGGGGCTACCCGCTCGGCCCAGATAATGTATTTCCTTTGTCTATTGTGTACAGTGATTCATCTAAATCACTTGGGTTTACGGCTCCCCGTGGCACACCCGTAGGCTCTCGTCGGCCGTCGTGCACGTCATAATGTCTTCTAATAAATCCCTTAGCAATTATTAGCTGAGGAACTCGATATTATAATCCCATCTGCTTAAGTTCTGTTGTTATACATTTGGTTGGTTTGTGTGTAATCCCACATTTGGTTGAGAATGACATGTCATTTATATTCGTTAGTCGTTGTGTTGCACATTAAGCTGTCGCTTGTGATATTGGACATTTCGCTTTTGTTCGGAGGTTTTTGGTTCAATCCTAAATCAGCACTGATGTATTGGTTTCAGACAGAGTTTTGAGATGATTAATGGCTCCACATTTAGCAATTAATTTGATTATTTCTAGATTGATTTTTACCATTAAGGATTTTTGTTGCTTCAATCTTCTTTTAGAGATGGTTCCCCTCTCATTTAATTCGATCAACTTAAAAATATCTATTGATAACTGTTTCTTGTCTTCCAAATCGATGTCAAATCTATACTAATATTATAAAGTAAACATAAGTTACATAAGTAAACATTGTAAAACATATATTTTTTTTTATAAGAGTTAGTATGGAGTTTCTTGTGCGTTCTTCTCCATAACAAGCTACTTTCCGAATGCACGGTAGAGTAAATTTTTATTACTTGTACATTTTTAATTTAGATTTAATGTTTGAGGTTCAAAAGTGCCGCGTATTGGCCTAGTTATATTTGACTTTGACTTTGAAAGAGGAAAGATTTTTTGTTTGTTTTTTTTTTGTACCGAAACTACTGGACCGATTTAAAAAATTCTTTCACCTATAGAAAGCTACTTTATTCCGGAGTGACATAGGCTATTTTTTATGCCGAAAACGGATCCTATGGGGTGGTTCATGGGAGTGAAGCCGCGGGGAACAGCTAGTCATTTATAAAGCACCTCAATTTTCGTCAAGAATTTCTTCATTTTATGTCAAAACTATTATATTTACCGACATTGAAGTTGACAATGTTATTGACTTGAAGTCGTGTTTAAATATTAACTGTCTGTAGTTGTTACATAAATTGTTCATAACATTTTTATACATCAATGATCTATCCTATGTTTAGAGCAGTATATGTATAGGAAATCATGTAAGCAGATCATCTCAAGATAGTAGACTCAACGACTTGCATCGTCATCAGAAGATTAAAATGCAAGATTTTGAAGTAGATGCACATCGCAAAGAAACATGGAATGCACCACAACAAGATTACACCCATCCATCTGCGACAATCCCTCTTCTAGAAATATTAGTAGACTCATAAGTTTTCTTTAAGTCTTTGCAGCTTTGCACTAAGACGGTTCTTAATACAAAGTGCTGAGATTTACAACACATGCACAGTAAGCGGCTGTGCAATAATTCCAGCGTATATTTGTAGCAGAGCAAGTCTTCCCTGCCGTCTGTGCACTGCTAGGGTGTGCAGCGCCGTATATTTTACAAAACTTCGCCACTTGTGCTGCACTTAAATCATGCTGATGTAGAAACTGTTCTCAAGCGTATTTTGCTGTTTGGAGTTTCGGCTATATCTTGGACTAAACGCAAGACAATTTCTGAAACTGTGTTTTAATAAGTGTTTGATATTTCTTCTTCTTTGTTGTGATGATGGATTACACTATGCCAGAATCATTTTGTCTGTTAAAACCTAACAACAGTTTATGCAATAGATTCTTTCGCATCATACTGAGTGGAGGCCTTTTGGTCGCAGTCACGACATGTCCCGCCTAGTTTCTGTTTCTTTGTCTTTACTAACATAGTTCTAGTACAACTATCTTATCTTATCTTGTGGAGGGACACTAACTCGACAATAACTCGGACACTTCGAACCATTGGAATCTTTTGTGGTCCCCTAGATAAAGTAGATAACTTACTCCTCCCCAATCTCGTTGAAAACCTTCTTCATGATTTATCCAACGAGATTAAGTAATATGAGCCAATAGTCTACGTACAACTAAGTAATACGGGTTTTGTTTTAGCATAATTTATGTATTGGCATGTGAGCTTCTTTGACAATAAATATTTTTTCTTTCTATTCTTCCCTTGTATTTTCATTGTGTGTCAGACAATTCCCTTTGTCTCTTCATTCCACCCCTTAACCTTGACTTTCAAACCATCGTTACCTGCCTCAAGTCCACTTCTACAGACAAACGTAACTAACCCACCTCTCAAATCTAAAGTCCAAATATTTGAGACGTCCAATATTTCCGGATCAGCCCTGCGGGTCGGGGGTCGTGTCAAGTGGTCCCGACCAGCCAGTCCGCGGTAATTAAAACGAAGCTCGGAACCCTCCACAAGTAGGTCAGGTATCAATCGGCCGCTGATGGCATAACAAGCGATACTGCCTACAACTCTGCCAGTGACTCTTCACTTCGAACCGTAATTCTATTGTCTGACATGTTTTTGTTGCTGATGGTACTTCGGTGAGGGGTGGGTCTTGTATTGTTACAGGTGTTTTCATTTGTTCATATTGTAGTGTATCTGTTCATATTACAAACAAGATCTAAGAAATAAAAGTTATCATCACGCTTTTATTCCCCAAAGAGTTGAGAGAGGTCCACCTATAGTAACACCCACGAGCTTGTTGCCATCAACAAGGCACAAGTCCCGTCTCCTGGCTGCTTCTGAGTAATTCCAGATGGAAAAGCTCACTAACACTTTGGCCGACTCGTGCTTCGAACCCAGGACCTCTAGCGCTACCGACCACTACCCCAACGAGGCAGTATTTGATTTTGATTCGTGTTTTCACATCTTTCCTTAAAAATTCTGACCTACTATTTAATAAAGTTTCGGACCACTTTTCATTTAGTTGTCCTGCTCCCTCGCCTGTCAGACCGTTCTCTTCATTGTACTGGAATAAGTGTACTGAAAATGCAATTAAGTTATTCTTCCACACTTTACTTAAGACTGGCCACGTTCCAACTTAGTCTGCTAACTTTACTTACTTTAGTTGGTGGCCCAAAGTGGCTCGGCACATCAATTACACATCAACGCTGACATGTCCTTGGGAAGTCCTTTACGGTAACAGAATTCAATCCAACGTAGAATGAAGCCATCATTCACTGACAAATTACATCTTCTCTTCTTATTCGTTGTCTTCATTTCTGAAGGTCGTGCTACTGACAAATTAACTATATTGAAAAGTCTAAAAGTCTCGACGTTTTGAGCACAATGACAGTCATATGTGTCTGCTACTTGATATTGATTTCAGAGATAATATAACTCAAGTGAATGCGTCTAGCAATTCTCCTAATAAATATGTTCGACATCGTTTCATCAGAAATCCAATTTGATTCGAGGAGTCAAAGTGGATTTGTAACAAAAACTAATTCTTATTTTTTAAGATTGTTTTGGGAAAAATTAACAGTCCTACTGCCTAGTATATCGGTTACATAAAGGTATACATCAACCATAAAAAAACCATATAAAATGGGACAAATCATAAAGTTTATTTCACCAGAATGCACTACTTCACCAATTAAGCCATCAAAGATCAGCAAAACTTAAGTTAACCCTAGCTAACTCAATGTTGCCTGTAACCTATACTACAACTACACGTACACGGGTAAACTGGTTCTAGTACAACTTTAAACTCAGTTATTTCTTACTAGCAAATCCCGCGAACAAAAAGTCTTGCTCCTTGTTAAAGAGAATGGGTTGCCGACTGTAATTATGGATAATTAAAGTTCTATCTTAAGAGTCTTTCTCAGGGTGCTCCTGGACTCTTTGATATCAGCTATCGCTGGTAGAATGTTATTTTGTTCAGATCAAAAGAGTTCATACATTTCAAGAGGCACGAATCAATTTCCATACTTCTCTCAATCACATTCATAAATAAAATCTACATTCAATAAACATTGCGAGAAATAAATAAACCTTCAGTAGCATCCCTTGGTTTTATACCGCAGGATTTGTATCGGAAATAGAAAACTTATTTTTTAAAATAGAAAGTATTTATTGTAACCTTATTTCCATATCTGAGGAAATACGATATTGGTTTGTTCAGAGGTATTTCAAAGTCTTGCAGAATGTGGGCGGTAGTGGGTTGGGTAACGTCATTAGTCCTTTGTGCGCGTAAAGTAGGTGCACTTCAAATCAGGGTTATTTTTATTCTGACAAGATTAGCAGAGTAAAAATATACCTCAGTCACTCTTTTATACTATGTTATGGATATGCGTTAGGTGAAAAATGTGACTCATATGAACTGTTGCGTTAGTGTGTTAATATAAATTAGCTGCAGGGGGATTTAAGCACTACTAATATTATCGTTAAGGATTTAGTTTAATTATAATTAATGCATTGGTATGTCAGTTTCTGTGGATAAAACACTTTTACTTTAATTTCTTTACGTTGGCACCAACTGCTCAAATAATAAATAAAACAGAGGTAGTTCTGTTCTGCTACGAAAATAGATATTTTTTTCATTCGCTTTCTTGATACGTTGGTATGAGTGGACTATCCACTCGCTCCCACACACGCAAAAAGTGCGTTAGAGATACCATGTATGTCAATTACTTACAATGGTAGTGGCAATTTATGTTGCCATTCAGGCACAGTTGGCTGCTGTGTAATACTTCCACCCACATTACAGTATCTTTGCTGTGACCTTCTTCCAACGAAAAAACTCAATAAAGAACACTAATTTTTTTTTTTTTTTTTTTTTTTTTTTGTTGAATTATAATGCAATCTATCCGGCGATATTCAGCATTAGGTTGGTATTTTCTGGTCTTGGGCTTGTGCGAGATTGTTCATTAACAATATCGCTTCATCATTATGCGATCTACAACTTCACAATAATAGATCTTGTGGGTTTTTGCGTTTGAGCCTTCGTGGCATTTGCACTTCGTTCATTAGATCCTTTGCAAGTACATTAGGGTGGTGTGTGATTCTTTTTTTATATTTAGTCATCCTTTCCTTTATTTCCTCCTTGATTGTTTTAATGTTAAGGTCGTGGTGTAGTCTATCATTTGTTATGTACCAAGGTGCATTTGCTATCATGCGTAGCATTTTGGATTGAAATCTTTGCAGAATTTCTAGGTTCGAATTTGCCGCTGTACCCCATAGTTGCAGACCGTAGCACCATATGGGTTTAATTATAGTTTTGTAAATTAGTAACTTGTTTGTCATTGACAACTGGGACTTCTTATGCAGCATCCAGTACATTTTTCTGACCCGTTGGCCCATTGCTAGTCTTCTGGTAAAGATGTGTTTTCTCCATGTGAGTCTCTTGTCTAAGTACATTCCCAAATACTTTGCCTCATCGTGTTGGGGGACTTGAACTCCGTTCAATGTGACTGGAGGGCAGATGTCACGTCGAGTGGTGAATGTCACTTGGACCGATTTGGATTCATTCGCCCTGATACGCCAATCTTTAAGCCATTTCGCGATATTGTCAAGGCTATTTTGGAGTTTTCTGGTGGCTTTTTCTGGGAGTTCGTCCGACGCCAGAACTGCTGTGTCGTCAGCGAAAGTGCCTGTTACAGTGGCCTCGGAGGTCGGCAGATCTGCAGTATACAGAAGATACAAGGTAGGACCCATTACACTGCCCTGCGGTACGCCTGCATGGATTGGACATAGTGTTGTTACTTCTTCGCCATGTTTTACAAAGAAATGTCTATTTTCCAAATACGATCTAATAAAGTTGTAGTATTCGATTGGCACCGATTTTTTTATCTTAGACAGTAGCCCATCATGCCACACGCGATCAAAGGCCTGTGATATGTCCAAGAATGCAGCTGTGCAGTATTGTTTCCTTTCAAAAGCATTATTAATGTTGTTCACGAGCCTATGTACTTGTTCAATAGTACCATGTTGTTGCCTGAAGCCGAACTGGTGGTCTGGGATTAAGCTTCTTTCTTTTATGATTGGCGCTAATCTGCTCAAGAATAGAATCTCCATTACTTTTGATGGTATTGGCAATAAGCTGATAGGCCTGTAAGATTTTACGTCTTCAGGGCTTTTGCCCGGTTTAGGGACCATAATGATTTGAGCTACTTTCCATTGTCTGGGGACCGCTGAAGTTCTCAATATGGCATTATAGATGTATGTTAAGAAGCGCACACCCTCTTCTGGCAATTCTCTCATTATTTTAGCGGTTATCAAATCGTATCCTGGCGCTTTGTTTTGATCGAGCTTCCTAATTGCTTGTTTAACCTCAGATATAGAGAAGCTATTTATTGGGAGATCTAACTGATGTGTTTCATTAAGTATTCTCGACACTGATTCAGTCTGAGTAGATCCCAGATCAGGGTTTGGTACAAACACATTTTTCAGATGGTTAGCAAATGCTTGCGCCTTATCTGAATCTTTTATAGCCCAGCTGTTGTCTGCTTTGCGTATAGGAGGCCGTGTTTGCATAGGGCGCTTGAGTTTGCTTGTCGCTTTCCATAGTGAGTAGTCGGTTGCGGCGCTGGCATCTAGCTCTCTAAGGTATGCTTGCACATTTTGGTTACGATTTTCACTCAGTAGTTGGCGCAGTTGAGATGTCAGTGAATTTAGGGCAGTTTTATCCGGTAAGTGCCGAGTTTTCTGCCATAATTTCCGTGCCTTTCGTTTTTTTGCAACCAGTTCTCTAATATTAATCGGATAGCTTTGTGATTTGGGGATGGTTTTGGAAGAACACTAATAGCGTACAAAATTATGTTCATTCGCGAAACGAATGAATGAATTCAGTGTGGCGAAGAATTCAGCGGCTCAAGATAATTGTCACGTCTAGACCGAAGTCTTTACGAAGTCTGGTGTCTTTGATGAATACGAGGTTCGGTTAATAATGTTCAACACACGAAACACTGGCGGACTAACATAATGATCGTAGACATATTCTTTCGAAAATGTTAGAACTGGTATAAATATTTTGATGTACAAACAGGTTACAAAGATGGCCCAAACACACCTAAATGCACTACCTAAATAATATATATCTATGATTTTAATTCGTAAGTAGGATTTACCAGTAAAGGTTCTGTCCCATCGAGGCTGTGGTACAACAACTATCATACTCGTAATAAAAAATCTTTAAACAAAAAAAAAACTGATTACCAAAAAAATTACAACCAAAAATATATTATTTCCGGAGTTGGTCTTTGTTAACTTCCTATTATTATTCGTTTCTCGACACCGACTTCGGGAAAGAAAGTAATGTTTCGCTTTGCAGTGTTTTTTTTAGTCTTCTATAGTCTTCGGTTTAATTTTTACGTAGGTAATCTTCTTTTTCTCATTTTAGTTTTGGTACCTTAAACTTCGTGGTAGTGATTTATATTAATTTAATTCCCTGCCGGAGTCTGTGTTTCCCGATAGATACAATCTAGGAGTCTTCAAGTCAAGAATGAATAGGTTACTTCTAGGCAAGCGTGCTCCATCGTCGACCACATCATCGCTTACCATCAGGCGAGATGGTGGTCAAGCGCGAGCCTAAATAAAAAAAAAAAAAAATTGCCCGATGTACATCTCATGACGATCCCAATAAGCCCAAACACGACCAGGATACATTGTTTTATTTCGGAGTTCCAGTGCCTACCTTCCGGCTTCAGCGTCCGATCAGTACGATCGCACCATTTTCATCAGTACCATTTATTTAAAAGTATTTGCTTTATCTTAGTCGTTTAACTATTCGCAATATCTTATACCCGTGACATAGTTAGCATTAAGTTCCAGTGGCCATCTGCGGTCTTCTTCATCAGTTCGATATCTCCAAATGATATTTTCTGAATGCAAGCAAGTGAGTGATTGCATTGTTGATGAAAATACCAAAATCGCTACATGTATGCACATAATATTTGGAGGGTTCCCTCGATTGCCATGAGATCCCAACATCAGATTCAGAGACTTGGGGAAAATAGGACCACCTCGGGATATACTCCCGTTTAGAGTAATTTTTTTTAAATCGGTTCACAATGACGGAGAAATCGGTGAACAAACATTTAAAAAAAATGCAGACTGTCGAACAAAGAACCTCCTCCTTTTTGGGTGGTCGGTTAAAAATTATGGATAGGAAGTTAGCCAACGCATTGACATTTACATTTTAAACGTCTAGTAACGAAAATGTTAAAATATCTAACTTATTTAGTGTCCAAGAGACAACATTCTATTATCGAAAATTGATTTAAGATTGGAGAAATATCAAAAATATATGGGAATGTCAAAAGCTATCTAAATGTCACGAGATCAATCACTTAAACTTTGGCATTTCGCCCATCGCTATCGCTGAAGTCGAATGACACTTGTCTAGAGCCTGCTCACCACTGTATTATTGACGATTGTTCTAAAAGCACCCTAAGGAAGACTATTTAGATTGAACTTGAATTATCCATAATTAAAGACGGCAACACAGTTTCCTTAAAAAAGAAACAGGACGTTTTGTTCGCGGGGTTTGCTAGTAAGTGCACAAGTGTGTAAGTTTAAAGTGGTACCGGTTACAATTTGCCCGTGTACGTATAGTTTACAGAAAACATTGAGGAATTAACTTTAAATTTTGCTGCTCTTTGACGGGTTAATTGGTGAAGTAGTGCGTTCTGTTGAAATTAACTGTATGATGATGAAATGAAATCTTTTCTTGCATCTTTACCGAATACTCTAATTTTACTTTACTTTTTAAATCCACGTGTACTTTCAGACAGGTTTCGGCCTTTCAACGAAGAGCTTTTCGAACGGTGAGCCTTTTCCAATCAGTGCTGTAGTTTCGTAGAAACGTGTTAATTTGTCAACGAAGACTTCGCAAATATTGGCTTACTCCTGTCCGAACCCCAATCGGAGACATATTGCGATAAATAGCCTAAAAAGGAATAGAAAATATAAAATAAAAAAATGCTACCACTTTTGTTGATAGAGTTTATATTTTTCTTTAAACCTCCGACGCTTTTTATTTCGTACTAGATAATTTATTTAGTAGTAGATACGCTTCGATCGACAATCTATTATATATTATATAGAATACGTTATCATGCGAAAACACCCCGATTCAAACAGTAAAACGCCCATAGCTTTTGAAAGACTGGAGCGATTTTAATCAAACTTATCTAAGAACACTCTCAAATAAGTCACCTTTCAAACAACAACAAACGAAATCAAAATCGGATCATCCGTTTAGGAGCTTTACTGCCACAGACTAGACAAATACACAAACACACAGGTACACACGTCAAACTTATAACACACCTCTTTTTCCATCGGGTTTTAAAATTAATGTGACACACTAACGATAGACTGAATTGTGCTTTAAGAGCACAAATTTAAATAGCAGTTTATTTAAAATTGTGCTCTTAAAGCACAGCTCGTCGTTCTAGTGGTCACAAACGCTACCGCTGAGCATAAGGTCCTAGGTTCGATTTCCGGATCGGGCAAAGTGTTATTGGGATTTTCCATCTGGTTCTTCTCAGCATCAGCTTGTATTTGTCTTCTCTTCAATTTGAGACTCTTCGGCCTAGGCACGTATTGCCTTGGCCGACTTGGAAAACTCTGAACAGAATCCGCACTCAGGTCGGCCGCAGCAAAGACTATATTATCTATAAATGGGGATTCACGGGTGGATCCGATCCTCGGTGCTTATGCGGCGTCTCTCCGCAGGCCGTGGCCCACCTTTCATCTTGTGCTGCATGCTATTCAAGTGTGGACCTTATGACTGCGTCAGCGGAGGGCGTTGCCGTAGCTGAATTCTGGGTCAGGCAAGGCATTTAACTAAAAAGAGTCTGTCAGCGACTCGCTAAGAAGAAGAACTTATCTCTAAAACTATTTTCATCTGCCATTAAGTTAAAGCCAATTTAGGTTTCATTTAAGATTCAAAGCTGGTGCTGATAAAGATTGTCGTCATCTCACGATCCGTTGCCTCGACAGGTCTGTTTAGAATATTATGAGTCCTCTCGGCATCACAACGGGTTTGATTAGTTTAGCGGAGACTAAGAATTCGTTTACATAGTTTAGAATAGGATATTGTCTAGTTAATAAGCTAGAACTGAATTAACTTTTGGTTGAAGGTGTAGGTCTTATTCATAGAATCTGTTGATTAAGTTAATCATTATTTCAGTACTAGTTAAATATTAACTTTTGTACAAACTGAAGTAACTTATATATTAAATATTTTTGGGAGTTTTATTTAAAAAATATTTAAATGTGTAGAAAGTAAGAAGAATATGGGATAAAAGAAAATAATTATAAAAAAGTATTAATAGACACAAAAAATAAGAATAAGAATAAAAAATATTACAATTATAAAAAAGTAATAATATAGAATTAATTAATATTCCTGTAATATTAATAAATTAGCATTGATCACCACACACACAAAATAAATGTATTGCCATTTGGTGCAGTAATTAAAAGGTTTATTTTTTCTACTATAAAATTTTATCACCACCTCCCAACGAAAGTGATACATTTTTCTCAATCATCTGTCAAAATGTGACATTTGTGACAAAATGGGTGCGCCCGTATTAGAAATTATGACCTGATGAGTCCCAAATAAACGTCAGGAAATTTTCTCATGCCGCCGGTGCTAGTATTTAAGACAAAATGGCTTTATCGCCCAAACTGCGATGAAATGTGTGACTCAAGCCATGTCACAGTAGGCCGTGCTCGCCGGGCAGCAAGAAGAAAGGCATGTCGCGCCTTTAAAATACTCCACATGTTTGACCCGTGCTAGCATTTAAGACAAATTGTAAGACATGATATAATTTATCATGTCTTGTCACAAATGTCTTGGGTATGTCCATGCTCGCTCCGCAGGTAGTAAATATAAGTTACAGAAACAATTATGGACCCTGTCGGGCACAGCAACATTCTAGATACAGTCAGTGTCTAGGAGAGTGGATTAGCGCTTAATATTTTTCCGTTATAATGGTTATACTTCCGTTATTCCAGTTCTATTTCCAATGTTTTTATTTGGTTAATGTACCTACTAATAAGTCTATGTTTTCTATTTTTATGTCATGTCATGTTATGTACTATTATTGTCTATTATTACCTACTTATTAATGTATTCACCTAAATTGAATTAAAATTAGTATATTTGAAATGCATAGTTTATATTTAATAAAAGTATTAATGCTTATTATGTCCTTATTATTAATTTAAATTAAAACAAAAACAATATTGTTGAACACATAACAATTCGAAACGTTCCACTCACAACGATCCTGAACATTCCCAAAAATAAATAACAGAAAAAAAACATTCGACATCGTGAATTGCTGAGTTGCAGAGTCACGGCGTGTGTCCGGGCCGAGCGTGGCACCGTTCCTCCACAAAAGAGATAGTAATAGAAGATCAACTCCATACAAAACAAGAAAACAGGTGCACACACACATAAACGGCGATATAAAACAAATTCCGGTCACCATGTGCGCTTATGTGTGTTTTATTTTTATTTTTTTTGTTTGTGTTGTGTGCTCTGGCTTGTGTCAAATAAATATGTTTTCTTTCTTTCTTTCTTTCTTTCTTTCTTTCTTTCTTGTACTCGCTTCATGTTAACGCGTGTCTTGTGTGTGTGCGTTTTTGCTAGTTGTAAGGAATGAGTATTCTGTACCTTTCTGTTCAGTGACTGTGCCAGTGGTACGGTGGGAGCACGTAATTTGCGAGCCGGGCACGTCCCTGCGAGGCCGCTTGGCACTAATTAAGCGAGCAACGGAGGACACTTTCTAAATGGCACACCTATCAATCCCATCTTACGCCTCCATTTTAGAGAAAAATCGTCCGCCAGGTGGCGCAGTTAGCCGCTAGATGGATGCGCGCGCTCGCGCTCGAACGTGAGCGTATTTCTAGTTTTTTGCTGGTTGTGTTCTGAATTGTTTATAGTGTTCTAGGAAATGGAAATTGATTAGTTATTGTACGGCCTAACATGTGTGCTGAGTAATTTATTGGCTATCTTTTAGAATGTAGGTTATGTGTACCTAAAACAAAATTAAAAACATAAACTCACGCCTTTTTTCCCATGGGAGTAAGCAGAAGCTACAGAACGCCAACTGCTACGGTACTTAAATGCTATTCGCAATAGATTTTGCTCAAAGTTTCAACAGCAGTAAAGTCCTTCTAGCTGAATCGCAGTTGTAGGAAATCGTTCTCGGAATCTCTCAATTGCAATGACTAACTGACTTTAATACTAACCACACCTCAAAATCAAAATCAAAGACGAGGTATTTATTTCAAGTAAACTTTAGAAATACTTTTGAATTGTCAAACAAAAAATTAATAAAAAGATGACTCTAGTTGCAAATTCGCAAGCGTCTGTAGGTCTCAATGGAGAAGATTTCTCCGGACACTCTTTTCCAACAGTTTTAATTACAAGTTTTTGGTTACATCATTATTGTTGAAAAAATATATATATGTGAGAACGATGTAAAAAGACGTGTACGTAAAAGCGTCTAGGGTAACAAATAATTTAAACAAAAGCACTTTAACAGGCCGAGACAGCTAAGTTATGATCAATCCCAACTGATGGCGCCCGTTCACGAACATGACGCATGGATCGGCGCCACTCAGCTCAACCATCCTGAAGGGAACCGAATGATCCAACACATGTGCCATCATCAGAGATAAATTAGAGAGAGCATGACACACTCAACTGCCAGGGCACACAGAATACGAACGGCACATAGGTACAGTGAATGGTAGATTTATCTAAAGTCGGAACATAGTACTTACACATGTACTGTGCAATTATATAATACTAAAAGAAATTGAGTTTATACAATACAAAAATTTTCATACCGTCTTCAGCAGGTCCAACAATACTTCGATACTTTTCTGCCCATCACTAATTGTTCTTGCGCCCTAGTGGCTGCGGAGCAGGACCAGCATTGAGCCAAGCATTTTTATCAGCGATGTAATCCCCCAACTTATAATATGCTTGCCTGCATAGTGTGCGTTTTATACAAGTTTTAAATTTCGTCTCATTTAGTTGTAGAATGTGGGGAGGAATTTTATTGTAACATTTATATAGTACCCCATAAAAGATGATGCTACTTTAGCCAGCCTGAAACCTGGTTGAATTAGTTGGTCCCTATTTCTAGTAACATAATTATGTCTGTCGCCGTTTTTACTAAAAAGATGTAAATTCTTTCTAACATACATGATGTTTTCATAAATATATTGACAAGATACTGTCATGATGTTAATGTCCTTAAACAGTTCCCTTAGAGAATCGCGCCGGCGAAGTTTGTATATCGCTCTGATGGCTCGTTTTTGCAGAATAAAAATTGACTCAATGTCTGCAGCCCTTCCCCATAGTAAGATACCGTAAGACATTATACTATGAAAATAACTAAAATAGACTAACCTCGCGGTATCGACATCAGTAAACTGACGTATTTTTCTAACAGCATACAGCAGCTGCCGAAGTTAGCCGCCCCGCAAGTGATATCAAATGAGGACCGCGTTGCAACCTCAAGTCTAGCGTGATCCCCAGGAAAACCGTTTTATCGACGAAATCTAGCTTCTCCTTATTTAATATAATGTCACAATCATTACTTTTGACATTCGGCAAGACAAATTTTATGCACTTAGTCTTTTTAGCATTTAAAACTAAATTATTAGCTGTGAACCAATTTTGAACCTGTCGCAAGACGGTATTTACGTCGTAAACGTTACTCGTACGTCTATTTATCTTAAAAATCAACGAAGTGTCATCAGCAAATAACACCATGTTTAGATTGTTTTTCACTAAACTCTCACAAAACTAAAACCATAAAACTCTTTCGCTCCACAGATTTATAGACCACACTAATAACAATCACTTAAAATCCTTCAGCTCTCATAGAGACGGTGCGATGGCGGCGAAAAATGTTATTAGTATCGAAATCGAGCGATATGAATTATTTTCTAGTACCTAATTGGATTTTAGATTGTGCAATTTATGAAGCACATATTTCGTGATATTAGTGCCAGCCCTCGCGTGAACCTCATAATATTGGAGCTGAAATATATTCCACGAATCTATACGGCTTCATATTATTTTATTGGAAGGTTATAAGCGAATCATTTTCAATGCGGTTTGGTGGTCGCGGGCGTGATATTCTGGTCATGTAAGGTGACAATCTTTACTAGATTATTATAACCGGCATATTTATTTTAAAGGGTTACTACCATAGATTTTAAATTACGTATCTGATCATCGTACGCGTCGTTTTATCAGAGAAACATAAACATAATAAAAAAGTAGAGACGAAAAAAGTTAGCGTGTTCACCGTCAACCACATCATCGCTTTCCATCAGGTGAGTTAGTGTTCAAGTGCGAGCCTAACAATAATAAAAATAGTATTATCTAGGGGGAGGGCCTGGAGATCCGTAACACAGGGCTTCCCTAGTACGGACTCCAGTCTCTCGCAAAGGAGCTTCTAGCAAATTTTTAACATGGTTTTAAGTACATAGATTTTAAGGCAACCTTTGTGGAGAGAAAACAATAAATGTATTTATTATTATTAGTATTGAATGTAAATAATATTGTTTGGTGTCACTCGCATGTCACATAAAATGGCACAATGTTATTTGACTGCCGCATATTTGTGAGTGATACTCATTGTAACTGTTTTGCGAAATACATTTTATTTAAAATCTACTTTTGTTAAAACTATTTGCACAATTCAAGCTTTCATCGAATTTCCTATAGTATAATGTTAGCACGATACCACAACTGTTTTGGTTTCAACCAGAATAATAAATAAATAATTCATGTTTCACCGCTGTTTTTAGGGGCTATTCATCCAAATAAATTAAATTGCACGTTGGAATTTGATCTGTGGTTTGAAGTATTAAGGTTAAAATTAGCTTGTGGTTTGATGGATTATGTTGGAGGAGCAATATTTCACGTTGAAAAGGGAGTAACTCGAAGCTATCGACAGTTCTTTGTCGGAGGAGCTCTGAGCGCTGTTGTGATCAAAGGCGCGCGATCTCTGAATTACCGTTGATCAATCAACGTCAATTAAACTTGAAGTTATACACGAGTAAATTACAGATGGTTTACAGATGAAATGTAGCGAGGTTAACTCAGCAGGTTTGCTGGTTAATACGTATTAACAATTACGAGCCCGATTGTGAATATTACTTGGAAACGAATTCGGCGAAAGGAAATCTGTGAAAAGGAAATGCTAATTAACAATTAAATTTAGTAAATTCAAAAATATTTCTTCATTAGTTTTCAAAGCAAACATTCAATTAAACTAAGAGAAAAAGTGTGAAAACGAACATTTCTACAATGGTACGTAAACACATAAAACCCGCTCCACCCAGTGCCTGCACTCGGAAAAGTTCGGATCTCACAAATAAACTCATTTCATCAGAATTGTCTTTCTTTAAAAGAATGAGAACCTTCAACTCCATTCCCGTAAGAATACCTTTCGTTTTAACTTTTAAAAATTCAACGAACAGCTGAATAAAGTCTAAGATCTGTTACCTCATTTCACAGTAAGATTTTTAACGTGAGTTTCTGAGATAGTACGTGGGTGGATCTCGGGTCGCGCTGGGAGCTCGAGGCTGGAAGCTCGAAGCTGGGAGCTCGGGTCGGGCCCAACCAAGTTTCCTCGTAAATAACTGGAAGAAGCCTTCCCGGGATCTAGCATTGTTCGTTACCAACTTACAATTGCGATCGATCCGATCCAATTTGAACTTTAAACACTACGGAATACTGTGCGCAGACCGGCAAAGCATCCGCTCCGAGGTAATGGGATACATTTGTTATTGAATACACGTCTGCATTTGTTCGTTAGTCTTACCGGAGTACTGCGACTGCGCCGGGATCTGTCTAACTAACAATTACTTTATTACAGTTCAACTTTGTGCAGCGCCGCAATTTGCTGATACTATCTTCTGTTACCGCGAAATGTATGTGTACCTTGTGAATAATTTTCTTCTTTGCGGTTATGTTTATTCCCAACACACAATTTGATATTTTCATTTAAATATATCTACGTATATATTTATAATAGGGATGTTGCCTGAGTATAAAATTGATAATTCTATTTAGTCCGTCAGTGAGATTAACAAATAATATTGGACCGATATTTTATGCTTTATAAAATTAATAAAAATAAAGCGCATCAAAGTTCAGGAGTTTAGGGGCTTGTGACGTCGCTTTGTCAGTATGAAGTGTAGCAAACCGTGACGTCTTCAACGTACTGTATCGTCGTAATTTTTGTTTACGTAGCAAAAGAAAAAACACGTGTCCAATATTTTTTATTAATCTACCTGACGGACTAAAAAATAAATTTTAGTCAACATCCCTATTGACTTGTCATGGAACTCTTAAGAGATTATTTTACATTATTGTTCCGATGTTATTTCCCAACGATGTAAACCTTTCACGGTGGAATGAAAGCTTTTAAGTCAGTGGAAAAGTTCAAGCGATGAATGCAGAATAATCTTTGAAGTCGGCTCCAATAACCCCTTTGTAAATAATTTCTGACATAAAATTGTCGGCTATTATGTGCCTGCCACGAATTTAGGTCAAGTTTAATCTTTTTATGTTTTCCAGACAGCTGTCTTACTGCAATTACGTTAATTTATTTGGTAGGGAACCAACTTCCATACAAATGAAGGATATAATCTTTATGTTGGATATAACTACAACATTATAATTAACAAACTGTGTTATGTTTAATACGGGTCAGTTTGCACAAAGCACAGTGTTTTATAGACCCAAAAAAAGTGACATCGGCTTTTTATTGGCTATTTCTTCTTAATAGTTTATTACAAATGCACGAGTAGAACTCCCATGTGCCAATTTTGTGTCGTTAATTTTTTTAAAAATCGTTTATTTTTAAAAAAAAGTTTTCGTAACCTTGAAGCCCAAAAGACCAAAAAAATTCGTAAAAAATAAACTGTACATAATTGAGCTTTATTCATATTGCAGGTTTATTAAGCAATTTAAGGAAAAAAATATCCCGTAATTATGTAATCAAAAACGATAATAGAACACACGAAAAAAAATGTTTTACCGAAATCACTATTTATTTTTTTATTCATATTCTAGTTCGAAGTAGAACCTCTGTCTGGTACAAATAGATTGCTTTTACTATGGTTTATCACCCATAAAAATATTACTTTCAACTTGGGCCTAGGTTTCGAGAAATTGATTTTTATGTACCGAGGTCAAAATTCCAAATTTAGGGGTGTCACAAAGGTCAATTAATATTGGCGTTTTATAATCAACTAAAGTTAATTATAATTTAGTTTAAAAGTTTTTATGACTTATCGATCAAAGTGCACGTTGCAGATATAGTCTATTGAATCGTAAACAACAACACCCATGATAACACAGATAGATTAAGTAGAAGGTAATCGCGGGGACTCCTGTGTATATAGACAGACAGGGATCGATTTTACTAGAGTTTTTTCAAAATGTGTAAAAATGTTAATGCTTTCGCCGCAGAGAACGTCATTATACGAGTCGGTAACATGTCTTCCACAAGCCTACAGCCTAGGTACATCAAAGTTGGTACCATCCTACATCGCTGAAGCAAGTTTTGTACGAGTCAAAATCAAAAACCCAAAATATTTTTATTACAACTTGGATTAGTTGAAATAAAAATATTTATACATTTTTATTTTGACTCGTATAAAAATTACTTTTGAATTGTCAGCAAAAATGAAGCTAGAGTCACGGGACTATAGGGACAGTTGTCAAAAGAGAAATCTCTGCCATCATTTGATTAAATAAAATAATTGCGTGTATTAAATGGAATAAAATAAAAATAAAATAAGCCTTTATTAATACTATATAACTATAATTAGTTTAAGTGAGATTTATATCATGTTCCCTTTGGAAAAAATGGGAATTAGAATTACTTGATTATTATTCAATTAAATTTACTTCGTTGGTTATATATTTTGTGTAAAATTTCACGTGAAAAGTGTTTTAAAATCAATTGTTAGAATTATACCATTATAGAAGATAAAAGACCTGCTGATTTTATGTGATAAAAACTAATCGTCACAAATGGTCAAAATAGAGACAACCCTAACACATATTTTTGAAAATCATTTTCTCAAAACCTAGGCCCAAGTTGCAAGTAATATTTTAATGGATGATAAACATAGTATAAGGAATCTGTTGGTACCAGACAGAGGTTCTACTTCGAGCTAGAATATGAATAAAAAAATAAATACTGATTTCGGTAAAACATTTTTTTTGCGAGTTCTATTATCGTTTTTGATTACTGAAACACGGCATAATTTTCTCCTTGACTTGCTTAATAAAACTGCAATACGAACAAAATTCAATTGTGTACAGTTTTTTTATAAGATTTTTATTTGTTCTTTTGACCTTAAAGGTCACAAAAACTTTGCAATTTTTTTTAAAATCATGTGTTCTAAATTGGCACATGGGCGTTCTACTCGTGCATTTGTAATGAACTATTAAGTAGAAATAGCCAATAAAAAGCCGATGTCACTTTTTTTGGGTCTATAAAACACTGTGCAAAGGTACCGTGAGCCCTAATTTCTGTGTTTATAAAATAATTCAAGCAGTTAACTTATTTTACTTACCGCAGTCACCACGCTAAGTAACCGACTCGAGGGACCAATCTCACTAACAGTGGTCGCTTCGAACCAGATACCACAGAATCAAATTAAACTGCACAGGCATAAACCAACAGTAGAATCAACGCACATGTATAATTAGAGCGACCAGTCGTGTCATGAGCGCGTAACCAGCACCAGTTTACAGAGTTTTATTGTGGAACATTGCGAGTTTATAGCCCCATCGATAACGTTAGAACGGGAGCCAATTTTCAGTTGCACCGTTTGCACGGAACCCTCTCTGTATGCACGCTAAATGTGCTATCGATAGCGCCGAGTGTTTAGACGAAAAGTGAATTTGTATCGACGTATTTGTCTGTGTCGGCCCAAAAATGGTTCCGAATGATTGGGGGCACAGCTTGTGTACTTTTTTTATTTCTAGACAAAAGTTTGATATTAATTTCAGCCTAAAATTAAACTTTGGTTTTGCGAGGCATGTGAGCTTTGAACTACGTTGTCAGAGTATCGATAAAGACAAAATGAGGAGCCAGTAGGCAGTAAATATAAAACCGATACTCTTAAAGTAACCCAGCTTCTACCTCATAACGGACTCTTCCGGAGAACTAAGCAGGTAGATTGTGTATTACGTCTCGCATAGTTTTTGGAAGACTTCCAACTCCTCCATGGATGTAGTAATGATGAACAGTGTATACGGCTGCCAGGTTCAGCTGTTTAGGGTAGGAACACCGCCAGACTCATTAAACTTTCAGTTCTTAATGTATTGGCTTTTTTTGCTATCTGTTATAGTTTTAACGTCAAAATGTAATATTGTTTCATTTCAAACCAAGCGAAATTGGAAAGCTATATAATTTTATACAACTAATGATTCTCGGAAAAGCAATTAGCAAATCAAAAACATACTACTAATACAACTACTGTGTAATCATAATTCAATTACATACGAGCCTTCAGTCCCATGCTTTTAAAATAAAATATTAAATGTTTGGAGCCTTTTCCGGCACGTTCTGTTGCGTCTGGAACATTTTCGCAACATTTGTCGCCGGGACGCGACTATAAGCGGCTACTGCGAAGTAAGGAGCACCTAAATATCCGTTTATTTCGCCGCCTCGCCGTGCGACTTTACAAACACAGTGCACTCACATAGTGTATCAATATGTGAAAGTATACCTACAGAAATGGGTGTGTCTGTATGTGTTTTCAGAATCTTTTCCTCTGTGCACTTTACTGCAGTTCCCTTTTTATTATTTTACAGGCTGTGGAAAAGTGCTAGTTGTCTATTTTTATTCTTGCCCAAAAGTAGGTACTCAAAAGTTGACCGGTAGAGAACGCCTGGCATTCAGTCAGCTACGAATCTTGTGACCCTTAGGGTTACCTATCATAAGTTCGAAAAACATTTGACCGAATTTCATTTCACCTAAAATTTTTCAACCATTATCGACCGTTTTTTTTTTTTACTTCATCGAAGTCATGTCTGCCACTGTCTCAGTTGACCTATTATCAATTCGATTTTTTTCGTTACGCCGACGTTTCACTTGGTTGAAAAACTTTTTACCGAAGTTACACTTAGCCGAAATAACATTAGTTCGAAATATTTATTTTTAAACGCATATCAAAATACTAAGAGAGAGAAACAGTGGGCGAATGCAAATGTTTACAGTGACTTGAAAAAAAAAAATATTTCTGTCTGCAGGGTCTAAAGTAACCTAACACGAAAGAGATGCCCTTCGAACCTAACCTATCCGTGTCGGGGTGCCCTAAATTCCCGAACTCGCTTCGCTCGCTCTTGGACAAATTCTTTGAAATAATTAATTCATAAAAATGTCTAATGCATGACAGCTATTAATTATTAATTAGCATAAAAAATTTAAATAAATACGTAAAAATAGACAAGACTGCGTGAAGTCGATTTTGCAGCGATTCGTTTCTGTCACAAAATTTTGTACCACAACATATTGTTATGACACTATTTCAATTTTAATTTGAAAATGCTACTGAGTAACCGGCTATATATTTGTGACTAAATAATATTCCCTATAATGTTGTTTCGGTTTGGTGAAAATATGGCAAATGAAAAAAGTTCAAAAGAGGCTTCGGCCAAAAGCAAAAAGTTATTTTGTAAATCGGTGAAATGTAGTTCGGTAAAATAAAACATATGCCACATGATACTTCGATGATCTGAAAATATGTCAAATAATGCATATAGCAAAAAAGACGTCGGTCAATAGTTTTCTGTAAAATGAAATTTGAACAAAAAAAAATCGGAATGGGGATCGGTTCCTGACCCTTAGATATGGAATTCATAACAAAAATAGTTTGACTATCACAAAACAACAATCACTATTTTGGTTCTGCCACATTTCCAATAGACGCAACTATTTTCTATTTTGATACCCACTCGTTAGTATATTAGTTCGCATTACGGCACCGAAGCGACTCGGTACGGCGGTAGCACGGCTGCGGCACGGCAGAGGCACGGCCAATAAGCGGATTGTGACGGCCGAGCGGCGATCAAATCTGCGATCAAGTTGTTGCTGTGTGCTGTCATTTACTGTACTCCTATAAACACTGCATGTTTAAACGGCAAACCGTTCGATTATCCAGTGTTCATAGATGTATTCAAAAGAGTCTAAACTTGTGAGGGGTGGTACGCGTTTAAAGATTGTTTTAGCTTTAAAACTGAAGCTGTTAGCTCTTTCTGAGATTGACAGTGGTTTCTTCCTGTGCTACAAAGTCAAAGTCAAATATATTTATTTCAACTAGGCCAATAAGCGGCACTTTTGAACGTCAGACATTAAACCTAAATTAAAAATGTACAAGTAATAAAAATGTACTCTTTGTATTTATTTGTATATATTTTATAATTCGGAAAGTAGCTTGTTATGGAGAAGAACGCACAAGAAACTCCATTCGAAACGCACGAGAAACTTCAGTGAGGCATGTGTTCTAAAATTGGGAACGTTGTACGCCTATTTCCTAGTCCTTAACGGAAGATTGATATGATTAATAATAAGCTACGAGTATATCTACCTGTCGATTTGATTTGAGTAGAGGAATATAGGCCTGATTATATTATGGTATAATAAAAACCGGCCAAGTGCGAGTCGGACTCGCGCACGAAGGGTTCCGTACTTGGTAAATTGCGGTTTATAATTTATGACGTATTAATAATAAACTACTCACTTGATCTCGTTCAAACCAATTTTCGGTGGAAGTTTACATGGTAATGTACATCATATTTTTTTTAGTATTATCATTCTCTTATTTTAGAAGTTACAGGGAGGGACCGGGGGGGGGGGACACATTTTACCACTTTGGAAGTGTCTCTCGCGCAAACTATTCAGTTTAGAATAAAATTATATTAGAAACCTCAATATCATTTTTGAAGACCTATCCATAGATACCCCACACGTATGGGTTTGATGAAAAAAAAATTTTGAGTTTCAGTTCTAAGTATGGGGAACCCCCAAAATTTATTGTTCTTTTTCTATTTTGGAGTGAAAATCTTAATGCGGTTCAGAGAATATAAAATAATAACTACTTACCATGTTTCAACAGCATAATTCTTATAGTTTCGGAAAAAAGTGGCTGTGACATACGGACGGACAAACAGACAGACAGACATGACGAATCCATAAGAGTTCCGTTTTTTGCCATTTGGCTACGGAACCCTAAAAAGGGAGAAAATACGAAAGCAAGAAATTGCTTTAATAATCTATTATTATTTAAAACCAGCTTTAGTTTTATAACCAATTAGTTATGTAAGTATTTTTTCCAATAGAATCAAATAAAGAGAATCTTTAAGTAATCTTGGTTGATTCCATTCCAACAACTATATTACACAGAAAAGAACTACATGAAAGCTTAATACGATTATTTCAAATTAATATTAGTACTTATATTCATACTGCAGACTTAAGTCACATAAGAACAAAACTGTAATTATACCCTAGGGCCAAGTGACATTGTTCAGAAAATAGCTAAACATGTTCACAATTCGACGTTCACTTGCCTGCCGCGGTTGCCGCGGTTGCGGTCACAACCGAGCAACTTCCAGTCATACGCAGTTGCGTCTTATATGCTTTGCAGTTGCTAACGCGGATACCAAACGGAATTCCACCTCTTAGCAAAGAGGATATACACAGAGAGCCTTATTCGCAGAATATTATGTTTCGGAAATGTTTTTCAAGTCTTTTTGACTGGACGTGTTGAATAGACTCGGGTTGCCTTGCCGAATAGCTGAAGATTTCAGTTCTAATATTGATATGATTTGAATTCGGTATTGAATTTATGAATAAGTTTTTCGAGCTTCAGTCTTAGTAACACCAATGCCTTTGATAACCATATTGCACCAATATATATCTGAAAGGATATCGGACAGTACAAACATACAAAGTGTACAAACCTGTCAGCATATTAGATTGATAACAAAATAAAATTCCAAATTTAAAAAACCCCCGATTAAATTATTATTTCATGCATTTTAAACTACACTCGCGAGCAATGAAGAAGTTCCAGTGACATAGCACCAAATTACTCCTAAACGGGAAAGGCTAGCTTAATGACGCCGTCTGCAATATTGAAGTACATTTAACAGCGCATCAGAATATTATCAACTAAAAACGTAAATATTGTGTTAAAATTTTAAATTAAATGTGAAAAAATTAAATTAAGTTGTTTGTCAGCATTTTGTGGGTGGAACTTTTTCATTGCTCGGCAGTTTACATATTAAAATATACCTAGTAGCAGACACGCTTCAATCGACACTCTATCAAAACACGTAATAATGCCACGATGTCTTGAGTAAAATGCGAATAACTTTTGAACGGCTAAACCGATTGTATTCAAACATAGCTAAGAACACTCTCGACAAAGTCACCTTTCAAACAAAAAAACTAAATCAGAATCAGTTCATCCGTTTAGGCACTATGATGCCACAGACAGACACACAGATACACAGCAACACAAGTCAAACTTATAACACCCCTCTTTTTCCGTCAGGGGTTAAAAAATCTTTTTTGAGTAATCCTACGCTTTATCACTATTCTATGAATTATTTTGTACAGTAAGCCGAAGTCCGTAGAGACTAGGCTAGGTTTCCAAGTAACAGAGCCAGTTTGGTTTCCGAAGGGGGCCCTCTACGGTGGACGCCATCATGCCCGGGAGCTGCATCAGGCACTCCAGTATCACCGGATGCCGTCCTACTTCTGTCGTCGTCGCGTCGTCGCGTGGTCGAGGCCTATTTGCTCCCAGACTGGCGTGGACCCGGGCTGGCCTCAAGTGGGTTCTGCCCAATCTAGGGGGCCCAACGCAAGGCTCTCCGTTGCCGCGACAAATCACGGCTCGGCGGACCGAGTCCCGGCAGGATACCATGGCGACATGGAGAGGGTGACTTTCGTAACCTAGCGCTATGCATGCCATAATTGTGGCGTAAAAAGGGCCCTCTTTGAGAAGTGGCTTGAGAAGTGTCATGGCTCAAGCCTCCTCACCTTCCGCCTGACGCAGGTCCTCACTGTTTCGGCAGGTCCCGGTTCAGGATAAGGTGGGAGGAAACGCACGGGTGTTACCATTGTGTGGATCCTCCGGATGACATGGTCGAGCATACGGTGGAGGTCTGCCCCACTTGGACGGAGCACCGCAGTGTCCTCGCCAAGGCGATCGATGGTGGCGACCTCTCGCGTTCGGCGCTGGTCCAGGCCATGGTACGGAGTGAGAGGGCATGGGCAGCTGTCTCCTTCTGCAAAGCAGTAATGCTCGCGAAGGAGGAGGCGGAACGCGTGAAGGAGACGCAACGAAGACGCCCTCACGCCCCTAGCCATTACAGGAGATGCCCTGGGCGTCGGGAGTCGTAAGCCGATGCCCGGCCACCGTAGATGCAGGCTTGCGGACGGCGACTAATGGGTAGCTCGCCCTCCGATAAGGACCAGGCCCGAGTCGACGGCACGTAGTGTTCCACGCGCGCCTCAAAGTGATGACATCAAAACTGACTGGGGCCGATACCTGGTCGCAGATAAATTTGAAAGAGAGTTGCCGCGGCTCAAGCAAACTGAAGAAACACTATTGGGTTTTCGTCAGTAAGTAAAAGTTTGCCACGCTCTCCCGAGCGGGAGAAGTCGACTTTGTCACTAATATACCTCAATCATGTGCAGCTAATTTACTAACAAGCAAATTATTTAAGGGTAGAGTACTTCTTCTTTGTATCGCTGGCACGACAATCGTTAAAAGTTATTCGGCCCAAAACTAAGCCACTTCTTTAAAAAGGATTTTAATCAATTATCATCAGAGTTAAGATCATAATAACTGAATGACGACCGACCAACCTGACGTCACACCGATCCTGCTGCCTAAAGTAGGCAGGCAGTTCTGCCCTCTGCCCAAAGAGGCAGGTAGCAAGTTTTAATTAAACCACCTTCGTTAGCCGATAGTTTTTAATCTGTGCGATCGTTGGCGCAAACTTTTCTAGGCATCTCTAGAAGTTTCCTCCGCCCCGCGACCTCGGAGCGGAACTCCCCAACTCCGGATATTTGTATTGAGTTTTTTCGGATTTATTTTTAAAACGCGATTTACGTGACTTTGTGCCCGCCGAGTTTCGGAGATAGTTTTTAAGCTTGTAAATGTTGGTTCTAGGACTTTAATGCAGATGTAGAGCGGACGCTGTTTGTTTTGTTTCAAGATGCTGTTAGTTTCGAATGTTTACAGCTGGATTTGCGCCTTAAAAGATTTAATTGTAATTACATTATAACTTGTTTTTTTTTGGAGTATTGTTTCCGTTCTTCTCCATAACAATCAACCTTTGCGAATGGACAGTAGTATAAATTATTATTATTTTACTTTAAATTTTTGACGTTCAAAGTAAATGATTTGACTTTGACCTTTTTAATTATTCTTATAGGACGTTTATCAAATGAATGAACACCAGAAATAATGATATCCAATAATTAAAAAGACTGAATTGGCCGCTAATTGACAACATTATTTATACATATATACCTTCATAAGCTTTCTATATAAATGTGTTTTAATCTATCTATATATATAAAAAATGAATACCTATTTGCCTTGGTCACAACGCGTTGGGCATAACGCGTGAACGGCTGGACGGATTCGCTGTTGTGTTTGTTATTGTTAGGGGGTATTTACCTACCCTACCTACTACCTATTGTACCGTACCGTAGGTACGGTACAATTTTTTTTTTCTTGTTTATTTTTTTCATAAGTACCTTCTTCTAACAATAACAACACAAAAGTAGGGTAAGGTAGGTAGGGTAGGGTAAGTAGATTAGGGTAGGTAGGGTAGGGTAAGTAGGGTAGGGTAGGTAGGTTAGGGTAGGTAGGGTAGGGTAGGTAGGGTAGGTAGGGTAGGTTAGGTAGGGTAGGGTAGGTAGGGTAGGGTAAGTAGAGTAGGGTAGGTAGGGTAGGGTAGGGTAGGTAGGGTAGATTATTGTTTGGTGTTTTTATGGCGAAACAAAGTTTGCCGGGTCAGCTAGTATGTACATAAAGTGAAATCGCCATCATTTTTTTAAGTAAATAACGTCTTTGTTGGAGTACCTACCTACAGTGAAATATCTATAATTATTATAACTTTGGCGAAAATACGACTTAAGGCTCTTAAACAAACGGAAGGGGTTCGAAAAGCAATTAAAAGCAATGACCCAAACAAAAGGGGCTTTTCATAATAAATCAATTTCAGTCGGATCCTTTTTTTCCGAAAATTTAAAAGACCGTAAAATATAACTGTAGCCGCTTACACGGAATAAAGAAAAGGGAACGATTGATTTTAAAAGTAATGAGCATGATTTTTATTTTGTTTCATTTTGAGTTTCCTAAAAGGTCTCTTATTTATGGTGCTGACTGTACTTAGGCGGCTTATTAATGAAAATACGGTGCCGATGCTTTCAAGAAAAATGGACGCCACGCCGGTATGTATAGCCGGTCATGTGAGGCTCTCGGAAAATGTAACGAATGAAATTCGTTTATAATTAGGCTCATTACGTGGCAAACCAAACCCGAACTTTCCATAACAGTTCAACAGAAACTGAGATCATAAAATAATAGTACGGCTTAAGCTAAAAGCTAAAGTGTCCCTCACTCGCTATCAGGACTCGCTCTCCATAAAATCTCTACACTTTACACGGCCCATTTACTACTAAAAATCCATCCAGTCTGAATTAGGTTTTCGTTTTTGGTAAAGCCTGAGTGGTTTTATCCGCAGCTAACGCACGTAGGTCCCGAAGGAAGCATATCTGCTCCTACACTGCGATAAATTCACTGCAAACAAAGAAAAAAGGCGGACTTGGCCCCAAATATATCATTTGAAGTGATATCAGGGCGGGCCGGGCGCAGGCGGGGGGAGGCGAGCCGAGCGGGGCGGGGTGCCGGGAGGGGGGCGCCGGATAATGCACCAGTATAAACTTTGGTCCTTCCACTCCATTATTATGTGGCGACAGTCGCCACGCTTGCCGTACATTACGTGCTGCGTATGGTAATCGCATCGATGCTTTATTGGATAGCTTAGCGAGGCGGCAGTGTATGTGATACAATTGAGCGCACATGGTTCGTTGAATATTTTATTTGTCAAATTGAACAAAACTATTTCATAAACCGCTGAGTGACGGAAAAACAGCATCGGGGATTCTATTATAAATCACAATCGGTATTTTCAATAAACCGAGCCGTAAAGTTTTAACAAAAACTTTAAAAATCACAGCCATGTTTTTAAAATGGCTGGGCAAACATCGCGTTTGTGTGGAAGTTAGTGAACTAAGGCTATTCGAGCTAATTTAAAACTTGATAAGGATCCCTGACATGAAAATCATGTTATATAAAGCGTTGCATGCGCCATTTCTATTTACCGCACAATTTATCATCGCCGCGTGCAATTTCGCCTTCATCGTCCTGGACTAACGTAACGTGGACATGACCCATAGGGCTGCCACGCGAGGTGGACTGGGGTAGCAGGAACTGGTGGCGTGTTGGACTTTCTTAGTAGAGATTAATCATCCGTGATTTGTGTCGCATTTATAACCGTAAGTAGAAGATAATGCGAGAAGGGTTTAATGCGCTACCTTGATTGATCAGCCAATTGTAACTCTAAATTTTGTTATAAATTCCTGCTTTTTGCGTTGCGTCAACCCGTTTAACTTTATCGAGCAAGGCATTTTTGACCACCTGTATTTTTTTAACGGTAGTCGGAAACTATAATCTGACATCAGTCTAGCAGGGTATCGTTTTACGCAGTTACTGGGTAGTGAAGGTTAGATAGACAGCGATCGCGTCATTTATAATACTGGTACTGATGCATCCAGATAGACTGGTAGCTGAGCCCAACATAATTGGGAAAAGGCAGATTATTTATTACTAGCTGTTGCCCGTAACTTCGTCTGCGTAGCATTAGTACTTTGAATACCTTTTTATATCGCGCCATATTATTATAGGTGTGTGGCCGCCTTACTTGAGAAATTATAAGTTCACCATACAAACTTCTACCCCCTTGTCCATCCCCTTAAGGATGCTTTCCAGGATAAAATCTATCCTATGTCCTTTAAAGGGTCTCAAACTATCTCTATACCAAATTTAGTGGTTTAAGCGTGAAAGGTAACAGACAGACAGATAGATAGACACACTTACTTTCGCATTTATAATATTAGTATGTAATCTTAACTTAGTCCAAGTCGAAGTTTGATAGTAGTATCCATTACTCTTCTCATTACCTACTTTCCTACAGGCCCTCATCTCTTCTACCAAGACATTGTGCCTACCCTACCGGCCGTTGATTACGGCGACCAAACAATTTCCACGGCGGCGCGTCAAGAAGCGATTTTCAAAGGACCGCACATTTCACGTCGGCGTTCCTTTGAGCCGCCATCTTGGGCTTGTTAAAAATAATGTACCTTCCGCGCCGCGGTTATTAATGATCATATACAAGGTCTTGGATTAGGTTCCGGGGAAATGGGTGAGGCATTGACTAGGAAAGGCTTTAAAAAATATACATTTTTGAAGAATTAAAATATCGAAATCAGTGAATTGACACATGACGAATGAAAAATGAAGGCACGTTTGGCGCAGTAGCTGATCATTGGCTGCTGTGCTGTATGTCACGGGTTCCGATCACGGAACATATATTTGTATGGCATTCAGATAATTGATCCGGGTCTGGTTGTTTGTGTTTGTAAGTTTAAAAGTTTAAAAATGAATTTTAGCTAGACATCATCCTCACCACAAATTTAGAACCAGAGTTACTTCGTCCATATTGATCGCATTCAACAAATGTAGTGGACTGTGACAGCAAACAGTTCCCGTTTGTGCTAATAGATACTTAATAAGCTTTACCTATACGATAGTTGTATCAATGACACTGCCTTGTGGAGGCAATATGGCACCGATCGATGGTATGCCGCTAGATATGCCAACCATCAGAGGTAGAGAAAATCATTTATCTACGTAGATATTAATTTTTTTTCAACATTTGTGTTAGAATATAATGTTGTTCATGTGCGTTGCGTTTTAAGCTGATGATAAAACATAATGATATTTTGGTATCGATATAATACCTAGAAGGAGGAGACTAAAGAAAGTCTTACCAATTAAACATCATTTATTTATTAAGCTATTGCATAGCTTTTATCGCGGGCTTTGAGCTTTGAGCGCGGCGACCGATTGAGCGCGGCGACTGAATCAAGAAAAAACAAATTTTTTCGTAACGAAAAAATACCTGACACCCTAGCTGCTCCGAAATCGGTCGATGGATTCCGAGTGTGTGAGCAGGTGAGGGGTGAGGGGGGGGGAGGGGCAGGAGGGGTTTGTTGCGCGATTTTATAGAAGTTTAATTTTGATAATTTTAGACTGAAGAAAATAAAATTTGCGCGGGGGAAGGTAAAAAGTTAACGGGGGCCTGATGTGTGGGATGGCAGAGGGGGCAAAATGTTTCTTAAAATTGAGCTAGCTCCAGCCGTTTCCAAGATATAGGACTTTTTAGTTTTTATGATTTGGTCGCCGGTTCGTTCTTGGTGGCGGCTCGAGGTCGGTTCTAGAAAAGTGTCGGCTCGGGTTGTCCTGTGATGGAGGATTTTGTACGTCTGGCGTTTAATAATATTGGTATTCAAAGAAAACGACCTTATACCCCTAAGAATACGGGTCACTTTTGCGTGGCAATTAAAAGTGGCCTTATGCCAGTGATAATAAAGGTCACTCAGAATTTGGTGCCGCGTTTTCCAGTTCGGAGGTTCGGTTCCACTTGACAAAGAAGTTTTTATTCTTGCTGACTGTATGATCTATATATATAAAAATGAATCCCTATTTCCCTTGGTCACGGCACCATGCGTGAACGGCTGGACCGATTTCGCTTATTCTATTTTTGTTGTGTTTGTTATTGTTAGGAGAAGGATATTATGAAAAAAAAAATTAAGAAAGAAACAATTGTACCTTACCTACATAGGTAGGATAGGTATGTAGGTAGGGTAGGGTAGGTAGAGTAGGGTAAGTAGTGTAGATGAATGTTTGGCGTCTTTATGGCTAAACAAATTTGCCGGGTCAGCTAGTAATATATAATTATGCTCGAATTAAAATTAAATGGGGAGAATCTGGAGGAGGTGTCCTGGGGCCTCGGCACATACACTAGTAAACTAGTGGTAACTAGAATAGAATAGAATAGAATACTCTTTATTATGTACACCATATAAGTAGTGTATGTAGTGTGTGTGTACCTAGTAAACTAGTGTATGTAGGTCGGTCTCAAAATCGGGCTATGTCGCTCCGTTTCCGAGATATTTGTGTTTTAGTTATTTGGAGGTTGAATTTCGCGTGGCAAAAGAAGTTTTTACAACTGATGGATGAACATTTTTTAATTGAGATTTAGAAAAAATACAAAAAAAAAGTTGATAAAAAATGCTATGCAATAACTTTACCGCGGCAGTCCCCGAGTGCCACACGTCTTTTTTATTTATTTAAACTTCATGTACAATGGAGATACATAGGCGGACTTAATGCAGCAAGGCATTCTCTACCAGTTAACCTTTCTTACAGTAATCAAACATCATCATGTTCATCAGCATGTATTCCTCTTTAATATATGAATCCCAATTTGCCAATTTATTTCGGGCCGGCACAGCATGTCTTTTTCTTTAATATCTGCATCCCTATTTGCCATATTTGCAATAGTCACCTCCATTCTAGCCACATATTTTTCACATATTCCAGTCATCGGTCTGTGGTCTTCTTCTTCTCTAATTCACATTCTCTCATCCTTTCCTTGTATTAACTTTACACGCGTCATTTACATCATTCCTTCACATCTCATATCTACCCATACCATAACAATCAATTCCCACACAACTTCTCTGTCACCGGTGTCACTTACGGTCTATCTCTTAACCACAAGCCCACAATCAATAATTTAGGTATTACCTTTGCTAATCACTTGCCGTAATCAGTTCAAGGTATACCTCTACAAAGTTACATTGAATTATCAGTTCGTCGAACATAAATAGGTAATTTGCTTCTGTTTAATCCGGTGTGAGTCTTCATTAGATATTCTTACAATTCAAGGTCTTGTTAACGCTGGCTTTTTTCGATCACGAACTAATTGTTTTTGTTTTGTCTTCAAATGTATAGGTAAAAAAAAGTTAATTCTAATAATCAAAAATCCCGCCTACTTAAAAAGCGAACTAAAAAGACGTAAACAAGAAGAAAATCATGTTGTGCAGTCGGAGGATACATATTCGCGAGTTGGCTGACTAATACAAGATGTATCCTCCAACTGCACAACATGATTTTCCTCCTTTTTGGTAAGTCGGTTAAAAAGTAAGATTATAACCTAAAATACTACTGCAATGAAAAAAGTAAAAAGCGGGTTTAAAAGTTTTGGCTATTGTTTCCGTAGAACTTTATATATGCTTAAATGTTTAGTGAAATTAGATTAAGTTTTTGCGATACATACAAACCAATTCAATTACACAATGAATATTTTCCTATAGAAGAATAATAAATCTTACGTGATATTTTTATTTGATTCTGTTTAAACCACAATAATCTTCTAATCGTAGTTTAGACGGCTGTGACCTAATTCTAACCCTTTACGCTTGTCATGAGCTGTAAAGTTTTAAACTTTTTATCTAATGATAAGCACTTGAGTTCAGAACTTTCTTTTCTATAAAATAAAATGTTGTCTTCATATCTATGTTCACCAATACCACAATCAATATATCGACCCCGTTCACCAACACTATCAAATTATCCATCTCAAACTCAACCCTTCTACTGCAGTCAACAATTATCCGAAGTCCATCGTCAGTCGTCACCCCATCGCTGCCGAGGCGTGCAATCACAGCCAGCGCATTGAAACTAACGACGTGACCTATCTTGTTGACTACAATCAGCCTGGATCTGTCGTGCACGGGAGGGTTAATTCAATCCGCCTTCATTGGCATTCTATGTTTATAACTGATTATGATCAAAGGACCAGGGGAAGGAGCCAGGGGAAGGGAGGCAGATTCAGCATTATTTTTCTTTTGTGATTTTTATTGTTGGTGGGTAGTTGTGTTAGTGAGTTATTTTCGGAAATGTGAGTTGCAATATTATGTTTTAATTGGTGGTAAATGAGAATGATTCTGAAGTTATTACTGTTATGGATTTATAGCTGTGTTATTACTTGTATCTGGCCATTTATAAGAGGTCCAGGGTTCGATTCCCGAGTCCAACAAAGTGTTATTGGGATTTTCCATCTGGAATTTCTTGTGCCCGCGTGATGTCAATAGGTTGTCCCTATTACATGTGATTTTAACATAACTGGCGAAATATAGGTGTACAATAGGGGCAGCTCTGCCCAACGCTTCGTCCCCGAATGCTCGGCTTACAGGCGTGATGCTGATGGACTATTATTTTAATAAATTCACCGCAACATGTTATTATTTTATTCATTCATCAGTACTATGTACCTTTGACGTGTAACTTTAAACGCCAGTCTGCCCTTGCAATGACAAAACATACAATACTAACGATATCATTAAAAATATTAACGATATAAACAATTAAAAAGATGGACTCACCTTGAGCCCAGGGAGCGAAAATTATTGTTCCACGAAATATTCGTAATGCTGCAAGATCGACGAGCGGCATTGTCGCGCGACAACGAAGCCCACGATAATTGTTTCAGGTGACGCGAGACAAATGTCGCGTTTGTTTCAAGCAACCCTTATTTATTCGTGGAGCCATTCATTTCTGGAAAACAATTTCGGAGAACGTTGAAATATTCGATCTGAATCGAAATCTTGACGTATTGCTATTGGGAAAGTGCATTTTGTAACTGATATTTTTAGTTTCAAATGTTAAAACTTAAATATAAAAGGTACCTACACCAATTCCGTACAAAAATGAATCATATTTCGTCGAACATTAAAACTAGTTACGGGCGTGGTTCAGAGGTGGAAGGTAAAAGGAAATGAATTTGTTATTTTAGGAACAAAAGAAATTAAGGACCCTTGGACCCGAATCCAGTGGACCGTTATTTTACTGTAGAATGTATTTTACAAAGGTTAACAAAAATAACGTCACTGACGTATTAAAATAAATAAAATGGTATTATATATCATCATCATCATCATATCAGCCGAAAGACGTCCACTGCTGGACATAGGCCTCCCCCAAGCGTCGCCACATTGACCGGTCCCGTGCGTCTCGCAACCAGCGGATTCCCGCAACCTTCACCAGGTCATCGGTCCACCTGGTGGGAGGCCTTCCAACGCAACGTCTTCCGGTTCGCGGTCGCCACTCCAGAACCTTTCTGCCCCATCGGCCATCCGTTCTGCGAGCAATGTGCCCTGCCCACTGCCACTTGAGTTTGGCAATTCTTCGGGCTATGTCGGTAACCTTGGTTCTCTTGCGGATCTCTACATTTCTGATTCGATCACGCAAGGAAATTCCGAGCATAGCCCTCTCCATTGCCCTTTGAGTGACTGTAAGTTTTCTGATGAGGCCCATTGTAAGCGACCACGTCTCAGATCCATATGTCATCACTGGCAACACACACTGGTCATAGACTTTCGTCTTGAGACACTGTGGTAAGTTGGACGAGAAGATACCGCGCAACTTCCCGAACGCTGCCCAGCCGAGTCGGATTCGACGGTTGACCTCTTTCTCGAAGTTGGCCCTACCCAACTGGATTGTTTGTCCCAGGTAGACATAGTCGCCCACAACTTCGAGTGTAGAGTCTCCTACCTTGATAGGAGTGGGTGTAACATGGGCATTCAACATCACCTTGGTTTTGTCCATGTTCATTCTAAGACCCACTCTTTCGGAAGCACTACTGAGGTCATTGAGCATTTTACTGAGGTCCTCCATGGTCTCAGCCATAACCACTATATCGTCAGCAAACCGAAGGTGAGTGATGTACTCGCCATTGACGTTGATGCCTAGCCCTCTCCAGTCCAGAACCTTGAAGACATCCTCCAGTGCAGCGGTAAACAGCTTCGGAGATATGACGTCTCCCTGTCTCACACCTCGCTGCAGAAGGACTGGTTCCGAGGTCTGATCCTGAAGTCGAACTGACATGGTGGCGTTTTTGTATAAACACTTCAACACTTCGATGTACCGGTAGTAAATTTGGCACCGTTGGAGAGACTGCAGTACAGCCCAAGTCTCGATCGAATCGAAGGCTTTCTCGTAGTCCACAAACGCTAAACAGAGAGGCAGGTTGTACTCTTCGGTCTTCTGTATAACCTGCCGCAGCGTATGTATGTGGTCTACGGTGCTAAAGCCTTTACGGAATCCGGCTTGTTCGGGAGGCTGGAAATCGTCAAACCTGCGCGCGAGACGATTCGTGATGACTCTTGAAAACAGCTTGTAGACATGGCTAAGAAGTGTGATGGGCCTATAGTTCTTCAGTAAGGCATTGTCACCCTTCTTGAAGAAGAGTACCACCACACCCCTGCACCATGCCTGTGGCGTTTTCCCTTCGTGTATGACGGAATCAAACAGCTTCTGAAGGGCCTTAAGGATTGGTTTTCCACCCGCCTTCAGGAGTTCGGCCGTAATTCCGTCATCACCCGGTGCCTTGTTGTTCTTAAGCTGTTTCAGAGCCATCCTAATCTCATACAGGCTGACGTCCGGAATGTCTTCGGTATAGTGTCGGGTCAATCTAGCTCTAGGGTCTTTCGCTAGATTCGCGACGGGTTTACTGGTTGACGTGTACAGCTGCCCATAGAATCTCTCGATCTCCCTCAGAAGCTCTGGTTTGGCGGAAACGATCCTGCCATCATCGGTCTTCAGTTTCGTGAGCTGGCTCTGCCCTATAGACAGATCTCTTGCAAAGACCTTGGAGCCCTTATTCCGTTCAATTGCGTCTTTTATACGCTCAGTATTAAAGCGGCGGAGGTCGCTTTTCAAGGACTTTGAGATCCGTCTATTTAGCTGCCGGTATTTCACCGCATCGTCTGAAGACTGCAGGATCATCTCACGCCTCTCCTTCATTAGCTTGAGAGTAGGATCAGAGAGCTTTTTGTTCCTATCTGTACGGCGGGTCTTGAAAAACTTAGACCCGACCGTATGGACAGCTTCCACGAACCCATCGCTGTAATCGTCCACGGAGCTTCCTAGGCACTCGAAACGATTCTGGAGTTCGAGCTGAAAGTTCTCGGGGTTTTGGACCTGGATCTGTGCTGGGCGGAGCGTGGACTTCACCAGTCGAGACCTTTCAAGTTTAACATTAATGTTCAATGTGCCTCTTACCATGCGGTGATCGCTCCCGGTTTTAACCGAATTGATCACAGAGACATCATTGAACACTTGCTTCTTGGTTGACATGATGAAGTCGATCTCGTTTTTAGTTGAACCATCGGGGCTTTGCCAGGTCCACTTCCTGTGCTCACGCTTTCTGAAGAAGGAGTTCATCATGTAGAGGCCCTCCTTCTCCATAAAACTGGCCAGTAGGTGACCCCGGTGGTTCCGGCGTCCAACTCCAAATTGCCCCACTTGCAGCTCATCCACGTCTCGTTTGCCCAGTTTTGCGTTGAAGTCCCCCATGACAACGGTGAAGTGAGTTTTGAAACCATGCATGGCTCTAGAGATATCCTCATACATGGTCTCTACCTCGTCGTCGGGATGTGCCGAGGTCGGGGCGTAGACCTGTATGACCTTCAGCGAATATCTTGCGGATATTCTGAGTATAAGGTACGCCACCCTGGTCGACACACTCTCGATCTTCACCACGTTGTTCACAAGGGACTTGTGGACGATAAACCCGACACCACCCTGGGACTGTCGGTTACCCTCTCGGAAATAGAGCAGGTTACCGGATTTGAGGATTATCGAGTCCTCCCCCTCTCTTCGGACTTCCGATAACCCTATAATACTCCATCGCAACCTACTCAATTCTTCCTCCAGTTCGGCTATCTTCTCGTCGGTCCGGAGTGTTCGCGTGTTATATGTTCCCAGGTCCAGTCGTCGGTGTTTATTGGGGTAGCCGGGTCCACTCCGGGGATTCTTAGCACCCCTTGCCACGCCATCGCCTCGACCGCTACCGTAGCCGAGGGTAGACGGGCTGCCGGGCACTCGGGGCCGTTTTTTCTGTGTGCTGATCATTAGGATTGGGGGGTTTTGCCATAATCGCCACGCTTGGCAGGCGGGTTGGCGATCGCAGTTTGTTGATAAAGTGCACAGAGAACGCTGCTGCCCATTCTCTGGAGTGTCCCTTAGTCGCCTCTTACGACACCCACGGGAAGATATGGGATGGTGAAATTCTTTACGTCCGTCACCATACGGATATTATATATATTATATATTAATACGATTTTGCGACGAGAACCATATTAAAAGCTTCGACCGATAAATTTCCTGAATACTACACCTAGATAATAAATTTAACGAGAAACTGAGACCTGCTTTAAAATATTGAAAATGTAGGATAAGAACAAGTGATATGAGCAAATGTATTATTTCTAAAGTAAGATATACCCCGTTAAAGCTACTCAATCGAATAGAAAATGCTTCAGACGATATTAAAATGAAAACCAAAAGTGGTATTTCAATTGAAAGTAAAATTGAAAATTAGTGTCCCGAAAAGTTTAGAGGCATTGATTATAAATTAAGCTAGGTGTCCTAATGAAAGTGGACATAATTTTCAATTCAATTTTCTACGTGAAAATGCTTTTAAATCTAATTTTGTTCATCCTTTATTATTTTAGAAGTAAGTCCTAATTTATTTAAAGCATTAGTGATAACAGTAGCAGGTTATGTTATCCGAAACTATTCCTGTACTTGCTCAGAATCTATGTGAGGGTGTGTAATGTCGGTTCGTATAGACAGGGCAGGGACATGGACCCTACTTAGGGCTCATTACCGCAGTCGAGTGGCAGCTTCCTTATTTAATATGTGGAACGAAAGGACCTGCCCGCTCATGTGTGTAAGTAGTCATCGCTTCTATGTTGGGGCCTTCAAATTCAGGTAAAATGGAATTTGTTTGACGTACTTCTGTCAAATAATTCGGTTTTGCTTCAATCAAATTGGTGTGATTGTCGGAATTCGTTTGATTTTATTTTTTTTACCCTTTGAATGTGAATGTTTCTGTTAAAATTTTAATTTACGAGTTTCGAATATCTGATACGTTACTTTCTGGCCTGGTTATATTTCGCGTCATCGGTTTTCATATTTTCATATTGTAACTGCCATTAAATAAATGACATCCTTTTCAATTCGTTAAAATCTGTCCATATTTCCTCATGAAATCATTTATTTAAAAATAATGGTAGAACTATTATCCTCGACACTAAATAACAGAAAATTTCCAAGCTTATAAAAGGGAATGCTTTACAAAACAATTGTCAAATGGTTCGGCATTTTTACCGATACAGAAAAATGAAGGCCACAACAAGGAAAAGTCAACACAACGAATGTATTTGATGGCTCACGATTAACTATAATGATCTGATCGATTAATCTTTTCCTTTTGCTTTATTTCTTCTCCTCTAATGTATTATGTATGTTTGGCAATACGATATTTGAAAATAATTGTTTATTCACCATCTGTATCGGATTTTGAGGAAAATCTATTCGTGTTTGCTTGCGTGGGAGGCAGATATTCTAATGGTACTGATAACTAAATTGTTTATGATACGTTAAGTGCCTACAGGCTGGTCTGTACCTAACCTACCGTAAAACGGTGACCTTTAGCAAACATCGTTAATATCAAACTGGAACTGACTGCTCCTAATGAATACGCAGAAAGGTCATCGGATAAGCCGCATTATAATTAGATACGATTGTTTTGACGATGATACGATTCTCCTTGCAATAATATTAAATATTGGTGTAATCATCTATAGAGCAACTAGCATAATAACATAGGGCAACATAATTCCAAAAAACTATCAAGCTACATAAACCTTAAGTGAATGGTAGTGCACCATTTGTCTAAAACCCTTCTTTCACTTTTGACAAACGAGCCTCATTCGATTTATTTCGGTCCCCAAAATATAAAAAAGTCTCTCAACGAAAAGATTTTACTTTTTAAATAATAAATGAGTGAACTCTTAATGTTTGAGTATAATATTCTCCTTCTAGTGGATGTCCAGACCCCAAAAGCTGGCATTTTTAATGTGAAAATTGTCGGTATAATATTTGGTATAATTAGAGAACAGGTTTATGTTTCTCTCCTTTGCATAAAATAGTGATGACGGTGTCTGTCTTTATTAAGAGGATACTTTTATTTGAATAATGTTCTAATAAGGGTTAAATGCAGAATCGTATTATGTTACTAAGTTCATATTAATAGAGAGTTGTTATTTGATATTTGTTTCCATGCCCACTAATGAAAATATGATATATATTACGTTTACTAATTACGCAGGATACGGTAAATGCCATCAGAGTTTACTACGGATCTAAAGACCATAATAGAACTTTAAAGAGTGTATCATTTATGTAGACTGTGTGATACTTATTTGTTAATCACTTTACAAACATTACAAGTCCTTCAAAAATAAATCCGGAGATAAAAAAAATACTCAGATTATATCGGCGCACCATTCAGCCATAAAAAGTGCGCACAGAATTTTTAAATTTCTCCAACTTCAATTTTTCATTCCGTCGTGGTAAATTAAAGTTCAGGGAGTCCTAGGAAGGTAACAGGTGTTCAACGAGCAGGTCTTCATGAGCTCGTATAGGTAAGTTTAAAAACAATTTGCTGCAGTAAAACATTAGATACCTACTTCAGGTTTACGAGACCCTTTTGTCGAGTCTGATAAAAGATATGATGAAAACATAGAGAGGAGCGGTGTGTGAGTATATTGTTATCGTTATGTACTAAAAGTTTACCGTATACTTATACCTATGTAGGTAAAGTTTCAAAGAAGTGTTTTGGTATACATATTAAATTATCTATCTCAGTAGGTACGTTTTTTGGTAAAACATTTTAAGAAAAAGAAAACCTACTAGACTGATTAGTTTTAAGATTTTGAGATAAAATTATTCTTATTTTTATGTTTTATTTAAGGTAGTTTTATATCGCTACAGAATATATAGTTCTCAGTCTGCTTTGTATTTTTAAATATGTAAGAAGTCTAGAGCAGATTGCTAGTTTTATCCTGAATATTTTCCTTTGAGAAAAATAATGAAGCGTTTCTGCTTACTAATTTTCAAGTACCTACCGCTTTATTTCGCTCGCTATAAAAAATCCGCTGAAGCGCTGTTTAATTTATTATCAATTAATTATTATACCCGACGTTAATTTTCCTTCCTAAGATAATTTATTATCTTATTTTGTTTTATATTCGTCGGAGATGTTCAATATAAAATGTGATAATATATATCGCGAAGATTTCGAGTGTTCGTTAATGGCGTTAACAGCGGCTCGATTGAGGAGCTGGTAATTATGCAAATGAGGATGTTTCTCTTAATTTTATGCCTTTAATAAACGTGTAGCCTCGGCTTTATGTTCATTTTAATGCGCCACGAAATGTAAAATGCTAATCAAGTTACGTTTCGTTTTTGAGGATATTGAGTATTTTATTCAGGATTAGATTAGGTATAATTTGTTTATCCTGAGATCCATTTCCGGTCAGCCAAATTATTTACATTGTTTCGAACTCAGTTCACTCTGCTATAATATGGTACAGTACTCGATCGTGCCTTGACTTACGCAAAAGTAAACACTAAGCATTCGACTAGTGTTGTTAGAACTAAAAAGACGCTACTTTCTTTAATTCCTCAGTCATCTCAAATGTAGCAATCATCTCCATCTTTAGTCATCTCTTATAGTAGTACTTGGGTATTTTCAGTAATCTAATCATTTGAAGTACCTACTCCTTCTTCTTCGTCGGTACACTCTTGGCGGAGCGGTCGTGTCGTGATCATAAAATTGCAGTGAGACTACGGGCTGCCTTAATTATTAGTCACACACAGTCATTTTAAAGCAAACTCATTACCATGGAAATCCTTCTCTAGGTACCTATCTAAAGATGTTCCCCGTCAATTCAGTTATATATTGACTCAGTATCACAGTGTGTTCTTTCCCCCCCCCACACATACAGGGTGTTCACGTTTAAACTCGCACATCTATCTGTGACAACGTCCCTGTTTGCCCCCTTTCCTCACGTCAACTCAAATCAAATCATTTTGTTTGCCGAGTGAATATGTATCGGTTACATCTCGCTGTTTCATGTGAGGAGTTCTGTGAGAAATGTGTATCAGTCTGCTGATTGACGCTCATAATATCTATTGGAAAACATACCACGTTCTTGTTTACCCTACAGTAAAATAGTAAGGAAATGCAAAATACACCTAAGGGTTACTATTCGCGTAAATTTGTGCTAGATTCGATTTATTTACCGAAAGTAGGTAGAATAGTTTGTAATGTACACTATTATAATACAAGTAACAAATAAATACTCTTAAGACAAAATAAGGTTTAACCATTAAGAGTTCTTCAGGTTGAACTGGGTGTGATATGTTCAACATCTATGATTTTCTATAGATGGTCAACATTTTTTAGTACAAGATATTTATAGAGAGCTAGAGAAGGAGTTGTGTAACTATTTTGGTGTACCATTAAGTGTATTCTAGATACCAACTTGTTTACCAACTTGATGTAATTAAAGTAAATTGCTGAATTTCTGGTACAGCATTTATTAAGGAACGGTGAAGAAAATATACAGGAATGTTAAATTATGAAACGCGGAATATGTATGCGGAAGCGGAAGCGAATGTAAATAGCACCTCAGCTTACCACTAAAGTCTCAATCGAACAGAACTCGCTGAAAACAAGTTTAAATCTCAAACTACTCACTACATCTTCCGCTGGGTAAGGCACAATAACAGTAGGAGATGTGCGATACTATATTGTTCTGCTTATTGTTGGCATAATGTTATCTGATTTGTTGCTGTCTCAGTTTCAAAACAGTTATTTGCCGAAAGATTTAGGATTAAAATAAATAATAACTATTTATTTCTTCTTACATATTGTGTGTTTATTGTGAAAATTGTAAGTTTCTTAGTAACAATCTTTTGTATCATGACACCTGAATTAGTTCTTAACGATACAGCTGAAACTCTTAAGTAATAGATTTTTACATGCAATTGTTTTTAATTAACACCAGAGTACGTTACTAATCTTATATACTTAAGTAACTTACCTGTGTTAACATCAATCCATTATCTTTTTCAGCAGTCCATTAGTACCCACGACCTTTCCCAAATTTCTTATTATACCAAATTAATAACCTTCGCATTATTTTCCCTATCCTGCGAGCCACCCTCCTGTGACCACCCTTCTAATTACCGCATCACATTAATGTAGACCTCGCCACATTGTACCGCATTATCTGTCTATGGCCAAAGTCAAAGTCAAATCGTTTATTTCAATAAAGTCATTTTAAATGTCAAAAATTTCAATAATTATTATTATTAATTCTACTGGCCATTGGCAAAGGTAGATTGTTATGGAGAAGAACGGGTAAGAAACTCTACGATGGTCTGACTAGGGATGGGCCAGTCTACGTTCTACTAAACCTGTCAGGACAAAAGCGTTTTGACGTAGCGACATCTGACTCGCCTTAATAAATACTGAACTTTGATCAGTACCTAATGGTGGTTAGTAGGAAATCGTGGCGTTATGTGATCATGTTGGGTCACGATTATTTTTAACTAGTGCCCGTCAATTCATTTTGGTATTTTTTGTCTCCAAAAGAATGTAAATATACATCGCCGCCGCATACATCGCTGACAAAACTCTCAAACCGAATACTTCAAGAGTTTTGTTTATAAGTTGAGTCCAATTAATTTAATTTCAGCATAATATTCTACATGTAGTCTTTTATAATTAAAGCCTAATGCTTTGATAGACATCCTAATTTAATGTTTTGAAAGCGCCGGCTAACTTAACTTTTCCTCCCGTTAGAAACACGCTGGCGCTCTGTATTTTTATCCATTTTATTTGGATAAACAATTTTAAATTAGACCAGCATTCCATTGACAGTGGCGAACAGCGCAAAAACTAAATTAAAAGTTTCTTTACGTCGTTCCGCGTAACTTCCGCAATCAGAGCCGAGGCTTAACTTAATGAGCAACTCTTGCCAAACCAACTTAGCGATACTAAAAACATTTTAAAATGAATCTGTGTCAAAAAAAAATGCCTATATTACGGGAGAGCTGTCTTACCCTTTCAGGGGTGGAAGAGGATCATAAAATCTCCATAATATATCGCGGGGCATCGCAGTAGCGTAGCCTTGTCAGTGGAGGCGTAACTTTAAGCTGGCAAATTCCCTTTGTTAAGTATGCCGTTTCACTGACTTTTCAGTGAGGATTATTTTCAGCGGATGGATGCTGCGGGATGGGATGGGGGGGGGGGGTTAAAGTTTTATTGCGGGTAGTTAGTTATCGCAGCGAGACGGCTCGCTTTATGTGTTTGCCTAGGAGCAAGGCGCTATTGTGCGAGTATTCTGATATTCTCATGTTATCTTAAGTTAGTAAGAGTTTGTTTGTTTTGGAATATTTGGTGAATACGATTGTTTTGTAGACAGGTATATTATGTAATGCCGCCTCCACACGCTTGGCGAACAATGGCAAACAGCAAACACGAAACAACAAACACGAAAGTGTGGATTGGATGGGTGTTTGTTTTTGTTTGCCTGTTTTTGTATGTAATCTCCCCTGTTCGGCATCGGTGTCGGTTTTTATGCACAAATCAAAAGGTGTTTGACAAACTTGTTTATCCAGATTTATTGTTGTGTATCCAGACGCTTGTCCAGTTCAATAGTACGCGCGAGCTTGCGGGGGGCGGACGGAGTTAATAGTGGTGATACTAAGCTAAATTGTAAGAAAAAATGTCTGATTGGTCGGAGTTTAACTCGAAAGTAATCGCTGCCACAATAAGCTCGTCGTCCGCCATGTTTGCCAATCCGGAATATACAAGCACATTCGCCAAGCCTGTGGATGCCGTGTTTGTGATGGGTGATTGTGGTCAGTGATTGGCACGTGTTTGCTGTTCGCCACTGTTTGTGGCAAACCGCAAGCGTGTGGAGGCGGCATTAGGTTTTATGTTCCATTATTTCTTATGTTCCACTAAAGAGTAAATTTTTCAAACGAAGCCTTATGAATCAACTCACAAATAAGACATTAATAGTCTTGGCAAAAAACTTGACTATAAAACTAGCATGTGCGACCGAGTCCTATGAAGTACGGCGGTCGTGACAACTTGCGACTGCGCTTGCACTACTAGTAGCGCAGTTGTCCAACACCGCATTTGTTCAACACCGGCGCTCAGGGCACTTCCACATAGTTGATTAACTACAAACACTGGCTGGAATGGCTTTTTCACTTCGTAAAGTTGAGTGAATGTAAGGTACCCCCAATATCCCTTAAAACAAAATAAAATCGAATGAACTCAATAAACGCTGTTCACCCAATTCTAAACAACATGAACACCACAATTATAAAGCCTGGATCTCATAAAACAGATTTATATTTTTTTAAAGTATCCCACAAAATCGTATGGCCCCTTTTTTGCGAGAGCTTTCTTTTTTCCGTGAATTTATTGCGAACGGCCTGTGCGTGCATAGACTGTTATTGGACAATATTTCCCGCGCCACGCCGCGGACCAATGAGCAGGCTCGTCGATATTAAACTGAAATAGCGCACCCATGAGTGATGAAACAAACGCTCTGCTCAACGAACTCGGGAGGAATTATTCATAAGTGGGTGATATGAGAAATTCGGAGAAGAAGCGATGCTAAACGATTTCGATATCAGGGAAACTATTCTTTTACTGTTTTTAAGATGAAGCTGTTTGGATCTTTCAGGATTATAACATCAAAAAACCCCTCCTAACGGCAAATAATTTCGCCGTCACTTTATCACAATTATTAACTTTAATATACAAGTGCTGTCACTATAAACGCAGCTATTCCTAATCCATCATATTTCGTCGCAGATTTAATTAACGCGTGTCATCCCTGCCCTGCCCCCTCTTGTCCCCTATCCCTTATCCCCGCTATCCACCTGTCTGTCCGCGCCTTATATTTCAATCAGGGCATGTTAACGATGGTCCCGGCATCAATCTTACTCATTTACATTTTATTTCGGAATAGAACACCTTTATTAAAGTTTGTGTTCTTCTCTCGATTACGAGATTATTGATTTTTGGATATTCTTTCTTTGTTGGAACTGAAGATATTTAGTAAGCCTACTAATTTTATAAATGTGAAAGTTTGTATTGTTCTTATTTCTTTATAACGCAAAAACGGCTCAACGGATTTGGATATACTTTTGCATGCACATAGTTTATAACCTGGATTAACGCATAGATATTTTTCATCGCAGTACACTGTTCCCTTGGGACAATAAAACACTATTCACGTGGGTGAAGCCACGGGAAGAAGCTAGTTTAGCATAAATCTTGATATTTTACCCAACTTCGGGCAGGTAATGTTTTTCGAGCGTATGTATGTTTGTCCATTTCTAAAGCACGCTCTATAGCCCAAACGGCTTGACAGATTTTGTCATATGAGGTGTCGTTGGATTAATACGCTATATAATTTTAAAATATGGTGCCCCCCTAAAAAAAGAGGGTGATACAATATTTTTTCTTTTTTCTTTATCATAAAAATATAGGTATCAAATGAAAGCTAAAACCAAAAAGGCTGAAATAAAACAAACTATTATAAAAACAAAAAACCCGACTGCTTTGCTTGAACTGCGAACTTTTAAAATAAACATTAAATCTTATGAGGTGCTGCAGGCAGGGACAAACCAAATTGATAGAGAAACCTACCAAAACTTCGTTTGTCACCGCTACCAAATACTAAGGATCCACAACCTTGGTAATTTTGATTTCTTCATGACAAAGTTCGTTGGTCACTGTGGCTCAGGCTAAATTTAATATCAAAAAACTACTCTACTTTTCAAAGTCGTCTACTTTTCAAAAGGTCTGTGAAGTATTCAAAAAAAAACTAGGCAACCCCCCCCCCCATCCCCACGATTGTCGCTGGTCCACTAATGCCACGATAACCTTTATTCGTACAAGATTATTTGCGATGCCTCTACTATCGGATTATTCTATCTTTTATTCGGCAAGGGAAAAGAAAAGTTGTCCAAATAAGTACTTGTAAATGTTTGGTAATTTTTGAAGGCCCGCGATCCCAACTCTCGGTTCGTTGGAGATAAAAATAATCCTGATCGTCCGTCGTCGTGAGTCGTGAGTGTGATTGGATGCTCCGTGAGCCCGTCATCGAGAGCTTATCGTGATCGAGAGCTTATCGTAATTCATTAAAACGATATTTGATTGGATGCTGAGTATCGTGATCGGGAACGTTTTTAGAGCATTTTGTGTAAAACGCCTTTATGTAAAATTAACATGAATATTGTAATTGTAACTAGTATGTGTGTTGGATAGTATGAAAATAATTTGAAATAACATTGCTATGTTTTTGAAAAAACAAATGTTCGTGGCACTGAAACAATTTTAAATAGTTCGTCAGTTATGTGAAATTAGATCCACGAAGTACTGAAAAAATCGTCTATTCTAGACCAAATAACATAGAAAAATAAAAATTTGAAGACTGAAATTGTAACGTAGGTACTAAGAGTAAAATTAGAAACAGGCTCGTGTATTATTAGAAATAATCTCTCATAATATAGTACTTAAGCTAATTAGGAATATTTGTAGCTACTATTTAAACTAAACTAACAAACTTATTTAATTTGAAGAGCTTTTCAGGAGTGCTTCAGAATCAAGTAAAGGTTATTGAGCGACATGCTAACGTGCGCCTTAGCTACCATAGTTACAAGTGTAATGGTTTATCTTACTTTGATTTGTTGTGAAAACAATGAAAATGGGTTTTTCCATCTGGAATTTATGAGTAGTAGTCCGTAGTCTGGATTCGAGCGCGGTTGATGGCAATAAGCTCGCCTCCTGTTATATAGGACTTAAACATAACTGGCAAAATGTGGCGTGTATAGATGCAGCTCTAATAAAATATGGCGTGTATAGATGCAGCTTTAACAAACCCTTGTGGGGATACAGGCGTAGTGTTATGGTATCACCTAGCGATACTGTTTCCTTATTGACACAAGCAATTTTTTTTAACCCTTTCGATGTTTTCCTTTACTTTACTTAGAGTGAACTGGGCCTAACTTACTACTCGTAAGTCGGGACCGTTTCTACTGGCCCACTGCTTCATTCTTACAATGATAAACAGTAAGTGACCTGGCTGACATGAGAAAACAAGTTCAACAAACATCAATAACCGAAGCTCATCATGCGACCAGCGCCACATCACAGTATTCCGCAGAATTCACAGGACAAATGCCGGGGCCATTTGCAAAGAGATAAAATTGCCAGCGCACGCAACGGCCAGCCAATGCGGGCAGGCGGGGTGATGTGGCCAGGCGGGTAATGTGGGCCAATTCCCGGGGAATGTGGGCAGCGCACGTCCGCACCGCTCCGTTATAGGCGATGGAGAGCATCTTGCGCATTTATCAGTCCGTTTGTAATTCGATTTGTACGTTTTTGATCGTTTACAAACGGTTTGATGGGCATTGTTGAAAGATTGAGTCGTAATACTATATCGGTGGGAGAGATGTTGTTGTATCTGATTTATTTGGCCATGACACCTTGTATCCTATTTAATGTCCTTGGCCCTATTTATTGGCTGAACGAAGCGGGCAAGGAAAATATCGTGTGCCTTCTGATAAGCCCTAACTCAATGAAGATCTATGACATCCACCAACCAGCACGGGGTCTAGACGTGGAGAGAAGTCCTGTGTCCCAAGAATACGTTATACCTAGGCTGATTTTACATGCCATGTACGAAAAATATGACACTGACCCCCGATTTCTAAATTAAGCATTTGAAGTTGAGTATTTGTCAAACTGTACACTAATGTAGGGTTTGACACGTTCTTCACTCCTTCAATTCAGAAATCGGCACTTAACTACCAAACGCGTCACTAAATATTCCTAATTAATTTGTTAATCTCTTCAAACACCTAAACCTGAAACTCTAGAAAGGCGCATTTAATATAAGCTCTGTTTCCCAATCCACAAAAGGATCTTCTAAGTCGAGTTGGACCACTCGAGGCTGTCACAAGGAAACAATCGCCGTAATGATTAGTGCCGACTACCCGCAAGATGACGTTAATTCTCGGCTCGACAATCAGCTCGGATTAGAGCGCGCCGAATAAAAACAAACAAAGCCGCAGAGCGTGACGAGGGTAGGACCGCCCTTATCTCGCCTACCAAACCTTGACTTGTTCTCAGAGGGAAAAACTGTTTAGGTTCGGAAAAACGCGACTTCTTTGCGGCTAATTGTTTGGTCTTGAAATTGGTTAATTAAGTTGTTACAGCTTTTGGAAAAAATCTTGCTGGACTTGAAATTAAAGACTTTTTTTTAATTTAGTTTGGACTAGCTGTTGCCCACAACTGTGTCCGCGTCAAACTCTTAAATAAAAAAATAAATTAATAAACCTTTATTTTAAAACAAGCTTTTTTCGTATTCTTCTCAGCAAACCCATTGATTTGATACCCATATCATGGCAGTCTACAAAAATAACTAGTCCGCCATCAAGGACTGTCCGTCATATTGCATTTAGACGTCATTAAGCTAACCATGCATTGTCATCCAAACTAAACGTGTATGTAAAATTTAATCTTAATCGGTGAAGGATAACTGCTTTTAAATTCAGTTGCAAGATTTGACCCGAACACACTTACATACATACATACATACGTACACTGCAAGCTAAATAAAAGCTTGTAAAAACTCGGAATCCTAACGCTATTTCTAAAATAAAAATAGTCTTAGTTACTCCTTATAACATCAACTATTTGCCAGTGAAAGTCTCGTCAAAAGTGGTCCAGCCATTTCGGAGATTACCTGAAATAGATAGACATTTTTTTTTATGATACCATATATACTTTTATATGGTATTACAAACAAGCACTTCAATTTTTTTAAAATTAAATACATCATCTCATCATCTGCATCTATCTGTTGCTTTTATTCCAATTTATTATTTCGAGTCAGCACTTATCTCATTCATCCATCTTTCTCTATTAATCGTCATCTCAGTACTCTAATCTAATCCTCATTTAAAATAACCATTTGGCTCATGATAACAACAAACAAACAAACAGTACCAAATCCAATTCAGACCTTCCATTTTAAAATTGGGTAAAACAGCCCCGCCGAGTTCAATGCTACCCACTCCTAATACAAACTCGATAAATAAAGTAGCTGTAGCGCTTCAGGTGCGAAAACAAAGGAAGGCGTTGATAAATTGTGCTAGAAATTTTGTGGGACCGCGGCGAAGGTTTTCTTTAAATCGACTTCGGTGCAAGGCGGTGTAACATTGTGTGTGTTGTTGGTTCGCAGGAGAATATAATGTGGAGGAAAGCAAGCCGTTAATTAACTGCGCGAGTGTTTCGTTCTCACGTTTACTTGCGGTTGCAGTTCTGTTGGTTTTGTAAAAATGTGGAGTAAATTATCTCACTATTAACACTGATTGCACGAAGAGTGGTATATTTATTTAATGAAGACCCAGAGTTCATCGTTTCACAGCCCACTCCTTCACTCACACAGGAGGTCTGTGTTCTATCAGTGGAAATATTATAAGTTCAGCATGCATATTATGCTTCTACAGGAAGAGTCCAACAGACTGAAAAACAAGAAAATGATCTATGCATTGAAGAGTCAACCTCGATTATCATGTCATCAAATCCGACGGTAAAACATTAATTAAACAACGTTCCAATCCAATTCAAAGATATGGAACCGGTAATTTCTGAAGAAAACTTATTAATGCCTTCTGCGAATCACTTACCGCGTTTTACTTTCAATATGCCATGGTGTTACTTCTTTGATTTGACGAAGGCACTTAAGGTATTCGATGCTTTCCTTCAAAGCATTTTCCAAGAGCTTTCTTTCATCGTTAACTGGAAAACTGATCAGTTTATTTACAGGTTCTTATGCTTGAATAGCTAAATGTTCAGCCATTTCAATAGGGCTAGATTGCGATATAAAAGTGTTAAATATTTGTAAGTCTGTCTGTCTGAGTTATTGCGCAACATTTACAATCTAATAAAACTTTTTATTACTTTCAACTTTATTTATATTTTTCTATTTTATTTTTGTAAAGGTGAGACCATCCCTAAAGTATCTTAAAACTGTCATAAAGTTGCTGCGTCTAGCCTGGATCAAGTCTGCCAAAAGTTCATAAAAACTTATATGATATCTCATAAATATCCTGAAAATATAGCTAGACTACTTTTAAATAAAATACAATAGGTAAATGTCAACCTACGACACCTTTTCCAAATTATTTACATATTTAAATATTTTATCATAGTTTCTGTGTTATTAGACAGATACGTCCAACGCAACGACGTGACATTTACGACAGTTAAACTGCGAGTCTATTCTTGGCCAAAATCAAAGTGTCTTGACGTATTTATTAAATTTGTACCACAATTACGTGTCACCGTGAGCCATTCTAAATATTTCAGGTGAATAATTATGCCAATAGAATGTATTTAATGTGCGTTCTTCCACTTATAACTATATTAACCGGGCGCTTCAAAGAATCGCAGGCACATTGTCGGCGCCGCCGCCGCCGCCGCCGCCGCCGCGCGCCGGCCGGTGCTTAAACCCCTTAATGCCATTATTATGGTTCGCTAGTGCCATATATTTAGTACGTTAGCGTGTCTCCCGGAATAATAATTGTATACCTTTCATAATAAATGTTGGCTACTTTATATTATAATTCGTCGTAACAGTTTTATTGGTTCTTTTAATATGATAATAACTCTATGTAGAAGTGTTTAGCCAGACTACGTCATAGCAGTTAAGCGTTGGTCTTTCGTGTCGCGAATTCAATTGGTTGGTTATTTATTTTGTACCTTTTGCGAGCTTTTACACATAAACACAGATTGACTAAAGTGACACAGCCAGTCGGCCATTCAGTTCGCTTACCATTTGTTTTTCCATCATTAACTACATTTTGATATATTATGTTTTTTTTTTTTATTTCCCTCAATTTTATAAATTATAAATAAAGTAGACAAAAAGCAGCCATCTCATGAGGCTTCAAAAAATTATACCTAATCACTGTCAATTTGAAAGTGCCTAAGAGACTGCTAGCAATTGTTTCGTTGAAGGACAATGCTGATTTTAGGCCAAAAAGCCAGGTCACGTGAAGAGTCAATAAACCGCTTGGAAAACTAGGTGGGCAGTGACCAAGACAACCACTAACTCCTAATAAGGTTAATATTTCTTCCACTTGTTGTTCGCTGCACCTGCAGTTATTTCTTCACTAACCATAGAAGTCCACTCATATCCTGCAGGTGCTACATCTAGGTTAGTTTAGATTAAGCGTCTCCTTTAAATCGCATTATTTATTTCATCAAGCAGGAACTGCGCTCACCTCGTAATAAGGATTAACTGGCTGACTCTCAGGCTCACACAACACGCTAGTTTAACTGCCAGTCACTTCGCATATTAGCCAGAGTAATGGGTACTTTACATAGTAATTTCCTTTAGATTAAAACTGTTACTACACAAGCAAACATTAGTTGTTTGTGTGCTCGGCGCTAAAATGTTGACTTTGCCCGATACGTGGTAGGGGGTAGGGACACGCCTCTGCCAAATACAAGCAGATCCGTTAGAAGGGGTGAAGGTGATATTTTGGATAAATTGGTAACTTGTGTATGATAGGCTTTTAGGAAAAATTTTGAAGTAAAAAAATAACTAAAAGAAAAACCTCTCGCTATATGTAAACCAATAACTGAATGAGAAACTACTTTTGATTTGTCTCAAAATTACTGTCAAAAACCCACTCTCTATGGTTTCTTATGATCGTCTTAGAATTGGAGATATTTTTTTTTATCGTTTTTAACTAAGACATTGTTACAAACATTTATTGAATGTATTAACATACCAACACAAAATAACGTGGGTTTAACAGCGGTATGTCAGACGCGGCAACCCGGCGCCACAACAAGTTCTTTAAATTGATTGTATTGCAAATTTCCAGAGGTAAGTCATTCATATAACATGGTATTCTAATTGCATTTCATTGTATTCATAACCATAAATAAATCTGATATTGATAATGTCCATAGAACGTAACATCACGCCACAGCCCGGTATTCCTCAAATGGTACACCCACATTTCGCCACAAATTCGGAATATTCTCAACAAATTAATAACACAATTTGGGGGAAAACGGACCCTAATCATTTTAATAAAACAGATTCCCGATAATTAGAAATATTGAATCACATTCTGTTCGACCTGAGAACTATTGACAGTCTAATCTCAACATCTGGAGTTAATTTACTAACTATACCGGGAGTGTTTAAGTCAAGAGTGAATAGGTTACTTCTAGGCAAGCGTGTTTCACCGTCGTCCACAACATCGCTAATAATCAGGTGAGATAGTGAGCAAACGCGAGTCTATCAATAATTAACAAAAGAATATCTAATATGAATGAATCTATAGTTATAACATAATACATTGGGTCTAAACAGCATCACATTTAAAGCGTTATCATTCATTCATACTTTTCATACATCAATAATTCAGTCAAAATTCCTCCTCGTTCCTTCTCTGTATTATAAGTAACATATTGGGTATTATTAATACATAACTCAAGGAATAGCGCGAGTTTACCGCGGAATATCTGTAATATTAATATCTAATTCGCGTAGTCGTTGACTGTATTTATTTTACAGCCATACTTGCGTTTACCCATTACTGTCCTACAGATATATTTACGACCGTATACTAACTTATGTTTGTGTATACTACACAAATGAAGTTTCGTTTTAGAGGACTTTGCAGTAAATTGCACCTCATTAGGAATTAAAAGCTTTTCATTTATGTTGGTATCTGTTACAATAGGAACACTGGAAGAGCTATAAATTAATTTTGTCGCCATATTTCTGTGAGATTTGTGTTGCTTTTTTCAATGCCATTAGTTCTTTTTGAGGCTTTTGGATCCACATTTATGGTTTTCTTCACTCGAATTAATATTGTAACATATATATATGTTACACTTACAAAGTTATTAACTTAGCCTTATAGAATCGTACACGCACAATTTCATTCACAATTAAGTATTCTTTACAATCCATTTATCCTCCCGTCTGCCAACACTTTCCTTATTTAATGCCAGATATCCCCGCACGTTCGTGGGGGCGCTCGCGACGTCTCCATAGTGTCTCAGCTCTCCGTCGCTCTCAATAAATATTTAAATTCAAAAGGTCCCGCGTCACATTACAAGTTAGTCGGATCTCTTTTAATTAAAGTTGCAAGTTTGATCGAGCCTCCAAGACGCGATGGCGCGGCGCGACGCCAAGCTAATGACTTATCACGACTTGATTAATTTGTGATAACCCGCGTGTCTCGTGTCGCGTGTCGTGTAAACCAAGTTTTTAGTTGACAACTTTGTTTTCGCGGGGCATGTGAGTCTGAGGGTGGGTACGTGGTTTATGACGCTGTATTAAGAGCTTTGTGGAGCTTTAGGTTTCGAAAGAGATAAATCTTAAACAAAGAACGTAAGTTAATTAATTCTAATGAGACTGCTATTATTAATTTCTATGTCGTAATCGTATGCAAGATAATTCTTACAAAGTAATATCATATTTCATTCTATTAGCAGTTTCTTCTGTGTTAGGTACACAGAAGAAACTGCTAATAGAATGAAATTTACTCTTCTTAAGAACTCAACTAAGCACATATTATCGACTAACTTGTCTGGCCAGTGCTTTATCAAGAAAGGATGAAGTTTCCTTGTTATCTTTTATTAGCTTCACAACTTTGCACTTCTAACAACAACGTGCTAACTTCTAAAATTGTAATAATAACTAAGCACCCGAGTATAAAGCCGATAAGCCGACATAAAAGCAACACAAAACCCATTTTCTTTATTTAACTTTGGACTTTTTCAGGCAGACGAATGAGTAAGGCCAAACAAAAATCAAAAGTTAAAAGCAACATCATCCAGCTTCCATAAAAATAAGCAGATTTCAGTATGACTAGAGAAAATAATATGCAGTGTAATAATGAAACAACATATATTCCCCTTGATAAAATCCTATGTGAATGCGATAAAACCGCACGCGCGCTACATAATATCTAAAAGCATTTCGCTATCCTATTTATTGAAAATCCTATATTCTTGCGGGAATGATAATTCAATTTCGTTTACAATACTGAATATTATATAAAGAGCAAGTCATATTTCAGGACCTCTCATTGTCTTTTCTACTTTTGCGGGTATTCCGCTCCGTTCCTTTACAGATTATTTTATTTTGCTTTTTCCTGCTTGATTACACTACAAAGTTTTATTTGTTTGCTTTGTGTACTGCCATTTTCTTTTTACGGCGGACTAGATTCTGAGATAATAATGCGGCGTTATTAGATGTTCCTCACGAGAAAAACATAGCATAGCATAATTGAATTGCGTCTTTTTAACTTATCATTATTTTCATCAACTTCAGTCTTTCTAAACCGACAACTTGTCATCGGTGTTCCACAAGGTACTATACTAAGTCTGATCTTCCAAACTTCATCTCGTATTCATTGATGAATAAAAAATATTCAAAGATACAACATTCCTAGCCCACCTAGGCAGCTGAATAACTTATGCCATAAGTTATTTAAGATAAATCTTATACATGAAGCGCTAAGAGAATGTGAATAATAGATAGGCTGTATGGATGTAGTGCGGCTAGCGATAAGTATGTAGGTGACCACAGTAATTATAAAGTTTGTTAAATACGGCTTGCTGAACGCGTATATAAGCCGTTGTTGGAGCCAGGAGGTGGCGGGGGGGAACAGAAGAGTGGGGGCTCTCCAACTAACCACATGAAAGGTAGTTTACTGGGCATCCGCAGAGCGTGGTTTCATTATATTTTTAACTTTATGAACGTAAGTTCTGTGTAACTGTGTCGGCTGTTTCATCATACTTTAGGAGTTTTGGCGGTCGATTTCATGAGCTTTGGGATTGTTCCATTTTATTCTTGAAATTAATATAACAGAGTTCGCAACTTTGAAAAAGTTTTTGAATGAAACATTTTAGAATAATATTAATCATACATTGTGTTTTTAGCTTGATGAATGACCTTAATTCTCATATTTGATGGCACCTCTTATTTCTGTCTAGTGCGAATGAGACGCTAGTGAGTCACCTCGACACAGAGTGGGTCGCGCAATAGTCTCTCTGCAACGAATTGCCAGTATTGCCACCAGTCAAAGAAGCCTTAAATAATATTGAGCCCTAGATATTCTACCCTCTTCAGTAAATGTTTCGAGGACTATACAGCGCACACACACATACAAAGAATACACGCAAATATGTAACAAAATGAAAAAAAAAATACAATACAATAATATGTACATAAAGACTATATTATAGAACGATGAAAAGTAAATAGGTAATAATATTTAAACACAAAACTTCCTTTGTCATTCCGTATTAGAAGTTATATTCATCATAGAGCATAAAAAATGTTTATTACTAGGCATCCCTTAAATTAAATGTTGCCAGCGAAATGAAATACTTTTTACGTAGGCCGTTACAGAATAACACCTCATTTGTCAAATTCGTAATAAAGAGAAACAGACAAAATGTTCATTTAAACGTTCATATTTCGTGACTTGAAGCACCAAAGCGTTCAAATAAAAGGATTATGGCAATTTCATGAGACAATCCTCCCGTAGGCTTCACGTATGAAATTGATTCACTTTTAAATTGCTGACAATGTTGAATGGAACGATGTATAAAGCCGGATTTGAATCCATATTGGACTTGAAAATTGTAATAATAGGTTTGTCAAATGGTTTAATTTATAACAATCTGCTATTGTTTTATATTTTCCTCTTGTTTATTAAGTCCTACTGCATAGTAGATGACAATTCAAATATGTTATATGAAAAGGACTTCCAAAAAAGAACGTGTTTCAAACTGTTCTGACTTTTATTTACCTTTTACGTTTATTTTATTTGTGTGACAGTTCTCTTTGTTCAACATATCACGGCACGTGTAATTCATCTAGAAAGGATCACTCATTCTATTAATGTTTGTTGTAAAGACAAATTACTTGAAAAATAAAACATTTTCCTGTCTGGCTTCCCGCTCGAGCTCCCTCGACCTTTTGTTTTCAATCCGCTACCATTCCACTCTCATTAATTTGGAATGCTATAGAAACGGTAATATAAATGAAAGGGGCTATTGAAAGCCATATTTAAAAAGCAATATTATTATAATATTATGTGCTGTATTTATTTGTATTTTATCTTGTTTCAGGTAAGTCTCTCTCATACACGTACGTTGAATGCGCGCGACTGCAGTGAAGCATCTCCAGGTACATAATCTTAATTTGCAACATAACCCCTGACTCCGGCGTCTTATCAACTGTGCCATTTGTTTGCTAACCACATGATCTGACGTCACGCTCGTAAACTTTAATTGCACCGCTTTTACTGCGCTATAAAAACAAGGTGCGCTATTTATAGGCGCGCGTCTCCGCGTGACGGCGCACGGCGCACGCCGATCGCACGCCCGTCATGGCGTGAGAAGCGCGCGTGCTACGCCCGGATCATAAATCGTGGGCTCATGCCTTCACATTATTTAACGCCGTTGTCACGTGAGCGCTGCACGCCCGACGTCATTTGTCGGCACATTTTTATTTACACGATATAAATAGGTTGCGATATTGCGTAGCGTCGCTGGAGGTGGGCACAGGCACAGGCTGCCAGCTGCTGACGATGTATGAACGCTTTTTGCGATGTTTTGTGAGGAGTTTCTTCTGAAGTTGTAATGCAGATAAGTTTTGAGACTTACATCGGATTTTTAATTAAAATAATGCAACAATATTTTATCCCGTCTGCGTCGTCGACGTATAAATTAATTATTGAAACTGCTATTTATTTTAAAATTATGTAGTTCTCGAAATTCAGTGAATAGCAGAATAACAATGTTTTAGATTAAAAAGAACTGAAGCAAGCAATTATTCTTTTATCTCATTTTCTGTTTACACAGAAGCACCACCAACCACAACAAACATAACTCTTTCTCAGAACAATACTCCATTTAAATTCAATTAAAACCTTTATTTGTGGATCGGTGTTCAAACGTGATTTCGCATTTACACCAAAAAAATGCAGTCTACCTCATATCCACACGCGTCCATTTTCTAAAGTAGAGTATTAAAACACTTGGAAAATATAATAAAAGTGTGGCGTAACTGTGCCGTGGAACATGTTGAAATGAAGCCTGGCAGCCTAGCTTGCCCGGCGGCGTCGCCCTTCGCTCTGCAAGCGCTGATTTTATTTCAGATATCCGTGTGCGGTGTGACGTATAGAGTGAAACTAATCGTTGTCGTAATTGTGCAAGTTGGGTAGCTGTTGGTTACTATGCGGCTAACCTAACCTGTCACTACTTAGTAGCGAGCTCGGAATTCTGCGAAAACTTTAATAGCAGCTGCGGGGTTCGTTTTTGCGTCTACTGTGTTGTAACGTTGCCAACATTGAAAGCGTACTATGAAAGTAATTAATCATTATAGAGATAATTCTTTAATTGTGTAGGTAAAGAAACAAGGATTGGTAGTAGAATGATGCGGAGCTACTTTTTCTGATGTTGCATCAGAATAATGTTTTGCCAACCCACCTTAAAACCACAGAATAAAACAGTGGAATAGAAATGTCAAAGTTTGTTTTATCAAAAAAAAGAGTTACTAAAAGTTATCAGTGCGAATGGCCTATCAATATTTATTTTGAATCCTACACCTACCTGCCTGTTAGCCAGTTACTAGATTTTGTGTGGTATGATATGTGAAAAGGATATTCCATTTTGTAAATCTTCCAGCAAAATGTGAAAATTGGCTCGTAAGTTATTCGCATGGAATGTTGGCAGCTGTTGAGCGACTGTGGCGCGACGTGGCTGAATGCGGTTATCAAAGGACATAACTTACGTTGTGGTTTTTCATAAAGTTTTAAAATGGGTGAAAAACGCCACGTTATTTTAACATGCACAGAAATATTATCACGTTTGTGCAATATGCTATTTTAAGACAGCTTCAGGGTTTCCACATGACCCGGATGCGACAAACATCTCAGTATTAAGACTATTAATCACGCTTGCTAGACACAAACACGCAACTTCATAAACAATCCACATATATAACGTCTGTCTAACACTGTTTATAAGAACAGTTCACGAACAGGCGTCAAAAACGAAATTGCTTCCGTTGGGCCCGCTGGCACCGCTTGATATGTCCCTATAATAACTTCACTGCAAACTGAATTACTAGCCACCTTCCCACCTTGGGCTCAGCACACCTTATGTCTAGTGCAGTAAGGTGGAAAGTCGGCTGTGTTGGGCAATGGGTCGCGCGACCACAGTTGGCGCTCATGACAACTGTCGCACTCTCCCACTGTCGGAGTGACAAGCTCAGTTTCGGCTCAGTGTTTTGAAGTTCGGGATTCGACTTTGTAATAACGAGTAAATATTTTGTCGGAATCTGTCAGGAATTGAGCTAGTATTTTGAGGCGCTATTTCGGGAACTGGCTTTTCAATTTTAGAACATGACTCGCAGTTTCGGGAGACATGATTCAGAGTTTGACCAGGTTTAATTTTTTATTCGGACCGAAGGAAAATAACTTTTATGAATTTTGGTATTTTATTGGTACTGACTGTTAGTGACTCGTTTTCCATCTTATTCCGTTTTGATAATAAGCAAACAGAAAGCTAACAAAAGACAAAAATCACACCCTAGACCAACCTATAGGTTGATATATCTCACCGCTCGACCCGTGCAAAGTCGCCGGATTAAAGGCAATGTTCCACCACGTCAACAGCGCGACGTGAACATAGCTTGTTATCGCGCCACGCAACTCCAACTCAAACGCAAACTGGATTATGAGTATAATGGTGCACGATGCGATAAGCTTCCAACTAGTATAACAGGCGACACTGCAACCTTTGACGCCTAAGCTTGGCTCACTTTGTTTGGCCATAAAGTTTGCTGAGGGAACCTACCCTGCCCTGCGCGGTACACATGTTAAAATATGATCAATACACTATTTGACTTTGGGAAAGTGAAATCAAATTTGCGTTTATTCAATATGTTAAAACTAATATACTAGATGATACTCATTTTATTACAAACTTGTTTTTGTTGTTTTATGACATACTATTACTATGTCCATGTATTTAAGAATATGTATTTATGTAAGTATGTTTTACTTAATTCGTCTTATGTTATATTAAAATTGTATACTGGATCCTGCCCTCTATAATATCATCTTTCTCTGTCACTCTAGGGTTTGATGTAAGAAAACTCAACATTGAGTTAAGCTCGCCTTTGTACATGTACTTTATTATCACACTCTGTATGTAATGCTATTATTGGTGTACAACAAATAATTAAGAATTAAGAAAGTTCCAGTTGCAGAGGTCACAAAGAAAATAAAGCACAAACTCATTAAATAGGCACAGGGTAATAAATAAGTAATGATCAAGTAGAACAGACCAAATAATCAAAAGCACATTAAAAGAAACATCGTTACTTACGCAGCGTAAGAGAAGGGATCAGAAAGAAACTTATAATGATAAATACCGTCCTGAAATTGTGTTTACCGCGTAAGAAGCGTGGCGTGAGGCGTGAGCTATCTCCAACTTAGATTTATGTGTTGTCGCAACTTCTGCCCAAAGACACTTTACATTTCTGAGAGGAATCTGTTTTGAAGCAATCTTCATATTTATCTAAGCGAGTTTGTTGACGTCGCTAAGTTATTGAACTGTCTCGGGTTTTATATTTAAGTTTTCTTTTGTAATAGACGCAGATGGCCATTACAGATCACTATTTTTATAAACATCTAAATTGTTATTGGTAAAATACTCGGGAAAAACGAAGTTTAAACGTAGCGTAGTTTTTGCTATTACTTGTCTCTAAAGAGAGTGGCTGTTCAGAGATAGACACGTAATTACAAAAACTTTTCCAGTTAATACTAATAAACTTTTAACCTTAAAACATGAGTAAAGCAAAGTCAAAGCAATATCAATGACTCTAACTTAAAATGACTTGAACCAACTCGTAAAGTTCTATGAATAAGTTATTTTCAACGCAACCTGATAAAAGTTAAAATTGAATCCAGCATAATTGCATACATCGTCACTCGGCACGTCGACACGCACGCCTCACGCCACACTCACGCCCCTAGAGCACACTCAATTTGATTATTTTCTTTCTAAAGCAATTCCAGCGCGATATCGTGGTGTCAAGCAAACTGTCTTAGATCACGAATGCATTTCTATTCGTGAGAACTTGTCGTTACGAAATACAGATTATATTTTTACAGTGTATGACGGCATAGCAGGTTCATGTAGAAACGTGGGGTAGGTAAGCTTTGTACCCCTATATTCTAAGTTATGTTGTCCTCGACTCATCCTCGAATCATCAAATTACCAGCTTTAGCTTGTTATTTATTGTCATTAGTCGCGGGTGTTTGACTGAATCGAGTGGAGGACTTTCAAACTGACTTGAAATATGGCCTATATTCTAGCTAAGGCCTTTAGCTACTGTTGTAAATAAAAAAATAAGTGGTTGGAACTAATCAATAAAAGTATTCAGGCGGCATATTCTTAATGTCATTGAAAATTTCAGTATAAACTCTTCCCAATTTTTCGTTGGGAATAAAAAATCTGTGAGTATTATTACAGCTAAGTGCTGTAACATTAAGATCACGACTGTGCATTAATGTGACGGGTTATTTGCATATCATTACACTAAACCTTTGACTAGGTATAAGATAGTAAGCCTAATGTAGTTGCATTGTTAGGAACACTGTCAGAATTAGATAGCTCATATTCAGGTGACTCACACTTTGGTAAGCAAAGTTACAAGAAAGCGTTCCTAGCAACACTCATAGATATCAACATGGTCGTTTTGTGCGCTTGAGCTAGAATTCACGGGGCATTACTGCTGTTGAGGAACTCAATTTTCAACGTAGACAAAAGTGAAGTGTCACGAACAAAGCCAGTGACAATGCAAAAAGTAGGAATGCAGCTCTCCCAGCTCACTGGAGACACAAAGAAAATTGTATAGTAAAATGTTCAGTCAATTTGTGAAGCTGCAGGCCACTGGCCTCGATTGATTCGAACGCGCGCCCTGTGCATGCGGGTTTTTGTCCATGTTTTTATGAGATCGTCTGTTTTCACTTTGATTGATCGGTAATTAACAAAGGGGAGCTTTGCTTGTCAAATGCACACAAAAATAGATTGTTGAAAACTAATGATTAAGGATCGCCTGGCCTCTGAAATATTCTCTTTAAAAGAAATAAATAAATCTCGTTAATCGGCTTAAACTCTCAACAAAACCGCTTATTAAATTAGTACAAAGTCTTTAGTATCCACTAACATATTGTCCAGGTCAACAGATCCTTAGTGCTAGGTAATTTTCTCGCTTAGATAGGCGGGGCGATTAATAGCTTGTTACACGCCAGTGTTGAGTAACCAAAGGACCTTCTAGATAGTCATTAGTGTCAGGTACCCTAACGAGCAGCAGCTTCTAAACATGTTTAAACTTGCAATGTTTTGTGTGTTTTTGCTATAATGTTCTGAAGCATTCATTTATGACTTTATATTATTTTTGAAAAAAAATAAAAAAATCACCCGGAACAAGCTACTTGTATATTTTTTGTCTGTACTTGTATATTTTAAAGAGGTAAAGTTTTGATGTAGGAGGTAAACTTCGAAACTACACATCCGATTTAAAAAAAAAGGTACTTACTTGATACTGTATCATGTACTTCGTTTGCATTTATTTTAAAAGATTCTTAGCAAGTAAATTTCATATAATTTTATATATTCGTCGATTTTAGTCTCGTTTATAATTCTTTCAGCACGTATTTATATCGAAACTTATAAGCACAGCACGAAATACACCAAAAAATAGAATCAACGTTAAAAATACATCTTATTTGTCGTTCTGCCCGGATTCTGACGTCATTAAGTGTTTATCCTAGCTTATTTTGTTCCTACAATGCGCATTGTATGTATGGGGCAGTGACGTCACATAGTGGTGTAATGAAGATGTGGGTCATAAGGTGTTGCGTGTTGCTGTCGCCAATCTGCTATGGATCTTAACGAGCGCGATCCCATCGTGCGATGTGAGGCGAGCTGGTGCATTGCGGTGCATGGTGTCGGTATTACCATCGATATTGTTGCGTACATAGGCTTTCGTGGTAGACCTAGTTTAATGGCGAGTTAGCCGAACAACATGAACGATACTTTACCTATCGAGCTAACGATTACGAGTTTATGAAAGCAACTTTGTTTCCTTATTAGACCAATTGATAGAGCAAGCCTATGAAGCTAAATTGTCGTTTTGAATCAAGCATAAAGCATTTATGAAAATACTTGCTTATGCTAGTGACTTCACCCGCGTGAAAGTCAAACATTATTGAAGGAATCATAATCTCGGGATCCAAAGTAAAAGTATCCTAAGTTCTAATCCAAGACATGGTCTCCCGTGTGCCAAGTTACATCTAAATCCGTTCGGCCGTTGTAATGTGATAATATACCAAATGACAGACCACATTTGTAGTCTGGAATATGTATAGGATGAGAAATATTAATATTGATACTCTTCGTTTTTCAATAAAGAAGTTTCCGATGTGCAAATGCCTAATATTTGCTAATTGCTTCGATTAAACCGAACATGTTTGCACTACTTGTGGTGTTAATAACAACGAAATTGTGAAACGAATATATGTATATATTTCTTTCAGTTCATTCGTTTGATTGAAACTTTTCGTCCTTCGTATTTTTAGTATGTGCAGCTACCATCCAGAAAATATTGGTAAACCTTGATTCTGGTATCTTCTGCATATAATTAATAATGAGTGTTAGATAAACAACAATGTTTTTATCTGTAAGATGCAAAACAACGAGTAATTAGTTTATTGTTCGCCTGTAGTTGTAGTTCCAAACTATTGATACGCCGCCGCCGGCGCCGGTGGGTACGACCCCCAGGGAACCTAAGCGTCAAGTTACGACGTGTACTTAAACTTGTTCCCAACTAACACCGTTCTATTAAGGTGAACCTAAGTTCTGACGTAGTAATCATAAAGTTGTCTTATAATAATAGTACCTGATGATTATTTTTTTTAGTAAATCGTGTTTTTTACAGTTTATCAATCAATTACGTAAGTTTATTTTTATCATAACGGTTTAATTATGAAATCGGGTCTTGACCTAATACTTCCTTCCATACTATATTGCGCGTATGTCGAAAATTTTCATTTGGATGATGGACTTTTAACATAGTTGGTCGCTTAACTTCAGAAAATGCTACATATAACATGCCATGCGTGAAGACCAGACTGGACTTTAAGTCAACCCCAACTGATTCGAATGTTTGTTCTTGGGATTTGTGGATAGTCATAGCAAATGCAGATCTAACGGAAAACTGGTGACGCTGCATGGTGCATCCCATCAGTTGTCCTTTTGATGAGTCAAGGGTATATGAACTTCTTTGCCGGATTGTTCACCAGTAATTTTTGCCTTTATCATATGATTGAACAAACATATTACAATGAGTCTTACACCATTGCATAATCTTTCTGATACGTCTAAATTACGCAACAACATTACTAACGCTTTTTTTCAATTTTAGTTCGTGTGGTGGCAAGTCTGAAAAGTTGACACTATTGACATATTCTGTTGTAAATTCGACTGCTCCTTCAGGTTGATCTTTCATTGAGTCATGGCTTTAGTAGATTTTGTACTCTCCGGGAAGTTTGACTACTATATCATCATTAATTTTTTCAACATCTTTTTTAAGGCGCGAGTATTGCTCTTACTTTCATCCCCTCATAATTACCATTGGCTAAGCAGTTACCAAATACTTCATCAATAAGATTGTTACCTGAAATGATATTCTGTGGCAATTCAATTTCTTTCATTGAATTTGGGTCAGTTCGCCGTTGCCTAATTTATGTAAATAATCAGCAAATACTTCACCAATAAGATTGTTGCTTGAAATGATATTCTGTGGCAATTCAATTTCTTCCATAGTATTTAGGGTCAGTTCGCCGTTGCCTAGTTTTAGTAAATAATCAGCAAATTGTCGTTGCTCTATAACAACGCGCATATTTTTTCTAGTTTTAAAGTTTTGAAAAACGTACCATAAAGAGCATCGCTTAATAGAAAGATCTAATAACTCAGTTTTATTCGCACGCGGCTCTACAGGCAGACATTGGCGAAAATCGCCTCCTAGTACTATTACTTTCCCACTTAAAGAGATATCCGAATTTCCAATGGATCGCAAAAGTTCAATGTTCAAGTTCAAAAAAAATGTTCTGTAAACCATATTTTGGAAGCATCGGAGCCTCATCCATTAGAAAAATATCTAACTACGACTAATTGTCTCGCTTTAGAAGAGTTAGGTTTAATACTTTTTGAGACTGAATCTGGTGTCAGTGGTACTTTATGTCCAAAAGTTTTATGACAAGTTTTATGACAAGACTAAATGCCATGGCTATTTATTGTTCTGTAATCTTCTGCATTGAAGGATGCTAGAGCAAAAGATGCGTTTATGTTTCTTATTTTTTTATGAAATTCTTCCGGATGTGGGTGACGGTTTAAAAAGAGACGTACTAATTCATTAGAAAATTTTGGTTGCTCCATTAAAATTCGTCCATGCATACAACAGTCACCAAAACAATGTCTATTTATACAATTAAAGGTTTAAAAAAATATAGTATTACTACTCGTCAAAAATAATAGATTTTCTCACAAAAGAAGGAATTTGAAAAAAAAGAAAAAAGACATCTGGTCTCGAACCCGGGTCTGCTGGTTTTGGGACCGTTCAATTTCTCACCTGAGCTATTACAACCTTGTAGATGGTGGCGCAATTTACCTTCGTATTCTAATGATATTGTAGCAGTTTTTCATTGCCTGAAAACACGGATAAAACGAGCTTTTCTAAAAATGATACCTAGCTAGATCGATTTATCGCCCCCGAAGGACCCGCGAAAATTTCATGAAAATCGTTGGAGCCGTTTCCGGAAAGGTATTAGATATATATATACATACAAGAATTACTCGTTTAAAGGTATTAGATAGATAGATGTACCTTGTTTTTATTAAATTTCTTTGTATATCAAAGTAGTTTTTAGCTGAACGACTTGCTTAAAATTTTAAATTTGAACATCAACAAATAAAATTAAGGTTTTGGACTAAAACAAAATGTGTGGAGTTAAATGTTTAGTATATTACTTATAGGTTTTAACTAGTAACGGGCATCAATAATCATAATTTTTAAGGCCCATATTCCAAGTCCAAAATATTCTATACAATGTGATACGTATTGCGTTTTCTTTCCATAATATGTGCTTATCAACCAAAGTACAACGATCAACACAGCATTATTGACCGACACGTCGAGGAGAGTGGGTGCATCGGGCCCATTTCCCGTGGACATGGTCCGCGCTCCCCTCTCTCCCCGCTGCGCTGCGCTGTGACAACACGGCAAGGATACATAACATAGCTGTCGATGATAGGGTTACCAAGCTATGGAGCGTCAGAGGGTGGTAAGAACTATCTAATGTACACGTTTATGGAAAGCTATAAAAGACCGTATGAAAACTGGACGAATAATGGTAGGTTTCTTGCTTTACACACTACAACATCGGAAATCGGTTGAATTTATGCATAACACACTAAATTCAACCGATTTCAATAATATCGGAAGTCGGTAAAATTTAGTATCGTCATAAGGCAATCGAGCTCTTTGAAACACAATGCAAAAACCAGCTTTTCTGATTTCCTTGTAGCAAAAACAGAATTTCGCCAACCATATCACATAAAATTAAGCATACCTAATGACGTATGAGAAACACGACTAGGCAACCTTAAAATGTTATTCTGCCAGGGAAATCCAAAATGTTTGAGGTTGACATGTGCCATCCAAAAATCATATCGCCTAGGGTCCCTCACTCTAAATAAATTCACGGTGTGAAACGTTATTTCACAAACCTTTACGCCGATAATGGCTTTACTAACCCTGCCCGTGCATCCGCGATTTGTTTGATTAGCGGACGACATCTCCTGAAGTGGTCGCTGGCGACATACACTGCTCCATACCCACTATAGTTCTCGCCAAACTTCTTGGCCGCCCTGAAGTTGGCTACAATGGCTGCGCAGTAGTAAATTTCGTACAAAAACAGCACCGAGCCGCGCCTTGCGCCTCTGAAAGCCAACTTCAGGGCGGCCAAGACGTTTGTCGAGAACTACACTTGCTGACTGCACTCATTGGCTATTCGTGTGTTTTATACTGAAACTCGGGCTTTCTGGCGATAACAGTCAACATGAAATGTACTGAATAAAAGATTGGAAGTGTATCTTTGTTTGTTAGATTTTAATTATATGGTAATTTAATTTTGCAGAGACCGACTATTTCATGAAATACTAAGTATAAAAGCCAGTTACTTTCATTTATTTTCGCCATATTTGAATTGAAAAGAAAGGGGATGTTCCAGAAATGCATGCAGCCTGGCCGGCACTATGTACACTATATGTAAAAATCGCTATCACATCACATCACACATCATCAGCCTATTAATGTTCCCACTGCTGGGACACAGGCCTCCTTAAAAAATCGCTATATAATATAGTAACTATATTTTATTATTAATTTCACTTCGTTTCAATGTACACTTAAATTAACTTTGTTAAGTAGAGCAACACAACATAAAATTAAACACAGTGGATCAGATCAGCAGTATGCGAAGAAAGTCATTTTGACAATGACATTTAGTTGAAGTGTCATCGTAACATCCGCGTCATCGTAATATAGCAACAGAGAAGCAATCTATATATCAAATAAACTGGGCTGCAAAATTAAAACAATCACTAAAAACACCGAAACCTAGTTAATTCAAAGTTAAAGAAAAAGAAAGAAAGACTCGAAGACGTCACTTCTTAAAACTGTCAAAGTCGTCAAACGTCATGTCAAACACAACTGTCATGGCTGCCCTAAAAATAGAGTTTAAATGAACATTTTTGTACGCCTGTACCTTTCTTCAAATTAATTTAATAATATTTTTTATGGAATTCCCCTATTTTTTTTCTATTTATCTATGTAGTGTACATAGTTATAGCCCAATATCAAACATCTCCTTTAACGTGAATATTATACTTCGCAGTAATATTATGTCATATCGTTTAATTAAACAAATGATAACCGTACAATAGAAAAGCGAAACAATTTGACCATGAATAATTTCCAATCATTTACTTATTACGCGCCGGATGTTGCCGCCGGCAGCTCCGGCATGTCAGCCAGTTTGTCATGACAATGCGACGTAACATGACAGTCAATGTTTGATTAAAATGTTTATTAATGTGTTTAGGGAAACTAAACCAATTATTGTTATCTATCATGTTATTCTCCCCCGTGGGTTGTATGCATAATTAACTAAAACCTACCCAATTATGTAGGTATGTTTGTTTGACAAATAACTATGAAAACTGGGGCGTACGTAAAGCAATCTGGATTCTTCGAAATTCGAAAACAACTGAATAATCCGGATTTTCGTGAAATTCCGGTTTTTTCGGCTTTATTTCAATACTAATTTTAACGATTAATATTTGTATTTATCAAGCAACATTTCATTTTAAGTAATCGGTAGATCGATATTAACTATTCTAATGCGCAATTCCGAATAATATTTGAATTGGTAGGCTTAGGTTTTATTTTTATTCTATAGATAAACTGAATGACCGAAAGAGCTTTTTATTCTGCTGGCATGTTCTGTAACAAAATAAGACCGCGCCTTAACAATGAGACACTTGATGCGATCATTTGGGAAGCGCTTGCCGTTTCTCTGGACATCTCGAAGGCTTTTGACAGGGTCTGGTATGAAAGCCTTATTGGTAAGCTTCCTTCATTCGGTCTGCCCAGTGGTCTGTGCCATTGGATTGTAGACTTCCTGAGGGACCGGTCCATCCGAGTGGTTATTGATGGCCGCTCGTCTGACCAATCGGATATTAATGCCGGGGTTCCTCAGGGGTCCGTACTCTCAGCAACATTGTTCTTGCTTCACATAAACGATCTGCTAAAACCACGGCACCTTTGGTATGCTGACGACAGCACTGTTGCTGAGAGATACGTGTCCGACGCGCGCGCTACTAGGCCCCAGATCCGGTCTCTCCGAGGCCATGGTTAGGCGCTTGAATCTGCCCTTGAAAGCATTCTCTGAATGGGGCGATGCCAATCTTGTCAGGTTCAATGCTGCTGTTCAAAGCTGACCCAGGCGTTTTTTTGCCGCTAAAAGGAGCCAGTTCCACCCGGCTCCTTCTTACCGAGGTGTGACCGTGCCGATAACGGACTGACTTGAGCTTCTTGGCGTTACGTTGAATCTCACCTGATGGTAAACGATGATGTAGTCGACGGTGAACATTCTTTTATTCGGTCATGCGTCGAAATTGAGCGAATAAAATATACACATTTTAAATAATTTGTGCTATTTTATTTCAGTTTTATCGAATCTATTAAAACACTTAAACTTAGATAGTAGTCAAGCGCGAGCATATAAATAAAATAAAGCACAAAAACCGGATAATCCGGATATTCCGGTTTTTATTCGAACGAGAAAACGGATATCCGGATTTAAAAAAAAACCGGATTTTGCAATCCCTAGGCGTACATTAAAATAATATTTTCATAAAGCCGATATAAAATTAGACCTTTCATAAAACCCGACAATATTGGTAGATAAAAACAAAAAACATAACATCATGCCTGCATTCCCTGAAGGACTAGGCAGAGCTACGGTACATTAATTTTATCTCGCGGTAGTAAGCGCTGCCAACCCGCCACCGTCGTGAGATAGAACAACAGTACCACAATAATAAACACACACTATTAGTATTGGTAGAAATTGAAACAAACCAAACCAAATCAAGCTTCTGGATTATAACAAAAAAAAACATTCATAGTACATATTATTTTAATTAGTTTTGAGACTTAAAATTCATTGTAATGACAACAGAAACAACAGTTAGGTATCCAAAGTATCTAAATGGCGCTGTTATTAGGGTTTGCTATAAACAAGCCTGCCTAATATCTCTGCCTGTATTAATCCTACTATTAAGCAGGACCTTTAATGTACTGAGTATATGGAAACTGTAAACTTGTTGACTGGAGTCAATTTCTAAGGTTCTATGTGTAGTTAAGTGTTGATCCACTTTTTTTTGTTTATATGACATAAGGCAACTTTGTCTCTTCCTTAGGGTTCCCATGGGGGTAGGCAGAAACTAAAGAACGCCACCAAGTACGAGTCTTACGAACTGCTTTTGCTTCATTCAGGTTTTTCATTGAGTACTTCAGAAAATGTCGTATCTATAATGATCACAGTAGTCAATTATTATAATACTTTTTGGTTTATATCCTTTTATCCTGTACTTTCTTCAAAGAGAGTACCAGCCATATCCTTTTGTTTATTCATCAATAGAATACCTACCTACAACGATAAAACTGGTCCTTTGGGATAGTACTAAAAAGAACGTCGACGAAAGAGACCAAGTGGCTGTTCCATACAATAGGAATGAAAGGGCAAGGTCACGTTACATCCTTTGTTAGCGACGTCCGAGTTCCTCGTCCATATGTGTGGTACGTTCCAAGAGCTTCCCTGCGTTAGGCATTGTCGTCACAAACATGCCAATTTTCGTTACCCAGTATTTTTTTCCAAAAGAAGAACAATGGAGGCTAAAATCTCACTGGTAAATTCAGCATTTCTTCCTTGCCTAAATTAATTTCTTCTTGTGTGTACTTGTTTAATCTTAAATTACTTTTGTTATCAAATTTATTTCAAACTCTTATTTTTTTAACTTTAGTTTCGTTACATAAATAGTCTTAAATTTTCTTTTCTTTGCTATTTAAATACACTACAGTGCCAAAACCTATATATTCTGAAAAAAAAACTCATAGTGAAAACTCACGTTAAGTTTTTTTTCAATATGTAATGATGAAAACACCTATAGATAAGTTCTGAAAAGTTTCCTATTAAGTAATGTCGTTTGTATCGGAAAATCTGTCAATTCGTCTACGTTTTTCGCTACTGGTTTCATTAACCTTTTCATAATGCGATATAGATAAATATGCTTTTCTTTGAAATGTTTCGATAATTTTCCCTCGACATAATTATTGTACGGTTATGACGCAGTAATGGATTGCGGGAATATCGTCTGAAAGAAATTCTAAGTAACTTCCCTGTAGTTAAATGTTGTAGCATAACACAGCATAACCTGAACCATAACAATGACCGTCATGGATCAATGATTGCTCGGCACACAACAGTCTCAAAAACGGTTTTTTACTTCTCTACTTTAATCTTTCAGCCCTAAATTTAAAATGTTTATATTGTATACTAGCTTTTGCCAGTGGCCTCGCCCGCGTTAAAATTGTTTTATCATCCCAAGGGAATAAATATATAATAGGTAATAAAATAGCACATAGGATACTTTTTATTCCGGTCTATGTGCTATTCCTGACTATAATCTATCTCTGTGCCAAATTGCATCCAGATCCGTCCAGCCGTTTGAACGTGAAGAAGTAACAAACATACACACACACAGACTTTTGCCTTTATAATATTAGTGTGATTATTATTTTTATTTGGCTCTATATCAAGCCTAAACAACTTATACATGACGTAAATTCGAAAACTCATTGATAACACAACGAGAAGCACATACCTACATACGTCACTGGTGTCATAAAGAGAGTTCCGCCGTATAACTGTCAAAGTGCAGATGCTAGTGTTACGAGCTCTAGCCTCGCGGTTCCAGTAACACGCTGATTTTATGGCCGCGTTAGATAGCGAGTTTGTTACGACATATTATTATCATAACACTGCACTTTTATATGTCGAGGCCTTGACACGTTTGTGGGTAGTCAAATAAAAGTGTCCGCTTATTTTTATGGTCTTTTTCTATTGACGTACGAATGAAACGCTTACTGAAAGGAAATTGTGTATTAGTAGCAAGAATATGTTTGATTTAAGTGTACCGATCTACTTTATAGATTATGTAGTGGCTCGCTTCATGCTCACTTCACGTACGTAAGATTTCACGACGAGTTTTTTTTTCTGAATTATACACATAACTTGTGACCAAAAAATGTTGACTTCTGCAATGATGTTCTATATACAGGGTGTCCCAGAAATCGACGTCAAGCCGTAAATGGGTGATAGACCAAGTTATAACAGTTCTCAGAAAAATACGAAAAAAAATCTATCTCATGTTTTTAAAAAATTATGTTCACTTTAAAAATTTACTAAAAAAATCAATCCCTGTAATGGTTCTTTAACTCCAATTGCTACAAATCCCATAATTTATGAATTTTTTTTATTATTATGTAATCTTGAATAATGCTTGTGTAGATTTTTGCCTAAAATTTAAAGCCAACTCCTCCTACTTAGAAGAAAATTAAACTTTTTCAAAACCAAATTATTCAAATTTACTGTTTCGCCCAACTTTAACTGACTGTACTGAAAAAAAAATGTACTACGCTAGTTTGGCAAGTAACATGAAAAATTGGCGCATTTAATAAGGATTCAAAAATGGTGTAACACTTGCTAGATTACGTTTTCAATAATTGGTCAATTTTTTTTTTGTAAATAGTATCGGTTTTTCCCCAAAATGTCCATACTTCCTTAAAATGACTTTAGCTTACCTAAAGCTTTGCTAAACTCCGTTTCTAGTTCGATAGAGACGGAGAGAGTCATTTTACGAAGTGTGAGCGAGATAAGAAATCGAAATTTTACGTAATTTAAGAGCAAAGTTATGATAGTGACTCAACCTTTTTACTTTAAGTCAGGACCAGTTTTCTCATCTTAGAAAAAAAAAACAAATTATCAGATTTTTTTTTTTTTTTATTACAATAAATGTTCAAACTGCCTTCCTTCGACGGCAATGCAAGCACGACATCTTCTTAAAAAAGATCTGGTTATTTTCCGGGCAAATCTTCCCCTATTTACAAAGACAACGGCTTCCGTTATTCTTTCCCGCAGCTCGGCTAAATTCTCTATTGTTTTTGAGTACACTTTCTCTTTTACCGCTCCCCAGTAAAAAAAAATCTAGGGGATTTAAATCAGGCAAACGGGGTGGCCACAAGATTGTCCCACCGCGCCCTATCCACCTGAGCGGGTATTCTTCATCAAGATGTTCTCTTACTAAACGGGCATAATGCGCTGGGCAGCCATCTTGCTGGAACCACATTTCCCTGTAAACGTTCAGTGGCACGTCTTCTAATAAATCTGGTAAAGTATTTTGAAGAAAATCCAAATAAACTGCGCCATTCAAAATCTCTGGCAGCTCAAAAGGTCCAATTATTTTGCCATTTAGTATCCCGGTCCACATGTTTACTTTAAATCGATACTGTGACTTATGACTTCGTAAAATGACTCTCTCCGTCTCTATCGAACTAGAAACGGAGTTTAGCAAAGCTTTAGGTAAGCTAAAGTCATTTTAAGGAAGTATGGACATTTTGGGTAAAAACCGATACTATTTACAAAAAAAAAATTGACCAATTATTGAAAACGTAATCTAGCAAGTGTTACACCATTTTTGAATCCTTATTAAATGCGCCAATTTTTCATGTTACTTGCCAAACTAGCGTAGTACATTTTTTTTTCAGTACAGTCAGTTAAAGTTGGGCGAAACAGTAAATTTGAATAATTTGGTTTTGAAAAAGTTTAATTTTCTTCTAAGTAGGAGGAGTTGGCTTTAAATTTTAGGCAAAAATCTACACAAGCATTATTCAAGATTACATAATAATAAAAAAAAATCATAAATTATGGGATTTGTAGCAATTGGAGTTAAAGAACCATTACAGGGATTGATTTTTTTAGTAAATTTTTAAAGTGAACATAATTTTTTAAAAACATGAGATAGATTTTTTTTCGTATTTTTCTGAGAACTGTTATAACTTGGTCTATCACCCATTTACGGCTTGACGTCGATTTCTGGGACACCCTGTATACATACGTAGATACATTTTACCTACGTCTGCACGGCAATACAAACACAAGCTGACCAGCTTGAGTGAACTCAGTCCGTCCTGCGTCTTGCCGCGACACGAACGTACGTTTGAACCATAGATTTGGCGTAGCAAAAAAAATCTAATTCTATGGTTTGAACAGTATGTTTATCTCTTTCTGACAACGGGGTCCTATTTATATCTCTGCGATCTTTTAACCTACTCAGTGATAGCAATAAAGTTTCAAGTTCCATATGTCCTATGAAGTAGGTAGGTAGCTAAAGTAAAATATCGCCATGTTTTTATTTATTTTTAATGAGTATGACGTCTCTATTGGTAAAAGCTAATTGGGCTTCCGTATAATTATCAATCCCTGCGTTAATTGACTGCTTCCATAAAGACCATCCAAAAGTACCTGATATTTACATTTTACTGCTGGTTTCCGTTTCCGTCTCCGTCTCTGTGTTCTATTTAGAACAGGGACTCTTACCTTTATCTCTGTATCACCTATAAACAGAACTCCACCGTCACCATAATTTATGGCAAAGACAAACGAAAACACGTTATAATAACCTTCTGTATTCATAGACCATAAACAAGTATGGCGGTAGAACAAACTTTTAACGAGCGGTCGCGCGCCGCCATAAGGCTGACAATACATGCAGCTCATTTGCATGCGCCCGCGATCCCCTGAGCCTGTGTGTCTACGCTTAATACGCAGTACTTAGGACTGGTCTTATGGTAACAAGCACGGCTTATGGGTTCTTGAATCCTTTAGGATGGCGAAAATTGTATGTTGTTATTTTTAATATGGTAAAAAAGTTAATTAAAAAAATCAAAAAACCCGACTGCTTAAAAAGCAAACTAAAAAGACGTAAACAAGAAGAAAATCATGCTGTGCAGTCGGAGGATACAATTCGCGAGCTAGCGGACCAAAACTAGATGTATCCTCCGACTGCACAGCATGATTTTCTTCTTGTTTACGTCTTTTTAGTTTGCTTTTTAAGCAGTCGGGTTTTTTGATTTTTTTAATTAACTTTTTTTATTTACAACTTTTTAGTTATTTTTTTTTTGAATTAGGTACATTTAAACATATAAGTTTTATATATTTTTGAAATCACCTCTTAAAATCTTTTATTTTGATACCCCACTCGATGGGTTTGGAAGAAAAAAAAATTTTTTCCCCACAAAATGGCGCCCAAAATCCGCCATTTAGCCAGTGACACTCGCAGGATTAAGACGAATCGATTGACGTAAGAATCATCAAAATCGGCCAACTCGTTTGGTCTCTAGAACGCCACATAGGAACAAACATACATACATACATACATACATACATGATAATAAACACATTACCCTCCTTCGGCAGTCGGGTAAAAAGAGGGAGAATTGTTGATGTTTTTGATTCCAAAGAGCTTCGCTCAACGATAGTTCTAGTAAACGTTTAAATTGATTTTATTCAGAACGAATCCTATCGAGTCCTTGCACCAAAACAAAGCTTTTGATTATATGTAAATAGGAGAACGTTCTGTCAAACATACAATTTATCTTAGAACTGAACGTCAATTCCCGGCAACAACGTGTAAACACGCATGTATACTGCTGTTACATTTTTTCAACCAATCTCAGTGACAGTAATAAAGAAGGTTAAGTCAGTACAAGGAATAAAGAGGTCAGCGACATTATGTCGTTCAACATCCCACTACTAAAACATAACTTGTAAAGTAGCAACACGTTAGTCACATACATAGTTACCTAATTACCCAGAAAGTTGTGACTTCTGCCGCTAGGGGGCGAGGCTCAAAGGCTTCGTGCGGCTTCCAACGAGCTCGCCAGAAGTTCCACTCGAAGCCGCCGACTTCCGCCACACTGATGTTTATTCATTAAGAATTAAATTAGGTTTACCATGCTGTATTTTTATCATCATAAAATATAATACATGTGTTTTTATATGTGTAAACATTAATTTTGCGGAGGCGTAAAAAAGTTATGTATCTTTGCCAAGTTCTCAAGGCGTGGGTGGTACGTAAATAACTTTAATATTTCTTCGGCTACAGTTTTTAAGGCTTTAGTGGAAAAGTATGAGGTTTTACTGTCTACAGTACATTTATTTAGTGCTTCTTGTAATTATTATTTAGTTAAGTGCGCAGTTTGCTGGAAAATATTGTTACAGTTTTATCGGGTAATCACAATCGGTTCCTAAACATCGTAACAGTTTTCACAAATAAATGCAAACCCACAACAATAACAAAATAAAACCGAACGTGACCAATCTCCAATAGGTACATACCTGCCACCAAAAAAAATTATCGTACAAAAAACAGTCCAGAGTAAACAGCCATACAATATTTTGCAAATATTCACGAGAGCAATAGGTACCAATTCCAGTAGCAGTAAGTTTAACAGCACTCGTATCGGACGGTAGTACGCAAATACGCGGCTGCGTATAAAAACGACATGCCCAATAAAAAGTAAAGGGCGCTAAAATAAAAGGTAAATTCGGCGGCCTCGCCTTCGCGCACTTGCGTAATTTTATTTCTATAGCGGTAAAATGTGATGGCGGAGTGAATGAGATGTACACTGTACGGTACACAAGCTCTTGATGAATTCTGTGAGCCTGGTACCCCAGGATGTAAGGCGGTATGGCGATGTACCTTACTTAGTCTCGCTTTCACTCATTGTTGAGTGTGTAGATCTCCTTCCTCTGTTTTGTGTTTTGTCCATTACATTTTCAACTTTACTTCAGAAAAAAACTGCCCATCCTCTTCTCCTGAATGCAACCTAAATTCTATTCACTTTGCGGGCCTATTACTGTAATTAAATCAAGGCTTATTAATATTAAGTACCTTTTATGTTACTCGTACTTTTCATTAGCAAAACTCAAGGTGAGGTAGAATTCCTGGCATTACAATCTCAATTTATTTCGGGTACTATACTTCTGTATAATTATTATGTCCCTTACTGATACAACAGATAATATAATACTAGCATACTTATACTGTGTAAGCTCTTATATGGACGCTTCCATACTTTCTTGGCTAGATTACGTATGCCTTTTAGAAAACACAGCAGATCTGGTGCAATAATAATGTGTTTTGTAGATACCCATTTCATTCCATCCCCTTTCTGCAAGGTTAATGCAGCTTTAAACCCTCACCCCATTTAAAAAGGACCTTGAATATGAGATTTTCAGACAATTGGGTCAATAGAATAGAGCTGGTGCAAGCTGCATGCATGGCTAGTTTATCGAATGTAAACCAAGCGCATTGGATGTGAAGACCGTAATACAAAATGGCGACCGATTTCGTTCTATTAAACACGTGAAAGATATGGCAGAGATTCTGATCAGTTCGGATAACTCGCGCGGAACTTCAAATGTTTTTTGTTTCTATAGTTTCTGGTGGGTATTTTGTTTGTAAAGCCGGTTAATGGAAGTAGTTCCATTAGGCAGGTTTAGTGGGAAAAATCGCGGCATAAGGGCCGATACATGCAAATGGTATGTTTCTTCCATTTTATACGTAATGTAAACGTCAGTTTCTGTGACATTTCGAGGACAAGTGCGGGTTCCATAAAACTGAAAGAAAATGGTAAAATAACTTATCAATACATAATATTATTATCTATAGTAAATCTGTAGAAAACATTGAGGTAATAATGTACTATAGTACATATTATCTCAATGACAGGAAAGCCGTTTTTTACATCAAAAATATTGCCAAAAAAAATAGCCTATGTGTTAAAAGATAACCAACAGAACCCATTTCCAGAATTTTTAGGGTTCCGTACCCAAAGGGTAAAAACGGGACCCTATTACTAAGACTCCGCGGTCTGTCTGTCTGTCTGTCACCAGGCTGTATCTCATGAACCGTGATAGCTAGAAAGTTGAAATTTTCACAGATGGTGAAAACAGAATAAAATAAATATTTAAGTGGGGCTCCCATACAATAAACGTGTTTTTTTGCCGTTTTTTGCGATAATGGTACGGAGCCCTTCGTGTGCGAGTCCGACTCGCACTTGGACAGTTTTTTTTTGAATTTTCGTCTGTTTAGTTGTGCCCGCATCACGTAAAATGTCGAAACCAATGTAGATAACTATTATATGTTGAAGTATTACTTAGTTTTTGTTTCATCGCAATCAGTTCACTCTATCAAAAGATACATGAATTTAAAGTGTTCAAGAAGTAAAACATCACAACACGCGCGATACAGATACTCGGACTCTTGAACTCCATATTTGATAGAAAGGCGTTTGACGTCATTTTCTGAATGGTCGTGTTAAGACTCTCCGCGGTAGTATGACCCTAGAAAAAAAATTGGTAGGTAGGTAAGGTAGGTAGGGTAGGCAGTTAACAAGAGCGAAGCCGCGGGCACAGCTAGTCCAATAAAGGTTTATTTATTTATTTAACAATTTTTGTACACACACATAATACAAGGACAAGAAGAAGGAACAGAAAATTAGGTACAGAGGTGATGCTTATTTCTACAATTTTTTTTCATGATGCGTAAGCACACTTCGTAATCGATAACAATAATTGTATCTAGACAGAGTATCGCTACAGTTATCTTAAAAAAAACAAACTAATAAAACTCCCTGTCGATATAACATATAATAGAATTATTATGAAAACAACATAATAAGTCCATCAAAACCCGCCAGAAAACTATATCCAGTTAAACCTGCAGGATCAGCAAAATAAAACGTGTGACGCAGTGCCTCGCTCGCGGCATACAAACGCTATCAGCCGGCGCCGCCCGCCATGCACTCATAAACATGCGGCTATCATAAAAATAACTTAGCGGCCCGACTGGAACACTTGAACACTTGGAAAAATATGCTTTTTTTTACATGAAAAGGGTTAGGTTATAAGGATTTATTGACTGTCCAACATGGTATGTAGTTGGGGCCGAGTAGGCGTAGTTTCTTTACTTTTAAAAGGTTCGTGAATAATTTGGGCTGTGTTCAAATAAAACGCAGAATTGAAAGGGCTTTGAAGTACAGGTACAGAATGGTTAGCGCATTTTTTCGCAAATATTGCTGAAAAGGTGAAAAATAGTTTTCACGTGGCAATTTCTATGAAATTAGGCAATAGCATGCGAAAATAAAAAACAAATATTTGCCCTTCATCCGGACTGTCAGTTATCAATGTCAGTGTCAAAACTTTGGTTTTACCGTAGCGAAAACATACTGAGTACGTACGTTTCCCTAACAGTTGAACCTTAGTCACTTATATACTTGTCTATACGAAATTTACATTTACAAATACCCATATACTTGCCGCCACAGTATAAAGTGGGGTCTACACACACGGCATTATTTTTAACGCGTCTCGTTCGTTTGGGCGCGTGCGGCAAACGGCTCGGTATACACATTCGTCACCTTCTAATGGCGCATTATTGACGCGCCGCCGCCGGTCGATCAGACCCTGGCCTAACCCCAGAATCACCGTTAACCTATATTTGTCCACGGATATCCCGAATTTATTGGTAGACTGGAATTTTTTGGGGTGTTCCTTGTTTGTTTACGATAGGCCATGCACTGTTTAAAAATTATTCAAGGATTTCCACTTGGTATGTGGGTTGTTCGAATTGAGCAGTAGCTGAAGGCCTTGAAAGGAGTTTGCCTGGACATGTTATATATTAGTACCTGGATGATGATGTTATTTTTTGGGTTATTGGACGATTCGCCCGAATTTAACTCGCCCGAATCGGGCGAATCGACCACTATTAAAAATATTAATTTTTCTCTGTCGAATCGACCGAAGTTAATTTATCGGTGGGCGAATGGACCACTCCAAAATTATTTTGTAGGCGATTTGACCGAATTTTATTTTAGAGAACAAAAAATAAAAAGTACAGTCGTGCTCACCCGTCTCGGAAATAATAAGAAGAATTAATCAAAGTTAATAGATATTTTACTAGAAACTAGGCAAGAAATTCATTAAAAAAGTCTTAGTAATGACCACTTAAAACGTGGAGATGTGCCAGTTAGATTAGACATTTATACCCAAACTACCAGGAGGCCAGAATCATGAAGAAATATTTGCAGGGCAATCATTAGCGGTAGAGACTTAACAGAGTACTAGGACTTCAGAATAGAAAATCGCCCGGTACTCTTTTTACCGCTCATGTCCATACAAACAACAGTCACCAGAAGAATTTATATTTATACAATTAAAGGTTTAAAAGATTATAAAAAATAATATATTTTCTCACAAAAGAAGGAACTTGAAAAAAAAGGGAGAATAAAGGAAAAAAATCAATCATCTGATTTCGAACCCGGGTCTTCTGGTTTCAGGACCGCCTGATTTCTCACCTGAGCTAATACAACCTCTTAGGTGGTGGCGATATTTACCTTCGTAATCTAATGATATTGTAGCAGTTTTTCACTGCCTGAAAACACGGATAAAACGACGTTTTCTAAAAACGAAACCAAGCTAGATCGATTTATCGCCCCCGTAAGGCCCTGCATACAAAATTTCATGAAAATCGTTGGAGCCGTTTCCGAGATTCAGATTATATATATATACATACAAAACTAGCTCGTTTAAAGGTATTAGATTAGATTAGATAGATAGATATATTATATAGATAGATATAAATATATATATATCTGAGATAGGAGGGCTATCTTCAATAATACCCTCGGTCTGTGGGCATATCGTGGGTATGCAATGCACAAAGCAGGTAACTTATGCCGTTTTAGAGATAGTTCTTGTTCCAATTTTACCAAAGCAGCGGATTCGGCCACCAATCGTTTCGCTTTTTCCCAACTAAAACACACTTGTTCAAGTTCACACACGCCACTTTAGGCTACTTCTCAACTCTTTTTCTCTCAACTCCTTTTTAACTCCCAAAACGCGCGTCCGCGCGTATCTTTTCTAACTTCACGACACAATATGGCGGGAGAAACCCACTCTAGAAAATCCGTATAGACTTTCCTCGCTTTTCATTGGTTCAAGAACACATCCGGCAAAGTATGTCTGCTTATATTATCCAATCCAAATCGAGTATTTTGACATAAGAAAAATAAAGTGTTGTCAATCGAATAAAATCGAACTGAGAAATGATCAGAAGCTAAATGTTGCCAATTAAACAAACCTGAAGTAATAAGTTTACAAGCGATATTTATTACTAATCATTTACCTTCCGCCGATACGGCCATCTTGACATTCAAACGGTCCCACGTTTGATGTAAAGCGATGAGCAACATCGTTACTCAACCAAAAAACAAAAACCAAGAGATAAAAAAATAAGTAATAGGTTAAGTTCGGCCGCTCCTGACCAAATAAAAAAATAAATAAAGAAATCGTGGTCGTGACATCTTCCACGTGAAACCTTCAATCAACACCTTATATTACCAGCCTACAACAAAACTCAAGTACATCTTTACTCAAGAAAATAGAATTCTCATAGCTTTCACACTGTTCATTTGTTTTCTCCATTTAAATATATGTCTCCACACCATACACCGTACACAACCATGGTCGTACTATCTAACCAGCCACCACACCATTTAGACAACCATATTAACACATTCTAAATGGTTACCGAAGCACCAGAGGTACCAGGTTCCCAACAAACGCCAAGTCGGTCTCGAAGCACTAAGTGTGCCAGAAACCACCCAAACGCCCAACACAACATACCATGTCACATACACCAAACAACAGGTCACCGAGGCCCCAGAGGGACCAGGCTCCCCCAGACATACAACAGGTCACCGAAGCCCCAGAGGGACTAGGCTCCCCCCAGACAACAGGTCACCGAAGCCCCAGAGGGACCAGGCTCCCCCAGACAACCGGTCCTCTCGAGGCAACAAGACTGCCAGATACCCATGCCACATACACAAAACAACAGGTCACCAAAGCCCCAGAGGGACCAGGCTTCCCCAGACAACAGGTCCTCTCGAAGCAACAAGACTGCCAGATACCCATGCCACATACACTAAACAACAGGTCACCGAAGCCCCAGAGGGACCAGGCTTCCCCGGACAGATAACAGGACTCCAAAGCCCCAGAGGGACCAGGTTCCCCCCTGACAAATCCAGCAATGTTTCTTGGTCCCACAGCAATCGCTCACCTCGTAACCCACCTCGGTTACAGCAGTCATCTTACTGACCACTCACCTCGTAACCCAACTCGGTTACAGCAGTCATCTTTGACTACTCACCTCGTAACCCACCTCGGTTACAGCAGTCATCTCTGACCACTCACCTCGTAACCCACCTCGGTTACAGCAGTCACCGCAGCGACTACTCATCACCGTACAGTCAGTCCTTTGACCATACACACGACCTCACCATTGCTAGATTGATTTGAATCAGTCTTCAACACAATACATTCAGTTACTTCAATGGGTACTTGATCTTTCAGCTTTCCTCTAACTCATCATGAGCCAAAGCCTTTAATGCATCACATAGCTGCCACCATTCAGAACTCCAATAACCATAAACTCCAAACCAAAATCAAATTTGTTATTTCAATCTTCATTCTCAGTACTGACTACAACGGCAATCTCAAATTCAGGATTTCTTACAAAGCCAAAAGCATATTCAAGAACTCCATTTTATGTTCATGATTTCATACCAAACCCTCAGTGCGATAGGTATAATAACTACCAACATCAAACATTACCAATTTTGCAAACTAAAAATTAAAATGAAATCATGCACCGCATGTCACCGAGTGTACATCTGCATTAACATTATCTTATCCAACTTGCTCAGATAGCAAATAAAACAAAATTACGTTAGGTATGTTCACAATGACCAGCACAGAACATTCAACAAGTTAGAACACCACAACCATTACTGACAGTATACTTTAAATTCCACATTTATTATTCAAGGTAGGTACTAGCCTACATGACACCACACAATCACACAATTCACAAATGCACACCTTTCTTTAAAGAGATGTTACAATTATTAAAACTTCTGAATAATGTTCAAGATTATCGAGGCCAAGCATCGTTGAACAACACAGAACAAGGAAACCATTCCAAGTTTCCACCAAAAAAACAAAAGCTCCTGTACCAAGTAAATCAAATAGAACCCAAGTGTCCCATTCATGGTCCACAATCAACAATAACTTAGCAAATACATTTACTACACAGAATGCACTTTCAACTTAAATGCCGAATAAACTCTTGACTCCGTCATCTCTCTAACCCACAAAACTGAGAAACTGTTCTATGTAAATTAAAATGTTGCCAATTGAACATCTATCTCATCTTCAGCCACAACTTCAACAGTTCGTCGAGAGGGCCAATCCCTCGGGCATCCCATAATACCTGAATACGTCTTCTAGACACCATCTTAATGTCTAGTTGCACTTTTCATTTGCCATAGTCAATTTAAATCGTTTTTATTTGTAGGTATCGTTAGAATGACATGTTATCAGTTGTATGTATATTGTGATTTATAACAACTAAACATTAACTTTAACTTTATTCAACCGTTGTAGCAACAAAACTAAACGCCAACTGTCTAGGCTATAGTAACGCTAATCCTCGTGATATTTCCAGGTTGTAAGATTGCAAATGAGTCAACCAGCAAACTATTTCACTAAACTTTAACACCGGTTTGAAAATAATCTTGATCACATAACTCTTAACTGAAAGTTATCACAACTCTTTGGAACGAAGCAAAAGTTAAAAGTTTAATCCTCACAGTGACTCACACCTTGTAACGATTTATTAATAATCTAGTCTTTATCTAGTAACTTATAAGTTAAAAATCATATCACAGTTAAAAGTTATTTGTTTATGTTTTGTCTTGTCCGACTTTTTTCGAACTTTTTCGAATGTTGACACTTACATGTCACTGTCTAATAGAGATGAGTAAGGGATGGCGATCTGTTATCAATTAATCGACGAATCGATTTAAAGGCAAAAAAATAAACAAACAATTTTTCAATCGATATCCAGTACTGAATCGATCCAGCGTATCGATATTTCGCCCTAGAATATCGAGATTCGATTTTTCTGTTTTGATATGAACCAAAATATTATTTAAAAATAGTCGAATGTATTACACAAAGATATTTGAATTCAACGTTAACAAAATAAATTTCTTTCCCTTTTACCTGATACTTTAATTTAGTTGTAAAAACAATCCCAATCTGCCAAAGATGTGAAAAGATACTCTATTATTACAATTTTTCTTTTTACTTTCCATAACTGGATTCACACTTGCATTAAAAATACCGACGCAAATAGTTAGAATGTACGTTATTTTCAAAGAAAAGCATATTCACAAATTTCCTTGAAGATCAAATCAACAACAAACTCAGTGGTAATAATATTTACGGGCAATCTGAAGTGACACCTATTAATAAAGAATGCATGGCTAAAATGCCTAGTATCTTTACTTCTCGATTATCAGTAGTGAGTAAACTAAAAACCTATTCTTAAATGTGTGTACTCTTGTGACAGCACTAGTGGTCACAAAACCGTATATTGTTCTAACATCATGCAACATAAAATAATGTAATGATATCTAATTTCTTTCCGTTTTGTTCTCACATTCCAATGCTCCAAGTACATTAGAAAGATGAAATTGCAAAAATCGTTTCATTGTTTATTTTGTTGGTAAATAAAAACAATTAAATACTTGAAACAAAATATTTCAAAGCTTGAGCCCGTCAAAGATTTAAAAGATGGCGTGACATGCATGGACTTCTCATTCTGTCTATGCAAAAATTATTTGTTTGTTTTTAAATTGATCATGAAAAAACAACATGCTCGTATTCAATAAGCTCCCCCAAGCAGTAAATCACGGCATAATGGGGTCCCGAATCCAATTTCGATGATTATTGAAAGAAACATACAGTATCAATACCATTACATAGATGGCGCTGTTTGATTTTTCTACTCTCTTCATGTAACTTACATCAAACATTTCCATTAAACAATATAATGCAATAGTTATAAATTGCAATTAATGCAACAATTAATTATAAAACTTAGGTACTTCCAAATCCAATACATACTTCGGCTGCCACAAATGTATGCCAATGCACAGATAGTTGAATGCAGATCAAAGTAACATACCTTTAAGCCTGTACTCCCGGAAAGGTCAGGCAGCAGTGCCAACCATGCACATGTCCAGACTCCTAGGTGCTATCAGAAAATATTAAATTGATTGATCACCGCAGCGGCATGTATAAAACCACAAAATTTCCTCTTTCATAGTGCTGTAGACTGCAGGTTGTATGTTGCCTCTTGAAATGGAACCTGAGCTCCACACTTATCTTGTAGCACTACACGCAGCCGGTCACAACAGGTCTTGTGGTATCCACAGCCATGTTGAAGGGCTCAGACGTCCGTGCTATTTGTTGCATATTGTGTGAATGGCTGAAAAATTCATGTCTATGAGCAAGATTTCCACAAGCATAAAGTTTTATTGAATCAAGTTGTAGCTTAGGATGTTTGCTCTCTTGCACTGTATTTGCACAAGTGGTCTTAATCTGTTGCGAATTCCGCTGACAGTATGAATCTGGCCGAGTTTCATTTAGCATCATAACGAAAATAACAATTTATTTTAAATTTTAGCCACTATAAACCAAGAAAAACAATATTGTGGCTAAACTTCATAAGGCATTAGATTGGTACTTATTATTGTCGGAATACTTAAGTTTATACTTCCCTGAACATCACCACCACAGTTGCGTTTCCCAAGTATCTAGTCAGGATTGGGCATCGATGTCATCATTAACTTCATCATTATCTGCAACTCGACTTCGCATATTGTCTAGGATAGGCCACACTATACGGTTGAACTCGGGCAACATGATATTCTTGTCTCTAGTAGCCGGCAAGTTGCAATACATCTCCATTAGGTAGGTAGGTAGGTACTTCCATGCTAATTTTCGCGCACCAGAGCGCGCCAACCATTACTCGTCTCATTTGGTCCATTATCGCTTTGTGCGTGCATTGTTTTCACTTCCGATATCGGAGATAGGAGGGCTATCTTCAATAATACCCTCGGTCTGTGGGCATATCGTGGGTATGCAATGCACAAAGCAGGTAACTTATGCCGTTTTAGAGATAGTTCTTGTTCCAATTTTACCAAAGCAGCGGATTCGGCCACCAATCGTTTCGCTTTTTCCCAACTAAAACACACTTGTTCAAGTTCACACACGCCACTTTAGGCTACTTCTCAACTCTTTTTCTCTCAACTCCTTTTTAACTCCCAAAACGCGCGTCCGCGCGTATCTTTTCTAACTTCACGACACAATATGGCGGGAGAAACCCACTCTAGAAAATCCGTATAGACTTTCCTCGCTTTTCATTGGTTCAAGAACACATCCGGCAAAGTATGTCTGCTTATATTATCCAATCCAAATCGAGTATTTTGACATAAGAAAAATAAAGTGTTGTCAATCGAATACAATCGAACTGAGAAATGATCAGAAGCTAAATGTTGCCAATTAAACAAACCTGAAGTAATAAGTTTACAAGCGATATTTATTACTAATCATTTACCTTCCTCCGATATATACATACAAGAATTGCTCGTTTAAAGGTATTAGATATCAGGGCAATACGACCAGCCAGCATATTACGGTGTCCATTGTGACAAGAACCTAGGTACGACCCTATCCTATTACGTAGTTCTATACCACTAATATAATGCGAAATTTTTGTACTTTTTGTCTTTTGAACTAGAAATAAACAAAGCTGCCTTTAAGTATTGCAATAAAGTGGGAGTATACAAGAAGAACTTTAGTATGAAGAATAAAAGTACGAGAGGCATAAAAGAGGAATAGTATGAATAAGTATGGAAAGAATAGGCGCCGACGTTGGCGAGATTAGTAATAAAAAATAAAAAAACTTGTGAACGTGACGTGAGGAAACCTAGACTTATATAGTTACTGTAAGTCTGAAATAGCCAAGTCAGAGTCCTGTGGGGTTCCCAGAGACGGCTTCATTAACTGACACCAGAGGTGACCACATCCTCACACGAAAAGAAGAAGATGCGAAAGTTGGATAGGCGTTTACGAATTATGTTTCAAATTCAAATTCAAATTAAATTTATTGCATCCATAATGTACATACAGGTGGTAAAATATTAGTTACAGAAACAATTATGGACCCTGTCGGGCACAGCAACATTCTAGATACAGTTAAGTGTCTAGGAGAGAGGAATAGCGCTTAATATTTTCCTTTATAATTAAAATTTCAGTCATTCGTTTCCTATCTATCTGCATTTATTTGGTTAAATCTACCAATATGTTTGTGCCTTTCTATGTTCATGTTAAATTATGAATAATTATTGATTAATAATTTATTTGCTTAAATTTTTGTATTACAGTTAGTTTATTTATAGTTTATATTTAATACAATTAATATTCAATATGTCCATGTTATATTATAAGTCAATTAATCATTTATATTGAGGTTTGAGAAATCTTTATTCACAAAAGAATGCAATAATTCACTTACATGTGAATATTAAAAACAACAGTAGGTAGATTAAATATTGTTGGGCGTAAATACAGAGGTAGGTAATTAATTAAATTAAATTTTGAGGGTATACAAAAAATACAACAATATTTTGGTTCGACACTGGTTCAAACATTGAAGTAAACATGTCACCGTCAGTTACAAATACAACACGGACAAGCGCAACTGGATGTGGCTCGAGACTATTTCAAAGAAAGTGTGTTCTTTAATATTAATTGTTTTATTAGCTTTTTAAACGTAGTATTTTACTTATCGAATTAACAATTATATTCATTTTAATAAAAATTAATACTTAATATCTACGATGTCCATATTATATTTTGAGTCAATTAATTCTATAGGTTATCTAACTTATTTTATTTTTAATAAAAACTAATACTTATCATGTCCATATTATATTTTGAGTCAATTAATTATTAATGTCATTTAGGTACTTATCGAGATATAAATTATTTTTATTTATTATTCAATTTATCCGTCAGATACTCGTCAATAGTGTAATAGCTTTTATTAATTAAGAATTGTTTTAATTTATTTATAAATACATTGGTTTTATTTACTTGTTTTATGCTTTCCGGTAATTTATTATATATTTTTATCGACATAGCATACGGACTAGAAGAGTGCAATTTAAGGCGGGAGGAGGGTAGATCTAGTCTGTTTTTATGACGCAACGAATAATTTGTTTGCATGTCTTCTCTTGTGTTGTATGACTCCGGATATTTGCGAACCAGTTTACACAATTCTAAAATATAAATATTAACTAAGGTAAGGATTTTGTATTTCTGGAAGTAAGGCTTGCAACTATCTGTTTGTTCTATGTTAGCAATTATACGAATCAGCTTTTTTTGTAGGATAAATAGAGTGGGGGCGTCCGTATTATTTCCCCATAAGATTACACCATAGCTTAACCAAGCGTGAGCATACGCGTAGTATGTTACTAGCGCGGTTTGTAGGCTGGTGTTCTTTTTAATTTCGCGGAGGGCATATGAAAACTTTGAAATTTTTGATATAACTTTCTGTATGTGGGTTTTCCAGTTTATGTGTGTGTCTATTGTCAAACCTAGAAGAGTGAAATCATTAACTACGTCTATTTTTTGTTGATTGTATGTAAAATTTAAATTGATTCGGTTTTTTTGTCGGGGGTGAAAAGTAATTAGTTTGGTTTTGGTGAAATTGATTTCAAGATTATGTTGGCCCATCCAGTTTATTATTATATCAAGAATCTTGGTCAGTTTTTCGTTTATATCAGCGTTTGTTTGGCATGCGGTGAGAATAGAAATGTCATCTGCAAATAGTACACATGGCCCGTCTATAGTTTTGGGGAGGTCGTTAATGTAGATGAGAAATAAGAGGCAGCCCACTACACTTCCCTGGGGAATGGAAGCGCGTATTGGTCTACCATCTGATCTTATAAGCTGTGTTTATCAACATGATTCACAGAGCCTATGAAAGGAGGTCCCTATGTAAGATTTACTGTAAAGGTGTACAAGTGTCTGCAATAAACCTTTTCATATTTTTAATCACGACTCAACCACTGAACTTGGCAAAGCTAACACCGGTAGACCATGATCTGGATTTGAACTTAGGACACTCCTTATCCCGGTTGTTTATGGATTTAATATATTGGAATAATGTTATGTTCTCCTGAGGCAGAAGCCAGTGTTATCATGATACAACAAAGGATTGTGACAAACTGTAAGTTCAGAATAAACGTCCTAACTAAATTATTATTCAGATGACATGGTCATTAAACTAGTGTAACGTTCATAATGTCCACAAACATAACGTGAACGTTCTACAAAGTTATTTAATGCAGTTTACAGCAAACACAGTTGTATTCAGGATAAAGTTGCCGTGACCAGAGCGTACCTCGTAAATGTTATTTTGTTAGGTCGCTACCTATTAATTCACTTGACAACGGAAATGCTCTATCTTTTCTCTGCGTAGAACCTTTTTAAATTCAACTGGAATTGTTTGTAGTAATAATATAATTATGATCTCTGCGGCAATTCAGTTTGGGTGACGTAAATGCAACATTTTGTTCGAAATAATGGTAACTAGGCTTTTATTTAAACACTTATCTAGGTGTGTTTGTTTTTGTTTTTACTTTTTTTCAAAAACTTGCTTTACCTAGTTCAACTTATCATAGAATCTATATCATTGTTATTTTTAGTGACTACTTCGTAATTAATAAACCTGAAATTTCAAATCTCGGTGTACCTACCTATTCAAAACTCCCGCGAACACTCCCCTAAAAGTTGTTTGAGCTAAAGTGCTCATTTCGTGACTCGGACGCACGTACCGTGTGACATAATCGGCCCGGCAATTAGTCAGCAGGTACTGACAAATTATAGATTCTTATAGAAAGCCCATCCTACACAAAAAGCGACTTAACAAGAAGTATCTAATGACAAAATAAGAGGTATTTTGCTCTTATTTTTGTCATTAGATACTCTAATCTCCTAAAGATAAATAGCTAAAAAAGTGTTCGCTTCCTCTTCAAGCCCGTACAATGTAGTATTTGTGTTTCTTCTATTAACTATTTTATTTTCTTTTCTACTAATTAGTTGTATTTTATAAAAGCAGCATAATGGCGGTACCCGAAAGTTCGGTACAATCGTACCTACCCATCATTGTGCTTTCTTTATTTCCCTCACTTAAAACAATTGTTTTCCAACCACATTAACATTTGTAACGATCTCTTTCCGAAAGCCTTTGATGAAAATTTTACTGAACAACTATAAAATTTTATTGGCTTATCCCGAAAATTGATAAAAGGGACACAACACGATGGAACCGTACTTGGTGAGTTGTTAGTGCTACATGAATGTTCAATGAAAATGGGTTGGAGTTATTTTTAGGAGTGTGGCCCCGATACAAGTGAAGTGAAAGGAACTAGGGCGAAGCCAACGAAGGTTTATAAAGAAAGGTTTATTTTAAAAATACAAAAAATATTTTTATTCGTTAAAAAATTTTAAAACAGAGCTACTATACAAACAAAAAACATAAAATTGGTATCGCTAAATATAAAATGTACCCAAAATGCGAAGCGAGCACGAATCACATTTCTCTATCGGTACAACATTTTTAAGAATCCATCGGCTCATTCCGCATAATTGCTGTCAGTAATACACAAAAGAGGATTCGTTAGCGCACATTTCCCGAAGAAGCGAAATTTTAAACGATCACAAAAAAGTCTGTTAACAAGCGTCGGGGAATTACGAAGCAAATACAATTTTTCCCCGACTTTCACCGAGGCACGGGTAATGCAGGCTGTAAATACCAGGATACCCGGGTACTGGGTAGTCCACGCACTGTCCGTGTTCGTGTGCGCTAAAATTTTTGCTAAGCGTTGTGATTTTGCTGCTCGTGCGAGTGAGAGACGCAAGTTTTGTTTGTGGGTAATGTGGTGTGAGATGACAAATGTGTGTAGTTTATGAATGTTCTTATTAAAAATTGTTAGCAGTTTTTTATTTTAAACTCGTTATTTCCCTAGATCCTTTTTTTATTATTATTTATAGGCTCGCGCTTGACCACTATCTCACCTGATGGTAAGTGATGATGTGGTCGACGATGTAGCACGCTTACCTAGAAGAAACCTATTCACTCTTGACTTAAAGACTCCCAGGTTGTAGCTATCAGGAAACACAGACTCTGGCAGGGAATTGCACTCCTTAGCTGTACGCATAATAAAAGTACTCCCAAAACGTTTGGTGCGTAGTGGTGGGATGTCCACCATGTACCGATGATGTACCATGTATCGCCGTACGTCTTGTAGTCCGATGATGGAACGGGCTAGGAGGAATTAGTTCTAGTAGTAGTTTTGGGGGCTGAGTCACCCTAGTCCGTAGGAGAGCACCCCATTAAGATTCCCTAAACGTGGCCCCCAGGTGGTGCTAATCAGGTGACATTAACTGGTGGTAGGTTACGGCCGAAGGCTTGCGACCACCGACCGGGCAAAGACGTACCACCAAGCGGCCTAGCCGTGTTCCGGTACGATGCTCGGTGTAGCCAACTAGAGGAGTTGGGTCGAGATAGCTGTTCCACTGCAGGCGGACCGGTCTGACGCGCGCTGTTATGGGCGTATCGGGAGACTGGTCGCGGAGGGTAGCGAGATCTGAGGCACGGGCATCCGTCCGCAGGTAGTTGGGGGCCCAAGTAGTGTGCCAGCCACACACGAAAGGATGCCCCGCCAACTGTCGAAAAATCCCGGAATGCGCCATCGTGCTGGTTGGCGACCAGAAGACAGGGCCCGATGGAAATGCCCATTCCATACTCTTGCAGAGGATGGACGTAACTGAAATGGGTCTGTAGTTGACCGGGTCGGCCCTGCCCTTCTTGGGCACAGGCTGAACATTAGCTTGCTTCCATGCATTCGGCACTTTTCCAGTCTCATATGAAAGGCGAAACAGGCGTGTCAGGATCGGAGACAGTTCAGGCGCAGAAGTTCTCAGAACAATTGCCGGTATCCCGTCGGGGCCACTAGCTTTGTTCACGTCAAGGTTGCGCAGCACCCTAAGGACGTCCTTTTGAAGGATGCGAATGTCCGACATACTCGTCTCGCATCCATCAGGAGAAGGAGGGGGCTGCACGTGTAGAGAATCATGTGGGGTGCTCTCCTACGGACGAGGGTGACTCAGACCCCAAAAACCCTTTCGAAACCTAACCCTTTCGAAAGTAAATTTTATAAAAATCTAACGAAAGCTGTTTGACGGTAAGATTGTACAATACAATGGGACATTTCGCATCATACTTAACTGAATCTACGCACTTGGGTACATACTTAGTAGTCAAGCCAGCTCGCTACTTGAACACAACCACTTACAATCTACCAGTTGATAACTGCTGTCTTCTCGGACGGCTGTACAAAAAGTGACCACTTGGAAGACAGTTCTCGTCAGCTCTCCAGACAAACAGTATTTGATCGTTCAGTTAACTTGACAAGATAATTGAATGGCTTCACCGGTATAGGAAGTTCATAGTTACGGCAAGCTGATGGTTCATACGCAAAAGAAGTCGCATTCTCTAATGAAACATCATAATTATTTGTCATGTACGCGCAAATTAGCCAAATAAATTCAAATGACACATTCAAAATTAGCAATTTCCTCATATTTTAAGACTTGCTTATGACTCAGTCTGATATGCCAAATGGCGCTGTACTTGGCCTGCCAGCCTCCTTGGCGGCCGTGAGGCTACTGACACGGTGCTAATGTTGCCAACAGCTTGTCAAAAAGCCACACTCAGTGCGATGAACTACATTATTTCGGGCGCCCAAGTATTTCAGCTTCAGTGGTCGACCTCACAGAATAGGAGAACTAAATTGATTTCTTTGTTAGAAAATTAATTGTTTTGTAGATATAATAACGGTTGAATAATTTCTATACAAACGTTTATTGCTAGAAGTCATCGTTCTCTAAAACCTTTACCTCAAATGGTTTATTACACGTTTCCACGAAAGTTTCAATTTAATTCTCTGAAGTGTGCGGTAGATGGGTTTGTTGTAAGTATACCCTTCAGTTTGCCGTGATGGTTTTCGGTTTTGAGCTACAAAGGCGAACATATCTCTTTGTCGTGAATTTCGAACCGGGTGACGCCGAGAATAAATCCCGAAAAGAAAACTCAATGTTTTCGATTTTATATAAACTGAGTTGAATGTATTCAACTGTTTTCCAACCGGTCTTTGATACTTTCTTTCTGGGAAGAACCAATTTCAGGTGAAAAAGGAAGCATCACACAATTTCAGCTAAAAGAACGACTATGTGTCATGTCTGAAGTATTTACTAGAGAATAAGCTCGAAGATTGTATGGTGATGAAAAGATAAGCCAGGCTGCTGTTTTTAGAATAAGTAATATCCTGTTCAAAAGAGTGGTTGGAGAAACAAGTGAGTCCTAACAGATGATACATTAGTCTTTCAATATCTCGCATATTGCGGAATTAATAATAGTTGAGCTTTTTCTAGTATTTGCTGTATAAGTGCTGGTTTAAAGGCTGGATAGATAGTATATTATTATGCTCTTCATTGAAACGAATAGCGAACAACTGAAAAATGTAGAAAATTGTTGGTCTGATCTCAAACTGATCAGGCGTAAGAGTCATTTTAGTTTTGGCTTTAGGGTGGGCAATGCGCTTAAGATTTCTTAGGTATGGCAGGTGTCCTTCCATATGCGATGGTGGGCGCTTCTCAATCACGATAAAACCCTTCTTTGAGCACTAACTAACTCTATCAAAGACAATCATATAAACTCTGTGAGCACCATCTTTTTCTCACGCACGATTAGCAGTACTTCTGTCTTGGAATATTTATTTATTTATATTTATATATATACACTTTATTGTACCAAGATAAAAAGATTACATACGGAAACCTTAAAGTAACAAGAAACATACAACAGGAATAGTGCCAGACCGTGGCACTATAGTAACATCTGCGAGGTTCGAAACACTTTTGAAGTGTCCGTCAAAAGTATATGTCGTAAATTTTGTCTGAGATACCGTTTCGCCTTGATTTTTTGGTATTTTACAGCGGTATGTGTTTTTTTTGGCATGTCATTAATAAAAACATGACAAGATTTGAGTTGTAATAAAAATAAACAATAAAAACGCGGTGTATCTAATTATTTTCATTTATTAAAATTTTGTTATATGTCATTATTATTATGTCAAACTTTTTAATTTAAATGAGACCTTGTGAGTATCCTACGCATAACACATGTCATTGTAAACCGCTCACCAACAAATGTTTCGCAGCCCACTACTTCGGGTATGTTAATTGCGATGCTTTTCAATCAGGAATTAACGTTGTTACTGACAATCTGCTTATCAAACTTATAATTTCGCTACATTTATGTACACTATAGATACTAGTATCAATTTGAAAGTGATTAAATTAAGGACACTTTTTAAGTCCCTATGAGCCTCAAATTAACCCAAAATAAGGTTAGTCGATAACACCGTGTATTTGCACGAGTTTGTTCATGTTTACACGTTCACTCGCGTGGAGCACGTGTATTAATCACGGCACCCTTTCTGCAAGAAGTGGAAATTCTATTAAAACTCATTCACCTTGTTTATGGGACGTGAACCCATAACTCGCGAATATTGTTTATGTCCTCCACTTTTTTAAACTCGGTGAAATATTTTGCATGCATGTGTATTAGCGGAAATAGGGTTGGAAGTATCACTCTTCAGTATTATAATAAAATAATATCCGAGGTAAAATTAAAGCCAACGTACATCTCTCTATTACAAAAATACTAGAGATTACATTGCTACTTTAATAGTACGGCTCCATTAAAAAGTAGACCGTTTAAAAATATAATTTTGCCTAGGAGGGTATAATATCCTTTTTTTCTCTGTCGTTATCCCTAGTTGCCACTACACGACAGTAATTGCGCTCAGTAAAACGCTTTTAAGTGCTATAATCCTGATTTATTTCTTGTTTATTTTCATAAATTAAAGTACAAAGTGTGTTCATATAGAGCAGAAGACAGGCGAGTTAGTCGGCCAGTATTTACTCGCGTTATAAATAAAGAGTGGCTTTCCTCACTCGTCAGCTAGTGATGTACGACTCCGGGATCCCGCTAGCCCGGCCCGGGAAGCGCGCCCCGTTTTATTGCTACGACACACGGAAACGTTTCGTGTAATGCGCCTTTTTAAAATGCAATTTGTTTCATTTTAATATATTCATTGTTTGGACTTATCTAGATTTACTTGCATGTCGAGGACATCGTTGTAAGGGGCCGCCACGATTTCTTACCTCGACGATGTCATGTTGATGTCTGTTTAATAATTTATTTTAATACATATTTAATTAAAGACTCTATTCATTATCTTTTACTAGATCTCTCTACCCTATTTCAGAGACAGATATTTCACTTAGATAAATGGTAGACAGGTACTTAAATTTTTTTGCGATGTTGAATAAATTGTTTTGTTTCAAATATAAATGAAAAGTCTGCCTTCATGGTTTATGTCTAGCTTTTATTCAACGATCTTAAAAGGTAGCTTTCTTACTTTATACATCAATGGAGAAAAGTACTCCATTAAAAATCTTGGCACAGCTCATAAGACGTGATGCCCATGACACTTTTACACACAAAGGGAGGGTCAGTTGGTCGGCCATGTCTCTTCCGTGCACGAGGAGTGATGCATGGCGGCGACCAGCCCGGGCGGGTGGCGCGGGGACTTACCGCGTTTTATAGTCGCAACGCACGGAAATGTTTCGTATAATTCCGCTGTTTCACCTTTTTACAGTGCTCGCCACGACGACGCTTTGTTCTGGCAAACGATTTAATGTATTTGTGGTTTAGTTCGGTAGTTGGGTTATATCAGGTAATAGGGATAATTTTGAATGAGAGATGAGTTGGGTGTTGGAAATTATGGAAATTTTTTAAAATGAAAGGTATTTTTAACTTTAAATAAACTGTACTGTGTATACTTTAAATATGCTGATTAAGCCTATACCACTTTGCAGTTTGCCTTTTACTAATAAGCGACCACCGTGTGTGGAAACAAATATTAATTTGCGGGCGGCACTTCAAGCGCACAGTTCCGTAGTTTCCCGGGAGCTTTTATTTAACTTTCCGCACTGACCGAGCCCCATCAATGTGGGGCGCCATGAGATTGAGGCGATCCGGGATATTTCCTAATTTAATTGTTAATGGAGAATAGTTAAGCGTCGTGCGAGGTTTTAATTGTTTATCGAATCGGCGCCAAAGAGTTTTCGCAGTGATTCGGTTACGTCTGTTTGTTGAGCTTTGTTTATTCGGCTTTTAAAGGGGAGATAATTACGGTCTTAACGGGTTTAATGTGTTTTTAATTGTTTTTTTTTTTGCGACGTGGAACACGTAATTACACAAGCAACGAAGTACGGTTAGTTGTTATTGTGATTTTGTTTTAAATAAATATTATAAAGTTAATAACATGACGCTACATATTTAATAGATACAATTTCGATACCCTCATATTCTTGATGTTAATTCCATTTAATGGAATATATTAAATGCTTATAAAAATGGTCGCAAAAAGGCAATAAAGCAGAAGCACTTAACATCATTTTCAAGGAAGCAGATAAATCCACACAAATTGCGGCGTGTAGCAACAATGTCTTTAAGAACCACTTACGTCCTCATTTTATCATAATGACGGCCAGCACAAAGGAGCCAGTGCCACTAAGCGTCGCAAATCTCTAAAACTGATTCCGATTCGAGCGGCTAACAGCATAAATACGGGCGAAAACATTAAGTACAATGCGCCCTATATCTTTATAAAGGCGGTGTATGCCACTTGAATCGCAAGTAGCCCGGGATCCATAAATCGGGCAATGGGCCCTTCCCGCGCCGGTCCCGCGTCCTGGCCAATCCCAGGCCGCATTAGTCACATCACCAAATTTGCGCACACGCCTAAAATGGCGGCTATGGGTTCGTAATGTGGTGGCAAGTGGGGATTCTCTGCCTATTAAAGGTACTGAGAGATTGTGAAATATGTATGGTCAGGGTGGTACGTGTTGACGGCGAGTAATGGTTAGCTAGCCGTTCGATAAGGACCAGGCCCTAGACGACGGTGACGGTGCGTAGTATTGTGCGCCACAAACGCCTCAAAGAATTGTCAGCAAAACTGTCGTGGCTCGTTAGGGCCGATAATGCCTGCCTGGGTCGCGGAGAAATTTTAGAGTTACCGCGACCGTGGCAAAAGCAACTGAATCAATACGGGTGGATTTCACCCAGAGCGGGAGAAGTCATTGGATGATTACAAACAAGAACCAAGAACCGGCCAAGTGCGAGTCGGACTCGCACACGAAGGGTTCCATACCATTATCGCAAAACACTGCAAAAAAGCACGTTTGTTGTATGGGAGCCCCCCTTAATTTATTTTATTTTATTTTAATTATTATTATTTTTTGAAGAGTATATACAACTAAACATTCTGCGTATATTTCAAGCGCCTACCTGTTGCCGTTAGTAATATCGAGCAAAAAACGGCAAAAATATCAAGTTTGTTGTATGGGAGCCCCACTTAAATATTTATGTGATATTATTTTTAGTATTTATTTATTTATTTATTTATTGTTGTTGTTGTTGTTTTTTTTTTGTTGTTATAGCGGCAACAGAAATACATCATCTGTGAAAATTTCAACTGTCTAGCTATCACGGTTCATAAGATACAGCCTGGTGACAGACAGACAACGGACAGTGCAGTCTCAGTAATAGGGTCCCATTTTTACCCTTTGGGTACAGAACCCTAAAAATGAGAAAATGGGTGGTATGTGTTAAGTTTTAACCAAGGGATAGCTTAATCGTGGGCGTGTGCCTTGTTACTTAGCTAAAGTTTGTGCCTCTACCATAGGTATCCCTTTAGAAAAAAATATTCCGCTTTATTACTATAGTTACATAATTATGTTGATTAACTATAAGTAATGTTTATCCGATGAAATCAGTTAAGTAAGTACTCAGAATTTCCAGTATTTTTTTTAAATGTATTCCAATAAATCGACAATTTATCAAGGTTAACAATCCAGGCTGCCTTAGTATCTAAATCTAGGTCTTAAATACAACAAAAACCGAAACCAGAACGGCAAAGTCACCAAAAGAGTCTTAACATGTCCGAAGTGAAAAACAGTAAAAGCGATCTCGTTTAAAATCTCACGATCTTCAATTAAAAAGTAATTACAAAGTGGAATTACCCCTATAAGTGTAAACAGCTCCCAACGGCTGAATATTATCAAACGCAACACTTTTATCTAAACTCGCGTCTATTAACGTTTTAGTATTGCAATCAGTCGCGGTCATTAAAGGTTTTGTATAATTACTGGCTGGCATGGAGGTCAAAACCACAAAGAACTTTAAGATGATCTATTGTTATAAAATTTAAACAAAAACTCTTGTTTTCGTATCGATTAACTCAAATTTTACCAGCTGGATAGCTCTGTCATTCGCCAAATTCAGATGTCGCAATGTGCAAGCGACTAGGCGTGAAGGACAGACAAGGGGCATATGTCCAAAAAAATATCCTGCGAAGGAGCCTCACAACCTGGGCCAACGTGGGCTGCAAACGGTTTATAACAGGCATTTTAGGTAAACCCTTTTGTTAGGCACTTTATATATGCACCTAACTCAATGTTTACATGCATTCACGTGTGGCCCACCACTATTCATGCTACTAATGACGCAAGATATTGTCCGCGTAGTTAATCAAAACCTAACACCGGCCACAACATGCACACATCACATAATAGCGCATTACCGAACATTACCGAGCATTTACCGAACATCAACGAACGCTACCAAACATGGCGGACATGTGACGCGCCATAACGCGCCGATTAATAAACCGGTGCCACACGAGCAATCGCGACCGAACCCTTGTATCCATTTACGACATAATTACCGCTACCTACCGAGCTATGGATGCTATTTGTCACTTGTCTACTCACACCTTTATTTATAAACGAGGATGCAGAAGGTACACTCTTAACAATGCCCAATAATACCTAAAAATATGCCTGAAAACAATACTAAGAGTATCGTTATGGAGAAAACATATTTCAGTAAAAGAAAATGCAACAGAAAATATGAAAGAAAATATACAGGCAAGGATTGTGATGCTGACGAGAAAGGCCAAAAAGGATTAAGACTAAATAGCATAGCTAAGATTTTGATGATAATCATAAAGGTTCCATGAAATCAAAACCATAAAGACTTGATATTCGGTGGAAAAATATAACTGTGATTATGTGGTAAAAGTACAGATAACGAAGGTCCAATGAAAAAATGCTTTCAGAACGCTTTTCTGTATATCAAACTATTGTGATCCCACATTCAGTTACAATTTTATTCGTGTCATGACTTCTGTTTCTTATTTACTGTTTATGGGACCGCCCGCGCCCGCGCCGCAGTAAATGTTATAAAAGTTATAAATTGTTGCGCTCCCCCTACTCGGATAAACGACGGAATTTATTTCACGCGTCCCTTTGTTCCCATGCTGAATAGGAACCACCTGAAAGCGGGATGTTGCTAAATAATTCGCTCACAGGAATCAAAGGGTTTCCAAATCAAAACTTTGGGCAATGTGAAAATGTACGTTACACAAACTCGAAAAGCGAATAAAATAAACGAAGAATGATTTCCATTTCTGTATTTCAAAATTATATTATTACTAGCTTCTACCAGCGGCTTCGCCCGCGTGATTGTCTAAAATTATCCCAAGAGAACATATGCCCAGGATAAATATTCTATGTGCTATTACAGACTGTGATCTATCTCTGTTCCAAATTTAATCCAGATCCGTTCAGTAGTTTTTGCATGAAAGAGTAACAAACATATTATTAGTTTTTTATAATATTAGTGTGATTTTGCTCTCCACAAACTCAATAGATTTAAATTGTAATGAATAGTGCAGTTCTCATTGATATTGCTGTGCTATGCAGAAAGTGCTCGGTGTTAATGTATGTTTCTATATGTTTGTAAGGTGAGCCAACTCAGTTATCAACCGGTCAACGTTCCCTAGTTGCTTGTTTTGACGTTGTTTCCGAACTTATTAACCGGGGACAAAGTTCAGGTGGTGCCATTCAAATTGTGTCATTAATAAAGTAATAATTGGTTTCTTAACCTTGCTGGTTGCTGAAGATTGGCTTCTAAGATTGTGGCTGTGCCAGAATCAAATTACAGTACTACCTACACAGTGTTTGCTTCATTAATGAGATTGGGACCACCATAAACAATAAGTAGTTAATTGCTGTTAAACAACATTCACTGAAAAACAACTATCAACCAATACCAAAGATTATACTTAAAGCGATTTTCTTCGCATTATCCAATCCCACCGCAACAGTATAAAAGGATTTAGGCAATTCTTTTAGTGCTAGAGTTCTTGTGAGCCATTCACATGAGATTACGTGCTTAAGAGACAAAGCCTCGCTCTAAATCTGCCTACGTACATAGTCGCGTGAAAGCCTTAGCGGCTGAAATTCCAGCGTATATGACGCTGTGGAATGTCACCCTTATGTCCTAAGTTGCGGGGACTGCGTAGATTAGATAGGTCTCAGAAACTAAGCCGTCTGCAAACTAGTTTTGCTCGTCAATTTTGATAAGGAATAATATTGTAATTGCTGCAATACGATATTCTGATTGATGTGGTTTGGTTAATACTGAAACTTACTTTATCTCAATCTGTGGTAATGATCAAATATATTATTGTATCTACACAGATGACATAATGTAGGTATTTAAAAAACCAAAGTAAGGAACCGGGCCTTGTAAAGCCCCGTAAATAAATAATTTACGAAGACTAAATTATTGGAAGCGACAATGTCAATGTGTCCACCTTACTTTCATTAATTGAGACATGTGAGACTGCTTCCCAGACACAGTCGCCACCACGTTATTATGTCAATTATTTTCGTATCGGTACTGGGAGCGAAATCTTTCCGTACACATCTATTGCTTAATTCAGTCATTGTATTTCCTATACAGACAGAAATATCTCGTTCTCGCAATTACAGTGCGTCGTGTAGACGATTGTTGTATTAATAGTAGCTTCATGAAACGTCCCGAATTAACCCGTAGTATGCCGGAGCGCGTCGTGCCGCTTGGCCCATTGTTCAGCTGTGGTCTGAGAGACCACGCTCTTTTGTTTTACTTCATCTTTCGTCAAGCAAAATTATAGAGCGACTAGTGAACGTATTTCTTTTTCTGTGTATACTTAGTTACGTTAATGATTCAATAATAATATCAACATAATTAGTACTGATTACACATCTAAGTACAACACTCATCCACCTGAAAAATCTTCGGCGTGTAATCATTCGCGAATCGCGACGAAATTCAAAATATGTTCAAAGATTCAAAGGTATCGTAATGACGAGTTACCTGTTTACTTACATACCGTAATTATATCACAGCTACCGCCCGACAGCGTAGGAAGCAACAGCTGACACACACATTACATTCGCACAAACACACACACACACACGCTACGCAATAATCATATTATTGGCCGCAGAGTAGTGCGCGGATGGAGTGTTAATGTGCGGAGTAATGGCGGAAGGGCGGTTGTGTATTGCGTCCGATCCGAGTAAATATGCTCTGCTCGGCATAATGGTAAATTGTAGTGCCGTTTACTGCAACTGATTCGAGTTTCATACAGTTCCCGTCGGAGGTTTCGGGCTGTACTTTAAATTAGGTTTCAAAGCCAGGTGAAAGCTCAAAAGCGCTGTGATTGCTTGTGACCACAACGACGCCGAAGATTCATTGACTTTTTTCGAGAAAACGGGTATAGGATATATCTTTTTGAATTTACTACTTACTATTTTATGCCGTAGAATTTCAGTGAGCAACACAATATTTCATGTTGTTTTCTGTAATTCTCGTCACATACGCAAACGCATAATTAATCTCACACATCGACAGTGATCACGGCGCAAATCTGCGCCATCAATATTTAGCGTAATGGCGGTCTTAAATACAATATTAACAATTCAAGCAGTACTACGTGAATTTATGCTCGCTGCAAACGCTCCTTGTAATAATTTAATTATATAATTAAACGTAACGCGTGTTTACGTAACTTTGGTAACGACTATCACCATTTGCGCGGTATTCCGCCCTCGTAGCTCATTTATAAAATCTGTGTCGTCGTGTCGGCGTGTCGGTGTCGGTGTGTCGGGCCCGTATTATGTTATGAATAGTAGGGTTATCCTAAATATGGAGGTACAGCCTTGAATATTGATACACTAAATAGAGGGTATATTGCTTCAGGTATAGTTGTAGGTATTTGCAACGTTTCAGTGTTCACAGGTGAAGGGAGCCCAGGTGTGACTGAAGCAATTCTATGGGTAATGACATGTGATTTGAAGGTAAACTTCGCACCGTTTGTTAACTTTATCGAAAAGGCCTTCAGTCAATCACGTATAGAATCTGAATTTGCTATTCTAAAGGCACGAAAGACTTTATTTTTATCGCATTTTCCACCTTAAAGCTTAGAGGAAGGTTAATAGTAACTTCGTTATAACACAGGTAGGCCGCTGCCGGTCCAAGCAGCAAATTTTAGAGCCTCCTAACGATGCTTCAGGGAATTGAGAGGGACCTGCGATATGTAACACGGTATTTGTATACGAGTAGCAATGGGGAGTACTTTCCTAGTACGAGTATATTTTGGACTCTGATTGTGTAACCAGATAATTATATAAAAGATTCTTAATGTAAGGTGCGTTAATTTAATGGTTAACGCTACCTATTTAAATATGGAATATCAAAGGTTTTTCATATTATCAACCTTATGCCAGTTTTCACTTACATTTGACGACTTCTAAATAAATATCTAAATATTTATTAAACTGCTTTTAGCAATTTCATTTAGGTGTTATTTAGATTTAATTCCCTTTCACATAAAATAACAACACGCATATACCTATTCTCCAAACAATTAGGCTGAGCTTATGTTTTAGTCCCATATAGAGCTTATTGTCGGCATGCTACTGAGAAATTCCAGATAGATAAACCCAATAACATTTTGCCCAACTCGAGAATCGAACCTAGGACCTCATGCTTATCAGTAGCACTTGCGACAACTTCACCTGGTTCTATATTAAGTCATCAATCTATATATATATATAAAAGAGAAAGGTCACTCACTCACTCATCACGAAATAAATATCGAAAACCGCTGGGCGTATAAAGCTCTATCCACACATATCAGGGGCGTGCCCGGGACGTGACAGGGCCGGGTCCTGTCAAATGACACATGACATCGTTCACACACGTCAGTGCACGGGCCCGGGCACGTCCCGTGCACGGACGTGTGTGAACGAGTTCATATAAAATGTTCCCACCGATATTTTTTTGAGCCCCTGACGGGGCACGGTCTGTCCACGTCCCGTGCACGTCCCGGGCACGGCCCTGATATGTGTGGATAGACCTTAAAGATAACATTTGGCCTCCCTGTCAAATGTCATCTTACGTCCAGCGACGTGACTTCAACGACGTTCTTCAAGTGACGTAAGTGCGCACTAAGAAAGGATTTTTGGAACTTCCACCACTAAGGAGGTCTATGCTTTTAAGTGTGACAAGTGAAATTAAAGATTTACGCTTTTGGTTAATAAAAAGAATTCATGTATTAATTGGTTTTTGGTAATTCTACCCCTAAGGAGGTAAAAAAGGTGGAAATTTGTTGGAAATAAATACTAACCTAGTAATAATTTGAAATTTGACATAAATACTAACCTAAGTAAAGGTTTTCATTATTAGTTTTAGAAAACTACTCCTAAAAGACGATTTAGGGGGTGTTAAAGATTTTTGAAGAATTTTACTGAACAGGGCTTCTTTTTATGATGTAGGGGAGCACTAAGAAGGATTTTTTAGAAATTCAACCTTTAAGGGGGTGAACTAAAAAGTCATCTGTAGGAAAAAATACGGATCACGCAAACGAAGTCGCGGGCGAAGTGCTAGTTAAGTATAAAACTTATATTTTTTAGTACAGCAACGTTATTGCCAATCGATGTAGCTCGATGCAATGACACGGAGAAGCGTGGCCACTATGCAGTTTAAACTGGTTTAAACCGATCCGAACCGGTTAATACTCCGAGTTAACCGTTCCGTTCAATTTACTTTTTAAATCGTACTCGACTGAAACTGTTCACTCGGTTTTATTTTGCTATTTACTTATATTGTTTGTAGTTTATTTTAAAATTAGATGAATGGATAGAGAAAATTTTCAGAACACAGAACTTGAAAAACGTAGGATTTGAAATATTTTTAAGATTAATCAAAGGTAGGTGTTTTTTTTTTTATTAAAACCTAAAATAATTATAATATAGAATGGTAAACACAATGCTGCCACTAGCTCCCTGCCTATCCACCTTGTGGTTTAGTTAGTGAGCGGCCGCCGTGTCGCCTGTCCCGGCCACAAGATTGATGGTGTCAGCCAGCATTAGTTCACACACCTCGCATATTTTCACTCCAACTGTTCCAACGAAAGATTTCTTTAAAACACAAAAACGTTGTAAATTATTGCTCGGGCAATTAGGAACTAAACAGTTCATCAAGTCATGTAAGTGATTAGTTTATAACAATTAAAAAGCTCCTAAAAAGCAATAATTCAAAAACATCAATCAATCAGCCGAGTCTCTTTCCAGTACTTTGGTTTCGGCTTGCAGTCTAACTGGTGGCAGCTGAATCCTAGTTTAAAAAAATAAGCATTTAATTAAATAAGTAACAAAAATTCTTTCGTTTTTTTTGTTACATTGAACATAATATGCTTAATGAAAACTAAACATATTTTATTTTGCCGGCGGAAGTGATTCATAACAATACCCTCATTCACTTTGTATTCTTCAACCGCCCCGCTGACAGTGTAGTTCTAAGTAACGATACATTATATGATTCCAGTAACTAATACATGACACGGCGGCGCGGCTCTCTAATTAACTAAAATAATATCGTCATTTATTCCCGTCCGCCCACACCCCCGCACCGCACCGCGCCGCACCGCACCGTACCGCACCGCACCGCACCGCTAACCACCCGTACACACGACTCGTGTGGGATTCAGGAGACGCACTGATAATATTCGTTAATATTAATTAATTATTATATTATGTTTTCTTTTGTCGAAGTAAATTATATGTTATTGATAGATGGGTATAAAAGGCTTCATTTATTCAGGTAATTCATGTGCTACCTGTATTTGAAGAGAATGGTAGCCCACTTTCTTAAAAAAAATAACAATAAATAGTATGGGGTTAGCTGGGCTAATCAATAATTTAAAAAAAAAAAATGTTTATTTGACACAAAGGTAACACGTAACATGATTATGCTAACTCCCAAACTAGGCCTGAGCCTGTATTTTGGGGGCAAATTAGAAACTTTTAAACGAACCCATACATATTATTATAATTGATTTATTATCTCCCTGACACGGAATAGCGTAGTGTAACACCCAAAATAATGTCCGTTCATCCGTTGTATCCTATAACAAATATAAATATTCACACAATAAAAACATGTAAGAAATTTTCGTTTATCTTTGACAAACACGGATCCTACTCTTTTCCCGGTGACAATCACTTACACGCAGGTAAGGCACGTGTTCGCTAACCCTATGAGCGCCGCGCCATCAATCTAGCGCGACAAGCGTCAGCAACAGCGACAGGCGACAGGCAGCGACACCACCCAGGACCCGACGTGTCGCGCGTGTGTAGCCAACCTTACCGTAATCGCCTACATCTTAACTTAATGTTTAAAGAAATACAAACGATATATCAGAGTTTACTTTGTGGGTAAATCTTGGTTTAATTTACAAAACTAGAGTATGTAAGTGTTAGATCTAATCAGTAACGGTCGCTAATTAGCATTCAGGTAATTTATAAAAGCTAAAACCTTAGTTTTATAATGTTTGTACCGATTACAGCAAGCTGATAAAAAATAACATTTCGTATAAATTCTGACGTGAATATTTAACAAGCAAATTGAGCAAAAAAAAAAACAAATTGATACCAAGAAAATATTTCAAAGTAGGTACACTATATTATAAGTAATCTTGTTCATCTTAAAAATAACAAAGATTTTTCTTTAAAATTGTAACTTATGTTAGTTTTGCTATCGTGATTAGAAAAATAAGAAAATCTTGAAGATCTTAGCTTCTAACAATCTTGTTAAAGTAAAGGCGAACTCAAGTTTAGTGAGATTCGTAAATATTTTCGAGATTCATGTCAGAATTTAAATTAAAGCAACTAGGTTTGATTTTTGATAAAAAACTATCTACACTTTGTTTGTTTAAAAGAAGCTTCTAGATTTTCTACAACAATCCTTCTGACTTTATAATGTTATGTTTATAATTAAACGATGTCTGGAGTGGTAACAATATGATAATTAAACAAAATATAGAATGTACGCTGTGCCCACTAATTGTAGTAGTTGTAGTTAATTGGAATGCTCCCGGCTATTGGACAAGATAACTATTGCGTAGGTACGTAGTGAAATGTCTAGAACTACCCCATATAATGAAAGTCCCTGTAGTGCCGTACAATACCTACAAATTCGAGAACATTTGGAATCTTCGAACTTTCCCTAATATTTTCTCTACCACACACAACCGCTGTTCATGTATTTAAACTTGCTAACCAAGTTTATTCAGCTACAATTCATTTTCAACGTTGATCTTTTTAATGCCCTAATCTTAATTATTTATATTTTAAATTGACACGTTGATTTAGTGCATAGGTACACGAATTCCTTTATTCACCACGTCGCGTCGCCCCTATGTGAGATTGCCCTGTAAGTGTCGCCACATAAAGACCTGGTGTTCTCGAGACAAAGGGTCCGGCTAACGAGCGCATTGTACTGACCACCCCCAATCCCTCCACCCCTGCCCTGCATGCAGTACGAATGAGAAGAATCACAAAGACACCCCATTTTAGCCGAAATTTGATCGAGAAGTGTGTCAAGTTTGGTCAGTTGAGGAGATACATTGTGCTGAATAGAAAATGTGCTCTCATTTCGATGACCTTGGACTCGTTGTTGTGATTTTTTGTGTACATGTTAAGAGGATTTACAAATCAAATGTGTTTTAAAATGCCCACGTTATAATGTCGACATTCAATCGCGACGGCAAACACTGTATTGCTGTTGTGAATAGACCACTTTCTTACGAATACAAAGCATGATTTTCCACATAACATAAACAATCTACCAAATATTAGCTGCCTATAAAACTGCTGGGACCCAGGTCACCTCTCGCTAGGAGCAATACATCATGCCGACCCAGTGTGGGTTTGTAATGTTTCCCGCTCATTGAACGGAAAACAAAGCACACATACTTTCCCGCATAGCAACTATATCACAGCGAAAGCTCTAACCTTGAAACATTAACGAAGACGAATCGCAGCCGTCTGCAAACTCGCTGAAACCGGCTGAAACTCATAAACGTTTACACAAACAAAGGGCCGGTTACCACGATAATTTTCTTTTTACAACCACAGTTGTTGGCGTGTATTTTTTCAACAAAACATTGCGACCTTTTCAAAGTTTAAGCAGAACAATAAAAAGTCGGTTTCGCCGTTTCCGGCGCACGTTTGTGCGCACGTTTTAAAAAAGAATAATGTGTTTCACGTAGATCTTCTGTTGTTTTGTCATCCTCAGCGATGCTTTCTAATAGAGTAGTCGTGTTTTATTTGGTGGTGGTCAAACAAGCTTTGAGCTATTGATATCAGCCCAATCGTCCGTTGTTTTCTGTGTGTATGACAGCTTTCTTTTTACAAAATCACAAGTCACGATTGTTGGTGACAAGTCAGTTCAAAGCATGTCAGACCAAAAATCACATATAAATGAACGTGCAAGAACGCCTGGGAGCTTAGATTTACATAGCTGAAAATACAAACTCTAAAACGACTAACACTTGAGAATTACAAGAACATTAAACCGTTCATATTTTTTAGCTTCTTTAAAGCGCACGTTGTATCAAAAAGACGGAGCTCACAGCGTCTGGCTGCGGATATTACTGCAACAAAACTACCCTCTCTTTGGCTCGTCTCAGCACAACTTTGGGCTACACTCTATGTATTGTATCACACACTGATGCTTGCTCTTTTGAAACCTACTGAAACGAACTTGCTTGGGTAAGAAATTGAGGATTTTAGCTTACTAAGTAAATTGCCAATCAAAACTTTGTAACTTTGCTAATTCTACGTGATTCCTCGTATGTTTTATACTAGTGTGAAGGTGGTAGTTTTGTTATGTATTTTTTATTATTGTTACATACAAGCAAATTGTTTACCAAATGCCTAAAATGTTTACCTACTGCTGAAACGGTTCAGCACAGTAGTATTTTTATAAGTCCAGGGGAAACTCCTGGTTCATAGATTTAAAAATGCCGCAGTAAAGCTATTAATTTTTAATCTTCCTTATTTTGGGATTTAAATTAGCCTATTTAAGACAATCAGGGATAGAGCTTTCTATGAGTGAAGGATTGTCGTTACCGGATCAGTACTTGCAAAGACCTTTTACAAATATTTAAACAATCGATTTCATCAGTTCATAATATTACTTTAGAATTTTAGACGAATATGTAGCTATAGTTTGTAGATACCATACCATTAGGTGGTTTCAGACGATTAGTTGACGGACTCTAACGGATGTTTTCGTACACTCTAGCGCCACAGAAAAGGTTATAAATCCAAGATTACCAGCAATTCCCTTCCCTAATTCCTAAATCAGCTTCCAGAAGTCAAAGCTAAAACTACCATAAAATGTTATCCGTACCCCTTTGTTAGTTTGCACCGCGGTTACATGGCGTAACTTTCCCAATTTAAATCCCCAGAGCAAACAGGACTTTACGGCTATTTACTTAGAGTTTAGTTTGCCGTATCTGTTTGCAGAGGAGAGGCTAGTTTGCGAATAAGTTATGTACTGTACACAGGACCCAATAATATTGTTTTTAATAAAGGAAGCTGTGGTTGTTGGTGTTATTGAGGCCTGAGGCTATTCAGCCTTATTGTGGACAGCCTGAAATATCACGACCATAACGAATCAATTACATAATAGATGTACCTATGTTCCGAAACTACCGAGAAGATAGGAATAAGGCAAGGATCACGCAACACTATCAATGTTTCCATGTCAAACCTACATGCTACTTAAAAAGATAAACACCCAAAAACAATCATTCTATTCGATCAATTCCCCTAGTTGGATAGTATAATAAAACAGATTAAATCGTAACAATTCTTTCAGCAGAAACAATCAGAAACTTTGTAAAATCAATTAAGTTGTTAATTTAAACAGACACACAACACTCATGTGAATCTATGTTAGCGTCGGTCACGCAACATAACGTGTCTCCCGACACTGTCCATCGCTATTACTGAGACACAGAATAGATAGTGTGCAGAAGGCTAGCTGCATACTGTATGCAAAAATGCACGCACACATAGGCTTCACGTACAGTAAGTGCAAGTCCCCTCGCGATTGGCATGTACAAACACATGCCAATCGCGCACACGTCAATTTAAAAAAATGTATTTGTCGTTTGACAGATTTTCGTACTTGTAGTAGTAGAACTTGAGACTTCTTATGACTTTTCAGTAGCATGCCTACTAGACATTCTGATAATCCTTAAATCGATATCTTGATGATATAAAGTTAAAATTTGTTTAACAGGATTATTTTATAGGCTCGCGTTTAACTCACCTGATGGTAAGCGATGATGTGGTCGACGATGAGTGATGACCAATGTTATATTTAGAATATGAGTTTGTGCTACATTCACACGCTGCATGAAGCCGGCCTTCTGTAACTATCTACTCCGTGTCTAAGCCATCCGTGTAACGCCTATATTATTGCAAATGTTGGCGAATGGGGGCAATGGGGGACATCACACTCGCTGACCTTGTGTCGATGGGGGTGTGTCACGGAATCTAATAGGGCGGCGGTGCCATCGCTGAACTAATGGTGCTATTGCCACCAGACTGCAGTGGGATTGGTAGAAGGAATTATGTGTTTATTTATAAATTTTGAACGAACACAAAATATGGGAATTTAAAAGATTTTTTTAGTCGGGATATTGAAAACTTTATAACATTCAATGTTAGTCTAATGATAAAAAACCCGAATGATGAATTTCCATATATATTAACTATAAACGACGAAATTTATTACATAATCATTATTTTTAGCACAATAAATACGTTTGTGTCAGTACGAAAATATTAGTAAAAGGGCGACAGGCGACTTATAATTGACAAGAGCTTCACAGTTTTCTAAGAAATACTTTATCTCTCGAAACTTCCATTAACAGAAGTTAATTAGATTAATTTATTTACTTTGTACCTTTATAGGGCTTCACTGTATAAATTATAATTAAATTACTTATACAAGTAACTGGAATTGTGGTTAATTATTCATTTAAATAAATAATGTTTTTGATGCCATCTTATGTCTGCGTCTCTGCAATGACTTCTTTACAAGTAATTACTATATTTTTCAGTACAGCAATTCGTATCCAATATTTTATGCAAGCCTATACTATATAAATAATATAAAACCCACTCCAGCATAAATCACAATAATCTCCCACCACAGCAGCGAACGTTCCCGAACTCAATCAAAGACTGTTTATCACAGAATCCAGTTCAATTATAACAATAAAACGAATTACGGGATATGAATTAATGTTGATACAATTCAGCTTACGAGTTTACACCCCCCTTCCCCGTTACTCCCCTGTTCACTCCCTACTTCATCCCCTGTCACCCCTTCTCGCAGCAACTTAATTAGTGAAAACTTTATGTTTTTAATAGGTTCCCAGCGTTCCATTATGTTGATGATAGAATGGGATGAATCTTCCAACTTTTAATTACTGATCGCTTGATGCCCGTGATAATGTTGACGTGTTGTTTCTTGTTGTGTATTTGTTCGACAATTGTTTGATTGATGTTTTGTTTATTTGTGCTTAATTGAAAGTAGCGGGGTTGATGTTTTGCGTTTCGAAGAACCTGTTAATTGGCAACGATTTCTACCGTGGTTATGTAGAATGAAAGACTATTTACAAATCCTGAAACTTAATAAAAACTCTAAAGACGCAACTTGATTCCATTAGTGGAGGCTAGGAATGATTTATGTCTCCGCAAAACGTATTTTTAGCTATAAAATAAGTTTAGAGTCAGCCAAAACAGTTTTCAAAACACCAAACTTTAAAATATCGGTCTTCTCGGTATACCCGTGTGTTCTACGTTATTTTGTTTCAAAACGCAGTCGCCAAACAAAGAGCAACTTGAAAGTCGATCGACTTCACCCGCCCGACCCGAAAATATTTACACACAATGTTCTAAAACAATATCTCCTCGCTGCACGCTAACACCATTCACATCCCTGCTCATCCTCCTCGGGAAATGGGGCGTAATGATTTAATTAAGCTTCGGCGCAGGATTTACGAACCAGTATCCATTGGAACACATCAGTCCCTGACAAGCGACGGACGAAGTGAAATTATATTTAACGCCGTACGCATACACGAACACATCAGCAATTTTATGAAAATATAAATAAAATATGTCAAGATCGAAGAGAGAACAAGTTGCGCGGTATCTTCTCGTCCAACTTACCACAGTGTCTCAAGACGAAAGTCTATGACCAGTGTGTGTTGCCAGTGATGACATATGGCTCTGAGACGTGGTCGCTTACAATGGGCCTCATCAGAAAGCTTACCGTCACTCAAAGGGCAATGGAGAGGGCTATGCTCGGAGTTTCCTTGCGTGATCCAATCAGAAATGTAGAGATCCGCAAGAGAACCAGGGTTACCGACATAGCCCGAAGAATTGCCAAACGCAGTGGACAGGGCACATTGCTCACAGAACGGATGGCCGATGGGGCAGAAAGGTTCTGTAGTGGCGACCGCGAACCGGAAGACGTTGCGTTGGAAGGCTTCCCACTAGGTGGACCGATGACCTGTTGAAGGTTGCGGGGACACGCTGGTTGCGAGACGCACGGGACCGGTCAATGTGGCGACGCTTGGGGGAGGCCTACGTCAAGATCAAACGTTTAAAGACACACAACATAACGCACAACGTAACGTAGCTAGGACTATTCTTTGAAAGTGTTAAAACATCATCATCATCGTAATTTCAGTCGAAAGACGTCCACTGTTGAACTTATTCATCTCCCAAGTGTCGCCACAAATACAAAAGATAACACAAAAATATGTATAATCTCGAGGTATTTATTGAGGTTCAAAATTATAGTCTGTTAATTTTAATTTAATATAGTTCTCGCCAAACTTCTTGACCGCCCTGAAGTGGGCTTTCCGATGCGCAAGGCACGTATCGGTGATGTTTTTGTATGAGATTTACTACTGCGCAGCCATTGTAGCCAACTTCAGGGCGGCCAAGAAATTTGGCGAGAACTACACATAGGTACATTTTGAAAGTTTAATATTCCTCAAACAATCGTCGAGTTGTTGAGTAGTTTTGTCTGTGAGTACTGCCGTGGATTTAATGGTACTTTGAATATAGCGGTAAAGTATAATTTGCTTAATAATCTGGTGATGCTGATTTATTTAATTAATTAATCAGTATCTGTTATTGTATAAATTAAGGTTTTAAATGTTTACGTTGTTAATTGGTTTTCAAGATTTAATTATATTTGAGTAGTTTTGTAACATTGATACTTGGTTACGATATCGACCATCACTGCTAACATGCTATTAGACTAAACGCGATTTCAGCCTTCTATGATAGTCAGTTTTAAGAACAGTTTATTTTTAACAGTTTTTAGAAGAGTTATAATTTATAAATATACATTTATATAATGTATATTTATAAATTAATTTCAATTTATTTTGACATTGTGCTTGTACTGTGCTTGTGTTATGCCTGTATTGTTTTAATTAAGTTTGATTTGTTTTATAAAACTGTTTTGCATGCCTTAGTTAAGGTAGAAAGTATAAGGATCACTTAATATTATAATAACATCTGTATCTTGTACCTACTTTCTGTGCAAATAAATCATTATTCTATTCTATTCTATTCTATTCTACCCGACTGCCAAGGAAGTGTTACGTTGTTCGCGTGTATCTTGTATGTATATATTTTTGTTTGTAAATTTATTTATTACCTCATATCTTTCAAACCGCTAGACGGATTTTATATTTAAGACATCGTCAGATAGGTCTTTACCACCCTAGTGTTCTTAGATAATTGACGGTAAAAATAAATAAACATGGCGGATTTTGGGCGCCATATTTTGGAGATATCAAATTATTATTTTTGAAACCTCTCTATTGGAGTATCAAAATGAAGGGTTTTTAAAGGTCATTACAAAAATGTATACCACTTATATGTTTAAAAGTCATTCGTAATTAAAATTATAACTAAAAAGCTATAAATAAATTAAATCGAAATAAAGGGTTTTAAGAGGTAAAAATCATGCTGTGCAGTCGGAGGATACATATTCACGAGCTGGCTGACCAAAACCAGATGTTTCCTCCGACTGCACAGTATGATTTTTTTCTTATTTACGTATTTTTAGTTCGCTTTTCAAGCAGTCGGGTTTTTTGATTTTTTTAATTAACTTTTTATATTTATAACTTTCTAATTAACACTTTTTTTCGAATTGGGTATATTTAAACATATGTGTTATATATTTTTGAAATCACCTCTTAAAACCCTTTATTTTGATACCCCACATGATGGATTTGGAAGAAAAATAAAAATGGGCCCCCACAGCATGGCGCCCAAAAGCCGCCATTTTTTCAATTTTCCAATTTTAATGTAGCCAGTGACACTTGCAAGGTTAAGACGAATCGATTGACGTACGAATCATTAAAATCGGCGAACGCGTTTGATCTCTGGAACGCCACATAGGAACAAACATACATACATAGACTGATAAACACATTACCCTCCTTCGGCAGTCGGGTAAAATCGCAACTGTTTAAGCGAACTAAACTGATGTAAACAAGAAGAAAATCATGCTGTGCAGTCGTAGGATAATAATATTATAGTTTTAGTCAGCCAGCTTGCGAATATGTATCCTGATGTATCCTCCCGCACAGCACGATTTTCTTCTTGTTTATATTATTTTTAGTTCGCTTAAGCAGTCGGGTTTTTTTGATTTTACTAACTTTTTTTATTAAAATATCAACAAAAGTTCGTATCATACCAATTACCTTTAGGATCAAAAATCCTCGGCTGTTAGAAGCCATCTTCTAAAACAAAAAAACATAAATGGCCGAATTCCTGGAGGAACCAAGGGTTTGTTCGTTGTGTAATTTGCAAGGACATCTTCAAGTGAGTGACGTCATATACGGCGGAAGGGACCCATCTTTATCAGCCGTTGACCTCTCTATTGCGAGGGTCAACAAGGAAAGAGATTACTTTATAGTGCTGGATGAGACATCCGCGGCCAACATGACCCATGCAGCGACCGATAGGGGGCCTAGATACGAGGACCGATAGGGGGCTTATCTGATTAAGGGAAAATTGAGAAAAGTACGTATATTACCATTGGGGTCTCTTTTTATTCGAAGGAAAAAAGTCACGTAATCTGAATGAAAATTACGAAAAAGTTAAATAATAGAAATAAAATGTTTATTGGTACAAAAAAGGGTACAATAATGTACCCTTTTTTCCCATCACCATCATCATCAGCTTTTTTAAAGTTCCTTCTGCTGGGACACAGGCCTCCTCTCTGTGAGAGGGACTGGGCCGTAATCCACCACGCGGGTCCAATGCGGGTTGGTGGATGTCACAAGTATTCGAATTTTTGTTTCTAGACGATGTTCCGTTTTCCACACGATGTTTTCCTTCATCGTTTTGAGAGCAATGGTGGTGAAATAATTTACACAAACTAAAGCGCCTGCTTGAGTTTGAACCCACGTCCTACAACTTATAAGTCGCGGCCGATACCAGTTAGCCACCACTGCACTCGACAATAATTTGTGTTCACATAAGTATACAGCTATATTGTAGGAACTACATTGTAACCATGGGTAATGAACCCTGCCTCTCAAACTAGGGCAACCTGTAGGTTAAGATACATCTTGAGATACAGTATTTGGGTATGTTTTTGCATACATATTAATAAACTAAAGGTATGAGCAAGGTAAGAACATAGTCATCGCTCTCACAATGTATTATTATTAAAAAAATTAAAAATAAGAAAGAAAGAAAGAAGAAAGAAAAAGTGTTTATTTGTCACAAAACGACATACAATATATATAAGAATATACTTAAGCTAAACCCTTAAAATAGTATTAGTAGTACTTAAATTAAGTTAGTAATGACGAGAAATAAATGAAACAATGATAACAAACAATTATAAACACAAAAGAAATAGGGTGAAAAATATGTAGGCAGATGCATGTCGTGATTGTGGCAATAAGGCTTCCACTCAGCATAATGCTGTACCGTGAGGGAACCACAGCACGGCGCTGATTTTCAGTGGTCGCCTAGGACGTGACGTACGGAAACCAAATCTGTTGTGTATGTTAAAATAGATACAAATAAGAAACAATTAATACAGTAAAAAATAAATAAAAATAATAATAAACTACCCAAACTTATAAAGTGACCAAAACCAAAAACATAATTAACCAGAATTCTTGACGTAAACATAATAAAAATAAAAAATACCCGCAAAACACGGCACACCACATTTTGTCTCCCTCCCACACCGCACTCACGTGGCGCTCTTTATTGTATAGCCTTATTTTGAGAGCCTACGTGACTAATCGTGCACTAATTAATTAATAAGATTTCAGAGTAAGGTGAGTGTGGAGGAGTGTGTAGTGGTGTTTAAGTGTGTTTTTTTTTTTGTTTTGTTGATATATCGTTTAACTAGGAGATGTAGGTGAGTAACGATTCGGGGTAGGAATAGTCTAGCTGTAGTAGCCACTTGTGACTTTAAATTTCAGTTTGTTTGTAAATTTGTCTGTAAATGTGGGTGCACAGTGTGTAATAATGATGCTCAGCAAACATAAATTTATGCTGTGTGAACGTGGAAAGGTTCCTCCGTTTGTTAGTGTCGGTTCTTTTGGTAGATTTAAGCACGAATAGTTGTCGGACCGTTAGCACCTCGAGTGTAACGAGTAGTCGAGTATAACTCCGAAGTTGCATATCTAAAGGGTTTCCGGATCATAACTTTAAGTATGGCCCTCTGGGCACTCTCAATGCCCAGAAAATTTGTTATTGTAGCACTGCCCCACACGGAAATGCAACCGCCCAGGATCGATTGACACAATGCAAGACAATAAACCATTCCCAGCGTATCACGGTTTGTAGACTCTCTTAGTGACCTGAAAATATGTATGAGGCATAGTTTTTGTAATGAGAGCGGCAAGCTGTTTATCCCATAGCAGTCCATCGTCTATCTCGATACACGTACCTAACGCTGTCGTCACGAGTTAGGACATGTGTTGGCTGTTAAAAAGAATGAGAAAAAGAATGAGCTGGGTGGGGAGGTGCTAAGCCGAATCGATTTACAACATCCCAGGTAATCTCCCAATCTCATATTTTTGTTTTTTTTTCCTTCTTTTAATTAGACTTTTTACAATGGTTTTCAATCATCTTTATAGCCCTTTGCTAAGAATAGTTACAGCACTGATAACAACATTTGTGCCACATATTAAATTTAGTCTTGTTATAATTTCTTTTTTTACCTTTGTATAGATTCTTTTGGGAATGTGTGTACATTGTAGGTCTTCTACATTTCTAGATGTTTGTTAACATTTGTTAACTTTTATTTAGTTTATATAATCTTTTATTTTAAGTTTCTTACGACTTGTAAAAATATGGTTTGTTAAACCAAACCATATTTTTAAAAGAGTAACCGTGGAGTTTCTTGCCAGTTCTTTTCCATAGGAAACGACCAACCCGAACCGTGCACCTTTTGTCGACGTTTTGTAAGTGCCCATGTAGGCCTATGTGAAATAAAAAATGTTGATTGATTGATTTGAAAATTGGGAAGATCATTATGATGAATAATAAAGGACCCAAGATGCTACCTTGAGGCACGCCATATGTTTTAAGTATCTCGTCGCTAGGCACGTGTCACCTTTTACCTGTTCCTTACGATTTCTGAGATAGTCCTTGAAAATCTCGAGAGTAATGCCACGAAAACCCAGGTGTTCGAACTTTGAAATAAATATTCTGCAATTTTTCTATCAAAAATGCCACACCTTAAGCTTCAACCTGGCTGAACATCAACTTTTCACCAGCTCAGATTGGCGCAGTATGACGTCACAAACACATTATTTAAGCATGAAAGCCTTCAAACAAGATTCTGTTAGTCTTTTTATTTTGCTGAAACTACTTAAAGTGTAGAGTTTTCTCGGAGCTGCCATAACGGAGGCTTGTTTACTAGCCGGCTTGTTTTCTAATCTAGGTAAGCTCAGCGGAGTTAGTTCGCCAGCGTAGGACGGTTGCCCAGCGCTGGGATTACGGCAAAGCAGCCGGGATATAGCGTCCCACAAAACTTAATTCTGTCCGTGGTCAAGCGTTGAATTTTAGTTGAGCTCGTGTTTACTTTGTGCCGTGTGCGGATGGAGTAAATAAAAATATATAGCGGACTGGGATACATGCTAACTGTCTGCTTTACGACGTGCTCGAGATGTACAGGGGTTTATAGCCACTTCTTATATTGCAGGTCGAGGTATGTATGTACCTATGTGACTTTTCTTAGCTCAGTCTTTGAGAAAAGCAGAAGATGTTTAAAACATATAATTTAAATGCATCTAGGTGAGAATTTGCATGATGATTGAAGATCTGTCGCCAGGAGTAAATGCATCCTTTGGGAGAACACAGAGACCGAGACAATTCGTTGGCGAAAGATGTTTAAAATTGGACAGATGTATCTTGCTGTACCTGAGATAAACGGACGAGTAAATAACAAGCATTTACTTTAGAATGCTTACCGTACATTTCTTGTGCGTTCTTCTCCATAACAAGCTACTTTCCGAATGCACGTTAGAGTCAATTTTTATTACTTGTACATTTTTTATTTACATTTAATTTTTGACGTTCAAAAGTGCCGCTTATTGGCCTAATTGAAATAAATATATTTGACTTTGAACGATGTCATATTCCATCCATAATGGCATAAATGGGCCTTTTAAATAAAAAATAAATTTCGTTAATATCTCACACACATCTTGTTTTATTCAATTTTAACATCGACCCGTCCTTGTTGAAAGACCCTTTATAATCAATTCTATCATAGTAAATTATTTAGACTAATAGATATAAATGTCTTCTAGCTATACATTAATTAATAATTCGAGATAGTTTGAATCCTCCACCACTAACTCTAGTATCAAGTTTAGCGTTGTGTATTTTATGTTAATTTTGAAGTGAACATTTGTATTATTTTTAATACAAATGTTCACTTCAAAATTACTTAACTTTATCCTGATATTTTTATCAGGATAAAGTTCAAATTCTATTGCAACCCATACATTTTTTTAAAGTACGTTTTGCAATAGAATTTTAACTATGTCTTGTATAGATTTATTCCGTTCTAATACCAACAACTAATACCACTGGTATTTGTTTCAACTAATATTTATTTTCTATGCCAAATGGGTACCACTCTTTAAATAATTAAATTTAATGTGCACCAACTAATAATAATGTGAAAATGTGTGTGTGTGTGTGTAATGTGTGTGTGTGTTTGTAATTTTATGTGAATACCAACAACTTGAATTTGGTTCAGTCAGCTCAGTCAAATCTAATCAAATTAAAGGCTAATGCCCATTTTTGGCCATGAAACGCCCAACAATTTGCTTTTATTAAAAAAACATTTTGTTTTATTTTTATTAATCACAGTATTCATTTATCCAAACAAGATTGCAACATCTTTGCACAAAAAAGGTAACGAAAAGATAAAATGAAATTAGGTAAATCCGGTAAATTCATTGGTTTTTGGAAAAAATAAAGTGTTGCCATTTACTGATTTCGTTCAAGATATAATCGATTCTCTTCTCTTCAATCGATTTAATCTAATATTATTAGTTCTAGTTTGGATTAAACTGATTATTTTTTCAAATTAAAGGTCTTCTAATTACAAACAAATTATTTTTACTGACTGTACCTTATATATCTTTGAACTTGTTTTGGTCTTAGTTTAAACAATGGTATCCGTCCGGAATAGAAAATAAATATAAGTTGAGACAAATATCAGTCGTATTAGTTGTTGGTATTAGAACGGAATAAATCCTGGTATCACATGGAGTTTGTTGTTCCACTATTTTATAATTGTTCGGAACCAATAAAGGCTTCGTTTTTTTTTGTTTTTTTTTTGCAACACTGTGTCAGCTCGCTGTCATCATAATTGACAGTTTTTGGTTGATTTGATGTTGACACGACTCGTAAAAATGTGATTGTGATCAGGAGACGTGATGCGAGGGTCTTGCCTTGATTTTGTGTAATTGCGATATAATCAACCTATCGCTACTCGAAATTGCGTTCGCGTCCCGCGGATGATACTGGGAATCGCCCGTGTATTTGGTTTGTGTATATATTTCGCGCGCAGCGGGAACGTGTATAGTGTCTGTCCAGACCACGTCGGTTAGCCCAAATTTATTATATATATTCTCCTCCTATAACCCTCGACCGGACACGGTATTGAACGAAACCAGGAGACCACCACGCTTGTGCATGCTTGTATCACTTGCCACCTATACAGGACTCGGTATACCAAAGAACAAACCCCTAGTTTACCGCTGCTGCGTATTGCGGTTTCGCGGGTTTAGACCCTGTAGGATCCAAGAGTAGCAGCATTGCTCATGGGCCCCAGTGTTGTCTCTTGGCTTTGTGATCCGCAGGCCTGTATTCAACAATAATTATCTCGAATTCTGAATTTAAAATAGCTTTAATGTAGTAACGTCAATAGAGTGAATTCAGCGCAAAGTAAATCCAATATAAACTAAGTCAAAGTCAAATATATTTATTCAACTAGGCCAATAAGCGGCACTTTTAAACGTCAAACAAAATTAAAATTTACGAGTAATAAATGTTGATTCTACCGTGCATTCGGAAAAGTAGCTTGATATGGAGAAGAACGCACGAGAAACTTGATATGATAACATGACATGCACTATGTAAGATTATGGATGCCGTTGGCTGGCCACTGTTTTAACGACGCATTGATTAACCGCGGCGCGTCACTCCTGACATTTAATTAAAGTTTATCTGCTGCGCTGTACACATGACAATGTAATCAAAGAGTTCTCCTGACTCTGCGCGCAGTGCCGTGGCGACAGGATTCAGTATTATTCATTTATTTAAAAATAAAATAAGCCCCGTTTCATCGCACTTTTAAAGTTGTCGTCATAACACAAACTTTGATTCGTAACATGAGCATTCCATCTCCCATTTCTGGATCAAGAAATTGCCCAGCAAACGGGACCGACGTCATAGAAATTCCATCAAAAGCCATAACAGCGTGCTTCCCGAACTCATCACACAGACAATAGAACAAAACACAACTACACAATAACTTGCTCCTCGTACGGCTCGCGACGATTTAATGCGACCGAGTAATTAGCGCGTGACTCATTTACTGAGCAATCACGGAGTTCCCTGGCAGGCGTCACGGAGTAAATAGGTACAGAAGCTACATGCAATGAGTGAAAAATGTCGCATGCACATTAAGACGCTTACGTTCACCAATCATCATTCATTCATAGGCTTTTAGTCTAGTCAAATGCAGCTGTGTGCCAATATTTTACAATGAGTGACTGCCTATCTGACCTCAACAGCCCAGTAATTACTAGTGTAGGGGATCCCTGCACTTAGTGATGATACCGGGGCGATTCTATGGGGATGATGATGAAATAAAACCGACCACCGCGAATGTCCGTTGAACACTGATTTATTGATTTAATGTACTTACACAAATTAGCTTAGTGATAGGTACGAAATGCTGAGTGCACAGAATGCACGGCGCGTGAGTATGAAAAATAATGTGCGGTTCCGTACATCCTGCCCGCAATCAGACAACTGATATGATTGATTAACAGAAAATTAAATTAAGAGACAAGTAAAATAGTAAAATAAAATGATATAGATTGCTAATGATACAAATGTGAAAATACTAACTAAACGACTATTCTACGGTACACATGGGCGAGGTAGCCCTGTCTACACCACTGATTGTGAACACTTCACTACACTTTTGCACTGATGATCCACGCGATGCCGGTGCGACCGCCACAGGCCCCACCCCGAGAGCCTCTTGGCCCTGGGGGGCCGGCGACGCTGATGCCCTGCCCGTACTTCGTTGGCTTTTGATGAGGTACACGACGACGCCACCCAAGATGATGACCGAAGCTACACTGATGTACAACACAGTGTAGTGATGAATGTCGTGAATGCTCAGATCTGTAGATGACTGTTCCTTAACCTCGTCAATCTGAGCCCTTAATTTATTCCAAATGAGATGATGATCTTCAGCTTCACTGAAGTTCTCTGGCGCAGACGTTTTCATGATTTTGTTTAGTACGGACACCTCTGGGACTTCGATGTGATGATGAATATTCACGTGATTGATGAAATTGTTATGGGCATAGATACTGAAGGTCTCTCCTTTCAATGTGCAACCTTGACCTAGGGTAATAATCCCGTTGCCGACAAGGTTCACCATTGTGATTCCGTTGGCGCAAATAATGCGAGTTTGGCATTCCGAGCAACATGTGTACAACCAGCTGTTCGGCCTATGTAATTTGATCCATTGCTCGTCACATGATGATTTTACGGAGTGGCATAGTTGCTTTTTATTGAATAATTTGATTTCGCAAATTGATTGTTTCATGTTTAGATTGTAGATGGGCATGTTTAATGAACATAACAAGATATCGTTAGGGACATGAGTACATGATTGAAGGTCTGCTTCTGATAGGAGAAATGCTGTATCCTTGCGCAAATTGTAGGCTATGAGCGGTACTGATGGAATGAGATGATAATATTGTTGTCCTCTCTTTTGCGAAATTGATATGATTTTGTTCAACTCAAACAGTTCGTTACTTATGAGTGGAACCTTGATCTCAATGATTAAGTAGTTAGAGAAGACTCTAGCCGAAACCTTTAGTAACCGGTACAAATCCTTGACATTCCTTAAGTCCACAGGTATCGTAAGTTTACCATTCAGTCGACTGGAGATAGTGCTCAGCTGATACGATAACTGCTCCGGTGACAGCAAATGGCTGTCAATGCGCCCGTGTGAAATATCTGTTACGGTTCCGATTAGCGTTTGCTGAATCCAACGAATATTTGTGAGAATTATTGATGCTGCTAGTGCCGATGAGGTAATGTAAAGACTATCTTCGTTTGCGAGACGTACCTTATTCACCTCAGATGATATATGTTGTAGATGTTGCTTGATAAATGAAAATTGTTTATTCATGATATCCTCGTTACGGCGTACGATGTTGAACTCAGATTCTAAGATGCTTGTTTGATTTTTTATAAGTTTCTGTAGATGTGCTTCATTATGACTGATCTGTTCGATGTCACCCTTATATTTTTCAGCAAACCTTTCGTCTAGTACACCGAATAACGAGTTGGCAATATAACCCACGCCGTCCACTAGGCCTCTCTTTAGCCTCTTTGGACTTTGATATTTAAGTAACATATCATAATGTTCAATGTCACTTATTTCGTGCTCTAATTGATGAATGATACTCTGATATTGTTTATTTGCCTGAGTTATGCATAATGACTTGATATGATTGACGTAACTCTTGATCTCGGCTAACCCTTTCCAGTATGTCGTCATATTGTAGTAGACAACTAGACGCCATTCGTCCTGGATGTACTGAAGATTGGATATTCTATCGAAGTAAATAGCTTGATTCTGATCTAATGACGTCAGATTATACGATTCTTGATTGGGTATATTTTCCGCTGAAGTCGATGATAATAACATGAAAAATAGTAATATGAAGCTAGTGAATAGATTCTTCAATGAAACGTTGTTGCGAGGAAGTCGCTTTCTCTTGCTTCGCTCATCTGATTTGTTTTGATGGTTGACTTTTTCATCCTGACTTGTATCCTCGTTTACTGGTAACAACACAAGTCTGGTGACTGGACGTTGAATGATATTATTTTTGGTTTTTAAGCTGACTACCCTTACATAGCCATCTCTCCCAGAATGAACTGCTTGAATACGTCCTAGCGCCCACTTGCCGGGTGGCAAGTTTTCGTCCTTGATAAGAACGACATCGTCCACTTCGAAGTTCCTACTTGGCTTACACCATTTTGATCTAGCCTGCAGTTGCTGTAAATATTCGCTTGACCACCTTTTCCAAAGGTGTTTGTTCATTGATTGAATGAGTTGCCACCTAGTTGACTGGTTTATGTGATCTGGATCAGTCTGTGGTCTAGATAGAAGCGGGCCGCCGATCAAGAAATGACCTGGCGTAAGAACGTCGTCTTCAGGGCTCTCTGTCAACTGACAGAGGGGCCTTGAGTTCAGACATGCCTCGATTTGAAATAGAAGTGTAGTAAATTCCTCGTAAGTGAGTTTCTGATCTCCGATGATGCGTTTCAGATGATATTTGAGGCTTTTCACCGCAGCCTCCCAAAGACCGCCTGCACTTGGCCATGCAGGAGCGTTGAAGTGCCACTTTATGTTCATGTCATTGATGTTATTGAAGAAATCGGTGTTGATTGTGGCTATGATGTCTTGATATTCCTTCTTTATGATACGGTTGGCACCTACGAAATTTGTGCCATTATCACTGTAAACGTGACTTGGTGTTCCACGACGGGCCGAAAACCTACGAAAGGCTGCTAGAAATGATGGAGTACTGAGATCAGAAACTAGCTCCAGATGAACAGCCTTGGTAGACAAACAAACAAACACAGCAATATAGCCCTTAACGGTTTTGATTCCACGTCCCTTATTAGCCTTCAGCTCGACGTGTCCGGTAAAATCGACACCGGTGTGAGAGAAAGGTCGTGACGGGGTGACTCGTGGTTGTGGAAGATCGGCCATGATTTGATGATATTGCGTTTGAGTAAAGCGCTGACACTTAACGCATGATCTCAACTTCCTTTTGACGGTACGGATTCCACTGATGATCCAATACCTGTCTCTGATGTATGAAAGTGTCAGTCGCGGGCCTCCGTGCAATGTGGTAATATGAGCCTGATCAATGATTAAATCTGTGAGACGACTGTGGCTTGATACTATGATAGGGTGCTTTGATGAGTCGTTGATGCGTGCGTTTTTCAGTCGTCCACCTACTCTAAGGAGACCGTGTTCATCTATGAATGGATTAAGACATGATATTTTGCTTCTTGGATGCACATGCCCCTTTTGATTGATAAACAATATATCTTCATGAAATTGTTTTAGTTGGTCATCCTTGATAATGATATTCAATGCATTGTTCATTTCTGATGACGTTAAAACATCTGATTTTGATGTGCGTTTACCTCGTGATTGCGTTATGAAACGCGAGACCCAAGCGACGATTCTCAGAATGCGAGTTAAGGAACTGTAGTTCTGTAGTAACTCGTGTATCAATGAAATATGATTTTGATATAAAGCCGTGTTTACACTAGGCTTCTTGGTTTCCAAATCTGGTGATTGATATGAGGTGGTAGGGAGGGTGCTTTGTTCGAAATTGGTTATCCATTTCGGACCCTGCCACCACAGCGGATGGCTTGAAAGCTTCCGTGACGTCAGACCCCGAGTAGCGCAATCTGCTGCATTCTCTTCGGACCTCACATGATGCCAACTTGAGGGTGGAATGATAATAGTGATTTTGTTGATTCTGTTAGCTACGAATTGTTTCCATTTCTTCACGTCGCCTTGGATCCACCCTAGAACTATCATCGAGTCTGTCCAGGCGTAAATCTCCACATCTTGATTTGATAATGATTCCATGGCTTTCTTGATAAGTTGAGATAGTAGTAGCGCACCACATAACTCTAGTCGTGGTAATGATACCTTTTTTGCCAGTGGTGCTAACTTTGTTTTTGCTACAGCGAGCGTTGATGTGCGATCACCCTTATTGTCCTTAGCTACTACATACACAACACATGCGTATGCTTTGTCGGATGCGTCACAAAATCCATGGATTTGATATGATTGGTTTGTGTTGCCGAGATAACGTGGAATGATAAATTGATCTATGGTGTTGAAATCATTCTTGATCTGAATCCAGTCATCTTGAATCGGTTGCGGAACTTCTTCGTCCCATGATAAATGTGATGACCATGCTTTTTGAAAAAGCAGTTTTGCTCTGATTGATAATGGGGACAGCCAGCCTAAGGGGTCAAATATCTTTGAAATTTCCGAAAGTAGCTGTCTCTTTGTGACGCGTTTATCGTGATAATCCAATTGATTTTGAAAGGTGAAGCTATCCGTTGATGAATTCCATCTTAATCCAAGTGTTTTTCTTGTTTCCGAGCACTTGAAGTCTAATGGGTTGTTGAGTTGATCTGGTGATAGATCTACCAGGAGGTCCGGTACGTTACTGGACCATTTCCGGAGGTTCATACCAGCTCCCTTCAGCGTCTCAATGAGTTGATGCTGAAGCTCCTTCGCTTGTTGAATGGTATTTGCTCCACTAAATAGATCATCCATATAAAATGATTGACTCAGGGCTGACGAAGCTAGAGGATACTTGTCGGCATCGTCTATTGCCAGCTGTTTTAACGTTCGCATCGCTAAGTATGGAGCGGCCTTAGTACCGTATGTTACGGTAGTAAGATGATATTCGTTAAGTATTTCTTGAGATGATTGCCGCCAAATGATTGATTGAAGATGACGATCGGATTGCCTGATAATGATTTGGCGAAACATTTTCTCTATGTCTGCCGTGATAACGTAACTGTACGTTCTCCAGGTTGAGATGAGTGTCATGAGGTCTTTTTGTAGATTTGGTCCGCAGCACATGAGGTCATTTAGGCTTTTTCCTGATGTTGATTTCGCTGACGCATTGAAAACGACTCTAAGTTTTGTTGTTGTTGAGTCTAATTTCATTACGCCATGATGTGGTAAGAAGTAGGCACGTTTTGATTCATCGACATTATTAGCCGTACACATGTGACCCAGTTGTTGATATTCCGACATAAACGTTTTATAATTTTCTGCAAATGATTCGTTATTGCACATTTTTCTTTCCAACTGTTTGAATTGTGCGATAGCCTTAGATTTTGATGATCCAAGCTGATTTTCATATTCGGGTTTCATGGGTATGCCAACCTCGTATCTACCAGTATCCAAACGACGAGTAGCTTGCTGATAAAACTCTTCACAGTACTGCTCCTCACGGGTAAGGGGTGATGATGATGTTTCTACGTCCTCTATCTCCCAATATTTTGATAGTTCTGATAAGTCATTCGTTGCGATATGACAGTTAAATGTGCGAACATTGCCAGACAGGATCCAACCGAGTGCGGTCTGTTGCGCAATCGGAGCCTGCGCTGGTCCTTTGATGAGACCGTCCATGATGATTTGAGAATAGATACTCACATCCAAGAGAATATCTATTGGCTTAGACACGTTGTATTCTGGATCTGCTAATTGAAGATGCTGAATGTGAGGCCATGATTGTTTTTTGAATAGTGCACCAGGCAAGCAGTTAGCGACTTTAGGCAGAACCAGTGCTTCTGTAGTAAAATGATAGTCGCCGTAGATAGATTGACAGTCGATTGATACCCGTCCTTTGCTTTGTCTAGTACCAGCACCTATCCCTGATACTGATGCGTTGTATCGTTGACGCTGCAACCCTAATCGCTGAACAGCGTTTTCCGATATTAATGATATTTGTGATCCCTGGTCTAGAAGTGCCCTAAGGAACACGTAGCTGCCGTCGGAACACTTGACTTTGATTGACAGCGTGGTCAACAATAACTCTTCGTCCTCCCCTGCGACATGATTAACGTTAGGGTGGTTATTTGACGATTTTGATGATGAGACACAACACGCTTCATGGAGTATTGTGTGATGATCTCCTTGACAGGTTTTGCAACGTTTCGTTGAAGTGCATTGATTTCCGTCGTGACTGAATAAACAATTTCGACATATATTTGATTTCGTCACCAATTTCAATTGTACATCTGATGTCATTTTCATAAATTTTTGGCACGATAGCAAATTGCGAGCATGATTTGAATTGCATACAGTGCATTTCGATGTTTGCGTAATGATGGCCTGATAATTTTTGTTAGTGAAACCTTTATTATAGTTTTGCTTATTATGCGATTGATTTGGGTTCCTTTTGCTTGATGATGAGGGTTCCTTAGTAGTTTTAATGGGTTCAAGAGCAGTAAATTTACTCTCGAGATAAGACATTAATTCCTCCAGCTTTGGTAGGTCACGAGGATTCCTGCGTGCTTCTTTGTACCCAGCATATGTTTCTGGGTCCAGTTTTTTGCAGAGCAAGTGAACCAACAACGGATCCCATGTATTCGTATCAGCACCGAGATTGTGTATCGCGTGAATACATTCGGTTGAGGTATCGTATAAACCTTTGATGTCTAATGATGTTTGCCTTTGGATGTTGGGTTGATTAAGGAAGATTTCGATGTGATTGGTAAAAAGGAGTTGAGTATTATTGTACCGATGTAGTAAGATATCCCACGCTGCATCGTAGTTATCTGATGATATATGGAGATGATGAATAATACGCTCTGCCTCCCCCTTAAGTTTTCCCTTAAGATGCTGCATCTTCTGAGCTTTCGTGATCGAATTGTTGTTATGAATTGTCTCGGTGAACAAGTCATAAAATGTTGGCCATTGTGTGTAGTTCCCGCTAAATGACGGTATATCAATGTGCGGGGTTGATCTCTCTAAATGAGATGTTGAGGAGATTTTCTTATTCAGCTCTCTTTTGATGTTTTTGTAGACCAATTCATGATTGTTAAACTCCTCGTCGTATGATAAGTCACCTCCAGCTAGGATATGATCGATTTGCAAATGTTGCGTATCTATCATTGTCCACTTTACTTGGATGTTTTTGAGCTCATCCTCAAGTTCCCATTTGTCCGATATCTGATCAATCTTGATACCTTTGACCAGCCGAGTAAATGCCCTAAAGTTCGTGCGTTGCAGCGATATTAGTTCGTCTAACTTGCCATCAGGTTGAGTTGATTTGTTTGATTTGCCGTAAGACGAAATGAGATTCCGTACAAATTGATAATGATCTTTGCCCTTTTGATACGTGTTGTCGAGGAAATAGTCGACCGCCGCATCTTTATGCTCCGATATTTGCTTATGATTTTGTTCGAACTCTCCCCAGAGGTCGTCTATCGCGTCTAAACGTTTCCTGAGGTATTCCGTAGTTTTGCGAGAATCCGAGTCCTTGCTAAAGTTGACCTTGATGGTAGTAAAATTGGCGATGATTCCCGATTGACGGGCAATAAGATCTTCCATGATGTAGGTAGGTAAAAGGAACAGTCTTACTTGGAAATATGATGATCCACGTGATGACGATGCTGATTGCGGACGCTGAACCCTTGCGCCACCCGATGATGTGCTCCAGGGAGCCTGATGATGATGATGGTGATATCACGCCGTGATTTCCTTACCACGACCGTGCTGTTAACCTAAGCTCAAGTCAAGTGTAACTCAAGTATAGGATGAGAGAGTGAAAAAAAGAGTTTCTCACTGGTTTGATCACAGAACCACGTTCGCGAGAGATTGCCACTGAGCTGTGCGCGCGCTAGCTCAATGTGCCGCGACAAGGTCCTGATGCTAATCTCGAAGGACCAAAATAAATGTAGGGGATCCCTGCACTTAGTGATGATACCGGGGCGATTCTATGGGGATGATGATGAAATAAAACCGACCACCGCGAATGTCCGTTGAACACTGATTTATTGATTTAATGTACTTACACAAATTAGCTTAGTGATAGGTACGAAATGCTGAGTGCACAGAATGCACGGCGCGTGAGTATGAAAAATAATGTGCGGTTCCGTACAACTAGGGTAGGGTAACATGGTACCTATTGGCAAAGACTAGTGTCAGATTTGTGTCTGGCTTCTGACTACCCGTAACTACTGTCAAAGATCTATAAATGTCATCCGAGACCAACAGTTTCACGCAATTTTCAAGGCACGGAGGAGTCTCGGTATGTAAAAAATGGTCACCCATCCACGGACCGACTTCGGCAAGCGTTGCTTAACCTTGAATAATGACCCGTGTGGCTGTTATTATTTAGCCACGAGCCATCTCAAACAAATTACAGCCGCGAGTGTGCTTGCACCAGCTATACGTGAAACATGCATAGGTGTGGTGCGTTTTCATTCGTTTGTGGATTAGACCTTCTGTGCATTATCTGTTCTATGTCATAGACGTCGCCGACTTCCTCTTCGGCTCAAATGAACGGGACATGTGGTATTGTTGAGTGTTTTGTGCTTTGATTGACGAAATTACTTCGGAAACTGTTGGGTATGACGATTCAATCTTCGGTTAAGTATTGTAGCAGTATATCAAGTGAAATTTTGCGAGAAAATTTATTACAAATGTATCTCTTCATTATGTTCATTATTTTAACCAGAAATGTAAAACCAAACAATTAACCGTTCGTTGTTTAATTGGCAAATTAATTAAAGTTACGTACGTATCCTCTGTTTGCAAAATTATTATTGAATAACCTCTGCCACAAAATGATAAGCCTTTTTCCCATTTGCTTTATCCGCAAATTGCAGCAAGGCAAAAATATTCCATCAGAGTTAGTCCGTCCCCGGTGTGGCGACAATTCTCTGCATAAGTCCACTCAACATAGTGCGTGATTCTTGATTACGAGCTCGACTCGTCCGGAAGGCTCTTCATTCATAAATATTAGAGCGAGCAAGACAAAAGGCCAGCGGTCCTGCGATGTATTGGCACGCAGCCCTTTGATCTGTGGCGATGTACCGCCGTGTTTGTGCTCAAATATTTATGATATTTCTCGAGCCTTCAGAAAGGTCCAGAATGGATGTGTTTGTCCACTTTGCGAGATGAGCTTGATTGAAATATTGTAGCTAGTTTGTTATCGCTGCGTAAGAGAGGAAGATCTTATCGTTACTGCTTTTGGTGCAAAAATACGTGGAGAGTAGACGGTTTTTATGCCATTTCACGGCGAATGACATTCACAAAATTTGCTTCGTCATCACGTAGAATGGGACTCCACTTTTCTATTAAACTCGTAAGCCTTGAACTACAACTACTGTAAGTAGTCATTAATTGGCGTTCTTTATTTGAATTGTAAATATACCGAATAACAATAGATGCTTGACAAAGAAAGTTGTTAAATATTTTCGTTCGTCTCACGAATATTTAGCACATTAGCACTCAGCAGAATTTATTATTCATCTTGTAGCAACACTAATTCAACAGTAGATATGCTAAACTCGAACTGGTCGTAATGAAGGAGCTGAAGTTAGCAGCGGACGGTGCTCATAAATAATTTAATCAACACTTTGGAACTGTTTCATAAAACAAAGCGTTCTTTATAATACTTCTTAGTTTTAACGGTTTAGCTCGATAATCGAGGCGCGAAATTCAGAGCAAAGATTTACTGAAACAAATTGTTTTTCGCTATTTATTTTGTCTAGGTATTCTATATAATATGTTTTTTCGTTCTTGTATAAAGAATGGCAATTTTCCATTCTTATATTTCTGAAGTGAACATTCATTATTTATTTAACTTGATATAAGTTAAATAGGTAATAGTAGGCAGTTTCTTAGTAAATACGTTATACGAGAAAATTACTTTGTTCCAAAATACTATTCGTCATTTACTTAATTCAACGGCTTTTCTCTAACTAATACAATACCGCTTGGTTTTTCTCCAAAACTATGGCATCGCGACAGTATGTGGATCACGACAACACAAATACTTTTGCATTAAGATCAAAGGCCCACTATTCCTACTTACTTATCTAGGACCAAAGTATAGTCGTGATGATCATGTCACACGTGTAGCTCAGCATGTTCTCATCAGTATTCTGGGGAAGCGCCGATCAACACGGCAACAACACCGCCACACAAAGTTGCCAACAGTCAACTCGCTCGCTCACTCACGACGCTTATTACTTACCCAAGTAGTTTTAATGCTTCCTCTACAATAAGCCCGCAACAGTCTCTGTTAGGGGTGGCACGCTTAGGGTGACTTAATACCTATTTACCTTTTTGAAAAGACTTTTATAAGTTCTTTGACGGAAAAAAAGAAAACAAGGAACAAGTGTTATATAACGGTGGAAAATGAAACTCGTAATTGTATATTTTTGGGATAAACCATCCATAAAATTATTCCTGGAAAGGGTTTGATGTTTACTATGTAAAGCATAAATACATTACATTTTGAATTCGCGTAATAGGGGCTTTGTTGAGGTATCTAATATAAAGCTATCGTATTTTATTGCCAGCATAATTTTATTTCAAAAGAAACTATGTATTTTAATCATCTTAAAGCAGAGCTTCGAATAATGACTAATTTCCACCAAGGCAGCCCTATTCACATAACATATTCAATTAGGGCGCGATAGATGCATTGCGCGCCCCTATTTGTTGAGGCTCCGGCACACACAGTACGTACTCGTACAGTACACTCGCACAGGCTGTAATTACTCGTCATCGCGACTTCACAACAACTTTCTTCGTACGATCACACGAGCATTAAACACGGGGCCGTTTGTCTTTTGTTTCGTGTTGATTTTGTTCGCGATGCCGCCGAGATGAGATTGTTTGACATTATGGAAGTTCACATTAATTTATAACTGAGGTTTTGGATTCAGAGATTTAATTGAGATTCATTTCTGCCTGCTCTCATGGGATAAAAGCATGAGTTCATGTGTGTGAAATACACACATGAATTCAGATTACAGATTAATGCAGAGAGATCTTTGTCCAGACTAACTGTTGTACAATTGCAATGGAGAGGGCTCACAGTGTTTAATATTTTTATTTGAGATGGGTTTGCTCTTGACTCCAGTCTAGGTCAGATGTGAGAGACAAAGTCGACGATAGAGTGAGCTTACCCAGAAGAAGCCTTTTCATTCTAACTTTGAAGAGATTTGGGTTGAATGTATTCGGAACCACAGACACAGGTTATGAGTTCCACTATTTAGCTGTGCCCAAGAAATAAAAATAAACCGGCTAAGTGTGAGTCGGACTCGCGCACGAAGTGTTCCGTACCATTACCGCAAAAAAATCACGTTTGTTGTATGGGAGCCCCACTTAAATATTTATATTAATCTGTTTTTAGCATTTGTTGTTATAGCGGCAACAGAAATACATCATCTGTGAAAATTTCAACTATCTAGCTGTCACGGTTCATGAGATACAGCCTGGTGACAGACGGACATACAGACAGACAGACAGACGGACCGCGGAGTCTCAGTAATAGGGTCCCGTTTTTACCCTTTGGGTTCGGGACCCTAAAAATGAAGATACATCCGCAGAAGGACCAACGTCACTGACATGGAGTTTGACAATTCCTAGGTATAAATTAATTTCCAAACTTATTTGGCAGTGGGTAGAGCACATTGCTCGCTGAACGGATGGTCAATGGGGCCGAAAAGTTTACCGGAAGACGCGTTAGAAGGCCTCCCACAAGGTGGACCGATGACCTGACAAAGATTGCAGGAACACGCTGGATGCGAGACGCACAAGACCGGTGGAAGTGACCACGCTTGGGAGAGGCCTATGTTCTGCAATGGACATCTTTTGAAATTATTATCTGATGTACATAACAGGACATACTACAGTCATAATGACATGCAATTTTTTGTAACAATATGCTATGAATACTTTATGTTCAAAACAACGAAATTAATACCTACTTAACCTTGAAATATATAATACATAGTTCTACGAATAGTAGTTATTCAATTTACTTCAAAGCGATATATCTAAATAATCGCAGCAATATAAGTAATTAATTATACGTGAGAACATTTGACTCGCGCGCGGTGTTCGCGGCCCCAGGGAATCTGTAAACATATTAAACACTCAATTCCCATTAGACAGCTGAATCCAGTTACAATTATAATACGGTTAACGATAAACAGCTACTTGTGGGGGTCATGTCACACAAGGAATTCAATTCAAGGCAAATCTATAGATAGTGTTCGTAAATCACTAACCCTTTTGTATATCTTTGGCTTGTGTTATATTCAACCCTGGACAAAGCCTCTATAGTGAACGTTTTCTGATAATACCAACCTTTGGCAACTTACTTGGAGTTGGTGGATTAATTTGACTATTTAAACAAGAGCTAGTCACTATTCTGAAAATCTTTTTCTTTAACTGTTGTTGACTGAAGTTATGTTTTTCAAGAATGGCCTTGTTTAAATAACTTGCTTGTATGTGTTGTGTATCAAACTCCATAGCTACATCGCAGTAAACTAGTGCAAGAGATACATGTTTTAATTTAAAATCCACTGACACCACATATCAGTTTTGTAACTTTTCAACTAAGACATAAGAAGAATGACACAAACATTTGCCCAGTACAAGGCAAATACTAAAAATCAAAGCGACGTGAACATGGATCGCGGTCCAATGATACATACAGCGACAGAGGTAAGACTAATGGTTGCGATCGCGAACATATCGAGCACACAATGTCGACAGTGTCAGCGGTGTCGGCGGCGTCTGACACCAGGGCTGACAGTCGCGCAAATACAGCCTGCCAATGTAGGCGATACATTATTGTTGGGACATTAGTATATTAGGACCATTAGAGCAAAACGATCATTTTATGTCATAGTTTAAGAGCGATTACTTGGTTAATTAATTTCGCTATAAAAAGCAGTTAAAATAGAATTAGAATCACAAATTAAAGTTTATACTAAAGGTCAGATTATAACATAAAACATTACAGGTTTCGAGAAAATATAGTCGTTTTGTTAGTTATGAAAGTTATAAAGATTTAGTCCATATTCACCCACCATAATCTTTACCCCCGACCATGTTGAACCCCTAAATGTTGTCCATTTTCAACCCCTCATTGGTTGAACATGAAACTAGGTAAAAATACTTCGATATTATAGAGTAACCTATCGTGTGTAATCAGGTCATTAATATTGGTCCTATATCCTAATAATTTACCGTGTCTAAAATATAAACATAGACATATTCCAGAACAAGTCTCCCTAAATATACAAGAGAATAAACTCATTAACATGAATGAAATGTGGGGATACAGATGTGTTACGTACCTCTATCGTGGCCCGAGGCCCCGCGGGGGGTGCCACAGGGGCCCTGTTTACAGCACTCAAACTAAATCTGTTGTTTAATCGACTATCAGCTACTGAGCCGTGGGAACATGTGTGTGGTGAGGAGGTACATTTGTATATACCTCGTGACGTATGGAGTTGATTGGCTCGTTTATTGCGCAATTGCGTGTTAAGTTTTTGGTTATGTGAACATTTTAAAAATGTTTTTAGAAGCTGTCTCGTCATAATTTTTTACGTGCTATAGATTTATGCGATCATAAATCTGAAAGTAACTCTTTCTTTCCTTCTCTCTGTTTGTTGTATTCTCATGTCTTATTTATTTATTTTAGTACATGTAAACCTTACAGCTAATAAATACAGACAAACAAGGAAACCATAGTCAACAGATAGCCAATTACAAATCCTCACGTATAGACTTATAATAATAATTTATGGCGTGAGCACAAAAACAAAAAACTCACCGCTTAACTGCACCATGACTGCACCCTTCTTGCGGAACTGTTTTAACAGCACACAGCACACTCCTTCCCTTTCATTTTGATAACTCAACAGTATACATTGCGTGTATTACGCTGTCGAGTAAACTAGAGGGAGTAGGAAAGCATACCGTGCGCTAATCTTTGAACTTACACAATTAGGGTGGATTTGGATGAAATTACGTACACATGTCCTAGATTATAATACTCTTTATAATTATTTAGATTATAATACTTTTGTCCTGGGAGATGTTTTTCCTTGCGATAATTTTCGGCTTTCATAAAGGCACAAAGAGGACGGCAGAAGGTAATAAAAAATCTTAATGACACTCTCTTCTGACACCTTGGCATATTGGGTTGATGGACGTAGCAATAAAAAGTCACTAAATGTGTCAATAGTTCCAGTCCTATCTACTTCGACACTTAATTGTCTTAGTAGCAACCCTGAGCTCAAAGCTACCACCCGCAAATTGATGGTAGTATTAGAGCACAAGACAACGCGGCCGGGTACACTGGCGGCTACAGCTGATATAAAAACATCATTTATCTAGCAGATAACATCCTGATATATCGCCGGCAACTGAGGGATGCTGAGCGGAGATTGACTGGGATTGATAGGTGTAGATAACTGGAGATCCTTAGTTTTAAAATAGGTAGTGTTCAAAGTTATAGGTTGCTACGGTGTAGCGCCACTACGCTAGCTACGGCGTAGCAAATTACGTAGCAAATTGCTACGCGTTGTTTAGTTGTTTTTTTTTATTTATCCGGTCGGATCCCCTGACTGATCCCCTGCTGGTTATTTTTTTTAATGCCTGTCTGATCCACTATAAACTTTGACATTCCGGTCTGATCCTTAATGCTCTTTTTGACAGGTAAGTACAGTCAAGAGAAAGTGTTTAAAATCATCACAGGCAACCAGAAAGTTGGTTTATCGATTTGGACAGATAACAAAAACCTAAAGAGATGTACCAATTGAAATTTAAGAGTTAAATGAATGACATAACAAATAAAATTAAAATAATCGATTCTAAATAATTAAAGATTTCGACTAGATCGATCGAATAAAAAAGAAACTTAATATTGTCCTTTAATTTGGAGAAGTTACTTACAGTTTAAACTTTTCCAAACTGACCAACTGTAATTTACCCAGTGAGAAGTTGATCAATTACATGTTGGAACCACTTATCGGTTACAATTTAATTTGTTACCCGTCGTGTTGGGTTTTGTTTACCCGTTATTATTTTTTCCAGTAAACTTATTGGTTGTATTGTCGGCAATGGGTAGATTAATCTAGACACACGTCAGTGAGCGATGTACACAAAGCAAATCAGATAGGTTAGCAGGGCACACCAACATATATTGGTGTGCGTAAAATCAACGAATGTTTTACGGTCCCGTGGCATAGGTGTATAAGCGTTAGCCTGGTAAATCGAATGTCTTAGAATCGACTTTCACTGCCACCAACTTTTTGCATTATTAAAAACTTTTTTTAATTTTGTTGAACTTTAAATTTTTGTAATTTACTTGATAATAAGGATATAATTCGAGAAAAAATATTAGGAAGTAAAAATTAAACAATTTGGAATAAGAAAGAAACAACAATATTTATTGACTAGGTTTTTTTAAATTATAATTACCAATTATAAAGTTTTGTGCATGACAAATATTCTAAATCGGACAAGAATTAAAGTTATTTTTCTTAATCAAGTGTGTAATTTATTTATTAGTGATATGAATAAACATGTTAGTAAGATATATTTTAATATGCAGGTATCCTAAATTGTAATCTCACTAACAAAAACATCACTTACATAAAATAAATTTAACTAGGCGCCAGGTTGTAAGACATTATATACCACACGTTCTACTAATGCTCCATTTAGTCGATTGTTATATTAGCTTTTATGCTTCACATTCCCCGTAACATTAAAGTGACAAGAAATTGTAAGTGTGTGCGTGGACAACGGATTATTGTGAAGCAAACACTAATAAATAGACATAGTACACCCGTTGATTCTACGCACGCGAAACATCTATGTTGGTGTGCCCTGCAAACCTATCTGATTTGCTTTGTGTACATTTCTAGCATATGTACATTATGGAAACCTGAAATTACATAAAGATGCTTACTGTCACAAAACATTTCAAAGTGACAAGTTAAAAATTCAATATCTAAGAAAATAATAAATTACTTTAAGTTCATAGGCCAAATTGTACATTGTAGCTTTGTTAAGGAAAAGCTATGAAACTTGCCACCCTTCTAGATCTCAATTCTTCTTCATTGATATTGACACTTTTTCACATTTATGTTTTGTCGAGGTTCTTCTATATACTTTCTATTTTGTGCTAACACTGTATCTTTGAAAACCCTTTTCTCGTAGTTAACAAAACTTTACTCGTAACTGATTGGCTACTTTGGAATCTTTAGACAATGGCCGAGACGATAATAATGTATTCTTGCAGGTAAAAAATATTTAAAAGAGTTCAAACGGGGTGTGGTGACTTGGCCAAGACGAAAATGTAGAATCGTTGTTCCTCAATACTAACATACACGTTTCCATTACAATAACAATTGCGAACATAATTATAATATGTATTTCAATTAACCCTATACATAAGTTATGTTGCTGACTGTCCCAAAAATCTGTTAATAGAAAACCAGGATATCCGACCGGAATGAAAAAAAATATATTTGTGTTACCTGCACGGTGGATCAGACTGGAATAGAAAATATTTTAAAATAAAAGTGATCTCATGGTATCTAATATGGGGTGTCCGACCGGAATACATCGTTTTTTTGTACTGCGAACGTTTATTTTATTTACATAGCTTTTTATATCTACTATAATAGATTTCTATCTAGGAGGAGATACTGTGACTATACTTACACGTGTGTGAAATAAAAAGTAATGATATTTAACTCAATTCTGTATGGAGCCCGTTTCATTAGGTCAGCACTAGGTCAACATCGTTTTAAGCCATTAGCACTAAAATTATAGTGTGACTATCTCAGCAAAAGACCCATTTTCATATTCATAAACGCTCCATAAATTTTCCATAACTAAAACGCTCTATTCTCTATCGCTGTCTCCTTTATAATTAGTTCGTCTTACAGTTAAGATTTTTAAACTATTTTTTATACCACAATATATAAATTACGCAAAGATTCAGAATTATAATTTTAAATCAAACTAATATCGTTTCCAATGCCTATTTATCGAAAACCGATCAATACATTAATCAAGCATAGCACTGAACTAATAAATATTAATCTAATTCGGTCCTTAGTCAACAAGGATTGCAAAACTATGGATTGGCTTGAACGAAGCTAGACAGCGTGCCGACACAGCACTGCAGCAAAGCGCTGAATTTTAAAGTCGTACGGTATAGAGTTCCCCCGGACTCCCGGGATACCCAGCTATTGCAATATTTTGGCAAACGGAGAACTGTTTATTGTTGTTTACTGTCTGTGTGTTTTATTATTGATGGCAGCGAAATGAAATAATTTGATCGGTGTGCAATGTGCAATAAAACTAGGTTTGAGGTTTATTTTGTGGGTTGCCAATTTTTAGATCTGTACATTTTTGGAAGTGCATAAAAATGCACGCGAGTTTAGTTAAAACCTGATTAAACTAATATGTAGGTATTATTCCTGTTACAACTATAAGGTTGTAAGCGTCAACCTTCTTCTTATTTATGTTCTTCATAGCTGAAGGTCGTCCCCAGCCCATCCTGGAAAACTTTGACAATTTCACATTATTCATGTGCTGCTTCCAGTGTCCAGATCTAATGGTCAAAGTGGTGATAAGATCAACTACATGATTGCAAAGCAAGATCTAAACAAAAGGATTCAGCCGCACTAAAAACATTTGTAACTCGTTACAACCACGTAATTCAAAAACTTATCACATTTTATGAGTTCCAATCTCGCACTTAACATGAATTACCTCGGAGTAACTCGCCGAACTTTGCCGATTAAACGTGTCCCGATAAGGTTCGATAATTCCGCTCCGATCACCCGGCACGGCACCCGGCTACTTTGACTGCAGCCGGCTCCGGTGCCGAATGAACCGGTAATTGCGCCGGACCGGCTCGGACTCGCTAGAGCGAGGCAATGATGACTGGGTACTGAATTCTCACGGAATATCAGTTTTGGGTATAGTAGATATTTGGGTAGATAGTACTCGTACTAGGTAGATCGTCTCTTTGAGGTATCGCCTTTATGTGAATTTGACCAGATGCTTGTACTCGTACTGGCGAATTATGGGTGTACCTAACCCTTGTGGAGACTACAGAGGTGATGTTATGTTTCTACCTAGTAAGTGTAAGTTCAATATTGTGTATGTATCGAATTGAAACGACAATGTAATTCCAAATTTATTCTAATTCTCGCGGTTATATGAGTTGCCAATTATGAGGTCAGAGTGCAGACTGAATAATGGCTTTTTACCCGACTGCCGAAGGAGGGTAATGTGTTTATCAGTCTATGTATGTATGTATGTATGTATGTATATAAGTATGTATGTATGTATGTAAGTATGTATGTATGTATGTATGTATGTATGTTTGTTCCTATGTGGCGTTCTAGAGACCAAACGCGTGGGACGATTTTGATGGTTCTTACGTCAATCGATTCATCTTAACCCCGCGAGTGTTGCTGGCTACATGAAAATTGGAAAATAGGAAAATGGCGGTTCTTAAGCGCCAAATTGTGGGGGCCCAAATTTTTTTTTCTTTCAAACCTATCGTGTGGGGTATCAAAATACAGGATTTTAAGAAGTGATTTCAAAAATATATAACACTTATATGTTTAAATGTACCTAATTCGAAAAAAAAAATTAACTAGAAAGTTAATAATAAAAAAAGTTAATTAAAAAAATCAAAAAACCCGACTGCTTGAAAAGCGAACTAAAAAGACGTAAACAAGGAGAAAATCATGCTGTGCAGTCGGAGGATACGTCTGGTTTTGGTCAGCCAGCTCGCGAAGATGTATCCTCCGACAGCACAGCATGATTTTCTCCTTGTTTACGTCTTTTTAGTTCGCTTTTCAAGCAGTCGGGTTTTTTGATTTTTTTAATTAACTTTTTTTTGTTGAACACGCATAATAAGAATCTTTTGGTATAAAAGAGGCATTGCCAATCGGTTAAAGGTATCTTTAATTGATGAGTTACGTGCTAGGTATTATTAAAATTGGTAGGTTTGGTACTACAATTTTAGGTCAACTTTGTAAAAGCATCCCTAGTTGTATTGATTTTTTAAACACACGTCCATATTTTTTATTTATTTACGTATAAACAAAACACTTAACAGAAAAAAGAAATAATACAGATAGAAGAGCACAAAAGCACTGCTTAGTTCAATAGAAATTTCTTCCAGCAGACCAGCGACATGAAAGTTGGATGATATACGAAGACACAGTGTGTAGAAGGAAATAAACCAACTTAAAATAGACTAACAACTATATAACTTAACTCATTATTTATAAATAACACATATACCTTAACTAAATTTATAAAGATAAAAATACATACATATTAATATAATATAATAATTACAATATGGTGGAGAAGTAATGATCTATGACTTGTTTCTTTTGACATTTTGGGAATCATTTTCCTCCCCCTGATGCAACCAAGCATCACTTCGCTGACCTTGACTTAGTTGCACCCCTCCCTGGAGAGAATGATCTTCAAACACCACTCAAGGGCGCTCTTGAGATCATGTGGGTTATGCTGACTGCAGCGGGAAGGAATAGAGGCAAGGTTTCTGAGGGAGTGCAGTTTTTATCGACATATCATTATTTTATTAGGTCATTTGGCTGTAGGATTTTAGGTCATTTAGCAGTTGGTATTTATTTGTGGAAAATTGTACACTGTCCTTTGAACCTAATGGTCTGACACTCTGGAAATATGATGAAAAAAAACTTGTACCAACATTACTGCTGCTCCGCCTTCTTTTACCTTCTTTTAATTAATTAGATATCAAATTATTCCGAACAAAAAAAAACTTAAATAGTGCTACGAGTACTATGCTATAATTTACAAAATACTTAAAGCTTTTATATCAGCCGAAAGACGTCCACTGCTGGACATAGGCCTCCCCTAAGCGTCGACACATTGACTGGTCCCGTGCGTCTCGCAACCAGCGGGACGCACGGGACGCACGGGACCGGTCAATGCGTCCCCAAGCTTTTCATAATTATCCTAAATACAATTCACATACCTAACTAAAAATTCTATCAAAGCTCTGTGAGCTGTTGACCTCACGAATCTATCTTTTTGATTTTCATATGATTATACAAGATATGCCTGAATTCGACGCGAAAAAAATACCATGGAATATAATAATAGGAAAATACCATCGAATAATTCCAACACTAGGGGGTCCAGAATCATCCTGTCTAGGTCGTGGATAAATTTGAAAAAGAGTTACCGCGGCACAAGCAAAAAACGTGGCCAGAATCATGTTCTGAATCCTGTACTGAATCCGTAATATATTTTTTCACGTCAGTGCACACACCCGTTATATCCTTATAATTATGGAACCTTCTCAAAAAATTAAAGGCGAATCGGTTGAGAAATGTGACCTTTAGAGGACACACACAGGCGCTTCGCGCTCGCCTGGTCAATTATTTTTTTATTACCTTCTACCTCTCCTTCCACTTATTTTGTCTAGAATACTAACAACCAGTCCATATTTTGTAATAATTGTCTTTGAAAAATTAAATCAACAATCGAACTCATCCAACAACCTCACATTAAAAGCATTAATTATTTCTGACCTTTATCGAACAAGTCTAAACCTGCAGCATTGCTCGCTGCAGTCCGTTCAACTCTCACACCGAACAAGCTAATAAACTGCTCGTGTTTGAACTGGCAACACACAGGCGACACAACCGACCAGTGCGGGCGACCGGTGCGTGCGGCACACGAAATGAGGGAATGTGTGGAGCGAAGTTTTGAGCACAAGTACCCAAGTTAGCAGACCATTGTAGTGCTTATTGATTTATTGGGTAAAGTAATTACTGTTGTAGACAAACAGGCTCTTGATTTATTGGGGTTAATAAAGTTAATTTACCTATTAGGGCGTTTAGTTAACCGATAAATCAGAATAAATAAGCAGTAATTTCTTAATTGAGTCAAATATGTGTAATATCATCACAATATTACAATATTTTACCTGAGATTTAATTAGGTGGGTGATTATTTATTTGCCTAGCCGTCCAACAGGTTATCAGTTTACCCCTAGTTATTTTTTTAAAATGGAATATTTCGGCATTAAACCCGGGATAGGTAATATAAATAACTGAAACCGCATTCGAAATTCTATTTCCGACAGTTTCCGACCCCACAATCTCACCGAAGTGTCTAAACGTCTCATCTAATCGAGATATCATTAAAAACAATTGGAATCGAACGAGATAAAGACCCACAGAGCTTTAGTACCTGATTAACTTCATTAAAATTTCGAATCCCAATGTAAATCGAAACTCAACGTCCGTAAGTAATTCGATATTGGAACCGAATATCATTCGCGGGATTTAATTAAATGAAATTATCAAATTAGTAGTAAATGAATTAAATGATTGTCGGCTAACACATCGGCTGAGCGGTGGTTGAGGCCATTACTTAATAAGCAAATGTTAAATCTCTTTGATAACACCGCTTTGTTAATTACCTGAACTTATTAACTGATTAATTACTGTTTCATTGGTGTTTTATAATTGGATTTGGTGCTTTTTAGTTTGGTATTTTTGATTTGCCTGTAATCCAGTACTCGTGTCGTGACTGTTAATAAGCATGTTTTTGAATATTATCAGTTCCGGATCATAGATTCGTTGCGATCAAATAAATAACTAATTTTATTTACCGGGGTGTAGGTTTGTAAATAATTTAGATATGTATATTTAACGTACGTACGTGTTTATGTGTATATTTAACTTATGAACAAGTTTACTGTTCAATGTAACTATTTATATCTCAATCAATCAATTAGACCTTAAAATGACGTCACATTGCGTACCTTTCGATACAAAATAAGATTTTTTTATTTTTTTATTTGCGGTTTTTGTATTAACTGTCTAGTGTCGATGGGCCTTGTTTATAAAAAAAAAAACCTATGAGCTGTCTGGTAACTGTTCTGTGTTATAAAAATCTGACGCTTTAGCGACTAATTAACAGATGTTTATTTCATACTTAGTATAATTTGAATATAGAATCGCCAAAGCATTTTTTTTTAAATAAGTCCCTATGTGAATAGGTAAATAGTTACGTCAGAGGGAGACCTGCGTGCCTGCGCTGACAATGATCTGTAAACAGCCCTTATAAAATCATTGAATCAAACATTAATGAGATTAAATCATCTAAAAATATTTAATGCCACAAACATCAGTTTTATATATTTAATTCTTTTGGGTTAAATCCAATCAAATTAAAACCGCGCGTTAATCGCAGCGATGTGCATTAATACACGTCCGTCAGCCAAAGCGACACCTCTGCTGATCCCACCGCAACCAAACAGCCGACACTATTAACGGAACCAATGACGCCGTCCATGGTAATAGATAAATATTAGCAAACAATATTTAACTAAACAAATAAGTATGATTACACAAAACATTTGATATTTATTCTAATGATACAATATTCGGAGCACTATTTATACAATACTCAATGTTAATCCTATCTACAAAAATACTAGTGATATTGTGAATTGTTTTGTAGATGAACCAAATGGCTCATTGACGGGGAGCGCCAGCTGTGTCCAGGGTTCTATCGATTTGGGATCAAGACAAGTATTTTATGGGCCATAGTCGGTAAAGATCGCATAACGTGCTCCTTTCGACTAGTAAGTGTAGCTCGTTATTACTGTGCAGTATGTGCGCTGTTATATTTGTTTTTATTTTTTTGGATTTTCTCATAGCTAATATTGTGGTTAAGTGATTCGTTTGCTTACTCATTGAAAATTTCTTCTATTTTTCATTTCCCTTTCAAGAGCCGCCAACATCATCTTCTGCCTTTCTTATTTTAGAGTATGTTGGGATTGGATGCCAGTCGTACCGGGCTATATATGCAGCTGAATAGTCGTGAAACTCTGGTGCCTGTGGTAGTTAGTGAGAACCTGTAAACTGAACCTGAATACCGGTACTATTCATGGAGCAACTGCTTACATGAACTAACTAAGTGATGAATCAAGTGACGAGGGTACTCCCTAAGATGCTTCTCAGACGTGCTTTACGAAGCAAGTTGAACTCCAATAGAAACATGATCAATAATCTAACACATCTTTGGTGAATGGTGAATAAAGATAAAACTGTAATTTGTAGCTTGCTGTATTGTATAAAAATATAAAGTACAAAAGGTGAGGTGTCTGATAGGCCGGTCCACTCGTCACATAAAGTCGCTATGTGCTGCCTGATCCCTTTATGTAAATGTGCGTATTAGGGCTTTGGAAGCTGGACCCGTCGAGTTGATCCTGCTTGCCGTAAGTTGTAAGCGAGTAGCGGTTGGTAAGTCAAGCGTAGCCATCAGTAAATTACGTAGAAATGTACAATTACATTGTATACACTAAGTAAAATATACAATAATAAAATATACAAACATAAGGACTTCTTTTTTTAAAACACTTGCAGTTCTCCACCTCTTGCAACTCATTATATGTAACTTTATTAACATCGATAGGTAATATACTACGATTCTTACAGTCTCTTATTTGTCCTACTAAAAGGTCCTATTCTAATACGAAGAAGTCGTCAAACTAATATCGATAGCACAAAATTCCATAAAGACCTAAAACATAATGTATATTCTTCTTTATAAATGACATCGAAACCGTCTCAAACTGATTAACACCACATATAGCCACTTCAACCTACAACTTGGTCCTTGCGGCCTAAATTCGTCATTCCGCCCTCAAACGGGTGTAAGCTGAGGTCTGATACAGGTCAACTTATCAACTTGACCGCCCCGAGGATGAGACTACCCTCGTGTGAGTGTAGCACCCTTCCACTCGACTGCCTGCGAGGTAACAATGTGTTACAATGCTAAGTCAAATAAACTTATGCTTGAATTGACTCAAGGTTCAACAATGGGCGGTGGAATCGCGTGTTTTATGTCATAGGAGTTCAACCAGGCATAACATCACTCTTGACTATTAAGCAAAACATGTTTGTTCACATTATTAACATTGCCATGTTTTATACCATGTTTTTAGCAAATAAATGATTATGATTATTATGATTATGATTGAATTTTGTTAAAGACCCATGTTATTAGAGAGCATGCTTATGAACTGTTCACAAATCCAGACTGCAGGTTGCTACTTTGAAAATTCCCGATGGTAATTCCAATGCAATTTTTTTTAAACACGTGCTTCATCATCATCATCATCATCACCAATTACAACAACGTGCTTACAATAACTAAACTAACAAAGCAGTCAGGCCGTTTTATAAAGGTAAATTGATCAATGTTCACCGTGCATTTTCTTCTATATACCTTTCACAAGCGATTTCGAAATATAAACAAATCCATTTCTCTCTTACGCTAAATCTCAGAGCTTCATACTACCCATATAATTCCTCCCAATAGCCCACGACTTGTGTCCCACTGATCTGGCTACAATCCCGGGGCGTCCAATATCCCTCGATACACCAATGATCCGGCAGAGGGCACCTCTGCTGTCTTGCATAACTTCAGTGTAGCTTCAATATAGACATCGATCTGGACCCATTCGAGGACCCAAGGAACTGAATTAAAATATGCGATTTGATATCGAACCGAAATTGCAAAATTTGAGTTTGCTGTGCTTGTAACTGTTCTGATTTTTAGGTGAGAAATATGTTGTAAACGATTTAAGGTCTGTCGCTAGGCAACTAACGATTATAACTAAACTCAACAAAAGAGATAAAGGCCGTAAAATGTATATAATTATAAAATAACTATCTATATTACAGTTACTAAATTATGTAAAGAAAGCTTCACTTTTACAATTTTGGAATACTGCTGAGATTGCCCAGAAAAGTAAAAAGAGACTTTTTTTTAAATTAAATCAGGGACTTTAGCTTAAAATAGCAGGGACCAAGCACGTTTCAAGTGGGAACTCAGAAATATTCCAGGAATACGCACTAACAATGAAATGACGCACTAGGACTGAAATGATTTATCATGTTCATATTAACGAGTCCTTCTCTCGTTCTTGAGATAAAAGTGATCCCTGCGGAACAAACACGAGCAGATTAAATAGGACACAGGTGAGAATAAGTTAGTCGGCCTTCGTCCACGAGCACCATTAGGCGGGAAGGGTCCGCCATATAACTTGTGCAGGATAAACGAATTGTCTCCCGAATCACCTGAGCTCCCAATGTGTTTGTTTCCTTCCCACAATTTGTATAAAACAATATACATTCTTAATAAATGTGTCCGCAAATGCAGCACTAATTCTACGCTAGTTAAGAAGCACCGAATTTTCTTTTTCTGTTGGTTTATCAACATTTGCCAGCAATTACAAATGTCATCGCTTAGCAAAAATAAATGAGGAAAAGTTCCGTCGATATGTCAATGTAATTTCGGAGTAGTTGCAGACGTCCGAACACCTACAGCATTAAATATCGACGACGCTACATCGGCCAGCATGAAATATTCAGCGGCGAGCGACGACGCCCACCCCTCCTTGCCCTACCCCCCCGCCCCCCCGCCCCGTGCCGGCACATACCGGTGTCACTATTCATTGCTCTCTCGAGCCTTGAATTCTGGAGTAGTGAATCTAAAAAGCAATGTACAGTCAAGTGGCGCGCTACTCGATTCGTCTACGAATATTTGATGCGAGCGCAGTAAGCGCCCTGATTGTCAGCCGTCGAGAGCAACCTCCGTATTTCTTACACTTTAGCGCGGGATGTCGCCTCGCGCTCGCCTCGCCCGTAAGCGCGCTGTAGTTTATAGTCCGCAAAGGGTTCCCTATATTGACAACCTTTTGTGGGAACTGTCTCTACGAGATATACGAAGAGGTTCAACGGCGCACTGAAATAAAGGGGCCTTTATGCTAACGGATCTGCGGAACGAAATCTTGGTCGGAAGCCAATTTTTTAGTAAGTCTCCATCATCCTGTTACGGTGCGTTTGCCTATTACGGTCCTCACTCGCGACAGGGGATTAGCATTTAATCCCGGCGAAAAATGCTTAGCTAAAATGAATTTAAATATCACTTCCGGGTACATACAAATTCATCGCCAGTTCATAAACTGACTGAGTCCACGTGTCGCTCGCCGAACTTTTCCCATTATTAAATTTTCAGGAGCTCAAGGGACCTCGATAATCCTCATCATAAAAGCTTCGCCAAAAGCGAAGTGGAAGTTAAAAACCTTTGGAGGCATCTTATTATAGGCAAATCTAATAGAAGACGATTTTGCGGAGACAGGCCGGTGCTCCGTGCTCTCACAAACATGATTAGGGACTGAGGGCTCACATAATTGCGGCTATTGCGCTAATTTGGCGTCCATTACTTAAGGGCGGCGCTTCTGACATGTAATCGTATTATTCTTTTGTGTTTGCCCAGCCCTGCATTATATGTTAGTGAATGTGGTTAGGGGATGTTTTATATCTCACTAGCTGGCGAGAATTCATTAAAATAATTAAATTATCTTGAAAACAACTCAATGCTCTTTCCCTGCTTGTTTACTCTTCGTACTTTACACCCTTCGCTTTATATCATTGCCGTACACGAACAACTTCTCACATGTCAACATAATAAAATCAACACATTCGTTTGTTTGTACATAACAATTCTCCAAAACACGTGTGTTGACAAGTGTGAGCGCTTCCCGGTGCATTACAGGGAATTAGCATAATACCCGCAAGTTGGGCTGCATACAAATCTTAACGGTATAAGTGGTGGCTGAAAGGCAGCTTTCTTATAGGCTGTGAATAATTTGTGGCGGCCGCAACGTGCTGACTTGTGGACGTGAAATATTGCGCAAGTGACATGTTGGTGAAAATTTTTATTTATGGTATAAAATACGGCACTTGCAATCAATCAAATAATGACTTGATTGAGAAGGAAGTGAGCATTGCTTAACTATTAGATGAGCATATAGTTGCGTGTATGGAAACTTGGCGTATAATGTGGGATATAATCTTCAAATAATTTCCATCTTATGATGGAAAATATTTGAAGATTATTAGATGGAAATTATTTTCTACGGTACAATAGTGTTATTTTATTGTTATAATCGCTAACGTTGCGAATGAAATCAAGACACCTAATAAAAATAGAATGAAATAAAATCAGAAGCTACTTTCAGTTTACTTAACGTAATTAGGTGAGATAATTTCGTGTGCAAAGCAAAAGCGAGAACAAGTTCCTTTCGAGAAGTTACTGCTAACAAAAATGTAACCTTTTAGTTTTCTTTCCACCAAATTATTAAATCTTTAGTTAATTTTGTCTTGTTCCGTCCTTTGGAGCAGAAGTCTTAGAAATTGTACAGAGAAGAAAAGCCTTTGTGAGTGTTCTACTAACAGAAACTTACCTGTTACACCGTTTGCTTACCTACTTCCTATTATTTTAAAAGCGATTTTTATGCAACTCTGTAAAATAAAGTACTTTAAGGAGGAGTGAATAGAATTCAAAGGGAAATTGGGCAATCTTGGAATAATTACAAAAGTTTCGTAAAGCAAATAATATTCAATTCTCTTTTCTTCCACTTCGCTATTCCCGTAACTCGGGGTCGGTTTTCCATGCCATTGGGGTGCTTCAATCAATAATACACTAGATGACCAGTACAAAAAGGCTTGGGTTTGAGCTGCTCCAATTAATTTAATTTCTTTTTTCCATCCTGATTTATTTTTTTGGTTTTCTTGCAATGACAAAAATATTTACATATTTATATTATTTTATTTTAAAAATTGTGAGTGTGAGGACTGTGGATCATTCTTTTGTTTTTTTTTTTTTCTTCTTTAGTTTTTAATCATGGTCTGGCAGTTTGAGTAATTTATGCGGCCTACCCGAATGTCCTTTCTTTAGTATTGTTCGTCAAATCATTGAGCTCCTTAAATTCTGAGTTGAGCTGCTCGGTTATTGACAAATGCGTGCACTGACTGGACAGGTCCACTCATCTGGCTGGTTCTTTCCTCAAAAAAAGACCATTTCAGACATCAATCTACATGGTCTTCACATGATCTAACCAAGATTTTGTCTGGACTTTAAAAGAGACTGTGACCTCTGAGTTTGTTTCGGCCTTTCTTCTCAGAGTAGTCAGATAGGAAACGCCGACCTCATCTAGTTTAAAAAAATATGATCGGCATTTGTGTTTGTACAAACCAACTTACATAAATAAAATCACTATCGTAAAACGAAAATTAAGGCCACAAATACGATTGTTCTTCTTTTTTTTCGGTAAGGTTCCCTAGTCGACGGCACGAACTATTTTGCGCGCGGGGTTAACATGCATACTAGGTATCTTATCCGACAACACGTGCGATAGAGATAGATGCTGTGATGAGCAGTAAGAAGCTAGTTCGCGTACGAATTAGCACTTTTGCGAGTTTGTAGCGAAATGGATGATGATTTAGGACGAAAACGAGCGTACGAAATTTTATAAACAGACCTTTGGTAGTCTAGATATCATGAAAAAATTACTAAATTATATTTTCAAAAAAAAAATGCATTTTTGAACTACTAATCTATCCCTGTATGGAATTTTCCTTCTTCTTATGGTATTTATTTTCGCCCAAAGATGCGTTAAAATTAGATTTGAAATATGGAACTTTCGCCGCTCATAACTTTCAAATATATATATGTTTACTTTTTTGTTTACATACAGGGCTAGACAATGATGACACAAATTGATATCACTTTTTATTTTGAACGTACATTGTCAAACAGTGGAGTAATCGCCAGACTACGTTTGTATGGAAGAATTATCGACTAGTGTAACCTTAAGTATTTTTCATAAATTAAAAACCGAATTAAACAGTAAATATGAATCAATTACCAAATATTGTTTGACTAACGTTTGCGTCGACAAAACACCAACTATTCTAACAAACATCGACTGTTCTGGAACTTTGTAATTTAGACTTTATAACATGCGTGTAATATAAAATTTGTTTTGGTGTATATTTAGCAGCGAAGAAACGTCATAAAATTTATTGCTTTTTGTACATAGCTTTGTGAATGCAACTTTCAGCATTGCTGTTATACATAGAATTCTTAGAATTACGTAGGAACACAATTGGCGACAGTTTTAAAGAGAAGTTTCGTATGGGATTGTGCATCTATTGTATTATGGATCGAAGTTGAGGAGCCTCTTGATCCTCTGACAAGTACCGTCAGTAGATAGACCACACTTCTTCATATCTTTTTGAACATTCTTCTTTGTGTCGTCATAGCTTTTGTTTTGTTTTTAATTTGAAAATACTCGTCTTTTATAGTTTGTCTTCTATGTGAAAACAGCTTCTTCCCGCGGCTTCGCTCCCAAAACTTGTTCCTCAGAAAGCTTGAATATCGACTTATAATTTAGCCGATGGCATTCAGCAATAGTGTTGTTTCCTATCAATGAAATAGGTACTTTTGTAATGGGATAAATATTGCCAGAAATTGGTACTTTTTACAAAAAAACAATTCTACCTCTTCGTAGCAATCGTTTATAAAAGTTATACAAAAAAAAACACACACACACCTACCCAATATTCTTTATACACCCTACGCCAGTTTATGCAAGTTTTCCTCTCTGTGCCTCTGCCCCTGCAGTTCTGTATGTGCTCAGTAAATAAGGCGAGTGATTCAAAGGCATCCCGCGGGTCCGTCACTTGTTTAGTGCGCGTGACGTCACCGCATCATGGCGCCCACGCTGTGACGTCATGAATGCAGTACTCTCAATGAGATGGGAGTATGTGCGGCTTAGTGGGGATCTGTTTAGTAAGGAGTTATAGTTATTTAAATGCTACAACAACAGTGTTGTAACTAAAAATTATTTGGGTTATAATATGTTCTGGTGATAATGTGACAACGATACGACAACACTTTTATTAAAAAAATTACAAACAACTATTTTTCTATGCAACAATTTCTTTGAAAATGCAGATTGTTGACGCCTACATTTCAGTTTTTAACCCCTGACGGAAAAAGAGGGGTGTTATTAGTCTGTGTGTTTGTGTATCTGTCTGTGGCATCATAGCTCCTAAACGGAAGAACCGATTTTGCTTTAGTTATTTTGTTTGAAAGATAACATTAACGGAAGTATTCTTAGCTATGTTTGATGAAAATTGGTTTAGCCTTTCAAAAGTTATGGGCGTTGCCGGCGTTTAACTGTTTGAATCGATCCCGATTCAAACAGTTAAAAGTCGGAAAAAAAAAAAAAAAAAAACATTTTCGCGAGATATCGTGTCATAATTGCGTGTTCGATAGATTGTTGATCTAAGCCTACTTCTAGATAAATTATGTAGTTTAAAAAGTATGAAATAAAAAAAATGTCGGAGTTTTTGGAAAATTTTACTTGGTACATAAAGTAAGAAATAGCTTTCAGTTTCTTCAGATACAAACGATGATTGGAACCCAGCATTAATTTGTTTGCAGAGAGAATAAATAAAATGCCGGTTGTACCCGCTTGTCAAACAAAAGTCAAACAGACTTGATTTTTGTTTGCAAACGTAAAAAACCACTTCCATATTAACATAATTATAATTATCTGCTGTAACAAGGAAAAAATACTCGCAAAACTGACTGTCACTATCTGACGGACAACAATATTGTTAGATAGGTTTTACTAACTACCAAACTGTCTGCCCAAACCCGTTCTGTATTTTTGTAAAGTTAAACGATAAACTACAATAGTGCGTGTATGCAAATGATATGGATAAACCTTGCTTTATCTCCCTTTGTGCGCTATTTCGGGCCAACAGGGTTTTATTTGAATACATCGCTTCTAAAATATGGATTTCTGATACGATTTTTTTACTTTTTTTCTGAAATAAATTCATTATTCTAAGTCTTTGATGTTTTTGCAATAGACTAAAAGCCCGCAGCAGCGGTCAGCAGTTTTAACTTCACGATTTATGATAAAGTTTGGTATCATGAACTGCTTTATTACTTGAGCTTTCTTTTGAAAATTCAAAATTTAGGTTATATAAAAATCGAATTTAATATTTATTATTATAATATACATAAGTAGGTTGCTCTTTGAATTTCTGTACATCAATTTTTCTTTTAACTAATTGTTTAATTCTCTAATATCTAAAACTTACTGACACAAACTAATAATACCTTTTTTTTTGTTGAGCGAAATCTTCCAATGGCTTCTGCCGCTCTGAGTGAAGCGGGATGGCGCGTCAGACTTTAACTGACTAAAACCCTTCTGTGTTCCTTCAGTTGTTTGAGCCAGGGCCGCGGTTACTCTTTTTCAAAGTTATCCGTGACCCAGACAGGCATCGGCCCTAGCGGCCCCCGTCAGTTTTTGCTGACATCTCATTGAGGCGCGCGTGGAACACTACGCGCCGTCGACTCGGGCCTGGGGGTCTACTCCCTATCTCCGTCAAGGAAGTTACGGGCCCCGTAGGAAAGTATTTCGAAACTTCGGAGTAAAAAAAAACAAGTGTTAAGTTATTTTTTTCGGTCGGGTAAAAACAGTGAGTAAAAACACATCGGGAGTAGTACAACTGTCAAATTGTGTTGTCATTAATTCTTAGCCATCATCCGTCCGTAGGTGATACGGAGTAGGAAACACCCGTAACGAAAGCCGAAACTACGGACTTCGTGCTTAGGGAGTCTACCCCCTGGTCCTTATCGGACGGCGAGCTACCCATTACTCGCCGTCTGCAAGCCCGCGCCTACGATGGCCGGGAATCGGCTCGCGACACCCGAAATAATACCTACCTGTAACTAAATCAAGATGAATCCATACTATTATAGAAGGTAACCATAATTAATAGCACTTTGTTAACTTTGCCCAACAAAAATATGATTAAACTCGAAACTTACTTAATGATTTATGATGGCAATTATTACTGTTAATCTCTTTTAGAAGAAATCATCACTAATTTCTGAACGTAACTCATGAAGTCTTCTGTAATAAGTTTATTTTTTGTGGTAACTATTTACTAGAAATGAGAGATGCGGTGAAGACAGTAACAAATGTACTAGTTGACCAGAGGTGTAGATTTACACGCAACCTTTCATTTTGACATTCATTCAATTCATTGCGTAAATTGCGTTATTTACGTTGTCATGCAGACGAACATATAAAGCAATGGATCAGAAATTTCCTTCAGAACCATTCATATTTAAATAAAAAATTGAGACGCTGCCATGCTAATAAATAAACAATAAATTTCGTTAGTCATGAGGGCACCTTGACTAAGAGCTCGCCTCTCGTGCTTGTGGTCGTGGGTTCAAATCCGGGCAACTGCTAATGTGACTTTGTCAAACTTATAATTATGTAGGTACATTTCAAGTTTATCTTGGACATCACTGACAACGTTGAAGGAAAATATCGTGAGGAAACCTTCAGTTCATAAAGGCACCACGTGCGCTAAAGACGGGTTGTGTTTAGCGCACGTGGTGATCAATGCTCGACATGCTCGTGCCTTCTCTGTATGAGAAGAGGCCTTTGCCCTGCAGTGGGACAGTGACATGCTGGTATTATTATATTAAGTTTAGGATCTAACTCGTGTCACTTTTGGTTCATCCCTACAGTTCAATGTAGGTGTGTTTGACCTCGCGACCTCTCGCTGTCGTCTGCAGATTCTTACCAATTACTTGCTAATATTTTCAAGTGCACAATAATATTTTTAGTTAACGAATCGTTTATTTTTTGTTGATCTGTCAGAGTATCACACTCTTGCGTTGATGTCCCGTGCTTTTCAGAGTTATAATTAGTTATATTGTGTTGTATTGTTTAATTTACTAATGCTAATTATGTTATTGTTTCAGGTAAGCACATTTCTCCACATCACTACTTTATAATAAGTAGAATTTAGAGGTTCAACTAAGTAGGTAAGCCCATTTGCTAACAATTTCATAAAATATAGATTTTTACAACTTTGAAATAAATGTGTAGACTTAAGAACAACAGATTTATTTACTAACTCAATTCTCTTCTAGTAGTTCCATTCTACAGCTACATCTCAGCGTTAAAATAAATTGTATTCTCAGAGCAAAGCAATAATAAATACGAAAGATGATTTGCTGTTACATTTTATTTTGCATTTGTTATTCGACATAAACGAGCTTCCACTTTCATTCAATTTTAGACTCAAACTCTATTAAGTACTGGGTCGATGTTTCAATAACGAGGCATCGGGCTCTGTAGTTGTCATTCGTGGAACAATAGTCACAATTCCATGAAATAATAATATGAACTTGTTAACGATAACAGTTTTTTGTTTTTAAAAAACAATTTAATTTTATCAGTCGATAAAAATAAAAATATTTTCGCTTCTGTCTGACTTTATTTATAACACGTATTGGAATTATTTTTTTGCAAATTTTCTGGAAATTGAAATATACGTACCTAATATAGGTACCGACATATTCGACAAGTCATTGGATTTAAAGTACAAATATATTCCGTTTAATCTAACGATACAAGAGGATATTTTTTATTTATTATTTTTCTTGGAGAAATGCTCATGCATACTGCACTACCACGGGGAGATAGTGCAGTTATGTGGGACTCTAACCCACTAAAACTCCACAGTGTCCTCCTGTGCCGCTTATGGCGGGAGCACTCACCGCGAACCCGCCGCGGCTGTCCGTCACCGGACCCTCCTCGGGGGAGTCACCGGCGCACCAGAACACACTGCACGCCGTGACCACCCCAGGGACCAATCAGCACATGGGCGCCAGACGACCCCGTGTATGGAGCACCCTTGGTCCCCCTGTGACGGGTCAAGGTCAATGGCTCCGCCACCTACCATTGTTCGGCCGCAGGGGATAGGGAGAGCGGCTAACGCAATACCGACACTCCTCCTCCCCTGCGGCCCCACCGCGTCCGCCATCAGACGGTGGCGACCCCGTCCGGGCCGCGAAAGGTAGGGAGAGCGGCGCACCGCAATACCGGCACTCCTCTCCCACCGCGGCCTCCAACCCTCAGCCGCGACATCGTATGGGACCTGGGAATCTCCATAAGACATCGCGGCCCGCCTCAGTTGCGATGTCGCCTTGGTAACCAAGCGGCAACGCAACCTACTAGTTGGCCGCTACGTTGTCGGCTTAATCGGCAAAAGCCCTGACGAGCGGATCCTCCTCGGGTTCCTCTTTGCTTCACCGTGGGTGACCAAGCCACGGTTACTGAGCCCCCCCCCGCATCGACAAAGCGGGAACCCACCGGGGGGGATAAAAGAGGAACCTAGTATTATTTTTTTGTTAATTTTCATATCATTCAGTATTTTTTCTTATCATTTATTCATATGAAGCAACAAGAAATCAGTATCTTTTCAGTAATATTTTATGCAATATTATAGACCTACATGTAGCATCATTGCAGACAAATTAATTGTAAAACAAATTGAGAATTTATTAATTATTAAGACGTCTTAATTCTCTTTAGGGAATTAATAATTTTATTTTCAATATCAATTATTTAAAGTGGAGGATGGCTCTTACTTAGTGAAGTTACTTTCGTGCTACGAATACTAAGAAAACTGGGTCGAGATAGTTTCAATGGAGAAACTGGGCCCAATATTTCTAAGATTGAAGTAGTTGTAGAAGTAATGCTTGTATATTATGAAGTAAAACAACTAAACGGTCAAATCAATAGGTACATCAGTGTATTGAGACAAACTTCGAAGATTATCGCAAACTTCAGCGCTCGATTCTTTTATTGAGGGACCATTCTTGGTGACAAACTGTCTGCTTTATATTCAAATTCATATTTCATAATATGGCAGTTGATATCCGTGCTACATCCATTTCTTTGATAAAAAATTGGCACAATACGAGACTCTTTATGAAAATTATAGAATCTAAATCTAACCCTCGTACATTATTATATTCAATCTACTCTGGAATTATCTGCACATCTCACTTGTATGTCAGCGAAGCTCTAACATGTCCAAGTACACTGCACAATGTCTGCCCAAGCCATACTCACAATCGTCTGTCACGGTAGATAAAGGAATTTGAAGTAAGGACCAATACGTACGCAGTCATGCACCCAGCGGCCATTCACGAGGCAATCGGCCCGCATACCGGTTAGGGCAAGAACACACGGCTGGCACAAAACTGCAATCAGTGCCCGCTAAATATTTATGTGTCGCGTTACGTGCCTACAATAGGCTACAATCAATTTAATGTCGCTCCCAGTGATTGACGAGCCGTCAATGTCCGCTCCTAGCGAGTAGCGACAAATGATCGAGGAGCAATCCAATGTTTTTGTTCAATCGCAGGAACTGATGGAAGGCCGAATCTATTGCTCACAATCGACATTGATGCTATTGTAGCTGACGCCTCGAGATATGAGCAGGCAGGTCCCAGTCATCTGCATTTGAATGTCTCGAAGAGATCGTTACGGCTATGGTAATGTATCGGCACTCAGATTAGCCGGAGACTGCCCTCAAATGTCTATCGAGCTCTATTATTACAAGGACGGTATTTTCTGCCCGTAATTCTCGGATGAAACAAAAAGTGAGGCTCATGAATTCATGTTTTATGTATGTGGCGCTCGAGTTTTTTTCGTAAACTGCTAAGCTGATTTTGATAAACTAAGAGCCATTCGATCTGTCTCGTTGGTTAGCGTGCAATGTCGAAGGAAACGTTACATTAACATTTTGTTTATTTACTTTGTCTTAAAGTATTCCATTAGATCTAAATCAATATTTAGCACTTAGCAATTTATACGCTTCAGAGAAGTTGAAATAAGACCTTTCTTGAGTAAATTATCTAACCTATGCTGTTCATAATAATAATTAGAAAGACAAAGTTAGTTTATGACAAAATAATAAATTTAAATAAGGTACTTACTTAATAAAAATAATAAATTTAATTTATTTATTGGCCTATCTACAATTGTTACACTGTTTATTCTAATAATACAAGCAATATGATACAAGCATAGTATACAATATGATGCGATAGACAATCATGCAGCATGCCTTATTTAAAATTATTATTTTGTCATAAACTATTTAAAGTTATTTCACAAGCATAAACTGACTGTTTTCACTAAACTTTTTTTAGGGTTCCATACCCAAAGGGTAAAAACGGGACCCTATTACTAAGACTTCACGATCCGTCTGTCTGTTGCCGCTATAGCAACAAATACTAAAAACAGTATGAAATAAATATTAAAGGGGGGCTCCCATGCAACAGGTAGACGCTTGAAATATTCACAGAATGTTTAGTTGTATATTTACTTCAAAAAATAATAATTATTAAATTAAAATAAAATAAATTAAGGGGGGCTCCCATACAACAAACGTGATTTTTTTGCAGTGTTTTGCAACAATGGTACGCACCCTTCATGTGCGAGTCCGACTCGCACTTGGCCGGTTTTTATTTATTTAGAGAAACTTAAATAACTAGTGCAGCAGTTATTTAGGTGTTTCCTACATATTTTTTTATGGTTAGGTGACTTCTATGTGGAACATTGTAAACAATTAATTTTGAAAATCATATTTTTAGTTTTATTATGCCGGCTACTTAGGAAAATACTTCAACAGATTTACCAGATAAGTGATCTAACTCAATAAACAAATAAATATTTCTGTCTAATATTGTGAAATATTTAAAAAATATCGCATAATAATATATTTTGAAATAAAATATACTCGTTGACGTTGATCTTTCAGCAAATAGCCAATGTAATATTATATTTTATTTATTGACTGATTTCAGAAACTCAAGTAATTTTATTAAATGTTATGATGGTTATTTAATTTGAGTTATTGAATTCTGTTCAATACAAAGCTATGAAGACATTGACCCGAATTTATAAAATAAACATCTAGCCATAACTGAAATTGAGCATTTTATGATATTAAGCCGAGAACCAAAATATTTATCTCAAAAGTGCCTAATGATATTGAAACAGACTCAAATCAAATAATTATATTAGAAAAGTGTTTTCATTCATTGTCCGTAAGTTCAAAACACAATTCGATTTTTATTTATTTCTGTAAATATAAGTGCTAAGTGGACAGTGCTTTAAATTTTAGCAATTTATACCTTCTAAACTATTATTATTCGCTGTGAAAAGAGAATAGTGTGGCCTTCTCACTCACAGAGAAACCATGATATTTTTTACAAGTCATGGTAGTGCCCCTGACGTGTAGTAGGTACGTTATGTATCTTACATTTAGAAACAGTCAACATCTGGAATAATCCGATTCATACACATCTTAATACAGTAATAGCCAATAGCATTGTGTGGCAATATGAGACAATATACGATTACGATCGCAAATAATAGTGTTATCATAACACAGGACCACTCACCATTATCGCGCTCAGACGCCGTAAGTCGGCGTTACAGCACTTAGGACAACCTTTTTTTTTTTTTTTTTTGGGTGGGAAATCATCCAATGACTTCTCCCGCTCTGGGTGAAGCGGGAGGGCGTGTCAGACTTTTACTGACTAAAACCCACCCGTGTTCCTTCAGTTGTTTGTGCCAGGGCCGCGGTAACACTCTTTCAAATTTATCCGCGACCCAGACAGACATCGGCCCTCTCGGGCCCCGTCAATTTGGCTGACATCTCTTTGAGGCGCGCGTGGAACACTACGCGCCATCGACTCGGGCCTGGTCCTTATCGGACGGCGAGCTACCCATTACTTGCCGTCCGCAAGCCCGCGCCTACGGTGGCCGGGAATCGGCTTGCGACTCCCGACGCCCAGGGCGTCTCCTGCGGTGACTAGGGGCGCGAGGGAGTCTCCGTTGCGTCTCCCTCACGCGTTCCGCCTCCTCCTTTGCGAGCATAACTGCTTCGCAGAAAAAGGAGACAGCTTCCCATGCCCTCTCGCTCCGTACCATGGCCTGCACCAGGGCCGGCCGCGAGAGGTCGCCACCGCTGATCGCCTCCACGAGGACACGGCGGTGCTCCGCCCAAGCGGGGCAGACCTCCACCGTATGCTCCACCGTGTCCTCCGGGCGATCCACACAATGGTGACACCCGGGCGTTTCCTCCCGCCTTATCCGGAACAGGAACCTCCCGAAACAGCCATGTCCGGTGAGGACCTGCGTCAGGCGGAAGGTGAGGACGCCGTGGCGCCTCTCAAGCCACTCCTCAAAGAGGGGCCTTATCGCCGCAATTGTGGCGTGCCCAGCACTGGGTTGCGACAGTCGCTCTCTCCATGTCGCCATGAGATCCTGCCGGAGCTCTGTCCGCCAAGCCGCGATTTGTCGCGGCAGCGGAGTTGTGCCCCGGCGTTTCGCCTCCTCGCGCCACTCCCAAATGTGCGCGAGGACTTTTGCCTCTAGATCCCATGGCAGCAATCCGGCAAGGAGGCTCGCCGCCTCACCGGAGACCGTGCGGTATCCCCGGACCAGCCGGATGGCCATGACCCTTTGGGACGCGTTCAGCGAGCGGGCTGGTCTCCGCCTCATGGAACCCGCCCACACCGGTGCGCCGTATAGGGCCATGGACCGCACGACCCCCGCGTAGAGCCTCCGGCAGGAGGCGTTTGGGCCCCTAGATTGGGCAGGAGTCGCTTGAGAGCAGCCCCAGCCCGCTCCAGTCTGGGCGCCAAACGTCGGAAATGCTCCACGAAATTCCACCGGCTGTCGAGGACGAGTCCCAGGTACTTCATCGTCAACCCGACGCCGATGTGAACCCCTCCTACCGTTATTTGGGTACCCGGCGGTGGCGCGTTCCGAGGACCATGAAAACACATGGCCTCGGACTTGTGCAGGGCCACCTCGAGTCCCAATTGCCGGATCCTCTCGACGACTATCGCAACCCCGCGTGTCATTAGTTCAGCCGCCGCCTGGTGCGACCTCCCCTGCGCCAGGACAAGCGTGTCGTCAGCGTAGCAAATTACGCTGACGCCGCTAGGGAGGTCGGCGCGCAGCACCCAGTCGTAACCGATGTCCCACAGATGCGGCCCCAAGACCGATCCCTGTGGGACACCGCACGACATCTCTCGCCGGTTCCACTCTCCCTGGTGACCGGGGTAGATGACGGCCCTGTCCGTCAAATAGGCCTCGACCACGCGACAGAGGTAGGGCGGCATCCGGTGATACCGGAGTGCTTCCCTGATGCAACTCCAGGGCAGGGTGTTGAAGGCATTGGCGATATCTAGAGACACCGCCAAGACGACCCCACCCCGGGCCACTGCATCCCCCGTCGTGAGGGCTCGCACGCGCATGATGGCGTCCACCGTAGAGCGCCCCCTGCGGAAGCCAAATTGGCTCTCCGCCAGATCCGGTCCCACCCGCACCAGCTGCCCAACGAGGCGGTCTGCAATAACTCTTTCAAAGAGCTTGCCCACCTCATCGAGCAGCACAATGGGCCGGTAAGCGGACGGAGAGTCTGCTGGGCGCCCCGGCTTCTTAATGAGGACCAGTTTTCCCGTCTTCCAGCGAAGTGGGAACTGGCCCCTCTCCAAGCATGCGCTAAAGAGCCCCCTTAGTCGAGGCCCGAGAGCCTCCAAGGCCAGAACCCAGGCCTTACCAGGTAAGCCGTCGGGTCCTGGGGCGGTATTTTTGGCATTCAGCCTACGTACCGCCACTCTCAGTTCTACCTCAGTCACCTCAGGAGCATTGTCGTCGTCGTCGGTGTGGTCCGCATCGGGCACCGCAAGAGGTGGAGCCATGGGCGGGGGAGTATGTTCCCCTTGCGAAGGGAACAGAGTGCTCACCACGCCCTCCACGAACTGCGGCCGGAGACTCTGCGTCAGCGGGGGCGCCCATGGGCGGAGTTTATCCCGCACCATTTTGTAAGGGCGCCCCCACGGATCCCTGTTTAGAGTCCCCAGCGACTCCTCGCGGGCCAAGCCTTTGGCCCGCTTGATCTCCGCTCGGAGGGCGCTCCTCGCCGCTCTGTACCCCTCGTACAGCTCCACCTCAATGGCTTCCGTATCCGGAGGACGGTTACGGAGCCTGCGGTGCCTGGTGTACCGGCGTCGCGCAGCAACGCACACCTGGCGCAGAGCCGTAAGCTCCAGCGACCACCAGTACACCTGGCGCCGGGCACGTCCTGGCTGGACCCGGGGCATTGCCACGTCACATATCTCGGACATGGCCTCCCGGAACCACTCCGCCTCGTCGTTGATGTCAGCAGGCCTATCCGGTGATGACACCCAGGCCTGCACGATCGAGGCTTCCAGGAGGAGCTCCCGGTCCAGCTGTTTCAGTGCCCACCGCGGACCGCTCGGGGTCTGTCGGACCGGCGCGCTTGGGCTCTGGGTGGAGACGTCGAACCGAATATACCGGTGGTCGGAATACGTCTCCACCTCCTCCATGACGCGCCAGTCGACGACACGCGGTGACAGAGCGGGGCTGGCGAACGAAATATCCACCACCGATTCGCCCTGCATCCGCACACACGTGGGGACAGAACCCCGGTTGAGGACGACCAAGCCTGTCTCCAGAGCCCAGTCCTCAACCATCCTGCCCCGTGTGTCTGTATACCGGGAACCCCAAGCCACATTCTTGGCATTGAAGTCCCCGAGGACGAGCACAGGGAGGGAGCGGTACCCGACGACGACAATTTTCAATTCCGCAAGGGAGTTGTGGAACTCGGCGAGAGTTCGGTTCGGGGAGAAGTATACCCCCACCACGGCAATCTCCCCGAACCGTGCTGCCACGCAACCCTGTCCTCTCTTGACACCCTCGAGTGACGGGGTGCCGGCGGCGGCCGACGAAATCAGGGTCACTGAGCCGCTCAGGTCCTCCTCCCAGTCGTCCCTGGGCGGGGCAAAGTACGGCTCAGCGACCACGGCGATGTTAATCGACCACTGCGCCATGCTCTGGAGCAATAGATCCTGAGCAGCGGCGCAGTGGTTGATGTTCGCCTGGAGGAGTCGTAATGGGGCCATTATTGGCACTCCATTTCAGCCCCCTCCCGAACCCCCGGTGAGGGTCCCGCCGCGGTGGTTTCGGCGGCGACGACGGCTGTGGAAGCGGCAGCGGTAGCGCAAGTGGCGGCGGCTGCGGCGGTGACGGCAGTGGTGGCGACTGCGGCGGTGACGGCGGTGGTGGAGTGCTTGCCCCTGCGCCTGGCCTTGGCGGGTGGAGCGCAGGACTTGCTCCCGGCCCGGTGATCGGCTGGCTTGCCAGCTGCCGCACATATGACGCAATGCGGCGTGGCATTGCACGTACCAGCCTTGTGACCGGGTTGTCCACAGCGGAAGCAATGGTCGCTACGGTCCACCTCCGAGGTGCATTGAGCTCCCACGTGGTTGCCTACATGGCAGCGGAAGCACCTCAGAGGTCTGGGTTCCAGCAGTTTCACCTGCGCGGAGACCCAGCCCACCAAGAGCCTTCGGCCCTCTCCGGCAATTTTTTGGGCTGCCGAGACGGGACAGCTCACCGTTACGGCTCGCATCCCCGTGGCGTCAGGGCGTATGATGCCTGCCCTGACCTGCTCGGCAGAGCACCCCCCAGTCCTGGCGACGGCTGCTACCACCTCTTTCTCTATCACCGAATCGTCCAGGCCCAGAATACGCATGTCAGCGCACTTGGTGGGCCTAGACACTCGGGCCTCTTCCGCATTAAGGGACGCCCTGAGCCTTTCGGCCAGAGCGTCGGCGGTCGGTCCGCTGGCCGCACCGGGGACTTCCAGCATCCGAGCCCCAGTCGCGGTGACCCTAACTCGAATGCCGTCGGTGACGCCGAGCTCCTCCAGGTTCACCGCCGCTCTCGCTTTGGCGAGCACATCGCGGTAGGACACGCCCTTCTTTTCCGCTTCCGGCTGTAGTGTAATCACTACAGCTGCGGACTTCGGGGCGCGGAGCCTAGCCGCGATGCTTCGCTCCTTGCGCCTTTTTCGCCTCTCCTTCCTTTTGGCCGCCCTTGCTGCCTTCTTCTTCTGCCCGGCCACTTGCCATTCGGCGTCGGCCGCAGGAGTTTCAGGAGGCGGAAGAGCTTGGGACGGCTGACTTGCCACCTGGGTTGGGGCCCTCACCGTCTGTGCAGCACCGCCACCCTTTTTAGGTACTGGGTTGCCCGGTTTCGCCGGGGCCGGTCCCGTCAAGCCCGGTTTGGCCGCGGCAGCGGCATACGAGGCCGCCTTCCGCTGGCCCAAGGCCACCTGGCTCGCTGCTAGCGGGGGGCGCAGGACGATGGCCTCCAGAGCAGAAAATCGACTCCGGAAGGCAGCCAGCTCCTGCCGCACCAGGTTCAGAACCCGGTCCTCTGTAGGCACGGGCTGGCCTTGCCCATGCTCCGCCATCCCCTGCAGCATCTCACGGGGCCCAGCTCCTTGGAGCCCGACCAAGTCCGCTCGGAGCTTCTCGTTCTCCTCTTGGAGAAGCACAATGTCGGCCTTCAAGCGGGCCACCTCCGCCCGCATCTCGGATATACCATCCGACGAAGGCCCAACGTGATTGGTCTCCGCTGCCGCCATAATGGAGGCCGTGGCCGCAGATACGGCCTTGTCTTTAGAGGATTTATTCCTCTTCAAGGCCACATCCCGGATTGCGGCTTCCACGACCTCTGCAAATCTGGCCACTCGCTCCGAATTTGAGCCACCAGCGGTGTCCAGCTCACCGCCAGAAGATTCTGAATGGACAGACCTGCGGCTTGTCAATCCGGGGTGACGCCCCTTCGCGGCAAGCCTCTCGGCACGCTGAGCAGCCTCCTGGGCGGTGAGCCCCCTCCCCGCACCTCTGTCTCGGCCCCCACCCCGCTTACTGGTGGGGATCTTTGGGGCCGAAGCCAGCTCATTATCGGAGAGTGACTCCAAGCCATCCCCCGATTTGGGGCGCTTCCGGAAGAACCTAAGGTTCTTCGCAGCAGCTTCGCGCTCCAAGCTCTGTGAGCCCTTTGCGCCAGACGCGGCGTCGGTCTCCAACCCCGCATCACTCCTCACTTCTTCGTCAGTATCGCTAAGAAAAATCGGTGTCCTTATATCGCGCATGTGGTTATCGGTTTTGTCTATAGATATAGACAGCAGACGTTTGTTGCCCACCCCAGAATACGGAGGGCAGCCCGCCGAAGCGGGGTGGGATTCCCCGACCGCTGAGCAGTCGGGACCCACCTGGGGAGTTTTTTCACAAAAGTCTTGGTCCATGATGATTTTTTCCTTTAAAGGGTGAGGTCCCTATACTAAATCTAACTCCTTTCTTTCGTGCTCACTCTAAGCCCACTCGACCTACCCTCTGTAAGCAGAGGGGGGAGTAGGCGTTAGAAGGCCCACCCAAGCGACGGACTAGTCGTCCTGTCACTAGCCCGGTTCCCATCACAAACCATCAAGGATGATCTGTGATTGGAACCGTGACCTTTCCTCGTTTGTTGAAAATTTGCCGCCAGCACCAACTGTCCACCCAACGCGGGTGGACAATTGGAGCCGACGTTGCCCAGGGTGCGCCACGTGGAGGCTTTCAACATGCACCCCACTTAGGACAACCTGGCTTCTTTATACGCTGCGAGAATGTTCACGAGGTTGCAATAGCCTATTAGAAAATCATAAAGAAAATATAATCTTCATTCATTAATCTTGGTTGACTGGTAGAGAATGCCTCAAGCATTAAGCCTATGCCCGCCTATGTGTCTGTATGTTGCATGAAGTTTTAAATAAATAAATAAATAAATCTTGAACTCCTGAAGGGTTCAGCTAAGGTGTATACTACACCCACATTTGACCTGTTATCATTAAAGTTTCATGTAATTGGCCATCAAGAGTGCACAATACCTGTCTTCTGGCTGTTTCCAGTACTACTGTGAAATTCCAGATAGCAATTTTCCTGGCCAGAAAATCCAACTCAAGACTTCAGCAGCGAAATACCAATTCCCGTGTAATTTCTGAAAAACACTTCTATCAATCCTTATCTCTAAACACTTGACAGCATTACGATCAGCTTATCTCAGAGTGAACCCAATCTCTTCTCAAGACAGAATACTTGCATTCATTTAATTGTTCCAACTACAAACACAGTGTTCCTTTCTAAGAATATCACGTCAGAAAGGGTCTCTTGCAACAACTCTCCTTTACATAACAACTGAGTGGTTACTTATTGAATTGATATAGAAAAACTTTCCTTTGTGAAATGTATCCCTTCCATAATACGTTTTGTATTTGTGCGGTAGTTCGTCTGTGATTCACCGCCGTGTTTGGACACAGGCGTCATTTGAATTCGGGAAGTATTGACGTTCTTACTTTATTGAAATCGATCACAATTGGACACCATTGTGAATGCCTCGTAAAAACTTTCCTAATATAATTTCTCTCTTGGAATTGTACAGACGTAAAACTTTGTAATCCTTAAGTATGATTAAAGATTAAATTATTGTATCCTAAATCAAGCATAATACTCTAAGCCTTTAATATTTAAATGTTGTAAAAGATTGCCAAAAGTCTATTATTCGTGCCCAAAACTGGCCGCACAAGCCGAATATAAATTCAGCAGGATTAAACCCGTTATTCAAGCCGCACCGCACGTTGACATACAGGCCACAACTCGACCCCAAATAATAAGAAAATAAAAACAGCCCGTAAAAAGTGCCATTACAGCTCCTACGAGTGCACTGTAGTGTTGTGCGATTGCGGCCGAAAAAATGTAACGGCCGTCCGCACTCTACGGTCGCGTGGCCGCCCGGTCGCCATCCCGGCGTAAAAACTAACGCCGCGCCGGCCTTATTTAGATGGCTTTCGTGATAATCTTTATTAATAGAGCAATCCCCTGGACTTTTTGTTGGGATCTAGTTTGAGGCTGTGTTAAGCTTTGCAGACTTATGTTGTGGGCTCAAATTGCTGGATAATTCCGGCCTGTAAAGTCGTCGAATTCAAAGTTAAGAAGGATGTTCGTTAAGTTTTTCTTTGTTTAATTTAAGCAATAGATTAAACTTGTTTAATTAAGCTTGGCGAAAAGACCTGGGCAAGATTGAGGGCAGTAAGTAATGCCGTGAAAGGAAAGAGGGAGCACAAGAGATGTTAAACAATAATCGAAGGTTTAAACTAAGTTTAATGTGAACTTAATAAACACAGGTTCCATAATGTGATACATTACATTACATTCATGCTTAACTGAATTCAGAGCACCTTAATTTTAAAGCCATTATCGAAAGTTGAACACACTGACCCGCTTCCGGGCGACCTTAAAAACAAATGTCTCACTTAACTGAATCGGCACAAATTGCGCCGCTCATTCCATTAGGGCGCACATTTGCATAACATCTCAAATGTTAAGCGTATGCGTGTCGCGTCACCTTGTTTTACCGAGATTCGTCGGCTGTCCGGCCCGGCCCGCCGCCGTCCGGTTCTGTCCGGCTGGTGGAACTTTTAAACGGCGGTCGAGCGTTGCGTTGTGCGAAACTTTTAACGAGCTTCCGGCAAGCCGTGCCGTGCTGTTTAATCATAGTTTTAAATTGCAGTACGTAGGGCTCGCGAGTGAACTCAACTTTGTATGCGATGTTGTGAGTGAAACAGATGCGTGCGACTTACTGCGACCTACCTCAGTTAGTATAGCACAATGACGTAGGTATATCAGCTACTTGTCATTCGCACGAAATATTGAAGTCAATGGAGATAAAAGGGTTTTTCGCAGCACGTAGTCGAAAGGTTCGCGGTCTATCTCACGGTTCGTATCTCCGGCACGCCTCTGATCCCAGCACACTTACTGCTCGACGTCGATAGCCGGCATAGACCAGCAGATAACAATTAATACTTCACGCCATCTGCCCTGCCTGCCCGTCTGTTTACCTTCCATTCCCTTGACTAAACAGATGATAACCAGTTAAGTGCCAGGCGCGTCGACTGACAAAGTACACAAGAATTTCATAAACAAACTTATGCAAATACGGCCACTGAAGTAGCTCCCCTTAAATATAAATCTGTGCGCCGTCCAGAGAGACAAACGCGTCCCTCGGCGTCGATCCAATATCAATTTTATTGCGTGGTGGCAAGATTGATTTTAGTTTGAGAGTTGATATGGAGATGGGATACGGAGAGCGCGACGGCGTGATAGAGCGCAGTGTTTACGTGGCGGCGAAAGTCGAGTTGTTTGTTTTTTGTTCGGCAATAACTTCCGGATCGATGGTAATGTGTGAGCCGTAATGGATGGCGGTGCCGGTGCCGGTGCCGGTGCCGGTGCTTGCGTACAGGCGACGGAGGCGCGATGTTACGCGGACGCTGTTCATATATTGTGAAAGAAGGACCATTTTAAACGAGAATCAAATAATAATTTGCTTTCAATGTCTGCATTAAATGATTCTTGAACAAGTTGAAGAGAGTGGATGTCATCAAAAATTTCACAATAATATTCAACACGTGTTTTGCAAGTGCAGCTTTCCAAAATTTCAATTTATTCCTGTACCTAATATGTTTTTAATAGTGTATTTACCATTTCATATTTTGAGTATATTAATTGCTGCGTTAAGAGTGGTCCTTCCGCACCTTTTCTCGTTGCGTGACTAGCCTGTACTTATACAAGTTGTGCATGTATTCCCTCACTCCAGATGACAGTATCGCATGTTTTCGTGACCTTGGACGTCCTTGAGCCTGGCTGGCGGAGATGTTACATAAAAGCGAACGGTCGAGATAATCTAACGGCTGATTTGATGGTACTATTTGTCATATATTTACAGGGAAACATATATAATGGGACAATGTAGGTATAAATAAACGTCACGCTTGCGAATAATAAAAGTGGTCCAGTTCTTGTCGTAATTATCCTATAATGATAAGAAATATATGATTTAAGCTGATTTCATAGTAAAATTCGGTCTTCTAAAACATAACACGTGTTTACGCACACTGAGTAAACAACCAAAAATTCGAAGACACGTGACATCCACCAATCCGCAGTGGGCCAGCGTGGTGGATTACGGCCCATTTCCTCTCACAGAGAGGAGGCCTGTGTCCCAGCAGTGGGAACATTAATAGGCTGATGATGGGTGTGTGTGATGTGAGTAAACAACAACATTTTCCGAGTACAAATACCTCTGGCAATGATTGCAATATATTTTATATGTATCTTCTCCAACTTCTTTTATTCTTCTGATTTATTTTCTTCCCTATCACTTTCTACACATAACCAATGATCTGATCCAAGAAATCTACACTTATCGGGCACTTACTCAAGGCTATTCAAATATCTTCGCTGTAACTTCAGTCAGCTATCAATCTCCCCGAGCACCTCACTAGTTTGTCCCGTGTCGCCACACTCGTCGCCAGCAGGGTGCGTGTTAACCCTTCATCACTGGGACAGGGCGGGGGTGACGCTAATTACAACCGTCACGGGTTTAATTGGCCATACATTCCTTTGATATTTCAGTGCTAGTGTTATTAACTACTAACTATTGACGATGTAAGTTTTGTGGCGATGAAGTTATTTTTGGTCACATTGAGGTGTGAATCGATATTCAATTTATGTTTTCAATACAATGTCATGATGTTCAATGCCAGAAATATGTTTTTGTAAAGATAACAGATACAACAGTTTGAGAACAACTTATGTCTCAATCAGAAGATCGGCCTGTTCGGATTGGGAACAGAGTTGACTTAAGTCTATTAGAATCCATTTCTAATCTATCCCTGAAAAAGCCACAAAATCTGTTGATACCACGCAAATATTTATAAAACAAATTGCTATAATCCATAACTTTTGAAATCCATTGCTCTAACAACGACTTTCAACCTCCCGTTTACCAGTATCAGTAGTTCGCAGCCGACCCCTCGATTATCAGGCACTATCAGCACGATACCGTAAGCACCCCTCATCACGCGTGCCTCCCATAACCCGCGCCGCGACATAACAGATAAAACTAAACTTATCCCCGGCATGTGACTAACGGAAAACGACCATCCAACATTACAATAATAAAAACGTTTGCGAAATGGACTGAAAAGTCAAAGCACTGAACGACAACTTTCCACTTGCCGCTGAATCACAGCAATGTAAACTTTATTACGGTAGAAGTAAGGTAGGTGAAAGTAGCAAGTAGTGTGGTGATGCGGGTAGAGAGGGCGTGTCGGACTCCGGCAGAAGCAATTCATTCCACATTAGAAGGGCGAAGGGCTTTTTTATATTAATTGCGGATGCCATTACAAGGTCACTGCCTGAATCCTGTAATATACGTAAATGCCCCGGCTCCGCCCGAGTCGATGCTCCACATAAACGCTTTTTATGGCTGGAACATTGATTCCCTGCAGCCATCAATTTGAATTGATCGCTGTAAGTTATGGCAGATTTAAATAATCTATTAGTTTAAGCTCACACAGTCCCTGCTGACGTTAAGTGCAGTGTGGGGCTGATTATATTATAAGCGGGAGCGTTAAGGGTTACACAGGTTACTAATAAAACCGAATTCACATAGTAAGGCACTGTTTACGTTTCTGACTTGACCCCAAAGTAACTTTTCATGACGCTCACTAAAAAAAAGGTGGTGACCATTTTCGCATCGTAAATCCCCACTTTAAAGTGTAATTCCTGTAAACCACTAGAGAGTAAATCCTTGACCTTTAGTTGAGAGCACACATCTTGAGGAGCAGGCCGATGAGCCATAACATGTATTATGTAGACGCGGTGAAATGCGAGCAGCCATGAGCCACGCAGCCTGCCCCTCGATGAATCATCGCGAGGCTCATCAATATCTGTTAGCCACTTAATTTGCGCATTCTGCTCAACTTTGTTGTTTACTTTTATAATACCTGCCTATGTGTTTGCATGTACGTTTTTTATGTAGAAATGGAGTTGAGGTGTTATGTAAAATATGCGTTGTGATGTTTAATAATCATACCATTGGTTTCTGCATGAAAACTTAACTATGGATAATGCGTATCTTTTTTCGTTACTAAGAGCCAATTTCTTTCAACCGGCTCCATCTTTCTGAGATGCATACCCACAAAACGTTAGCTACGTAGGTATCTTAGAATTTTAATCATCGGTGAGTCAGTGAGTGACAAAATTAAGGAACTTTAACTTGCGATATTTCTTAAACTACAAGTTCAAACTGAATTTAATTTGGGCATATAACTGATTTTATTACGTTATCCTAGTCACTGAAAAAATCAGGCTTCTAGCTTTATTCATAATAGCTGTTTCCCGCGGCTTCGCTCCCGTGGACCACCACACAAGACCCGTTTTCGGGATAAAAAAATAGCCTATGTCACTCAGGAATAATGTAGCTTTCTATTGGTGAAAGAATTTTTTAAATCGGTCCAGTAGTTTCGGAGCCTATTCGGTACAAACAAACAAACATACAAACAAACAAAAAAATCTTTCCTCTTTATAATATTATTACTAGCTGTTCCCCGCGGCTTCGCTCCCGTGGGCCACCCCACAGGACCCGTTTTCGGGATAAAAAAATAGCGTATGTTACTCAGGAATAACGTAGGTTTCTATTGGTGAAAGAATTTTTTAAATCGGTCCAGTAGTTTCGGAGCCTATTCGGTACAAACAAACAAACAAACAAAAAAATCTTTCCTCTTTATAATATTAGTATAGATTATTATATTATTATTAAGTATAGATTATTATAATTATAAGATGAAGTTACAAGGGGTCGAAAATGTCCTGAATGGCTTCGAGAACAAGATGGTTCTGTTGTGCTTTTGTTTGCTCGACTTGTTGTGCATGAGATCCCTATGCAAAAATCGGATAGCAGAACAGATTACTGCAAAGTTACCTGACCGCATCTGGCCGCAAACAGTATTTTTCAACTTTTCCATACATAAGGAATTTCTCTTGTATCGTGGATGCATATGGAACATCATCTAACTGTCAGTTACCCGCCATTCATATGTTACTAGGTTTCGGTAAACTGGCAACCCAAGGTTGCGGCCGACTGAGAGCTGGTAACATTGTTTTTTCCTATTTTCTAAACCACTTTCTTTCAAAAGATGTTGGATCGCTTGAAAAACTTATGTATTTTGTGTTAACTTTCAAACATAAATTTAAATTTATTTGATTAAGGTAATCTAGATAATTCCTGGCAACCCTGTAGCAATCTGTTCTACTATCAAGTATAATTCATTAAAATTAAGTCTAAATCGAAAACCCTGACTCCTGCAGTCGTGTCTTAGACTATAAGGATTAGAATACAAAGTTTTTGAAGAGCAGCAGCTGCAATATTCAAGTTGCTAACAAATGAATAAATAATAACTACAATGACGTGTTATTAATAAAACATATGATTACAAAATTATAAGAATCCTCACTATGAATTTCTATTTTATCTGCACACATTTATCATAAAATGATAAATATTATTAAGAGCTCTAGATACGTTAGCAGCGTTTCCCTCGCGTCGAATATATTTTTTCTGCGACGGTTGAATCGCATTCAGCGCCGCGCTTCCTGCGCTGTACAGCGCTACCGCGCTTACTTCGCTTTCTCTACGTTACTGCAGGGCTGCCACGCTCGGGTTTCAGTGGGCTAGTTGAAAAGTGGATCGTCTTGTACTGACGGTTCTACTATCCGGTTCTGTGAATAGCTACTAGACGTATGAAACTTTGCTGTGAAGTTGTAAGTTACGATGAAATGTGCTGTACGATTTATTTCTAACACCACGTAACCAAATATTTTTTGCTTCGGTTATGTCAATGTAAAATACCTAGTAATTTTGCATGTTATTATCAGCCTGGCGTATTCTCGATTATTGTTTGGTTTTACTTCGGCAGTTTAACCAGATGCTACGGAATATCAATATTTTACATGGAGGACAAGTGAGATATAACATCTTGGTAAGACGAGAGTTCTCAGAGTTTTGCATTTCTAACAATTCGTAACGTCTGTCTAAGAGCTATGAACAGCGGCCGCCTGGTAACATTAAAATGTTTTATAAAATAAAAACCAAAAGATCAAAAAACATAGGCCATGTTTCCTTTAGCCAACAATGCGTTATTTGTCAGCCCTGGTGGTTCATCTCCTGGGAAAAGAGAGCTTTCTGTCGAAAAGAGTACAATTATTGTTGATCTGATGCACCGCGCTAGTCCTTTATATTCATTTGTGCTATTGTACGCATCTAATCTTTACAATTCAGTTTGTTTCTTCTTCCTTTCGTTATGATTGATCTAATTTGACACAAATCGACATACCGCAGTGTCAAGTGACATTGTTAGGCAATATCAGTCTAAATGGCTATAGAACAGTAATATATTACTTGAAAAGCTTAAGCTCAGTTGTAAAATACATACTTTTATGCTGAATTATTAAATAAATTCAACGGACTAATGGGTAACGAAAAGTTACATTTTACTTTTCGTTAATGATACAGCTATCCCTCCAAGCTAGAATCAAGTTAGCGGGCTACATCTAGCTTCATTGCAGTGTGCCAGACAGGTCCCTGCCGCAGCCTGCAGCCGTCAGCAGCCCTGGGGACGCGGAGACAGGGTTGAGACACTGTCTGCGAGGATACATGCAAAATTGCACCGACAATTTCATGTTGCACGTTTCTTTTGTACCAATATTTTCTATACGCCAACAACTAAAATACTTTATATTTCGTTCTGGAGGTTGACAAGTCCTAATGTCATTGCATGCCTTTAACAAGTCCATTTACGTACGTTACTTATTACATTACGTTACTTTAGTTGTATTTTGTGGTCCTTGGAGACAAAAGTATTCCCCGAGCTAGTGCTGAATATTGTAGCAAAAATTTCATGTCTGAACTTTTTCATTTTATTTGCTGCGTTGGTAGAATTACAGTCTCAAAATATATATTTTTCTTGTACGTATATGGATGAATATTTTTTCGAAAAAGATTGGTATTTAAATACTTATAATATTAAGTAGTTGCTTTAAGATATTTAGCCTGTTTTCGATTACTTTTCACTGACAGAGAAACATAATTATGAACTACGCGTTTAGGCCTGTACCTACTACTAACTTTGATTTTACAAAACATGTCAAAATACATAGCCTAGGCTCCCAAATAAGCTAAAAAGTTCCGTTCAATACACCGTCTATATATCCCACCTAGCACTGAACGACACGACGGCGACGTCGTCAAATCCGGATCCAGTAATGTTATTTCCCGGAATCAGATAGCGGCGACACGTGAGGAGCCATGTCGCGCAGACAGATTTATCAGATGCATCACAGCCTCCCTAGTCCCTGCAACACGGCATCCATCATATCAACGTTACGAGGTGGCTTGAGGGAATACTTGATGCGTCCACTCTCTTGATGTAATCCCTGAGAAGACTTTCACAATGGCTGTAGGATAGGACAGGTGGATTATGTACTTTGAATCGTGAGCTATGGTGGTATGGTGGTGTACCAAGTGTTGGATAGATGAAGCAGTAGTGCAGTCTGCAACGAAAGTCGATATTTTTTTCAGTTTTTTGAATCTTAATTTTTGATTTGGATTGGATCGGATTCCTTTCAGCTTTTATATGAAAGCTAAAATTGAGTTTATTGAATAAAATGTGACAGTCTTAATTAAGTCTCAATGTTGTTGACCGTATTTATCCATAAGATTTATTTACTTAAATCGAACATTATATTCTAAAATCCAGCTTCAAAACAATATTAATCCTCTTACATTTATGATACAGCAAGTTTCAATATAATTCAATGCTTTTACGAATCTAATTACTTTGGTCCTGTCCACGTGTAGATCTCTCAAATTATTAATAAAACTGGCTCTTACAGAAACTAACGTTTATATTTATTTGTTTATAAAAGTTATTTGTTACCGTGTGTAAAAGTTTATTGCACGTAACGCCGCACGTAGAGTGTGGACAGTAAAGTGAAGGTACATACTTTGTTCTGTTTATGCGTGAACTCTTCAAATGGTGTAAGTGGTCTTCAAGGACACTCTGTACAGGCTATTTTTAAATTGTTTATTTACAGTATTAAACTAAGAGCTTTATGTGCTGGTCTACATAATATACATTTAACATATTCAAGCAAACGTCGTCTTTTGGCAGAATCTAAAAGACAAAATGAAATAATCTGCTCACTATTTTACATGCGCTAACATTTTTGTCCAATATTTGCAGAACAAATAGTATATCTGTTATTTCATTTTCCTCATTTTTAAGTTTTTGAGTGTGCTATAATTTTACCTTCCTTTACAAAGTGCCTAACACTTATAGTTAGTATAAGGTCCGCGTACACCCCGACATGTGTTTCAATTAATTACGGTACTAACATCCGGCACATCACGCTTCACTAACTTATCTGAACACAACACATTATGACCAAAACGGGATAAACTTAACTAACTCTACGCTCATTTCACTTGACAGAGGACTTTGAATGTACAAATAAACGAACAGTCACGCTCGTGTACCTCAACTCATTCAAAGGTTTGTGTAAAACGCACACTATGCAGGCAGGCATATTATAGGTTGGGGAATTACATCGCTGATAAAAATGTTTGGCTCAACGCTAGTCCTGCTCCACAGCTACTAGGGCACAAAAACTAGTGATAAGCAGAAAAATTCTGAAGTATTTTCCAACTTTAAATTCAAAAGTTATATTTGGAAGAAAATACATAGTTTACAAGGGATGATCTTACAGCCCTAAAGTTATTGTATTCTGCCTGCAAGCAAGCATGCAAATTATTTATGTTTAAATGTCATTATTATGAAGAAATATTATTACATTATTATCACATTATTAGCATATTATTAGAACATTACTATTACATACAAATGTCATCAATTCATTTAAAATACATTAATTAATACTCGTTGCAAATTTTTTTATGTTTCAAAAATTCCTTACTTTTTGTAACTACTCTTACCATTTTGATTTAAAAACATTACCTTGCAACAATTTAAATTCGTTTGGTATGTGTGCCCGAATGATCGAACTTAAATTACGCTACGAGCGTGCTACGGCGTAGCAGTCCTGCTACGATTGTGTTTCCAATCTATATTTTCATGTTTTTATTTAACTATACGCTCGCGTTTAAACTCTATCTCACCTGATGGTAAGCGATAATCTGGTCTTCGTTAAAGCACGCTTGCCTAGAAGTAACCTATTCACTCTTGACTTAAAAACCCCAAGGTTAGTTCAGAGTATTACTGAGATAGTTACTCAGATCATAGGACAGTAATATATAAAATTCACAGTAACTGCAAGAGTAGGCTCTGTGCTCACTCGGCTGTTACAGTTAATGAACACGGACGCTCGTGTCTCGTGTCCCGCGCTCGTGCTCGGCGCAGGAGCGAAGCGGCTTGGCAAACGATCGATGAGGCCTTAATTGGACACATATCTTTGTATTTACAGCAGTATTTATTCGGTGATAAGTGTTAGTATCTGCTTCACAGACCTTTATGAAACTACTCTAGTAAAGTCGTGTATTTATTGTACGTAAAAATTAATAAAAAAGATATATGAAAGTTTTTGTTTCTAAGACTGCTTGCCGGTGGTATAATATTATGTAATAATTTTGTATGTAAAAGTTATCTTACTTATCTTGTTCAACTATACCATCGAATTGCAATACATTTACATCAATAATTCAAATCTCAAGCTTCGTATGCACCGGAACCAAAGTTCTGAAAAATTGTTTCGGCACCATATTTAAGTATTGCGGAAAACAATGTTACTGGTCACATACTACAGTATTGCTAGAAACATGATATACAAATGCAAACGTAGTAAACAAACAAAAGAACATCTTTAACTCCGGTGTGTACGGCACTTTACCAGCACCATAAAACAATCATACACAAGATATAACTGTGGTGTGTGGAGGTCTCATTTAATTAGCGCGACACAAAGACAAGTTTATTGTTCACCGGGGAGGCCCGGAGCGATACTACTCGCTGGTCGGTGTGACTTGTTGCAGCACGAATGTATCGCTGGCGCACGCAAAGTAGTGTAGGATAGTGCTGTAGAGCTCTTTGTTAATCTGTGTTATATTAATTTTCATCACACTTGCACGTAAACAGTATCTAAACATACAGGTTAACTTGGCCGTAATGCCCCATATAAAACCCTCGAGCTTTCTTTCTGTCATGAAACCCAAGGTCGTTAAGTATTTTTTTTTTAATTTATAGCACAGCACAAAGGTCATGTAAGTTCAAGCAAGGAGTTTTACACGCAATTGAAAAATTGTGTTAAAAGTTATCTAAACAGGAATTTCATTGCAATCTCGCTACGTGTTACTTAAATACTCAAGTAATGTTCTTAATAATCGATTTTAATAGTTTTTGGTATCAAAACGCCGAAATTATTTTATTTTCTTACACCCCGTCATGGCTGTATACCTACGTAAGTATTTGCCCTTATCGTTTCTGAACGAAACATTTGTATAATCTGTGGTGAGGGCAAACAGCCCGCCATCCGCTTAAAAAAAAGTCACGTATTTCGTAATAATAGTTGTGCTGACTTGTGTATTAAAGCTATAATTCATAATTATTACTCGCAAATGTGATGAAAAACATTGTAAGTTTCACGGGCGGTACGGGAATTAAGAACCTCGACTCAGAAAGCCCTCAGTCTTCAACTTCGGGCTTCTACTAGAGCCTCGATCGTAATTCCTTACTTACCGCCCTGTACTATTATAATATTTACTAGTCACGTCTGGCACTATCAACTTTTATTTTCATACACAAAAATTACTCTTATTTTTTTAATACGCTTTATCTCATTACAATAATAAATAAATAAAATAAGCATTTTTTTTATTTATTGTTTTGTTTTTTGAGCGCACGGTTGGCGCAGTGGTTGAGCGATTGACTGCTGCGCTGCGTGTCGCGGGTTCGATTCGGAGAAATTCCTAGTGTGGGGCAATGTTTTTTTTTTTTTTTTTAAATTTCAAGGTCGAATTTACTGCTGTTTTATCATAATTTACAATACAATACTATATTTATTCCTGACGATCGGTTTTGCCAACAACAGCTTGTCCTTCGGCAAAGGCGTCCTCCAAAGACTTCCACTCGCAAATGGGAAGTTGAATAAAAAAATGACCATTTTTGTTTTGTATTTCGTAACTTTACTTAACATAAATAATACAGTCATTTCAAAAAACTCTTAATTTGAATTGAAAATCGATAAAATTTTAAAAAGAACCACGTGTCGCCATGTTGGTGACGTCATATACAGTGTCACATACACGTGAATTGACTAAAAATATCCATATAGCATATAGCAAATTTTATTTAGTCATGTGTGTAAAAGATTCATAAAGGCTAATAATGATAATATACCCACATGATGGACGATTTGGAAGTTTTGAGCATAAATAAAATAGTCGTAATGAATATTACGTGTGGACCGGTGTTTGTTATTGCTCCAGGTACATTTAGAAACATAATTTTCATAACGTTATCGTTTTTACATATGGGTTTAAAATAAAAAAATAACAAACACGATTGGCGCGAAACTTCGACTTTGGATACCAAAAAACTTCATTAGATAGGTGAACATTTAGTGGTACCACTAAATATGATAGAACCCGAAATCTGTGGAGCATTTATTTTTATTTATTTTTTGCATAAAGTCCTTAAATTTTCAGTAATTCCCTTTATTTATATCCTTTAATAATATTACACAAATATCTATATTATATATTTACAAACACTTAAAAACTTTGTAGAATTAAAACGCGAAAATATTAACTTGGTAGATTTTCCTTATACTAGTTCTTTAGTAAATATCTCTTAAATGCTTCGACCGATTTTCACAATTCAAACAGAAATATTCGTTTACGCCTATATCTGTATTTTGAGAATAAAATAATGAATATATCTCCATAAACAAAAAAACATGTTTTCAAGTTACGTAATTATACAACAATGTCAACTTTGCTCGAAAGTTCTCTTAAACATTTACTTTTCCCAGACTTTAATGATCAAAGTAAGAAATTGAAACGAATCAAATACTAAATTATAACAAGAAAACAACATACTCGTAATTAATATATTCTAACTGGAATCTACTTAGACAGAACATTTCTCAAAACTTTAGTACAGATTACTAGGTGGGTATTGCGCGAATCACATATAGTGGGAATTTTTGTGTAGTATTCGTACATAATGGTTCGAAGCAAGCACGATAACATTTAGGTTCGATATTTTTGATCAATATATTTGATATTCGTCAATATATTGACGATAATAACAAGATTAAATCGGTGAAAAGTTAAAACACTGTAACAGGTATGTACAATGAGTAGAAATGAACGTCGTGACGTCACACGGGCTCAGGTTTGTTCGAGAACTGCCGGGGTGTTTTCGGTACTGGATTCAAAAAAATATTTTCAATTTGATATTACATTGTAATTACAGCGAAAATAAGAACTAAAAATAGTTTTGTATGAAAACTTATATATAATCTTTCCATAATTTACAAAAAAAAAATTGGTTCAACAAACCAATTCTGATCCATTCTGGACCGGATTTTTTTTTTGAGGTCTTCAGCCCAACGTTTCATTTGTCGGCCTTTAGTTATTTTGCCATGCCTGGGGTACCACTCTGTTATTGTTCTAATACATTTCTCCGTTTTCTCTCTCAGCATATGTCCTGCACATTTGCATTTAAGGATTTTGCATACATTTTACACATTTTAAAATTTTGTTATATTTTTAATTATGTTTAATCTAATTTGATTTTTCTTTTTACTCCGATTACACTTCACTCTATTCCATTTGACATACGTTTATTTTTGTACTTTAGTTTCTCTGTCAAGGTCCATGTTTGGCAGCCTTATGTTAAACATGGCACAATGCATATATTATAAACTTTTCTTTTATCGGACGCCTATATATATTGGAAAATCTTCGCCCGTTGCCTCCGACCTGATATGCACTGTGCTTTTTGAGAATATGTTGCTTAGTATTCGTATGCACTTTTCCTGTAGACCTTGATAACGCAATGCTTTCCAGATGTATTCATGTTCTGAGGAATCGAAGCCCTTTTAGTAATCTACAAAGCCCAGACAGTAACTTTTATTGTATTTATTTATATTTCTGTAGAACTTGTCTTAGAACATGTATATGTGATCTACTGTTGAGTGACTCAATACAAAAGATCCATTAAAACTATAGTATCAACGTGAAATAGGATTGTTTTCGTACACGACGAAACGCAGTATAATATTTTTAATCACGTACTAAAATAACATCAAAACTTTACTTTCATATGCGGCAATTTCGAATTCACGCTTTTACCAATAAAATACATAATGTCTGTATAACATGCTGGTATCATAAAACATGTTGAGACCAGACGTTAGTCCACACAGGCACATTTAACTAAAGGTTAATAAAAATAACCGTAATGATATAACTGCCGCTTGAACCATCTACTCTAGTTATGACAGCAGTTACGTTCTAAACTTTCTTCTTTATTAAAATTGCTCAAATGAAACTGAAATGCACGCCAAAACAACTAAGACTTTTATAAAAATGTTCGTATTTTTATTAGATTTTTAAGGTTGAGAATCGATTATAGTTTAGGTAGCAAAACAAAACACCTACAAAGCCGCGGGTTATCTATAAGAACTACCTCGTGGGTGTAATGATAGCAAGTGCTTCTGCTGAGCAGAGAGAGTAAAGTGTTGTTGGGTATTCTCATGTGGAACTTCTTAGTAGTACCCGGCTGTTGGCACTAGGCTGGCCACTTTTACCCCCCCCCCCCACCCCTATCACATATCTGGTGACATGTGTGAGTACTACGGGTGCACCTCTGCCTCATCCTTCGGGGAATACAGTCGTGATGTTGTGTAATGTAACTGTTTTTATATTGTATCTGAAGTCAGCATTTCTCAAAATTAAAATCCTTATTTAATTTGTACCTAGGTACAGTTATAAAGGCAGCACAACCTACGTGTTGTAATAAAGTTTATTTTCTTTCAAATTCTTTTCCCACTCTCAGTTGCTAATTGCTATAGACATTTTCGATCAATTCTGTTAAAGGACATCCCACACCAATAAACTTACAACATACCTCTGAAACACCCTACTCTACAAATAAAATGGCGTAGTAGTAAACAATCAAACGAATCTTATCGCCGCGTCTAATACAGCTCTCGGTCATAAACAGAACTAATTCCGATTGCATCTGATGTATCGCCCATAGCCCGTAGCTACTTACCTGCGACCCCCTCCCGCGTCAGCCGCCCTGGTACCCAGCACGTTTAGTGTTACATTTTATTCGAACATAAAGATTAGGCATAAGAGGTGCGCGGCTATTCGGCACCGTGTCGTAAACCAGCCCTCAATTCGCCAAATGAGCAATGAAACTTAACTCAGTAGAGCACCGAACGAAGCCGAACGTATCCGAGTATCGACGAATATCGCCGAGTTTAGCCGAATTGGGCCGAGACGGACGCTGGGCTTAATTTTTAATTTATGTTCGAATAATGGTGTGTTGTGAGTGGAAGCGCTCGCGACCAAACTGTGCAATTAACCCGTATTGTTGGCATTGAATTGTAACGGATTAACTTCCTATTGTTGTTGTGAAATATCTAGTCTAAATCCATCATCATTTTTAACCTAGAGGTTTTAGTGAAATTTGTTTCATTCACAATCACTGATTCAATCAGCAGCTATTCATACAGTGAAATTGGTATTCACAATAGGAAAATCATTTATTCAAATCGGACATAGAAAATATTTAAATGCCAGTGGAACCCCATCATCCACAATATATGCAGAATTGGCACAATTAGACTGAAAAAAAATACTATTATAAACAGTAATTGTACAATACCTGCCTGCTTGTAACACAGTTCTAGTAGCGGGACTGGATCTAGCTCTGCCGCATGCTGCAGCACCTGCTATGTTCATGTGGTAGTATTAAGGATGTTTATGTACTTACTCAATTTTTTAATGAATAATTTGAATTGTATTGAATATTTTAACAAGTGTGAATATTATCAGTAATGCTCTATTGTTCTATTGTTCGCTTCCGTGCATTTAACTATGCAATAGTAAGGTCTACATTCGTAACAGAATACGCTGAAGCGTTGTGTAGCACTGCAAAGCGTTTAATTGCGTTAGTGGAGTGAGCGAGTACAGCAGGAATCTTTGCTATCTACTCAGCGCCTGTTAATTGCTATAAGTAACAGCTGCGTTGAGAGACGCAGCCCTGCCCCAGGGTAGGGCTGGCCGGAAGACAACAAATATACTGGAGTTGCAAATAAGGTAATACTTTTACTTACCATGGCTAAGATAGACATAGCGGAACATCTGATGTATTTAGATTATGAATGATTATTCCCAAACTGCCAGAGAAACGAAATAAGAAAGCGTTTCAATAAAGTACTCATAAATTAAGTATTATAAGGGTAGCAAAGGAATGGCCTTGTATTGCCAAGAAACACAAAGGATTAATAATGTAATGAAATAGGAAATGACGAACAGCCGAATTTCGCATGGTAACCCTAGCAGTGGGGTTCCATTTGCGAATTTAATTTTGTATTTGCTCCGTCGAAGGAATTCCTGCGCGGGCCGTCATATCTCAGATGGAGTGCTCGAGCACGGGGCAGTGCTCGAGCCAGTTGCTCGCACCGAACGCTGGTGCACGTAGACATTAGTGTAACTGGTGAAACTACCCAAAAGCAAAACAAAAAATAAGTAAAGAGATTTAGTTTGTCGACATGTTCGATAAAATAAACCAAATGTAAAAAAATGCAGTGTGGATGTAAGTAATAACTAAAGTAGTATTGCATTTACGTTATGTAAGTTTAGTTAACCCACTGAAATTCCACCCTCGTACTAGAAAGCTTTCAGTTCAACTTGGTCGTCAACTTTATTTGCCTAATTAATCGAATTTCAGTTTTTATTTGGCGAAACTGCATACATAAATTGAATTTGCAAGAATCCCGTCGCCATTCGCGAACTTATTTAATTAAAACTTATCAAGTAAGTTCGAGCAGTCGAGTAGTGGGTCAAGTAAGGCGCGGTGTGAACGGGCCTCCAAACATAAGTTTGTGCCAAACCAATAAGTTGTTCAAGTTCTGTGGCACCGCTACTGCCGCCAACGCCGCTGCCACCACTGGCGACCCACTGACGAAATTGCAATTTGTATCGACTCAACAAATTATAAATCCGAGACAATGTGACGTTTATTATTTTTTGACAAATGACTTGTTCAGTTCCGAGGTCTCGAGCCCGAGCGGTCCCGGGGGAAAGTTTTGCTTTAAAATAGCTTCTCATGTTCGTGTTAGGTTTTACTTGGAGTGAGCTTTCCGTTGTCGCTACTGAAGTGCGAAATTCACTCTACAATTTCCAATACACAACTAGAATCCAATATTTGCTAAGCGTTCGCTGCGCTGACGTTACGTCGCGTTTGCCATTTATAATTGCGCGTACTTCGTGACGTGGCGCGCGTTACACCTGTTTAATAAACTGAGCGTTTGTGCACTGTGTCGTGTGTATGTGCTGTGTAATGTGACGTCACTGTTGCACGTGCGAGTGACGTCATAATCGCCGACGACAACGCGGAGCAATTCAATTTGTGGCGTTACAGCGGTTTATGGGGTGGAAAGATATTCAAGCAGAGCGAGCGCCATCACCGGCGTGAGGAGGCGCGCGGCGCGGGAACATCGGCGCGCGCTAATGTGGCGCGGAGCACGGTTACGACGCGAGCGCGCAATGTAACGTAATCTTAATGCGAGAAAATTAATCTAAATGGGCGTTTAAAACAAGCGACAAATGTGAGCCGATTTATGAGTGGAGGGGCTGAGGTAGCCGAGTCACATCTTCAGTACTTGTAAAATGTCTCAACTCAAAATAATTTTACAGGTGAATGCTCTGTTTCATGAAAGACGTTCGCAAATCTCTTAGATAAACAAGTTTACTATCAAGTTTAATTATAAATTGTAAATTAATTTCTAGTTCAAATACTGTCACTCCAGACTGCTATAAATTCTGAAATCAAGATGAAAAATCAAACAGCGCTGATTGTTTAATTGAATAAGTCGAGACAGCTGCGAGCTCTGACAAACGCAATTAGTAATCATCGGGTGTTACTTCAATGAAACAGTACTGAGTTTGGTTGAAAACAATATCGCGAGAGGGCGCAGAAAAGCTGATTTACACGATGCGAGTGGCTTGCCATAAGTTGAAGCAATAATCAAACTTTATTTTATTATTATCTTATGTTGTCCCACTGCTGGGCACATATTCTTTTGCATATTGCTCGCATATTCTTTTGGCCAACTGTGTCTTAACCTAAACAGTTTACCACTAAACCTAACTAGAAATTGCTACAAAAATAAATGCAGAATAAGCCTTGTCTCTATTTTCCAGCAGTACGTGGAAACATTGGCATTCTCGCGACTCGATTACATTGCATACGGAGTGCACAATGTTAATATCCGACCCCGAGACAATTATTATGGCACGGACACCCGCACGGGCCCAGTGGGGACCCAAAGCCCTGCGGGGCCCCGTAGCTCTTTACACTTGGGGCCCCGTGACCCCCAACGCTCGAGATACACGTATGTGTTTCATAGTCACGTTTTCATTCGTTCTCCTCGTGAATGTGTCAAAATTGCTGCAAGTGGGTTCAGATTTTCTTTTTGAAAGAATTTTTGTGAGCTTTGAGCTTTTGGTGCGAGGGAATTAAATGAATTTGACACTGCACAGTGTGCATTTGTCATTCTTTGTGGATGTGTTCTTGAATTTATGATATAAGAGGAATTCTTTCCCCAAATCGTGTAGAAAGTAACAAAATACTTAGATGATCGTGTGTACTAGTAAGATCTTTATTATGTAAATATGTTAGTAAACCTGCCACATTGGACTAGTGGTCGCAACTCGTAAGCGCTGAGTTGAAGTCCGTTTTCCGGACAAAGTATTATTGGGCTTAACCTGAAATATCTCAAATTTCAGATAAATTGAGGAATTGATTCCCCTATTACAAGGGACTAAAGCAAAATTGAATTGGCAAATATGGGTGTACTAACCGAACTCTTAAAGGAGATGTGATTTTATGTTATGTAAAGCTAAATTATTATTAAAATTGCAGAAACAAGCATCTTTCTGTTAACTCTTCTTATTGATAATTAACACCATAGATATCAAAATTGTCTCAACCTATTCTTCCGATAGTATTTCGTGCCCCTATTCCGTATAGTTTGCTTTAGAGTCGCATCGTACAACTGATGCAGCAACAGAGGACTACACTATGAAGCGGCCCGGCTAATGGCTGTCGACGCAGGCTTGTGCGCCCGTATGTGTGTATGTATCTCCTCAGGTCTGATAGTCAATCGTGTGCGGTGTGCACCGTGTCAGTGCTCTGTTATTGGAGCGTTTTGAGACTAGAGGAGAAGTGGTTTTCCTCTTACTCTTTAGGCATAGGTATTCAGCTGACTGGCCATGATGTTTCAGCATCTAGGTCGATTCTTACATCGGTCGATACCTGGGGGTGACCATAAGCTCTTAGAGTAAGGTTATTTTGAGTGTGTGTAAGGGACAGATGTATATGACTTGTATACATCTGTCACCTACGCGATCTCAAAATAACCTTACACTAAGAGCTTATGGTCACCCCCCTGATATCTTTTTCTTGTCGGTTTTTTATCGGTTACATTTCGGGGAGTGTGCGATGGAATGGGGATGAGAACTGCCATTTTTTCATGATAAGTGGCGCATCGTCGCTATGGCTATTGAAAGCTGTCAAAATAAATAATAAATAAATAATATCTCGAAATATGCTTCTGTGTGCTGCATCTTTTCCCAGTATCAGGATGTACCAACCCCGGTGTTGATTTATTGCCCAAAGATACAACGCTAAAAAATACTGGGAAAAGGCTATACATATTTATAGGTTATTTTATGTACCTGTCAAAGTAACCCTGATTATATTGCTTGGTAATCCTCGGTGCTATAGTGGAGCTATTAACGTATTGATAAAGTTCTGCAACAGGAATGTAATTTGCTTGGCCTTCAAAAGCTTTGATTGCCGAAAATAAAATAAAACTTCTAAGCTTAAAACGTAAAGAATCCCAACACATTAGAGTAATGTTCTCTCATTTTTTGTAAATTTTCCTACCATGAGTCAAGTAAGAATTAAATCACAGCACAAAAAAAAAAAAATCATCAATCGTTTTTAATCATCATTACAGCTAAAATATATCCAAATCTAGAACATATCACCGATGAAAAATATTTTCTTATATAAAAGTCTGCCTCTCAATAAGATCTGTTTGTTTCCAGTTATCCTAGCTCCTTATTTTTTTAGATCGTCTTTCAATTCCTTAAGCTTCCAGTGACAATACAATTATCAATAACGATGGTAGACCAGTTTAAACATAAAAAATAACAAAAAATTGTTATGTGAACAAAGCAAAAACTAATTTACAGCAGCCATTGCGCCGCTAGCGACATCTGCGCTAAGCTTTGCGTATATCCCCATTGCATGATCTAATTCTACCTATCCTGTTTCATCATCGGACTACCAGACGTACGGCGATGCGCTATCGATACATGGTGGACATCCCACCCATACGCACTAAACGTTTTGAAAATACTTTAGTTATGCGTACAGCTAAGGAGCGGAATTCCCCGCCGGAGTCTGTTTTTCCCGATACCTAGCAATCTAGGGATCTTTAAGTCAAGAGTGAATAGTGAGTGAATAGATTCAGGTCAATGATGCATCGATACATTTTAACTAAGAACATGAAACAATTACTTTTTATTTCACTATCAATCAGTAGATAAATACATTACCCAAAAGAAACCCATAGGTGCGATAGATACTCCACAAGTTAACATCAACTGTTCGTCAATAAACTCCTCGGGGAGCTAATGAAACAGCGTTTCGTTCCCCATAGTTCTTCCCTGCGCGGCTCCATTTATCGAAAATGCACTGAAATTAATTTCCACGGCACTGGAAACGAGGCATTCGTTACCAATAATGTGCACTTACGTGCTGGATTTATTTTTATGTGGAAGTGGAACGGGAAGTTAAAGACCGGCTCCGCTGAGGATGAACATGACAAAATGTTATATTACTGAAGTTGAACAGCATGCATTTCTAAGCGTTCGTTTTAGTGCGCTGCAATCACAAGAATTAATGTGTAGCATAGTTACAACTTGTAGTTTACGAGAACGTTGTGGAGCTCTGTTAATTCAAACCTGAACGATTCATACATCGCTAAATTGAATGTTATATCCAAATGAAGTTCAGAATCAATTCGACATATTTAAGTTCCGTCGCCATCGCATTCCGCACTCAGACTATATGCGCCCCGCGCACTGCCGTAGGACACGACGCGGCGGACGGAGCCACTCGACGAGTAATCTACACTAGAAACATTCGATTCGGATGCAAATCGAGGACCAGCCTTACATCCCGACTTCATTTTATTTCATCTCAAACCGCCGCCGCCGCCGCCGCCGCCGCCGCCGCCGCGACGTCCGCACACAATCACTTTACATCACGCTCCCGATCCTACATGAACGGACCTCTCCAAAGTCAATCGTCTATTACGGTATACATTGCGGGTTTACCGACAGATTGGCTGTATGAGCGCGGAGAGCGCGCGGCGGTGGACGAGTCGCCAGCGAGAGAGTCACGGGTGCGCGCGCCGCCAATCGATACGGCCGCAGAGTCTGTGCCGACCTGGTTCCCTGCATACATGCACTCGCCTTGTAACCTACATCAGTGCCCAAGTCTCGCCTCCAACCGCCAGCCTCCAGCCGCCGAGCATCATCACCTGGCTCCGAACTGTCGATGCCAAAATTCACTAAATACTTTTAATGGTGGCAATTGTGAAGTATCAAGCCACATTTTTAAAAGAAATTTTCCTTAGGTGCGACGCTGTTGCGGAATTTTAAATTTTACTTTGTAACTTCTGTGTAGTTTTTATGGTCGTCTGGGGGTGACGCCGGAAAAATTAATTGTTCGCTGAGCGCGGCGAGGCGAGGCGAGGCGCGGGCGAAGCGCGGGCGAGGCGCTCAATATTCAGATATGCGAGGCTCGCGTTATCTGATATTGTGAACGTAGTTAATATTATTTAAATAGGCACACACCATATTTTCCCCTTTTTATCTGCGAGATCGATGAGCTGTTATTAATCGAGTAGGTACTGCTCCTTTTATGATGAAAACTCATAACATCTAGTTCCGCTGCCACATTGCTTACTCTGGTAGTTGAGAAGGTGTCGATACTCGAGATGGTCAGTCACATCCATGTTTCGTTCAGTTGTCGCCTGCACTACCTGCGGCTGAGAGCTATATTCAATTACAGTTTTCTCTGAGTTGAGTCTTACAGCGAAGGCGGCGCGCGCGCGTGCGCGTAACTGCCAACTAATGCTACTAGAATGATAGCACTCGAGTCGAAGGTGACAATTAAAATAGTTTTTTACAGATACTCACGTCTTTCTATTAAATCTTGAATTTTTCTTCGGCTGAATACATTTAACATCTAGCTCTAAAAGGTTCGTTCATGTATCCAATCCATTTCAAATGTTCCAACTCCACATTTAAATGTTCACTCGATCACGCATCGCACATACGTCTCGCTTCTAACAGAGTTATCCAATCCTAACATAATATTTTCTCTGCTCTCCAATATATTACAGAGCGCTACTTTTGCAGCGAATAAACTAAATCTAGTGCCGACTGTATGGAGTAGTCGTTGAGACGAAACGAATGATATTACAATATCTAGAGAATTTGTGAGCTGATTGATTGAATATGTATCAAAGAAATAACGCGCGTATATTATAGGAAAGGTCTTCTTTTGATTTTTGTTCGGATTAATGTAATATCATACAAGAAATGATTAACCAGTAGACTACGCTATGGAATAGGAAATCATTACGATTTTAAAATTCTTAACTATTAATATAAACAAATTGTCATCATCATAATCATCAGCCTTTTAATGTTCCCACTGCTGGGACACAGGCCCCCTCTCTGTGAGAGAGGTAATGGGCCTTAATCCACCACGCGGGCCCAGTGCTGGTTGGTGGATGCCACGTGTCTTCGAATTTTTGGTTCTAGGACATGCCAGTTTCCTTACGATGTTTGCCTTCACATTTTTTAAACAACCTTTACTATGATAAAACTCTGAAACACGAAAAAATTAAAATTCTGTCAATACATTTATGTTTGCAAAACCTACTACTACTAGAATCGAACCCTAAAATTTATTTCATAGTGTAAGTAAGAATTGAGAGGGATTAAGTACATAGATCTAAAATATTAGTTTCTAGAGACACTGTCATAATTCAACAGACAGTTTCGCAACAAACATATACAAACGAAATAATTTCAAAATCTTGTTGATCTTTGCCATATAATGTGTTGAACCGATCCCAGCACAGCCAGTGTACAGTTACGAACTTCTTTTACACAAATATTACGGACTATAATAAAGATAAAGCAGCTACTACGTAAAATGGATGACTCAGTTATTCATCATCATAATTTTACGAGAGAAGGGAGTCAATTCCGCGCGCTATAAAATTTGTTATAAAATGTCTTCTTAATACTGCGACGTTACCTACGGAACCCTTAATTTGTGAATCACTTTGATGATTGCCAAGTAAATTGTGCTCTGTGTGCAAAATTACGATCTTTTACTGTCAGATAAGGAGAATCAGATTATATATGAGATTCGAATTTATAATGCAAAGCTTGAACAAGAAACAGAGAAATATAAAGTAGAACACGAGCCAACTGTGCCGTTTTTATTACTATTCAAAAACAAATTCGTATAGATTTAAACTATTGAAACGGCCTATATATCACATGGAGCATTAATCTCGGGAGACCTTTAAGAAATATAAAGTACAAGAGCAAACAAATGATCAGTCCCCAGGCGAACATACACGACAAAGAAATAAGTCACTTTTATTTAAGAAAGCTAAAAGAGCTAAGCTTCAACTGCTTTTGCAAATAGAGAAATATTTTTCAGAACGATATATGGATATTCTGGCGGGCTCGAAGTCTAGCTTACGTGGGTAACGCCTAGGAATATCCGCGTGAAACCATTTCGTTTCGGATCCCGATGGGTTCCGCACACGGAGCTAGCGATACTTTTAGCATCAGTGATCGGGAATTGGTTTTGAAAGCAGAATGCGGCGGTTGTAGCGCATGTTAATTGTGTATTGTTGATTCTGTACGTGCTTTTCCAGGTGATGAGGTTGAAAAACGCGCAATGCAGTCGGGAACACGGGTGATTTGGATTCAGTGACCACTTTTTTTAACGTTGTTAGTTGGGCACGATTTTAATCTACTTTTGATTGATTATTTATATATTTAAAAAGTAATTCAAACTGCTAATCGCTATTCACAAGCTCCGTGTGTACACGTCTAGTACAGTCGAGTACAGCCGTGTTCAGACGTCACAGCCCGGTGAGTCCGCGACTCGCGACCACATCTCTGCGTTATCGCTCCGCGCACTCAAACAGACTTGTTGCCAATTTCACAACACACTACACTCTCTCTAAACAAATGTCTAGCAATGTGTAAAATTGTCAACGGAAACTGAACTCGTTCGCTCAAAGTATTCAACTTATTATTTATGGTTGAAGGCATTTATATTTGAACTAACTTCGTTTTGAGATCTAGTTAAATTTAAATTGCAAGCGACGTAAAGTGTTAAGTGAATTACTGAAGCATCTGTAACTTGTTAACGTTTTAATAAACTATCGCTTTGAAATGTTTAGAGAGTCGTAGATAATCTGAGAACTAATTAAACTATCAAAGTATTTTGCGTACATTTTCAATTGTACCACAACTAATGCTAAAGTTAACTCCGCCAAATATACAGGTATGACAACAAACGGCTGTAACATAATAAACAATGGAAGAGCCACAATACGATCACATGTTACTCCATTAAAGGCTTACGAGGGATTTTCAAAGAAGGCATTAACAGATTACCAGCATAATGCAGGCATGTGCAGATTACCCACCAAATGAACTTAAATATGGAGATTACCGCTATAATAGGTGCCCACTTTCACGGGTAGTGTTAAAGTCACGAATGAAACCATGTAAATCAGGAAGTTTACCATAAATTAAGAGGTTTTCTTTGCGACTGTACGTATAGTAGAGTTACACGACGCGGACGTACAAACAAGATGTCTTATGTAAATTATGTGACATCCAAACGTGTATCTCTTTTGTATTTTATGAGAATTGTTACATAAGAAGTTAATCTGAACAGGAGATTTTTTTATCACAACTTGTACATAACAAATACATTTAGTTTAGCTACGGCACTGTCCCTAGACTTGTTATGAGATACTAAATAATCGCAAATCCGTACCGAATTTGATACGTAACTTCAACAGTTTCTTACACAATCAATATTTACGTGAACTACATCAAACAAGATTATAAGCCGTCTTCAATTTTGATCCGGCTCCGATCCGGCACATTAATCCGGTATCGTGAGCCGGCCCTCGGGAAATATCCGGCGCAGATGACGAGTTCATCTACCTACGTAATTAAAACGACTAATGTTCAACATTATTGGCGATAGCGCGGAGTTTAGGACTGCCCAATGTTGGCGCGAAAAATGTTGGCGAGATTTTGCGGCTGAACTTTTTGTGTGTCAGTGAAGTTGGTTTTCCTCAAGCTGATTACCTGATATTTACATGTATTTCAAAGAAGTTTTCGGTCTCATCACAGCCCTAAAAACTGCTGTTTTCCATATTATAAGGAATTATATGGACTAATTAGTCAATCTAACGGTAAACAGCTAACAAGAAAGGGATATATTAGCTAGGTACCTTATTTCACAGGACTCAAACCTCTTCAAACCAAAATAACTTGACGAATTCCCACAAACGTTTGAACCAATACCTGATTGGCCCAACACTAAAAGCCGATAACGGTTTAGTTGTCCAATTAAATGGATGAACCAACCGCGCTGTGTGGCGTGAACGTGTCGGCTTTATTTACACAATACACATGCTTCTAACCACACGTGTATGTAACATGTTTTATACAATGAGTATGTGTACAGGCGACCTCATAGGAATCCTCCAGGAATGAGGTTCCCATCAGACGCACGCGTTGGGAACAGTATCCAAAGGTTTAGTTTATATGTATTATAAATACAATACAATAAAAATGATTCTATTCTATTATTCTATTCTATGTAATTTATCTGTGAGAATTTTTGTTCAACAATGACGTCACGGGTGATTGGATGCGGCGGAATAGCAGCCGTGTACATTGAACAGAGGACGACTCAGTTCAAGAGAGGTATTGGAATCATTTGGTTGGCTGGACTCTCAGATAAGAGAGTAACCAACTCTAAAAATACAGAGATTTTCTTATTTGCTTGTAGAAATGCTCATGTATACTGCGCTACCACGGGGAGAAAGCGCGGTTATGTGGGACTCCAACCTAAACTCCACGGTGTCCTCCAGTGCCACTTATGGTGGGAACATGGGCATGCGTTAGCACTCGTCTCTGAACCCGCCGCGGCTGTCCGTCACCGGATCCTCCTCTGGGGTATCGCCCATCGTCGGCGCACCAAAACACATTGCCCACCGTGACAACCCCAGGGACCAAACTAGCTTATGGGCGCCAGACGACCCCGTGTAGCCTTGGTCCCCATGTGACGAGTCAGGTCAGTTGCCCCACCACCTACCACTTTTCGGCTGCAAGGGGTAGGAAGAGCGGCCAACGCTATACCGAAAATCCTACTCTACTGCGGCCCACCGCTGCCGTCCAGGCCGCGGATGGTAGGGACAGTGGCGAACCGCAATACTAGCACTCTGCCCATACGACATTATGGTAAGAGAACATCTAAGTATTTGGTACCTAAAGTGTTTAACAAAATAGATTTATTAAGAGAAAATGTAAAAATTAGTAAAGGAGCAATTAAGTCAAAATTAAAAAACATTATACAGGATAGCAAACAGAACTAAATATGTACATAAGATTAAACCATAACAGTATATAATATATAAGTAGTTGATTTGTAAGTAAGGTGGTGCATTGTGATGTAAAAGAGCGCCTCTCGCCATCAAACGTAAAAGTTTGGCGAGTTTAGAATTAAGTAACACCTCTGTATTAAAATTACATTAAATAAATAAAAAAAAAAATAAAAAAAAAAAAAAAACATCGTGGCCCGCCTTAGTTGCGATGTCGCCCAAGCGGCACCGCAACCTACTTGTTGGCCGCTACGTCGCGTCGTCGGCTTAATCGGCAGGCGCCCTGACAAGCGGCCTCTCCTCGGGTTCCTCTTCGCTTTACCGTGGGTGACCAAACCACGGCTACAGCCCCCCGCCTCGACAATGCGGAAACAGAGGAAAAACAGAGCTACTTTTACGATACTTGTAGGTGGTTTTCTTAAAAATGCCATTTCGTGAATATTATTTCAGCGAAAGACGTTTACAGCTGGTCATAAAGCCTCCCAATCGTCGCTACATGCTATTTGCAAGAATTTATATCATAAGTTCTGGCAAGAAGTGGCAGACAAACCTTTTATCTGCGCAGGTTAACTACTTCTTCCACTTCGCGTCGCTGGCACGCGCACGACACTCATTAGATTAGTACAACTACTGGGCAGATAACAGGTTGTAAATTGTGTAACACTTAAAATCTCTATTTTAGCAGCTACACCTACTGCCAGCTACCAATAAACAATCTCGAAAACCAATATACCTACTCTGTTAGAATTTTATTTTGAAAGTCTGCGTCTGTTGAGATACATAATTTGAAATTGAAAATGCCAAGATGTACAAGTGCCGACGACAGCTCGGGTTCAGCAAGCTCAAACTCAAGTAGCGTTTTACTGACGTCTAATATATATTCAAACGATTGAAAAAAATAACTCATATGCAAAATCTATGAATGTAGTTATGTGACTCAATCCAAAATTGCATATTAATCATACAAATGATGGTTGACTTTTAATCAACTTTAAAAAGGAGGATTTTAAAGTAAATATTTAAGTGAGGCTCCCATACAACAAACGTGATTTTCTTGCCATTTTTTGCGATAATGGTACGGAAACCTTCGTGCGCGAGTCTGACTCGCACTTGGCCGATTTTGTAACAGTACTTACCTGGCAATGTTTTATCTTATATACCATACTCGCATTCCTCATTGGCAGGTTGCAGTACCCGACACATTCCACCCCGCGCTCATCAGCGGCCGACTCGTATAGCCCACTCACGTGACACAGTATTATTTACTACCTATTCCACAGCATCGTCTTTTTTACGGCGACCTTATTTATGTGGCCCCCGAGCGGCTGGGCCCCGGCGCGCGGCGGGCCCCGCCTGGGCCCATATCTGCGGCGATCCATCATGAGAACGAGCGATATCGAGACACAGTGCATGACAAACGATCCATGTTTCACGCAAATGTATCGCACGCAAATGTGCGCCGTGACAATAATAGGGACCACTTAACGTGTCACGTGAACCCTGCGGGGTGCAAATTTACTGGAATTAGGTACTAAGTGGAATTGGAATCTATTTCTAGATGTTCGGGCTGGCTGCTGCTGAATGTAGCTAGTTAATGATGAATGTGGTGCATGTTCGAGCATTGCCGTTGCCTGTTCCATTCAGCTGTTTGTACCTCCATTAACGTAAATGTCTAAATAATTACTGACAGTAATATCGTACATAGAAATTGAAATGGAATTATGTATAGCCTTACTGTCCACGCGTTTACTGGACAAATATGAGGGCAGTAAATACTAAAAACTACGAGCATTACAGACATAAAAACTAACATAATTTAAAAAACTATCATCTCACAGTGATCTTTATAGTTCCTTATCTCTCATTAAATTTCAGAAGTATTTTACATAATTATGCGATAACTTTGAGAACCGAGAGGAAATACCGACAAACAAGATAGGAACTTGCGTCGCATGCTTCTTATTGAATCACGTCTTCTTTTAACTCGCCCCCACATTATCACGCGTTCGATCTGCAGACACGTCCTGTCTCCTCGCGCTGCCTGCCATCGCCAAGATCAAATTAGGTACATTCAAAAATTCTACTAGAATACCTACTTATACCCTTACTATTTGTTCGGGCTACACACAAACTCATCAACACATGACTTACAGCTAACAGAAACTAAGAATAGCTGTTGATATATTTTGTTAACATCACTTACAGCAATCAGTGATTTGCTAATCATAGGACCCAAAACATTCAACAGACCAATGCGTTAAAGATGGTAGAAAGAGATTTCGCATTAATAATGCTATTCAATTACTTTTGCACCCTAAAAATGTCACCCGTAACTTCGGCAAGCGTTTCGGCATTAATTAAATCTTTTCTAACTCGTCGTGTGGTCACGTCCTGCCAATTAGCGAGAGAGGACAGGACTTTTATCGAGTGGCCATGTATGTGTGGGCCATGCTGGTGTCCATGTGCGTGTGCGTGAGCCATGCTGGCGGCAATGGTGCCGACGTGCCGCTATGGCCGGTTCGATATAATTGTCTGTGAATACCAGATCTTGTCGTGCGGATTATGATATTGGTAGCCGTGTTGATTTGAATGGCAATTGATTGTGGATTAGAGGCTGTAAATGTGTGTGATTTTTATTGGTGTTTTACCGTGGAGTAATTCAAAGTTCTTGTTCTTGAAAGTTCTTTGAGTCGACGTCTGAAAAATAAATAAGTTGTTATACCAAACTAACTAATAGCTAATTCGCAAGTTCTCCTAGTTCAGTGGTTCCACTGGTAGGGCAGCTGAGAGTGTGTCGGCGCTAGTTCAATGCGCGAATGTTTCATCTCGGCGGAGTACGAATCGGAAACGAATCAATTTGTCCTTTGTGCGCGTTCCACTCCGGAATATTTCTGCATTAAAACTCCACCGTTCTAATGTAAATGTTGAATTTAAAAGATTCGTGGCGTGGCGACTAGCGAGCGGCGGCGGCGGCGGCGGGGAGCAGGCCAGTGGCCACTCGCTTTTATTATTTAATCCGCCGTCAACCGGATCGAAGTCCGCTCACAAATAAGTAACGGCGCCATTCAATTAGTCTGAAGTATCCCTGGTTCGCTGCAGCGATTCTGTTATATATTTCCATTTTTCATTTTGCTTACGTACGAGTGACCCATTTTAACTAACGATTAGAGCGTGGGCATCAAGAATTCTGACATTAAAAGGTTGAACAGCACTTGGATGCGGTCCAAAGGGGGTGAATGAAATAAAAAGTATCTATTAGGGATCGGTGTGGGTGTTTATCGAGGAGTGTATCGGTCTCCATGATGGTGAGACGATGGGTGTATTGTGCGGGGAAGGGGGAATGCATCTCTCTCACGTGCACACTGCATAGTAGTGTGCACGTTTCACACGTACATCGCCTCATTGATTTCAGACGACTGCAATCATTATGATTGCCTACGCGACGCTCACACAATGTACAACTGGATTGTTGCGCCTTGAGCTGCTTCTCACGTTCTAGATTCTTGTTACAATCAATAGTCAACCTTTGTAATATTTTCGCTACTATTTCTTTATTGAACACGACGAAGATAATAAAATACGTCTCGTCCCCCATGAGTCGTAAAGAAGCAATAACGAAAATGGCACTTCGCGGCTCAGGGACACTGAATTTAAAAAGTCTCGCGTCATACGAAGAATCATAGCCATATTACGTCACTTTGTGGTGCATTGTACCTACTAACATATTACGTCACTTTGTGGTGCATTGTACCTGCTAACATATTACGTCACTTTGTGGTGCATTGTACCTACTAACATATTACGTCACTTTGTGGTGCATTGTACCTACTAACATATTACGTCACTTTGTGGTGCATTTTACCTACTAACATATTACGTCACTTTGTGGTGCTTGTACCTACTAACATATTACGTCACTTTGTGGTGCATTGTACCTACTAACATATTACGTCACTTTGTGGTGCATTTTACCTACTAACATATTACGTCACTTTGTGGTGCTTGTACCTACTAACATATTACGTCACTTTGTGGTGCATTGTACCTACTAACATATTACGTCACTTTGTGGTGCATTTTACCTACTAACATATTACGTCACTTTGTGGTGCTTGTACCTACTAACATATTACGTCACTTTGTGGTGCTTGTACCTACTAACATATTACGTCACTTTGTGGTGCTTGTATCTACTAACATATTACGTCACTTTATGCTTTGTGCATTGTACCTACTAACATATTACGTCACTTTGTGGTGCTTGTACCTACTAACATATTACGTCACTTTGTGCTTTGTGCATTGTACCTACTAACATATTACGTCACTTTGTGGTGCTTGTACCTACTAACTTTTTCTTTTAATTTGTTTCAGGTAAGCAAACACATCTTCCGGTCTCAAAGTAGCAAAGTCATCAGGTAAAACGCATGCAATAATAATATTTTTATTGCTGCAATGAACATTCTTACAAACTTTAGCAAGAACAAAAGTTCCACTATACTAACGCAATAAAAACTCTACTTACATAAAATGAAATCCCCCAAAGGAAAACTTTTAAGATGCAGATCCACCGTTATTGGTCCTCTCACCCAGTTCGAGGCGAACTTGCGGATCAAAGGTATCACAAATATTGGCAAACATATTGGTAACCAACATGAAAGGCCGCCGACTATTTTATACCCACACAAAAGGTTCGGGAACGAGGTAACTGCGTTTACTCTTTATCTTTAGTAAAAACATGTTATTTTATTATTATGGAAAGATTACCCTTTTTGTTGTAGGTTCTGTCCATAATGTGGATCGCTTAGGGTTTGCGAAAACGATTAACTGAAATGTTTCTCGGATAAACCGTCAGTTTTAGGGATCAAATTGTTTGTTTAGGCCTGGATAGAGATACATTATTTTTTACACGTTTCAAAATGTTTTTCTAACAGGCATAAGTTTGCGTCAACCGAAGTCACAAGTAGAATCAGAACTAACCGGAATAATCATTATGGACTTTTAAGTTCTTATTATCAGATTTATAAACCTACAATATTTTGTGCCTTATATTCAGTTCTTCCCCCAATGTCGCCTGCTCACAGAGTCTGCAAGTCAATATTAGTCGTGAGCTGTTTGCTTAACGTGTGTGTGACCCACATTCTGATGGGGAGGTTTTATTGAAAAACTGCGGCTAAGAGGTGAACTCAGTGAACAAATCAATGGAAAACTTATATTTACTGAGCCACAGCCTGCCAGCCGCTAACGTCTTAGGTGGAGCTTGGGCTTGGGACACAGCCAGCTTTCACATAAACGATGGGGAGTGCTGAAATTCACCAACGAAACATTTTAGTTAACTTGAGTATGCTTTTACATGACTTTAGGTTCTTTTAATGAATGCGAGTTACTAGCTTCTGCCAGCGGCTTCGCCCGCGTGATTGTCGAAAATTATCCCAATGGAACAAATTCACGGGATAAAAAGTACCCTATGTGTGATTCCAGACTATAATCTATCTATGTGCCAAGTTTCATCCAGATCCACCCAGCCGTTTGAGTGTGAAGAAGTAACAAACATACACAGTCACAGACTTTCGCCTTTATAATATTATATATCACATCACACATCATCAGCCTATTAATGTTCCCACTGCTGGGACACAGGCCTCCTCTCTGTGAGAGGGGATGGGCCGTTATCCACCACGCGGGCCCAGTGCGGATTGGTGGATGTCACATGTCTTCGAATGTTTAGTTCTAGGATATGCCGGTTTCCTCACGATGTTTTCCTTCACCGTTTTTAGAGCAGTGGTGATGAAATAATTTACACAAAGTAAAGCGCCTGCCTGGGCTCGAACCCACGACCTACAATTTGTAAGTCACGGCCGATACCACTTGGCCACCACTGCTCTATATATTATATATAAATATAAAATAATATATATAGTGTGATTAGTGTGATAATCTTACTAAGTACTGACGTTAGCATAGTCAAACATACGTACCGCTGGCCTAACGTAGCACGGAGTTTCAATCTCGAAACCTACGAATTGTTACCAGTGACGTGCAGTAACCCTACTGTAACCCATTCAAATAATTAGCTTGGCTCTGTTAAAATCATTAAAGGCAGATCCCAGTCTTTTAATCATAACTGCCTCAAAACAATGAACTACGCAACGATATCTAAGCCCTCGTTTTTAGGGTTCCGATGTCAACAAGGAACCCTTATAGTTTCGCTCTGTCCGTCTGTCCGTCCGCAGCTTAGCTCAGAGAATCTAAGTACTAGAAAGCTATAATTTGGAATGTATATACATATTAATAATTCCGACAAAGTGGTAACATAAAATCATGAAAAATATTTTTTTTTCGGGTACCTCCCATAGACGTAAAGTGGGGATGTATTTTTTTTTCTCATCTATCCCATGGTGTGGGGTATCGTTGGATAGGCCATTCAAAAATATTATGGGTTTGTTAAAACCATTTTTCGATTCAGAGATTCGTTTGCGTAAAATTAAGCTTTAAGTTGCAAATGTATGTTAGAGTCAAGTGTCCCCCCCCCCCTGCCAGCGAAATGGTTGCTCTTGGCTATGTGAAAAAATTCACGACAGTAGTAAATATAACGAAATTAAAAGGAAAATTATCACGGATAACAAGGCTTTACAAGTTTACGAGTAATAGTCGACCAACTTATAAAATGTACTTGGAACAGTAAAAATTTTGTACAAATGCCATTGAAAAATTACTTAAATAAGGTTGCTAGCTGTGTAAAATAGAGTAAATATAATGCTTACGAGCCATGTAAAAATATAAAAAAATGAAATCATAACAGGCTTTACAAGTTTACGAGTAATAGTCGACCAACTTATAAAATGTACTTGGCACAGTAAAATTTTTGTACAAATGCCATTGAAAAATTACTTAAATAACGTTGTTAGCTGTGTAAAACAGATAGTAAATAAATGCTTATGAACCATGTAAAAATATACAAAAATAAAATCATAACATCCTTAATAATAATGATTTCTAAATTAATAATGTTTAAGCTCGAATAACGCATTGGAGTGGCCGGAGTCGTTGGCAGTACCAGTCCGTAGTCCATACAGCGCATGCGCGCGGTGGAGTCTATTTTGTGTTAGAACAGAAGTATTTTCGACGTTTTGTAATTAAAACGTAAAATTAAAGTCAAATTAGATTCGATTTCCAAGCAAATTACTTATTTTCTTTTGTCGATATACTTTTATAAAGTCAATATTCGACCCGACTTCATCACTAATTGAGTGGCGTAAAACTTTCCAGAATGAAAAACGAATACCGCAGATTAGAGGATTCACCTCTAATCTGCGGTATAAGAGGAGATTAGAGGTGAATACATACGATTTTTTTCTAATTCCGAAAGAGAAATAAACAAGGAGCCTGCACGCAAGGATCAAGGAACGAACTATACCATATCTCGTGGCTCTAACGCACGCTCGTATCGGCTCCTTTTGCAATTCGCACCCGCGGTGGTACTCAAATAGATAATATTTTTCTAACTTCAGTTGCGAAGTTGGATTTTATAACTCCTTCTTCAGTTACCAGTTAGTCCGTATTTAGTTTAAGTCAAGAGTGAATAGATTACATCTAGGCAAGCGTGCTTCACCGTAGAACACATCATGTCTTACCATCAGGCGAGATAGTGGTCAAACACGAGAATATGGATTAAAAAAACTGGCCAAGTGCGAGTCGGACTCGCACACGAAGGGTTCCGTACCATTATCGCAAAACACTGCATAAAAATCACGTTTGTTGTATGGGAGCCCCCCTTAATTTATTTTATTTCAATTTATTAATTATTATTTTTTGAAGTAAATATTACACTAAACATTCTGAAAATATTTCAGGCGTCTACCTGTTGCCGTTATTAATACCGAGCAAAAAACGGCAAAAATATCGCGTTTGTTGTATGGGAGCCCCCCTTTAATAATTACTTTATACTGTTTTTAGTATTTGTTGTTATAGCGGCAACAGAAATACATCATCTGTGAAAATTTCAACTGTCTAGCTATCACGGTTCATGAGATACAGCCTGGAGACAGACGGACAGACAGACAGACAGACAGACAGACAGACAGACGGATCGCGAAGTCTTAGTAATAGGGTCCCGATTTTACCCTATGGGTACGGAACCCTAAAAAAACATCATCCTATGATGGCCCGTTTTTAGACTTTGTGAGCCGCTGAAACCGTTCTAATGTTCATGTAACAACAACAAAACTCTCTTTTTAGTCCGCATTATTATGCAACTTCGGAACCCTATTACTGCGCGTGGCCCGACACGCACTTGGCCGGTTTATTTAGAAGTACTAACAATCTAAAACAAAAGACTGTCTCCTCCATTCCTAGCTCCTTCCGAAGAACCCGATTACTTAAAATTTCCGTCGTCCGGAAACTAATAATCACTTTAGATTTCTATCGCCGCGTCTTTCGCTAAAAAGATGAAGTGAGTCGAGATAGTCCCTCGCCCGCGCCCGCGCTGAGCGCTGAACATTGAACTATTCCAGAGGCGCGGAACAAAAGCTTTGTCCTCCGAGACTGTTGAAGTAATTGATGGTGTCTGGGATACGGATGTTTTTCACTATAAACACTAGATCAGAAAGTGTAGAAGGACAAGTAACGGATAAGTTAGTGACATTAATTTCGTCAGTGAAGGCAATATTGAAGTTGTACGACTAGGTAACTACAGCAAAAGTTTATGAAATGGATAGGTTGCAGTGCAATGGCAATGTGCCATTGCACTGCAAGCTTTTAAGAAGTCATCTAAATCAATATTATTTAATTTGCATTCTACATTCTTTAGAACAATGCGAGCCCATCTACGCCACGAGTGAGTGGATCACTCTTTCAATCGAAAAGAGCGAGCGAAGCGTGCTCTTAAAAAAATAAATTTTTGGAAAAAAAATACTACCGACTTCCAAATAAGAAAACTACAAAGTGAAAAATAACTTTATTTTTGGAAGTCGGTGTCTTTGGTAGGTACCATTTTTTTGCGTTAAAGACACCGACTTCCAAAAATAAAGTTATTTTTCACTTTGTAGTTTTCTTATTTGGAAGTCGGTAGTATTTTTTTTCCAAAAATTTATTTTTTTCCGAAGATTTTTTTTTTTTCACTTTTTGGTTGTACCTACCTAACAGGCAATTTGTTTAGTAAGGTATCTATAACGCAAGAATAGATTACCCGAATGGCCGAATATCATGAAATTTGAACATAACCGGTGAAATGAGAGATCTGCGTACCCCTTAAGAGGATACTGGCGTGATGTTATGTTATGAAATGGTATAAACAATGAACAGATATGCGATTGCAGCAATCCCGAGAGATTTGCCGTAATTTATTGAAGAGTTCTGTTGTATATCTTCGAAGTTCTTCATCAGATCTTCACCAAATTAAAATGGGACCAATTTCGAAACATACTTTTCCAAACAAAAAAAGAATTTTCAAAATCGGTTCAAAATTGACGGAGATATGCGTGAACATACACAAAAAAAAAAAAAAAAAAAAAAAAAAACAAACATAATGTCGAACATAGAACCTCCTCCTTTTTGGTAAGTCGGTTAAAAAGAAAAGTGAGTTCGACAAGCCTAAATCAGTGCCTTTCTACCATTGTATTGTATGTAAGTTTTTTAGTCTCTTCTATTAATGAATGGTTCTTCTGCGCCTCGTCCGGTCCTAGTGGCGTCACCGACTGGTTGACAAGCGCTTTGTGCGGACGGATAGATTCTGCCATTGTTTCTGAGCGCGATTTGCATTGATTGCCGAGAGAGCGCGGCGAGGACGAGCTAAGTAAACACCTAATGGTCTGCGCTGGGTACTGACGACGACGACGCTGATTGGAGATTCAATAAACTCAGAGATCTTGATTTTAATTGGCAATTTTAATTTATGGTAGATATGTCTTTGTCGGGGTGGCTGGTAGCAGCTGGATAAGAGTTGCCGAAAATCGAAACAAATGGCGTGCTATTGGAGAGGCCTATGTCCAGCAGTGGACTGCTGTAGGCTGATGATGATGATGATGATGATGTCTTTAAAGGCTGGCTCAAAATAGCAAAAGACTGGAGAAAGTGGATGGAGGGATACACCGGGACACTACATGCTGATAGTAACATCAACAAAATGTTAAAAAAAATGGTATCTCTTTCATATCACCACTGTTGAATTTCATCAAAATTGGATCTATAGTGTAGTTGTCGACACGCAAAAAACAGAAAATATCTAACGATCGATAACGATCTTGCATGGAGTACTGCTCTCACCTCTGGGACGGATCTGCCAAATACCAGCTTGATGCACTTGAGTCGATTGACAGACGGGCCAAAAGGCTTATTGGCAACGATGCACTGGTCGCCTCAAAGCTCCAGAGCCCCGAACATCGTCGCCGAGTTGCCAGCCTATCGGTTTTTTATCGGTTACACTTCGGGGAGTGTGCGACGGAACTGCACAATTTGATTCCACCTAGCCCTTTCCATCATCGGACTACAAGACGTACGACCATGCGCCATCGGTACATGGTGGACATCCCTCCCATACGAACAAAGCGTTTTGCTACTACTTTCATTGTGCGCACAGCTAAGGAGTGGAACTCCCTTCCGGGGTCTTTGTTCCCTGATAGCTACAACCTTGGGGTCTTTAAGTCAAGAGTGAATAGGTTTCTTCTAGGCAAGCGTGCTTCACCGTAGACCACATCATCGCTTAACATCAGGCGAGATAGTGGTCAAACGCGAGCCTAAAAATTATAAAAAAAAAAAGAAAATATCTTTCAAAGTTTGTTTTGGATATTTTCGACATCACCAGTCGAGATAATTGTAACGATTGTAGGATTGTGAAGTTTAGTGGGCAGTTCTGATCTAAAACGGACTAAATACAACTAATTATTAACATATTAATGCTGCTCGTCGTACATACCTACGTCTATGAATTATTAACTCGCATTATTATAATATACGATTGCATTATTACAGGAACAGCATGAGGCGATACACGCCGCTTGTAATTACTGAATATTAATTACGTAACCGCTGTCAGTGTGACGTCACACTATCAAATACCCCGGGGGATTCAGTTTCACTGATATACAAGAGATAAACAGAAAATACTGCTTTCAACAATAAAACAAGATTAAAAACCGGCCAAGTGCGAGTCGGACTCGCACACGAAGGGTTCCGTACCATTATCGCAAAAAACGGCAAGAAAATCACGTTTCTTGTAAGGGAACCCCACTTTAATATTTATTTTATTCTGTTTTTAGTATTTGTTGTTATAGCCGCAATAGAAATACACCATCTGTGAAAATTTCTACTGTCTAGCTATCACGTTTCATGAGATACAGCCCGGCGACAGACAGACAGACGGACCGCGGAGTCTTAGTATAATAGGGTTCTGTTTTTACCCTTTGGGTACGGAACCCTAAAAACGTACTCGATTCACTGAAACTACGTACACAATAGTATCAATCTGACAAACAACGTTTTACGTGATAAAGTTCGATGACCTACCCGCGTATTACCTGAATTGAAAAGTGTCGCATACCGAGAAAGTACAGAGGATTCTTTTGTGACAAACCTCGAGAAATTAATAAGTAATAACTTGAATACCACCTACTACATTCCCCTTATCTACTGTTCTGTACACCTGCTTAACTCTTCGAGGAGAACATGCGTGATGTTATATGTGTGTGTTATAAATTATTGTAGAAATCAATAAACCTGAATAGTTGCAACACTGTAGGTAAAACTCGAACTAGATATACGTTTGTGAGCAGTTCAGGACAAGCCAAGTGGAAAATTTACAGTTACACCGCACATAAAGTACAAATTATTATTATAGCTTTCTAGAATTTCCATGAGCTGCCTGCCCTTGACTTTTGCCATATTACCTACTAGGAGTCGAAGCTTTTCTAATAGGACTACTGAATTGCCTGTACAGTGAACTTTTTGTATCATTGTGTTTGTATTGTGTACCACTGTTCGCAAAACCGAGCGCGAATTAAATTCCAGCAGAATTACGTCGAGCATCAACAGTGGCTGTTGATTGAGGAGAGCAATATGAAGCTAAACAAATAGGATTCCTACCAACCCTATCGGTTTTTAAAACAATACCGTGTTTGAGAGGGATCTGTATCACAGCTAGCGGTACAAAATGTTTGAGAGGGATCTGTATCATAGCTAGCGGCACAAAATGGTTGCTATCTGCGCCTCGAGAAGGTTTTGTACTTTCTGTTTAATAAATTGATGAACGTATTAAATGTAAATAAGTTGGCTGTATAAAATTAAATTCGGTGCGTACGAAAATAGACAGATTTTGGGTTCATAAGCTACTCTGGGCTGTCAAAGTTATGCTGAGATAGTATTACCATTGCACTTACTAATTCCAAAATATTCTATTCAAAGGTTTTAAATGGCAATGGCTGGGAAAAATTATTAAAATAATCCACACCAGATGAAACAAAAAGCCGATCCTCAACTCTTTATAAAGTGCGAGCCTGATAACGATAATTAGATGAACGCGAAACAAAAACAATAGCAAATAAGTAAAAGGGCGTAAATGGGCAATAAGGGGGGCGGGATGAAGAGGAGGAAAGGTGATTATCATCTGACGTAGAACTCTTAATGCTGGTACTAAGCGACGAGAGGCGCATCTCACGCCTGATGCTAACCTTACCTACTTAAGATGAGGCATAAAAGGGGAAAGGCCGACGAAACACATTGTGATGAACAGCTCTTCTTGCTTAACGAGCAGCTCAGTCTAATTACTCGCTAGGGTGGACAATACATTGCATTGCCTTTTTCTTATGTGGGTGCTCCTCTGTCTAATCCTTCAGGGAATACTGGCGTGATGTTATGTTATGTTATATTATGGTTGACATGACAATCCAATCTAATGTTTCTCAATTCATTTATTATTTGAAATTGCACATATAGAATGCAAGTTTCTTCAAACTAAAACACACTAGAGTTCAAAATGCGTTAACTGTTTTTAAGTAATGCAGCAACTAAGTGATGCTCTTAGATAATAATATCATGAATTGCTTACAATGCCGGATATCTTAGAACGTCGACAACATAAGTTTAGCAATCGAAGCTTCTCCATCTGGATTTACTAGGAACAGTCTATCTGTTATGTGGTAAGAGTTTGACGCCCACACCAAGCGTGTGGCCAATCCCATAAAATTATAAGGTTCCTACAGAAAGTTCTTATCGTCCGCCACAGAGTGAGAGAGAGTGAGAGAGTCCGCTACGATACTGTTATTACTTCGTTATGTATTCATTCTCCATTTCCGCCATGTTTAGAAATTGTGGTTTAGAAATCCGTTCAGTTATACGATACGAGTACATTATCTGACTTGTCTGAAAAGCAAAAGTTTCATAACGTTATGATTATCTTTACTTGTATGGCACAGATGAAAACTTTGTAATATGATCTTTATGAGCCGCAAAGGTCAAAACAGCAGAACAACTTTAGATATTAAACTGATGATCACAACAACAAGTAACTTGCGTTACGGAAAAATGTACTTGAGTGACAGTTATAAGGTCTTTAGAACGAATAAAATAGCTACACTCTGCCAGTGACTTCGCCCGCCTGATACTGAAATTATCCCAAGGGATCATACGCTCGATGTAAAAAAGTAGTTAGGTACCTCATATCCTGATCAATAGTCTACCTGTGTGCCGAGTTCAACTAAATCTCTTAAGATGTTGAGGAGTGACTGATTATAACAAACAGCCAGACTTTCACATAAAAGGTATATATATATACATTTCCGGCCCTTACATGTATATAGCTGACTACATACCGTCGTCACTTGCCTGTTTCTTACGATTGACACAAATCGCCACGCAGCTGAATCCAAACCTCAACAGAACCGCTCCCGGGTGAGTCGTCCACCTACATTTTTAACAGAGCCGACCCAGCTAGCTCCAACCTAAATGTCACGTCAGCTAACTCCAGCCTGAATGTCACGTCAGGGTATCATTGATATACTGACTTACAGCGGATTCATATCGAGATTCATATACGAGTGAAAGATGGAAGATGAAATAATAACCGACGTTGGCTTCGTTCTAGACTCGGATTACTAAGACTTAGTGGATGTAGGCAAGACGATCAACCGCTAATACTAATTGCTTTCATTTAATATTAAAACTGAGTTAATAGGGTTGCATTGGCGAATCTATTTGCTGATCTCGAGAGACTGCTTGGTTAGTTGTTTTATTTAAGTATTTAGTCAAATAATTATTAAGATTTAGAATTAACTATCAGATAAATCTTTCAAACTTAGTAAATTATTATCCATCTATGAATCTTATAAAAGCAATGTTTTGTTAAACCAGCCAAAACAGCTGGTTCCAGTTTCAGCCAATGCTAAAACTATATTATTAAGTCCCATACAACACAATAGTGTTGTTATTTGAAAGCTTTCCGTATTTCAACTGACGCAATCCAATGAGATAACAATCGAAGTTACTCGATTGCCAATTTGCAAATGAAAGCGGAACAAAGTGAAGTATGTTTTACGAAGTTTGCGAAAACTCCTACAGTCGCCTGGTACTGGTACTGGGGACAATATGGCCGCCACGAAGCATACGCGATGTAAAGTTCATTCCTTATTGCTATCACTAATATGTATGACAAGATTATGATTGTCTCGTTGATTTCATTGTTATGTTGGTTACAATGACAAATAATTTCAGCAGTTCTATGAATAACTTAAAGATACACAGAAGAGGTCTTATTTATGCTTCAGAGGATCTCTAGAGCCATCGTTTTCAGTTCGTCTTCCATGCGATTCTTCAATCATACAAACACGTTTCCAGCCACAATTTTGAGGAACACATTTATAACTTGTCCGAAATAAAAGCCACACCTACAATCGTCGGGAATGGTTTCTAATACTCGCACGTAATATTGTGCGCTGCCGGACAGCGCCGGACAGCGCCGGACAGTGCTGGACGGAGGACGGCGCAGGAATTTCATTAGCAGTGTCCACCTGAGATATAGCCGCACATACCACACACTTGCGGATGCTAATTCGAATACGACGGTGTAAGGGTTTGTTGTTAGAACTGTTTGTGCCTACTGCAGTATGTATAGTTTAAAAATAGGGTTAAAAATATCACAGACATGTTCTTTTTGTACATAACTGTGTACTAAAGGTAAACATCCGCCTAAGCGTTTGCGGAATGCAGGAGTGATGTTGTGTTGTGTAAGTGCGATATTTTGCTGCTAAGCATTTCGACAAATTAGCTGAGAATTTGTCTTAGACGACTTTCACGAGACTCCTATTGGAGTAAGAACTGCCCGACCAAACAACCCAGGGTAGATTTTCCTGACGCCATAAAATTAGGAGAGCCGACCCCACCTAAAGTGGGATAAATCTCGGCAGAAGAAATCAATCCAATGTCAGATAAAGCCCAACACACTCAGTCACAGCTGGACCCACAGCACATTCACTCAGACTTGCCCAAATCAGCAACGCTTATTGAACTAAGTCAGTTAGAATTCTCAAATTATAGTGTCATACCGAATGATGTCCGAGGTACAGTGTCTGGCGCTCAGTGCGGACACTGCGGCGGACGGCTCGGACACCCCGGCAGCGCCGGACAGAACCAAACAGTGTGACCAGCCGGGAATCCATTTCCGTCACGGACGACGATACACCTGAGATGCGGCCACTAATGTCCCGCCCGTGTGGTACAGTTAGCGACAAAAGTCGTTGGTCATTCCGGAGTTTTAATAATTCAGTGTCACTGTTGAAACAAACACACAGTTAATTGTGAAGACATGCTGTCTATCCACTGACGATGATTGAATAAGTGAGGTTACAGGAATTAAAAAGTAGATCCCAATCAATCAATCATTTATTTGTTTGAATATGGTACATTATGGTCTTAACATTAGTAAATGGTATCATCACATTCTGCCAAGTGTGGCGTGCAAATATAGGTACATACATTATAGGACATTGATTAGTAGGCTAGTAAATTGCATAATCACGAACAAAAAATACACAATACAATTCAACATACTAGAATTTAAGGTATGTCAATCAAAATAACATCACAACAATTTATTTAGGATGTCAAGGTATAATTTAACGCCAGAGTATCAACGAGTAAGATTTTAAATTATAATAATTAAATTAAAATGTCAAAGTATAAAATATTAACATTCAAATAAGATGTCAAAGTATCATTCAAATAGTCATTAAATTATATGTTACAATTCAATTAGGATGTCCAAGTATAAAATTATAAAATTCAATTAAGATGTCAAAGTATAAAAGCTTAATATTAAATTACGATGTCAAAGTATAAAAGAATAAAATTCAATTAGCATGTCAATGTATCATTCAAATAGTAGTAGACTGTACTTCGGTGAGTGTGCTCAAGAACTCCACGACCTCATCCCATCGGCCCCCTTCTACCATCAGACATCTAGACGCACTGCTAATTACCATCATTACCTGGTTGCCATTCCACCAATTCGCACCAAGTGCTGCCAAACATCGTTTATAATGCACACATCGAAAGAGTGGAACTGACTACCTGCGTCTGTGTTTCCGAACGCATTCAGCCCGAACTCTTCAAAGTTATAGTGAACTGGCTCCTTCTGGCTAAGCTCACTCCATCGTCGACTTTGCCCTGTCACCTCTGTCCTAGACTAGAGTCAAGAGCAAACCCACTACAAATAAAAATAAAAGAATCTAACACAGTGTTTATAAGGTTCCAAAGAATACAACAATATTGACGTAGAAGCAGTTATCCAAGCTAGTCCAACGGCTTTAGCTTATTGGATTAGCTAAACTGCCTGCTTGCAGGTTGGCGAAGAACATTTAGCTGATTTGGGGAGCTTATCTATAATAATGTTAATCTGCAACCATGTTGTTTGTACTGAGCAGTCATAACGAGAATTTATTTTATTTTATTTCACTTTAATAATATTTTAAATGGAATCATTAAAATAAGTTAAATGAATGACGTTGTTGAAAGTAGCTTGAATTCTCACGAGAACCTTACTTATCAATAATAAAAAGGTATAATTAAATTGGAACCGCCTGAGTCTAATTATATTCAACCTTTATTATCAAAGTGGGTTTCGCAGAAATAAATTCATTCGTAAAACATCAGACGGACTCAACCAAAATATGAAATCGTTCATTTTCTCTCAATGTGTACAAATTGATTTTCATCTTTTGATAGAGACAATTTAATTTTTCTCAATATTGGAAGCAATTGATCAAAATAAAGTGATACAAAGTGTTAATAATAGCCATTTCAAGCTTATCTTTCGTTATATTATTGTGAAATCAAAAACAGATCGTTAACTGATACGGTGTCTGACGAAGCTTACTTCATAGCTTTTGATCAAAGGAAAAATACGTAAATGTATGCAAGTGATACGGTGTCAACGAGCCTTGAAATACAGCGGCCACTATACAAGGTATTCAGCCAAGATTGGATAAACAATGTGTTCTTTCTTTTAATCGCCAATTACTATTATGTCGTGAGAGATTGCATTCTAAACAATTCTGAACACATTTTGATTAAAATATAGGTACTCTCTGTTGGAATACTTTTGATCTAAATATAGAGAAGTATTTAGGTCTTACAAAAAAAGCTTGACAGCGAGGATCAAAAATTAAAAGCTATTGTTACGAGTGTGCCAGACGTCAAAACCCTCAAATCGGTTGAACACCATTATTTTCGTACATACACAACTATAATATTGTACATATCCCTGGTCCTTGCCCCAGGTAGTGTAAGTGTCACACAGCGAGGTGCGAACGGGTTGAAGGGGGAGGGGGTGGTACCGTCACCGCAACATGTAGCAAAGGCTTAAGCGGACAATTTCCATTTGCGACCCTTCGCTATCAGCGACTGGTGGTATTGATTTATGTAATACATTTATATCGCGGTCTTTAGATCACTCTACCGCACTTGTTCTACGAAAATGGCCCTTATTGCTACGACATAAGGCGCTCTTACCACTGATATAAGGTTGACTGTACCTAAGAAGGTAAAGTTCTGATGGGTGTCGGAAGGTACTTACAGTACCTAAGTGAGACATAAGCACTGGTTTCTTGGAAGTTCACCGCAGTTACTTGCAGGTTTTACTCCACAGGAAACAAGTCTTAAAAAGGAAATAATTATGTCTCTTGTAGCGATATCGAAGTGAAACTAACATGTCTTGATTATTGCTCTACCAGAAAAACGAGCAAAATCTAATTTACAATTTTAGAAATTTGAGTAAGCTTTTAACATTAGGTAATCCCTCATCCCAGTTCTGCTGACCCCCTTACAGCATGTCATCCAAAATAAGTAGCTAAGTAGTACAGGCCAATGAAAAAAATCCTCTTGACATAACACAAAAGGAGTTTCTAGTGTACGTAGAATGTGTCCTCAAAAGCTCGTGTAATTAGGCTCACAAGATTTTCACGGTCCGAAGGAAATCAATTTCGTTCTTGTGAGAAAAACTAAATCTAGAAAAGTGATTAAGATTTTCTTGTCTGGTCTGAAAAAGAGCCGCTTTAGTACCGGAAATGAAGGACTTCAGGACCAAAATGACTTGATTAGGTGTCTTCATCAAAGCCGGTTCTTAAATTTATTGCATCATCAATATCTTTTATTAGTCCGCCCCATTAATATAGTCCGTTAGCATGTTGTATACATATCCCAGTTATACAGGGAAACCTCTAATATTAGCCAAACAATACTGCAATACATGTATTCTGTAAGAATGTGAAAAAATATAAAAAAGTAATCTATATTTTAGTGAAGATAAAACCAATTTCTGACTAATTTATTATATTACCAAAATTACGAAAGTTAGTTTATCTGGAACTAATTGCGACGCCCACGAGTTAGCAGCTTCTTATTCGATTATGATGAAACTTAGAGATAAGCTAACCCGCAGGCACAGCCATACATATGTTCTAAGGAGAGAACTATGTACCCACCCACATGCTTGTTCGAGGAATGTACACATTGAAAATGATGGATGAATGCAGGCAAGCAAAGCACATAATTAATTTAATGAGAATATGTGTAGCATGCAGAAAATGACATTAGTCCGCACAAACACAACTGTTAAAATTCAAATTAATATAGTTCCCGCATGTGCACTTATTCCTCCTGCTAATTGTACTCGGAATCGTCGTTCAGATCGCAACGGCGCCATTTGAGCTAGCAGCACAACTATTCCTTAAGTGAATTCCTTATATTTCACGAAGTTTTCATAATAGAACGGAGCTACTGACCCGAAACAGAATGAGGGAGTAATTTCAATCTGCCATACAATCTCTTTGCTGGCTCGATAGAAAACAACGGGTTACAGGATTACAATCTAGATAGAAGAACGTCTCAAATGGATTATTGTGGAGATCTAGAACTCTGGAATGTGACAGATTTCGGTTTGTTATCAAAATTGAGGCCTTGACACGACAAACCCATCCAATGGGAACGCCAAATAAACCCATGAAAACAATGTTTTGGAAATATGTAATTAATCTTCAAATGCTAACAAGCATCTACGAGCAACATGGTCGGCGGGTGAATCACCCAGTTACGTTTGTTAATATAACATTAAACGAAATATAATCCTTTAGTGTCGCGTCGCTTATCTCCGTCCTCTGTATGAACATGGGAACCAATCCAGATGATCGGCTCAATGAGACGCAAATTGCTGCTATTTATATTTATGAACTGTAGGTACCGGTCGGTCTAAAGATTTTATTAAACTTTTTGAATTAGCAATGGCTAGGCTTAGGCTCGTGTGAATACTGAATAGATGAGATAAATCGGAAATTGTACCTCCTGGGTAAAATAAACTAATGACCTAGAGAAACGTGTAGTCGCAATTGAAAAGAAACGTAGGAATAACATCGGATAGCTCATAATATGTTCTACTTTATAAAGCCCGCTTACTACGAAGGTACTTTTAGGAAAATTAATAAACAAACACTAAACATATTTAACCAGTTTTGAAACTCAGTGTTGATAAATGGTATTTTTTGTTACTAGCTTGGTTCGCGTCATATACGCAAACGTATAAAATTTTTTCAAATTTTTTACAATAAAATTTTATTAGCACGGATCATGTGAGATCAAACGCAATATACCTATCTTATTGGACAACATGACCCAGAGATGACATGCTGAGTAGAGGGCAGACGATCGACCGACTCACACATAATATGTATGTAGATACATCTCGCACCCATGACTCGTCATATTAGCACTTATTGTGTAGAAATAAAAGAATGATTGAACCTCTCTTGTGTCGTTCTGTCATCAAAATATTTCGGTTGATAAATATTATAGTAATTGGGTGCTCTTTGATCAAATTTTTAATAGTAAAACGCAGAATAATTTCGCATAAAAAAACGAGCCCTTTTCATGCGCGTGTTCGCGCACTAAAAAAACAAATATGACCTGAATCCTTTAAAAGGCAAATGGATATTCACTTTTTTAGTTTTATGATAACTTTTAAAAGCCGAATCTCTTTGTAGAGTGAGGCAGAGTGAAGTGGCCAGCTCGATGCTGACGCTAATGCTCACGTACTTGTACGTAGAACCTGCGTTCACTAAAAATGTAAAACTATTCGGAGCAGGTTATCCAGTTATCCAATTTGTCGTCGAATCGCAGGAGAGTTTCCTCTATTTTACTTTGGCGCCACAATTTTCAATTTTGTTTGCGCACGGGATCCAAAACGCCAGTTTAAATTTCGTTTTCCGAATAGAATTTACATTTTTTTAAATACGCCCAAGGAAATCTGAGGTGCGAAATCAGGGATTCACTTTAAAATGCTCGAGTGTATTTGGCAAGTGGCTTGGGCCCGCGGCGCGGGGCGAGTGGCAGGGGGAGGCGAGGGGTCGTGCAGACAGGAGGGTGCATGCAGTGGCGCGTGCACGTTTACCGGTAGGTAACGGGCGCCATTGAGGACGCCGCCAACTGTCGCGGCTGGAACGCAAGTGTCGCCTTTTCATTAGATGTTCAGGTTCAAGAACCGTCCGTAAGTTTGATATTTTCCAAGTTTCGATAATGGAGGAGTTGGCATTAATGGATTAGAAAGATAGATCACAAATCAATCAATCAAAAATCAAAATAAACACCTTTAAATTCTTTTAACTCTTTTCTGAACAATAAAAACCTATAAAACTTGATGCGTTTGCCGTCTATTAATATTCTGTCTTCCCAAATACCTTGCGACGTATTACAAAGACGGTCCACCTTTCGACTAAGACTCTTAATTAACTTCAGTATAACCAGACAGGACCAGATTAAAAAATCATCAACAAAGGACAATCTGACAGACAATGGCATAATCCGGCACCATTAGTGTTGTGCCACACTACATCGGTGGCACGATAGCAGCGCCACCTGCCGGCAGGCGGAGACGCAGGGCGAGCTTGCCTGTGTCGACTTAAGCACGAACGAACACGACTTTATCTCAGAACATGGCTAATGACGTTTGTGCACGGATTATGCTTCCCTGTAATACTGTTTATCAGAAAATTCTCGGTGCTCCAGCGAGGGAACGCTGCTTATTGCCTTATTGTAAAACAGTTACTAACAGAAATTGAGATCATAATGCTGCCTTTTACAGTTCTAACGGATTTTGAAATAGCACAATCGTATCATGGAATAACATCTGGGGAACTACCGGTTTTAAATTATACAAGCTTACATCTCTTTTTATTTTATACAAAACGGCCAACTATTTAACTATTACATTATTTGTATACATGTATCTGTATGCAGATGACCTTCAGTTGTACTGTCGGGGGAATGTGGACGAAGTACCTGATGTTATCGAAAAATTAAACGAGGACTTAATAGCTATAAAAGCCTGGTCGGATAGGTTTGGCGTTGCTGTAAACCCCAATAAGTGTCAGGCGATCATCATTGGGAGTCCTCGAAACATCGGTAAAGTGGATAGTGCAACTTTGCCACAATCGTACCTGTTTGACGGTACGATTGTTCCTTTTAGCACTGACGTATTAAAGGACCTGGGCTTGCGCATCGATAGCACCCTTAACTGGCGTACTCAAGTTGCTAGTGTCAGTCAGAAGGTCACTGGAACGTTGCGGACTCTGTATCGTTTAAAAAATGTTTTATCCTCGAACACGAAGGCAATGCTTGTGCAGACATTAATTTTTCCTATTATTGATTATGGTGACGTGTGTTATTATGACCTGAATGCAGATCTCCTCAACAAACTGGACCGTCTTCTAAATTACTGCATTCGATTTGTTTTTAATTTGCGTAAAAATGACCATGTCTCTGCGCATCGCTCAATTTTAAAGTGGTTGCCCATACGCCAGCGCAGAGAGCAAAGGGCATTAACTACCTTGTTTTCATTTCTTGCATCCTCCAATGCTCCTAGTTATCTGGCCCCTCACTTTCAATATATTTGCGCCAACCACAATAAAAATCTTCGCTCTTCACACAACCGTCTTCTTCAATGTCCCACTCATCGGACTGACTTCATTCACTGTTCCTTCTTCGTTCAGTCTATTTCTCTGTGGAATGCGCTCCCTCAAGAAATCAGGATGGCACCCAATCGATTAGCATTCAAAGTGAAAGTTCGCGAGCACATTCGTAAGAAGTTGGCAGTAGTAACGTCACAGCGTTAATGTTCTCCAATTATCTGTTTATGTATATTCGTGTATTTAGTTTATTTACTTTTTTGTGTATATAGTGTGTATGTATTTATAGTTTGTATGTATATCTTTGTATTTCAATAAATATTACCTATCGTAATTCATTCTCAATATTGCACCTACCACTATTTATCTCTGCATCACCCTAAGGTCGACTGGTAGAAAATGCCTAAGGCATTAAGTCCGCCTCTGTACGTTTTTGTGCATGAAGTATTAAATAAATAAATAAATAAATTATTTACATAACGTTACATATTTTATGCGAATGTTTTTGAGAACAGAAAGTTACAGTCACAAACATTGTATAAGCGTCTCGTTGACTCCAGTAGCGCCCCGGGGACCGCAGCTCTCGCGTGTGTCTAAGTAACAGTACTCCAAACAAGACCTACCCCGCGTGTACACACAGCAGCTCCCCCGGGTCGAATCTCCGCACAACCTACCTACCATTCTCCCCTCCGATATGACGGAATATCGCAGATGTACGGGACGCAAATCAAAGATATGATTGTGCTCCGATGACCACTTTGTAAGAAAAAAATTAGTGCTCCATTGCGACCGCTCTGTGTGAGCTTTTTTGCTCGTAACCAATATGACGGATAAGTTCGCAGTCAGATCAACATGGATCATAGAGAACGCGGCGTACGCAGGATTAGTGGGTGGGGGACTGGACGCACTTACGGACGGATACTAATTAGATATTGACGAACCTGACCTCGGACTGGGAAGCAACACAATCCTGCTATCTTTGGAAGATGTCGCAACACATGATGCTCCCAAATCTCTAAAAGAAAATTGGGCATTTCTGGAATGAGTACAGAGGCGAAAATACAGCGGGGCGCGAGTTGAGCCGGCTTCCATTGAGCAACGACTGAAATCCCTAATTAGCAACCACAGTGTCGCTCCTTACAGATCACAGCTCGTGTTTTTGGGTCATGGACTTTTTTCATCTTACTACTATGTTCGAGGTTTTCGTTTTATATCTCGTTCATGAGCTGACAATACATGGCTCTCATCATGTTTAATCTCTGGAAAGGCAAATACTGGTTCAGTTTCTCATAAATACTCATATATTAGGCCCCAAAGCAAAACATAGGTCAGGTCCCAAGGAATAACGCCTTTTTTTAGTTTGACTTCCTAATTAAAACCGAACATGAAACAATAGAAAAAAATAAAATAAAATAAAGGTAATTAAAAAATACTGCTTAGAAAGCGAACTAAAAAGACGTAAACAAGAAGAAAATCATGCTGTGCAGACGGAGGCTACATATTTGCAACTGGCTGACCAAAACCAGACGTAACATCCGAAAAAAAAAAAAAAAAAACCCCACAAAATGGCGCCCAAAGGCCGCCATTTTTTTCTTCTCCAATTTTAATGTAGCCAGTGACACTCCAAGCGTTAAGACGAATCGATTGACGTAAGAATCATCAAAAACTGGGATTTATAATTAATATAAGTCTGAAATCGCCAACCCGCATTGGGCAAGCGTGGTGATCAATGTTCGTGCCTTCTCTGTATGAGAAGAGGCACGAGCCCTGCAGTGGGCAATTACATGCTTGTACTTATTAGTATTAAAATACATTACCCATATTCATAATTCACCTTTAAGCATCCTTTAAATATAAACATTTGTGTTGCGATTACTTATGTGCAATATATTCATCACGTTCCATTTGCTGAGCAAACGTACCTGCAAGACGTATCACATCAGAGATCTGCAGGTAAGCTCCGAGCGACGCGTACAGCCGGACTAACGAACTATTAGCATAACAAAACACTTCGCTTTCCATTCCCGGGCGGGTGCCAGCGGAGAACACGGCGCGCAGTGCACGTCAAGACACGGCGCCATTGTAGCCCAATTGTATTCACGGTAATGGGTGCGGGAATCTGAGCCGCATTGCCTGCGCACAAACGTCGCCGCGCCGCAGATTTATTCGTAGCGCTGTGCCGTGCGCTACCTTATACGTACCGACATCGATAGTTGAGAAGTGTGTGGGTGTACCGTAATAAAGAGCAAATTATGTCACGAAGAATTTAGAATGTTATTGTAATATTATACAGAAGAAAGTTTTATTGTTGTCTAGCACTTCTTGTATGTATGTTAATAACTTAGTAGTAACGACGTCTCCAATAGACGTAAATAAGACGTAGTTAGGACTCGTATAACTTTCATAAAGTAATTGTATATTTAGATCGTACGCAACTCCGTACGTATCAGCTTTAGTTTAATAACGATTAAGTTAGTTTTCGAAATGATATTAATTTTCAAAGGCCAAAACTGAGAAGTAAATACAATCATCTGCTATAAGTAAGTCTATGTTTAATATATCATTGATATTCGGCTGCTCGATGTCTGGCTGTCACAGATACAATGGTGTTGTATCCCTATTGAATGGCACATCCTCCACACATCCTGCAGCTGCATTGTCATCCACAATCACGAGATAGTACGTATCGCTGCTGATCGCGTATTGTTATAATTCCATTAGGGCTGAACAACGATGTGCAGGGGTTGTTAATACGGACTATGAAGCATATCAAATGACATTTACCTTCCGATATTCGCTTAATGACGAGGTATCAAATACCCATTTATTGATATTACTAACAATAATATAGAATAGGTTTCTATTTGATGTTCTAATTTGTACAAATTGGCATTTTAGCGGAATAATTCGCACGCTATAGGAATTTGTTGAATTCCCGAGTGTAATACAATATTCATGCGTGGGTATGTAATTGTTTGTTTGAAAACGATATATTACCAGCTATCTGCATGTATTATATACATTGAACATATTTTGTTTTACATTAGTTGAAAATAAATACATTTTGTAAGCTGTTCAGAAATAATTATCATATTTTGTTCTAACATTACTTGAAAACAAAATAGTTTGAAAGCTTTCAGACACAATAATGTAAAGGTGCAACCAATTTAATATCTGTACGGAAGGTTCCCTCAAGGTCAGGAGTCACTAAATGGCGGACCACGGACCTATTTGTGTTACCTTAATTAAACAGTACGTTTAAATCCACTTGTGTTACTTGAGCACGTAAATCAATAATTTATCCCGCTTTTTGTCTTCACTGCCGTCGATTCGGCAATGGACGAATCATCCCATCATAATCTTCCTTGATATTTTATCTGTGTTTAGATATTCAAATTTATTATTTCATTTTTACAAAGTAATAAATCTTACGGGTCGCGAAGGTCATATTTTGAAAAAAAAAACCCGACTGCAAAGATGTAAACATGAAGAAAATCATGCTGTGCAGCCGGATGTATCCTCAGCGACTGCACAACATGATTTTCTACTTGTTTACATCTTTTCAACCGGGTTTGTTGATTATATTAACTTTTTTAATATTTAGGTACATTTAAACATATACGTGTTATATATTTTTGAAATCGCCTCTTAATAATCTTCATTTTGATACCCCACACGATGTGTTTGGAAGAAAAAATTGTACCCCACAATATGACGCCCAAAATCCTCCATTTTTCTATTTTCCAATTTTAATGCAGCCAGTGACCCTCGCTGGGTTAGGACAAAACGATTGACGTATGAGTCATCAAAATCGGCCAACGCGTTTAGTCTCGGGAACGCCACATAGGAACAAACATACATACTAACAATTTTTCTTTCTTTTTCTTTCTTTTTTCTTTACTTACATACATATATACTTTATCAGTCTGATAAACACATTACCCTCCTTTGGCAGTCGAGTAAAAAACGGACCCTAAATGAATTGGTGTTGTGTGAATGTAATTGGTGACCGCTGCTCTAGGTGGACCGATAAGTTAAGTTAAGGCTGTGGGAATGCGGTGGATGCGAGGCGCAGGACCGATCAGTGTGGCCCCACTAGGGGGAGGTCTATGTCCAACAGTGGACGTTTTTCGGCTGGAATGATGATGATGACGGATAATTAAACCGAGATTTAAAAAATGTATCCTACTAACAGTAATAACAAACAAATGTAATTCTTGCTCTTGCACTCGTTCACAGTACACTCGGCCAGACACAGTCGGCACAGGTAAAGCTACGATTACAGCCACGGCGCGACTCGCCGCTCAGCAGTCAGCTGTGTACTCGCGACTAACTGGCGACCAGTCATGCGGGTTGCCTGTATTTGTGCAGCGAACGTTGCGCACACACGCCACGCTTTTGATACCCGGCGGAAAACGAAACAGTGGCTATTGACAAAAGAACTACATTTGGAAGCGGTATTGTGATTTCGTTTCGTGTCTAGCTAGCGACGGAGGGTCAGGCGAGCCCTGGGTTTAGACGGCAGTTATTTTTATGTTAAGCAAATACTTCTTGTTGACATTCAAATCACTTGTATGTATAATCACAGTATGATCTATCATCATCATTTCAGCCAAAAGTTGTCCACTGCTGGACATAGGCCTCCCCCAGGCGTCGCTACATTGACCGATCCCGTGCGTCTCGCATCCAGCGCCTTCCCGCAACCTTAACCAGGTCATCGGTCCACCTAGTGGGAGGCCTTCCAACATATCATCTTCCGGTTCGCGGTCGTCATTCCAGAACTTTTCGGCCCCATCGGCCATCCGTTCTGTGAGCAATGTGCCCTGCCCACTGCCATTTAAGTTTGGCAATTCTTCGGGCTATGTCGGTAACTTTGGTTCTCCTGCGGATATCATCATTTCTGACGTGATCACGCAAGGAAATTCCGAGCATAGCCCTCTCCATTGCCCTTTGGGTGACTTTAAGCTTTCTGATAAGGCCCATTGTGAGCGACCACGTCTCGGTCCTATAGGTGATCACTGGCAACACACACTGGTCATAGACTTTTGTCTTAAGACATTGCGGTAAATTGGACGAGAAGATACCACGCAACTTCCCGAACGCCGCCCAGCCGATTCGGATTCGACGGTTGACCTCTTTCTCTACGATCTATACGAAAAATATTAACTGCTCATAATATTGTCCCTCATCTAAAAGAACTTACTTTACTTGCTTGTGACTAGTACCTCCGCTACTTTAAAACATTTCTTGACATAGAGCCTTATATGATATATCATAATCAGTATACTAAGGAACGTATCTACAGAATGTACAAATCAGAAAACTTATTAAAACAAATCACTTTATGCAAATCAAACATTCACAAAAGCAGTTCAATCACTAACAAAACCGATTGAGACAGCTTACAAATGTGCCACTCTTCCTCTCTACATGTATCAGCAGTGAGATAAGATTCCAGCTATCACGGGGACCTGCCGCAAGGGGAGGGTGAGGAGGTGCAGTGACGTCACCTGTCTAAGCGACAAGACAAACGGCGCGGCCGCCTCACTGCGCGCCGCTGACGCGAGGTTATGCGCCGCCAGAGCCACGCTGATACGGGTACGGTACGGGAGAGTAGCAGGGCTTCCGTGTATATTCTGAAAATCATAAACGGCATAACAGAAGATGAAGGGTTTGTTTCTAGGTTATGCAAGTAATGACGCGAGGAGAACGTCATAAGATACATTACCTACATACTCGTATTTGCGTCTGAGAACCGTCTTTGATAATTTTTTGTTATTACAGATTTGTTATTAGCAGAGTTTCAGGAGCAGTTTGAGAATCAAATCTAAATTCCATTCTAAAAGATAAAAGAAAAGCACATAAACGTAATTTACAGGAACAATAAACAAAAAATGTTGTTAACTTTTTTTTTCTTTCTTATCAGAAAGTAGTTACGTCACACTCACAGTGCTCTTTCAATTAATGTTTGTTTGTGTTTACACGGTTTACTCACCTGCAATAGAAGGAACATCTTATAAACACGACATTCCGCACATTCTCGCTGAAATTGCATTTCTTAACTCAACAAAACACACGTGAGAGATCGCGCCATTTCCAACCGCATATAAATTGAAAATTGTTACCTTCGAGTTGCGTTGTAGTCGCGTGCTTGTTGTGATGTAACAGGACGATGACACATGGTTTAACACAACACAACCTTTATTTATTGTGTATGAATTCCATTCACAAACTACCCCTTGATTCATAAAGTTGTGCGTTTAGCGAAGCGTCAGCAACCGCTTGCGCGTATGTTTCAAGCTCGTGAAGAATAGCGCCAGTTTAAACTACATAAATTCAAATTGTTACCTCGCCGCCGCCGCCGCGCTGCAGCTGGAGCGCGTGCGCGTGCAAGCGACAGTTTCGCGGCGATACATTACGACTGTGACAGATAGTTTAGCTGGTGTCCGCTGTTGATTTATTTTATTTGGTGTTTAGTGCGAGTGTAACTACGTGTCCGAGCCGCGCACCTCGCCTCGCCGTGTGTTTCTAGTTAAGCTCGCGCAGTCAGGCGAGGCGACTGAAAAATTGCACAATTTTATATAACGTAGGTTCAAAAGGTTGTTTTGTGCAGCGATAGATAGAACGGTGTGAATGTAATCTGTGGCCGGTGATTTATTGTAGCGAGCGTTTTATCTGAGATATGAAAGTTAGCACATTTTTTGTACTTCACGCTCGTATAAATCAAATAATTGCATGACTCCTAGTCATTTCCAATACACACGTCAGTGTTAAGGGATCAAGTACGTTTAAGAGTATCGCCGCAATTGAGGATTATTATATTAACTTTTTTGGATCGATTTTTTAGTGAATTTCACTATTTGATTACATAATTATATGTATGCACACCCCACAATAACTTTTTGACTTGTTAAAAAGAACGTGGACGGTCATTCCTCAAAGCGATTTTGATAAACTGATTTTAAGCATGCAAAATCGCTGTGAATGTGTGATTCGTGTCAATGGTGGAAACACAGATATTTTTATCTGTATAATAAAAAATAAATATAAATATGTTGTTGCCATTTTATTGACGACATTAACTGCCTACAATTTTTACAAAATATAGCAATAAGTTGTTAACTTAAACTTACGAATTAAAGTAAGAAGACAGTCTAGAAGAATAGATTTAGTAAATATTAATTGGATAATTTTATATAGTTAAAAATGTACTTGATCCCGAGACACTTCTGATATGTGTAGTACAAAAAACTCATAGTACAATGATGCACATTGCACAAGTCTTGCATCCTTGCTACGACGTAGACGAGCGCTACGCGAGCTACTACGGCGTAGCACCTAACCGCTACGCGTAGTCTTGAACCTCGCCTTTATATAATGAACCTCTAATTATCCTATTAAACATTTGAAGGTAACTGATAAGTTATAAAGGGTCTTTCAACAAGGACGGGTCGATGTTAAAATTGAATAAAACAAGATGTGTGTGAGATATTAACGAAATTTATTTTTTATTTAAAAGGCCCATTTATGCCATTATGGATGGAATATGACATCGTTCAAATGTCCGCCGCGGCTTCGTATGGTGGCACGAATCCGAGAATCCAATTTTTAATGACTCTGCTGCATAGATCGAGCGAGTGCTACAGATCAATGATAAACAATTTCTTTTGGCTTGAATTGAACAATATGGACGTGAACGACATGTGGTTCCAGCAAGATGGCGCTACTTGCCACACAGCGAACATCACAATCGACATTCTGCATGAACGGTTTGAGGGTAGAGTTAGAGTTCCACTAGACTTTTTCTTGTGTGGTTTTCTGAAGTCGCAGGTCTATGCCAATAAACCACATTCGACCGTTGCCCTGAAAGTCAACATAACGCAGGCCATCGCTCGGATTCAGCCGGATCTATGCAGCAGAGTCATTAAAAATTGGACCTCTCGGATTCGTGCCACCATACGAAGCCGCGGCGGACATTTGAACGATGCCATATTCCATCCATAATGGCATAAATGGGCTTTTTAAATAAAAAATAAATTTCGTTAATATCTCACACACATCTTGTTTTATTCAATTTTACCATCGACCCGTCCTTGTTGAAAGACCCTTTAGTATTGTAAGCGATGAGCTTTTCTTTCATACATTGTAACTACTAATTTGTGACATATCTTATAGTCACAGATATATTTGCGCAATAGGCCCTAAAATCAGCGGAAGGCAAAGTGTAAATATGATGCGAACAGATCCCCTGGTGCGCGCTGGTGAAGAGAAACAAAGCGCAGTTATAAATAGTGGCGCCGAGCGCAGCGGGTGAGGTTTGTGGAGCGACGGCTTTAGAAACTACTGCACTATTTTGTAGATAGGTGTCAAATGAAATAACTATCCAAATAGAACATTTCTGGGTGTTATTTTATCGCCTCAAAGTGGACTGCACATTAACATAACTAGGTCAGACAAATATCGCCGTTACTCAATATTTTAATACCAATGACGCAAAAAGTCGAAGGATTTTTCAAAGAAAAACACAGTCCAATTTTTCCATTTGTTACATTTACATAGCATCTATATTCTTGGAAATCTGTCTGGCATTTATATTAAACTTTATATGTATAGGTGTTTGTGGTCAGATAACTAACAAAGTTATCAAAGCGCAAGTGGCAGCCCTAGGCGTTGGTCGCGTGCCGCCCCGGTAATCTGAGTCGGCAGAGTGCGCGCGTGATCGACCGCGCTTCATCACCGCAGATACATCGCGCGCCTGCTTCACGAACATTGCCCAGTGCCCCCAACACAGCCTGCAGTGTATGCCAAACTTTGGCTTCAACAACTCACTTCTGCGTCTTTATGTAAAACTATTGGTTTAGCTTCAGTATTTATTGCAGCAGTTCGTGTTTACTTAGCACTTGGCTGAAGTTTTAATGTTACTTTTATTTTTTCACTTTTCCATTACAAACTGAATTTGCATAAAGTGCTATATTTATACTGAAAGCTTTTAGGTACCTGCACTATTATTCATGAATGCTTGTGTTATTTATAATATAACTCAATAGTTTATTAAAGTAATTAATGCATGCAGTTTCTGTAAAAGCGCTTCCTGCAAACATAGTTTTAATAAGCAATGTTAAAGCCATTTTGGTTCTCAGTTATTTAATTGTAATTTTACTTAACTGAGTCTTAGAATAATAATAATAATAATAATAATGGTCTGTGGCCTGACCTGTCAAGTGTGACACATAAAATTTTCTCCCTGAATTTTCCAATTTAAACTAATACAATATTAATATATAATCATACAATAGAAAAATGACTAAACACACTAAAACAACGACAAAAAAAAAGATAATGCCTAACTACAATAGTTACAAAATAAACCAAAAAAAAAAAAACATAAAAAATGATTTGACAAGATGAAACAATAAAAATATGTTCACACGAAGCCAGGCCCGTGACAAGAACACACGCCCAACATCTTCGGGTTCGTCGCTCAGCTCCGCCTCGCAGTCGCCGGGACCATCTACAATCGTGAGTCAAGCGATCCCGGACGCTGTAGTTGCGTCGAGCTCGAGCGACGAATACTTCTCTCCGCCGACGACACCACCACCACCTGCGCGTCGACGGGGAGGACGCCGGCCGCCGGACAGCTTGGGACCTCGAGGCCCATCGGCCTCTGACAGGGTCCCCGCTCCCGGTGGAAGTGTGCAGCGCATGCGATGGACGCAATCGATCAACGAAAATGTCATGCGCGCATACTTTGGGGCTACAGAGGGGGGAATTAACCTGACTGCGTACCGTGGTCGGATGCTCTCTCTGTTTCAGGTGCTTGAGCCAGCTGTCAACGTTTCGGCCCAACGTCTGTCGGATCAGGTGCGGGTCATCCAACGTAACCGTATGTTGGATGATGCCGTACTTGATAGACTGCGCAATGAATCACGGAATAGCCGTGTCTCGCCTGCCTTACCACCGGCCGCGGTGCAACTGCAACCCAGTGCTTCACCGCGACCCGATCATGATGGTGAGGATGACGACGACAGGGCTATGTCTGTGAGTACCCAATGCAATGTACGTTTAAGGAGCGCTTTGGAATGTGCATTCAGCGAGTATCGTTCCACACCGCCTGAGCTTAGACCTCGACTACCTCGTCTGCCCATGCATAAGAAAAATAGGGCGCTGGTGTGTGCTCTTGACTCGCAGCTATCAAATGTTTTTGATAGCAGCAAAGACCTTGCCGATACCCACTCAATACTGTACTGTGCGGCTGCTGCGGCATGTCGTGTAGCTAACGTCAAATTCCCAAAAAGTGACAGAACTACACGACCAGCTGTACCAGCCTGGCAGTCCAGGATTGAGCGTCGTATCGGTGAGGCTAGAGCACTCATCGGCAAGCTTATCTGCTTCAGGGATGGCAACACTCGCCCTAGAGTGATGCGCTTTGTGAGGCGGGCTTTCTCGGGGACTGATATCAGTTCTCGAGATTATCTGTCCCGCGTCATAGAGCGTATCGACTTCCTGAAGCAGAAGATCTATGCATGGGCAAACCGTATTCGTCGGTACAAGCAGCGAGTGGAGCGATACATGCAGAATCGTACATTCCAGAACAACGAAAGGTGGGTTTATAGGGATTGGGAGCGACCCAACCAAGGTGTGACTGATACACGCCTACCAGATGATGACGCCATGTATTCGTTCTGGCGCAATATCTGGTCGGTGCCTGTCAGTCACACCGAGGGTGATTGGACTCGGGAGGTCGAACAAGCGTGCGATCCGATACCACAAATGGGGGCAATTACCATCAGCCCCCAAGATGTAGCTCGTGCAGTCCGTCCGTTGCCTAACTGGAAATCGCCAGGGCCGGACGGACTGCACAACTTTTGGATAAAATGGTTCCAAAGGTCGCACGCTCGTTTGGCAACTCAGTTCCAGTCTGCCTTAGAGTCAGGATCGCTGCCCCAGTTCCTAACTACAGGAATAACCCACCTGCTCCACAAATCAGGTAGTACTGCGGAACCTAAAAATTATAGACCGATAACATGTTTACCGACGGTCTATAAAGTTTTTACATCCATTCTGAGAGCTAAAATTAATCAACATATTGATACGAATTCAATCATGTCTGCTTCTCAGAATGGATGTAGGAACGGGTCCCGCGGTACTAAGGAGCTGCTCCTTATAGACATTGCTATTAGCCAGCAGGTTCGCCGTTCCCGAAGGGATCTGGTGACATGTTGGATAGACTACAAGAAGGCCTATGACTCAGTGCCACATACATGGCTCATGAGGGTGCTGGAGTTGTATAAAATTGATGCAACTCTGCGCACCTTCCTGATGTCGTGTATGGGGCAGTGGAGGACGGTCCTTCGCTATCCAGGATGTCGACAGATTCAAGAGGACAGCGAACCTATAAGGATCGAGCGTGGAATATTTCAGGGCGATAGTCTGAGTCCACTGTGGTTTTGTTTAGCCCTGAACCCTCTTAGTACACTGCTGGAGGGTTCGGGCCTGGGCTATCGGTTGAGAAGAGGAGGTCAGGTCATATCTCACCTCCTTTACATGGATGATCTCAAGCTCTTTGCCCCCAACAACTTGCAACTGATGAAGCTACTGAAAGTTACAGAAACCTTTAGTGACGCCATCAGGATGGAATTTGGTGTGGACAAATGTGCTGTCATGCATGTAAAGCGTGGGGAGATTATGGAATCCGTGGGAATACAACTCTCGGATTCCATACACCTTCGATCCCTTTCCTCAACCGAAACTTACAAGTATTTGGGTATGTCGGAAGCATTAGGCATCAATGTAACTGACGTGAAACAGTCGTTGAAGGAACGCTTCTTTGGCCGCCTGAAAAAAGTACTAAATAGTCTTTTATCAGGCGGGAACAAGGTGCGCGCCTTCAACGGCTGGGTCATGCCGGTCTTGATGTATTCTTTCGGCATACTCAAATGGACTCAGACAGAACTTGACGCCCTGGATAGGAGAGTCCGCACATTGCTTACCGCAAATCGTATGCATCACCCACGGTCATCGGTTATGAGACTGTATATCCCTCGGAAGTGCGGGGGTCGTGGCTTTTTAAATGCTAAGACCCTGCACAACCGCGAGGTATGCAGTCTTAGGGAATATTTCCAGGCAGCTGACGTGGGTATGCATCGAGATGTGGTAGCGGTGGATAAGGGCCTTACCCCGCTCTCCTTGGCTAACGAGAACTGGCGCAAACCTATAGTATTAGATACTAATGACCGCAGGGAGGTATGGCAGAGCAAGGAGCTTCACGGACGCTTCTACCGGGTCCTACATGGGCCTGATGTAGATCTTTTAGCGTCCGTGGCCTGGCTGCGATTTGGTGACCTTTTCGGGGAAACCGAAGGTTTTGTCTTTGCGATTATGGACGAAGTTATGATGACGAACAACTACCGGAAATATATTGTGAAAGACGGCACGGTTGACATCTGTCGGGCATGTCACCGGCCGGGGGAATCCATCCGTCACATTATCTCCGGTTGTTCTAGTCTAGCTAACGGAGACTATTTGCATAGACACAACCTTGTAGCCAGGATTATCCATCAGCAACTTGCTCTGAAATACAATCTTGTTGAATCGGAAGTGCCTTACTATAAGTATGAGCCCGACCCAGTTCTCGAAAATGGCAATGTCACGTTGTATTGGGATCGGTCTATCATCACTGACAGGACTATTGTTGCCAATAAGCCTGACATAGTGGTGATAGACCGACTAGAGCGTCGCGCAATGATTGTTGATATAGCGGTTCCCCATGACGAGAACCTCGTGAAGGCTGAGAGAGATAAGAAAAGCAAATATCTTGATCTGGCTCGCGAGGTTGTCGACATGTGGGATGTGAATACAGCAGTCATTGTGCCGATAGTCGTTACGGCCAATGGCATAATAGCCAAGAGCCTCGACGAACATCTGAGGAGGCTCTCGTTGGGCAGCTGGATCAAGGGCTTGATCCAGAAAGCGGTACTCCTGGACACGGCGCGTATCGTTAGGAGGTTCCTCTCTCAGGAGCCCTGACCACCGGTAGCTTGGACCCTGTTCCCGATACCGGTGGGCTACTATTTTTGTATTTTTAAATGTTTTTTTATTTAATTTTTTTATAGAATAATATTTAAAAATGTAAAGATATGTAAATAAAATAAATAAATGGAATAATAATAATAAATATATATATATATATAAAAAATATATATATATATATATATTATATATATAAATATATATATCTGAAAAAAGTACTAAATAGTCTTTTATCAGGCGGGAACAAGGTGCGCGTCTTCAACGGCTGGGTCATGCCGGTCTTGATGTATTCTTTCGGCATACTCAAATGGACTCAGACAGAACTTGACGCCCTGGATAGGAGAGTCCGCACATTGCTTACCGCAAATCGTATGCATCACCCACGGTCATCGGTTATGAGACTGTATATCCCTCGGAAGTGCGGGGGTCGTGGCTTTTTAAATGCTAAGACCCTGCACAACCGCGAGGTATGCAGTCTTAGGGAATATTTCCAGGCAGCTGACGTGGGTATGCATCGAGATGTGGTAGCGGTGGATAAGGGCCTTACCCCGCTCTCCTTGGCTAACGAGAACTGGCGCAAACCTATAGTATTAGATACTAATGACCGCAGGGAGGTATGGCAAAGCAAGGAGCTTCACGGACGCTTCTACCGGGTCCTACATGGGCCTGATGTAGATCTTTTAGCGTCCGTGGCCTGGCTGCAATTTGGTGACCTTTTCGGGGAAACCGAAGGTTTTGTCTTTGCGATTATGGACGAAGTTATGATGACGAACAACTACCGGAAATATATTGTGAAAGACGGCACGGTTGACATCTGTCGGGCATGTCACCGGCCGGGGGAATCCATCCGTCACATTATCTCCGGTTGTTCTAGTCTAGCTAACGGAGACTATTTGCATAGACACAACCTTGTAGCCAGGATTATCCATCAGCAACTTGCTCTGAAATACAATCTTGTTGAATCGGAAGTGCCTTACTATAAGTATGAGTCCGACCCAGTTCTCGAAAATGGCAATGTCACGTTGTATTGGGATCGGTCTATCATCACTGACAGGACTATTGTTGCCAATAAGCCTGACATAGTGGTGATAGACCGACTAGAGCGTCGCGCAATGATTGTTGATATAGCGGTTCCCCATGACGAGAACCTCGTGAAGGCTGAGAGAGATAAGAAAAGCAAATATCTTGATCTGGCTCGCGAGGTTGTCGACATGTGGGATGTGAATACAGCAGTCATTGTGCCGATAGTCGTTACGGCCAATGGCATAATAGCCAAGAGCCTCGACGAACATCTGAGGAGGCTCTCGTTGGGCAGCTGGATCAAGGGCTTGATCCAGAAAGCGGTACTCCTGGACACGGCGCGTATCGTTAGGAGGTTCCTCTCTCAGGAGCCCTGACCACCGGTAGCTTGGACCCTGTTCCCGATACCGGTGGGCTACTATTTTTGTATTTTTAAATGTTTTTTTATTTAATTTTCTTATAGAATAATATTTAAAAATGTAAAGATATGTAAATAAAATAAATAAATGGAATAATAATAATAATAAATATTTTATTTCTTTCAAAAAGGACAATAAATAAATCAATGCAACACAATGGTAATGGTAAATAATTGTACAGTGGGGCAATTATAAATAACACACTGATTCCCAAACTGAGACTAGCTCGTATTTCGGGATTCGGCGGTTCTCCGCTCTCATGTCATTATAACATCAATCTGTGTGCAATATTGATTTCACTTACATTAAATTTATTTATTTATCTATATATTATATTTTATTCACTGAGATGTATTTTACTTAACAATTAATATGAGTTTTTCTGTTTCTTCATAATTCAAAGACTTAAGCCAATTAGTTAATTTATTTTTCAAGTTATATTTATTAAGTTTATACAGTGAGATTATACTATTAATTTTGTTATAAACTCTAGAACTCAATGCGTCATATTGACGTAATGCGAAACTGGTCCTGCATTGTACAGGAGAACAAACAAGTGCTCCGCGTCTTTTTTGTAAAATCCGGTTACTAAGGGGAAGTTGTGAATGTCTCCGAAGTATGGTACGGAGGACAAATAACTGTCTACCGGTTAATAATTGACATTCCCTATATAGGTCCGCAGTCGAGTAGTAATCATCCTAATAGGTAATCAACAACTTTAGCAGACAAAGACAAACAAAAGCCTCTAAACCTTCAACTTGCTTACCTCCTGGTGGAGTATAATAAAACACCATAACATCGGTTTATGTCCTGATCCAATCCATTGATAATGGTAAAAGATTGTGACGTCACAGTTCGAGGGGGCAAACACGAGCATAAAGAAAACGTAATGTCCACATAACGGGGATGGGCAGGTAAACTGAATCGGAAAGGTAAATTAGGTAAGAAAGTGATTTGCCATTTACTCATCGAAGCTTTGTATAGTATACTAGCTGTTCCCCACGACTTCGCTCCCGTGGGCCACCCCACCCGTTTTCGGGATTAAAAAATAGCCTATGTTACTCAGGAATAACGTAGCTTTCTATTGGTGAAAGATTAGTTTAAAATCGGTGCAGTAGTTTCGGAGCCTATTCGGTACAAACAAACAAAAAAATCTTTTCTCTTTATAATATTATAGTATAGAAGTATAGATAATAGGTTCTGATTACGGCACTGTCTACCAGATAAATAAAAGTGAAATTGTATGTGCCAGGAAAGTTAGGCCAATATATAACTTTGTGTAAGCAAAAAGTTGTTATGGTTGTAAAAGTTACAAGTTAATATACCTAGAGTTCAGAATATTGAGACATGTTTTTTGGAAGTAAGTAATGATTTCAAGAATAATCCCGTTGTGATAAAGTAAAGAATGTAAATCATGACCAGAAGACTGCTAGCTAGGTGTGACCTGGAGATCGACACTGTCTCGAACACCTTCTCTACATAATAATTTAAAATCAAAATATTCAAGCGATACAAGCGATATGAATACATCAGTGGTACTTTATTAAAAGTTGCTCATTATTGACACGTTCAACTATAATATACTCGTACGTGGGTCACATTGAAAGTTTTTAGATTAGGCCAGTAAGAAAAACAGTCTATGAAAAATTTATTTTAATTTTAGATTAGGAACTCTTTGTGAATCTGTAAATATGTAATGAACTTTCATTTGTTGTTACAAATTGGCGGCGATTTCAAAAGTGTCTGTCGTGCGTCGAAATGGATTTGACCAGAGACAATTTTCGTTCAATGATTTATAACGACTCGTTGCGGTCTTACACAACAACAATGTTATGATAGACATCGATTGGCGTTTTATATTTTCCGTGCTACAGTTTACAACTGGTTTAATGAGTTTAAACGTGGTCGAAGCAACCACACTGATGGTTCGCCCTTATACGGCGACTACTGAAGATAACGCGAGTGCTGTGCAGCTAATGATAGAGGCTGATAGAAGGCTGACTTATCAACAGATTCGGGCAAGCGTAGGGATTGGTATGAATCAAGTACAAAAACTCTTACATGAACATTTAGGCAACAGAAAGCTTTGTACTAGATAGATACCTCATAATTTGATGCAAGATCTAAAACACCGTCGTTTGGATTGGTGCCGCTCAATGCTTGAAAATTACAACGGAAGTGACTCGAATGCTGTATCACAGGTGACGAAAGCTGAATAAATTGTTACGAACCCAAAATCTAAAGACTGTCTGCCCATGGATGTTTACTTTCGAAGATTTTCCGACCAAGAAAAGAAGAGCAGAAGTCAAGGGAAAAACATGATTTCCTCATTTTTTGGATGGACTGGTAATTTCGCAACAATTGTGTTAGAAACTAAGAGGACTATTACTGCAGATTGGTATGACAGTCATTGTTACTCAGTTTTCTTGAAAAATGTGATACAGCAGCGCCCAAGAAGCAGGATCCTCCTCCACCACTACAACGCTCCAGCTCACTCCGCCAGATGGCGGCGGTCGAATATTTGTCAATGGAAGGTGTGGAGTTAATGTGTGGAGTTAGTGTGTCATCCTCCTTACAGTCCCGACCTGGCACCTTGGGACTTTTATTTATTTGATAAAATAAAGAATTAACTTAAACTTTCCGGGAATATAACGTATTTTCGTCACGCCGCTATCCGACCTTCGGATAAATTCAGGGTTTCATTTTATAAAAATTAGTGTATACCTAGATACTGTAAAAAGGCCATAAATTTCAAATCAATTGGTATTCAATATAAGAAATTTCTATACGGCTTGAAAAATCCTAAACCACGTCCCTTGTAGAACAAAAAAATATCGTATTGTTTTTCAGAGGTATCCCTGTGAAGAGCCGAGAGGACGTTATTGTGTGCCAGCCCCTTAACCTTCTCGTGTTATTTACTGCTTGCTTACGACCCCCAGTAAAGTAAACGTCTAGAAACATGATCGATTCTCCACTCAACAATACTATAACAAATATTAGTGTTTGTGTTTGTTGCAGCGAAATTAATGTGAGTGTCAGACACACAGATAATAACGAAAACAAACATTTATGTTTACAAGTACAATTCTCATAATTAACACAAGTTTGTGTAATTCAAATCTCTTGTGTCTTATGTATCTCGCTAAAGACTGAGTCCACAGACCCTTAATTGCACTTGTTTTCACTGCAAGATTTCGGTCTGCCCTTTAGATGTCCACGTGAAATGGTTTGTTACAACTGCTACCGTGACCTTCGCCGGATTATCTGTCCATTCCATTTGTATTTGTCTAACATTTACAAGTCTATAAGTGTATTTTTTTTCCGAAATATTACATTTTTGACAAATAGTGCCATGCCTAGTCATTGACACTGTTATTCTAACTCTTTCGGCTTTGTCGTGTTGTAAGCTCATAAACTACATCGTGTTACAAACTTTTCTTTGTGTACCTATGTATGTACAAAACAGCTCTTAGACTCGTGAAACTCATATCAAACGCTATAAAAGCTAAGATAAGCCCAAAGTTTTATAATAGCACTAATGTTGCGGAGAAAGTTTCAATAGTGCTTTATGTTGTCACTAGAAAGGGTTTTACCTAGATATCTTTAGAAATAAATCATGTTATGAAAAGTATTCTGTCCTCGAGCAACTTCGACACATTTTCGCCAAATCCTAAGATTCTATTTCCATCACAATATTCTGTTATATTTATTAGATTTGATGGAGCGGTAAATAACAAGAAAGATTCTTAACGTTACCATTTTCTGATTTGGTAGATTTTTCATTATTCCAATGCGCCTGACAGTTTCTTGGTTTCTAGCCTACCGCAGGCCAGTGCCACATACAAGCCGAGCCTAGCATCTCTCACACGCGTGAGTAATGGCGGCGACGTGTCAGCGAGCACTCCGACACTTTCACGCAAATGGCCGCCACGCCGCTAACACGCTACTAACACGCGGGTACCACGCCGCGAGCACGCTGCATGCCCGCACGCTCCACTTGTGACTAATTCACTTTTTGCGTGTACCTACTGGGATAGGGCACAGTGTGTAGGTTGATTTGCACACCACGTTTCGCTACAGGCTGCTAAAGTAATTGAATATAGTCATTTATCATGCTGCACTGGTTTTGTTTCAACTCTTTATCGTAATTGGATTATATTTCAATTAATTCTCACCAGCATTTTCATTCGAACGGACAAGAGTATTAGAAAAATCTTTTAAATCTGCAAAAACGGTTAGTGACCGGTACTCGGTAGCATGGAAGCAATTCCTTTTCGTTTACGTGGGAATTAAAGTCTATTAATTTTTGCACATCCTTTTCAACTGTTTTCCTTTAAGTAAACCACTGGCTATCGTCGATATCATAAAATGAGTTGTTTGCTTCTTAACTATGTATTTACTGGAATGTGATTATTGCCGTAATTCATACGCACATATCACGCATACATACTACTTACTCACTTACAAGTACACTGTGTTCTTGTGTACTTTTGTACTTATTCGACTTTGACTATTATGTGTGTTCTCAATTATAGTGAGCCACGTTTAGAGAGTCGAATCAGTATTAAATAAAAGACTCATGCAAAGTTTAAGCATGTAGTTTTGTAAGCTTACCGAAGGTAAACCTTAGTTTTGGCAATAAAGATGTGAGTTATCGTGTTGTATTTCTTAACAAAAAAGTAGGCCATAGAGCTAATAAAGCGACTCAGTATACGAAGAGTACGTATAAAGTTCTATGTTTTTATTTACAAGAGCTGATAATATTAATAACTTAATAAATTGAATATTAATAACAGAAAATTAAACCTTAAACTCATAACACCAACGAACCAGCAATAATATTCATTAAAATTATCGCTATACTAATAAATAAAAAAACACAACATGCCGGGAATTTTATTACACTTTTAATTTAACTGTTTCAGGAACTAAAAACTGGCATCGTGCGACATTTCTCACATTAAGATAAGTGAGTGAATGCAACAGTTATGTAGCTCACAGTTCACGAACTCATAAATATGAACGGTTCGCGTGTCTGTCATTCACTCACTCACTCACACATACTAACCTATATACCAGGGCTCGCTCTCGTTACGCAGCAGTTCCAAGTTAATCACTTTCTATTTATTGTTGGAGGTCGTATGTTATTGTAACTGTTGACTGAAATAGTAATAAAACAATGTCTATAAACAACGAGAACAAAGAGATGAAGTTTCCTAACTACAAGTACAAAGGACCTAGGCCTTATTGCATAATGAAATCGGCAAGGCAAAGGGCAAAGAGTTTGAAAAATCAACCAATCACATAGACGGAAATCTATATCGCGTCTTTCACCTCGCATGTGATTGGTCGATTTTTCATACTCTTTGTCCTTTGTCTTGCCGAATTCAATACGAAAAAAAGCTGCAAGGCATTCTTGAACTTCGTACTCCAGTGTCAGAGCCAATCCTTACACAAAAAATAACTGCTTCTGAGCTCCAGCAATGGACATACTCATCATCTTATTCAAGTCTTGTTCAAAAACCCTTACTTAGTGAGTCTTCATTAAAACTAAATAATTAAGTTAGGTACTGTTCTTTGTAGCCCAAAGCCAGAGCTAACCCATTTAGGCCTAGTGTAGATAATAATTTGTTAGCAAGACCGACAGCCTATTAGAAGTCGGTTCAGATAAAATATTGACTCTAGCACTTACTAAATTAGTTGGTTGTTAGGTAGATCTTTTGTATGATTATCATTCCAACTGAAAGGTGTTCATAACTGGACATAGGTCTTCCGCCTAGCATTGCCTCGTTGATATGTTCTTCTCGCAAGTTCTGTCATTCTATGTTTAAGTCAATAATATTCATAACTGGCTCTTGTGAATTGTCTACAAAACGCAGAGAGAACCAAATAAGATCCTATAAATATTTATGGTACAGTCTTCATAAGAGAGCGTGTATGCACGTGCCTAGGCCGGCTGTCGTCTTACCATTCCACGTCGCCACGTCTTCATAGGAACGTCGCCACACGTCGTCGTATGCTGACAGGGTTCCACCTGCTATCGTCTGTGGACGACAAATTGCCGAATATCTTTCGGATACGCACGCACACGTATGGTTTTAGAGATCCTTCGGTCGATGTGAATGGTATTTCTTTTGCTGTAGCTAAAACAGACCTAGCGGTTATGATGTACCAAGTACGTAGTAATTATGATATTGATAATAGAAGCGTAGATAATCAATGTGATGTATGTAAGAAGAACACTTACTGCGCTGGCCTCAAATACATTGAGACCAGTGTAGGAAGATGCTGAATTCCTCAAAATCATCATCCATAGTCCGAATTCGCAGACAGCTGAGCAAAGGCTTCTCTTTTCTCGTGACAATCTAAACACTTCTGAACCAGCGTCATCGAGGTTCTGTACCCGATGGAAAATGACTTCTGCCCGTCTTTGTCGCCGGTCAACCATTCTGTTCTTCTTAAAATCCCAGTTGTAATAATAACTTAGTTAGTTTATAACAAACAAAGCAAATAGGTGTACTATAATGAAGTGGGTTAGTAAACCACTATCATAGCTTATAGCGCCGCATACAGCGGCTTCAGACGCAGGATGTTGGCACAGTCTGGCACAATGTTGTGGTCGCCGGCGTCACGTTCACTTATGGTTCCAACCACGTGCACTGCCGATACCTACACAAAGGTGTAAACATCCTAGACGCTTCCTAAGTACACACCGTCTCACAGATATCCTGGTGTTACTGGAATAGTTACACGTGCCGGTGATGAAGCCCTTCGTTTTGACGCCGATATTACGATGTTTATCTTTATTTATGAACCCTTCAATAAACATCTGTTGCCGTAATAACAATAGACAGGTCATATTGCTGCTTTATCTAAGATTTTATTTTGTATTCAAGGAATATGATCTACAAAAATACTTAGCTCCTCCCTTTTATTGATAACAACTTAAAATCTATGTACTTAAAAGTATTGTAATATAGTTTTAAGTAAGTAAACCTATACTAAAAAAAAAAAATTGTCGTAATGCTAAGTACAACAATGGCACATTATTATAATATCGGTACATAAATCGAATTATATTTTCTCTATGCCTGCGTGGATTTATATTTATTTTGCTAAATAAAGAACATAGTAAGTGACTATTAGGATTGGTTTGACTCAACTTTCCTCAAGCTTTTCCAGCCTTCTTTTATTTACTTCATGGCAACTACGCACGAATACATTCGGTCCTCTCAACAAATACTACCCCTAGTCTGTTACAAAACGTTACATCTCTGTGCGTGAGTGAGCCGAGTGTGCCCGAGCGTAGCCGATCTCACCGGAGCTGCCAGAACAATGCCAGCCTACACAATAGGTTACCTAAGCGAGCCCTAGAGGTTAGCGAGTCAGAGCGCACAGAATCAGAAGATCCACTCGATACTTTAATCATCTTATACGGTCTGAATATCACCGAATGTATTTTTAGATATAGTATTTGCTTATGGTCTTTCGTATAGTACTCCGTCCTATTTAGTGTACTTTTGAACATCTTCTGACGCATACATTTCGACCTCACAATTGTTCCTTCTGTACATTTTTATATGGTAACAATGGACTAAAGAACACAAAGTTTTATGATGGAACCCGGCGCCGACTACACACATGCACGTATCTATATGGTTGCGTGTAAGCCCCACCTTTGAAGCTTTTGAGGTATTTTTTAGTCAACCGTCATGCATGACATGAAATGTGGAATAATAAGTGATCGCATAAGTACATATTTATTTATTCACTAAGGCCACTACAGCACACAACAGATACACTCACGGTATAGGTACTACTAAACATTGTGAAGCCATAAAAATAAACACAGGTAAAAATTATACTAAAAATAAGTACCCACCTAAGGATTGCCCGATGTACCGCCAAAGAGCTTTTCCACGTATTATTAATGTAAATACCCACAGAATCTACAGATATTGTGAAGATCCTTCAAAATATGTGAATAATAGCTTTCAGGAATTTCGCTTGCCAACAAGAAATCCCAGGTAAATGCTCGACTATAATATAATATGTGGTTAAGGTAATCTATCTATGTATAACTCTATATAAACAGGCAAACAGTAGTGTTGCTATCCTTACAACATTATCTGTTTGTTCGATTTAAAAATTAAATATCCGGGCCGATTCTGTGACATTCAACAACAATCTACTGTCTGACAAAAAGTTTTGCCAAGAGGTATCGTGATACTGGAGGATGTACTGGCTTGTAGAGCTCAGATCATATACAATGCTGGTATTCAGACCCATCCGATTAGATTAGAAGTTTGCCCGAGATGATGATGAAGATTTTTTGTACGTTTTCAAAGTTAAATATCCTCCATATTCTCATATAGTCCTTAAAAAGACCGGCCAAGTGCGAGTCAGACTCGCGCACCGAGGGTTCTGTATAAACAGCTACATTCACCAAAATAATTAGGTAACATTTCTGACGTTCATAAACAATGAAAGCACCAAACATTGCTCAAACGAAGGGACAAAATTAACTTTTCCGTTTGAAAACTGTTGTTCCCATACATCAATATAGGTCGTATATTCAGGTTTTTCTCTTAATTGTACTGTAAGACACTGCTTCTTGCCTAATTTCATGATTCTAGGTCAACGGAAAGTACCCTTTAGGTTTTGTTTCCCTTACGATTCCTCAAATATGCGACATAAGCGGCTATATCTTTTGATCGCGATGATTTAGAAGTTTGATTTGAGGGATTGTACTTGACTTGAGTATATCATATTAATTTCAACTTGATATCTCCAGGCGTTCCAGAGAAAAAGGTACACGGACAGATAAACAGACCGACAACGAAGTGATCCTATAAGGGTTCCGTTTTTTCCTTTTGGGAAACGGAGCCCTAAAAAGCGTTAACTTATCTGTATTCTCCAGGGCCGCACCATTTCTATTTACCGAGATCATCCGAAAAAGTATAAGTTTACTCGCAGGTGGAGTAACCGGCACAACTAGTACCAAGTATAACCTCTCCTCAATCGCGCTCCTATTAGGCGTCCTTTGAGAAACAACGAATGAAGCCTATTTCGTCATTTGAATGTATTTGCAGCCCGCGGCCTTCTTACTGCTGAGCTAATGTAGATAACTTGACTCGACGTTACTTCTATGTACGAGTATGTGGCATGTGAATTAAGTTGTGTCCCGGTTACTTTGTCTCTATTGGATGATTGCGTAGGAACATGGTAAATTGATGTAATTCGAATACGTAATATTTACCTATTATATTTTATCACCCGTAGATATTTTATAAAGGAATAATAACATTGACCTACATACAAATATTATGATACACGTTTCTACTCTAAATGGGCACAAAACCACTAGGATAAACGATTCTCACATAAAACTACAATCATGGCAGTAGGCTGGTAATCACGATGCATCTGCCCATTCATAACTCAATCGCTGAGTCACTGTCACGGCTCCCCCGAGTGGGTGTGGCCTCCTATTTGTCTAGAACTAGACAGCTGAAACACAGCATAAAACAACGCAAGTCTATACTCAATTATCAGTCCGTTTAAAACAGGAAAGCGTACGATTACGCGAACAGACCGCGGAACATCCGCACAATGGAGTGCCCCACAAAAAGCGATACTTCCTGCATGCGAGGCTATAATTAAGCGATAACTAACAAGCGCGCGCGGCGCCGCCTACCATTTGTCACGCGCACAAAAACGCGCGCTAATCGCAGCGCTCCGTCTTCGAGAGAATTCTTCATTAACTTGGAATATGCTCGCCCGGCCGAGCGGCGGAGTCGTGGCCTGACCGCTAGTTAACATACCGACCGACGGTTTCCGTTGTGCATTAGACGTGATCGTTTGTCTTTCGTTGTTGTGGTCAGGGAAGTATGTAAGAAATGTGCTTGCCTGCGATCAAATCAACACCAATGTTTGCTAATGCATTGTCAGCCAACACAAAGACAAAAAACTCCAAGACTTGCATTTATACCAGTTTTCTTTTCAAACTGAAACACAGAAATAGCATGGCTACACAAATATGAATAGACTTACAAACTAAAATAACAACTTTAGCTTAGGAAGACTAAAATATAACCTCAAACGGGATGACAGTAATTAGTCATTAGTCATTTATTCATAAACAATTACTTGTATCTGAATTTACACACAAAATTACGCAATTACAGTATATACACTAAAATAGATTACATTTGGATTACATCAACAATTTTAAAACAATAAATTTACATTTCTTCTTTAGTACATTTCAACATGTAAATTGAACAATATGGCCAACCCCTTAAAATTTTAAACAATAAAAAAATTAATTAAAGAAAAATTTGCATAGATTGATAAAATATTAATTAGAAATAATTAATTTGTGGTTAGTTCAATAAATCAGAACCCTTAAAATAACAATTCAATAAAATAATATTACAGTTCTTCTACAGCATATAGATACTTATTTAATAGAAAATGTTATGGTTTTATTTTGAAAGCGCTATTATAGACAGCACTTTTTACGTCTAAAGGCAACTTTTTGAACAATTTTACAGACTGGTATCGTGGACTGTGTTTAACAATTCTTAGGTTATGATTTGTAAGATTTTTATTATTTAAGTCCAGTTTACGGGTGCCTTCCCTTATCTGCCGTTCTTCTACTGTCTCATGTCATGTATGTTTTTGACCATATTACTTAAAAGTACCAGTACATAAAGACTTGTTACTGTAAGTATGCCTAAACTGATGAAATGTTATCGAAAGCTTTCCTTTGTGAGATGCGGACCATGGTACGAATTGCACGTTTTTGTAGTACGAAAACTCTTCTACTATTATATTCATAGCTGTTTCCCCAAAAAAAGTATGCTATATCTAATTTTTGACTACACTAGCGCAAAATATAAAATTTTTAGCTGTTCTATGCTGACTTCATTTCTCAGGGCTCTCAGAGCGTAACATGCAGATGATACCGATGCACCAATTGCTTTTAATTCTGGTTTCCAGTTTAACAGTTGGTCAATATGTATACCTAAAAATTTTACTTCGTTTACGAGTTCAATGTCGACATCATTTAAGGCAATATTTAAACTATCTTTGTTACGGGCTGTAGTTTTAAATGGGAATAAATATAATGACCACCAAAAAAAACTTTGTGACGATAACCCCTAACCACCAAATCTAGTAATATACTGACAAAAATAGTAAATGATCACCAAATTTAGTAAATTGATCACCAAATTTTAATAGCAAATTATTGCGCTATTTAATGTTGTAAAATAGGTTAGGTTAGGTTAGAACTGTGACCAACCGCGCGCGAGCCGAGCGAGCAAAGCGAGCGGTGCCGCGGCAGCGGCCGGCGAGCGCTACTTCCAAGTTGCGCCCAGAAATTTTATAATCTTTTTGGTCATTGGTTTAATTTTGGTGATCATTTACTACTTTTGGTGATCATTTACTACTTTTGGGTTAACAATGATTTATTTGGAGTCATTTTGCCTAAACAGGATAGCGAGATGTTAAAACTTTGGTTATAATTTTACAATAAGATGCGGGTTTAATTTTGGTGATCATTTACTATTTTTGTCTGTTATATGTTACTATATCTGGTGGTAAGTTAAACATAAGCCGTTTTAAATAACGTTATTTGAATCTTTTTACTATTTATTAATAATTTATTTGCCGTAAACCACGCATGAAATGCTTCTAACGTAGCATTTACCCTTTCTGTCAACTCTATCATGTCATTGGCTGCCACTATGACATTTGTGTCATCTGCGAAAATTACTAATGCAATGTCAGGTAAAATTTTATTTAGATAATTAATCAAGTCATTAATAAATAATAAAAATAAACTAGGTTCTAAAATAGATCACCCGTTGATATGCGTACAATTCTGGATTTATACCTTTTCTTATAATTATTCTGAGTTTTGTCAATTTCAACGTACATCCGCCTGTTTTTTAAGTAGGACGAAAATTTTCGCAAAGCATTTCCTCTTATTCCGTAATGACTCATGTTAGTCAGCAGTAATTCATGGTCAATTGTGTCAAATGCAGAGCTTAAATCTAAGAAAATCCTTGCAACTCTTATTTTATTATTAACTAGCTTTTGCCCGCGGCTTCGCACGCGTAGACTACATGCTTCTCCTTATCATATTTTAACATTATGTAGAGAAAAAGTAAAAATTAATGTAATGCGAAAGTGTTTCTTAGGACAGACTTATACTTACCTACTTTATCATCAATACGCTCTATCCTTGTCCCGTCCCTATCCCTTCACTATTTCTGTGTTTATCCATGACTAATAATAAGCAATCATACGCATAAGTAAGTAATTAAATTAAAGTATTTCCTTATAAACAACATTTTAAACCATTTTGCATGTCCACGCCAATATCACCAGACTATTTGATGAGCTAACACGTGAACACGCTACATAGAACTTTCCATGCAATTCACCCTCAAATCTACACCAGCATACGTCAGAGTTTGTCCTTGAGCCTTATGAACACGTTCAGACTGGCACCTCATGAGTAGGTACTTGGTATCCTACGGCGCAAATCTTCATTTGGTAACCGGTGGTACATCACCGCCCCATGAACCAAAAGTCTTGCCGGGACGGGGTGCGCCACCGGTAGACACGGACAGGAATTATGCTTTCTCTCTCTTGTTTTGGATTATAATAATGCGAAAAAGGGGGTAGATATTTCTGATCAGACGGCGTCGTACTATACCAGCCTTAGAAAACCCTAAAGTGGTACCGCAAGCTGATCATTGAGATTGTCTGTGGCACAATGTTAGTAAATGCTCGGGTTATTCACCAAAAATTTGGAAAAGGAAAAAAAAAAAAGTATTTTAGAATTAAATTAATTAATTATTTTAGAATAAATTATAAAAGAGATGATTAGCAAGCCCAGCACTGATAATCAACCCGATGACGCTGCAGCGGAGGGTGGGCTCCATGCACAAAGAAAGCCAAAACACAAGTTCAGAGATACCCGAAAGAGATGTAGACCTTATTACGACCATTACAACAATCGAATCTGCGGTGAAAAACCAATGGATGGTTTGGATTGTTTCAATATGATTCATACAAAATAATTTTCATTTAATACCATCCATGATGGCATTTCATTTTATGCTTATTTCAATTTTGATCCAATTTCGCTCATTCTTTTTTTGTTGTGTTTGTTATTGTTAGGAGAAGGATGTTATGAAAAAAAAAATAAAGAGAAAAAAAATTGGTACCTTACCTACACTGGTAGGGTAGGTATGTAGGTAGCGTAGGGTAGGGTAGGGTAGGTAGGGTAGGTAGGGTAGGGTAGGTAGGGTAGGTAGGGTAGGGTAGGTTGGGTAGGGTAGGTAGGGTAGGGTAGGTAGGGTAGGGTATGTAGGGTAGGGTAGGGTAGGTAGGGTAGGTAGTGTAGGGTAGGTAGGGTAGAGTAGGTAGGGTAGGGCAGGTAGGGTAGGGTAGGTATGGTAGGGTAAGTAGGGAAGGGTAGGTAGGGTAGGGTAGGTAGGGTATTTTTTTTTTTTTTTTTTATAATACTAATACCGCTCAACAAAGTTGGCGCCTATTCTGTGCAAATTCTTTCATTCCATTCCTCTTTCATGCCTCTCGTACTTCCATTCTTCATACCATGGTTCTTCTTGCATACGTCTTCTTGTATACAGTGGGTGGGACTCCCACTTTGTTTAAATACTTAAAGGCAACTTTATTTACTTAGTGTAAGGTTAAAAGAAAAAGTGCTACATATACAAGAATACAAAAAAAGTGCTGTTGATCACAGTAAAATATGCAAAAAGTGCTGCAGATCACAGGTAAGGTACAGAAGTGCTGTTTATCACAGGGAATATCACAATATAAATAATGCCTTACATTTAGGGATGAGAAGCACAACAGTGCTTTTCACCATACAGACAATCTGTTTTCTTAGGTACTACCCCAGTGCAGGGTTCGTCATTGCAGTTTTGTGCATGCTATTCTATGCTTCTTACAAATATTCTTATAATACTAGTGAAACATAGTGCTGCTTCAACTTCGGTTTCGTGCAATGACGGTGGAGGCCACATTAACACAGTACACCAGGAACTTTTCCCTGTGTTGCTTACTCATGAGCCCATGCAGGCTCTCCTTCGTCAGTCTCCTGTCCAGCTCACATTCGAGTTGGTAGCGTTCCCTGATAAATAACGGGCAATCTACAAGTATGTGCTGGACAGTCTCTGCCACGCCTGGATCGCAGACGCACGATGGGCATTATCCTTACACTTGAAACGATTCAAGTATTCAGAGAACCCGCCGTGCCCCGTCAAAACCTGCATGAGAACGCCTGTGGGCCGCACCTGTTTTATAATACGGAAAGCCGCTATGGCATCCGGAAGAAACATTTTCGTCACAGAGGCTGTTTCGCCCGACACATATCTTCGGTTCCATTCATCAAGCGATTCCAAACGGATCTGTCGCTTGATAAATGAAACCGGACACTGGTCGTAGTCCGGCTTCCTCCGTAACGACAATGCTGCCTCCTTCGCTAACTCGTCCGCTCGCTCATTCCCCGGCAGGCCCGCGTGGGCCCTGATCCAGAACAAAGACACAGCTTTGCTCTGGCCCAGGGCTTGAGCCAAATTGGCGCGCGCGCGAACTGCCAGGGGATGGAGAGAGCCATGGCTTGCAAGCGTCTGCAATGCTGACATTGAGTCGCTGTACAAACCATAGCTCGTCTCTTGCCGCGTTAGGATCACGTCCGTCGCTTTGCAGATGGCCAGGAGTTCCGCCTGGTAGACAGTGCAGTACGCGGCTAAGCTAAGTTTGAGGTTCCGGACTTTGCCTTCATTATCCCAAATGGATAATGCATTGTATGCATGCATAATAATGGGTAGGTAGGGTAGGGTAGGGTAGGTAGGGTAGGGTAGGTAGGATAGGGTAGGTAGGATAGGGTAGGTAGGGTAGGTCGGGTAGGGTAGGGTAGGTAAAATTCGAAGATCCTAACTTCAAAACTGACCGACTTTCATACAAACTTTCATTCCCTATTTCACCCCCTTAGGGGTGGAATTCACAAAAATCCTTTCTTAGTGGATGCCTGCACAGTATAAAGTATCTATGTGCAAAATTTCAAGTCTTTAGACGATTTAATTATTCCCATAACTTCATCCCCCTTTTCACCCTCATGGGAGTGGAATCTTCAAAATCGCTGAGACACATGTAAGTTATTTTTTAATCTTCAGCCTAAACCCAAAATATGAAGATCCTGACTTTAAAACTGACGGATTTTCATACAAACTTTCATCCCCTATTTCACGCCCTTAGGGGTGGAATTTCCAAAAATCCTTTCTTAGTGCTCACCTACACTACCAGAGGAACCTAAGTGCCAAGTTTCATGATTGAAGCTTCAGCCGTTTGGCCTGTGCGTTGATAGTACGTGAGTGAGTGAGTGAGTCAGTCAGTCAGTCAGTCACTTTCTTCTTTTATATGTTTAGATTTTGCCTATCACATCATCCAATAACGTATATATGACGTCTAAAGTGCAAATACCCTTTTGATACCCAAATTGTCTTTTATTTAAAACTCTATTTAGTCGGAGGTGTGCTATGAGTCGAATTTTAAGCAACGTTTCAAATAATTTTGACATCACTAATACCATTACTATTTAAGTTGCGCCACTAATGAAACATCTTTCATGAAGTTGATACTGTGTGGATATTTAATAATATTATGTGCATTTTAACGTGCTATTTATATGCATATCATGGCGCACGAGACCGAATTAAAGCGGCTTCCAGCGAGCTGACCACGTCACTCGGACTTATTCGCCGAGCCCGGGGCCCTAGCCGGGGACCCGACTGAATAGGGTCCTAGATGTCGGAACACCAATCCCGGGGCCATTTGGGTGACAATACAGACAGGCGCAGAAGGTTCAAATTGTAGGAAGCGGGGCAGCGAGTTCAACCAAACTTACAAATCAATTTAATCGGATACTAGCTTCTACCAGTGGCTTCGCCAGTGTGAATGTCAAAAATTATTCCAAGGGAATATAATCCCGGGATGAAATGTATCCTATCATATGTGCTATTCCAGAATACAATCTATCTCTGTGCCAAATTTCATCCAGATCCGTTCTGTCGTTTTTGCGTGAAAGACAAACTTTCACCTTTATAATATCAGTGTGATTTTAATACCTATTTCCCGTGGCTTCGCCTCCGTGGTCTGGAAACTGTAATATTCATTCTTGATTAATGGCATTCAGGGATACTGTGGCTTTTTATCAATGAAAGAGTTTTTATAATCGAAACAATACTGCCATACCTTATTACCTACCTCTTACAAATAAATATAGATACAATTTTACTTTAAAATCGTTCTATACTGTTGAGATGTATTACTACATATTATCGTCACCTCTCTCGTCATCAAACGTTATAAAACTTGCCTTTCTGATTTAACTACCTTATATATTACGTGTCAGGACTCTCCCTGTGACGTTATAAGGAAAGTAATATGTATCAAGTCCTCCCCGAGCGGCTACCGGTGCCGGCGACCAGCTCTACAAGGTGATATTAAAACCGAAGCTCAGTTGGTGAACACCTTCGCAACTTGGCGAAAACGTAATAATGTGTACAAGCACTAGCATACGAGGCTGCAGAGAATGGCTGGCTGCTAGTTAGTGTTGAGTTTACACACTTACAGCGGGATTTATGTTTCAACATCACTGTGACAATTTATCAAATGCTATATAGCTGAGTTGTTGCGACATTTCTTTGTGAACTCTAAATCCTGATTTACAGTTACATAATGCGATATAATTGATTATGGTGCTGATAGCACAAGTTTAAGCAACAATATAATTAGCATGATCAGCTTTTTAACTTTCCCACTGCAGCACTGCTGGCGCTGGGACACTGGCCTGCTCTCCATGAGAGGGAATGGGCCCTTATCCACCATGGGGACCCAGTGTGGGTCGATGGAGAACATTAAATTTGGCACCGACTAAATAGTGTTCAGATGAAGCAAATCATATTGTATAAATGGGGATTTTGAACACGACGACGGTTTGACGTGAAACTGAATGCTTTACGAAATAAAACAAATTGTTGTAAAATGTAAACAAAAACTCAACAACCAGCAGGGACGTTACAACAAATTAAACCGGTAAATTGTAAATAATGGCGTTATTTCTCGTCGGTGGTAAACAAAGCGGAAGCTGCCGGGGCCGGGGGCAGTCACCGCACAAAACAAGTTAAAAAGTTTCCTTTTTTCGCGACGACATCATAAGCAGGCGCTTCATTGTCACCGCCAAAATAACAACTTGGGACACTCATACAGCATAATACAGAAATACCACTCTGCGTAAAGCGAGGTTAGATCCTGCCAGAATGTAAGGGGCGTAGTAGATGACGTATTGTGGTTTCTACCTTAGAAAGGCGTGAGTTTATGCATGTAGATCTTGCCAAGAATGAAAATGGGTAGGTGCTTATAATTTTCCAATTAATTAATTTCCATTATTTATTGTCCATAGCAGCAGCATTATAAATCTATCCCATAAAACAATGCACTACAGACAAGTTATTATGGCCACTTACAGTCGTAGAACGTTATTGATTTATTTTTTAGATAACGTTCTATAGTTAAGTACTCGTAATTTGCAAATCACATTATACCTGTTGTGTTAATTACTTTATTCATTAACATGCTTTGTGTTAGATGTGAATCACATCAATAGTTTATCAGTTAACCTTTTATTGCTGTTCCAACGCCATAGTTATGCAGTTATTGTCGCTTTACCCTGGTCCTTCTGTGTATGATTGTGACGTTATGTTTTCCTTATCCCCCATCCCCTCCCCCCTCTTGGCGCTTGTCGTTCTTTCATTACGCGGCGCGACTCGAGGCGGATTAAATACTTTGACGCGGGTGTTAGCCGCCCAGATTTGATGGTACAGACGTACAGACTCCAACCGGCAGTTACTAGCCGCGGATGTCTTTGGTAATTCTGTGTGTTAATTAAGATTGAATATATGAATGTTGAAAGCATTTCCAATTACGTACTGTGTGCGGTATTTTGTAAGGTTTGAGCCATAACCGTGATTGAGGTTGCCACCGGTTAAAGAAGATAATATTAAGTTTGATAAGATTCAATGCAGTCAATATGCAAATCCATAGAATCCCTTCATAAACAAAGAGTTTTTATTCCACAGGTTACAAACCAGAGCTCAACAATGTAACCGAGAACGCTCTAGTCCTTCTGTGCTTATCCTAAATAGCGATGTTTGCGCATTTGCTGAAGCCACGAGCACGAGTACGAGTAATATCTCCGCAGTTCAGTGATTAATCCTTCAGCGGCGCTCCATTACCGCCCAGAGCAGATCAACTCATATTTTAATCATAATTAGCAGCCCACACCAACACAATGCAATTACAACCCTATCTTCAAAGCCACACAGCTCCTTCTCGCACTACGCGTGAACTCGATTGAGTGATTGTATAATCCTTTCGAGTGCTTACCTTAGACACAAACAGATACGTTGGATTAAGACCTGTCACGCGATAGTGGACACTAACCGCTTCAATTAGGAGTGATAACTGCGTGAATAGTTTATGGTGTAGTGTGACTTGACCAGTGGTGGTAACTGTTAATTCATGTGATTGATGATAGCTATGAAACGAGATTGAAATGTTATTTCTTAACGTCAAGTAAAACATTTCACTTTAAGAGACGGACTGTATTGAGCTGTTCATAATATTGAAGTCTACATTTGGAATATTACTTTATAAACGTCTCGGGCAGCTCTCTGTAGAAGTGTAAATAAAACGAAACTTCAACTTAATGTGAATGATGAAATAGAATTACTATATTACTTTATGCAGCGCTAAAATCAAGAAAGAAAGAATATTAATACTTGAAGAAAACTCGACACCAATCAACTGGTACTAATAAAATATTACAGTGTTTTTGAATTGTCTTCAAAATGTTTCAGTGGAACACACACAACCACACACATTTAAACAACAATATTGTCTATTAATAAAGACACACACACACAAGCGCGCACAAACAGTTTTCCAGTCGAGTGGCGCGGTATGCGTGGTCGCACAATTCCGTCAATTTTCCTCATCGGCTCACAGCGCCACAGCGCGGCGGAGGATCCTTTGAGTCGAGGACTTTACGTTTCGTGAATGTCATCGTGTCAGCTATTGTTGGGTTTTGATACTCGTACCAGGATTGTGGTCGTTACGATGCGTACTCATGACTTTCGTTTTACTGGCAATGTTGGAGTGTTCTTGAAACTCCAAATGTTTCATGTATGTCCTATGTAACGGACATTCCGTCGTACGTTTGTAAGTTCTGTTCAGGATAACTTAGTTGTTTGTAAAAAAAGGTATTAACATACTAATGTTGCCGTTGCCTGCCGGAGTCTGTGTTTCCCGATAGCTACAATCTAGGGGTCTTTAAGTCAAGAGTGAATGGGTTTTTTCTAGGCAAGCGTTCTTCACCGTCGACCACATCATCGCTTACCATTAGGTGAGATAGTGGTCAAGCGCAAGCCTACAGAAAAAAAAAAATGTTATCAATACAAACCAGCATAAGAAAGAATTTTTGGTAGTTATAGAAATTATAACTCTTTATATTTTTAGTTTAGATTTATACACAATCACTATTTATTTAATTCACGACTGAGCAGTGATACCCAGTATTGTGCAAGTATTAACCGAATTCCATCATTTAACGTAAAAACTGCTCGATGTGATGAAATGACGCAATTTTCAGCGATGTCGAGAACGACATCTTTTTGTGAGGACCGCGGGGAGCACCAGGCTGAGGGCACAGGAAGGGGCCAGTAGATTAGGAAGCCTCTAGTTTAGTAAAAAAAAGGTTAACATCCACCGAGTTATCTGGAGCTTAAGATGTTAGGTTGTTGCTATAAGTTATATCTACGAGTATGTCTGTCCAATCACATTACCTTCAGAGCACTTACTTAAATCCTAAGGATGTTTTGTCTGTTTTGAAAACAACACCACGTAGAAGCTTTTTTTGTGCGCCAAAGTACTTAAATTAATAACAGATAAACCACAGGAGCTGATACAACACATTGTCAATTAGTACATCCGAGTGAACTTCAACGTAACTAAATACGTTAACAAGCGTTAATTATTGTAACATTAACTCATCGCGCGGTTATTTAAGGCGTCAGTTACAACCGCTGCGGTGTATAACCGCTCTTTTGTTGCTACGCGGCTACGAGCTACGCACGCTACGGCGTAGCCGCGTAGCTCATAGCAAAGCTTTGCGTACTCACTAATTAATCCCACAGTTATTCATCTCGAAATCAGGCCAGCAGTTTTATAAGTTACGACTCTGAAATAAAACGTTCGTAAACGAATCGTTTATTTATATTCATGACTCGCTTCAAATATTCATGGCATTTCACTCGGCTTAGTTTTGCGAACAGTTTGTTGAGACGTGTATCTGAAGCTGTTGTCGCACGCTGTAGGTATGGTGTACAGTCAGCCGCGCGAACATGTGCCGCGCTATGTTATCGCGTCCAATTAATCTTGTTGACGCGCGCGACGAGCGTACAAAAAGCGATCTGTTGACCTCCACGACACAGATAACTTATCTGGGGTCGCCAGGACCCAGAAATTTTAGATGAATTACATGTTAAGGTTAGATTGGGAGTCTGCAAGCAGTCGCGTGCAATGTTTACGTCTCCTATGAACTGTGCGCCGCGCCTGCCCCTTGCCTGTAGCAGCGATATGCTTCATACGTGCTGATAAACACGGCCCCGTGTTGATACTGCGCACACTGCGCCAACAAGATGGACATTCGTTTTAATTACCACACCATGACGTCAATTGCTATATACAGGTGTCTTCAGTAACTTCCTAATAACTTCTCTTCTAATTTTAAAAGGCAATTTAGTTCATAGGAACCAAATTGTTTAATACTCAGGCGTATTACAAGATGGCAAACTAGTAGCTCGTATAATACAAGCATGGTATAATAAACAGTAAAAAGCGAATCCTTTCGAGTGTAGTAACAATAAGAGTCCCACTCCGCAGTCAAAGGGTTAAGTAGAGTTTAAAAGAAAAAAGGAAAAGGTTGGATGTTAGCATTATGTGGTGCACAACAATAGAGCCACGAGCTATGAGCCACGAGCCACGGGCCACGGGCAGGCTGCTGCGATGACCTGCCCACTATTTACATAAAATATTGTACTGTTCTCAACGGAGAATATTCACCTCAATTTTAATACAAAGATAAATGTTTACATTTTAACTTCATAGCCCGACACGGCTTGAATACGTTTATAAACGCTTTGTTCATAATGCCTGTCTGTGTAATCACGTTAATGAAACGGTAACGGTAAAGGTAAAGTAACTAAAGTTATGAAAGTCAATTATGTCTATATGTGCCAGCCCTCAGACACTCATGTACTTATCCAATCATTTCTAGAAATAGACTTCAGTAATTACCAACCATGACTGGATTTATATCAAACAACCCGACACACGTAGATTTACCTACCTCTATACACACCGTATAAGCTGACAATAGTCCAGCTTTCCCACCCAGCATCACAAATGAAGACGGATCTCATTCTGGCTCATGAGCTGGACGTATCATTAATCCGTGCGTTAGCCTACACGCCTACATGGTGGAGGTAGTGGGGCGGCACACACGGCAGTTTTTGTGGCTGACAAATGACGCTCGCGCACCGTGCGATTATGAGGTAATCGAGCCAGCGATGCTGACAGACTGCACACCATCGGAATAACGATTATACAGATGGTAACGGAATTATTCAGAACATCTTTAAGGAGAAACAGAGGGGTGGCACTGCAGTTAAAAGTAATGGTGTTAGTTCAGGTAAATATGGGTCAAACGAGGTATGTCTGTGCCAAAATGATGATAATAAACAAAAAAAAACATTTAGAAATCAAAAGTATAATCATAAATAAAGAGGCGGAGCCAGGTAAACATGTTATAGAGCTAACGATCTTTAAACAAAGTGAACATTGACCAAAACAGCTCAAGAAAGAAAAAGGTAGTACTACAAACATCTTGAATAATGTACTGTTTTACACAGAGCTTTTTTGTTTACAAGAACAGGGTTAAAGCACTCAGTGTTTGCGAAAAACGGAAAATAATATCATAAGTGTGAAACAAATCGCACATCATCAATATTTCACGCGCTCCGGACTCCGTGTGTCCGGAGTGAGCGGATACATTACATACATAACATACAGAATACCTTCTTTACCCGACGCTGACAAACTACAGCACATAACATTACATAGTGAAATGTGCACAATATGTTCCATTGAATATCGAGAGCCTATTTATTAAGCCCCTTGTCGAAGCTCTTGAAAGAAACCGTCGCTTAGGTCGTTTCGCGTTCCCTGTTTTTGGACTTACCGGTGAAAATTTCTTAACAGGTACGGCAGAAAAAGAGCGTAAGTTCGTCTACGTTTTTAGGGTGGTTTTGCGAATCAAGGTGACACAAGATGGAAGAAGGATCGCTGTATACTCGTATGGTGATAGTAAACAGTGTTTTATCGACTACGCTCGAGTAATATTTTCAAAGTGATCAAGATGTAGCTTATACAACAATAAACATTCAATGTTTACAAAACATGTCTTGATATTGTTGTTATAATAGGCACATCTAGAACCTATTTAGTACGGTGGGTAGAAATATATGTAGATGGATGTAGAAATGGTATCGTATCTATATTTACGTAGCAAGTAATCACGGCTCCCGACCAAAGCTAAAAAAGAGCACAAAACATGATGGATGCCACGAGGCAACTAATTAATAAGTTCCCTGGCGAGTAATCAGCGCTCCTCCCAGCGCAGGGGCCTCTCAGTACAGGAGCCTCTCATAGGCTCTCCTCCCGGGGACATTACTCACTTTGTTTTGTTCTGCTGATAATATTATCTTATGATCTCATTACATGAAATAAGCTTTACCTTTGTGCTCTTCAATCTGTTTTATTTATTTTCTCTGTAAATTGTTTGTGTGTACATAAATAAATAAATAATAATAATAATACACCTCGTGACTTTACGGAGGTCTTACGAAAGGTGAGCTCAAAAATATCTAAATTTAATTAACAATATTTATAAATTGAAATGTATTCTTATCACAATATGAATTCGTTTTGATCTAATAAGGAGAAGAAGTTCTGGATATCTTAAACTATATTCCTGTGGCTCACATTGAAGGAAAGCGTGTCAAATTGCAAACAAATTATATTTTTATCATACCACTTAAATACGTAGAGTACGAAGACTACGAAGTTATCAAAAATGTAATTACCAATATGTATTATTTGAATATTTAGTTACATAACTTATCTACCTATTGAATAATGAGATATATCAGTAAGATAGGGCAGTGTTAGGTAATATGTTGTCGGGACGCGTGTACCTGCGACCTATCTGTACGGCTGTGTGACATCGAGGAGATCATTACGTCATGATTGTGACGTCTAGACGTCTGACTACCTCCGCTAACCGCCGCGCGCCGCTCCGCTCCGTTAGGCTAACTACTGGCTGCTATTACTATCGTACAGTTTGATTGGCTGAGCGGTTACCAACCGAAGAGAAACAAACTTTTGGGGAAAGGCTCGCGGCTCAAGCACAGTTGCTGAGCGGGTATTTCTCACTTCTAGGTTAATTTCCAGGATAAAGTATAATATTCTGAATTAGTAAGCTTTCCTGTTACAGAGAGCACTAACATTCCTAATGTTGACAAAGTAGTGAACGCAAAGACTCAAACCATTAAAGTTAGTAATCTTCTGAAAGAAAAATAAGTTCAGATATTTTACGTAAACTGCTAAAAATAAAATACTGATTCTTAAAAACTGCCGAGTTCAACAATTCATTAAAAGTTTGGTTAATAAAAAAAACAAGAAAAACATTACTCTTCGCCTCTTTAGCATTACGTAAGTTTGGTGGTTTTAGGAGAAAACTACAAATTGAAACGTTTTAGTGTTCCGAAAATAAAAGCTAGTGAGCGCTAGTTTATGTTTATTAGTCGCAGTATTTTTTAGGTTCAACCTTGAGCATGTTTGTATAGTTTAGTACAATACCTTAAGTAATAAAACTCTACGTATTTTAGTATTATTTCAGCGGATCAGGCATACCTAGCAATCTCCCGATATTAGTTTGCTATAATAAAATATTTCTGCAGGAAAGCAATATGAGCAGTCTCAGACGGCTCCGGTACTGAACAACTTGTGAAATATGTTTACTGGAGCGGGGAGCTACGAGTACGACGGGAACTGAAGTTCTTTCCAATTCGCATAGTGACGAATAATTTCATGATTTAAGACAAAAGGCACAGAGTCCCGGGCGTCATTCCAACAGACCTTTTGACCTTGACAGTGATTAAGGGTAATCAGAAACCTGAAAGACTGACAAACATTACATATTAAATGAGGCTAACAACAAACTAATCTTTGAGTGCCACCTCGCCATGGAGAGTATATCGAAATCCAATCGAATCACCCTCCAGTGGATCAGGGGGCATAGTGGATCCCTAGGCAATGATGCCGCGGATGAACTTGCGAAAAGGGGCTCCGAGATGTTACTGCTAGGCCCGTACCCACTTATCCCCTTGCCTTTTTCGCAATTTCGTGCATGGATTCGTCAAAGATCAACAGAACTACACAATAACAGATGGTCACGGGCAACAGACTGCAGACAGTCAAAAATGGCTTTGCCAAAAGTACACCCGCGTCTCACTAAAAAACTCCTCAGCCTGAGTAGAAATAACCTCAAAATAATTATAGGGACAATAACAGGCCACACCCTTCTTAACAAACATTTATTCAACATAGGCACGACGGGCAGCCCACTTTGCAGGGGCTGTTTTAACGCCGAAGAATCAGCCGCCCACGTAATCCTGGAATGCGAGGCCAAACCAAACAAAAAGCTTCTAAACGCGAAGAAATCCTCGGAACAGTGAGGTCACTCCGTGAAGCCTGTGAAGCTCCCAGGAAGCTTCTGTGCTTTTGGGCGGAGCTAGGCTGGCTATGTTAGCCAGCACCCCCCACGCACAACGGACCAAATGGGAGTCTAAGTGCGAAAAAGGGAGTCCCTAGTACTACTACTACTATTAGATGAGGCTAGACGATGCTGTTAGATAAAACCGTTTAAGAAGGTTATCACTACATATTATAACAAAGTCCCCCGCCAAGTCTGTCTGTCTGTCTGTTCGCGATAAACTCAAAAAACCGGCCAAGTGCGAGTCGGACTCGCACACGAAGGGTTCCGTACCATTACCGCAAAACACTGCATAAAAATCACGTTTGTTGTATGGGAGCCCCCCTTAATTTATTTTATTTTAATTTATTAATTATTATTTTTTGAAGTATATATTACACTAAACATTCTGTGAATATTTCAGGCGTCTACCTGTTGCCGTTATTAATATCGAGCAAAAAACGGCAAAAATATCACGTTTGTTGTATGGGAGCCCCCCTTTAATATTTACTTTATACTGTTTTTAGTATTTGTTGTTATAGCGGCAACAGAAATACATCATCTGTGAAAATTTCAACTGTCTAGCTATCACGGTTCATGAGATACAGCCTGGAGACAGACGGACAGACAGACAGACAGACAGACAGACAGATAGACGGATCGCGAAGTCTTAGTAATAGGGTCCCGTTTTTACCCTTTCGGTACGGAACCCTAAAAACAACAGAACCGATTTACATGCAACCGCATGAAAATCGAACGACGAATTACGAATAGACTGAGTGACTAATGAGGTTGGTTTAGGTGTATATCTAATATAAATTGGTTGAAATATGACGATAATTGCTGAAAATGTCCTAAAAATTCAAGCAGCCCGGGAGCTTTCATCGAAAAAACCCCCTTTGAGGTATAAATAGTATGGTAGAAATTTTCCTCTTTTATAGATCTACAGAAAAGTCTGCGATAGCACATATCTATCTTTTAAGTATAGCTTAATATACCCATTCTTACTTCAAAAAAACTGTTCACGTACAATGCACTAATCGCAAAGCTATTTAGATGGATACATTATTAATCTATATCAACTTAAATACATCAGTTACCTTAAGCATTTCATGCACATTATCCTTTACACGATATAATTTAAATAAATATCTTAGAAGTTATCGCAAAATAAAAACTAACGCGCGCGAAAATAAATCGCTGTCGCCCACTGTTGTAAGCAGAGCGATAACGAGCGCGTATCCCTATAATAAAACAGACTTTTGAAGCGTATTTTTGTAATTTTACAGTTTTAGCAATTAGGTGATGAATGGAGGCATATCCGCAAGAGAACCAAGTTTACCGACATAGCCCGAAGAATTGCCAAACTTAAGTGGCAGGGGGTAGGGTGGACATTGCTCACAGAACGGATGGCCGATGGGATCGAAAAGTTCTGGAGTGGCGACCGCGAACCGGAAAACGTTGACAAAGACGTTGCGTTGGAAGGCCTACCACTGGGTGGAGCAACGACCTGGTCAAGGCTTGCGGGAGTCCGTTGAACGCGAGACGCACAGGACCGATTAGTGTGGCTACGCTTGGGGGAGGCTTATGTCCAGCAGTGGACGTCTTTTGGCTAATGTGGCTAAAATTATGTTTTCTTTTCTTTTTGGGTCTTGTTGGAAGGTTGCGATTGCGTTGGTTTACTTTTATATATTTTTTATTATTATTGATAGGCTCGCTTTTGACCACTATCTCACCTGACGGTAAGCGATCATGTGCTCGACGATAGGGTACGCTTGCCTAGAAGTAACCAATTCACTCTTAGTTTTGTTTTACATAGTGAACTATTTAAAAGTAAAAGTAAAATTGTTATTTCGTATTTTTGTTTTGTGTATTGTAGATAGGTACTTATTTTACTCGTACGAAGCAGGGGCGGGTCGCTAGAAAGTAATATTTGAAAGTATAGTTTTATTTATTTATTTTATTTATTTATTAACACGTACATTTATTTTTACAGGTAAGACCCAAGCTAATAAACGTAGTCATACATTGCCAGTTGGCCAGTCTCAGTAACGGGTCTAAGTAGAGGTACAAGTTACACAGTGGACAACACACTAAGTGTCACCATCTGAAATTCCGCCAAAGAGCAAGAAAATATGTCTATACGCAAAGAGACGCTATTCAGTATACTAACTGCTCGAGTCACTGGTGCAAACTTTAACACGTTAGTGCGGGTTGACGGGACTTTAAACAGCCCCTCCCTCGGTCCTAACCGTAGCCTCCTGTTTGGAACGAGCAATCCCAACGATTCCAATATTTGTGGCTTATTATAATAAAACCTCTCGTATAGTGACAATCCATCAAAACGACATAAATACGTACCTAAAACCTACTCGTATATATATTTCTTATTCAACACTTTTATAGCTCTTTTCACAAGAATAACGCTAGACTTATTTCTTTCTGAAAAGATTTCTCACCTATGTATGGAAAGTGTGTGGAAAAAGTATCATAGCCTCTAGAGAGGAATAGTTGTCGAAGTGCGAGCTAGTGATGTGATCGCCGGGATCCCGTGGGAATGGCCGGGATCACGCGTCACTAGTACTTGAGACAAATGTCCCCGTACTCGTGCTATCACATAACTTCTATTGGAGCTATCAACATGACAAATCTGCGTCAAAGGTGAACGAACTTTGTAGCTCGTGCGTGTTCAGTTTACTTCAAACTGTGGAAGAAACATTTCTTACGCAATTTTTCGTTCGAGGTTGTTTTAATAGTTAAATAATATTTTTACTTGTTTGTGCTTTAATATTTTGGTCATGTCATAAACTGTTACAACCAGTCATGAATATTTAAAAACAAGTTGTATAAAGACGAATTACGTGGAAAGCAATTGAACATACTACTATTCTCTGTGTGCTTAAAGTCTCTTTATATCTCACATTACAAACAGAGTTCAGAGTTTCTCCTGAATTTTGAAGAAGAGTCTGGAAGAACAAACACAGTTTCCGCCGCCATCGCCGCAAAACTTCCATCAACTACTTAGTCATACAATACCATACTTACTATATATGGTATTGTATGACTGAGTATTTTGGCTTTTATTGGAATAACTTGGCGAAAACATTAAAATAGCCTGCATCATCGTTTACCATCAGGTGAGATAGTGGTCAAGCGCGAGCCTATCTATAATAATAACAAAAAAACCAGACTTAAAAGAAAGGGAAGATTGCTTAGATTAAATTTCAGAATGGATAGATACATTTTTGACAAAATATCAAAAGTCTGCAACCTAGACTTACAAAGGCGCATTGGAGTTACAAGAGTATACTTATAACATGACAGAAAACTTGTGAGCTTAAGTCGCTGAAAAACAAATTTTCATTTCTCTAAGGCTATATTTTTTGCGGCACAATGTACTCGTAGTATAATAGAATAGATGGTGATTTGTCAAAGCTTAGAGAGAGAAGTATGAGCATTACGTTACGGTGAAGGTGCACTTCTTCAGCACTTACTACATCTCAATTTTAATAAAAGTCTTGAAATCATGTGTAACCTTTGTTTGGGTACAGACATTTATTTCAATAAAATTGGAAGGGCTCTTAGAAAAAGAAAATCGTGGACTTGTAAACAAAAACTATGCGAAGTAACAAAATGTAACCGACAAAGTAGCAGAAACACCTGCCGTTTGTAACAAAATGTAACCGACAAAGTAGCAGAAACACCTGCCGTTTGTAACAAAATTTAACCGACAAAGTAGCAGAAACACCTGCCGTTTGTAACAAAATGTAACCGACAAAGTAGCAGAAACACCTGCCGTTTGTAACAAAATGTAACCGACAAAGTAGCAGTAACACCTGCCGTTTGTAACAAAATGTAACCGACAAAGTAGCAGAAACACCTGCCGTTTGTAACAAAATGTAACCGACAAAGTAGCAGTAACACCTGCCGTTTGTAACAAAATGTAACCGACAAAGTAGCAGAAACACCTGCCGTTTGTAACAAAATCTCTTCAATGACAATGTTCGCGATAACTTCTGAATTTCCACCGAGAGGAGGGCGTGCCCCCCCTCCTCCCTCCCGCCCCGGGCACGTGCAGGAAACAATTAAGAAAAACACGCAATTAGTAGAAAGTTACTTTAACTTGAGTTTCGTAATTGGAAACATGAGTTGTTTCTTATTTCGATAATATTTTGTTATTTGGAAAGCTTGTGTACCCCATAACACCAGGTGCTCATTTTTTCACAACTTTCTTGCGGTTTTTGAACGTCCTTTTCAATGAAAAAATTGTTCTGATGACAAAGTAGATGAACATTGCACATGTCATTTGTTAAATAGGACATTTGAAAGAAAACTAAAGTTTAACTAACGCCACTATTCAGTTACTAAGCGGACAATAACGCACTATAGATATCATACATTCAACAATCAATTACTACAACATTGTACTGCAGATAACTTATACATCAATAGTAGTGTGCCCAGCACTCCAGCAGTCAGCACACGGCTACATCCTCATTACGCTTGCTTGTAGTGCTCGCCGAACTTGCCGACAGTCGTCAGTTAGTCGGTGCGTCAGTTTGTCAGTGTGACCAGTATCGCCAGGCGCAGGCGGCGCTAACGAGTGCTCGCGTCACAACTTATCTAATTCCGCGCAAGTTGCTACAAATGAACTGAGCATGTGACACAAACTACACAACGATCAATATTGTGTGGACTATGTTATACCAAACACATTGTTGCTAAATGTACGTCTCTTTCTCTGGTCAACGGAATGAGTTTTGTCGCTTGTATTGTTTGTGCGTGGATAGAAATTCGGTTTAATCTGTTGCTCAGCAACTGACAATAACTACCTCCCTTCTTTTCACCACCATAGTTACTGCAAAGCGGAATGTGTATCAGATACACAAAAAATAACTAAAATATTCAAAAAATAAATATAAGTACACCAAATTATACTTCAAATCGTAGAAAGTCCGTACCATCAATTTAATTAATATATTCAAAACACTAGAAACAAGCCAGTTTCATTTTTTTTTTCGCAAGTTAACATTTTAATTATAGAAATAATTTAGGTCTATTATTAGTTTCTATTTCAGGCATTAAATGAGCGTATGGCCAACAGTGGACGTCTTTCGGCTGATATGATGATGATGATGAATGAGCGTCCTAACTTTAGAGAAAAATCTTAACAAGACAACTATTTGTTTTTCTTTAAACGAAGTTGAACTAGTTTTAAGTGTAGGATCTGTTTCTAAGTGATTCCTTATATTTTATTTATATTTAACTGTAGGTAAACAGTATACATATATACCCACTTTATGCAATTGTTTCGGCTCGTAAACGGGCAGCGATTAAGAACGTATTCCCAAAATGAGTGTTAAATATTTCAGGCTCGTAAATATTAAAGCTTCGATTAAAAAGGGAAATGGCTCGTCTCGTGGTGTTGCCGGCCCTTTGTGCTCCTCTTTATCTCTTCACATTGTACACAGATATTTATATTGTAATTTTCCTGAAACGGGCAAATTTTCCTGGTTATGTTTTTCGAGGTAGCGATAGCGAGTATTTTACCAGGAATTATTTGAATTTTAATATAAAAGCCAAAAACTAAATTCGAAGAGTAACAATCATTATTCATAAAAACTTGTCATTTAATTTTACTTTCAAATTCTGGCAGCCCTTGTGGCTATATAATGAGAGAGCAATACGAGTATAGCAAGATATGTATGTTAGATATGTATGTCAGATATTTATGTTTGTTATTCTATATAATAGTAATAGCAAAATGACGATCATAACAATAGGTAGTAAACAATAGTATTAAGTGGTCGTAACAATCAAGCGTGCGCCTACGACTGTCCCGCCGCCGCCGCCGCCGCCGCCGCCGCGCCACCCACTGACATCCATTCACATTGACTACTTCCTCCTCCTACCGTGTATCCTTACAATGAAGCTTATTGTCTATTCTTGTCGGATTGACTTATAATCTTATTGCAGAATTTATGGTCTTATGTTCTTGTACTTGTTGCTATTATGGAACAGACTTTTAATTTTTCGGCAATGATTAATGTTAAGACTATGAACTCTCTTATCCGTGTTTTTAGCTATAAATACATGTGATTAAAGTGCTTGATAAAAATGTCCTGTTGACACCAATACACCTAAGTAGGTCACTCTCACAAACAACGACGACCTCAACTTAAGCCGCAACCTCAAAATTATCATAGCAACGCCGTCGCGTCCGATCTCATCTGCACAACGTTTCTTGTCAACAAACATCACTCACGATTAAAAAGCATACCCAACAAAGGGATGGAGATTAATGTCCGCTGACCACTACCCCCCCCCCCTCTCGCCTCACTCTGCCCGCACCCCTCACAAGGCCAGCAGTAGCTCAAGTTCGGGGAAGGGGATGCCTGTTAAAACTTGTCGCTTCTCTCTGTAACGTGTCGTCGCACTTGGGGGAGGAGACGAGGGTCCTAATTAAAAGGGGATTACCGACGTGTTACTACGAGCAGTAGTGGTGGGATGTGACGAGGTCTGGAAGACAAAACTTGTTTAGCTACAGGAGGATTCACATTGTAGTTTTCTGCCAGTTCTTAGTTGAAACTGTTCAGCAGTTTTGTTAGGGCACTTTTCACTACGGTGAATACATTTCACCGTGGTGGAAGATAGTCATGGTTATCTGATTCCTTACCACTTTCCTTTTTGTGACAAGTGGTCCAAATTATATAGCATGTGCCGATAAAATGATAAACTTTGTATACCGCACATGACCGAAAGTTAGTTATCACGTCAGAGTACCTTAGGGATTAATACGATATTTCATCTCGATTTGCATAAATAAACTTAAAACAATATTTTCTGTGAGTAATTACGGCATCTATGAAGTGTGGAAGATAACCAAGGCATTCAGATGAACAAATCACTCTTGATAGACAGCGATGCCAAGAGTTCTGCTTCGTCCCCTTTTCACAAGGAGTTAGGCAGAAACTACAGAACGCCACCTGCTATCAAATCAAATCAAATAATCTTTATTGACATAATATTTGGTTACAATAATTTTGAAGCCTCTGACTCCCGAACTAGGCGGACCTGTATGACAGGAGTCAGCAGGTCAGTCAGGAGTGCTATGACCCTTACATAGTCCTTTTCTAAAACAAGCCCGAAAATGTATGACAGAAATATGTCACAGTGGCACCACAAGGTTGAACTACGACAATATGACGATGATAACCGTCACATTAGAAATAACGAGGCGCCTACACATCGACAGCGGTTTAATGTGGCGTTCACACTTAACTGTGCCTGAACAGTGAGCAGTACGTATAATAATAATATGTGAACTTGAACCGAAGTAACTGCTTCGTTAGACGAGGTTTGAGGAGCCCGAGGTCATAAACTGTCTAAAAGTCTGACGTCAGTTAGCTTTACAATAAATTTAATCATAACTACATATTATGACATTAAATTATTTATTACAGTCTGCGGACTTGTACAAAAACTTTGAAATAAAATAACAAATGTATAGGACACACATGAACCAATGGCTTTTAGAATTTAATTCACCGATGTCTTGTTCGAAAGATTAGCAACTAAAGTAAAACTTCTGAAATTTATCACAATACAACCTTGTTTACTGCTCAGTGGTTCTTCAATCCTATCATTATGGTCATACTGAAGTCTGGTTTTGTGCACAGGTAAGAGGCAATAGGCTCGCTTATTAAATGGGACTTACACATATCTGGTGACATGTGGGTACTACAGGCACAGATAAAATAATACTACAGCTACAGGTGCGCCTCTGCCTAACCCTTCGGGGAAGACAGGCGTGATGTTCTGTAATCACTCCACTTCCTAGATCCTGTAGAAAGCCTGAGCTGAGATAGTGCGCATGGCCGGTAAGGGGACGTTTAGCGGCAGTCATTGACCCGCCACAACACAACGCGCGACCGCCGGGTCTCCCCGCGGTGTGTCGCACTTTAAAGCTCTTTATCCGGCTGGAGAGCTGGGGACCGCACCGAGATGACACACATATATTATATTTAAAAGACACAGACGTGTAGGTAAGTAGATCTCTCATAGTCTAAAGCCTGCAAACTTTCACTCAGAGATGCCAAACAGTGTTTTTGGGGCAATTTTTAATTGAATGCTAGTGTTAAAAATTTGTCCAATGTTAGGATGGAATCAGTGCACTATGTTAGAGAGGTTTAATACTTAAGACTGAATCTGGTGTCAGTGGTACTTTATGTCCAAAAGTTGTATGAGAAGTTTTATGACAAGACTAAATGCCATGGCTATTTATTGTTCTGTCATCTTCTGCATTGAAGGATACTAGAGCAAAAGATGCGTTTATGTTTCTTATTTGTTTATGAAATTCTTCCGGATGTGGGTGACAGTTTAAAAAGAGACGTACTAATTCATTTAAAAATTTTGGTTTCTCCATTAAAAATTCGTCCATGCAAACCAACAAAATAATTTATATTTATACAGTCACCAAAATAATTTATATTTATACAATTAAAGGTTTTAAAAATTATAGTATTACTACTCGCCAAAAATAATAGATTTTCTCACATAAGAAGTAACTTGAAAAAAAAGGGAAAAAAAAGGAAAAATAAAATCATCTGGTCTCGAACCCGGGTCTGCTGGTTTCGGCCCGATTTCTCACCTGAGCTATTACAACCTTGTAGATGTTGGCGATATTTACCTTCGTATTCTAATGATATTGTAGCTGTTTTTCATTGGCTGAAAACACGGATAAAACGACGTTTTCTAAAAATTAAACCTAACTAGATCGATTTATCGCCCCCGAAGGGCCCTGCGTACTAAATTTCATGAAAATCGTTGGAGCCGTTTCCGCGATTCAGATTATATATATATGTATATAAACATACAAGAATTGCTCGTTTAAAGGTATTAGATAGATGAATAAACGTATGACGTTCATTCATTATCCATTACCCGCAGTGTTCATCAGTTTCATCATAATTAAAGATAACGTTAACTAATTGAACGTTCGATGCACTGATTGATAGGTACCCGTTACTAACCGTTCTCACTGAATGTACTTTGAACAAGTACTTACTGGTAGAGTTACTGGGTCAGCGCGTGGCGCCCATACACTCACATCACTCAGAAGATAAGTGCAGCTTCAAACGTTCACCAGTGGGCTATTAATAGCACGTCGAGAAGAAATAAATCTTTAGGTGGTACTATTATATCTGTTACATTATTTTTGCAGTTTCTTTGGCATACATTGGCATACATATCTACTTGCAAGAATCCACATAACATAGCATCAGGCTGTAATCCCGAAAGGTACCATTAATAAATCCACATATTGCCGGCTTTATCGTGTAAAGTTTAAATCTCGTGTAAAGAAATCCAAATAAAAAACTACTACAAAAATTTTGTATTTTGGAAAAACAATCGTTCTATTTGTCATTTAGGTCAGTTGACTAAATAATCAAGCAGTATATTATTACAGTAATTCAGATAAATGTATTGTAGTTTAGTTTAACTCAAATCAAATTAAACACTGTTTAAATGTTTTGTGTCACTAACAAAACAAATTAAAGTTAACTTTTATTTAATTCACATAGAATAAATTGTATGTAATTGTATGGCATCTATCTCTTTGAAACCTAATTAATACCAACGTAATTCTGAAACTTAATGAAAAGCTGAATAATAAATAAGCGGTTCGTAAAGATATCGAAGACATTACAATATGTTTCGTTAACTAATGGACTATTAACTTTTATCTCGTACTAATGTTTTAACTTCACCCTTGTTTAACTTCGGTTTTCTGTTTAATTTTATTGTTATAATTGCCAGTACTACCACTGAGTATGGTTTTTAATTTAAATAATTAATTATCACGCAAACCACTTGTGAAATGTCAGATGCTAGTTCCAATGGTCGTCTCTTACGGAGAAAAACCTACAACTTTCTTAAGGACCCTTCAAATTTGCCAGATATTACAAGGACCTTGATGACAACCAAAATTTAAATTAAATTAGCCAAACAATAAATAAATAATATTTGAATAATACTTCCACTACAAAAACAGAATACGGAAACAGAAAACGGCTCACAGAATACCAAGTAATAAACAAGCACACAGACACAGAAACAGTCCTCCACAACACAAAGCTAAGCATTGCAATCCAGTTCCCAAGACTGCATCAATTTCATTACGTCACGACTTCGTAGCGGCTACGGGGCTACGGCGTAGCAGACGCTACGGTGTAGACGCGCTACGAGTCGCAATCAAGCGTGTTGCGGTCGCTGTGCTCAGTGCCAGGCGGTGACTCGGCGCTACAATCCTGTAACATGCTTTCCCGCGACATTCCGGAATTGTTCCGACACTAGTTCATTATTGTTTAATGAATCCCGCACTGCTTTCGCAGTTTCTGTTAATTTTGCGGGACTTTAGAATTGGTTGGCACCTGGGATTTCGCTCATATTTATTATTAGTGCCAAGTTTTAGTCTACGTTTAAACATTTACTACATTTAATAACACCGAGAATTTAAAGTTGATAGTACACGAAAATATATCTTTCTGGTAAAAGTGAAAATTGTAACGAATAAAATATCTACACAAAAAAAATATAAATCTCATATTCTTGATTTGTCCCCCCCACAACCCTACCATAAATGAAAGGACTGAAAGATCCCTGTTATTGTGCACAACGGCCAAGGGGTAAGGGGGGGGGGGTGTTGTATCGCCTTCTATTTGCATCACAATTGCGAGCCTCTCATTTAATTTATTGCTCAAATGTTCAAGCTTCAGGACTTAGGGAAACATACGACAACAGGATTGGACGGAAACTCAACGAATAATCAAACTACCCTCATCTCGATTAGAACTGCCCTACATGTACTTACTGAGGGTAACCAAACTGTTTGTTGGCAGAAGTGCAGTTAAAGAGTGATAGGTTTTAGATTCCAAAATCAGAATTAAAAAGAAATACGTTATGATTCTATAAGGGAATTTTCGAATTAAATCAAAAACCCAATTTGAAAAGTTCATGCATCAATATTTTCATTAATGTCTAGCCGCACAGCAAGTAAATCGGAACACACCGCGATCGTTATGCAAATTAGTTCGTACATTCGTCACTAGATGGCGTTGTCCAATTTCGATCCATTTCTGAATCTCGATGTTAAGATTTGCCGCCGATAACATATGTATCTAGGATTAAGTATTTTTTACAACCACTAAACAACTACTACTATAACCTGTATACTACGGTGTAATCACTACATCTACGAATAAATTCAGACTGGGGGTCAAAGTGTTGGCATCAGTGATCCACACTCCCAAGTACAGACTGAAACCTTTTTTCATTCAAACCCCAGTTTCTAACCCTCATGAGTTAGAGGGTTCTTCATGGTCCTTCGAGCCGGATGTGACAAGGGCTGTACAGTTCAGGTGTGTTCTCCTAATTGGACGGAGAATCATCAACCCCATACGTTCCTGCCGAGTGGTCTTGGATGGTGAGAGAAGGAGATAGCAATACCGGATCCAGCAGCGGGAAGTACGGTGGAAGGAGTACAAAACCAGCAGCAAGCAAACTGCAGACGACTGAGGTCGTAAGGAAGTGAGTGATAGTGCCGAAAATCGTGAGTACTTTGTGATTTCTTATGTGCCAAGCAAAAGTGAACTTTATTGCCTAGAAGATTTTAACTTTAACTTTCGAATATTAAATTAGACTTAGAATAATTTCATGTGTGCATGTTTAGACTTAGTTAGATTTAAGCCAATTTAGGTTCAGACGGGGAACCTATGCCCGATTTTTAGTAGATTTAAATTTCAAACACTTAGAAAAATTTGGTGTTTACATTGACTTGTAAAATTTTCAAAACTTTTTAGAACTTGTAATATTTTTAGAAATATTTGGAACTTAGAAGAATTTCATTGTTTACATTGACTTGTAAAATTTTCGGGAATATTTTGGACTTTTAATTTTTTTTGGGACTTAGAAAAATTTCTTTGTTTACATCGACTTGTAAAATTTTGTAGATTTTTTTTTTTTCTTTAAAATGTCTTTACAATCACATGTTAAGGTGCAAGATGATATTCACGCTCGATTGTCAAGAGCTAAAACTAATTTTAAAAAGTCGCCAAAGGATAGAATTACCGAACAATATTTAGAAACCAGATTAGAAAATGTGGAAGAATTATGGGCGCAATTTAGTTTAACACATAAACAAATTATTAAAGATTTTGAACCTAAGGAGTTGATATCTTCACCATACACTATAAGTGAAGTTTATTATAATACAGAGGAATTATATTTAGATTTGAAATGTGACTTCAAAACTGCATTAAATAAAATTAAGAGCAGTGATGTTTCTCCAACTACGGGGTCATCATCAAATTATGGTTCCGTAGGTAAAAGCGTGTCTATAAAGTTACCTAGAATAACTATCCCAACATTTTCGGGGAAATATACCGAATGGCCGACTTTCCGAGATTTATTTGTATCAGCAATACATAAAAATAGCACTATTGATAATGTTCAAAAATTACATTATTTAAAAAGTTATTTGACTGGGGAAGCCGAGCAGCTCCTTCGTCATATACCAATTTCAGAATCAAATTATGAAAGATGCTGGGCTCAGTTGGAGACCAGGTATAATAACAAAAAATATTTGTCTCACTGTATTTTGGTAAGATTGCTCAGTCAGAGGAACATAGTACAAGAGTCAGCTAGTGCTTTAAAAGAATTAATGGATACAACATCAGACTGTCTAAATGCACTCACTAACTTAGATATTGATATAACTTCATGGGATATTTTAATCATTCATATCATAACATTAAAATTAGATCCAGACAGTAGAAAGGATTGGGAACTAAAGGTAACTAGTAATACTGATTCAGATAAGCTGCCTACATTTGAACAGTTTAAAGAATTTTTAACTGGCCGCTATAGGGCATTTGAATTCTTAGGAACTAAGCCAATTAAAAATAATGTTAATGTTAGTAAGGCAAAGGTTTTTCACACAGCGACGGCCAATGCAGCCATCGTTTGTCCGTGTTGTAACAGTAACGAGCATAAAATAAGAAATTGCAAACAATTTGTTAACCAGGATGTGGATATTCGGCGTAAGTTTGTGCAGGATCACAAGTTATGTTTTAATTGTCTGGGGCACAACCACTCTGCCAGATTTTGTAAGTGCACAGCCTCTTGTCAAATATGTAAGCGGAGACATCACTCCTTGTTGCACCCTAAAGGTGAGCAGGAGTCAGTAGGAGAAAAGGGAGATTCATTTATAAATGAACATACAAACACGGTAGGATTAGAATCTGAAAACAAAGTAGTTACTTGTTTTTCGAAAGGTTTAGCGAATAACCAAGTTTTATTAGCCACGGCCCTAGTAAGGGCTGTTTCGAAAAATGGAGTTATGTTTACAATCAGGGCCCTGTTGGACCAAGGTTCTCAGGCGTCTTTTGTTACAGAGCATACTGTGCAAAGTTTAGGGCTTCAGAAAAAACCAGCTAAAGGTTTAATAACTGGTATAGATGTTAATAACAAATTATCCTTAAATTCGGTTGTTGAGGTTAAAATTCAGTCCAGGGTCGATCCATCATTTGAACTTGTAGTCAAAGCATATGTTCTCAAATCTATTACGTCATTATTACCTGGTAGGGAAACCGTATATTTAGATTGGGCTCAAGCTAGCGACATCAAATTAGCGGATCCTAGATATCATACACCGGATAGAGTGGATATGTTGTTAGGAGCAGAAATTTATGGTCAGATTTTACAAAATGGGTTATTAAAGGCTCCTGATGGTAGCACTGTAGCTCAGTCTACCTCATTAGGATGGATTTTATCAGGTACAGTAGCCTCTGCTGCTCAGAATACATCAAACATTACCGTAATGCATGCTCATCTTGGTGATGACGAAATCCTGAAAAAATTCTGGGAATTAGAAAAGGAACCAAATCAAATTAAGAAACATATACTAACCGAAGAAGAATCAAGATGCGAAGAGATATTTAAAGCTGCAACTGTAAGAGACAGTGACGGTCGTTACATAGTGAACTTACCATTTAGAAGTCAAGATCCGAGCTGTCAATATGGCGATACAAGAAAGGTAGCAATTAATAGGTTTTATGCATTAGAAGCTAAACTCAATAAAAACACAGATTTAAAGACAAAATATGAAGAAGTCCTCAATGAATATTTGCAATTGGGACACATGAGACAAATAACCAAAAAAGAAGAACAAAATCAACATGCAGTGTACTTACCTCATCATGCGGTTATACGGGACGATAAAGACACAACCAAGGTTCGGGTTGTCTTCGATGCTTCCTGCAAAGGAAAAAATGGAATGTCGCTCAACGATGACCTAATGATTGGACCGGGGCTGCAACCAGATTTGCGGCATTTATTGATTCGTTGGAGAACCCACCGCATTTGCCTCGTTTCAGACATTATCAAAATGTACCGAATGGTGCGTGTGGCCGACCATCATACAGATTTTCAGCGCATCGTGTGGAGAGACAGCAAACAATCTTCAATAAAGGATTATAAGTTACTTACAGTTACTTTTGGTACCTCTTCAGCGCCTTTCTTAGCAGTTCGATCGATGCAGCAAGTAGCGTACGATGAAGGAGTCAACTATCCACTTGCAGCTGAAAGGGTACTTAAAGATTATTATATGGACGATCTGATGACTGGTTGTGACTCAATAGAAGAAGGCATACAAATCTTTAACCATATGAACGAGTTATTAGCAAAAGCAGGATTCACTTTACAAAAATGGTCTAGTAACAGCAGTGAATTACTGGAGAAAATAATCGGGGAAAGACACTCGTTCAAAGGACAAGATGGTGTAGAAAGAGAGATCAACATAAAACAAGATGAGATATTTAAAACGTTGGGACTTACCTGGAACCGAAGCTGTGACACCTTCCAGTATTCTGTTCAGTTGCCTCCGCTGCAAGAACCTGTAACGAAAAGAAAAATATTATCAGACATAGCAAGACTATTTGACCCTTTGGGATGGGTCGCACCTGTAATCATTGTTGCGAAAATGCTAATTCAAAAATTATGGATTTCTGGGATTGGATGGGATGAGGCAATTCCATATGAAATAAGAAAGGAATGGTTTACTTACCGACAAGAGTTGCAAGGTTTAAAGAATTTTTCAATACCTCGATGGTTAAGCATGAAGCACGGTGACAAGCAGATTGACTTACACGGATTTTGCGACGCGTCAAAATCAGCATATGCTGCGGTAGTGTATGCACGGGTTGTCGATGCTGACGGTGAGATACATGTCACTTTGCTCACGGCAAAAACTAATGTTGCTCCTATAAAAACGATTTCAGTGCCTCGATTGGAATTGTGCGGAGCAGTCCTTTTAGCCAAACTCTTATCAGAAGTCTCAGAAGTGATGGGAATAAGTAAATTCAATTTGTACTACTGGACCGACTCTGAGATCGTATTAGCGTGGTTAAATAGCCATCCCAATAGATGGAAAACATTCGTGGCAAATCGGGTTTCTGAAATTTTGAGCTTAAGTGAACCTCAGCAATGGAATCATGTTCAGTCTAAAATCAATCCTGCTGATTGCGCATCGCGGGGTCTTTATGCATCAGAATTCGTAAACTTTAAACTGTGGTTAGATGGTCCGGGGTTCCTAAAGAATAAAAATATTATAATCGACAAACGCAAGACGGTATCTACAAATATAGAAGAAATAAAGGTACACGTAGCATTAGATGATAATTTTATTTGGGATAAATATTCATCACTTACCAAACTTGTGAGAATAGTAGCATATTTAAGACGTCCTTTAGAGTTAAGAAAACCGAAGACTGAAAGAAAGAATCATAAGTTTATAACTGCTGAAGAAATGAGATTAGCGTTGGAGACATGCATAAGGGTATGTCAAAGTCAAAACTGTGAAGCGATAATTCTGGACCTGCAAAAAGAAAAGCCTAAAAGAAATTTGTTTAAATCTTTAAATCTTTACCTCGATTCCGTTAATATCCTGAGGGTGGGCGGTAGATTGGAACGTTCCGAACTTACCAGGGATCGCAAAAATCCAATGTTGATTCCAAGTAATACACATTTTACCAACCTTCTAATTGCCGACGCACATTATAGGAATCTTCATGGCGGTCCTCAACTAATGCTTAACTACTTAAGCACAAAATATTATATTCAGGGAGCTAAACGGTTGGTTACTGCATACGTGCGGAACTGTGTAATTTGTTTGCGTTATGCAGCTTCTACAAAACCTCAATTGATGGGCCAATTACCACCTGCGCGGGTAACACCAAATAGGCCATTTAAGAACAGCGGGGTAGATTATGCTGGTCCTATTAATTTGAGGACATCAAAAGGTAGGGGTCACCATGCATATAAAGGATACATTTGTTTATTCGTCTGCATGGCGACTAAAGCTGTCAACATTGAGGTCGTTAGCGACCTAACAACACAGGGGTTTCTTGCCGCTTTTAAAAGGTTTGTGGCAAGACGAGGTCACTGCAAGGATCTATGGAGTGACAACGGTACAAATTTTCAGGGCGCTTCTAGGGAATTAGATTTATTACTTCGCTCCGAAAATTCAGGTATAGCTAAGGATATTGCTGCGGCCTTGGCTAGTGAGGGTACCACATGGCATTTCATTCCACCACATGCTCCAAACTTTGGCGGATTATGGGAGGCTGGAATAAAGTCATGCAAGAAACATTTAAATAGGGTAATAGGCAGCTCTACTTTAACTTTTGAAGAGATGTCCACTTTATTAAGCCAAGTAGAAGCCTGCTTGAACTCACGTCCCTTGTGTAGGCTGACCGATTCGAACACGTTTGATGCATTAACACCGGGGCATTTTCTTGTGGGGGAACCAATTGTGAATGCGCCTGATCGTAATTATGAAGATGCAAATATTTCTAGCTTGAAGAGGTGGCATTTAGTGCAACAGATGACGCAACATTTCTGGCGTCGCTGGTCCAGCGAATATTTGACTACACTTATCCATCGTTATAAATGGTCTAAACAAACTCCGGAACCCAACGTAGGGGATGTAGTGCTAATTAAAGAGGACAACTTGCCTCCTTGTCGGTGGCTTCTTGGCAGGGTGGTTGAAAAGCATCCAGGGTTAGATAACCTTACACGAGTAGTCACACTTCGCAGTAATGGTTCTATATTTAAAAGGCCAACATCAAAACTGTGTGTCTTGCCTATTGCCTAAGAATTGTATTAATTAGATTAAGAGATAATTTTAAGCACTGTTTAGTTAAGTTATGATTATAAGCATTGTTTAAGTTTTAAGTTAGATGCATAAGTCATATTGTAAAGGTTATTAAAACTGTTTGATTTACCAAATATAAAACACTTGTAACTATTAACTTTAGAAGGACATAATGTTGCACAAAATGTCCTTGGTGGGCGGAATGTCTAGCCGCACAGCAAGTAAATCGGAACACACCGCGATCGTTATGCAAATTAGTTCGTACATTCGTCACTAGATGGCGTTGTCCAATTTCGATCCATTTCTGAATCTCGATGTTAAGATTTGCCGCCGATAACATATGTATCTAGGATTAAGTATTTTTTACAACCACTAAACAACTACTACTATAACCTGTATACTACGGTGTAATCACTACATCTACGAATAAATTCAGACTGGGGGTCAAAGTGTTGGCATCAGTGATCCACACTCCCAAGTACAGACTGAAACCTTTTTTCATTCAAACCCCAGTTTCTAACCCTCATGAGTTAGAGGGTTCTTCAATTAATTTTAATCCTTTTGGCTCTGGCAGGCTTTACGTTTTAGCAGCTGTCAGCGTCCATTCTCGCTTTACAGTGCTAATCCAGCTGCCACACACAATTACGTATTTAATCAATTGTAAAACCAAATTGTAGATAAACGAAATAGATTACATAGCCTAGAGATAGACAAAGCAAATATTCTATTTCTGAGAAACGACAACTCTAGGAGAACATAACATTATATCTTAAATCACACGCTATATCTATGTCTAGGGCACTTACATTAATCACTTTTCCAACACATCTCAGTTGGTATCTAATAAATTGGAAGCTGCTACTATGTCCTAGATTTATTACTAATTCCTGACACATACCACATGTTCCCCCCCCCCCTCTTCCCCGCTAACATCAGAAGGGTTGTCTTCTTGTCTTATTACTGACTTGCGACCCGCGCCGGCTTCGCATAGCTTTCACGACTTGTCAGAGATATCTTAGTTAAATATTTATCGAAACTAACACTAAAAAACCGAAGTTGCTTATTAATGCGGACTAAGAAACACATAAACGAAAGCCATTGACTTTGAATGTTAAATATAATTGTTACGGACGTCGTAGCTATGTAGTATGTAAGTTTGATATGATGTATAGTATGATTAGGATGTAAATAATTAATAACCCAGATAGACTTAAGTAAATAGATAATTCAGATAAGGTATGATTTCATGTTTTTAAGGTTTAGAGTTAGGTTTGCATTACTCCCTTAGATGTAAGTATATGAGTAAGCATAATTGTAAGGTGGCATAGAGCGTGGTTAAAACACCACGCGGATATAGGACGAGTAGAAACCTGTCCAGAACACATGCGTAGAATACGGGCGGGGGCGCGCGAGGCGCGCTCCTATTGGCCGAGCGAAAATTACCTGCGCTCTACGCCACCCGTTTACCTGCACTAAGCAAAATTGTATAAAGGATGGGTGGCTTGCTGCACATTTGTCATTCAACATTTCGCCACTCAACCATCAGCAGCAAGCCACCCCTGGGAACAAGAATAAGAAATAAACTAAGAAAAAAGAAGCCTGGAGTTTTACTCAATAACAACAAATATACAGTCCACCTCGACAATAATGATACTATTATCGAAGAAGTTCAAAGTACCAAATTTCTGGGTATAATGTTGGATCAAAATTGTGATTGGAAAGCACATGTCGAACACGTTTGTGATAAGCTCGACAGATTTGTCTACGCAATAAAAAGATTGAGAGTCACAGTATCAATCAGTATCGTCCGTACTTGCCTATGGTCTCTTATTGTGGGGTAATTCGGTGGATGTTATAAGAGTGTTTAGAGTACAAAAAAAATGTGTGCGAACAATATGTGGGGCCTGGTATACGGATAGCTGTAAGCCCTTGTTTGAAAAGTACAATATTCTACCATTACCATGTATGTATATTAGAGAATTATGCCTATTTGTACAACAAAATCCGAAATACTTTATAAAACACAAAGATGTAACCAAGCGCAATGTAATGCCTAGAATTAAAAATTAATTTAAACAAGAGCTCTGCTTACCGCAATTCAGGCTCGAATTGTATAAAAGGAACTCGTACATAAATGCTGTAAAGGTATATAACAAATTACCAGACGCCTTTAAAGATTTACCTTTAACAATGTTTAAATAAAAGTTAACGCCATGGTTAAAAGAAAAATGCTTTTACGATCTCAATGAATACATGTCAGATCGCGGTGAAGAAAACTGAAATATATAATATTGGTATATACCTTATAATAATTCATTGATATTTAAAATGTACGGAATAAACACTGAGATTAAAATAGTTATGATGTTATCAATTACAATTTACAATATTTTTTATAATAATTTATGACATTATCAATTAAATTTACAATATTTTTTATAATAGTTATGACATTAACAATTAAATTTACAATCATTTTTAATTGTATTCTTCAGCTGACATTGTATGAACTGACATCGGTATAATAATGTAACTCTGACATCAATTAATTAATTTGTTCCTTATAAATCCTAATGCATGAGGTTTTCTTTTTTGTTATTTCTGTCTATTTTCTTAATTTAATAAAAATAAATTTAGATGATAGGACAAGCTAAAATTAAATATTTGCACACCATATCTAATGGTAGAATGTAAAGGGGCCGTCATAGATTTAAGATCATACTTTGTAAACCTACATTCTAGCAAATAAATACATTTGAATTTTAATTTGAAGAAGAGGGTCTTTTTTGTTACATGATCATTAAAACGGTTTCAGCGACTCACAACGTCTACAAACGGGCCCACATAGGACGATGGTAACTGAAGAAGGAGTTATAAAATCTAACTTCGCAAGTGAAGTTGGAAAAAATATTATCTATTTGAGTACTACCGCGGGTAGCGGCAAGCGTTTGTAATAAAGATTTATAACCATATATATTGCCGTTACGGAGATAGTCTTCGTTAAAATCGCCAAATATTTACAAACCGAAAACAAATATATTAGTATGAGTATTTTCAAACAACCTCCTCAACTACCAAAAGTAAAATCAAATTATTTAATGATAGTAACAAACAACCAACGTAAATAAGCTGCAATAAATAATCTATATGAAGTACGTCAATTGCGATACGAACGCGCGTTAGAGCCACGGGGAATGGTATGGTTCGTTTCTGGATCCTCCCACCACGCTCCTTAATTCATTATTTTTCGGAATTTGTAAAATTTTGAATGTATTTAACTCTAATCTGAGGTATCCACTATTTCGTTCTGGAAAGTTCTACCTTACTCAATTAGTGATGTAGTCGGGTCGAATATTGACTTTTTAGATGGATATCGACAAAAGAAAATAAGTTATTTAATATTTATATAAGATAATATTATGAAGAGGCCTTTCCGTCTCAATGAGCATATTTAATTAGTACATCATTTCAAATTGATTTTATTTATAAAAATATATACAAGCCTCAAAATAAAATAAAAAGTCCAGGTCTTATTTTTTCGAATTAAGAAATCGGGTATCTATCGATATCGATAATGTAATTAAAATTGCAATGTGTTATATTGCACTGATGTGACCATGGTTGAGTAAATAAATAAATATCGACCTATGACAGGAATGTCAAACTTACGACATACGCAATTAAATTTATAATTGCGACCACTGAGAATACCGCCATCTATGGTCGGGTAGCGGAATTTGCTTGGCAATCGAATCTAATTTGACTTTAGATTACAAAACGTCGAAAATACTTCTGAAATAACACACAGGACTCTCCCGTGTGCATGCGCCGTATGGACTACGGACCGGTACTACCAACGACTCCGCCCACTCCAATGCGTTATTCAAGCTTAAACATTATTCATTTAGAAATAATTATTATTAAGGATGTTATGATTTTATTTTTGTATATTTTTACAAGGTTCATAAGCATATATTTACTATCTATTTACACAGCTAACAACGTTATTTAAGTAATTTTTCAATGGCATTTGTACAAATTTTTTACTGTTCCAAGTACATTTTATAAGTTGGTCGACTATTACTCGTAAACTTGTAAAGCCTACTTATCTGTGATAGTTTTCCTTTTAATTTCTTTATATTTACTACTGCTGTGAATTTTTCACATAGCCAAGAGCAACAATTTCGCTGGCAGGGTTAACAAACAAAATATTTTTGAATGGCCTATCCAACAATACCCCACACCATGGGATAGACGAGAGAAAAAAGAACATCCAGAGGCACCACAAAAAAATTGTGTTTATGATTTTATTTTACACTTTGTTGGAATTATTAATATGTAGTACCTGGATGACCGAGCTTAGCTCGGTTTTATTTTTTTTGGTAAATCGTGTTTTTTACAGTTTATCAATCAATTACGTAAGTTCATTTTTATCATCACGGTTTTTATTTTAAAATCGGGTCTTAACCTAATACTTCCTTCCATACTATATTGCGGGTATGTCGAAGATTTTCATTTGGAAGATGGACTTTTAACATAGTTGGTCGCTTAACTCCAGAAAATGCTACATATAACATGCCATGCGTGAAGACCGGACTAGACTTTAAGTCAACCCCAACTGATTCGAATGTTTGTTCTTGGGATCTGTGGACAGTCATGGCAAATGCAGATCTAACGGGAAACTGGTGACGCTGCATGGTGCATCCCATCAGTTGTTCTTTTGATGAGTCAAGGGTTATCCTTGGTATATATACTTCTTTGCCGGACCAGTAACAATTTTTGCCTTTATTATGTGATTGAACAAACTTGTTACAGTGAGTCTTACACCATTGCATAATCTTTCTGATACGTCTAAATTACGCAACAACATTATTAACGCATTTTTTTTCAATTTTAGTTCGTGTGGTGGCAAGTCTGAGAAGTTGACACTATTGAGAAAGTCATGGCTTTAGTAGATTTTGTACTCTCCGAGAAGTTTGGCTACGTATATCATCATTAATTTTTTCAACATCTTTGTTAAGAGGCGCGAGTATTGCTCTGTCTTTCATCCCCTCATAATTTTGGCTAAGCCCCATTGGCTAAGCAAAGTGTCGTTGCTCTATATCAACGCGCATATTTACTTCTAGTTTAAAAGTTTAAAAAACGGACCATAAAGAGCATCGCTTAATAGAAAGGTCTAATAACTCAGTTTTATTCGCACGCGGCTGTACAGGCAGACATTGGCGAAAATCTCATAGTAGTACTTTTCCATCGAAAAAGAGATCCGAATTTCCAATGGATCGCAAAAGTTGATCAATGTTCTGTAAACCATATTTTGGAAGCATCGGAGCCTCATCCATAAGAAAACTATCTAACTACGACTAATTGTCTCACTTTAGAAGAGTTAGGTTTAATACTTGAGACTGAATCTGGTGTCACTGGTACTTTATGTCCAAAAGTTTTATGATAAGTTTTATGACAAGACTAAATGCCATGGCTATTTATTGTTCTGTCATCTTCTGCATTGAAGGATGCTAGAGCAAAAGATGCGTTTATGTTTCTTATTTTTTTATGAAATTCTTCCGGATGTGGGTGACAGTTTAAAAAGAGACGTACTAATTCATTTAAAAATTTTGGTTGCTCCATTAATTCGTCCATGCAAACAACAGTCACCAAATGTGTATTTTTCAAAACAAAACAAATACACTACATACAACACATACTACACTTCTACTACTAGTATTAGAATAAGTTACTTAGATGTTTAACAAAGGTTTGCCTGACATCTTACGACCTACCTTATTCGTTAAGGTGGTTGACTCTCCACACTCCCATCATTTTAAGACGCATTAGGGAAAATTACACAAATAAGCGTTTCTTTTAGATTAGGATTATAATAATTAGACAAACGGTCCGGTTGATGTGTTAATTGGATGGAATAAAATCTGTATCTTAAGTATCGACAAAATTAACTATTTAATAATAAATTTACACTATTTCTGTAGCCAAACAATCCATAACATTACTACCAAGACAACTATTTGACCCCATTCCATAAGTGTGTAATCTCGGTCCTTGTAGATTACAGGACGTCTTCCATCCGTAGAGGATATACTACTTTGTGTCCTCCGGATTAATTGTGCACTCATAAATACAGCATAACAACATCGTAGCAGTACTACGGCGTAAGGGGTGGCCATCTTAGCGCGTGTAACATGCAAACGAGGCAGTAAACTAGTCAATGATGTGTTTACGGAACATTTTGCTCCGCAAACATTCTCTCGATACATTGACGCTTTACTGAGGTCATACTGGATGGTTCAATTCAAAGCTCTCATTTAATTTTCATGCTATTTACATAAATATTAGATAGTAAATATGTCTATTGGTTAAGCAAACTTATTAATTGACATCTAAATACATCGAACAAATGTTTTATGTGGAAATACACACGGTTTAGGGTAACGACCGCTTCATAAAATGGACAAAATGATACGTGAGGCAACATTGACTTGACATGTTAAACACAAAGTGAAGTATGAAGACATCAGCGACGGTTCAATTGTAAACTCTACCACTACGGTCATCAGCCGAGGCGGAAGTAAGTCGATTAGCTCGCAGCACGCTGCCCCTCCTTCCCCCCTTCGTATGCTACCCTTTGTTTCGGGATTTTTCTCATTGAAACACAAAACCTCAAGCTCGCAATTTTCCTAAAGAGCTTTTTGAGTGACAATTTGTGAGGATATTTTTATAATATGAAAATAAAGTCTCATTTGAAAAAAAAGACGTTATTTAAACAAGAGTTATAAGAATTCGCGTGGGAAGAGAGCTGCCGTAATTTATTTATGCTTGAGTCCCGTTTCAAATGTCACGTAGTGTCACTTGAAGAGGTTCTAAAATAGAATCAAGTAAGGATATCTTTTTAACTTATTAATCGTGGTGCCGAGCTAAATATAGACAACCCCTATTTTCCATTCGGGCGTTGTTAGCGACGCGCTCATATATTTATAATTTGTGTCAAATTATTTTTTCATATTTAAGGTAGATTAAGATTTTTAATGTAATTAAAAGGGTAGTTTTGCTACATGGTCAGTCTAGGCCCAACACCCGACGAATGTGCCACTAAATATTTTTGGAAATTAAATTAGTTTTCAAGTCAACAGTGCGTTATCGTTTTGAACATACCTACCACCAGCTACAGAGTCCTTCGGCCGGATATATGTTTAAAACACCTACAGCGCCGCGAAAAATGGTGAACACACGAAGCGCAGTGCAGCGCGAACGTGCTCGCCACGAGGCGGATAACCGCACAACGGATTGTGACTTGCCACAAGTGAGACTCCAGGACCCTACTTCTTCGACTTTGAAAACTACGGAAGCCAAAGATAGTGAAGTGATCAAGCATCCTATTTTGAGCCGAGCAACTATGCCAGCTAGCAGTATCAAGTCGGAGCAGCCGCCGCCATTGTTACCCGCGTCACGTAAAGACGAATGCCGGAGCCTGAAATCCATAAAAGGTTCTACTTCTTCAATACGGGTAAAAAGGCAGCAGCTTATTTTGGAGGCTGAAAGGCAAAAGGCGCAGATTCGTATGGAACTTATAAATAAAAAGCTAGATGCTGATCTAGCTAGCCTAGACGAAGAATACAGTTCACACAATGGTAGTGAAAGCCGTAGCCGTGTTGAAGAATGGATGGAACGTAGCTATCAGGAGCTGAACATAGGCCTGCCTGCCCCCGATGATGGTATTTACACGGGTAAGCGTCAGTGCCACGAAGCTGGACCGCCGGCGGCGACGTCAAAACCGCCGGCACCGAGGGCGCAGGCGCCACGCGTGCCTACCGCGCCGAACCCGGCTGGCCCGCCTGCGCCGACCCCGGCGCTGGCCGTCGCCGCCAGCACAGATGGTACAGTCCAGATGCTAGCCAGTGCGTTGAGAGATCTCGCCGCTGCCTCCGCCAGTCACGCGCCGGGGGCGAACCTACTCAACCGTATTTGCACGCCCAGGGAGCTCCCAGAGTTCTCCGGCGACCCGTTGGAATGGTTGCAGTTCAGACATGCGTACGAAGAGTCTACGGAACTATGTAGTTTCACACCTAAGGAAAATATGTGGAGATTGAGGAAGTGTCTTCGCGGAGCTGCTAAAGAAGCCGTTTCAGCTTTGCTCGTGAGTGCATCATCTCCTGAAACTATAATGTCAACATTAAAGTTGAGATTCGGTAATCCTGAGTACATCCTATCGAAGCTAGTGCAAGACATCAAAAAGTTGCAACCAATGTCTCAAGATTACCACAAAGAAATTGTGTCTTTCTCGGTTAAAATACAGAACTTCACGGAAGCTGTGCGTGCCGTCGGCCGAGAAGAATGCCTACAAGGTATGAGTGTTGTGTCGGTTGTTTTATCGAAACTGCCTACGGTTCTATTGTCCAGATGGTCAGATTACAGTTTCATACCGATAACAGAAGGCAAGAAGTCACGTTTGGTATTATTGTCAGATTTCTTGAAGGAAGAAGCTGTGAAAGTTTCTACTACGTCTTATACCTACCTTGTGCCTACGCGCAGCGATCAACACAAACATAAAAACAGTGACTATATACAACCTCGCTTACAAACTGTACTAATGCACGCAGACGAAAATGATCAAAATAAATGCCTATTTTGTAAGACGAGTACGCATAGCAAGATAACAACATGTCATAAATTCAAGAAGGCCCTTCGCAAAGTTCGCTGGCAATTCGTAAAACGCAGCGGCCTATGTTTCAAATGCCTACTTTCCCGTCATGATCGAGACACCTGCCCAGCCCCAGTCTGCGATAAGGATGGCTGTGGGCAGTCGCATCACCCACTGCTTCACTACCCCACGCCACCCGAGCGGCGTAGCGAGATCCAGCATGCGCCGCCGCCGGCGTCCGCGCCGCGGGAGCGGCAGCCGACGCCGGCGACGCCGACATCCGTCACCGCCGGTTCCGGTACAGAAATCGTGTCGCATATAAACAATAGTAATAGTGAGTGCAAAGTGTTATTGAAAGTGGTGCCTATACGTATACATAGTGCAAACGGTATTATAAACTCTAGCGCGTTACTCGACGACGGGTCGACTATTTCGTTAATAAGCGACGGACTAGCCGAGCGCGCGGGTTTGCGCAGCCGGCCCGAGATGATACGCGTACGCGGAGCCTGGAATGATGAACTATTTATTTATTTATTATTTATTTATTAAAACTTCATGCAACATACAAGTACATAGGCGGACTTAATGCCTGAGGCATTCTCTACCAGTCAACCAAGTCAACTATCTTGTGAATCGATCGTCACGAACGTGGAACTTTCTGGTATGGACAATAAGGTTTATTCTATTAGAGCTCGAGCTGTAAAGAATTTAAATTTACCAGTGCATAGTATGTCTATAGTTGATTGTAATAGGTATAAAAGTTTGTCAGATATAAAACATTTGTTGTGTACCACCGATTTGAAACCTGAAATATTAATTGGTCAGGATAACTATCACTTAATTATACCAAAGGAAATTAATATAGGTAGTTCAATAGAGCCGTTCGCTTCACTTACCCCCCTAGGTTGGTGTGTCCATGGTAAGTGGCACGTGCCGCGGAACGCATCCAGGTGCGCGGCCGCCGGCGCCGCCCACGCGACGCTGCTAGTGTCGGACGCGGCGCGCGACCAGCAGCTGCAGGATCTCCATGATGAGGTGAGGCGATCCTTCGCCTTGGACTCGATGGGTGTATTCGGTAAGCCACGTCAGAATAAAAATGACTTACTTGCTGTAGCCAAGCTGGAGAAGACCGCTGTACTCGTCGATGGTCGCTGGTGGGTGGGATTGCCGTGGAAGGACGAAGACTGCCGAATGCCGGATTCCTATCCGACAGCGCTGAAAAGGCTGAAAAGTATAGAGAGGAAGATGGAAAAGGACAAAAGTTTCTCGGAAAGGTACAGGGATAGGATTAAACATTTGTTAGAAAATAATTTTGCCAGGGAACTGACAGACACTGGTGCTACTACAAAGACGTGGTACTTACCTCATTTTGGGATCGACAATCCCAACAAAAAGAAATTGCGGCTGGTGTTCGACTCGGCTGCGAAGGTAAATGGTTTATGCCTCAATGACTACCTAAATACAGGTCCAGACTTGTTGCCATCACTGTTTGGTATAATGCTGCGCTTTAGGGAAAAGTCATCTTTGCCCCTAGCTGTACATGCTATACGTAAGTCTCACTATATAGATGATTATATAGATAGTTTGCCCGATGAAGAGAGTGCCATAGAGATGGTAAGAAATATTTCTTATATCCACCAGCAAGGTGGATTCCGGATCCGTAATTGGACCAGCAACAGTGTTCAAGTATTGAACTCTGTACCTAAAGAAACTTTAGGTACTGCCGCGGTCAAGTTCAAAATAGATCATCAATTCGAAGGTGAGCGCACACCTTGGCCTAATATGGTTTCCCGGAACGGACGAATTAGGATTCGACGTATCCCTGAAGAAAATCCTAGATGACGTAATTCAAGGTAAGAAAATACCTACGAAGCGTATTATGCTTCAAGTTGTTATGTCTATATTTGATGTTTTTGGGTTTTTAGTGCCATTTACCATTCAGGGTCGCATAATGCTGCAAGATACGTGGCGGCTACATATCGGCTGGGACGATATCATACCTACAGATATCTACGAAAAATGGTGTAAGTGGATCGATTTGCTAAAGGTTGTCGATCGTATACGCATACCTAGGTGCTACCATGCGACTGCGCACGGAAGGAAGGCTGAGACTCGAGTGCCCGGCCTGGCGGTCACACCCCCCGCGCGCCTCCCCTCACCGCTGCCCGCTCCCGGCGCGTTATCAGTTGCGCGGACGACAGCAGGTATGAGTACATCTCCCTGTTATAGCTACCTACAGTTGCATGTTTATAGCGATGCCTCAATGAAAGCTATGAGCGCCGTAGCGTATTGGCGCTGGACAGATAAAAATGTAATTCATGTTGCATTTATAGCTAGTAAGTGCCGAGTGGTACCTGTTAAACCGCTGAAGATACCTCGTGCGGAACTACAGGCTGCGCTACTGGCTGCTAGATTGGCAGATACTATTATGAAGGAGCATAAATTACCAGTCAAGCGACGGGTATTTTGGTGCGACTCCACTACGGTATTGCAGTGGATTAGAAACAATACACGTACGTATCAAGTATTCGAAGCGAACCGATTAGGTGAGATCGACGATCTGACGCGTATTGATGAGTGGAGGTATGTACCCACGAAATTGAATGTTGCGGATTTGGCTACACGAGAGGATTTCGACCATGAGATTTTTAAAGGTGAGTGGTTTTCTGGACCTTCATTTTTACACCTAGATGAGTCTTCGTGGCCCGCTGATGTCTGCCAATCTGAAACAAATAAATCAAAAGTTGAGAACGTTATGGTTACCAACAACTTACCTGTCCCGTGTAACTTACCGATTCCGGATCCTCACCGATTTTCTTCGTGGCTGAGGCTGCTGCGGTGTACGGCAACAGTTCTCATATTCATTGATAGGTGCAAAGGCCGCATTTGTGCTTTAGACTGCCACACACTGGAGAGGGCGGAGCATCTTCTTCTACGCCAAGCCCAGGCCGAGACTTTCGCCGAGGAAATAGCTGCAATAAAAAACGGTAAATCAATACAAAAATCTAGCAAGCTACTTACCTTGTGTCCGTTCCTCGACGAACACGGTGTTCTCCGCGTAAACGGCCGCATCGACGCTGCATCCGACGTGAACCTAGAAGTGAAGAGACCGGTCATCCTCGACGGTAGGAATCCTATAGCTCACCTGATCGTCCGACATTTTCATGTCAAGGCAGCTCATGGCAATCAGGAGACTGTAGTCAACGAGCTAAAACAAAAATATTGGTTAATTAGTCTTAGGCCTACAGTTAAGAATGTAGTTTCAAAATGCATGCTTTGCAGGATACGCAAAGCTACACCTCGAGTACCAAGAATGGGCGACTTACCTCAGGCTCGCATGGCGCATCATCAGCGCCCCTTTTCCTTTTGCGGTCTCGACCTCTTTGGTCCCATGGAAGTTACGGTGGGTCGTCGCAGGGAAAAAAGGTATGGTGCTTTGTTCACATGCCTAACAGTCCGTGCTGTGCATATAGAACTCGTTTCTTCTCTCACCACGGACTCGCTTATTATGGCTCTGCGACGTATGGCGGCCAGACGTGGTTGGCCACGCCATCTTTACTCCGACAACGGAACTAATCTTCGTGGTGCCGACAAGGAACTGCAAAGGTCAATGCAGCAGCTGGACAACGAGGTACTGAAAGCTGAAGCGGCGAACAATAGTATGGAATTTCACTTTATACCGCCGCTGAGCCCACACTGGGGTGGGGCGTGGGAACGCCTCATACGAAGTGTGAAAACTTCACTCAAGGTAATTTTAAACGAGCGTGCCCCAAAAGAAGAAGTTTTGAGCACGCTGATGGCTGAGGTTGAAAATATAGTCAACAGCCGTCCTTTATCTCACGTGTCTGTCGAACCAGACACCCCTGAAAGTTTGACACCTAACCACTTTCTCCTAGGTACAACTTCTAACCTACCGGTCATAGGTGCGTTTGATGACTCAGATCTGTTTCTGAAGAAACAATGGCGAAAGGCCCAGAAGTTAGCCGATATGTTCTGGCAGCGATGGCTCAAAGAAGTTCTGCCCCACCTGCTACCTAGGAGAAAATGGAACGAAGAACAGAAACCTCTACAGGTAGGTGACCTAGTGCTAGTGGTCGATCCAGATTCTCCCCGGAACGTGTGGCCGAAGGGCGTTGTCCAGCAAGTCTTCCAATCTAAAGATGGTCGCGTAAGGCAGATTGACGTGAAGACCAAGACAGGTACTTGGCGGCGTTCTGCGGCACGCGTCGCTCCTATTTCATTGGGAGATGAGTGCTGAGTCAGCACTAGGGGCGGGAGTGTTAGCGACGCGCTCATATATTTATAATTTGTGTCAAATTATTTTTTCATATTTAAGGTAGATTAAGATTTTTAATGTAATTAAAAGGGTAGTTTTGCTACATGGTCAGTCTAGGCCCAACACCCGACGAATGTGCCACTAAATATTTTTGGAAATTAAATTAGCTTTGAAATCAACAGTGCGTTATTGTTTTGAACATACCTACCACCAGCTACAGGCGTTATGAAGGTCTTTAAAAGGAAGTTAAGAATCTTTTTCAGCCCAAAGACCGATATAAAAAAGCGATATTGCAACAAAATTATAAATTGTTATCTCTGGTCAGATCGAATGATAAAGCGACAGACATTATCAAGCTTCCTTATTTTACACTCACAAAGTTGTCACCGGTAACAATAGACATTGTGAAATAAATACATTGTCTATTTCTGTTTAAATGATAATGTTCCGTCACTGTTGCCGAGCGACAACAACACTTTATAGTGCGTAGGTAGGTACCTTCAGTGTAGGTTGGTATTTTTATGTTACACTTAAAGGATCAACCATACTTAAGAAAAGCGAATTCAGCTGGAGAATAATGAACTAATACATTTAAGACATATTTACGCTTTAGTGTGTGTGAGATGCTGACTTAATATAATAATAAAATTATATTTCTAGCATGTCAGTTGAGAAAATACATATCATTATCACAAAACCAAGTTATGTCATATCACAATAATACCTACAGCTTCTATGTAGTTATTATCAGTATTCTAATTTAGGCAAATACGACACTTTGATGTGTCCAGCTGTGTTGTAATCCGTGATATCGCGCGCGACATGATCGCCCGATTCGTCCAGACAGCGGCAGCGGAACAAACTGCGCGGATACATTGAAAGTATTCCGACAGATCGCAGATACGCGCGGGTAACGCCTCGAAATGAGTCCTATCGCCGAACCCTCCGTTATCAGTTGACGAGGCCCGTCCACAGCCCAACGTATCAATTCAGAACTTTTAATCTTTTAAGAGTTACACACGTTGTGTATGTTTCGGCTTCAAACTTTCCCTATTGGACCCACTGCGTGGTTCGTTTTCAGATGAAGCTCTAAAGTCATAGATATACAAAGTAAATTCTTTGCGTCGCAATCATAAAGGGTTAATTTAAATTTCACAAGCGAATGAGCACGACTTTGTGTTTTAGAACTTATTTCTAGACCGAAACCATTTAACTGACTGACATTTGTGGCAACAGTGAACTATATACAGATATGCTGTCAACAGAGACGAGTTGCTGGCGTGGAGACACCGCGAGCGTGGCGGTGGCGGCACGACGACGGGGCGTGTGCGTGGCGGCTGCGTGCGCTGGAATATAAATACAGCACTTACGGCGGCGCGTGGTGCCCGATACAACATTATCTGTGCTTTTGTTAACTTGATATTTAAAATAGAATGGAATTCAGTAGGTGCTGCATTCCATTTATCCCTCAGCGGTCCAGTACTGTCCTGAGTCAAGCCGCAGGTGGAAGCAGGCGCTCGACGAGTAGTCTGGAGTAGGGCGTAGGCGGGTCGTTGGTGAATCCAGCTGGAAGCGCCGCGGGGTATTTTTAACCCGGACCTTGAACCCCAATCTGGGGTTGGAAAAACACTTAATAACTTTAACTACTTCACAATATATTGCGAGGCGAACAATAATTTAATGTGACGGTTACGCGCAAAAAAGGAATACTGTTTAGCTAGCGTAGCAGAGATCGTCATGTACGAGCTTTCGTCTTAGCAGCCGGGTGGCGTATGTCTGTCGCTCGGTCGCTCGGTGGGGAAATGCGGGTGCGGCGCGGACGCGCGGTGCGCCTGCGACCGTTATCTATAGTGATGACCATAACGTGATTAGTCGAGTGCAGACAAAAGAACGTCGAGTTGGCGAATATGTACTCATCGAACGCAAATAGTATGGCGCTTCGTATTGATGAATTTATTCTTACTCTGATGATTTAATACATTTATTTATTTTTGTGTTGTGGTAAAATATGGGTAATTATATAAAATAATGTACGTATAACGTTACAATACACAGTGTGGTGAGCACTTCGGCCCGAGATTTCTCGCTAAACTGTAGTTTCTCACAACAAAAAGTTATAACAATTTTGGTTATTTTATTATTTTTGGTATTGAAAGTTGAAATCGAATATTATTTTACTTTGTACGGCTTTGAACTTGGAAGGAGTATTTGTGTTTAGAACGAATAAAGTAAAAAAGTGTCGTTGCCGTTATGTATATTTAGATAGACAACAAACTTGTCTCCGCCACCACTACCACCATTTAGCAGATCACTGTCCACTGTCCGGGCTCGACTAGCGAGGGCGGCCCGTACAACGCTAACACCCAGTTAGCCTCCATTAATGACGTCACGCATACTTCGTCAACCTTTATCGGGTGGAGCTCTCAGGGGGCACGTAATCACTGTCGGGAATGTCATGCAAATAGTTGGACCTTTATGAAGCCAGGAATTACCGGCATGTAAACTAAACGAAAGCGGTGCGGTGTCCGGTGCGGGGCGCGGGGTGCGGGGAGCAGGGTGGCTGGTTACCCCACTCCGGCGAGGTAGTAATTTAGTTTGTCATGTGCCACTCAATTTACAAGGTTATCAACGTTTTGCCAAGTAGCAAGTATGTGGGGTGAAGACTAAAGGTTAACTTATAAGTTGATCTTAATATTTCGAGTACTTTCGAGGGTGTAATGTATATGCCTCCAGAACAACCCTTGTTTATTTACCTTGTATTTAACATGTTTTGACACTCAAAGATGTAGAAACCAGAAACGAATAAAGTGTTTCAGTCAAAAAGCGTTTGGATGAGTGTCCGAAAATTAAAACACTGTAGTATTCATTTTTCAGAATCTATATCTTTGTCACTGCCCTTCAACACTGTCACTGGTCAACCGAAACTAAATTGTTGAAATAAAATCAATCTATTGGAGAGCTGTCCGCAAGGCCGTCTTTAACTATGCTGGGGCCCTTGGGCACACAAGAATTTGGGGCCCTTTTGGAAAGTAAAGAAAGCGAATTATACAAAAAAAAAAAACTACTATGATCTTCTATATATTATGGGTAATCAAATATATAATATAATAATTATGTCATTAATGATATTAGTATACTGCTGGGTGTTTGGTTACGATTACGATAGTGGTTGGGCTTTCTGTTTAGCAAAATCTTCTATTATATCCTTTGATTGATATTTGATGGCGCAGCCACGGCAAATTAAAAAAAAAAACCATGCCAAGATTATGTAATAACTTTAAAAGTTGTTTCTAATACTTGCAGGTGGAAAGTTTTCTGTAAACAATAAGTCATGGTCACCCTATCAGAACATTCAAAACGTATTGAAGGTTTTAAATTATAAAACAAAAAGAAATTTTTTGCCTATTAACGGTAATTATACTTATTAATAGGTGTTGTTTACAAAAAAAGATTTCGCTAATACTTTCTTTCCGATTAGATAACCACAACTTATTTCTACGCAATACCGTAATACAGCTCCTGAAATACAAACCTGGGATATTTTTGTGTCTTTTGACATGTTTTGACAAATTCAAATCTAGCGTTTACAAAAAACTTCAGACCTCTGCGATGCTTTTTCAGCGAGAAATAGGCGATAACGTATTTTTCACCGTTTCAGTGGCGCGGCCATAGGGTTTTGGTCTTACAGCTCCTGAAATATAAACCTAGGATTTTTTTTGTGTATTTTTACATAGTTTGACAAATTCAAATCTAGGGTTTACAAAAAGCTTCAGACCTCTGCGATGATTTTTCAGGGAGATTTCGGCGATAACGTGTTTTTCACCGTTTCAATGGCGCGGCCATAGGGTTTTGGTCTTACAGCTCCTGAAATATAAACCTAGGATTTTTTTGTGTATTTTTACATACTTTGACAAATTCAAATCTAGGTTTTACAAAAAACTTCAGTCCTCTGCGATGCTTTTTCAGCGAGATATCGGCGATAACGTGTTTTTCACCGTTTCAATGGCGTGGCCATAGGGTTTTGGTCTTATAGCTCCTGAAATATAAACCTAGATTTTTTTTATGTATTTTTACCTATTTCGACAAATTCAATCTGTCATTTCCCTAAATTTCAGGCCTCTGCAACGCTTAGTTTTAAAGATCTCCGTGGCCGCGCCGTTCGCCACGTTTCAATGGCGCGGCCACGTTCAAACCCTTAAAACATTTTAACCATAACTTTGACAAATTTATGGTTTTGGGAATCAACTTTTACAAATTTTTACATAATCTTGGCATACTTTTATTTTTTTAAATCGCCCTAGCCGCGCCATCGAAACGCATACCACTTTCTATGCACTTAATTGACAAATTACTTAGTCGTTCTTGTAAAATTGTTGTTCGCAATTCATTTTTTATTCTCTTAAGCTGCGAAAATGAACGCTCTCCACTACAATTGGTAACCATTAGGCAAAGGAATATTCTTGTAACAACTTCAACGTTTGGAAGTTCCTTCTCATATAAATGACTTTATGAGGTTAAGTAAGGTTGAGATATTCAAATCCGCTGATTGCTTTGCTATGTTTTTTAAATATTGGAAAACATTCTATTTTGAGTTCATACATTAATATCTTTATGATAAAATTCTGCAAATTCATTACATTTTTTCCAAAATGTTGGCTAAATTTTAAGACAAAAGTAAGTTTTATTTTCGACCCCGGGTGCTCACTGTTACTGAAATGTTTTGAGAATAAATGTGAAGAAATTGTCGGTTGTCGGTCCTTCGGGGCCCCCTGAGGATGGGGGCCCTGGGCACGGGCCCCGTGTGCCCGTATGGTAAAGACGGTACTGGCTGTCCGCACATCACTATTCACGCTAACTAGTGCACACTATGTAATAACTACGGGGGTGAAGTATTCCGATCACGCTCGCTGCACCACACTGGCAAATGGATTTATTTCATAGTTTATAAATTACGTTACCTACCATTGTGTGGCGTCACTGTCGTAAAACGTCACCGCCAAATCTCACAGTTTTACGTTTTACTGAAGTACGTGACTAATGTGCAGTACAGCTGATAAAATGAGTGGGCAACTACCGGGGGCAGGTTCTGGAAAGTCCCGCAGGAGTTCACAGAACTACCACGACAAAGAATTTCACACACCCCATTCTCTCATGTAGAGGTTGTGTTATACGAGGCCTACTTGGCTTGGTTGATTAAATATAATACTTACAAGAAAGAAATGTGTCCGTGATTTCAATTAGGATTAAATAAGATAGTACCTAATGATTTACAAGCATGTTGAGATTGAGGTTCACATCTAAGTGCGTGCTCCGAAGTGTATAAAAATCAAGCGCTTTTAGAAAATCTATCAAAGCATCAGATAATTTTTAGTAGCAAGAGTGAACCAAAAAAAAATATATTTACGGCAATCTATTATATAGACTTGTGTATTTATTTCCTGAAGTTTCATTTCTGAGCCCTGTCACGTAGCAAGGTAGACGTAGGGACGCAGGCGGGAAACTTTCAAACCTATCAATACTTGTCACTTATAATGCTTTGACAACTTGACACTGAGTCAAACTTGTCACTCGAAGGCTTTTTTTATGTCAAAGGTCATGTCACATGTTAGTACATGTATTTGAATCATTCGTCATACATTTATATTTTTTGAACTGGTTTAATATTTATTTAGAGATCATGAAACAATTTTTGGTACATCAATGATTGCATACGTAAAAGCAATGTATGTATGTCAATGTATGTATGTCAATGTATGTATGTCAACTTTTGGCTTATTAAATATTATTCGTGCCTCAAATATGCAATAGCATTTACTATTCAATGTAGCATATAGATAACGGATATAACAATTGTTATTTGATACGTGCGTGATATGATACTCTCAATACGACCGAATATTGTTTAGTGTTTTCATTAAACAATTTTACAGCAAATTAATACGCAACATGAAAATACAAAATAGTTTTATCATAATGTTCTATACTGACCTTCGACTTCGACTTCGACTATTAAATGTAACATCGAACGATCACAATAGAATAATTTCACTATCTTGCTTGTCAGGCTGCTCAAGCACTGTTTCCAACTGATTAACATACAATCCAAGTTTTATTTTATCTGTATAACGTTATAACGTTTCGAAATAAAACCAGTTTTACAAATATACTTCACACACAGCAAACGTTGAAGACTTGAAGACTGTATACACAGCTTTATCAAGTGGCGTCGTCTCCGGCGTGAATAACAAACGGAAGGGGCGCAAACATGGCGACACACACGTACGTAGTGCCTCCTCATCTAGCACGTTAGTATTCAGGAGTCTCAGGCACTCCCGGCGTGTGTACGCAGCAGTGTGCGGCGAACATCGCGCAAATCCGCAGGGAGCCGGCAGAGAACCACGTTATTGTGTTACGTCCAACTATAAAGTGTTGGCTCAAGCTTGTATTGTTTCTGAACTGCATAGCTGAATAGATTTTTATTTTTCTTACTGAGAGTGATTATGAACTGGTTCAGAATAGTTTATGACACAAAACATTTGCGACGGTTTCAATAACAAATCGTCTATTTTATAATATTTGTAGCCCATAAACAAAACAATACAATTTCCAATCTTCAAAAGTGTATTAAGAAAAATAAAATCTTCACAAACGTAAAACTTGCGAACTGCATAAAGGAATCCGATCGCATATCTATAAGCTGATCACTCCAGTGAGAGCCGCGACGCGATCCCTTCGTAGCGGGATACGAAACCAGAGAGCTACAGAAAATCCACTCCCATCATTTTGACAATCTATCAGCAATAACGATTTTCAAAATATACGTGATGGACCACGTTCAATACTTTGCCAGGCTCTATGGTCAGTTCGATCTGTCCATTAGATTTTTGTGGATGTATGGTTCAATCTTAGAAAAAATCTGGATGTCTAGTAACATTTGGAATACTGTACTAATCGGCAAATTTTACAGGCTTCATACACTTTCTGTTTTGTTGAAAATCATGACTTGTGTTAGTGTGGCGTGTGACGCGGCTTTGCGATGCGCCTTGGTTGTACCGACGACACCCGCTCGCCGTCTCTGTTTCCGAGGACGAATGAATTAGAATAAAACTGTGCGTCGTTCCAACGACGTGAAAATAAAATCAAAGGTCGAATGAACGTCTTCGATGTTTTTCATGGCGAATTAGAGATGCGATGGTTGTGGTATAGCCAACACTGATATCGATCACAATGAGGTTTTTATTGAAGCTTTCAAAGTATTAGGTAGGCTACTACCGGCCTCTGGCGTATAATACCAGAGAGATCACGTAAGACACCGATAGGACTAGGCAAAGCAATATTCTATCAGTGGTTAATAACGATTGACGAAACGTATGGGATTGTCGCCCATAATCATTTTAGACTTCTCACTGATTTCGGTAGGAATAACTCCCAAACTACGTGGCGCTATTATAATGTATAATCATTAGCAAACAGTATTTGCATCAAAAACTATGTCATCACATTTCGCTGGTGTCAGGCCCCAGGCCGTGTATAACTGCGCCGTTCGGGCCGGTCCGGGCCAGACAACGCTGGACAGCTTGAACTGAACAAGCCACGGTTACTTAACCACTCACCCTTTACATTCGCTTCGCAACAGCCCAGCTCTCCCTACCCCCCTCATACAACATCAGTCTCCACCAACTTGTACTTACTTCATAACGCCGCACAAGTGACCGGACTCATCACAACATTAACTAACTTTGAGACACCTCGCTAACAGCTTAATGGCATTTCTAATCAGGCTCTTAAAGGTTAAGGATATTCTAGTAATTTTGTCCTCATTCTAGTTTATTACTTTCTAAGACGAATTGAGCGTAATCCAATAACCGTCCATTGCCAAAAACCAACTCATGGCCCCATCCATCATCCTAGACAGAACACTAGGTACAAGATAAACCTATGCCCTTCATCCTGTAACTCTACACGACGCCTACCTCGGCTAAGCCCTGCGTATCCTCGAGGAGGGTAGCCTAATAAAACGCCCCTAGCGTTCTCTAAATAGACGCGTGCGTTCTGTTTGTCTGTACCTACTAGTACGTAAGTTATTCCAGTTTACACTAACACTAGGAAACAGTGAAATGAACGCCTAAAATATTATCACCCGACTGGCAAAGGAGGGTAATGTGTTTATCAGTCTATGTATGTATGTAAGTATGTATGTATGTATATTTGTTCCTATGTGGCGTTCCAGAGACCAAACGCGTTGGCCGATTTTGATGATTCATACGTCAATCGATTCGTCTTAACCCTGCGAGTGTCACTGGCTACATTAAAATTGGAAAATAGAAAAATGGCGGCTTTAGGGCGCAATATTGTGGGGGGCAAAATTTTTTTTTTACTTCTAAACCCATCGTGTGGGGTATCAAAATAAAGGGTATTAAGAGGTGATTTTAAAAATATGTAACACTTATATATTTAAATGTACCGAAATCTTAAAAAAAATAACTAAAATGTTATAAATAAAAAAAGTTAATTCAAAAAATCAAAAAACCCGACTGCTTAAAAAGCTAATTAAAAAGCCGTAAACAAGAAGAAAATCATGCTGTGCAGTCGGAGGATACATCTGGTTTTGGTCAGCCAGGTCGCGAATACGTATCCTCCGACTGCACAGCATGATTTTCTTCTTGTTTACGGCTTTTTAGTTAGCTTTTTAAGCAGTCGGGCGCTGTGTTCAGTCTTTTATATAAAGTCCAACGGTGCGCTGTTTTTTAGTCTAGGTGTCACCAAGCGTTCGTGTAAACGGGCATAACCGACGTACGTAGAGTGTATCAAGCTTATAGACTTCAAAGATATAGAAAATATTCATGTTTAAATCGATATTGAACAGAAGCTGGATGTTGAACATGTCTGTTATATAAATATGATATTTAGTAGCTGTAGCTGTAGTAGCTGGAAGGAAAAATATTATTATAATAATAAATAAAATAATAATATTTATATTTTAATATTATTATATTATTATTTTTTTATTATTATTTATTCTTGGTTTGAAACCAGCTAACTTAGATCCTACAAAAATATTATCCAAACACTGAAAGCCCGAACTGTGGATTGAATCCAGAACCTCATTAAAGCCAATCCAGTGACAGTTTTGTAAATTAACATAATGAACTCATAACGTTTTCCTTTGGTTCACAAGCACCGCTACGCGACCCTTTGGGTATCTAATGATGACTGTGATTCCGTCGATTAAGATACCATTACGTTCATTTTATTCGTTCTTACTGAAAAAAGAGTTCACTTTAATAGCTATTCGATACGAGATTGTACACATTGGAACTGCATATTGACATAGTGTCACACTGCAGCATGTGACGTACAGATAATGGCTTGTTGTAGACGCATCGCGATACACATCGCAACACCATACACAAGATTAGTTTCATCGTGTCACTTTATTTACCCAATAGAACACTCCCTTTTTTATGTCCAGTCTCACCTTTACGTTTATTTTTAAACGCGACTTTAAAGTCCTTGACATTGCTGCGTGTCTCAATCCTTTCAGCCAACTATATTGAGCTGCCTGAAGATAAGGTCAATGGTTAAGGTGACCGTACGACAAAACCACGGCAAAGTTATAGTAAGCTAGATAGTGGTCAAGCGCGAGTCTTCCCCTTGAGTGTCCATCGCGCCAAATCGGCTTAAAATAATGGTAATTTCAATTGTGTCTGCTAATTGACATTTGAATTAATAATATAAAAATAAAAAAAATATTATAAAGTTCTAAAATAAACTTGTCCAACCCTTTCAGCTGACGGAGGGAAATGAATGGATACCGCAGAAGGTTGTATCTGATGGCGTATTGTTTATTCATTAAAGCTGACGAATTAACTAGCGGCGAAGTCTTAACTGCTCACCGTTGGCATCTGTGAGGCGCTGGTTGTGAGAAGAAGAGTGAAACAAACATGCATATCATCTAGCAACAATTCTTCCAGTTCAAATACGAAGAAGGAATTCAAATGTCGATATTCCTAGCAAAATAAAAGATATACCAAACCAGTTACAGCAATTGGGAGAGGAAAGATTTGTTATAACGAAGGTACTGATGTAAGCCTGATGGCTATAAGCACTTCGTTACAGCTTGGGCGTCGGCCCCTGACGAGAAACAAACATATGACAACTTTGTTGCATTCGAAGAAAAGCGGATGAAGGAAAGAGGTGAAGAAACACCGGGAGCATCAGCGTTTGTTGTGAAGTAAACAGTGATTAAGAAGAATGTTAAAAGCCATAGCTGTAACAAACTTGAAAGAAGTTGTTGAAAGAAAGCTTTTAAATGTGAGTGGATTTTTAAGAAGAAACTTGGACTAGATGGTTACTTCGATACAAAAGCACGTCTTGTGGCCAAAGGATTTATCCAGGAATATGGTATTGACTACAAGGCAGTATACTCACCTGTGATACAATACTCCACTATTATTTTAATCGCCCTGGTAGTCAATTTAGACATGAACATTGAACATTGACCATATGGATGTCAAGAAAAGAAAACTATGTATTTAAACAGAATAAAGCTATATATGGACTTAAAAAGGCGTTCAAGGCCTGGTATGATAAGATTGATAATGCTTTGAAAGACCCCCAGTTCAGAAAAACACTCAGTAAGCTTTGTGTTTACATAAAATCAGATAATAGCGGAAACATCACTATATTAGCCCTATATGTCGATAATATTCTTATTTTTAGCGAGGATACATCAGAGATGAAGAAGCTGAAGGAGGAACTAATGAAGAGATTTGAAATGAAAGACTTAGGCCGAGCCCCACGTATTAGGAATGAGATTAAGACAAGAACAAAATAAATTACTCTTGATCAAAAAATTACATACAGAAGGTTTTGTTTGTAAGTCTGTGAATACACCCTTGGAATGTGGCATGAAACTTGAAAGAGGAGACCAAAACTGAAGCTGACTCTAAGTATAGAAGTCTTGGTGGATGTATTATGTACACAGCCGTATGTACTAGGCCTGACATTGCACATGCAGCAAGTTTATTGAGCCAGTTTAAAAATTGTGACTTAGATATTCATTGGAAAGTTGCAAAGACAGTCTTGCGATATTTAAAGGGATATTTACCATGGATTATATTACAGTATTTCAAAAGTCTTCATTAGAAGTGACAGGATATGTAGATGCAGATTGGGCATCTAATCAGCTGGATCAACGTTCTTATACTGGTTACGTATTTAGTATCGGTCACTCAGCAGTTTCATGGAAGGGCCGAAAACAATGAACAGTGTCTCTATCAAGAACAGAGAAGGAATACGTGGCAATGTGTGAAGGAGCGAAGGCAGTTAAATTTATTAGAAGTTTTTTTTTATGGATATTTAGAGAAATACTTATCTGTAACCTTGTTTATTGATAGTCTGTCGGCACAGAAAATTTGTAATAGTCAGATTTATTATAGACGTAGTAAACACATAAATATAAAACATCATTATGTAAGACAGATTGTGTATAAAGTAAAGGTAAACCACCCAATTTACAAAGTTGAGTCCAGAAGACTCTTTATATATGAACCTATTCATTTTGGTTGGGTTACCCTTTTTAAACTCAATTGTTTTGTACTGTACTATGATGTCTGTCCTTGTAAACATTCTGTTTTGAAACATGTCTTTTACAAGCTTTCTATTAACTTGCAATGTATGTATGTATGTAAGTGTGTTCGGGTCAAATCTTGCAACTTAATTTTAAAGCAGTTATCTTTAACCAATTAAGATGAAATTTGGCATACACGTTGTAGCGTTACGTATAGCTCAGTTGAACTATACGTAAGCCACGTTAAAAAAAAATAAAGGTAACTATAAATTAAAACTAAGAAAAAGGATATAATTAACAAATTAAGGTCCGGCTTCGTACGACGTGGGCAACTAGGAAGGTCCGGCTTCGCACGACGTGGGCAACTAGGAAGGTCCGACTTCTCACGTCGTGGGTAGTCCGGGTTCTCACGTCGTGGGTAGTCCGGCTTCTCACGTCGTGGGTAGTTATCTCACAGCTAGGCAGCTTGACGGGCAGGAAGGCTTAGAATGCCGAGGTAGGCAGATGAACAGGCAATCAGATAGGTAGGCTCACAGATAGTTCTAGAGATCAAGGCAGCTGAACTAATTGTCAGGCTAACATGCAGGTAGCAGTAGCAGTAGCACTGGTGCAGGAACAGGCAGCTAGGAGTGTGGCGGTCGGGCTGTGGCTTAATATGCTGATCAATGCAGCTGGATGGGCAGGAAGTCCTTTTGGTATGAAGCGGTGACCGTAGAAGTTAAAGAACCAGTAAAAATGCTCAGATTTAAGTTCCACACTCAATAAATAATATTTATTGCTTTTCACAGAATTGGTAGATTCACAGGCCTTATATATAATAGTTTTAAAGAGATTTTCAGATTCAATAGTACAACACGTAGTACTAAGTAGTCCAACGACTTTCAGAATTCAGAGCAGATTCAAGACTAAAAAAGTGACACCCGTTTTTCTTCGTTCCGACATGTCTTCTAAATTTTAAATTTGAATATCAATTAAGAAATCGTGAACGAATAAAAACGGTTTACAGAGGCGCAGTCTGCCGCTGCCCTTATAATGAAAAATATAATGTACAACGAGCTTAATAAGCTATAGAGAATGGTATCTTATGTCTATGGTTTAAGAAAATAAAATAATGACAATGTCATGTCAGGTAAAAATGTCAGTATAAAATAATAAAATAGTTTTGGATTTTAAAACAAATCTTATGATTTTCAGGTTTATACCAATGTAAATAATACATAAAAATGGAAAAAATGAGATGATACAATTTCAAAAGTAACGGTGATGAAATTTGTAAAATCTTAATATATATATTTCTTGTGTGCGTGTGTATGTGACTGAACTCCTCCTAAACGACTGGACCGATTTTGATGAAATTTTTTGTGTGTGTTCGTGGAGATTCGAGAATGGTTTAGATTAACAAAAAAAAAAAAAAAAAAAATGGAAAATTAGGGTAGGGTAGGTAGGGTAAGGTAGGTAGGGTAGGGTAGGTAGGGTAGGGTAGGTAGGGTAGGGTAGGTAGGGTAGGGTAGGTAGGGTAGGGTAGGTAGGGTAGGGTAGGTAGGGTAGGGTAGGTAGGGTTTTTTTTTTTTTTTTTTTTTTTTTTTTTTTTTTTTTTTTTTTTTTTTTTTGTATTGGCAGGAGGGGAAATCCGGTCGGACTTACACCCAAAGTGCCTCTAAAGTGAGCCAGTCTGGATAGTGTCAGACTCCAACTGACTAAAAACCCCTCCTGCCTTACATAATCCCGCCAACGAAGCTGGTGCCCATTTTGTGCAAACTCAAATATTTATGGGCATCTTTATTTATCGATCAAAACATGTAGGTTTAAATAATACAAAAATGCAATAATTACAAAAAGTGCGGTTTTTCTCTAAAATGTGCAAGAAGTGCAGTTTATCACATCAGAATACAAGAGAGCAATTTATCACGGAGGATAGGAAATTAAATATAAATTTGCCTTACTTTATTTAGGGATAAGAAGCACAACAGTGCTTTTCACCACACAGACAATCTGTTTCTCTTAGGTACTACCCCAGTGCACCGTTTGTCATTGCAGTTTTGTGCGTGCTATTTCTATGCTTCTTACAAAATATTCTCATAATACTAGTGAATCATAGAGCCGCTTCAACTTCGGTTTCGTGCAATGACTGTGGAGGCCACATTTACACAGTACTCTAGGAACTTTTCCCTGTGTTGCTTACTCATGAGCCCATGCAGGCTCTCCTTCGTCAATGTCCTGTCCAGCTCACATTCGAGTTGGTAGCGTTCCCTGATAAATAACGGGCAATCTACGAGTATGTGCTGGACGGTCTCTGCCACGCCTGGGTCGCAGACGCACGAGGGGCTCTCCTTACACTTGAAGCGATTCAAGTATTCAGAGAACCCGCCGTGCCCCGTCAAAACTTGCGTGAGTACGCCTGTGGGCCGCACCTGTTTTATAATATGGAAAGCCGCTATTGCATCCGGAAGAAACATTTTCGTCACAGAGGCCGTCTCGCCCGACACATATCTTCGATTCCATTCATCAAGCGATTCCAAACGGATCTGTCGCTTGATAAATGAAACCGGACACTGGTCGTAGTCCGGCTTCCTCCGTAACGACAATGCTGCCTCCTTCGCTAACTCGTCCGCTCGCTCATTCCCCGGCAGTGGGCCTTGATCCAGAACAAAGACACAGCTTTGCTCTGGCCCAGGGCTTGAGCCAAATTTGCGCGCGCACGAACCGCCAGGGGATGGAGAGAGCCATGGCTTGCAAGCGTCTGCAATGCTGACATTGAGTCGCTGTACAAACCATAGCTCGTCTCTTGCCGCGTAAGGATCACGTCCGTCGCTTTGCAGATGGCCAGGAGTTCCGCCTGGTAGACAGTGCAGTACGCGGCTAAGCTAAGTTTGAGCTTCCGGACTTCGCCTTCATTATCCCATATGGATAATGCTGCTCCGACCTTCCCCTCAATCTTGCTGCCGTCGGTGAAAATTCGCACCGCCTGCACGTTGTTGCTGTCTAGCAAATGTTGGTCTGCCAGGCACATGAACTCCAGGGGCATTTGCGTAGCTGGATGAGGAGCCTCTGCAAACCTTACCGCACCCTCGATCTCCCTATCTCCTGGCACATACCGGGATGGCCCTCTCCTCGCTTCATACAGGGCGGCTGCCTCCTGTATGCGCAGATCTAGAGGTAGTATTCCGGACAGTACCAGTGCCGAGTTCAGGGAGACAGTACGGTAAGATTTACAGATCTTCTGGACGAATCCTCGTTGGACCGAGCCTAGCTTCTTCCGTATTCCCAGCTTCTTCGTAGCGGGAGCCCAGGCTGCGGCCGCGTACGTTATTATGGGCTCAATCATAGCAGTGTAGATTGTGTGTATGATCTGTGCGTCCAATCCCCAACTCACTTTAGCGGCGCGGGACAGTTGCTTATAAATGTTAACTGCCCTCCTGCAGACGTTCGCGGTGTGCTCGTTGAAGGTGAGCTTTTCGTCTATGGTTAGACCCAACAACTTCATCTTCTTAACCATACCAATGTCGACCCCAGCCATGCTCAGCCTTGGGGTATCATACTTGCGCTTGTTGGTTACGACCATCGCACAGGTTTTGTGCGGTGCGAACCTCAGCTTGTTTTTGTCGCCCCAACTCTGAACATGGGCGAGGGCTGCATTGGCAGATGTTGAAACTTCAGTCGCTGAGTCCCCATCCAGAACCAAGACGATATCATCGGCGAACGCCTGTGCGAAGATTCCGCGCCGCTCCAATTCCTGCAATAGTGGGTCTAGAATGAGATTCCACAGGATGGGACCACCTATTGACCCTTGAACACAGCCCTTGCTAGTCACTCGCGTGCATTCCTCCCCAGCGTAACGAACCTTGACTTTCCGACTGTCGAGGTAGCTGTCTAGCAGCCTTCTTATATTCACCGGGCACTTTTCCTCAGCCAGTCTGACCTTGATGGCTGGCCACCAAGCACTATCAAAGGCCCCCTCTATATCCAGTGACACCAGGACAATTAGCTTCTTCAGCCTCAACTTGTCCTGTACGTGCTTCACTAGCGTATAGAGGGCGTCCTCAGTGCTTCTCTGGGGCATAAATCCAAACTGGCGAGTACTAAACCGCGGTACAAGCTGCCATTTTAAACGCGCTACTACCATCCTCTCCAGGACCTTCCCCAAAACCGGCAGTAGACCTATTGGTCTGTATGCCTTGGGGTTTAGGTAATCGTCCTTGCCCAGCTTTCTGAGGACCACGACTGTGGCCTCCTTCCAGATGTTCGGGAAGTGTAGGGTAGGTAGGGTAGGGTAGGTAGGGTAGGGTAGGTAGGGTAGGGTAGGTAGGGTAGGGTAGGTAGGGTAGGGTAGGTAGGGTAGGGTAGGTAGGGTAGGGTAGGTAGGGTAGGGTAGGTAGGGTAGGGTAGGTAGGGTAGGGTAGGTAGGGTAGGGTAGGTAGGGTAGGGTAGGTAGGGTAGGGTAGGTAGGGTAGGGTAGGTAGGGTAGGGTAGGTAGGGTAGGGTAGGTAGGGTAGGGTAGGTAGGGTAGGGTAGGTAGGGTAAGTAGGGTAGGTAGGGTAGGGTAGGGTAGGTAGGGTAGGGTAGGTAGGGTAGGGTAGGGTAGGTAGGGTAGATGCATATTAGGTGTTTTTATGGCAAAACAAAGTTTGCCGGGTCAGCTAGTATATTATAAAACGTAAGTAAACTAAGACATGTGGAATGAACACCACAACGTTTGATTTGGATGACAATGCATGGTAAGCTAGAAAGTTTTTTTTATTGGAAATACTTATTATTACTTATTAAAACTACTTTACTAAAATACTTCATAACCTTTCATTTACACATCAACACTGGGAATGCGTCGATGTTAGGGATCTTATCTTCAGTCGGGGACGACACCCGCTGAGAAATGGCGACGAAGACGAGGCTACTGCAGCGTCGGTATGACATTTCTGCGTTATGAAAACAACGTAATAGATGTGAGATAATACTTTTAACACAACACGCTTCATAACATTATTATTTCTACAGTTATAAAATAGAGAGAGATTCTGAATCTTATTCACAGGTCAAATAAAAACAGGATTGAATTACTAGACAAGAAACAATATCAGTTTCAGAACGGGAGTGCGGCTTAACTTTTCAGAAAACAAACGAAGCTGATTTCTCTTGAAATAAAATACTTCTAGAACTTCGGTGGGACTGTCTGTATTGCCCGTTATTATCAAGGCTAGTCCAATCACCCACACGCTTGACTTATGTGCACAGGTTATCTGCCCACGAATCGTACGTTAAATATTTACGTTTTTAGTTGGTTATATTCTGATGCGCTGTTAAATGTACTTCAATATTGCAGACGGCGTCATTAAGCTAGTCTTTCCCGTTTAGGAGTAATTTGGTGCTATGTCACTGGAACTTTTTCATTGCTCGTTAGTGTATTAATTCTCCAGTCTAACTCACCTGACATTCATCAATGTCGTTGTAAGGTCAGAGGGGGTGTTATTGCCCCTAACAATTAGTACTATATTTAAATGCGTAATTTATATTATTGTACTACATGAGTATGCGCAAGTATCAAAATATCTCTCTGACAGTCGCCGCGGGCGCCACGGAACGTAACATAACATCAGACGACAATAGGTTGTTTAAAGATAAACACCGGCGAACAAATCACAGGACAATAAATAAAAGGAATGTTATTTAAATAACAAATGTTTATAAGAATTGTGCCAAGCAATAAGTAACACGAAATTAGACAGAAAACAAGGCAATAAAATATATTTACACTACTTACAACTAAGACTTGAGAATTAATCGACATCCGACGTGCACACACGACGTACAAATGTGAAAACATACAAAAAAGTCAAATAAACTTATAAATATGTCTCGTTCATACATAATATTATTTACAAAACTCAAGTAGTTACAATCTAGATTATTTTTCTCACGTCGAAGTTCTATGGATAGTATAGATAGTGTAGGCCAAAATAAAGACAGACTAACATATATTACTGTTTGTCTATTTAAATGGACTTTTATGAAGTAGCATCACTGCGTGTCTTCCTTTTATCAATTATTTTTTGGCATGCTATCCATGTTAAAAACCAATGAAAATTTAATCTTTGCCAACTAATCACATGTATACAGAGTGAGTTTTGTAAAAAAAATGGTATTTATTTAAGTTTGCCGTATGATATTACTTCCCAGAATTTTATTCCTATTAGAGGCACTAACTGATGGTATAATACTAACATAGCGTGTGTTTTTTTTTCAAAATCCAAGGGTTCGATAAAATTCTATGATACTGTTTTAGTTTTTGCTGCCTTGGATGGTTTTCGCTGTATATTATAGTTTCCGATTTGGCCATCCACGCCCAGTTGACAATCAAACAATGTACCTAATTTCAACCAAATGAATGTGTCTTATTGCTAATTTCTAATCTAGTCGTAAAAAAACTGGTTCATTCATAACGTCACGCACGGCACTATTCAGCCTTACATTCGAAATATAAAGTAACGTATAAAAAGAACGCCTTTATGAGAACGTCATGGGAACAAAAACTAGAGTGGAAGCAATGCCAGATCATTTGCTAGAAATACTTGGAGAACTCTGATGGAGGTGGACTCGTCTAGATTACTTTGTATCTAGACGAGAACTCAAAGAACTCAAAGTTTCTAATGTAATCAGGGTTTTTTTTGTTTTTATTTTCAGATCTGTCTAGAAAACTTGACTCCGTCCTGGCACTTTCTTTTATGATGAGAAAAATAAATCAAAATTATTAAATTACAAAACAATTTATTTTTATTGCACAACCTAGAATACATCACTTACATCAGTAAGATACGAGTCACAAATTAAAGTTGAGTTAATTTCCAACGATTCCAGTTATCTTCGTTTAATAAGCGCGGCAGGCTCCGTGACGTCATCGAGCCTAGTATTTCAAAAGCTCTTAACGTCGAGATAAGCCGGTTTACTCAGACACGCAAATAAGAAAAAAGGCCCCGCATAATCAGACGGCCGGGTCCCAATATTCTAGGAATTTCAACGGGTAAATTAAGTAAAAAAAACGTGGAGTTTTAACGCACCCGAGATAATTAAAGAACTGAAGCCGGGAGCTCTACATGCCAACAGTAAATAAAAGGAATGAGTAATAAAGAGCCGTTCGCAATTTTCATAGAGACGGCTGATTTGCATGCCAATGGCCGCCAAACGCCGCGCCTAAAACAACCGCCAACGAATATTAATGCCAAAAAATACTTCAAACGGGCCCCGTGGCCCCCTGGCCTCCACGAGCCTCACGCCTGCCGCCCGGGCCACGTGGCACGGGCCCCTTTGAGCTCACATTCAATAACGCCTTGCTGAGTGATCGGGTTCGGTTTCTCGACGTTTGAGCGTGATAAATGCCGCCACATTGCCGAAAGACTTTTGTTAGCTTTGATGAATGTTTATAAAATATAACTACAGTGTATAGACGTACCAACAGCTATAGAAACGTGCCGACACTTCTGAAGGAAATCGCAACAATCAGTGCGCGGCACTTTAAATTGAATTTCTTGAATGATCTCCGGCTTCGTATTGCGTGAAGTTCGAGATAAGTGAGCAATAACTTGTTCCTTTCACTGAACTGCTCTTTACTTATTGGAGTATTTTTGTAGAATAATGATTTAATTGAATAATTGATAATATTACCAATGAAGATGGAACAATGTTCTCAACGCTTTAAGAGTAAAAGTATTTAAAAGTGTTAGAACATTTTTTCGCCGTCAAACGTACCGCTCCGTATTCGTAATTTCTGTAAACAAGCTTTCAAATTAATCCATACAACTTGGGATACAACAGTTTGATGTTTTTACAATAATCCGTGTGCAAACAAGGGTATGGCACGTTGCCTTACGAATCCAGACGTGTAGGCGTCATAATTAAGTTTTTAATTTGGTCTTCCATGAAGAATACGATTGCACTCTCCTCTAACCGCCTCTTTCTGTTTTTCTGCAGGTATCGTGGATTCGGCACCGCGACCTGCACATCCTGACGGTGGGTGGCTACACATACACGTCGGACCAGCGCTTCCAGGCCACGCACTCGCCGCAGACGGACGACTGGACGCTGCACATCAAGTGGGCGCAGCAGCGCGACGCCGGCGTGTACGAGTGCCAGGTGTCCACGCAGCCCGTGCGCTCCTTCTTCGTCACGCTGCATGTTGTCGGTGAGTGCTCTGCCTTACTCTACGAGTGCCAGGTGTGCACGCAACCGTGCGCTCCTTTTTCGTCACGCAATCACGCTGCAAGTTTTCGGTGAGAATACAGCTTACTACAGGCGAGACGCTTTCTCCGGTAGTCAACTCGATCCCAACACCTCTCTCACGTGCACAGCTTCAGAAGGAACCGTTCAAGCCACACAGTAGTTCTGTTTATTGTATGGTTTGTTTCGCATAGTGTATATTGACAGTGTTTCTATGATAGTCATAAGTTTATCTAACCATTTTTGAGTAATTCCATTCTAATAGCTGAAGCTCTTTGAAGGCCTTTGTTTATGCTGTCCAGAACTCTAGATTATAAAGATTAGGATCTAAACATAAACCGTGCTGGAATATATTCCGGCCACACTTCGGCAGCGCTGCGCGCGCCACTATCTGAGATTTGCATAAAATTATGATAACTCTGTCCGGTCGCCGCCGCCGCCGCGACGGTCGCTGCATCCTGGCGCCCGGTGCTTCTCGGGCTTCTCGCGAATGCTTTATCGTCGTCTTGTGTAACGTCAGATCTGTCGGATTAGTCGCGCGGACACTGTTGGCGTTGCGTTCGGCGCAGGAGGAGGGCGAGGGGAGGGGGGAGGCGCGAACAATTTGAAAAAACGCCGGCGACTCGAAAATGCGACGCGAAATCGGCACCGAGCCATTGTCACGGAACATTTTAACATATTGATTGGAGCGAATGGGCGTGCTTTGAATTAATCGGGTAGCTCACGCGCCCAAAACACCAATTTGTTGTAAATCCGGAGATAAAAGCGGGATGCTGTATGGTCGCCCCGCCGCGCCGCGCCCGCGACTCGATACAAACTAAGCCAAACATGTTCACTAAATACAAACGTTAATGTATTCAATGCAGGAAAAAACAATATTCCTTAATTTTTCCTCATTGTAAGCTTGAAACTAGATTACGGTAGTGATTGCAGAGCCTAGGAAATCAGTGCTTACGATATTGGATTTCCATGAATCCTTGAAATGTTTGTCTTTCATCTGCCAAATGAAGTCGCTTTGAATGAATACAATATCCCTCAGCACAAACCGTCTGTATCGCGGCGTATCGCTCCGTATCGAGTCGGGTCGTGGCGCGTTGTCCCGCTGTCTGTAGCACGTCAGCGACTCAGCGTCTCACTCACAGAATTAATACAACATCCCTCAGCACAAACCGTCTGTATCGCGGCGTATCGCTCCGTATCGAGTCGGGTCGTGGCGCGTTGTCCCGCTGTCTGTAGCACGTCAGCGACTCAGCGTCTCACTCACAGAATTAATACAACATCCCTCAGCACAAACCGTCTGTATCGCGGCGTATCGCTCCGTATCGAGTCGGGTCGTGGCGCGTTGTCCCGCTGTCTGTAGCACGTCAGCGACTCAGCGTCTCACTCACAGAATTAATACAACATCCCTCAGCACAAACCGTCTGTATCGCGGCGTATCGCTCCGTATCGAGTCGGGTCGTGGCGCGTTGTCCCGCTGTCTGTAGCACGTCAGCGACTCAGCGTCTCACTCACAGAATTAATACAACATCCCTCAGCACAAACCGTCTGTATCGCGGCGTATCGCTCCGTATCGAGTCGGGTCGTGGCGCGTTGTCCCGCTGTCTGTAGCACGTCAGCGACTCAGCGTCTCACTCACAGAATTAATACAACATCCCTCAGCACAAACCGTCTGTATCGCGGCGTATCGCTCCGTATCGAGTCGGGTCGTGGCGCGTTGTCCCGCTGTCTGGAGCACGACAGCGACTCAGCGTCTCACTCACTGAATGACAAGTTACCTCACAGTTTCCTCACCTGTCAATGTAATTTGTGTGAGGTGCCAGCGCCCGGGGCAAGGATCTTTGCTGTCATGGTGATTCTGATGAGGTACAAATAAAATGAGAGGAAAAATAGCAATTTTTTTTAATGAGTTATATACCAATTCAATCTACTAGGTAGTATGTAGGTACCTATTTTTTGGATGCGATGTGTGAATGTGTATGTGATTGTGCGTTGGATGGTGTATGGTTGTATTGTATGAAAAATCAGAAAAGCTTACCTAACAACAATTTACTTGTAAGTAAGAGTCGTGAGCCATTGACTTACCCTCTTTTAACATTCAAATTTTGTAATCCCATATTTGTTGCATTTTTTGTTAACTGCATTATAAACTCGACAACCAATGACCTGAAAGTGTCTCTCAGCTAGTTTGGTTCTATAACGAGCTACAGGACATACATATTAAGATTTCCTTCAAGCCCGATAACCCGCACTGTTTCGCAGATCCAGTGAACCATGTTTGCGCAAAATAGTGCTGAGCACAAAGAGTCGGACAGCGACGGTCATAACTTTGCAGTATTTATATAATTGTATGGTGCTATACCGGAAATTTTTAAAAGCCGTATTGGTTTTCTGACAGAATACCATGTGCTTCCTCCATATAGTTGCCCAATCGAATGTTAAGGATCTTTTCCAAAATCTTTAACAGCGCTGGAAGGACGGATATGGGTATGTAACTATTGACACTGTCTCTGTCTTCACTTTTGTGTATGGGATGCACTATCGCCTTCTTTAAGGGCCACGGCAATACTCCTTTGGAGATACACAAGTCACATATTATTATGTGTGTGGTAGAAACAAAATATTTTAAATAGAGAAGCTTCACATCAAAACATTTCGATAAGCCTATTCCCATGAGCCAATAAGGTAATCCATAATCCATATACTTTCTCATTTGACTCGCAAATATCCAGCGCACCGCCCCTGAAGCTGTATAGATTCAAACATTTTAAACAAACTAACAAAAAGTCGTGCACACCCAGTGTGATCCGGTTCAAATGAGCGCGTCTCTCGGTCACTTAACGCAGCAGTCCGTCAGTCCGCTGGTCGGCAGCCACTGGCCCGGCACTCGCGCTCCACTAGCCACTGGCGCTGGACACTCGCCAATTCTACTATCTACATACCCCGGTACCTATCTATCAATGATATTGTTTACGACGTTTATTCTTTAAACAAAAACGTTGAACGTTACTTAAATGTTAATTAAAGCCCACTCCAACGTAACACGAGTATTTATCTTTTAACTTTGAAGTAAACTCTCGAATCTTATAATGTTTAATGAAATAGAGAACTTGCGCCAAGTCAATCAGCGTACAATAACAACACGATATCATTGACGTTTCGGTAACAAACAGATCCGCGTCGCGGATCGTCGAATATCATTATGCATAAGTAGGTACGCTTTCTTTGATCTCTAAATCAATACAGATAACTAAAGATAAATTAATGTGACACAAGTTTAGATTGAAAACAATATTCTCAAACTGTAGGCGTGAAGTTGACTCAACTTAACGGGAATCAATACCGACGACTGACGAGCACGTGTTTACTTAATGTCACTTATGAAGTAATTGTTGTTGTTCGGCAGATTGCGACGAGATCTACCAGCGGATGTTCTCGGACGCAGGTGTGTAGTGCGTCCGCTGCAGTGCGGGCGCCGCGTGTGTGTGCGTGCACTAACCCGCATGTGTTGTTGTTTGTCTTCATTAGCGCCGGAAAAACAACGGACGCTGTGTACGACCAGCTGCATTTATTCCTGCCCCTGCTGGCTGCAGGCTGTGTTACGTCACTGTAACTGTTACGAATTTGTCGCCATCTTGTGGCACATAATTACAAACATTATATTAATAGTTTCCCCGGCAATCTTGTAAATGGGGCATCATTAGCTAGACTTTAATAAATAATTAACATTTCAGAGCGTGCCTCCTTTGTGCCTAAATATTCAATAAAGTTCAGGATTAATCCTCCGAGACCCGCTTCTCAAATATTTTAAATAGAAATATCGTTTTGTAAGATTGAACAACCTGCTACGCTACAATGGTGCGCCAAAATAGAAATGTTTTTTTCCGAAGCTAAGTGTTATTGTGACAAGGGTCTCTTATTTATGTTTTATTAATAGCTTCGTCCTCACAGTGGGTGTATCTATATTTCGATCTCCACGAGTGGTATCAGGTGATACGTCTGGTGGTCACTAACGAGTTGGTTGTCAACTCACCGGTGTGCTGTGTGACGTGATACTAACAGACTGTTGTGTGCTGTGAACTAACACAAACTATAGATTTACGAAAACGGCTCTGTTGATTTTGTTTCTATTTTGTTTTGTTTTAAATAACTAACAACTTAACAGTGTGTAAAATAAATATGTTTTAAACGTTCTCTGTTTCAAATGTAGTCAACGGCTGGCAAACAATTTCATGATCTCCTCAGAACAGATGATTTTATCTTGAAACGGCTATATCGCAATTACAACCATTTGTGGAACCTTCAGCTGAAACAAACCTCAACACTGTGCTCTCACCTGAGCGCGGTGTACGGTGTGCGGCGGTCACAGATTCGATTCCGTGCTGTGACGTCACCGATCCGAATTCGTTTGGTAAATCCAATCGCGTTAATTAAATGCCATCCATTTCGATATTAAGGGGCGCTGGGACGGTGGGGCCCAGTGGCCCGGGCCGCAGGGGCCAAACGTTATTACGAGCACTTTCTACGTCCGACATGGTGGCGTTAAGATCAGCGCAATAATACGCAATTTATTTTCCGTCGCCATCGAGTGCGATACCCGCGAGAACCAATTTATCGAGAGCACCGACCGCGAGGCGCGAGCACACAGGTACGAGTGCGACACCACCTCTGTGAGTGAGACCACACATGGCAGAGGAGGGGATTATGTCCGCATTCAATAGGTACTACACCGTGTGATAACACTCTCTTTGTGACAACTAAACTAGTTTTTTGTAATTTCTTTCGCTAACTTAACAAACAAAAATAAAGTTAAATATAAAACGAGCACAATACTGATGTATAATTTACATCATTTCTAGGCTTAGCGCTGAAGCTAACAACGTCCCCTCATCACTCCTCTTAGCATTCTACTCTCGATGTATGATGTATGAAGTAAAGCCACCAGCTCATTTCCTGCGACAGCGCTTGATTACTTTTCATCATTTGATGAATGAGTTCGTTATTATCATCAATTTAATGGCATTTATTATGGAATTTGATGCGAATATTTTACCAACCTTTTCTAAAGGTAGCTTGAGGTTTTAACTCTTTGGCCTTAACTTATGACGTACACTATTATATTGTCATTCTCTGCATCTCTAAGATAAGCTCTCCTGTTACAAGTTTAGTCAACAAAAATACCTAAATTCCTCTCCCCCCTAAATACATAAATCCACTGAGTGACTGAATCGTAGCCGGGAAATTCATATTTTTCTTGAACTTTATTCTTGGCTCGCCCATACAAAAGTTACGTGGAATTAATCAATTCAAAATGGTAATAAACTTCAAAGGTTGGCAGCGGGGGGCGGGTGGCGAAGGGAGGCGCACTTATACTTTTTATTCGCGCAACTTTACAGGACGTAACGAGCAGCATTCGGAGGAAACTGCACGAGAACGTTACGTCTACTAGGTATGTTTTCTAAGCCTTTGAAATGAAAATTGGAAAATGTCGATGTAATTAGGTAGGTAGGTTGGTGTATTGTAGGTGATCAGAACAGATGCCCTAGGCAAGTGACGTTCTATCATCGAAAGCGTGGCGATAGAGATTGTCAAACAATAAAATAGTATGATTCGACTATCGCCTTCACTGACATCGAATGCCACTTTTATACAAGTGGCATTCGATGTCAGTGAATTTGGAGGAGGCAAAATATTTCGATACGCACTTCGGCTCCTTGTAAACTAATATCTCATCTTGCGCAAAGTTATTAATGGCGTCACTGCTGGTTATTCTCGGAAATGATTTCAAGTCTTATCAATATTATTGAGCGTTATTTTAGTTCGTGTTGTCAATAATTAGGTTACCCATTATATCGCGTGCATCTACTGCAAAGCAAATCACGTGGTGTGATCGCGATTTGTCGCCGCGAGGAATTTCGCGTGAGCATCGAATGCGCGGGTGATACTTGCCGCATACCAGCGCGCGGTAATGGTGTCAGCTGTTCAGAGGTGCACGTTATTAACATAGTTGCACCCAATGTAAACGAAGATTTACGAAAGGTACACACTTTGTGAATTAGTGGGCGCAGTTCCGTCTATTACGGCTGTATCTCTGGCGCCTAGCTGAGCTCGTATCGCGCATGTACCTGAGCTGAATATTTAACGTTCGTAATTATGTTAATAGCACCTCTGCTACATTTTTCCCCGCGAGTGCTCGGTGGGTCACAGTTCGGCCGACCCTTACGACCCGCATTAAATCTCTAATCTTATTACAGCCTGTAGTGCCCCCTCTCGGCTCTCCGCCGCGCGCCGCACTGGACAATACAATGAACACAACATTTTCTCGGAGTCTCACATAACACAGTCGCAGCAAAGGCAACGAGTAGCGCTGTGCACGCATTGTGCTTGTGCTTGTGCTTGTGCCGCTCGTTCACTAGCCATCAAGATGTAAGCGCTCAACGACCCGCCGAATGTTCAAATATAATTATTTGTTTTAGAACACTAGAGCAATTCATTTCTCACCTAATTACATTGAAAATAACTTTCAATAAATCCAGTGTTTTCCTCTGTATAAACATACACTATTCGTTCATGTTATCAGATATGATACCTGATGCATGACAAATTTTGGCAAATGCGGTGTAGGTATATATTTTTTAGGTATATATATTTTACGCATTATTTATTATAATACCAGCCTTTTTTCTATTTTTTACCCGACTGCCGAAAGAGGGTAATGTGTTTATCAGTCTATGTATGTATGTTTGTTCCTATGTGGTGTTCCAGAGACCAAACGCGTTGGCCGATTTTGATGACTCATACGTCTATCGATTCGTCTTAACCCTGCAAGTGTCACTGGCTACATTAAAATTGGAAAATAGAAAAATTGCGGATTTTGGGCGCCATATTGTGGGGGACAATTTTTTTACTTCCAAACCCATCGTGTGAGGTATCAAAATAAAGAGTTTTAAGAGGTGATTTCAAAAATATATAACACTTATATGTTTAAATGTACCGAAATCAAAATAACTAAAAAGTTAATTCAAAAAATCAAAAAACCCGACTGCTTAAAAAGCGAACTAAAAAGCCGTAAACAACAAGAAAATTATGCTGTACAGTCGGAGGATACATCTGGTTTTGGTTAGCCAGCTCGCGAATACGTATGGTAAGCGATGATGTGGTCGACGGTGTAACACGCTTAGCTAGAAGTAACCTATTCACTCTTGACTCAAAGACCCCGAGGTTGCAGCTATCTGGAAACACAGACTCCGGCAGAGAATTCCACTCCTTAGCTGTACGCACAATAAAAGTATTCTCAAAACGTTTAGTGCGTATGGGTGGGATGTCCACCATGTACCGATGGCGCATCGCCGTACGTCTTGTAGTCCGATGATGAAACGGGCTAGGCGGAGTTAGATGTTAACTGTCTCACTGCAGGGCCCGTGCCTCATCTCATACAGAGAAGGCATGAACATTGATCACCACGCTTGCTCAAGGCGGGTTGGTGATTTCAGACTTATATTAACTGAAAGTCCAGGTTTCCTCACGATTTTATTCTTCGCCTTTGTCCTCAAGATAAACTTAGAAAGTACATAATATTATGATATTCTTGTTAGAATATACAGATCTACAGAAGCAAATAGGTAAGTTAACCACAGAAAATAAAACATTGAAATCTTTATGCCAGTCGCCCTCCTTGTTAACACAAAACATAAAACAAGAGGTGGTACTTTAGTATTAACACATAAAAATAGACAAGTTGAGGACTTGGACATTTGTAAAATGCTGTATAAAACAGATAGCTTTGAGGTATGTGGATTATGGGACATTGAGACAAACTCTTACATAATCTGTTGCTATAGAACACCCGTAAATAAAAACCTTGATGATTTTCTAGATAGATTGGAACAATTATTGCAGTACTTTTTCAATAAAATGTCCTTTATCTGCTGCGATTTTAATATTGACTTGTCAAAACAGGACAATAAAAGAAGTTCGTTTACATCTCTGTTAAAATGCTATAATTTTAGATATTTGTTTGATTCAATTACATTTGTGCGAAATAACTCCGAGTCGTGTATAGACAATATATTGAGCAACACCTGTGATAGAAATATCGGCAGTACATTGATTGTACTAATACATTGATCACGAATACGATCGATTAGCGGATGGACATGCAGGCCTCTTCTGTACAGCATATTTAGAAAAAGTTAATACACAATGTGTTAGTTTTAAATACATAGAGAGAAGATTATATAACGAGAAGAATAATGAAGCATTCAGACAGAAACTTCTGGAACACGACTGGAATTTAGGTACAAACACGTTTATACGTAAAATCAAAGAACTGCATTCTAATAAGTTTAAAAAAAGTAAAGATAAAATCAACATAAAAAGAACTGGCCGATCTAAATGGCTTACGAAAGGAATAAGGATATCTATCAAAATGAAGAGATTACTAAATTCCCTAAATAAAGCCAAGTGTGACAAATCGTTATTAAAATATCGTGAACAGTATCTTAGATCTCTTTTCAATTTTTTTTTTTTTACAACAATAGTAATAATGATGCTATCATTATTGATGAAATACAACAATAGCAATGATATTATAATAAGAACAATGATAAAATAAATTACTCATTAATTGTATGCATGTCTATAATAATAAAATAGCTTTAATTTAATACGGAAAAAATTGTTTTTCTTAAGGCTTTAGCCTTATCTACCCCATTTTCGTGAAATTGCAAATAGTAGAAAAATGATATGTCGTAAAGAAATTTCACTTCTTACCTGTGTACTCTGGTACACACACACATTTTTTTTTCTTGTTTACGTCTTTTTAGTTTGCTTTTTAAGCAGTCGGGGTTTTTAATTTTTTTAATTAACTTTTTTTATTTACAACTTTTCAGTTATTTTTTTTTAGAATTAGGTACATTTAAATATATAAGTGTATTTTTGAAATCGCCTCTTAAAATTCTTTATTTTGATACCCCACACGATGGGTTTGGAAGATAAAAAAAACATTTTTCCTCACGAAATGGCGCCCAAAATCCGCCATTTTTGTATTTTAGATTTTTGATGTAGCCAGTGACACTCGCAGGATTAAGACAAATCGATTGACATAAGAATCATCAAAATCGGTCAACGCGTTTGGTCTCTAGAACGCCACATAGGAACAAACATACATACATACATACATACATACATACATACATACATACATAAATACATACATACATACATAGACTGATAAACACATTACCCTCCTTCGGCAGTCGGGTAAAAAGGTGATTAGGAATGCTAAAAGAAAGGCAGTAACTAATCAAATAAATAAAGCAATTAACTCTAGCAAAGAAATTTGGAAAATAGTCAATAAAACACGGAAAAAGATTTACAATAATTTCGAAAATTATAATATAGTACTTAAACATAATAATAAAAAAATTGTAATCCCATAGACATTGCTAACATTTTTGCGGAAAAACTTGACAACAATAAAGGTGTTAACACTGGTGTTCCAGAACTGGCTAAGAAACTCTGTCAGTATTTTCAATTAGATGCCTAATTGAAAATACTGACAGAGTTGATAAGTCTATGGCTTTTAACGCCGTCACGCCGATAGAGATTTTTAAAATGGTAAAGGGTATGGATAGTAAAAAGTCATTTGGACACGATAAAATACCGCTGAACGTAATCAAAGATAATATAGATATACTGGTATACCCAATATCTGAAATAATAAACAACTGCGTCAATGAGGGCTTTTTTCCTGACCAATTTAAGTTAACCAGAGTTCTACCACTATTTAAGAAAGGTGCTAAAACAGATCCAAGCAATTACTGGCCCATTTCATTGTTGCCGGTTCTATCCAAACTTTTTGAAAAAGTGATCAAAACTAGGCTTGTAAGACATTTGAGTAGTCTAAAAATAATAGACCGTAATCAGTTTGGATACCAAAAAATTAAAGGGACACTGGATGCTATAGACTCGTTAGTTAATAATGTAATGAATAAGCTGAACAATAAACTAAAAGTTGCTGGCTTATTTCTGGACTTAAGTTCTGCGTTTGATACTGTAGATCACTGCATTCTAATGGATAAGTTAGAGCATTATGGTATAAGAGAAAATGTTTTAAAACTTTTTAGGTCTTATTTGACCAATAGGAAACAGTACGTTGAAATTAAATCACTTCTCGAAGGTGTGGATGAAATTCATAAATCCAAAACTGTAACTAGAGGTGTTCCGCAGGGTTCGGTGTTAGGCCCTTTTTTATGTATAATATTACTTAACGATCTAACTGCATACATTAAAAACATTTTACCAGATGCTGACTTGATAATATTTGCTGACGATACGAGTGCTGTTATAGCTGCTGATAATATGGAGACCTTAAAGTGTAAATTAAATGTATTAATAGCTGCTTTTGAAAGCTGGTTTTCAATGAATAACCTCAAATTAAATGTAAGTAAGACAAAGTGTATGATATTTAGATCTACAGTTAGGAACAAAGCTTTAATAAACGTTGAATCCATGGGCAGGAAAATTGATACAGTAGAAAGCCTAAAATTTTTGGGGGTGCAAATAGATTCTTTGCTTAATTGGAAGCCAGAACTAGATTCAACTATAAATACAATAAGCAGTTCGTGTTATGCGATCAGATCACTGAGGATTATTTTGTCTATTGCCCAACTTCGTACCGTCTATTTTGCTCTAGTTGAATCTAAATTTAGATACAGCTTTAAATTTTGGGGAAACAGCTATATATATAATGTTAAGGCAGCCTTTACTATACAAAAGCGAGCATTAAGAACCATGCTTCGTTTAAACCAGACAGAATCATGTAGGGAGTATTTTAGTAAACATAGAATTTTAACGGTACCGTGTCTTTATATTTTGGTTCTTCTTATTCATTTAAACAAAAACTTAAACGAATTTGAAACAGACGTAGAAAGAAAAACTAGACTAGATACTCGCAGAAAAGACCTTCCTACTATTCAGGCAAAGCTTAATGTTGTCAAACACTCGTCACGCGTGCAGTCTGTCAATCTGTTTAACAAATTACCAGCGGAATTAAAGAATATTCAGAATGTGAACATGTTTAAAAATAAACTCAGGACTTTGTTAATCAATAAAGCCTATTATTGACAATTCGTCAATAATAGGCTGTGTAATGACAAAGACCTAAAAACTAGTTTTTTAAACGTATTTTCTAACATTTTTCACCAATCAGTCATCCGCTTTACGTCGTCCAATCTCGGCGATTCTCGGTGATAACCTTCGCTGACTGCCCTGAGATCGGTTTTTTTGTCCATATTATTTCGCAGAATTTTAATAAAACACTAGTATTGTTTACAGCTTCGCAGTAATGATCTCACCTCAGTCTCATCTCATCTCGAGACAGAAATAGAAATAATGAGGAGCTTTTACTGGTGAGCACGCTCGCGTTGGATGGATTTTTGAACGTTTTTAAGGCGTACAAAATTATATTGTTTGGTAGGTACCTCTCCAGTGGAAACACCGCGATCTTATTGAATTTAGCTGAGTTTTAAACGAAGCTTAACTTGCGGCAACTTGTGTTTACGGTGTAGAAAGGCGAAAACTTAACTACATGAAATGAATTGGGCGCACGGTTGGCGCAGTGGTTGAGCGGTCAATCGCTCCGCTGCTTCGCTGCGTGTCGCGGGTTCGATTTCCGCAAGGAACAAATATTTGTATGGCCTACAGATAGTTGTTCCGGCTCTGGGTGTTTCTTTATGTGAGTTTATATGTTTGTAATCGCACCCACGATAAAGGAGAAATTCCTAATATGGGGCAACGTTTTTTAAACAGAAAATAATAAAAGCTACTAGCTGCAGAAAATGATTTTAGAAAATCTGAGTTCTACAACATTCATAGAATGATAGTAAGTAATCTGTAATACCAAATACTAGTAGGTAACTGATTACCTAGTCATGCAGCCGCAGAGGTGCTTATTAGATCATCGGAGAGGCTGAAGCTTGTGCTGTCTCAACTGAACACGACGTCTCCGGTCATACACCGCTACTTGAATACGACAGTGGGCACATAATACAAAGGAGGACCGAACACCCACTCCTCGCAAGCCTCATTAGACATCAAACTGATGAAGCAGCGGCAACTACAGTTAAAGTGTCACAGTAAGTGCTGAGCGACTCGAATCGGTATCATAGCACGGTTAGAATTCAAACTAATCTGGATTCGATTACTCAGACAGATTCACATTCAGGTTCGTAATTCCGGGCGCAATAACAGGAGTACGAAGACTTTCTGTGTCATTTGCGTTTAGTGGTGCAACTTAGATACTCCGGGCTTTATAGTTAAGCGCAGTTCAGGCCCAAATGCCCAGGGACACTGATCGTGCCCGAAGTTCGAATGCAGCCTTCTTGAAGATCCTCAATAGAGAGTATTAGAGAAAAATGTACCGATTTGCTTTGTTTGCCAACACTAACTGAAACATTCCCCTTTATAAATATGGAAGCAAGATCTGCCTTTGCAGAAGTATCTAGTTTTGGAGTTAATAGCTACAACCCAGCCACTGCATTATTTTGTTTCATTCATAGAATCTAAAAAAAACCGTGAATTACTCAAACACTCTTGTAGATAATCTTATTGAACACGAACTGCAAAGATCGAATCGAGCAATTATTAAAGAACAACTCATTTAAGAAGTGAAACATATTTGAGAGCAGGTTATAGTCGCCAAGTAGTGATTCTCGGTAGTCAGCAGTCGGTGAGGCGCAGTCACTCAATTTACTTTTAATTCGGGCTTTTCATATCAATTGGTAGGTGGTCACAGGCGAGCGAAGCCGAATGCTCGCAATTTTTTGCTTTTTAGGGTTCCGTACCCAAAGGGTAAAAACGGGACCCTATTACTAAGACTCCGCGATCCGTATGTCTGTCTGTCTGTCCGTCTGTAACCAGGCTGTATCTCATGAACCTTGATAGCTAGGCAGTTGAAATTTTAACAGATGATTTATTTCTGTTGCCGCTATAACAACAAATACTAAAAACAGAATAAAATAAATATTTAAGTGGGGCTCCCATTTTTTTTTTTATAATTTATAGGCTCGCGTTTGACCACTATCTCGCCTGATGTTAAACGATGATGTGGTCTACGGTGAAGCACGCTTGCCTAGAAGAAACCTATTCACTCTTGACTTAAAGACCCCAAGGTTGTAGCTATCAGGGAACAAAGACCCCGGAAGGGAGTTCCACTCCTTAGCTGTGCACACAATGAAAGTATTAGCAAAACGCTTTGTGCGTATGGGAGGGATGTCCACCATGTACCGATGGCGCATGGCCGTACGTCTTGTAGTCCGATGATGGAAAGGGCTAGGCGGAATCAAATTGTGCAGTTCCGTCGCACACTCCCCGAAGTGTAACCGATAAAAAACCGACAGGCTGGCAACTCGGCGACGATGTTCGAGGCTCTGGAGCTTTGAGGCGACCAGTGCATCGTTGCCAATAAGCCTTTTGGCCCATCTGTCAATCGACTCAAGTGCATCAAGCTGGTATTTGGCAGATCCATCCCAGAGGTGAGAGCACTACTCCATGCAAGATCGAACTTGCGCTTGATACAACTTAAGCAGCTGTTCCGGCGTGAAGTACCGTCTCACCTTCGCAAGGATCCCAAACCCAAAGTTTTGGCAGCCAGTTGAGTCAATGTATGGGCCAAAATTAAGTGTCGATGTCAACGTTACGCCAAGAAGCTCAAGATGGTCCGTTATCGGTATGGTTACACCTCGGAAAGAAGGAGCCGGGTGAAATTGGCTCTTTTTCGCGGAGAAGAGACACGCCTGTGTTTTTGCGGCATTGAACTTGACCAGATTGGCATCGCCCCATTCGGAGACTGCCTCCAAGGACAAATTCAAGCGTTCAACCATGACCTCCCGGAGAGACCGAATCTGAGGCCCAGTAGCCCGCGCGTCGACACGTATCTCTCAGCAACAGTGCTGTCGTCTGCGTACCCAAAGGTTCCGGGTTTTAGCAGATCATTAATGTGCAGCAAGAATAATTTTGACGAGAGCACTGACCCCTGAGGGACTCCGGCGTTGATATCTAACTGACCGGACGAGCAGCCGTCGATAACCACTCGGATGGATCGATTCCTCAGGAAGTCCGCAATCCAATCACACAGACCGAAGGAAGGAAGCTTACCAATGAGGCTTTCGTGCCAGACCCTGTCGAAAGCCTTCGAGATGTCGAGGGAGACGGCTAGCGCTTCCCCGTGTCTCTCGATGGCCTCACTCCAGATATGAATGGCATACGCTAGAAGATCCCCAGTGGACCGATTTCGGCGAAAGCCGTATTGGCGGTCACTGAGGATGTCGTTTGCTTCTAGGTATGCCAGGAGCTTCCCGTTGAGCACACGTTCCATACTCTTACAGAGGATGGACGTTACAGATATGGGTCTGTAGTTGGCAGGGTCAGCTCGACTGCCCTTCTTGGGCACGGGCTGTACGTTGGCTTGCTTCCAAGCCTTCGTCACTTTTCCAGTCTCTATCGATAGGCGATACAGGCGTGTCAAGATTGGAGACAATTCAGGCGCACAGGTTTTAAGTACAATTGCTGGTATACCGTCGGGGCCACTCGCTTTGTTCACATCAAGGCTACGCAGCACCCTACGGACGTCCTTTTGATGGATGCGAATGTTCGACATACTCGTCACACATCCATCAGAAGAAGGAGGAGGCTGCAAGCCATCAGAATTCAGATGCGAAGATTCCGCAAAAAGGGAGGCAAACAAGTTTGCCTTCTCCTCAGCGGAGTGGGCTAATGACCCGTCAGGTTTCAGCAGTGGTGGTAGTGAGGGGCGACAGAAATTTGATTCGACCGACTTAGCCAGGGACCAAAACGCTTTGCTACCCGCTGGGTATGAAGCAAGTTTGTTCCCGATTCTGCTAATGTGGTCAAACCGTGCTCTTCGCATCACCTTTTTGCAGGACTTGGCAGCCCTGTTGAAGGCTCTCTTCTTCTGACTCACGTCATTTGCCTTGCGCATTCGAGCGTCGACCCATTCCTGGTAGGCCTTGTGTTTGACCGCGTTGGCGTGGGTACACTCGGCTCCAAACCATGGTCTGTCGACGTTAGACATTGCTACGTCAGAAAATGGAATATAGTACTCCATCCCCCGACGCAACACATCAGTCACGGCGTCAGCGCATGACGATGGATCGTCCGAAGAGAAGCAAGTGGACTGCCAAGGATAGCATGCGAAAAAAGATCGCATCCCATCCCAATCTGCTGACATGTACCGCCATACCCGCCGGTAGCCTCTTGGGCTGGGATCGGGCGGGGAGTAGACGGATACAGACTTCACCAGACAGTGGTCGGAACTACCCAAAGGTGAAGATATCGACACTGAGTATCGGTCTGGATCTGTTGTCAGCAGAAGGTCCAAGCAATTGGCTGTGTGCGAATCAACATCTGGCACCCTCGTTGCCCCCTGGACCAGCTGGGTGAGATTTAGCGCTAGCGCAAGCTTGCGCGTCTCTCGTCCAGCATGATCAGTGCACTGGTATGGGAAGAGCCACTCCTGGTGGTGGGCATTAAAGTCCCCCAGTAGCACTAATTGGGCGGAAGGGTACCGCTGCTGTGCCGCATCAGCCGCCTCACTGAGGTACTCTGTGAGCCTGGTTGTCTCCTGATCTCCGCTGTGCGATCAGTAGACACAGGCGTAGATAATCTTATCCAGCCCTGTGTCCACCAGAGCCCACAGCACTGAGAACCTGGAGTCTTCAAGGTTACGGAGACGCCGATAGCAAGTGTCGTCTCGGGCATACATGCATACACCCGCGCGTGGCTTGAAATTGTGCTCCAGGGTAAACCCTGGGTAGGATAAGTACGACACGTCTGACGGACTTCCTATCTGCGTCTCCGCAAGGAAAAACAGTGCTGGCTTTTCAGTCTCCAGATGATGGTGGACTGAGGTGAGATTGGAGTGCAGACCTCTAATATTAGTGAGGTGCACTTTGTGTGGGAGGGGGTGCAGCCGCTGTTTAACTCCAGTTTTCTTTTGATTTCTTGCCATTTGTAAGAGTGAAAGGAGAGGAGAAGGAAGTGAGATGAGGTTCCACGCTACTAACCTACAGACACGCACTGAAAAGACGCCATCTTTGGGGCACTAGTCCGGAGACTGCGGGGACGCCCGAGCCCCCCCGGAGATGTCCATCCTCCCATACAACTAACGTGATTTTTTTGCCGTTTTTTGCGATAATGGTACGGAACCCTTCTTGCGCGAGTCCGACTCGCACTTGGCCGGTTTTTTTATTTGATATTTCGCACACGTTTGTGATATTTAATGATCTAAGAGTGATAAACGTTAACAGAGTCGAGTTTAAGGAAAACTGCCAAATTTATTGGAATACGGGGAATAGCTTGTTTAGAAACGGGCTAGCAACCAACATTAATAGTTTTCTGATTATTGAATAGTACACAAGTTTTATAAACTAGTGGTTTCATATCTTTCATGGGCGTGGCTTAGCTCTAGGATTGGTCAATGCTACAAAACACCGTGCTATTGACATGAAAACCCTAAGCATACATTTATGTTGTTAACTATTATTAATTTAACAACAAATAGCTTGCCATGTTAAAGGTTAAATAATAAATTTGCTTCGATAAACGCACAGGACCTCCCGAGGGGTTGAGTTAACAACAACATTACAGATTAAATTAGTGGTTCAGCAAGTAACTACCACCTTTATATTAGACAAACACGTGTGAACTACAGGCACGCGTCGCATTCTCGGAATCATAGCGGGAATGTATTCTGAGAAGCTAGGTGTTTGTATCGCCTCGCTTGTTCGACGACTGTGGTCTGTGGGCAGATTCATGACACGCTCGTGTATACAATAACGATAAGAACACGAGTATCGCGGCGCACATCGAGTCTTAGCTTTTCTCCTATAAAGCTTTTCCTACACGAGACAGGGAGACCAGACCGGTGACCACCGGTGACCACCAGTCTGGTCTCCCTATCTCGTGTATTGTCCCTTCTATGAATAAGACCACGTTTGTTCGTCTTATTCCTGTTTTCACTAAGAAAAGAGAGCACCTAAATCATCATCTGCCTAGCCTTTTTTTCAATTATTGTTGGGGTCGGCTTCCAGTCTTACCGGATTCAGCTGAGTATCAGTGTTTTACATGGAGCGACTGCCTATCTGACCTCCACAACCCAGTAACTGGGTAACACGATACCCCTTGGCAAGACTGGTGTCAGATCTCAGGCTTCTGACTACCCGTAACGACTGTCAAAGATCTTCAAATGACAGCCGGGACCAACGGCTTAACGTGCTTTCCGAGGCACGGAGGAAACTCGGTATGTTGAAATGGTCACCCATCCACGGACCGACCTCGTCAAGCGTTGCTTAACCTTGAAGATCGACCCGTGCGGCTGTTATTATTTAGCCACGAGCTCCTCCTAAGAGAGCACCTAAATGAATGCCAAATTATTATTGACCTGTTTTATTATTAAGAGTGTACCCCATTGTTGCGAAGTTCATTACCGCGATGTACGAGTACGTCGGCTCTGAGCCGAGCTTTGAAAATCCAACAGTTAGCTCTTACTGTTAGTTAGGTATCAGAATACTTTTTGACTACATGCGTTGTAGGTATTGCGGTGTACAAACATGTTTGTCTATTTAGCTTTAGTTTTGTAACTGATTTTAAAATGAGAATCACGTCTAAACGGCTAGTCGTAATAATTTGAAATAAAAATATGTTACATTAAATATATATTTTTATATTTTGATCTATGAAATTTTATTCTTATAATATAATTTAGAAATATAAGTATTCTCATAATATTATATACTTATTTAATTAATGTGTAAATAATATGTACATGTCTAACACGGACAAAAAAAAGACAATCGCACCAAAACCGCCGGGCGTATTTAAATAAAATTTGCCCCATCTCAAAGACAATTTATTCATCTACAGTTTGATCTAAGGCTTTTATTTTTAAAATCATAGAATAATAAGGCGAGTACAAAAAGCTACTGAATTTTGGTCGCACGAGTGTGAAGCGAGTGCACGTTTTGTGCCCTCTATACTGTGATTTTTAATTTCGTAGACTAAACTGACAGCTGCCAATGACCTTATTTGTTGTAGGTAAGACTCAATAATAAGGGATTCATCGAATTGATGTGACTTCTCAATTTAATTTTAATAATTGGTGTAAAAGTTTTATGAATATAAACGTAATATATTTAAATACAACAGTATTCATACACATAGTACATAAACTTTTATTGTGTTAACTATGAAATTAACAATAAAATAACTGCGATCGAGTCGCCGCTAGTTTGTTAACTAATTTAATTTTTTTGCCGTGAAATAGTTCAAGTTTAGATCTCGGTACTTCGATTTTCAATCAACTTTCAATCACTCAGGATAGTCAGGATACGACTCTATTTTTATGTAGCGATAAAGTGACAACCCCCAAATGTCAGTTTAGTCTACCAAATTAAAAAAATACTTTTTTACAAAATAATACTACCGACTTCCAACTAAAAACACTACAAAGTGAAAAATAAACTTTCTTTTTCGAAGTCGGTGTCCATAACGAAAAATGTTTACATGATACCTGCCAAAGACACCGACTACGTTCGTTTTTTTTTTTTAAGCTTTTTTATCATCACTTTTTAGTTGTACCTTATAGGCAACTTGCCTTTAGTAAGGTACTTATAATGCCAGAATATATTACCCGAATACCATGAAACTTGGACTGAAAAACATGTGTAACGACGTCCAGCTATTTAAGGGCCAAATAAATAGGAAAACAGAACATTAACCCTTCGTGCGACGTCAGTAAGTGGAAACAATCCGCGAAGTATCTAGTTATCATAAGATTGATGGTAATCACATAACTCACATGAATGTGTGTGATGTTCGGGCGGTTGCTGCAGGCGCGAGGCGCTCGCTGTCAACTGATCTGAAGTGGAACATTATGAGTGCTGCGTCAGAGGACTCGGAGGGCGCGGCTTGTGAGGCTCGTGGACATCAATAAGGGCGTCACTGAAGACATCGCTGCCGCGTTATATTGGGTCCGTGGCTTATGCCCCCAGTGGTCGACGCACCCGTGGCCTATGCCCCCGATTCGATTAAATTATTTCTAAGCAGTTTTTGATCAAATATACTGTCAGGCACAAAAATGTTGTACAAAAATAATAAATGTATATTGATTGTTATATTTATAATATTAAAGCATGATTATATTTAAAACAAAGAAATGCTAAATATTGGTAAAAAGATAATATTGGTTGTATTTTTTGAAAAATGAAAGTCTTAGTTATTTTTCAATATTGATTTATTTATCTCAATAAGAAATCTAGTAAAAAAATTGTATATAAATCACAGTTTTCATCACCTATAATCAAGATAATCATTCAACTTAATTATAATAATCAGTCTTAAATGTTATAAAATAAGATAGTGATTTTAAATAGTCAGTCTTAAAAATTACTGCAGAGCAACTAACTTCTAACATAATGATATATTCTTTTTATGTTTGTAACAATAATAATTAAACGTAATCAACTATGAAACTATAAACAAATGAGAATTATTTTAATTAATTATAACAGTCAGTTCCAATAGCAATAACAAAACAAAATAATCAGGCTTGAATCAAATAATAAACAATTTTTTTACAAGTCAAATGTTTTAAAATTTTCTAAGCAAAAAAATAATCAAGTGTAAAAACTTAAACAAATATAAAAATTATAATTTCAAATATTAAAACTTAAAAATAGTATACATGCAAAATCATCTCTTTTCACTAAGTTAAATAATTACTTTTTTGGACTGATTGCCACATATGGGCGGATTTGTTCTAAAAACATCATTATGGTAATTTTTTTGTTTACATACTGCTCTGTCAAATGGGCAATCATTTTGTCATTATTCCTTGTGTTGTTCTTTCGTCTGCTCACAGGAATGTTTTTGGTTTTCAGTCTGAAATAAAAAACTAGGTAAGTATCATAATACATTTCTTTTTCATTATACATATTTTTTGTAACATTTTAAATTGTTTTATATAGAAATAAAATTAATAATATTACCGAGCTTGTGCCGTGCCGTAGGTAGAAATATCAATCCTGACCATTTCTAAAAACGACAATAAAGACGGGTTCGTCCCCAGGTGGTTTTTTAAACGGTTATTCCAGGCCTCTACTAAATTAGTGGTTCTATGTTTTTCCTTATAGCAACACCACTTTGCGATCATATTTGGAGGCTCAAGCCATTGTTGAACAAAATAATCGTTGAACTTAGTTACTTTGTCGTCTGGAATACTGAAAAGCAAATAATCGATCAAATGATTGTGCAAAAGTAAAAATATCAGGAATAGATCAGCTTTAAAGTGTAAAAAATACTTAATTACCTGTTTTCCATTATGGCAAGCCAGCCGTCTTCAATGTCTTCTTTTGGCAGACACGCAAGGCAGATGCACAGTTTTACGTACTGTGTGGTCTCCTCATATTCTAATAATCCGAGAGATTTTGCCCGCCTGTATATGGCATTTTGGAAGTGTATAAAACACCCATGAATTTCAGCAGTCGGAAATTAGTTATTTATTGCGCCTATTGCTGACATTTCGAAATCCAATGTGAATTTTAACGGTTTGAAATCTGGCAAAGCTTCTTGAATTTTCGTTAACATCATTTCATATGTCCCTTTTTCTTTATTAACCAGCAGTGCGTAAAATATGGGCACAATGTTGGTTTCATCTGAATTATGCCCAATATCTCCGTGGATAGTATAAATCTGTTTGAAGGGACACGGGCAACAATCAAATGTACCGTCACAGAAGAAGTGGTGCACTTTTTGAATTTCATCCAAAGCTATGTCTGATACAAATACGATGATCCTGTTGCCGTCCTCATTATAATCAGGAAAAATACTTTATTATGGTGAAACACTTTTCTCATTTACTGTACTAAGTGAAAAAGCACAAAAAAATATTTATATTAAATTTATCGAATCGGGGGCATAGACCACAGGTGCGTCGACCACTGGGGGCATAAGCCACGGACCCGTTATATTTCATATCACCCTTCACACACACTTCTACACTCACTGACTTAGGTAACGCAATTACATTATAGCAGTAAACTTATGATGGCTATAAGCGCTGCACTGGACCTAGACCTACTGAAAGATGTCCTAAGTTCAATCCATAATGTTGAAATAGCAATTTACAATCTCGTTATTATTTTGGAATTCATCGGTTTAGAAATAGTTACAGGCTCTTCGTAGGTATGATGCTTTAATCAGAGGTTTTAATATATCAAACTGATCCTAACTATCTACTAAAACAACAAAAAATACAGTTGACTGGTCCAATTCACCTGCCTATGGTCATCCAATTTCCAACAAATACTTTAGGGCCGCTGCTTTATCAAATCCGCTGACAAATTGTCACAAATTAAACAGCCCTCAGTAATTGTTGGTGAGTTTCTCAACACTTCATCATCGAGAAATTACGTAATCGCTTGTTACATTAAATAATCGACATTAATTTATTTCGGTTGGCTACCCTAGCTGGTATTCATTCACTACTATAACGTAATCAGTAACTTTAAATAGTATTTTATCTTGAGCGGCTGGGTTGGTTTAGCCGCCAAGTTAAGCAAACCTTACCAAGGACGATTTATGGATGGGTGACCACGTTTTTTTTGGTTTGCTTATTTTTGGATAGGTTAAGCAACACAGGTTAAGCAACACTTACGAAGGTTAGTCTTTGGATGGGTGACCGCTGTTTTTTATTCTTTTGTTTTGGATGGCTGGTCAGTCTTGAGTTGGGTGAAACCTTTTTTTTGGTTCGCTTGTTTTTGGATGGGTGACCCTGCCAGGGTAAGCAATACTTACCAAGTTCAGTGTTTAGATGGGTGACCCTGCCAGGGTAAGCAATACTTACCAAGTTCAGTGTTTGGATGGGTGACCACCACAAAAATTTTGATCACCTATCCCAAAGTCACCCCGCTAGGTTAAACAACATCTATCATCTATACGTAAACAAACGATCCAAAAAAAGTGGTACCCATCTCAAGACTGACCTTGGTAAGTGTTGCTTACCCTGGCAGAGTCACCCATCCAAAAACAAGCGAACCAAAAAAAGTGGTCACCCATCCCAAGACTGACCTTGGTAAGTGTTGCTTAACCTGGCGGGGTCACCACCCCAGCCGCTTCAAGTTAAACACAAACCTATCCAGAAACTGACCTTGGTAATTACTGAATACAGGGTAAAGTCAACACTGACCTGGGAATCGAACCTTCCTCACGCGCATTAGCGTGAGGAAGGTTCGATTCCCGGGTCAGTAACAGTTTGTTTTTTATTTTTATTTACATAAATACAAAATAACAATTTTTAATAATTGTGTCAAGTTTAGTGTTAATTAATTTAAAAAGTTTTTAATATCCTATTTTTTTTTAATCTTGGTAATTAAATAATTGATCTAAATTAACATTTTTTTTTAACTCAACCCATATCATTGTTTTCGCCGACCCCTATTATCTTTTTATCGTAATATAAGCCTTTAAAATCATAATATTAATTTTTATCTGCGAATTATCGACCAATTGCCCACAATTATAAATTAGGCTCGTTGACAAGAGATTAACATTGAAAAAGTTTCTCAGTAACCCAAAACTGCTGTAACACGTGGTTAATTCGAGATTTTTCTCAAATGTGACAAATTGTCAACAACTTGTCACACTTGGTGTTGAGAAACTGAAAGTAGAATTAACCGGCGATTATTCGTCGATTACGTTAACAGACCGATAATTGAGAGCTGGGAAACCGGCAGCACAGAATAAATAATAGTACAGGCAGTTAGTATTTTGTAATTTCACAGGAAACATTAAGCCTGCTGCGGCGTAATCTCATCTCACAAATTAATAACAAAGCCCGTCCAACTCCACAGAACAAGGCTGGGAACTGGCAACACAATGATCCGAACACTATCGTAATATACCTGCGTGTGAGTGTCTGTCGGAGTATTATTATAATTCGAGTGCTGGAATCTGAGCAGGAATATCAATTAGCCGCCAGTGATATAATTGAGCAATCTGGCTGATTGGCGACGTGACAGCGTACAGCGCACGCCGCACGCCGCACGCCGCACGCCTGGCACTACATACATAATAATATAGACGGTAGTACACTATATCACTACAACTACGCACCGTGTCGGCTTTATGTCAAAACTACATGGTATGACGTACAAGTTGTGGTTGTTTAAATCAAATCAGACATTCATTAAAAGAGACGAACTTAATTTTTGGTCGTAAAATAAAACTGCAACTCAAAGCTTCAAATTAAGCTAGCCTCGTGAAATGACACTCAAACACAGAAAAGCTTTGTCGTCACACAATTACTCACATTTCCGCCCGACGACGGCGGCGGCGCGGCGCCCATAAAGCGGCCGGTAAACACATAACATTCAATTTTTAGCGTTCGTAGCGCTACGTAGTACGTATGACTGTAAAATGTAACACGCTGTATAACGTCATCGAGCGCTGTAATTCACCCGCAGGCGGAATAAACGTCGCGCGCAACGAGCCGCTCGCTCCGAGTGCTCCCTGCGATCCCTGCGCTCCGTGCGCTCGTTCAGCTCTCGTTGGCTGGCCGCACATCCTAAGCAGGGTTACACATTACACATGCGCCTAATTGTCGCATTAACGATGCCAAATGTTCGCGTTGTACTCATAATGGTGTTGAAAAAGTTTGATGTTGGAGTGCCGCGCTAATGCGTGAACTAATTCCGCAGCATTTGATACGACGCGAGTTCCAGTGACACTCGCACGCCGCTACTGTCGCTGGGGAATGTATCAGTGCTATGGAGTACCTCACAGGTACCAGGTATAGAATAGAATAGAATAGAAAACATTTATTCGACGAGGTAGGTAACCAGTTACTGCAATACGTACGATCCACTTACAGACAGCACTCAGTACTGCGAGCTTTAACTGTCGTACACATTAATTCGTGAAAACCTATAGTGTTATTGGTGGAAAAACCATTAACTACCCTTTCACAGAAACTTAAAGTTAGTTCATAAATCAAAATTGAAAGCCTCCGTATTCATTAGATATATTTAATATCGTCAAAGCCGAGTCTCTCACCAAGCTACTACTGAATGTAATAAATACGATCACAGAGAGTCCTCGCGAGTCGCGTCGCGCAGCCTCAAGGAAAAACAAGTTTCGCTAGTAGAGCCGACTCCAATATAAGCCGGGCAAGTTTTTGTATGGCTTTTAGATGACTTATGTCGTCGTTATCCGGTTTTTGCGGCGATCTCTCGCGACTTAATGTAGGTCACAGTCACTCCTACCGACCGGCGACGAGTCGACGACACGCACACGAGAGCGGCACTCAAACATACCGAGAGGTTTAGCACATCAAACAACTTAGCGAACTTACTTCAATATGGAACGTGGTTAATAATTTGTCATAAAAGAACACCAACGCTATGACACTAAGGTTGAACAACTGAAACAGCAAAATGTATAATTACAAGTTTAATGATCGCACGTGAAGCTCGGCAAATTATTTCTTACAAGCGGCGTCACCGTGGCAAGAGTCATTAAGATAATATTATAATAATTATAATGTGCGTACCCTAAGTGGGTACGCACGTAAGTACGAAGTACATAGTGTACGACCGACCGACGCTTAAAGTGAATGAAACTCATCAAAGCGAACTCGTCAAACAGCGACACTGCGCGACTCGGGAAGCCTCCTCCAGGCATAAAATTTTTAGACATAATATTGTTTGCATAACATTTTCGCATAACTTTGATAAGCATATAAATATTTTGGTATAATGCAAAGATTAGCATAACTGTCATTTGGTCTAATTTATTTCTGCATAATTTGGGGTAGCATAAATATTTAAGCCATAACATTTATTCGTCATAATAATTTTATGGATACATATTTGAACGTAGAAAATTTAAATACGGGTAAAATGTCAATGATTAAAACATCGAAAATTTAAATATCGATTATATCAAAAACTTGTTATACTTAAGCTTATGTCTGGTTGAAATGCCGAGTGATTTAAATATCGGATGATTAAAGATGTCGATAGTCATTATATCTAAGTGTTATTTACATTAGAAATACAAATGTAACTCATTAAATAGTTAATAAGTTAAAATAGGTCAAATCTGTTCCAAAACCGAATTGGCACCCCGTCTGCATGTAGTCTTTTGGTACTACCCATATAGTGTAGATGAATAACCGGAGGCGCGAAGGGAGGGCCCGCTCGCTGTAACAAAGCAAATGCGCCCATGTGAGCCGTAGCGGCTGAGGCTGGTTGCCGGAACCGACCAGCAAGCAGATGCTGTGGAGGAGAGCATGGGTGCCGATCCTTTGTAACTTAAGGGCGAAGGGGTTGCACTGCCCACAGCGCCGGAAAAGTTGCAGAAGCAACTTTAAAGTGTTTTAATATCGATATTTAGGACATTCGATACTTTATACTTCGCTAAATGGTAAATTTCTTATATTAAATTAAAACAAATATGTTTGATATAAGGATTCAATTGAATTATGTTCAGGTGCGGCGGGGTCCCTTGAGCTGCGAACATGTTAGTTTTATTCCAAAGAACATTATGTGTAAATATCATGATGCTTTATAAAATTATGCAACATTATTATTATGCCACCAGTATTTATGGCAATATACATTATGCCATGTATGCCTAATAATATTATGCGTAATGATCATTATGCTGAATTTCGTTATGCCAATGTAAATTATGGGACTATATTCTATGCTTATCATTAGTAAACCGCGTGACTCTACAGGCTGACGACACATGCACGGCAAACAACCAATTGTTATACATAGTTATTGTAAGCCAGTGGCATTACCTAAAAAATAACACAATCCTCCTTTTGGGCAGTCGGATAAAAAGTGACGATTTTTGTAGAACACAAAAGATTTCAACCAAGAATTCGACAAGACCGAGCAGAATGCCAAGTTTTTTGCTCTTAAAATGTGTTTTGTGCGCTGCACTTAATGTGGCTACTTAGTGGGATCCATAGTCAACGGCGGCGAGTAATTCTGTAATCTATGGCGCGACTGCGTGATGAATGTCGCGCGGACGACGCTAATGCAGGCTGCGAGCGAACTGTGGCGGTCGGAGCCAAACAAACATAATTATACAAGATGGAATAGAGAAAGAACTGCACATACATTACTCTGGCTTTGTGTTATAACTTATAACCAAACAAGTTCTCAGCAAATAAATGAGCGGCTGCGTCTCCTCGCGAGCTCGGCGGTGTGAAGCAGCATAATGCAGTGGTATTTATACTGCGGTCGATGCTCCACAGTCAACGTCGCCGATGTCGTCTGTACTGATGTATGCTCATGGAAGATTCAGCAATCAGTTCAGTTTGTGTGTGTGTGTGCGCCCGAAAAGTCTGAGTACTAGCTATTTGAGTACCTCGCGCTCGAGCATAACTTCAGCTTAGCTATCAGTTCCGAGGAGCTAGAGGCAGTATAACTGCGCCGATTTACCGACACATGCACCAATACAAATCACTTGGCAAGACGGTCGCGCTCTCAGATGCAAGGCAGGCTTAGCTGAAGTAGCGCATGGATAAATGTTTTAAGAAGTAGGAAGCTCGTTCATCTTACAGGACAGATTAATCGCAACGATACATTGTATTAGACCTGCTGTATTCCCTGGATGGGTACGCAGAGAGAGAATCTGCACCCACATTTTGTGTTATGTGAATAAATAGCGAGTCCATAGTCTTAAGTAAAAAAAATATACATCCACGTACGTTGCTTATAAAATAAATTAAGGCCAAAATTAAATAATATATGAGTGCCTTATAGCTCACCGCCTACTCGCACAAACATAGCTTGCGATCCTGGAGTCCCAGCGCTGAAATAAAAGTGCCGTAAACGAAATAATAACGTTCTCAGACAATGGCCCTCAATGCCCTTCGTAATCTAACTTCTAGGCATCAAGTATTAAAGCTTGCCAAGTGCAAGGTTTATTGCCTGGTAGGGACCAGGCTGCCCCGACATGCAGTGCATCTCTGCTTACTGTGTGGGGTAAGTAATATATGATATAATTACAAAATCTCTAATATTCACAAGATGGTTACAAACTGAATCTATAATTTTATTTGATATAATTATCAGTTAATATAATAAACGATTGGTAAGTAATAAATTTTTATAAGCGTACTCGTCTCATACATTGAATATAAAATCTTTTGATATATCATTTAAAAGACATAAAACCTATTTAGTCTAATATGGTTTTTATTTCTCTGTAAAAACCATGCAAACAAGCTTATACCATGCATGCAGCAGGCATGCAAACAAGCATACACCATGCATGCAGCAGGCATGCAAACAAGCATACACCATACATGCAGCATGCAAGCAAGCATGCAGCAGGCATGTTTTCTGTAACGGCTCCGGCGTTGCGGGGCTCCGGCGGTCCCAAGCGAGCTTATCGTCGCAGATGTGTTTCACGCTCACCACCGAGGCTTCGGCTTGAGGGCCGCGAGTTAGTATGGCGCGGCGGCGAGTGTTAAAACCACCTGCTCCTCAGCTCGCAGGCCGCCTCGCCCCTCCGCGCCTACGCGATTTTAAATAACACTCTAGAGGTAGGGCAGACAAGACAACGTTTAGTAGGTTTTGCAGCGATTCGTTTCTGTCACGCCGACCCCACAGCACGCTCGCTTCACTCGTTCGCCTTCGCGCGTTAATCGTTAAACCTAACCCAAATGATTCACCAACATAGAGGGGACCTGGCACTCCGCTCCGCTCCCGCCTTAACCTTCTAACCTTATATATTCCATCCGAGTCGGATTGCTTTGAATCGGGGTGTCAACCTTAAAGACCTTTTTAACGCGGAGTGACCGTGAGAAACTCTCCAGTTTATTTAAACCACATATTGACGTCTGGGAAGAACTTTTAGCCGAATGACAATGTAGGTGGGATAATTCCATCAAGGGCCGACACCTCCACCAATTCTTTCCATCCGTTCGCGTGCGGCTGGCCAGGACGTGGCTGGAGGTGTATCACTGTGTTGCCCAATTTCTCACAGGGCATGGTAACTTTAAAAGTAAATTATTTTCCTTCAAGCTTGTAGTGCTTATCCCAGTTGTAAACGACCCTTTGTGCCTATTGGTCTTGTTTGTTTGTTCTGTCTCCTGCTTGATTATATGTAGGGAAGTGGAAATTCGTATATTTTTTTTTTCCTACTCCTCCATTTTTCTTTTCTGATTAATTTCGTTGCGGGATCCAAGACAGTTAAATTCATTCTCCGGGACTTCGTCGAGCTTCATTGCCTCGGCGCTTTTCTGGTGGTCGCCACTGTTGATTCTGGCTTTCAGGAGTTGCAGTGGTTTGGGAATATTGCGGTGGGTTTGTCCCAAATAAAAAAAAAATAAAAAAAAACCATAAAGATGGTATCATTATTATATATTTTAAACGATAGATCTAATGATTTTCGATTAAATAACCGTTTTATCCAATAACGATAATATTATATCTAAAGAAATTATATCAACAGTTAGTATTATATAACTCCCGTTTATTATATCTTGTGAACGTTATTGAAATGAAAATATACCAAATAACTTTATATGATATGAGACGCACCCCACTGTGTGTGCCCGGTGCCGCCATTACTTAACTTCTCAAAACACTTATGGATAAGTAAAAAAAAGTTTATTAAAAAAATTAAAAAACCCGACTGCTTGAAAAGCAAACTAAAAAGACGTAAACAAGAAGAAAATCATGCTGTGCAGTCGGAGGATACATATTCGCGAGCTGGCGGACCAAAACAAGATGTATCCTCCGACTGCACAGCATGATTTTCTTCTTGTTTACGTCTTTTTAGTTTGCTTTTCAAGCTGTCGGGTTTTTTAATTTTTTTAAATAAACTTTTTTTATTTACAACTTTTTGGTTATTTTTTTTTAGAATTAGGTACATTTAAATATATAAGTGTTATATATTTTTGAAATTGCCTCTTAAAACCCTTTATTTTGATACCCCACACGATGAGTTCGGAAGAAAAAAAAAAAAATCCCCCACAAAATGGCGCCCAAAATCCGCCATTTTTGTATTTTCCAATTTTAATGTAGCCAGTGACATTCGCAGGATTAAGACGAATCGATTGACGCAAGAATCATCAAAATCGGTCAACGCGTTTGGTCTCTAGAACGCCACATAGGAACAAACATACATACATACATACCTACATACATACATAGACTGATAAACACATTACCCTCCTTCGGCAGTCGGGTAAAAATGTTAAGTGTAGCGCACACCAGCCTCAGGCAGCCCGCACGACTTAATCTGATTCTTGTAGCTACGTCATATTATCTGAGAGCGTGCATACCGCTGATACATAGGGGCATCAATCGTGAGCGAGGAAGCGTCTAATACTTGCGTTATTGCATGTCCCCAACATTAGTACATTCCACGCAATTATAACTTTATTCTCCTGTTGGCAAAGTGAAGCGGTATCAGTGCTGCCGCCGCGCGCCGGGTATACTAGTACACAACACAACAGCCAATTGTATGTGAAAATGTTCCACAGATTAAAATTCACGCCTGGTAATGATCGTCCCTAACTATTATTTCTCTGTTGGGAAATTAAGTAAAAATGGAATGTTCAATAAAATCCTAGAGGCACGAAGTTTTAATTAAAGCTAGTCTCCAGTTATTTTTATAACGGAAATTCTGGCAACATTAATAACTTTGTGGAGTTAGTGCGTTCCTAGGAACGCGACCGCGACGGCGACGGCGACGCTTCGCGAACATAAATCTTTTGAAGCGTTCTGTTCACTTCTAAACTAGCATTTAGATGTTATGCAGAGCATTACCATATAATATGTACATACATTAGAATAGTGCGTCGTAGTCGTCGTCCTACTTAGAAATGTATGCAAACCGGCCAAATCGGTGGCAAAACATATAACTTACGTACCTGAATCCGAGTATTTCTAAGTTATCGGATCAAAGCCGTGATCGATCAGGAAATAAGTGGTGTTTCAGTGGTGTGCTCTTAAATATTGGGTGGTGGGTGAGGGCGCGGGTAGCTTGGTACGGGGTAGAGGGGAGGTCGATCCTCAGTGTGACGGATGGCGCGATAACTCAGCCTCAGGAGTAAGCGCAACACGACTCCACGCTTCCGTATGTCTTCTTTACCACAACGGGCTGGACGAGTGACCTGCACGGTGCACCACTGGCCACAACTATGACTCATTGACCGCGTACCTCTCACCTAAGAACGCTCTTTATTTTCATATTATTTTGAGATCTGTGCGTACTATGTTCACCTACCTTACTAGGTTTAATTTCTTCCAGTAGAGAGATTTGTTAAGGGAAAGCTGCCTTGGAAACCCCTTTAAGAAGTTGTTGTCAGTTATAAAGTTAACAGTCATTTTAATCTACGCCCTGTCTTTTTGATTCGTCGAAGCTCACGCTCTTACAAAAATGTTTACTAACAATACTAACACTACACCAAACCATACAATTTTCATTTTACTATTTTTTTAAACACTTCATGTTGAGCTACAGACTTTAAAAGTTATTATACAACCTCGTAATTCAAAATTGTCAAATCACTTTTTTATTATTGTTATGAAATGTATCTAACTGCTAGAGGGTGAAGACCTGGTGACCTGAAACGCAGGCCTTTAAAGCCTAGCTTAGTAGGCACCAGTCTCCCACATCAAACTAAACCATATCATGTACCGTCAGTGTAACAAAGTCTGTAATGTTTATTGTGGTGATAAATAAATAAAATAAAGGGGTTACCAAACGTGTACAAATAAAGACTGTTTTACCTTTCTCCAACCTAATATTTAAAAAGTGGTTCTGCAAGTCAAATGCGACCACTTATGTGAGTCATCCCTCTTCTTCCTAAAAACTGTAATCTTAGGTCTCAACTTACTCGACTAACTCGCGCTAAAGACTCCATTAGTCTCTGTCGGCTGCAGGCAGAGGGGCCACTGCTGAACCTGCATGCAGGACGCAGATTTGTGATGGCAGCATTTGATCATATCTACTTAGCTAGCCGCCAGCAACTAGTTTTTATCTCACATGTGTCTTCTCCATAAACCTTTGACAGACATAATTAGACGTAGGTACGAGTATATAAAAATGCCACTGAATATACCTGTTATTAAAATTAATCAAGTACAAGAGGCATACATACTGTAACTATCGCTAACCATCAGGTGAGATAGTGGTCAAACGTGAGCCTATCATCACACTAATATTATAAAGATATACGAAACAAATATATACGAAAGTTTGTAAGTGTGTTTGTTACTTCTTCACGCCAGAACGGCTGAACGGATCTGGACACAGAGATAGATTATAGTCAGGAATAGCATATAGGATACTTTTTATCCCGGGAATATGTTCCCTCGGGATAATTTTCGACTTCCACGCGGGCGAAGCCGTTAGCAGAAGCTAGTGTATAATAAAATTAGAAAAAATTGCCGCGTCAAAAATGTCGAACTACCATAAAGTATGGGATTCAATATTTACTCCATATTGTTATACTTTGTGCTAAAATGTATGCTTCTAGATGCAGGGTTTAGGCTGTGTGTTGTGCATCAAAACATAAACAAAGTCTGTCAGTAGTTGTTTGTATTTTGATGTGAGAATGTAAGTGTTTGCCATGTGACTGAAGGTAGCAAATCGTAGACGTGGTCATTGGAGACGGGTAGTGCAAGTGATGCGGTCACGCGAATCGCGGCGACCGTGACTGCTGGGGAGATGTTTGCTTTGATCTCGCTCAGATGGAAGCGAGAGGGATTCAACTTGGGTCAGTAGATAGCGTTATTGAAGCTGACACCAATCACTGCGTGAATCCATCCTAACAACTGGTTCGGTATTTATTAAACCGTGGGATTTTGAAGGGTTAATAAAAATTAAGCTGCCGTAAAAAAAAATTACGCAGTTATGAGTGACAAAAACCTTTTTATTTGCAAACCTGTCAGAAATTACCTGACAAGCGACAACATCGGAACGTAATCTTCGAAGTAATCCAGCTAATCTCTTAAAAGCAGTGTCACAACAAGGTGACGCTTGTGGGAGTCGCGCTGCAGGACGCGCTGTAAACATAACAAACAATATTCGAGATTGTCGTCCAATTTATGTTGCGCCGACAACTATATATCATATCTGCCACGAGGGGATAGGGTTACCAGGATACAATGCAGAACAACTTAAATATAAGCCTCAAATAAATAAAAACGAACTGTAGCTGTTACTGAACTTTTAAAAGAAAATCAGGATTCAATTGAATAAAGAACTGTGACGGTTATTACAGTTCGCACGATCCTGCTGTAATTCGAATGCTTGCTGTCCTACCTGGGGGTGAAAAGTGAATTAGGTTGCCCGGGGAAGAGGGGCTGAGGGGCTGAGGGGGTGCAACGGAACGAACCGATCGAGAGCGACAGCGACTTCTCATTATATTATATTACATAGATTCGTTTACCGTATTCCCGTCGCCGTCGCCGTCGCCGTCGCCGTCGCCGTCGCCCAGTTGAAACGTTGATTTGTGTTATAAGAAGTTATATTTATCTATTTACTGAACTGTAGGTAAACGATATAAATCGATATCTATATCTATTAACGATAACAATACCTATCCACTTGATTTATATTTTCCATTTTAACTGAAGACATTCTTGACTATTTACGTCTATCCTGCTGGTAATGTCAAAGTCAAATATATTTATTTCAACTAGGCCAATAAGCGGGACTTTTGAACGTCAAACACTAATAAATCTAAATAAAAAATGTATAAGTAATAAAAATTGATTCTACCGTGCATTCGGAAAAGTAGCTTGTTATGGAGAAGAACGCGCAAGAAACTCCATAGTTACTTAATGAAAGCAGGTACATACACAAACAAATATTCCAATATGTTTTCCTACATTATTATATTATGTAAATATTCACGTTAGCGTACTAGTGAGGTGAGTGTTATCAAATCCCGAGGATAAATGCGGGATCAGCGACGATGCTCCACATAATGTGAGGGCGGGATTACGCGCTCACAGGGCACCCTCGCGGCCGCGCACTCACCCGGAGCCCCAGCCCGGGACCGGGGCCCGCGGGTCTGTCTGTGGTCAGCACGATGTCCTCGGCGCGCAACGCACTAAGGCGCAGTAAACTCACATAATCTCGTCACAATAACGCGAAAAACACTCAAGTACACACGTTTCAAAAAAACTTCCATCTAATCGAACTTCCTTCTGAGGCATTTCGTTTGTTTCCATCTGTACGATCATTAATTCTGTAGTACCTAATAGAGCCTATGTGCTGACAAAAGACGTTTCATTTTAGCATTAATAAGAGGGTACTAGCTCGCGCGTTATATGCTACATAAAAAGGAAGCTAACAAACAAAAGACGACCTGGGTTTGGAGATAACTAATCTAAGGAAACAGGAATTTATTGTGACTGGTACCTACAGAGATCAAGAGAAACATTAGGCTTGAAGATCAAATCAATTCTGATTTTGATCAGTGCCCTTCAGGCTTCTTTGTCCCTAAAGTTATTAGTGACCGCGAAGCTGGGAGCCGACTGGGCTGACTTACCGCCACAAGTAAGTCGGCGTCGGCAGCCGATTTCAATTACTCGTCTACTTTATCCCATTCATTTTTTACTAAGCCTCTCGGCTAGTTCGCCGTGGGTTTCCGAGCGCCGGAATGTCGTTCCGTCCATAAAGGGACGGCTGGCGAATGTCGTCCGAATTCCGGATGGGAATAAATTCTTAATGCGAGTCCCTTCCAGCTGTGCGGCAGTATCGCTGCGAGCACAGAGCGACTAGTGGCTCAAATACAACTCTAATAACGGCCATTATCCGGCCGGCGGGCCTTACACGAGTTATTAACAAGACTCCGAGTGAATTTATTTCTGGTTCCACTCCGGAATTACGTCGCCAAATGACTTCGCTCCGCGGAATGGCGCGGCGACTGTCTTGTTCGAGCGACGGCGACACCTCGGCTCAGAATAGCTCGCACTTGTCAAGTGGAGTGGAGGTGACTTTCAATCGTGAGGTCAAAACAAACAACAGCACAATTCAAAACAAAACCTCAAGTCAGCGTAACTCAACTTGGAAAATTAAAATAAAGTCTTACAAGTTAATAGTCTCGTCCTAATCTAATAATGATCACTTAAAGAAACAACTACTTCATCATCACAAACATGACTACAAGTCTGTCTCTTAGCATTGGCGCTAACAGTCTGAATTTGTTGATGAGAATGACATTGATCACCAGTAGCTCTACACCGCCCGCACCGCACGTTCTCGCATACTGCAGTACAACGAAACTGTGCTGTGTTTGCAACATTATGTTGTTGCTGAGGTTTTCCGTGAAAACTCTCGAAAGTCTTTGTAAATATACAGAGACACTGTGGACAGTTTGATTACTAAATAACCGGGTACATCAACAGTCACAGAAAAGGCCGCACTGAATTAAATAAAAAACCGGCCGAGTGCGATTCGGACTCGCGCACCGAGGGTTCCGTACAAACCTGTAGGTAAACTGTAGGTACCGTTTTTTCCTTTCGAGGACGAGTTCCTACGGAACCCTAAAAATAGGTGATGTAACTAAAAATTTAAGATTTTCGGAATTCTTCCTTTATATGTGCTGTAAAACATTTTTCATGCCATATTTCAAGATTCTAGGTCGACTGGAAGTACCCTTTAGGTTTTGATTCCCTTGCGAGTAGTTGCAAGTTTGAAAATATGCGGCCTAAATTGCTGTTTCTTTTGATTGCGTTGACATAGAAGTTTGTTTTTGTTTGTTACAGCTTAAAGGTATTATAGACCTCAGTATTTCATATGAATTTCAATTTGATACCTCTAAGCGTTCATGAGGAAAGGGGTAGTAAGTTTAGAATTATTAAATATATTTTTATTGTATGATGTAACAAAAAAAATACGGTTTTCGCAATTTTTACATTACCTGTGCCATAAGACGTTGCTTCGTACCAAATTTCAAGATTCTGTGTTCACGGGAAGTACCCTGTAGGTTTTGATTCCCTTGAGAATGTCGAAAATATGCGGAAATTTGCGGCATAAACGGCTGTATCTTTTGTTTGCTTTGGCTTAGAAGTTAGATTTTTCCATAGCTTTAAGGGACAGTAGACCTGAGTATTTGATATAAATATCAGCTTGATACCTCCACGCGTGCCCGAGAAAAAGGGTCTTAACAGACAGACGGACGGACGTAAAACAAAGTGATCCTATAAGGGTTCCGTGTTTTCCTTTCGAGGTACAGCGTCCTTAAAAGGAAGTGTACTGCGTCCGCGTCTTGCGCTGCTCGTGAAAATGGACGCCATGCTTGTGTGTAGTACTAACATGCTGTGAAAGGATTACTTGCACGGCGTAATGCCACAAGGATGATGTTTCCTTAAAAACCTAGGTACCTACCAAAAATGTACAAGCTTCAGGTTTAGCTATGAATTAGCAAACAGACAACAATCGTCTCAACTCTACTATACTGACAAATTGACAACACAACGCAGATCTTGCCTGATGACTCTTTCATAACACCGATCACTTTGGACTGGAATAATCTTTCATTAACTTTATTAGAGGTTCAATCAGTCAATGTTCTAATCCAACAAGTTTGACAAAATTGTATTTTAACTAAAACCAGTTGATTATGGTAATTACGCCTGGTGTGTGGAGGATATTAGCATGTCTGCGGGTAATGTATTCTGAGTGTATTGATGAATGGCTTCTCTGACGATACTCGTACTTATCTATAATCATGATGAGAATATATAATTATTAAACGAGCTCTAACTAATATCTAATATTACTTAATGGACACCGACAAACGAAAGGCAATTCTCTTCAGTTACTAGTTATATTTATAGAAGAGAGTTATTATACCTAGAAATTTCAATAAACTCTTAGGGGATAATTTTTGTGCCAGTCTCTCCGGTGGTACGAGGCTCATCCTGGTGTTACCCGCGCTTTTTCGGATGGCTTTAAGGGTAAAGTCACAGGTGAATGAGGGCAACTAAATATAAAGTATCCTCTGTGCAAATGCATGTGCAACGTTTAGTGTGTCCTTATTTGACGGTTAGCGATGTTCGGCGCGGCCGAAGTGTTTGCTAATCGAAGTGTGTTTGAGCAAACCGCCGGCGCCGGGCGCGCCCGATGTACCGGTACCGGGTAGCTGCTAACAAGTGATACCAAACTACTGCTGTACTGATTGCAATTCAACGTAGGTACCACTCCGCTAAGCTCGGTAATAACGGTTACTACATTCACATTCTTCGATTGTAACAAACGTTGGCAAATTATGTTCAGCGGTGGCGGTGTGTAACATAGCATAGAGAGTAGGTATATTAGTTGCGAGTGTTTGAAATCATCCACACACGACATCAAACAGCAATCAAATAAATGAATGCTCCATGTCGGCATGATATTAATCTAATTTGTAATTCCTATGTCAGCTCAAACATGAAACAGTAACCGTGCGTGGTGTGTAGTGCGTAGTGCGTAGGTACGCGTATTCCAATTTGTATCACTGATTGCTATATTGCATAAAATGAATCTAATAACCAACTGAATCATGTTCTATTGAGTCTATTAATGAAGCGAGTGCAGCATTAGCGTCAGTGGCTGGCGCGAGCGGATGGCGCGAGCTGCCGGCGCGAGCGCGAGTACAAGCGCGTCCCAACTCGGGGAGTTTCTCTTTGACAAGCGACCCGTGAAATGGGTTTACTGATAATGTTATATTATTATTTCCTCGCAGTTCTACATAACATAACTGAATAGTGAGAAGTTTGTGTGTTTTACGAAACCTTCGCAAAGTTTGCAAAGCTAATTTTGATGAATTCATGTGCGTGGGAAGACACGGACGCGGCGCAAGTTTGTATGAGTCGGCAACGTCTGCCGCCGCGCGCACACTGCGAAAGATTTTATCAAACGGCTTTATGACTATGCAGAAACAAAGTAACTGGGTCCTTGAACTCCTCGACTAACACTAATGTATTTATTTATTGATCAACAACGACTTATATAACAAAAACTTAGGAAAATATAGAAATTGGTACTTACATACTATCCTGCTAAGCGCACTCAATTATTAGGTAATCACAGCATACACTCCATATTATATGATTTAGTATATTTACTAGGATAAGCTTGACATATGTCCCTGACCTGTGAACGGTGTTGTGGGCTGCATTATTACGTATACAAAACTATTTTATATTCTGAATGTTTTATCCTATAATGTAGTTGTTTACTGTTCCTTATTTTAATAAAATAAAATAAAATAAAATAAAAATATGTCTTTGTATTTGTAAGAGTAACCCTATTCTTAATGACATGTCGAACACCAACAAGTCCTATTTATTTTCGGCACCGAGCTCCCGAGAGATCCCCGCGCTTAGGTATCGGTGTTGTAGATCAATCCGCCTACCTAGACCTACTCGTGGGCTTTGTTTACTAGAAAACTCAATTTCGTCATCTACGTCATCTATAACCATAGGTAGAGGGCTAGTATTATATTATCTGTGGTAGGGGTATCTATATGAATTGCATAGTAGGTAAAAAAGGCGAGCTGCAGTTAAATCCACATTAATGTCCGTCCGGAGAGCAACCTGCGTTTTTATTGCACAACAAATATCGCCAAATAAACTAGTTTTCTTTTTTTCTTTTCTTTTCTTTTCTTTTCTTTTCTTTTCTTTTCGTTTCTTTTCATTTCGTTTCTTTTCTTTTCGTTTTTTTTCGTTAACCTTTTAGAAATGCCTACGGTTTCATTATATGTTTATATTATTATTTCATCAGAAATTTTCAACAAAATACCCGGCGCGATGATTCCAACACGTATGGAACTTGAGAAACAACTCATGAAACAGTTTAAAGTAATTTAAAAGCGCAGCGCAATGAGCTTTTCATTTACTTCTTAATTGTGAGTTTCAGAGCGGTTTTTTTTTTTTTTTCTGTTTTCTCGCGTTTGACCGCTATCTCGCCTGATGTTAAGCGATGATGCGTTCTACGGTGAAGCACGCTTACCTGGATGAAACCTATTCACTCTTGACTTAAAGACCCCAAGGTTGTAGCTATCAGGGAACAAAGACTCCGGAAGGGAGTTCCACTCCTTAGCTGTGCGCACAATAAAAGTATTAGCAAAATGCTTTGTGCGTATGGGATGTCCACCACGTACCGATGGTGCATGGTCGTACGTCTTGTAGTCCGATGATGGAAAGGGCTAGGTGGAATCAAATTGTGTAGTTCCGTCGCACACACCCCTAAATGTAACCGATATAAAACCAACAGGCTGGCAACTCGGCGTCGTTCGTGGCTCTGGAGCTTTGAGGCGACCAGTGCATCGTTGCCAATAAGCCTTTTGGCCCGTCTGTCAATCGACTCAAGTGCATCAAGCTGGTACTTGGTTGATCCATCCCAGAGGTGAGAGCAGTACTCCATGCATGACCGAACTTGCGCTTTATACAAGTTGAGTAGCTGTTCAGGCGTGAAGTACCGTCTCACCTTTGCAAGAATCCCCAACTGTTTTGCAGCTAACTGAGCTTTCGCCTCAATGAATGAACCGAAGTTGAGGGTCGAGGTCAACGTAACACCGAGAAGTTCGAGATGGTCCGTTAACGGCACGGTTACACCACGGAAAGATGGAGCCGGGTGGAATTGGCTCTTTTTAGCGGAAAAAAGACACGCCTGGGTCTTGCAGCATTGAAACTGACCAGATTGGCATAACCCCATTCGGAGACCGCCTTCAAGGATAGCTTCAAGCGTTCAACCATGGCCTCCCGGAGAGACTGAATCTGAGGCCCAGTAGCCCGTGCGCCGGACACGTATCTCTTAGCAACAGTGCTGTCGTCTGCGTACCCAAAGGTTCCGGGTTTTAGCAGATCATTAATGTGCAGCAAGAATAATGTTGCCGAGAGCACTGACCCCTGAGGGACTCCAGCGTTGATATCTAACTGACCGGACGAGCAGCCGTCGATAACCACTCGGATGGATCGATCCCTCAGGAAATCCGCAATCCGACCACTAGGCAGACCGAAGGAAGGAAGCTTACCAATGAGGTTTTCGTGCCAGACCCTGTTGAAAGCCTTCGAGATGTCGAAGGAGTCGGCTAGCGCTTCCCCGTGTCTCTCGATGGCCTCACTCCAGATGTGAATGGCATACTCTAGAAGATCCCCAGTTGACCAATTTTGGCGGAAGCCATATTGGCGGTCACTAAGGATGTCGTTCGCTTCTAGGTATGCCAGGAGCTTACCGTTGAGCACACGTTCCATACTCTTACAGAGGATGGACGTTACAGATATGGGTCTATAGTTGGCCGGGTCAGCTCGACTGCCCTTCTTGGGCACGGGCTGTACGTTGGCTTGCTTCCAAGCCTTCGGCACTTTACCAGTCTCTATCAAAAGGCGATATAGGCGTGTCAAGATCGGAGACAATTCAGGTGCGCAGGTTTTAAGTACAATTGCTGGTATCCCATCAGGGCCACTCGCTTTGTTCACATCAAGGCTACGCAGCACCCTACGGACGTCCTTTCAATGGATGCGAATGTCCGACATTTTCGTCACACAACCATCAGGTATAGGAGGAGGCTGCGCGCCTTCAGAATTCAGATGCGAAGATTCCGCAAAAAGGGAAGCAAACAAGTTTGCCTTCTCCTCAGCGGAGTGGGCTAATGACCCGTCAGTTTTCAGCAGTGGTGGTAGTGAAGGGCGACAGAAATTTGATTCGACCGACTTAGCCAGGGACCAAAACGCTTTGCTACCTGCTGGGTATGAAGCAAGTTTATTACCGATTCTGCTAATGTGGTCAAACCGTGCTCTTTGCATCACCTTTTTGCAGGACTTGGCAGCCGTGTTGAAGGCTCTCTTCTTCTGACTCACGTCATTTGCCTTGCGCGTTCGAGCGTCAACACATGCCTGGTAGGGGAACACTACATAAATACGAAAAACTTTATTCCGTCAGTCACAAATTCAAAATATAGATTTTCGTAATGCCGAATGGTTCAAAATTCCGAATATAACAACTCCGACTTATCATTACTAGTATTTTTATAATTCCTAACTTTTTATATTCCTTACGATTATAATTACTATTCTCAAAATACCGAGTTTCAATAGATCGAATAACAAAAAGTCCGACTTAATGATAATTCGAATGAAGCTGAAGCTGAGCGACGAACCCGAAGATAATAATCTAAACATATAAAAGAAGAAAGTGACTGACTGACTGACTCACTCACTGACCATCAACGCACAGGTCAAACGGCTGAAGCTTCAATCTTGAAACTTTGGTAGTGTAGGTGAGCACTAAGAAAGGATTTTTGGAAATTCCACCCCTAAGGGCGTGAAATAGGGGATGAAAGTTTGTATGAAAATCCGTCAGTTTTAAAGTCAGGATCTTCATATTTTGGGTTTTGGCTGAAGATTAAAAAATAATTTACACGTGTCTCAGCGATTTTGAAGATTCCTCCCCCATGAGGGTGAAATCGTCTAGAGACTTGAAATTTTGCAAATAGATACTTTATACTGTGCAGGCATCCACTAAGAAAGAATTTTTGTGAATTCCACCCCTAAGGGGGTGAAATAGGGGATGAAAGTTTGTATGAAAGTCTTCGAATATTGGGTTTGGGCTGAAGATTAAAATAAGTTTTTTTGAGAGGCAAATTAAGTTTTTTTGGGAATTCCATCCTTGGGGGTTGGATCATGGGGGATGAAATGTTGTGTACAAAAGTCCTTCTTTTACAAAGGAAAAATTATTAAAAATACTTTCAATACTTTAAAGTCTGTTGGTAACTATAAAATGGCTCAACGCATAAATATAGGAATTAAATAGGGACGGGAAAATATAATTAGATAATTGATAAGGCTCAAGGACAAACTCTGAAGTATGCTGGTGTAGATTTGAGGGCAAATTGCTTTTTCCATGGACAGTTCTATGTAGCGTGTTCACGTGTTATCTCATCAAATAGTCTGGTGATATTGGCGTCAACATCCAAAATGGTTTAAAATTTTGTTTATAAGGAAATACTTTAATTTAATTACTTACTTATGCTTATGATTACTTATTATTAGTCATGGATAAACACAGAAATAGTGTAGGCATACGGAACGGGACAAGGATACGAGTAGAGCGTATTGATGATAGAGTAGGTAAGTATAAGTCTGTCCTAAGAAACACTTTTGCATTACATATTTTTTTTACTTTTCTCTAAATACTGTTAAAATATGATAAGGATAAGCATGTAGTCTACGCGTGCGAAGCCGCGGGCAAAAGTTAGTATATAAAGCTAGTAATAATAATAATAACGTTTATTGGACAAAATCAGAACTTAGCCTACTACAGTTTTAATACTAAAAACATAACATATAAGAGGCTTCTAACCGAAATGAACTCCAGATTGCCAAACTAGGTAAAAACCTGTATCTTGGAAATCAGTGCTCTTCCAGTGAACATAACAAGGATAATATAAGATAATATAAGTACTGAAAAAGTTAGACCACAATAAGTCATATGAAGAACAGAGAAAAATAAAAATAGAAATACAATACTAATTATTGCGTAATTTTAGAGCTTGACGATTTTGAGAAATATGATAAGTGTTGTGTTGTGTAAGATGTAGGAGTGTTGTGAAGTGTAGTGTAGTGTATATTGAGTAACGTATCGATTTAGTTATTTCTGGACCAGTAGTAACTCTTCGGTATAAGCATAGTCAAGGGCAATGAGCCAGTTTGTAACGGTTGTTTTACATTTGTGTTTGGTAAGGGGATACGTGTTGAGGATAAGATTAATTTTGTTGTAAATATGGGCACCAAGAAAAGGGAAGAATCTCTGAGCAAATTTAGTGCGGCACGGTCAAGACACACCAACTGAATATTTTCTGCGCTTCAGAAGAAATGATGAAGGGGATAAAGGCTAGTTGTGGGATGGAAGAATGGTAAAAACAGACTTACTTTAAGGAGTGCTCTTTGAGCACGCTCGACTTTGATTAAGACTGTCTTACACGCACCTCCCCAACTAGTTACACAATACACCAACAGTGACTGGCATAGAGCAAAATAAATCATCTTTAATACCTTCGGGCTAGCAGTATGTCTGAAATTTTTAAATATATATAACGAAGATAGGAGGGCTGTCTTCAATAATACCCTCGGTCTGTGGGCATATCGTGGGTATGCGATGCACAAAGCAGGTAACTTATGCCGGTTTAGAGATAGTTCTTGTTCCAATTTTATCAAAGCAGCGGATTCGGCCACCAATCGTTTCGCTTTTTCCCAACTTAAACACACTTGTTCAAGTTCACACACGCCACTTTAGGCTACTTCTGAACTCCTTTTTCTCACAACTCTTTTCAACTCCAAAACGCGCGTCTGTGCGTATCTTTTTTTAACTTCACGACACAATATGGCGGGAGAACCCACTCAGAGTGCCTCTATGACACTCCTGCTTTTTATTGGCTAAGAGAATCTCTTCCGGCAAATTACTGCTTGTATTATCCAATCCAAATCGAGTATTTTGACATAAGAAAAATAAAGTGTTGTCAATCGAATAAAATCGAACTGAGAATTGATCAGAAGCTAAATGTTGCCAATTAAACAAACCTGAAGTAATAAGTTTACAAGCGATATACCTTCCTCCGATACGGCCATCTTGACATTCAAACGGTCCCACGTTTGATGTAAAGCTTCGAGCAACATCGTTACTCAAAAAAGAAACAAAAACCAAGAGATAAAAAAATAAGTAATAGGTTAAGTTCGGCCGCTCCTGACCAAATAAAAAAAAATAACGTGGTCGTGACATCTTCCACGTGAAACCTTCAATCAACACCTTATATTACCAGCCTACAACAAAACTCAAGTACATCTTTACTCATGAAAACTGAATTCTCTTAGCTTTCACACTGTTCATTTGTTTTCTCCATGTAAATCTAAGTCTCCACACCATACACCGTTCACAAACATCATCGTACTATCGAACCAGCCACCTCACCATTTAGACAACCATATTAACACATTCTAAATGGTTACCGAAGCACCAGAGGTACCAGGTTCCCAAAAACCGCCAAGTCGGTCTCGAAGCACTAAGTGTGCCAGAAACCACCCAAACGCCCAACACAACATACCATGTCACATACACCAAACAACAGGTCACCGAGGCCCCAGAGGGACCAGGCTCCCCCAGACATACAACAGGTCACCGAAGCCCCAGAGGGACTAGGCTCCCCCCAGACAACAGGTCACCGAAGCCCCAGAGGGACCAGGCTCCCCCAGACAACCGGTCCTCTCGAAGCAACAAGACTGCCAGATACCCATGCCACATACACTAAACAACAGGTCACCGAAGCCCCAGAGGGACCAGGCTTCCCCAGACAACCGGTCCTCTCGAAGCAACAAGACTGCCAGATACCCATGCCACATACACTAAACAACAGGTCACCGAAGCCCCAGAGGGACCAGGCTTCCCCAGACAGATAACAGGACTCCAAAGCCCCAGAGGGACCAGGTTCCCCCCTGACAAATCCAGCAATGTTTCTTGGTCCCACAGCAATCGCTGTAGCTCCTGATGGTCAACCCAGTGACCACCCTGCAACCATAGTCATCCTGACCAGGCCTCGTAAACCACCACGGTTACAGCAGTCATCTTACTGACCACTCACCTCGTAACCCACCTCGGTTACAGCAGTCATCTTTGACCACTCACCTCGTAACCCACCTCGGTTACAGCAGTCATCTTACTGACCACTCACCTCGTAACCCACCTCGGTTACAGCAGTCATCTTACTGACCACTCACCTCGTAACCCACCTCGGTTACAGCAGTCATCTCTGACCACTCACCTCGTAACCCACCTCGGTTACAGCAGTCACCGCAGCGACTACTCATCACCGTACAGTCAGTCCTTTGACCATACACACGACCTCACCATTGCTAGATAGATTTGAATCAGTCTTCAACACAGTACATTCAGTTACTTCAATGGGTACTTGATCTTTCAGCTTTCCTCTAACTCATCATGAACCAAAGCCTTTAATGCAACACATAGCTGCCACCATTCAGAACTCCAATAAACATAAACAGCACCTCTAAACCAAAATCAAATTAGTTATTTCAATCTTCATTCTCAGTACTGAATACAACGGCAATCTCAAATTCAGGCTTTCTTTCCCAGCCAAAAGCATATTCAAGAACTCCATTTTATGTTCATGATTTCATACCAAACCCTCAGTGCGATAGGTATAATAACTACCAACATCAAACATTACCAATTTTGTAAACTAAAATTGAAAATGAAATCATGCACCGCATGTCACCGAGTTTACATCTGCGTTAACATTATCTTATCCAACTTGCTCAGATAGCTAATAAAACAAAATTACGTTAGGTATGTTCACAATGACCAGCACAGAACATTCAACAAGATAGAACACCACAACCATTACTGACAGTATACTTTAAATTCCACATTTATTATTCAAGGTAGGTACTAGCTTACATGACACCACACAATCACACAATTCACAAATTCACACCTTTCTTTAAAGAGATGTTACAATTATTAAAACTTCTGAATAATGTTCAAGATTACCGAGGCCAAGCATCGTTGAACAACACAGAACAAGGAAACCATTCCTAGTTTCCACCAAAAAAACAAAAGCTCCTGTACCAAGTAAATCAAATAGAACCCAAGTGTCCCATTCATGGTCCACAATCAACAATAACTTAGCAAATACATTCGCTACACAGAATGCACTTTCAACTTAAATGCCGAATCAACTCTTGACTCCGTCATCTCTCTGACCCACGACACTGAGAAACTGTACTATGTAAATTAAAATGTTGCCAATTAAACATCTATCTCATCTTCAGCCACAACTTCAACAGTTCCTCGAGAGGGCCAATCCCTCGGGCATCCCATAATACCTGAACACGTCTTCTAGACACCATCTTAATGTCTAGTTGCACTTTTCATTTGCCATAGTCAATTTAAATCGTTTTTATTTGTAGGTATCGTTAGAATGACATGTTATCAGTTGGTTAGTATATTGTGATTTATAACAACTAAACATTAACTTTAACTTTATTCAACCGTTGTAGCAACAAAACTAAACGCCAACTGTCTAGGCTATAGTAACGTTAATCCTCGTGATATTTCCAGGTTGTAAGATTGCAAATGAGTCAACCAGCAAACTATTTCACTAAACTTTAACACCGGTTTGAAAATAATCTTGATCACATAACTCTTAACTGAAAGTTATCACAACTCTTTGGAACGAAGCAAAAGTTAAAAGTTTAATCCTCACAGTGACTCACACCTTGTAACGATTTATTAATAATCTAGTCTTTATCTAGTAACTTATAAGTTAAAAATCATACCACAGTTAAAAGTTATTTGTTTATGTTTTGTCTTGTCCGACTTTTTTCGACTTTTTCGAATGTTGACACTTACATGTCACTGTCTAATAGAGATGAGTAAGGGATGGCGATCTGTTATCAATTAATCGACGAATCGATTTAAATGCAAAAAATAAACAAACAATTTTTCAATCGATATCCAGTACTGAATCGATCCAGCGTATCGTTATTTCGCCCTAGAATATCGAGATTCGATTTTTCTGTTTTGATATGAACCAAAATATTATTTAAAAATAGTCGAATGTATTACACAAAGATATTTGAATTCAACGTTAACAAAATAAATTTCTTTCCCTTTTACCTGATACTTTAATTTAGTTGTAAAAACAATCCCAATCAGCCAAAGATGTGAAAAGATACACTATTATTACGATTTTTCTTTTTACTTTCCATAACTGGATTCACACTTGCATTAAAAATACCAACGCGAATAGTTAGAATGTACGTTATTTTCAAAGAAAAGCATATTCACAAATTTCCTTGAAGATCAAATCAACAACAAACTCAGTGGTAATAATATTTACGGGCAATCTGAAGTGACACCTATTAATAAAGAATGCATGGCTAAAATGCCTAGTATCTTTACTTCTCGATTATCAGTAGTGAGTAAACTAACAACCTATTCATAAATGTGTGTACTCTTGTGACAGCACTAGTGGTCACAAAACCGTATATTGTTCTAATATCATGCAACATAAAATAATGTAATGAAATCTAATTTCTTTCCGTTTTGTTCTCACATTCCAATGCTCCAAGTACATTAGAAAGATGAAATTGCGAAAATCGTTTCATTGTTTATTATGTTGGTAAATAAAAACGATTAAATACTTGAAACAAAATATTTCAAAGCTTAAGCCGTCAAAGATTTAAAAGATGGCGTGACATGCACGGACTTCTCATTCTGTCTATGCAAAAATTATTTGTTTGTTTTTAAATTTTATTATTATTTAAATCACGAAAAAACAACATGCTCGTATTCAATAAGCTCCCCCAAGCAGTAAATCACGGCATAATGGGGTCCCGAATCCAATTTCAATGATTATTGAAAGAAACATACAGTATCAATACCATTACATAGATGGCGCTGTTTGATTTTTCTACTCTTTTCATGTAACTTACATTAAACATTTCCATTAAACAACATAATGCAATAGTTATAAATTGCAATTAATGCAACAATTAATTATAAAACTTAGGTACTTCCAAATCCAATACATACTTCGGCTGCCACAAATGTATGCCAATGCACAGATAGTTGAATGCAGATCAAAGTAACATACCTTTAAGCCTGTACTCCCGGAAAGGTCAGGCAGCAGTGCCAACCATGCACATGTCCAGACTCCTAGGTGCTATCAGAAAATATTAAATTGATTGATCACCGCAGCGGCGTGTATAAAACCACTAAATTTCCTCTATCATAGTGCTGTAGACTGCAGGTTGTATGTTGCCTCTTGAAATGGAACCTGAGCTCCACACTTATCTTGTAGCACTACACGCAGCCGGTCACAACAGGTCTTGTGGTATCCACAGCCATGTTGAAGGGCTCAGACGTCCGTGCTATTTGTTGCATATTGTGTGAATGGCTGAAAAATTCATGTCTATGAGCAAGTTTTCCACAAGCATAATGTTTTATTGAATCAAGTTGTAGCTTAGGATGTTTGCTCTCTTGCACTGTATTTGCACAAGTGGTCTTAATCTCTTGCGAATTCCGCTGACAGTATGAATCTGGCTGAGTTTCATTTAGCATCATAACGAAAATAACAATTTATTTTAAATTTTAGCCACTGTAAACCAAGAAAAACAATATTGTGGCTAAACTTCATAAGGCATTAGATTGGTACTTATTATTGTCGGAATACTTAAGTTTATACTTCCCTGAACATTACCACCACAGTTGCGTTTCCCAAGTATCTAGTCAGGATTGGGCGTCGATGTCATCATTAACTTCATCATTATCTGCAACCCGACTTCGCATATTGTCTAGGATAGGCCACACTATACGGTTGAACTCGGGCAACATGATATTCCTGTCTCTAGTAGCCGGCAAGTTGCAAAACATCTCCATTAGGTAGGTAGGTAGGTACTTCCATGCTACTTTCGCGCATCAAACAGAGCGCGCCAGCCATTACTCGTCTCATTTGGTTCATTATCGCTTTGTGCGTGCATTGTTTTCACTTCTGATAACGAAGATAGGAGGGCTGTCTTCAATAATACCCTCGGTCTGTGGGCATATCGTGGGTATGCGATGCACAAAGCAGGTAACTTATGCCGGTTTAGAGATAGTTCTTGTTCCAATTTTATCAAAGCAGCGGATTCGGCCACCAATCGTTTCGCTTTTTCCCAACTTAAACACACTTGTTCAAGTTCACACACGCCACTTTAGGCTACTTCTCAACTCCTTTTTCTCACAACTCTTTTCAACTCCAAAACGCGCGTCTGTGCGTATCTTTTTTTAACTTCACGACACAATATGGCGGGAGAACCCACTCAGAGTGCCTCTATGACACTCCTGCTTTTTATTGGCTAAGAGAATCTCTTCCGGCAAATTACTGCTTGTATTATCCAATCCAAATCGAGTATTTTGACATAAGAAAAATAAAGTGTTGTCAATCGAATAAAATCGAACTGAGAATTGATCAGAAGCTAAATGTTGCCAATTAAACAAACCTGAAGTAATAAGTTTACAAGCGATATACCTTCCTCCGATATATATATTAATTTACGAACCCTAGAAGAAACAAGGTCTACGTGGGGAGCAAAACTAAGTCTCTCGTCGATTACGACTCCAAGGTACTTTATTAATTTAGTTTGTTCAAGCGAAGGACAATTGCAACTAATTTTATGACATATCCGAGCATGAGCAATAATTTTATGAGAATTTTGAGAGATATGTGAATCATTACGGAGTGAGAACTTTACAAACTTGGTTTTTTCGACATTTGACGTTAAAAGATTACAACTAAGCCAGTCATTAACAACATTGAAACCGCATTGAGCATATTGAAAAGTTTTGAACCACGACGTGTCCCCGAAAACAAGGACAGTGTCATCCGCGAAAGTTATAATTTTCCCATTTTGGAGTTCAAGTTCACAGAGGTCATTAATATTTATTTATTTATTTAATACTTCATGCACAAAAACGTACAGAGGCGGACTTAATGCCTTAGGCATTTTCTACCAGTCGACCTTAGGGTGATGCAGAGATAAATAGTGGTAGGTGCAATATTGAGAATGAATCACGATAGGTAATATTTATTGAAATACAAAGATATACATACAAACCATAAATACATACACACTATATACACAAAAAAGTAAATAAATTAAATACACGAATATACATAAACAGATAATTGGAGAACATTAACGCTGTGACGTTACTACTGCCAACTTCTTACGAATGTGCTCACGAACTTTCACTTTGAATGCTAATCGATTGGGTGCCATCCTGATTTCCTGAGGGAGCGCATTCCACAGAGAAATAGACTGAACGAAGAAAGAACAGTGAATGAAGTCAGTCCGGTGAGTGGGACATTGAAGAAGACGGTTGTGTGAAGAGCGAAGATTTTTATTGTGGTTGGCGCTAATATATTGAAAGTGAGGGGCCAGATAACTAGGAGCATTGGAAGATGCAAGAAATGAAAACAAGGTAGTTAATGCCCTTTGCTCTCTGCGCTGGCGTATGGGCAACCACTTTAAAATTGAGCGATGCGCAGAGACATGGTCATATTTACGCAAATTAAAAACAAATCGAATGCAGTAATTTAGAAGACGGTCCAGTTTGTTGAGGAGATCTGCATTCAGGTCATAATAGCACACGTCACCATAATCGATAATAGGAAAAATTAATGTCTGCACAAGCATTGCCTTCGTGTTCGAGGATAAAACATTTTTTAAACGATACAGAGTCCGCAACGTTCCAGTGACCTTCTGACTGACACTAGCAACTTGAGTACGCCAGTTAAGGGCGCTATCGATGCGCAAGCCTAGGTCCTTTACGTCAGTGCTAAAAGGAACAATCGTACCGTCAAACAGAACAGGTGGCAAAGTTGCACTATCTACTTTACCGATGTTTCGAGGACTCCCAATGATGATCGCTTGACACTTATTGGGGTTTACAGCAACGCCAAACCTATCCGACCAGGCTTTTATAGCTATTAAGTCCTCGTTTAATTTTTCGATAACATCAGGTACTTCGTCCACATTCCCCCGACAGTACAACTGAAGGTCATCTGCATACAGATGATACGCACACTGAAGTACAGAAGTAATGAGATTAATAAAAATTTAAAACAGAAGAGGAGAAAGTATGCCGCCTTGAGGAACGCCAGTTTCCAAGTCACACCAACGAGATGAAGAATCTCCAACGTGCACCGACTGCTGACGCTCCTGAAGGTAAGAGGTGAACCATTCCAGTGCTTCGGGGGAGACCATCAAATAGGACAGAATGGCTAACAGGATTTCGTGACTGACAGTATTGAAGGCGTTCGAGAAATCGACCAACACTAGTACAGTGACTTTGGTATCTTCCAGTCCCACCCTAATATCACCAGTCACTTTAAGGAGGGCAGTCACAGTGCTGTGCCCGGGCCTGAACCCAGATTGTAGAGGGCTAACGAGTGAATTACTCTGTACAAAGTTTGAAAATTGTTTGTGGACACAGGCCTCGAGCACTTTGGAAAGGAAGGGAAGGATAGATATGGGGCGAAAGTGGGTTGGAAGAGTGGGATTGGAAACTTTGGGAAGTGGACGAACAAAAGCTTTACGCCACAAGGAGGGAAATACTCCGGAAAACATGGAAAAATTTACAATATGGGTGATGGGAGGTAGGAGGTGATTCAGAATGGTGATTATCATACCACGAGAGATATTATCACATCCCACCGCTTTGGATTTAATGGAAAGAATGATCTTTTTAATCTCTCCCGGTTCAACTGGAATGAAACGAAAAGGTTTAATGTGAGGACGCGTTAGACCAGAAATAAGATACAGCGTTTGTTGCTTAGTTAGACGATCCATGGTAGGCACAGTGGAGAAATGACGGTTGAGATCATCTAAGTCAATCGAATTGGGAAGGTCTAAATGTCGCGGTTTGCCAATACCAAGCGTTCCTAGGAACTTCCAGATATCGGCAGAAGAAGAAGTAGAAATATTTTCCAGAATGTGGCGGCGTTTAGCATTGCGTATCATCTGGTTACATCTATTTCTTGCAGCTTTGAATAGCGCCCAGCTCTCGTCCGTACGAACCTGTTTATATTTTCGGAACGCGCGGTCCCTGCGTCGCATCGCCATCTTTATGCCACTTGTCATCCAAGGCGCAGGAGGACGCTTCAGTTTCACTTTTCTGACAGGTGCGTGACGGTTATAAAGGTTGACCACAACATCATTGAAGATTGCTACCTTATCGTCAACCGAAGTAGCCTCCGTCATAATCTCCCAGTCAATCGCAGATGCATCCATCTTGAGTTTCTCAACGTCCATCCTGGCAAAACAACGCCTGTACAGAACCTTGGGTTTAGGTTTGGGAGGTTTGAGGATATAAGAAAGAAAAATCATGTCGTGATGAGAGAAGCCAGGAGCGTCATGTTGACCATGGGATGAGACAAGGGAAGGATTCGAGGTGAGGATAATATCGAGCCAGGTGTCATCGCCAGATTTGTTATGATGGGTCGCCTGAAGCGGCAACACGTGCAGACTAGCTGACTCGATAAGATGAAGAAGCTTACGGGATCTAGGGGAGTTTTGAGAAAGGAGGTTAGTATTGAAATCACCCATAATGATGTGGTGTGCATACTCTGAACCCAAGGATTCAAGAACTGATTCGAATTCAGTGAAGTAATCGACAGTGGGGGGACAGTAGACAACACCGATAACGGTCTTGGCTCCTTTGACGCAAACTTCAAGGAAGATAAACTCAGCAGAAGCAGAATAGTTAGAAGAGGAAGTAGCAAGTGTTTTGTAAGGAAAATCACTGCGGAGGTATATAGCCACACCACCACCACCCTTACCAATCCGATCATTCCGAATTAGAACGAAACCAGTGAGAGGGTAAGTGGTGGACAGAAGTTGCGGTTTGAGCCAAGTTTCGGAAATCAGGATAGCGTGAATGTTTTGTTGTTAAACGCATCATACAGCTCGCTGTAGTGACTGGGTATGCTTTGTGCGTTAATGTGACAAACATTCAGCAACCGACTAGACTCATCATTAAAATTATGTTGCAAAAAGTCACCAAGAGTGCCACCGAGAGAACAAAAGCTCTCGTCGCTTGAAGAGGCAGCAGAATCGTTAGCTGAAAAATAAGACTCATTATCTGACATTAATAGAAGTAGTTAAAATGAATATATATATATATATATAAAATATGCAACCACTAAAATCAGTAAAACTGAGGTGCAACACTGCACCACCCGCCAGCTAACACCAACACTAAAAACAGTTATTAAAACAAAAATAAAAATTGTGCCCAAAAACTGAAAAATAGTTCCCAAACAAAAACAACACATTAAAAAACAATCTAAATAAAACATAAAACAATCGCACACCCCGACAAAATGAGGAAAAATAATAATAATAACAATAAAATTGAAAAATCAGCACAAAAAAAAAGTTATTTGTTATTTAGTCGATACCCAATACATACTAATTTCATGACCGACACAATTTCAAAACGTGTATTGCAAATGTCAAAGCAATTTATCACAGTTAAACAAAACAATGTAATGTGGGGGAGGGTATCAACAAAACATTATTGAGGGTATCGATTATCTTAACTAAAACAAATACACCTCAACACAAAAATAAAAATAGGTAAACAGTCGGGGCACAACACATAAGAAGAATTAGTATGAGACGGAGAACATATACAACGGTTAGTACAGATCAGATTTTATAATAATGAAATTAATGAAGGAATAAAGAAACAATCACAACACAACTATTTATGTGTCATGTTTTTCAGGCCCCCGGCTGCGTCCGCTCTTGGCTCGCTCGTGGATTGGATTACAGCCGGCGACTTGGGGTACCTGGTTATAAGATATTTCAGCTCGTCTATGGAAGTCATCTTATGCCGACTCCCGTCAGAGGCCTTTATGACGATGACACCATCCTGAATCCAAGACGACCGCATGCCAAAATGCTCGCGCGCCTTTCCGAAGACTGACTGACGGGCCCTCGTCAAGAACTCCTTGACTGATACTTTGGAGCCCTTCAATCCTGTCTTCGCCTTCCAGACTGAGGCCCTGATGTCCGCACTGGTGAACCAGACGAGAATAGGCCTGTGATGGTCCTTGCTGGAGGCCCCAAGTCTGTGACAGTCCTTAATTGAAGACACTGTGATGTTCTTGAGGCCAAGCCTGGAATTTAACACGCCCAGGATAACTGCCTTGCTGTCCTCCTTCTCCACTTCAGTAAGTCCCTGGAATACCAGTGCCTTCCGCCGGTGCCTGGTCTCCACGCTATCAATTTGCTTGGCACATTCGTTGATCTGGGTCCGGAGCAAACCAAGCATGGAGAAAACGAGCTCCCGGAAAGTGCGAAACTCATCCGCTATCTTCGCCACTGTGTTAGTCTTAGCAGGCCCGGCACACCGAATTTGCGCCTCGAGTTCACCCATCTTCTTCAAAAAATTCTCCTCCAGGGTCTTCTGAGCAGCAAGAATTTCAGAATATTGGGACATTATGTTTGTGAAGTGTTGACCAAAGTTGTTGTGACAGTTCAGTGATCAGCTGGCAGGTAGTGTATTATATTATTATGTCATATAAACATAACACAAACGTTAGCACTTATAATTTAGCTCTTGTAGACTAAGTACCGATCTATAGCTAATCAGTATTATCAGTAATTACTAATAATTATATTTTAATAAAATTTCTAAAAAAAACGAACGTCTTTACTTTTTGACACCTACCCGCGAAAAAGCGATCTTAACTTAATATAGATAGTTAGCTTAATATAGATTAGAAATAAGGTAGGTCCAAGGACACTACCTTGCGGCACTCCGTAAGTTACGGGAAGCTTGTCACTCACCCAGTCGTAGCGCAAAAGAGTCAATGCAGGTAGAAGGTAGAATGAATAGGTGGTGAAGGGTCAGACCTTGGTCCTTGGGGTAGCTGCATTTCTGCCAGTGATTTTCCTACATTTGCAAAGAATTCGTTTATATTATCAACGGAGAGTTGGGGATTGTTAGGACATATTAATTCAGAAGAAATCTCATTCTGCCGTCTAGTATTAGTTACAGTTTTAACAACGTCCCAAATCTTTTTAGAATTGTTACCAGCCTTAGCAAATTCATTCCTTTCATATTCCCGTTTTACTTTGTGCAGCAATTCATTACAAAAATTCCTGTACCTTGTGTAAATTAATCTAAAAGTTGCGTTATCAGGAGATTTTTTTGATTTCAGATGAAGGCTATCTCTATTCCTTATGCATCTCAAGAGACCTGGAGTGATCCATGGCTTTATTATACGTTTACGTCTTGATATGGTAATTGTTTTTGTGCATGATTCAATAGCAGCATTAAGAGATCCAGTGAAGTTTCTAACAACTTCATTAACATCTGTGATTAAATAGAGGGGCATAAAATCTATTTTGGGTATAGCCGAGTCAAGAGCAGTATAGTCTACACGCTTGATGGTTTTGAGAAACTGTTTAGCTGGGATTGATACATTAACCGAAATAATTACACTATGATGATCAGTGAGAGATGTTTCTGCAATTAAACATGATGCTGGAAATTCGGATTTGAGTATGACATGGTCAATGCAGGAATTTGCACGCGTGGGAGTATGATAGGCTAGCATACCATGTGATGCCACAAGATTTAAATAACGATATTTTCAAGTGTCGAGTGTGTCATCAGCAATATCAATATTTACATCACCAGTCAAAATAAAGTTTTTATATTTAGGAGTAACCCCAACCAGCAAACCATTCAAGCTCTCCAAAAACATGTCTACATTCCTGACACTGGGTGATCGGTATAGAGCGAGAACTGCGGTGTTTTTATCAAGGGTTATTAGTAGACTATTACAATCTATAATGACCGGTTCCTGTACGCACAAATTTATGCCATTTTAATATAAATTGCTACTCCTTCATTTTGTGTATGGTTTCTATATGTACAGTAATAATCGAAACCATCTAGTACAGGAGGATTGGAAACACTAAGCAGCCAGCACTTCGTTAATATTATTAGGTCCCAGTCAACATTGGATTGAGCCAAGAGGGCAAGCATTCCATCCATATTACAATTCAAGCTTCTCATATTCTGAACAATTACCCTAAATGATTTCCCAGATGTTGGTATAAGTGTTGAGCATTGGTTTATAGTACATGTAGAAGTATTAGCCACGGATATTAAATCGATATCAGTAGAGATATTTTCTTTATTTATATTATCGAAAATTGGGTAACAGTATCGATAAGTCTAAGGGTGCTTACGTGAGAAAAATCACGAACAAAAATAATTAAGGTTTGAGCATGTAAGAGTAGTGAAAATATGTGTAGTGTAGTCGTCAAAGCTTTATAAATATGACAAAAAATAAAGTTACTCGTAGCATAATTAACAAAGTATACAAAACTTTCTTGTGGAATATGTTTAAGATAAAATAAAAATATTATTATGGTTTGCAGATGTAACGCAGACAGTCATGCTTGAACAAGTTTTTGAAAATCATCCTCAATATCAATGCGCAGGGTCGGGTGATCATCACTTTTTTTCATGTATATTTTCCCGAAAGAGTGCCAGAAACCCACAAATGCTGCATGCTGTCGCGCCATATAAAAAAGTTTTTTGGAAAATGGAGTTCTACTCAGAGATATACACTGATTGGATAGGGCCACCAATCATTAAATGTGAAGTGTTGAGCATATTCGTCTTGTTTTTTTTTTTTTATTAAATATAGGCTCGCGCTTGACCACTATCTCACCTGATGGCCTTATTGCCCTTATTAAACAGATTTACTTTTCGGATAATATTTTCTTTAGTAGTTATCAAAGCAAATTCTACTATTATGGGGGAAGAACCTTTATTCTGGGTTTTCATTCGATAGGCATCTCGAACGTCAGAGATTTGAACAGGGTACTGAACCACTTCACCGAGTTTTGTAATAATTTGTGAGATATGTTCCTTGGTCTCCGTAGGCACTTGAGGCACATTCCTTAATTCAATAGTTGAGGACCTGGATTTCCTTTCCAGAAAATCAACCTTTTGTTCAAGTAATTCAATTCGCACCTTATAGTTGGTATTTTCCTTCTGGATTTTGGCGAGGTTCTCCAATACTTCATCATACTTCTTAGACATAAAAATGAGAGAATTCTTCATTTCCGCTGTTTCCTCCTCCAGATGTAACATAGAAGAATTGAGGACATCTAAGTTGGCGTTTTGGGCATTGCTAAATTCGTCAAATAGTTCCCTTATTTCGTTCATATGCAAGTCACCTAGTTTGCGCTTAAATTTACGCGAGGTGATATGGGTAACAGCTGTGTCACTGTCAGATGGCAATCGGTCTGATGCAGTATCAGAATCGTGACGAACCAGAAGACTATCATCCACCTTCGTGTTTCTTCCCTGAGATGGCGTGCGTGGCACTGACATTTTATTAATTAACTTTCAATGTTGTCTTAAGTGTTTATTTACATGTAGCGCCTACAATTGTTCACCTCACTCTTCGGTTGAAGCAAACAGCAATAGCGATACCAACATACAAACAGCAATAGCGATACCAACCTACAAGCAGCAATAGCGATACCAACAAACAAACTATTAATCTCACGTACCTATTTTTCAATTATGTGCCGCTAATGTGGTGCGTAAATAGTCCTCGTAGCAACTTCGCAGCGGAAACCAGTTTTGTTGCAATGTCTTGTAGCAGCGTATACTAAATGGCTGGAACTCATACCTACTACAACTATTACAGCTACAGCTACAGCTACAATTAACATTTTAAAGAACATATTTACTATATTTGGACTACCAAGTACTATAGTTTCAGATAATGGTAGACAGTTCCGTTCAGAGGAAATTATGAGATTTAAAAAAAAAATGGAATCCAGTCAAAATTTACTGCACCATTCCACCCAGCAACAAATGGTCAAGCTGAGATATATGTACAAACATTTAACAAAATGAAAAAAGAACTTTACAAGAGAAAATATCAAAATTGCCTATGTTATATAGGAAAACACCAAATAGTTCAACAGGGCTAAGTCCAGCTGAAATGATGTTCAATAGGATATATCGAACCAAGATTGATTTAGTAAAAAGGAATAATACTTCACAAAGTGAAATAAAAAATAATACTGAACAAATTAAAGAAACCAAAGAGTTTGAAGGAGGAGATAGAGTACATATAAGATTTTATGATAGTAGCAAATGGAGATTTGGAACAATAATAAACAGAAAAGGGAAGCTACACTATGAGATAGGTGTTGATGGTCGGATTCATGTCCGTCACATTGACCAGATAAAGAAGACTTCTTGCCAGGAAAGAAATGAGTCTTACTTACCTCTGCAAATTCCTGCTCTTACAAGTGAGGTACCAAATTCTAAGACTAATAAAGTGCCAGAGCTACAAAAATAGCACTACCAATACCTGAACCAGAACGCTGTTCAATAACAGCAGTACCACATGAACAAATTCCTACTATGCCAGATGGGCCTCGTGTAGCTACAAGCCGCCGGAGTTTAGTCATGCCTATCGAAGTACCACAACTTACAGTACCTGATCACCGGAGTTCTACTATGACTGTCGACATCCCACAGCCTACAGAGCCTGTTCGCCAGAGCACGAGAGCACGACGTCCTCCAGACCGCTTAGATTTTTAGACCCTTAGAAGGGGAGCATACAAGCAAGTTACAACGAGGGAGAGTGTTAGGGACATCTCTAGTCGCGCATTGACATCTCTTGCCGCGCACTGAAGATGACAGCAGAAGACATCTGTCAGATAAAATGAGCCACGCTACGCGTCCTCCGCAACATGGCTTGTTATATCTTATTATGTTATAATCGAACATTCCTTGTAATAAGTTTAATTAGTGGCTTATATAAATAAAGCTACAAGATTACAAGAAGTAATATCATCATTTAATCACCTACATACATTATCATGCTGCTTATAATGTACGATGTTGACACGTTAGCAATCATAGAGAAGTCACAATCACAACAGACTGACGCCAAACTAAATATGTACACGCCAAAAGTATTGTATGCTGGACAATCGCATTGGCCAGCACTGGGCCAGTGTTTATATCGTGATGTGTACACAGTGGGCCACGCTTGTGTCGCTCTATGTCCGCACTGTTCACCCGCGAGTCCGGGACCACTGTTCACCGACATAGTTAGAATAGTTCTTCATTTTACAGCCCGCCGCGCGCCGCCCGCTGCCGCCATGACGCCACCAGAGAGGAAAATATCCAAGACGCACACAAAGGCTGAAACCAACATAATTACTTAAAAAATATTGCCAATTCAATTACATTATAGTTTAGGTTCACTCCGATATAAAAACTAATGGCCTAATTGTCTATTAGTTGCAATTTACAGCATATTGTACATTGAAATTCCGGGTCCGTGCCCACTCATCCCGATTAGACTCAACCCGAAGAATAATACCTGCATATTTCTATTTTGATAGGTGCAAAAACGTCGATGTATAAAAGAGTTGATTTACCGCTTGCATCACAGAGAGTGTAAAATTTAAAAAAATATTGGATAAATAAATTAATAATTAAACAAGTAAACACTTATCCCTTTTAATGTAGTATACGCTTTGTACTTTGTAGTAAAAATCACAGATTATTATTAGTTATCATTACAATCTTATAGCTAGTGGCACGGTGGATCAGTCTATAAACGTGATTTTAATTATTAGGTTAACAAGTAGGTACTAATTTCCAAAGTTAAGTTATTTAGAATTAAATATCACTTTGCCTGACTGTACGAATGGCATTGAATTGGTAGCGAAACTTCTGGTATTTTTCTTCGGATCGAGGCTAATCGGGTTGAGTGGGCACGGACTCCCATCCTTGTTTTTGTTGAAACAAAAAAAAATACAGTTAAAAAATTGGTAGAAATAATTCAGTTATTTTTTATTTAAACATGAAATATAAGTGGGTCCTGCTCTCTTCATTAAATGAATGCTTAAAAACCTAAAGGGGCTTTTAGGGGCTAGCATGTAATAAAATTCATTTTCATATTTAGGCTCATTGCCATGTATTTAGTTGTTGACGTAAATCAATTAAATAGTCGTCTATGCTTTTGCGAATAGGTAATTCGAGAACTTTGTTTTTCCAAAAAATACAAGAAAAACTTGTATCTACATTTTGAAAAAAAAAACCGGCCAAGTGCGAGTCGGACTCGCACCCGAAGGGTTCCGTACCATTATCGCAAAACACTGCAAAACAATCACGTTTGTTGTATGGGAGCCCCCCTTAATTTATTTTATTTTAATTTAATAATTATTATTTTTTGAAGAGAATATACAACTAAATAGAACACTGCCCAAGTGACATGTCAAATTTGTGCTCCGTATTTTAAAATTAGATTTAATTATTATATACGTAAAATTAGTGTGTAATTACAAGTGAAAACACAATAAAACGGCATAAATACTTAGGATTATTGTTTTCCTGGCGAAGTAACAAGTTAAATAAGAGTTTTTGCCCCGGTTGTCGACCGGTAACCTATCGAACAGCTGACGACGGCATTATACGGGGAGTATTGTTTACTTACGTTTTATAATTATAGCATACAATATTACTTAACTTTGTAATACACTCTCCTTTAGTTTTAACGTAACAATTTTGCTAATTTCGCACTCTAGTGTTTATAAATCGTTTCGTTGACAGCGTAAAAACGAAACAAAATCAACATTAGGCCCATTTAATTAGTTCTATTAATTGATTCTTATCCTTCACTTATACCAAACGCTTATGATTTTTGCATAGTTAAACTATTAAACTGCATTTAATCACACATATATATTTTGGGTACCCTACCCACATTAAATAAAAGTAAACTGAAAGGCAATCAAAAGTAAAAAAAGCCAATTCAGCAGCCTACCTAAGAATTAAACTCCCTTTTTTCATTGTATTATTACCTACTTGTACTTTTCTTTTTATTTTTTGTTACTTTTCTCCATTTTCAGCTTTTCTGTCTTTTGTCTATTCTTTTGGTTCTCACCGTTTCTCTAATTCTACTTTCAGTAACTATCCCGAAACCATGCCTATGATGACACGTAAAGCTACTGCTCAGGACTTGGAATTTAAACTAAGAACTGCACTCCAAGAGCTCAAAGAATCGCAACATCAATGTCAGGCAATGTTGCAGGAGAGAGATGAATGTGAAGTAGAAGTGCAAAATGTCATCTCTAAAAACACAAGCCTTAAGCGGGAGCTAGTGGTGCTGAGTCAACAATATCAGAATGTTGTTGATGAACGTGACCAACTGCGGGTAGTCACGGATGGTTTCCATAATTGCAGTGATTTGTATGAGGAGGCTTTAGGTAAAGTTAGGGACCTAGAAGATGAATTGGCTCATGCTAATTCTCTAATCCAAAATCTGCAAAAAGAACAATCATGTACTCAGGTACAGGAAACATGCCATTTATATAGTGAATTAATAAAATCAAATTGTAAACCTCATTCCATAACCACTATTGACCTGACTGAAGATTCCTTATTAAATGAGACAAATAGGTATAAAGTTAGTCATAAAAAATTGAAAAAGTATGCAAAATTTAATAAAATAATTAAAAATTATACCCAGTACAGGAAACAACACAAAGTTTTCTTAAAAAATATTCCACTCAGAAAAGAACGTGTTGACCTGCTTAAAAAATTAAATAATTACCAGATCAAATTAGAAGACAGCATAAAAATCTATGAAATTGACACACAGCGCTTACAAAATGATATTCAGGTACTTGAGGATAAACTGGGCTCCCTTTACAGTAAATATGTTAGCTCCCAGTTACAAATTAAGGAACACATTCTGGCCGCAAACGAATTGCTGATGTGTCAATGTAATTGTCAGATAGACTCAAACCTGAAGGCTGTTCAGCCAAAGACAATGGAGGTCCAGCCTCGTGCTGAGAGGGTGTCTCAGGACAGTGTCTTTGACCTAGACATTCCTGATATTTCACAGGAAGTGTCTCAAGTTGACCGGCCTGAGACTGCATCCTTTCCAACAAATAATTGTCATCATGGTTTTAATTCGGTTATGTTTGCAGATGGTATTGGAAGAGGTTTAGGTAAATTATTAAATAGCAATCAGAGTTATTCAACTTTGAATTATTGTATGCCTGGGTCATCTTACAAGCATATCATGGAATCTGTAACAAATAATGTATACAAACCAGATACCAATGTAACTGTCTTTATAGGTAACAGTTTGGATGTAAAAAAAGATGACATCACTGAGTGTGTAACGGAGTTATTAAAGTTAAATTGTAATAAAATCGTATTGTGTGCTTTTCCATATTTGGAAAAATTGTCTAGTAGACAAAATAATTATATACACATGCTGAATAAGCATGTTCATTTCCTTGTCAGCCATTACAGCGACAAATTAGTTTTTTTGGACATCAACATTTTTGTTGATAAATTAAAAACGACAGGCAATACAGTGTATCTGCCTATTAGGGTAAGACGTCAAATAGCGAGGCTATTATCTTTTACTATAAACTCAGACATAAATAGTATGTCGAAGGCATGTACTGTAGTTGATATTAGTAGTAATACTAATATACAGGTAGTCAATAAGTTTAATAACGTTAGCACTTCTGCTATTAATATTTATAGTTTAAACTAGTTTGTAGGACAAGGGAGGGTACCAACAACGAAATAGTTACTAGTACATCCATCATCAAGAAGGTACCTTCTTGCTCTCACTTAGTTAATTTAAAAAAAGGGGCTAAGCAGAATTCCTTGAAATTATTCCATCAAAATATTCAAGGTTTTTCTGCGAAGCAATTGGAAATAGAACTGTTTTTGGAAAAAACAATGTTTGAAATTGTTTGTTTTACTGAGCATTGGCTGAAAGATCATACAATGCTAATTAATTATGAAAATTATACCGTGGGTAGTTGTTTTAATAGAAATATTATGTTACGTGGAGGTTCACTTATATTAATTAAAAATGGTATTAAATCAAAACCTCGTAAAGATATTGTAGATCTATCAGTTGAACATAGTGTTGAACTGTCATGCGTTGAGCTGGATAAGCATGTCATAGTGTGCGTTTACAGACCCCCCAATTATGGTAACTACTCTATATTTGAGTCAGTGATGGAAGATGTTTTGGCAAAACTTGCAATTGGAAATAAACTAATCATAATCTGTGGTGATTTTAATATAAATATTTTAGAGAGTAATTCAGATAGCAGTAGATTATTAAATCTCTTCAAATCATTTAATTTGTCACATGTGTTTATGGAACCAACACGAAAAACTGTAACTTCTGCTACATGTATTGATAATGTATTTTGTTGCTGCGACTACTTAGACAAAGCCATTATAAATTGTCTGCCTTCGGATCATAGTGGGCTATTGGTAACCTTTGAGTCCAACATACCAATTCAACAAGTGCAGATTCAATCCAGACCAATAACATCCGGTAAATTAAATCAGTTTAACAGCAGTTTAATTAGTAAGCTAAGTGATCAAGACCTTACAGTGAATGATGGTAATATTCTATATAAAAAAGTTTTCTCAGTAATCCAAAAGGAGTTCAATAATTCTTTTAGGAAAAAAACTAAAACTGTATGCCCTAAGTTTTTATTCAGTGACTGGGCGACTGAAGGACTCAGGAAAAGTAGGGAAAGACTTTACGAGCTCTATGGCCTTAAGCCTTATATTAACACTGAAACTTTTAACAAGTATGTTGCTACTTATTCAAAAATTTTTAGAAATACGTGTAAAGTAGCTAAGGCTTTATACATTGGTAATAAAGTTAAAACCGCAGAAAATAAAATCAAGACTGTTTGGAAAATTATAAACAATGAAACGAACAGGAACAAAAGAAATAATACTGATTACACGCTTGAAACTACACATGGACTTATTAGAGATAACAAAAAAGTTGCTCAAGAATTTGTGGATTTCTTTACCAGCATCCCAATTAAAACTACTGAAACCCTAAATTCTTCGCCCTCACTTGCTTCTGGTTTATTAAACGCAAACGTTTCAGCCTGCCCGACAGAATTTAACTTTTCACATGTAAACCCAATAACAGTAATAAAAGCTTTTAAGCAAATCAAGATCAAATTGACCGAAGATCTATGGGGAATGTCCATCAAAGTTTGTACCTCCATTATTCAGACTATAGCGCCGTACTTAGCTTTAATTTTTAATTTGTGTGTAGATCAAGGAGTCTTTCCGGATCTAATGAAACATAGTAAGGTTATACCACTTTTTAAATCCGGGAACAGTAAAGACACAAATAATTATAGACCAGTATCGGTGCTGCCGGTTTTCAGCAAGATATTTGAAAAGATAATGCTAAATCAGATGCTCATTCATTTTAATACGAATAACATCCTACACGATAAACAGTATGGTTTTACCAAAGGACGTTGTACGACTGACGCTTGTGTCACCTTATTAAAACATATCTTTGAAGCGTGGGAAGAGGCACAAGATGCCATAGGGGTTTTCTGCGACCTGTCGAAAGCATTTGATTGCGTTAATCATGAAACATTACTTTTGAAACTTGAGCATTACGGGCTAGGCCAATCAGCGTTGAGTTTAGTTAAATCTTATTTAAATGATAGACAGCAATTAGTTCAAATAAACGGTGTCAATTCGTCCGGGTTAACCGTGAAAATGGGGGTACCCCAGGGTTCAATTTTGGGTCCTTTCTTGTTTCTAGTCTACATTAACGATTTACCTCATCTATTGAAAAACAATCTAAACATGGTGTTATTTGCTGATGACACTTCGTTGATTTTTAAGATAAATAGACGTACGAGTAACGTTGACGATGTAAATACCGTCTTGCGACAGGTTCAAAATTGGTTCACGGCTAATAATCTAGTTTTAAATGCTAAAAAGACTAAGTGCATAAAATTTGTCTTGCCGAATGTCAAAAGTAATGATTGTGACATTTTATTAAACAAGGAGAAGCTAGAATTCGTCGATAAAACGGTTTTTCTGGGGATCACGCTAGACTCGAGGTTGCAATGGGGGCCTCATTTAATATCACTTGCGGGGCGGCTAAGCTCGGCAGCTTATGCTGTTAGAAAAATACGTCAGTTTACTGATGTCGATACCGCAAGATTAGTCTATTTTAGTTATTTTCATAGTATAATGTCTTACGGTATCTTACTATGGGGAAGGGCTGCAGACATTGAGTCAATTTTTATTCTGCAAAAACGAGCCATCAGAGCGATATACAATCTTCGCCGGCGCGATTCTCTAAGGGAACTGTTTAAGAACATTAACATCATGACGGTACCTTGTCAATATATTTATGAAAACATCATGTATGTTAGAAAGAATTTACATCTTTTTAGTAAAAACGGTGACAGACATAATTATGTTACTAGAAATAGGGACCAACTAATTCAACCAGGTTTCAGGCTGGCTAAAGTAGCATCATCTTTTATGGGGTACTGTATAAAATGTTACAATAAAATTCCTCCCCACATTCTACAACTAAATGAGACGAAATTTAAGACTTGTATAAAACGCACACTATGTAGGCAAGCATATTATAAGTTGGGGGATTACATCGCTGATAAAAATGCTTGGCTCAATGCTGGTCCTGCTCCGCAGCCACTAGGGCGCAAGAACAATTAGTGATGGGCAGAAAAGTATCGAAGTATTGTTGGACATGCTGAAGACTGTATGCAAATTTTTGTATTGTATAAACTCAATTTCTTTTAGTATTATATAATTGCACAGCACATGTGTGAGTACTATGTTCTGACTGTAGATAAATCTACCATTCACTGTACCTATATGTCGTTCGTTGACTTCTGTGTGCCCTGGCAGTTGAGTGTGTCATGCTCTCTCTAATTTCTCTCTGATGGTGGCACATGTGTTGGATCATTCGGTTCCCTTCATGATGGTTGAGCTGAGTGGTGCCGATCCATGCGTCATGTTCGTGAACGGGCGCCATCAGTTGGGATTGGTCATAACTTAGCTGTCTCGGCCTGTTAAAGTGCTTTTTTTTAATTATTTGTTACTCTAGACGCTTTTACGTACACGTCTTTTTACATCGTTCTCACATATATGTATTTTTTCAACAAGAATGATGTAACCAAAAACTTGTAATTAAAACTGATGGAAAAGAGTGTCCGGGGAGTTTCTTGCAAATTCTTCTCCATTGAGACCTACAGACGCTTGCGAATTTGCAACTAGAGTCATCTTTTTATTAATTTTTTGTTTGACAATTCAAAAGTACTTCTAAAGTTTAATTGAAATAAATACCTTGATTTTGATTTTTGATTTTGAAATATTCTGTGAATATTTCAAGTGTCTACCTGTTGCCGTTATTAATATCGAGCAAAAAACGGCAAAAATATCACGTTTGTTGTATGGGAGCCCCCCCTTAAATATTAATTTTATACTGTTTTTAGTATTTGTTGTTATAGCGGCAACAGGAACACATCATCTGTGAAAATTTCAACTGTCTAACTATCACGGTTCATGAGATACAGCCTGGTGACAGACAGACAGACAGACGGACAGCGAAGTCTCAGTAATAGATATTTTAAGGCGATGATAGCTCAGTGGTAGTGACGTCGGATACCGAGACGAAGGTCGCGGGTTCGAATCCTACAATGAGCTTGAGCTTTCGGTGAAGGAAAACATCGTGAGGAAACCATAGCACGGTGGTAGGGTACTTTGTAGTACCCGCCTGGCTGGCAACCACCCTCAAGTTGAAAATCTGTCGCCAAGCACCTTCCGGTGTGTTCCGACAGCAGCACTTGAGAGCCAGTTCCCTTCTAGGCTTTGTGTGCTTACCACCATCGGCCTCATCATCACTGACCACGGTGAGATTGTGGTCAAACACAGGCCTACACATAGTAAAAAAAAAAAAAAAAAAAATAGGGTCCCATTTTTACCCTTTGGGTACGGAACCCTAAAAACAACATTCATCCTATTCGCCTTGTTTACACACATCATCATCATCATCATCATCAGCCTATTAATGTTCCCACTGCTGGGACACAGGCCTCCTCTCTGTGAGAGGGAATGGGCCGTAATCCACCACGCGGGCCCAGTGCGGATTGGTGGATGTCACATGTCTTCGATTTTTTGGATCTAGGACATGCCAGTTTCCTCCCGATGTTTACCTTCACCTTTTTGAGAGCAGTGGTGATGAAATAATTTACACAAAGTAAAGCGCCTGCCTGGGTTCGAACCCACGACCTACAACTTGTAAGTCGCGGCCGATACCACTGGGCCACCACTGCTCTCACTGTTTACACACAGAGAGACGAAATAGAAATCCCTCCGAACCCGGTATAAATCACCCTTTGACCCTTTCTCAGATTGCCACGAGTGAGAGTGACGTGCGTGTGGCAGGCTAGCGTCGTGTCGTGAGACTTGGTGGCGCAACAACTTTGCACCGGCGGCGTGACCTCACGGCCTCACCTAGATAGCACTCGCATTCGCATGCAGATATTGTAGGATGGCGCGAGAACGTGTTAGTTGCAGTAAAAGGCGCCAACAAGCGACGCGTTGAGTGCACGTGCCGCGACGCTTTATTGGATTTCTGCAGTCGTCTGCTTTCCGCTCCTTGCGCTCGTTCCCGGCGCTCACTCCCGGCGCTCGCTCCAAGTCCGTTCCCGTACGGAACTACAGACATTTTCGCGATAATAACGTTGCACTGCTCCAGATTTTAGTATAAGTGCTGTTGTTTTGAAACTTAGCGCTTTTTTTTTTTGGCTCAGGTGCCATCCCCACTGCAAGGCGCCAATTGCTTACGCTTTGTTCCATAAACAGGTAGTGAGTAAGGTAACCATTGAACCGCTCTAATTACGAGAACAAACTGATAAAATAATTTAAGCAAAACTTTGTGTAAGCTCGGCGACATTCCTCAGTAGACTGCGTTCGCTCTGCCTCCCGGTAAAAACATGTAAAATGGCGCGAGTTATACTAGTCGTCTGGTCGTGTCACTAGTCACGGCACTCGCGGCTAATTTATGCACCAGTTAGCGATCGCGGGCGGTCACAGACGGACGGTGGTGGCTCCTGAACGTCGCTTGTCGCGAGATATGATCACATTACTATGGAACGTATGGGCGCACGGTTGGCGCAGTGGTTGAGTGATTGGCGTGTCGCGGGTTCGATTCCCGCACGAAACAAATATTTGTATGACCTACAGATAATTGTTCCGGCTCTGGGTGTTTATGTATGTGAGTTTATATGTTTGTAAACGCACCCACGATACAGGAAGAAATTCCTAGTGTGGGGCAACGTTTTTTTTTTAAAAAAAAAAAAAAAAAAAAATCATAACTCGCGACAAGCGACGAATAAGCTATACTAATTAGGCGAAAATTCTTGTGTAAACCCGTCACTAAGCTTTTTAACAATTCCTGGATGAAAACATACCAAGCTCACGTTTGTGTCACGTTTAAAATGTCGTCCTCTCATCTTCTTACTTGTATAGCATATCGAGCACAACTACACGGCTCCATACTTGCAGAGTTACAAACATTAATCAACTGTACGAAGCTATGCCCACTGTAGAAAAGCACAAAGTCCTAGCTCCCTAACGGCAGAAGTGTGAGGAGACTCAAAGGACAAGTTAAAAGTGATGCAGAGCATGCGTGGGCTGCCGCCTGCAGCCGAACGCAGACCGACGGCGACCTCTTACTACAGATTCAGAAGGTCCACGAGACATACAGGACAGGAGGGAAATAACTGCAGAAGACTCAGAAGGCAAACAGGACATGCAGGGCAGGGAGGTATTAACAATGCTATACACATGGTGACTTTTATCCCATTGGCAATCTTTCAAGAGGTGAAAGTACTCGTGACTATGAATAACTTTCATGAGGTAACTCTAAATGAAATCAATAGGCATGGCAAGCATCTTTGTAAATCTCATGTAGAAGTTAGTCGAAACCACCAGCATTATTTGGTTGTTCAAGCCATGGCACAGCTGGTATGCTGGTTTCCTGAAGTAAATCTTCTGCTCCTTATTACTCGTTGTACACTTGCAAATTGCACAGTACCAAATACTCGTTGTAAACTTGCAAGTTGCACAGTACCAAATACTCGTTGTACACTTGCAAGTAGCACAGTACCAAATTGTGTTTTGATAGCCTCTAGTTGCCACACTAATATAATGTTTAATGCGCACGTATTGCGACTGCTCGTGTATTATCTCTATCTATTATTAGACTCGCATTGCTGAAGCTGAAACGACTTACATTGTGCCCATTTTGTTAATAACAAACTTTTAATGAAAACAAATATTAATTTAATAAAACAGTCGTACCTACTCGTTAAAAGTTTTGCTCCGAAAATATTCGCGACCCTTCGATATAATCTGAAAGGACCACTATTAAGGCAACTGGCTTCAAAATTAACCTTTTAATAATTAACTTACATTTCATGTGTACCAATGTATATTAAGATAACGGACGAAACATAACGTTTATGTCGTCCTAGAATAGCAAACACCGTCAGTTTATAACAAATCTCGTGTAATTGTAAATTGACGAAAAATTGTGATCAGATCATTTCATTTACAAAGAAACGCTTATTTCGTTAGTTTATTCATCTACCTACTGCCAGCCTTCTGCCAACTATAACCGGATCTATTCTGCTAACCGGATTTAGCTGAGTACCAGTGTTTTACATGGAGCAACTACCTATCTGACCTCCTCAACCCAGTTACTGCGTAACACGATACCTCTTGGCAAGACTGGTGTCAGATATCATGCTTCTGGACTACCCGTAACGACTGTCAAAGATCTTCAAATGACAGCAGGGACCAAAGTCTTAACGTGCTTGCCGAGGCACGGAAGAAACTCGCTATGTAAAGATGGTCACCCATCCACTGACCGACCTCGGGAAGCGTTACTTAACCTTGAATATCGATCCGTGCGGCTGTTATTATTTAGGCACTAGCTGTCACATATCTTCGAATTTTTTGTTCTAAATCATGCCAGTTTCCTCACGATGTTTTCCTTCACCGTTTTGAGAGCAGTGGTGATGAAATAATTTACACAAAGTAAAGCGCCTGCCTGGATTCGAACCCACGACTTACAACTTGTAAGTCGCGGCCGTTGCCACTGCACCACCACTGCTCTACATCATATAATTCTACCTATTGATAGAATGTCCTATTCTATTTAAAACATCAAAACTCACCTAAGTGCTCTAGATAAGCTTAAAGTTTTTCAAAGATTAAATAAACAGGAACAAAGAGAGGGCGACGTGTAAACTGCGACAGCGGGCGCGAGCGGGGGGCCGCGAGGCGCGAGGGGACGCGGGTGGAGGTCACGGGAGGGGGGAGGGGCGTAAAGAAAACCTACTTCACCTTGTTTTTACGGTCACGAGATTTAATAACGAGGAATTTGCAGAACGAGCGCGTTTGTCGCCCGCTCACAAGCCAAGCTATTTATATCTCTAACACAAAGAGGTAAAGCTCAAAGTGGAATGCGCAGGAGCCCAGTATGTAGTAATGAGTAGCCTAGGATTCCGAAACGCGGAGTAGATTGTACAAACACGGCTAATACTTACTCAGCTCATTCATCTCTATAATTGGCTAGAAATTGAAAGTAAACACTTTTGCTTATAATCACAAACTATATACTTACAGTTGAAGAGGTAAAACCATCTCAAAAGGCAACTCTCCACTCAAGATCTTAGAAAAGACCATCCACTTTACAAAAGGCCATAATTATGCTACAAATCTACCTATTGTATAATATGTATATAATCTACCTTATCCTGCTAAGTGCCTAAGTTGGCTTCAACGTTTTAATATTAGGTAAAATAAACATGAACTGGCTACAATACTCGTATTAAGCTGTCAGAGTAAACAACGTATCAAACGTTGTTATGAATATGTAAGTAATTTTGCATGTTATCCATTCAAGACAAGTACATTTACTAACCACGCAAACTTTCCCAGGTGCCAGGCAGAGACACTTTATTTGTTTCTATAGGTGTTAAACTCTATTATCTAGCTATTCTGTGACCCCGAGGTATGCTATGTAGGTAATACACTAAATATAGTTTTTTTTTATTTGAAAACTTACAGCTAATTAAGTAACATAAGTGGCGGATGTAATCAGCTATCCGAAACGTCCTCTACGATTATGTATTTATATGGGTACTTTACAGCGGTATGAGTAAATAAGAGGTAGGGATTTGACTTGAGTATTGAGCCCTGGACGCGCCGGACGGAGCCGGCCGGACGCTGCACATATTTATTGCACGACGCGCGTAGTGAAGCCACGCGGGCACCGCCCGCGCCGCCATACTTTAGAAGCCACTCAATTTAAAGTTCTCGCCAAACTTCTTGCCCGCCCTGAATTTGGTTTATGCGCAAGGCACGGTGGGGTGCTGTTTTTGTATGAGATTTACAACTGCGCAGCCATTGTAGCCAACTTCAGGGCGGCCAAGAAGTTTGACGAGAACTATACTGCGCTTTGATTTCACTTGGCCTTCTCATTGAAATACACAGCTGCACGAGGAAACGACCTCGAATCTTTTTATAGACACGGCTAATCTAGACACACATAAATATATTCCTTAAAACTTCATTCGTGAAAGTGCTTGTGAGATTAATCAATCAAAAGCTTCATTTAACGTAGGGTTTATTTTCCATCTTACAAACTTAGCTCTTTGAAAGATTGATAAGCTTACCTTTTCCACATAACTTGCAAAGTTAAGCTGATCAATCATTGCATATTAAGACTGCCAAGAATACTCTCCAGAATGTATTTGATGTTGTTTCACAAATCATAGACAGCTCTGTTTACTACGTACTCGTTTAGTGTAGTAAGTAGAGCCATCAGTTCGTTAAAGACGATCCCATTATAACAGTATAAGTTAGAACAGGTTTTCGTCTGACATGCATTTACACAGGTTGGTGAACAGGAGGCGGAGAAGTAAAGGGCATCCGATAAATGCTCTTAAAATAATCATTATCCTATTTGTAATGCTGATAACTGAACCGAGCCTGTTCATAGAATTTAATAACCAGAATCAATTACAATTTAGGCAAAACTACGACCACAAAAGTGTTAAAATGTTCTACATAGAATCACAGAATAACTATCACGTTCAGTTAATTCTTCAAACTAATTTCGTATTTCTATTACAACATGTTAATATTTAACCACTGGGAAAACATGGCGTGTCCGACACTTCTAATCTCTGACATCTACTAGTCAGACCAAACGGCAGCCAATACAGATGTCAGAAGTCCCTAATTTGAACAACTACTTAGTTGAAACGAACACTTAGCACGCATCTGTCGCGCGTCGCCAACCGCCAACCCGAGCGTCTCATCTGACGATATTACGTGAACACTTAGCACGCATCTGTCGCGCGTCGCCAACCCGAGTATCTCATCTGACGATATTACGTGAACACTTAGCACGCAACTGTCGCGCGTCGCCAACCGGCAACCCGAGCGTCTCATCTGACGATATTACGTGAACACCGTTATTATTTAGTAAATAAGCTATTTGCTACACATCTAGACTTGTGCCTAATGTCTAATTCATTTACGTGACATTTCTGCGAAATAGCCTGCCAATGACTTTTGAATATACATTTAATAGTAAGTTGTAACTTTCTGAAGATTAGGTATGAAATTGGATTAGGCAGAAATGCCCCGACAGCACCAGGCCTGCAGCAGGCAGCAGGAAGGGAAAGGAAGGAAGGGGAAGAGAGGCGAAGGGGAGGGGCAGGGGCATTTCTGCTGAGACTGGCGGTACGTAGGCTGAATGCCAAAAATACCGCCGCAGGACCCGACGGCTTACCTGGAAAAGCCTGGGTTCTGGCCTTGGAGGCTCTCGGGCCTCGACTAAGGGGGTTCCTTAGCGCATGCTTGGAGAGGGGCCAATTCCCACTTCGCTGGAAGACGGGGAAAGTGGTCCTCGTTAATAAGCCGGGGCGCCCAGCGGACTCTCCGTCCGCTTACCGGCCCATTGTGCTGCTCGATGAGGTGGCTAAGCTCTTTGAAAGAGTTATTGCAGACCGCCTAGTTGGGCAGCTGGTGCGGGTAGGGCCGGATCTGGCGGAGAGCAAATTTGGCTTCCGCAGGGGGCGCTCCACGGTGGAGGCCATCAGGCGCGTACGAGCCCTCACGACGGGGGATGCAGTGGCCCGGGGTGGGGTCGTCTTGGCGGTGTCTCTAGACATCGCAAATTCCTTCAACACCCTGCCCTGGAGTTGCATCAGGGAAGCACTTCAGTATCACCGGATGCCGCCCTACCTATGTCGCGTGGTCGAGGCCTATTTGACGGACAGGGCCGTCATCTACCCCGGTCACCAGGGAGAGTGGAACCGGCGAGAGATGTCGTGCGGTGTCCCACAGGGATCGGTCTTGGGGCCGTATCTGTGGGACGTCGGTTACGACTGGGTGCTGCCCGCCGACCTCCCTAGCGGCGTCAGCGTAATTTGCTACGCTGACGACACGCTGGTCCTGGCGCAGGGGAGGTCGCACCAGGCGGTGGCTGAACTAGTGACACGCGGGTTTGCGATAGTCATCGAGAAGATCCGGCAATTGGGACTCGAGGTGGCCCTGCACAAGTCCGAGGCCATGTGTTTTCATGGTCCTCGGAACGCGCCACCGCCGGGTACCCAAATAACGGTAGGAGGGGTTCACATCGGCGTCGGGTTGACGATGTGAACCCTGGGACTCGTCCTCGACAGCCAGTGGAATTTGGCGTTTGGCGCCCAGAATGGAGCGGGCTGGGGCTGCTCTCAAGTGACTCCTACCCAAACTAGGGGGTCCAAACGCCTCCTGCTGGAGGCTCTACGCGGGGGTCGTGCGGTCCATGGCCCTTTACGGTGCACCGGTGTGGGCGGGTTCCCTGAGGCAGCGACCAAAATCAAAAATCAAAATCATTTTTTTTTATTTTACCTAGGCCTACATGGGCACTTATTAAACGTCGACAAAAGGCGCACGGTTAGGGTTGGTCGTTTCCTATGGAGAAGAACCGGCAAGAAACTCCATGGTTACTCTTTTAAAAATATGGTTTGTTTTTACAATATTTCCATGTTACAGCATTACTTAAATATGGGAGGACAACGTAGGCCCGGCAATAAAACTTTAGAAACTAAAAATAAAAAGTAAAACGAGATATAAAGTTATCAAATGTTATCAAGCATCTAGGAATCTAGAAGGCCTACAATGTTCACACATTTACAAAACAATCGGTAAAAGCATCTAAGATACAAAGGTAAAAAAAAAAAAAAAAAAATTGTATAACAAGACTAAATTAAACATGTGGCACAAATGTAGTTATCAGTGCTGTAACTATTCTTAGCAAAAGGGTTATTAAGATGATTCAAAACCATTGTAAAAAGTCCAATTAAAAGAAGAGAAAAAAAAAGAAAAATGAGATTGAGAATAGTTAGAGACATAATAAGTTTTATCTTCAACGTAGTCCTTGATTTTATAATATGCTTTTTTTAATAAGGACACGTTTGATGAAGACCAGCCCGCTCGTTGAACGCGACCCAAAGGGTCATGGCCATCAGGCTGGTCCGGGGATAACGCACGGTCTCCGGTGAGGCGGCGAGCCTCCTTGCCGGATTGTCGCCACGGGATCTGGAGGCAAAAGTCCTAACGTACGTTTGGGAGTGGTCCGAGGAGGCGAAACGCCGGGGCATAACTCCGCTGCCGCGACAAATTGCGGCTCGGCGGACAAAGCTCCGGCTGGATCTCACGGCGACATGGAGAGAGCGACTGTCGCAACCCAGTGCTGGGCACGTCACAAATGCGGCGATAAGGCCCCTCTTTGAGGAGTGGCTTGAGAGGCGCCACGGCGTCCTCACCTTCCGCCTGACGCAGGTCCTCACCAGACATGGCTGTTTCGGGAGGTTCCTGTTCCGGATAAGGCGGAAGGAAACGCCCGGGTGTCACCATTGTGTGGATCGCCCGGAGGACACGGTGGAGCATACGGCGGAGGTCTGCCCCGCTTGGGCGGAGCACCGTCGTGTCTTCGTGGAGGCGATCAGCGGTGGCGACCTCTCGCAGCCGGCCCTGGTTCAGGCCATGGTACGGAGCGAGAGGGCATGGGAAGCCTTCTGCGAAGCAGTAATGCTCGCGAAGGAGGAGGCGGAACGCGTGAGGGAGACGCAACGGAGACGCCCTGGGCGTTGGGAGTCGCAAGCCGATTCCCGGCCACCGTAGGCGCGGGCTTGCGGACGGCAAGTAATGGGTAGCTCGCCGTCCGATAAGGACCAGACCCGAGTCGATGGCGCGTAGTGTTCCACGCGCGCCTCAAAGAGATGTCAACAAAAATTTACGGGGCTCGCTAGGGCCGATGTCTGTCTGGGTCGCGGATAAATTTGAAAGAGTGTTACCGCGGCCCTGGCACAAACAACTGAAGGAGTGGGTTTTAGTCAGTTAAAGTCTGACACGCCCTCCCGCTTCACCCAGAGCGGGAGAAAGTCATTGGAAAAAAAAAAACCTCATTTCTGGGGGGAGGGGGCAGGAGGGCCTCTTTCTTGACTTGATTCAAAGATAGTGCCGGATTAAGGCAGCTGGACTTAGTTTCTTTTTTTTGTAATTATTTCTATTGGACAAAAGTGGAACATCCAAGAACAACGAAAATGTAAGAGCAAGCGAAGCGAGCTCGAAAATATTTGGTACCCAGCCTCGGACACGTTAACTTTATTTTGACAATTCATGCAGTAATTGAATTGAGATAAACTCGGTGCAAGAGTGAGTGAAGTCAGCTCCAAAAAAAATAAGAAAAATCATACATATAGTCCACTAAACCTACTCGTGAAGCTAGCTAGGTATTTGTAATAAACGTACCTATAATTTAAACATAGGTCTCTCAGAGTCTCGGCTGAGCACCCCACCCCTAGATACACCTATGGATACAACTGTGCACTATGGTACGGTTGTCCAGTTTTATTGTTACCTTGTTGTTCCACTGCAAAGTACCCTTTCTTCTTATCGATTAATCGATTTTGGGTATGTGTAGTGTATGTAGATATCAATAGATCGCGCTACAAGCCGATAACAGTATTGTAAAGCTGCCTCGTGCGCACATGTCGCTCGGTTATAAATACCGGTCCGAGTGGTGGGGCGATCAGTCTTGTCCGTTCTTCTCCACGTAGGCTTATTCCGAACGGATGGTAGAATCACTTTATTAAGATCCAGCCTTAGTTGTCCCCCCAGCGACGCCCTGAGCCGAGGTTCGACCCCAACTGGGGTAGCCCTCAGCGTTGTCGCTTAGGTTTAGAAATTTTTGCCTAGCTGGAGGCTATTTAGCTTAGTCTCCGTAGGAAAGCCCGGTTAAGCAGTTACCGGTCACTTTGACTGAACTGCGAGACGACACACAGTTAAAAAAAAAATGGGGCGATCAGTCGTTATCGGACTGTCGGCCTGTGCGGTGGTGCGTTGGCGAGTCAACTATTAATATTGATAAATGTGCATATTTTACATTGGCGACGAGGAGAAAACCGTAGAGTGAAATAAAGTTGTTTTTCACTAAAAGGAACATGCAGACTTTGTCATAATAAAAAAAAAAAAAAAAGTGTGTGATGACGGTGACAGTTAAAATCAGTGGCGGTTCGTTTTTGAAGTGCATCAAATGTATACGATAAGTAGTGCACTTGCTGAGTAGTGCTGTGGAATTCAACCTCTTAAACACACTGTGCACACTGGTGACACACTACACCGTCGGCGTCGTATTGTTTTGGTCCCACCAAAACTGAATGCAGAAGAAGTCCTTCAGCTTCACGTCTACATGGCAGGAACAATGTGGGACTAATTTAAGGAGTCGTCGAGTTTTCTGCGACTACCCTCAGAATTTCGAATAATGAATAACCAGTCCGGAGCGGAGCAACAACCAAGGAGCTGGACAGGTTAAGGAGAAGCGTGTGGATGTGCGGATCCATACACACGAATGTGTATGCCGATCTGGTGAGTCGTTTTCATTTTGTTATGGCTCAGGAGAAGTGTTTATTGTTCAAACTTCCGGTTTTTTATACAGTATGGGTCATGTCAGGTCATAATCCATATTGGCTATCACTGGTCAAGTTTTTTTATTATTATTTATTTATTTATTAGGTTAACCAACAATTGTTTACACATAAAAATACATTGTAATTGACAGAAATACATTTGCAAGTGTAACAATCAGTTATAGGCTAACACCGCATGTACAGTAAACGGATTAAATATATAAAATAAATTATTTTTTCAACATTTAGGTTAGTTTTGTTCTTAAGATTAGGTTAGTTCTAGTATAACATTCGAATTCTCCAAAAACATATCTACATGAAAAATACAATCATAAATTTAATTCTAAATTCAATTATAAATTCAATTCAATTCCCGAATAATAAAAGTGCCAATAATTTAAATTATAATAAAAAAGAATAAACATTAATTAAAATCATCACATTTAAACTAAAAAAAAATGTACAATTAATTAATTCTAGCAGGTACATATTGTTTAATTAATTAAAATGTTTGGTATAATAAATAATAAAAAAATAAGTTTTAGTGGTGTTGAAGATTATCACTGCTGGCCATTAGCTAGCTTTAGCTGATTATTTTTGTTTGGACGTTAGAGCGATATAGTAACAATGCCGTAATTCATTAAAAAAAAAAATGATAATGCCAAATGAAATGATAAGTTTTGAGTTAATTGTGTTTGATCATTAGCACTATCACTAGGTAATTGAGACATATCTGGTACAAATCCAGTACGTATTGAATTTATTATTGACGGTAATAGTTTCAAAATTTTGTTCAGTAAGGATGAGATATCCCTTGTGAAGGACTGCACAACTATCATTTTAAGTGTCTGAGCGAATTAGTATTGTAGCTGCTTTAACCAGTACTGGCCACTGGTCAAGTACATGTATTCAGAACAGATCTTATGTCTCGGGACGATTTACAACAATCTCGATCGATTGATCAATCGATTTTCATCTTCAGATCTTAATTCAATTGCTTAGTTTCAAAGTAACATTATGATAGTATTAGATCCCGCGATCGCTATCTTGTGAAATCTTTAAATAGTAATAGAACGAATAAGTACGCTCACGAGGCATACACAGGATGCCTCCAAGTAGTGCTCCTAACGAGTTAAACGTAGAAAACAGTGAGTTGTTCAGGGGGCGATGGGCAGCTGGGGATGTAGCCGGGACACGGGTCTCAAAGGAGACTATCGTTGTATTGGTTTTGTAATAACCTAGAAGTCGTAGACTCTATGTGAAGTGACACACATCGTTTTGGTCACTTGAGGTAATGACGATATGGGTGGCATGAGTTTCACTAGCTGCTGCGGCAGTCGTGCCATGAGCGTTGTATATCATCTAAGCTGATACGGATTCTGATCACTACTAAGGCTTAGAGGAACCTTTCACTATCGGTGATCGTTATACACTGAAAGCTTTAAATAGGTAAGCTTAGAACTTAGAAGTATACACACGATAGGTTTAGGAAGATGATACTGGGTCACGTACTCACGTTCCAGTCGATGTTGATTTCGATAAAAATGATTGATGAGCAAGCTGTAGAAGGTTGAGTAATTCAGTCTAGCAGCCGTAGTGTGTGTTCGACCGTACCAGTGGTAAAGCGTAGTCGTGGCCGTAAATCGGCATATTTTGAGGCAACACAAGTAGTCTGTAGGTGCGCAACATTACGTTTAGCTCTGTCGGAAGTCTGGGTCTAGATAGACCGTTGTGTGAGGGCAATGCGATTGCTGGTGAGTGAGGCGAGGCGTTAGAGGCTTTAATCGAGGGTTCCAGTTGGTTTGGCAGTTTTGCTGCAGTAGAGTTTTAAAGTTTCTTTGGAACAATTGTGGTTAAAGTTAGTTAAAACGTAAGATTTAGTTGGAATAAAACTAGAATTCTAAAACTTCCCTATTTTCACGAACCCAATAATATAGTTTGTTTAAGAATAGCCTAGTTGGCCTTTGTGGCAACTGTGAGCCACAACTAGCCTAGGTGGCAACCACTGGCATAACATAACATCACACATATGGTGTATTATTGGGAGGTTCCTGAAGGAGAAACCGAGAGACACTGTCCGACCTGGGAGACAAACCCGTGACCTCATGATTAGTTATTTGATTTGTGCTACATGATTAGTTCTAAAATAATAAATCAAAGAGCACATAAATGCAGTAGAGTGTACCTACTGGTCATTAAATTGACAGGCAGTAGAATATACCTACTGGTCATTAAATTGACAGTCAGTAGAATATAGCTACTGGTCATTAAATTGACAGGCAGTAGATTATACATACTGGTCATTAAATTGACAGGCAGTAGATTATACCTACTGGTCATTAAATTGACAGGCAGTAGATTATACCTACTGGTCATTAAATTGACAGGCAGTAGATTATACCTACTGGTCATTAAATTGACAGGCAGTAGATTATACCTACTGGTCATTAAATTGACAGGCAGTAGATAATACCTACTGGTCATTAAATTGACAGTCATCAGAGAATGACAGTAATAGCAGTAGATAGTACCTACTGGTCATTAAATTGACAGTCATCAGAGAATGACAGAAATAGCAGTAGATCGTACCTACTGGTCATTAAATTGACAGTCATCAGAGAATGACAGAAATAGCAGTAGATTATGCCTACTGGTCATTAAATTGACAGTTATCAAAGAATGGCAGAAATAGCAGCAGATTATGCCTACTGGTCATTAAATTGACAGTTATCAACGAAAAAAAAAAGAAGATAGCAGTAGTGGTACTTTTTATGTACATACTGTTCACACCCGAAAGACTCAAGAGATGAGATCTGGTGTGAAGAATACTTCACCGTTGCTGATTGGCACAGAGCCAGTGGAACGCGTCCACAAGTTCACTTACCTCTGGAGCGTCGTGTTAGAAACTGGAGGTAGTGATGAGGACATCGCATCAAGGATCGCTAAAACACGATCACCTACCTTCGCGCAGCTGAGACCTGTTTGGCAATCGCGGCAATTGACCCGAAGGATTAAACTCAAAATCTTCTCAACTCAAAACCGTGCTGCTTTACGGGTGAGAAATGTGGAAGGTCACAAAAGACATCTCTCGCCAGATCCAAGTCGTCATAAACCGCTGTCTTTGTCACATACTCTTCATTTGCTGGCCCGAGACCATCACCAACGTAGAGCTGTTGGAGCAATGCCATGAGAGCCCGATCGACCGCCAGATCAAGCGTCGCAAATGGAGTTCGATTGGCCACAAGCTGCGAAGGGATTCTGATCACATACCGAAGCAAGCGCTGGATTGGAATCCCCAAGGCAAAAGAAAGCGTGGCAGTCCCCGTCAAACCTGGACGAGAGAATGCCGCGCAGGTTCCCGGACACTGCCTGTCCGAGTGAGATTCGACGTTTGACTTCTCTTGAGGTTGAACCTGCCTAGCTGGACTATTCGTCCCAGGTAGGCATGGTCGTCCACGGCTGCGGGTGTGTACTCTCCGATCTTGACGGGAGTGGGCGCGACATGGGTGTTTAACATCACTTTGGTTTCTCCATATTAAGTTTTGGACTCACTCTTTCGGAAGCTCTACTGAGGTAATCGAGCGTTGTACTGGGGACCTCCATGGTCTCAGTCATGACAGCTATATCATCGGCGAACCCAAGGTGAGCGATGTGCTCGCCGTTGACGTCGATGCCTGGCCCTCTCCAGAACGAAGCCGTCCGTTGAAGGCGTCCTCCAGTGCAGCGGTGGACGGTTTTGGAGGTGGCGTCTCCCTGTCCCTCACCTCGCTGTGGAGGGATGGATTCCGTAGCCAGGTTGCAAGGCCGGACTAGCGTAGTGGCGTTTTTGTGCACGCACTTCGGTACCTCGATGTACCGGTGGTCGATTTGGCGCTGTTGGAGGGACTGCAGTGCAGCTCAAGTCTCGATCAAGTTGAGGACTTTCACGTGGTTCACAAATGCTGAGCGGAAAGGCAGGTTGGCACCGTAGTGCTGGAGCCTGTTTGGAGGCCGGCTTGTTCGGGAGGGTCGAAGTCCTAGGGCTTGCGCGCGAGACGATTCGTGTATTAATTGATTGGTTACAGGTAACTAGTTAATAACATGAGTTCTCAACTAACGTTAGAGAAATTGGATGAAGAGGGGGAACCTTCATCAGTAGGCCCAAGATGGGAATCAGAAAATGGAATAGAAGAAGAGGAAGGGTAAAAGGAAACACTAAATTAAACCAGTAAATGATTTTTAAATATTATTGTGCTGTCATTTTGTTATGCCAGAGATGCCAATAATAAAAATCAGAATATGCTAAATGTCTTATTAATAATTCTGGTTACATACAACTGGTTAAAACAAGGAAGGGATGTAGTGTATGTAGATATCAATAGATCGCGCTACAAGCCGATAACAGTATTGTAAAGCTGCCTCGTGCGCACATGTCGCTCGGTTATAAATACCGGTCCGAGTGGTGGGGCGATCAGTCGTTATCGGACTGTCGGCCTGTGCGGTGGTGCGTTGGCGAGTCAACTATTAATATTGATAAATGTGCATATTTTACAGTATGTAAATAATAAAAACTTCAATATAATTCAACTGTTAGCAAAGTTAACTAAAAGCACTGGTGACACATAGGTACACGATCTGTATTCGACACCAGATTATTTTCCCCCATGGATGTTATGGAGCATAGCGAAATGAATGTAAAATTAATTATTGAATCACTAATTGCTCGACTTGATATCGGCGCCAATTTTTCGTCCCAACACAACGGGCGCGGTGCACGGGTGGGGTACGACGTTCCACTAAACTTTTCGATTGTATTTTATCCGAAGATAAATTATTTTCATGAACTTTTGCGTAAAATTAAACTGAAAGTTTTTCTGTCTGTTAGGTGATCGATTCCGTTTTGTTTTGGAAGCTTACATTGTGTTCACCAGAGTGTCGGTTTGGCGGTCTGGGGCACTCACGGGTGGCGCCGACTACCCGCACAAATAAAATAAAATTCCTCGTGAAAAATTGGAAATTCAATAACTACCTCGCCGAGGAGCGATTTCCTCCCGACACCCGACAGGCGACTTTAAAAATATGATAGATGATACATCGCCGGGTTTTTTCTCGTTCAACTTCTACTCGGTGATGTTGGGAGCGTTTTGTTCGCTGATTTATTGGCATTGGATTACATCCGCTACGGTTTATCGGTACCTCTCATCTTCGGTAAATTATTGCACTTTCATACTTTTACAAAAAATATTTTTAATTTCCCGTCGAAAAAGCCCTGAGTTCTGAAAACTTTAGGATTTCGCATTAAATATTCAACAGGCTGTCGGGAGCCGCTCAATTTATGTCTCATCTAGGAAATGATTCTGCTGACATTACGCATGAAGCTAGTTACTTACGAAGCTTAAGAGGGCGTCGCTGAAAGCGCCAGCAAACCCGGCGCAGGACGGCGGGATAAATCTCGCTCCACTTTCCACGATTTACATTCGCAAGTTCAAATTTCCACGCCTAAAACTTTTCTAGTGCTTGTCTTTCGTCAGTGGCGGCGTTAGGGGGTGGCGAACAGGGTAATCGCCCGGGGCCTCGCTCTTGAAGGGGCCTCACACTACAACCCTTAACTACTAATATTTAGTGTGATAAATAATCACACTAAATTAGTTAGTAGTAGCTAATTAGTGTATATAATAAAGGCGAAAGTTTGTGAGTGTGCGTGTGTTTGTATGTTTGTTACTTCTTCACGCTCAAACGGCTGGATGGTTCTGGATGAAATTTTGCACAGATAGAGAAAGATAGATTTCAGTCTTGATTTCAAGTTTTCCATTTCTCGTATATCTCATACATTGTAAAAAGGACAAGGGCCTCGCAAATATCTAATATATAGCTGCCCGCCCGGAGCCTCGTAGTCGTTAAGGCCGCCACTGTCTTTCGTGTAGTAGAGGTTTTGTTCCACGCATCTAGGTGCCAGGTAGGCAGCCTCGAGTGGGTGTCGAACGTTGCAGCACATCACAAAGCACGGCTGTCTGCAGTAACTGGACTCCTCAACCGTTAACGTATGCTATTGCTTACAATGAGATTACAGCCAGGACTATAAAATTGACCGCTTGACACAAACAAATAAATAAATTAATTTTTGCGCCAATTGCCCGGACTCAGCACAGCAGGTGTCTTAACTCCTAAACACTCTTTACTAAACAGTGTTTTGTGCAATTAAGTTAAAGAAACGTGTGTTCCCAAAGTTTCATCTTCGCACATTACCGTTGATATAGAAGTGTGCCAATAAACTTGGTCTCGTTAGAACGTGGTGTCGGGGAGACGTATATCGTACAAGTTGTGCAAGGATTTCGTGAGGAGGTAATCTGGAGTGTGTCGACTCGACGTACAAAGTGTTTCCATTAGCTGGTGCGCGCCACTCTCTATGGCGGGTTCTTATAAGAGTGCCTAAGGCCGCAGTTCCCGGAGCGCCAGTGTGGTGCACACGAGGCTTCAACTACGAAACATCTTGATCGACACTTCTTGTAGTGCATGATATTTTGATTTCATTGGACTTTCCTTTGCACTTCATAGAATCATGGAATTGCCAAGATTTAGCCTCAAAACTTTTTATCTTCTATAGTATTTAGAATAAGTAGGCACATGGCAATATTCCTTCCCTACACGGCCTACTGTACAGGCTTGAGACACAAATATTTTATAACAGTTTGGGAGTAAAAACCGTGATAAAATGCGTGACTCAAGCCTATCACAGAGGCCGTGCTCGCCACGCTGATGTCCGTACGCATGTATTCGCATGCTAAGACTAGCGTCTCGTGTTGAGCACTCGACGTGTGCGCCGATGCTAAAATCAACGGCGGCGGGCGCTGGTAAAAAAATCGACTTCAGCACTGGAGACAACACACACATACGCTGTGGCAAGTCATACAGAAGACCGAAGAGGATAACCTGGCTCTCTGCTTAGCGTTTGTGGACTACGAGAAAGCCTTCGATTCGATCGAGACGTGCGTTGTTCTGCAGTCTCTCCAACGGCGCCAGAATGATTACCAGTACATCGAAGTGGCGAAGTGTTTGTACGAAAACGCCACCATGCCAGACCGACTTCAGTACCAGACCTCAGCACCTATGCTTCTACGGCAGGATGTGAGACAGGGTGACGATTCATCTCTACGAACCTGTTAACTGCTTAACTAGAGAATGTCTTAAAGGTTCTTAACTGGATAGGGATAGGCATCGACGTCAATGGCGAGTACATCACTCACCTTCGATTTACCGACACGGTAAAATGGTAATGGCTGAGACCACGGACCTCGGCATCGAGCATGGCACCTCAGTGCAATGCTCGATGACGTCTGTAGAGCTTGCGAAAGAGTGGGTCTGTGTGATGGCCAGTGTGTGTTGCCAGTGATGACTTATAGAACTTAGACGTGGTCGCTCACAATAGGCCTCATCAGTACGCTTAAAGTCACCCAAAGAACAATGGACAGGGCTATGAAATCAACAGGATAAATTTAATTAATAAACATGACGAGATATTTAGATCAGAAGAGCGAAATGTTAGTTATGGGGTACCACAGGGTAGTGTGCTGGGTCCCTTGTTATTTATAATTTATATTAATGACTTACCAGAATGGATTGAACAACCATTGACTTTATTTGCAGATGACAGTACCGTGACAATACCTTCGAGAAGCGTTGATACATACCAAAGTGACATTAATAATTCGTTAAAAACTATTATAAAATGGCTAGAGGAAAACAACTTAAGAATCAATTTAAGTAAAACAAAAATAATTCAATTTAACCAACGCATGACAGATATGGACAATCTTAATGTGAAATATAATGATAATAAAATTAGCGAGGTAGTTAGTACAAAATTTCTAGGGCTTGAAATAGATAAAAAACTTAGCTGGAAACAGCACATTGAGTTACTTTGCAAGAAACTAAGTACATCTGCATATGCTCTATATACCCTATCGTATATTGTAAATCTGGATGCATGCCTTACTGCGTACTATGGTATAGTTGAATGCCATCTGCGATACGGAGTTATCTTTTGGGGCAACTCAACAGAAAAAGAAACGGCATTTAAGGCACAAAAAAGATGCATACGATCTATTTTTAAATTGAAAAGTACTGATAGCTGCGTGCCATATTTTAAACAATATAAACTTTTAACCCTACCATGTTTGTACATTTTAGAAATGGCAGTATTTGTTAAATTAAACCCAGAGCGCTTCGCACGAATGGCTGATGTATTTCCACGGAATAGACGTGACAATACTAGTCTGTGTATCCCCAGTGCTAGAACAACTCTGATGCGCAAGGGTGTCTGCTGCATGGCACCGGTGATATATAATAAAATACCAAGTTGTTGGAAGGAATATAATTTGACATTATTCAAAAAAAGACTTCGGAATTTTTTAGTAGATAAGGTTTATTATAGTATTGCAGATTTTTTATTGGAGAAAGAAATTGTTTGACTATTTTATATATTGTATTTAAATAATTATTAGAAATTGCGACATTAATGATATTATTGACTGATGAAATAGAATTATTTTATTTATTGAATGAATTGAATGGTTGAACATTGATATTATTATTAGTAAATGATGAACCAAATTTATATTATTTAATGGAATTATAGTATTAAATTTTAAACTCTGTACTTTTGCATGCCTTGTAATTGGCAAAATATGGCTGTTTCTGTATTTATTTATTGTGTACCACCATGACTTGTACCCATATTTGCAAAATAAAATATCTTTATCTTTATCTTTATGCTCCGAGTTTCCTTACGTATGGCATCAGAAATGAGGATATATCCAGGAGAACTTTATGCCGATACGCCCATCGGCGGTGCGCCATCGCGGCACACACGTCTACTGAGCTAGTGCTAACCTAAAAAACTATCTCTTGCAAGACTTACAATAGTTTGTAAGTCTTTTAAGAGATAGTTTTTTAGGTTTGAGCTTGGCTATTAAATTTACCTCACACCAAAGTATAAAAAACAACAAAGTGTCGTGTAAACGTGCGACCTATATTCATCTCCTCATTCTCCATAAAGTCTTGTTTCGCATTTGTTATTTACCCAGGTAAGCTGTGCGCATCGTTTATCTTGTGCCTCATAGCCTCGTCCTGCAGCAAAAAAAAATCCCGCCGAGGAGGTAACGTAACATCGTGCGAATCGGCGGCAAGTAATGCGAGTAAGCGAAACGTGCGAATAAAGTTGATATAATGCGCACAACTCGCGGCGACACCTGGCTTGTTTATAACAATCACAAGCGCACGGGTGCGGTCGAAGGCGGCGCGGGGGGAGGGGAGGTTGTCTATAATTTGCGTTGTTATAAAAGCTCGCACATTTACCTACGTGGCGGGAATGGCGCGGGCGGGCGGCTTCCTACCGTCACGGTACAAAGTTCGCTGCTTCACGCATACATTTGGCAACTGTAGAGCTTTATAATATGCTTATTTATTTAGTTAATCGCATGTGTGGAAGCGATTCATAAAAGTTATTAGAGCTGGTAGCGCAGTAGAGACAGTGCCTACATAAGCAAACGATATTAAAGGCCCTGAGTGGCTACAGTGCCTATTTAGCAAAAATGATCCTCCTTTTCATAATGTTTTCGGGTCTCATCAATTATCGCTGAACTTGCGAACTTGTGTCTGTGAATGACGATGACGCAACTATTCAACGTAAAACTGAATTCAATAGAAAACATAGAGGTCTGTGTCAGCCATCCAGTGGCGCCTATAACAATACGATACATGACTGAAGCGTCAGAATTAACACAGCCGTCTTATTTCATCATTCGGTAAGTTCCGTCGTGCGTGAGGTTGTTAATTCCAAGTGCGCGGCTCAAGGCGCGTGGCTTAGCCGTGGACGCTGTGGTGGTGAGATGGCGCCGCGCCGGCCGCAGGTGCAGCACGGTTCAATCCTCAGCAACTACCTCGCGGCTACTGATAGATCTCCCGCCACTCCGCACCGCTGGATCCACCGCCGGCGGCAGGTACAGCACGATTCAGTCCTCAGCAACTTCCTCGCGGCTAATGCGCGCTCCCGCCGCTCCGCTCCGCACCACTTCGCTCCGCTGGATTCTCCATTTCTGCATCTGTATTCACTTATCGCTCGCTCATTCTTTTATGATTTAATTTACTTAGGTCGTTTTTCAATCCCGTAGTAAGTACGTAACAAAGTTTGACAGCTATACTTAGAATAGAATAGAATAGAAAACATTTATTCGACACAGACACAACACAACAACAACAATCACAAAGTAACAGAGAAGAATAGTAAAAAAAGTACAAACAAGTTTAAAAAATTATTGCGGATTATTGCTGGACCTTAGTCAACTTTCCAAGTTTAAACTGACGTTAATTAGTTCATCTTCATTGAAATAGATTAGTTGTATCATGAAAAAGATTTTTCAATACAGTTGTTAAACATGGCGTACTTTCAGAGGCTATAATTATGATTCGAAAATTTAATCTTATGCATAGGCATCTTTCTGTTACGCGGTCGTGACTTTTGTTTACGAGCTCGATCATTAGTTTTGCAGTTTAGTTTTAAATTTATAAGTCAATTTAAAAAGTTTAGTAGCAAAGAGTTTTCATACATAGAATAAAATGGGATAGATTTTATACGAGGAAAAATGAATGATTCCGTATGTTTTAGCATTGAACTCTCAAAAGTCTTTTTAATAGTTGTTTAATATATTGAATTACCAGTTTTAATTTAATTATTTTCACATCAACATTTGTCTAAAATCGAATAGGCTGTATAGACTGTTTCGTTGTAAAAAATGTCCAGTTGCAAAAACGCGCCTTTAATTATAAGTCAATTTAAAAAAGGTTAGTAGCAAGGAGTTTTTATACACAGAATAAAATGGAATAGATTTTATACGAGGAAAAATGAATGATTCCGTACGTTTTAGCATTTAATTCTCAAAAGTCTTTTAAATGGTTGTTTAATATATTTAATTACCAGTTTCAATTTAATTATTTTCACATCAACATTTGTCAAAAATCGAATAGGCTGTATAGACTGTTTCGTTGTAAAAAATGTCCAGTTGCAAAAACGCGCCTTTAGTTATAAGTCAATTTAAAAAAGGTTAGTAGCAAGGAGTTTTTATACATAGAATAAAATGGAATAGATTTTATACGAGGAAAAATGAATGATTCCGTACGTTTTAGCATTTAATTCTCAAAAGTCTTTTAAATGGTTGTTTAATATATTTAATTACCAGTTTCAATTTAATTATTTTCACATCAACATTTGTCAAAAATCGAATAGGCTGTGTAGGCTGTTTTCGTTGTAAAAAAAATATGCCAAGTTGCAAAAACGCGAATGTTGTGAATTAACAAATCTAATTCTTTGATTTGTTTTTACTATTTCCTACAACTGTATTGAAAAATATCGTGTGATACACGGGCGTGTAGGTTATTGCAAACTCGTGTCATTAAAAACCCTCGCCTTCGGCTCGGGCTTGTTAATGACAGCTCGTTTGCAATAACCTACTTTCCACCCTTGTATCACAATGTACTATACTTTCTGAATGGTGCTCTTAAAGACACATATTCAGCTCAAAACTCTGCGACAGAAAGTTAAGAAGATACAAGAAAGTAAGTTCATAATATTATTGATGTAATGAAATCTGAGACAAAGCTTCCCCCCACTCCTCGAGCACTAAGCAGACACTGTCGATAAACGTTCCGTGAAGATATTATACCACTTAACAGGATCAGCTCCCATAACACCCAGGCTAAGTTATAGTCGTCGTAGCGCAGCTTAATGCAACAGAGAGCGAGCAATTAAACCAATTAGTGGCGGAGCGGAGCGAGCAAAACCTGCAATACAAACTGTTCTGCGGTGGAGGCGGACGGAGGAATCATTCTTTAGCAGCGCTCGACACTTCCGGACGGAGCGCGCAGCATCTAATATAGAAGTGCAGTGTGGTTCATTAATTCTTAAGATAAAGAGCAAGACGTATAAAAGTAGATAAGATTGGAGACAGAGCCGATTTGAGTGTAACATAAAGTCACTACATTATTTTTTATTATTGATAGGCTCGCGCTTGACCTCTATCTCACCTGATGGTAAGCGATGTTGTGGTCGACGATGTAGCACGCTTACCTAGAAGAAACCTATTCACTCTTGACTTAAAGACTCCAAGGTTGTAGCTATCAGGAAACACAGACCCCAGCAGGGAATTCCACTCCTTAGCTGTACGCATAATGAAAGTATTCCCAAAACATTTGGTGCGTATGGGTGGGATGTCCACCATGTACCGATGACGCATCGCCGTACGTCTTGTAGTCCGATGATGGAACGGGCTACGAGGAATAAGTTCATGCAATTCCATCGCGCACCGATAAAAAACCGACAGACTGGCAACTTGGCGCCGATGTACAAGGCTCTGGAGCCTAGACTCGACCAGTATCCCATTGCCAATGAGTCTTTTGGCCTGTTTTTCGATCGACTCCAGTGCATCCAGCTGGTACTTGGCAGATCCGTCCCAGAGGTGAGAGTAGTACTCCATGCATGACCGAACTTGCGCTTGGTACAAGTTGAGCAACTGTCCTGGCATGAAGGATCCCCAACTTTTTGGCAGCCAGTTGAGCTTTTGCCTCAATGAATGGACCAAAATTGAGGGTCGATGTCAACATAACGCCAAAAAGCTCGAGATGGTCCGTTATCGGCACGGTCACACCGCGGAAAGAAGGAGCCGGGTGGAATTGGCTCCTTTTAGCGGAAAAAACACACGCCTGGGTCTTAGCAGCATTGAACCTGACCAGATTGGTATCGCTCCACTCGGAGACTGCCTTCAAGGACAGATTCAAGCGCCCAACCATGGCCTCCCGGAGAAACCGGATCAGAAGCCCAGTAGCGCGCGCAACGGACAGGTCATCAACAGTGCTGTCGTCTGCATACCCAAAGGAACCCGGTTTCAGCAGATCATTTATGTGCAACAAGAACAATGTTGCTGAGAGTACCGATCCCTGAGGGACCCCGGCGTTGATATCCAGTCGGTCAGATGAGCGACCATCAATAAACACTCGTATAGACCGGTCCCTCAGGAAGTCTGCGATCCAATCGCACAGTCCACCGGGCAGACCGAATGATGGAAGCTTACCAATAAGGCTCTCGTACCAGACCCTGTCAAAAGCCTTCGAGATGTCGAGAGAGACGGCAAGCGCTTCCCCGTATCTCTTGATGACCTCACTCTAGATGTGAATGGCATACGCTAGAAGATCCCCAGTTGACCGATTTTTGCGGAAGCCAGTCACTGAGGATGTCGTTAGTTTCTAGGTATGCCAGGAGCTTGGAGTTAAGCACCCGACAATACAGAGATGGGTCTGTAGTTGGCCGGGTCAGCCCGACTGCCATTCTTGGGCACAGGCTGAACGTTAGCTTGCTTCCATGCATTCGGCACTTTTCCAGTCTCATATGAAAGGCGAAACAAGCGTGTCAGGAATTCAGGCGGACAACGTTGCCGGTATCCCGTCGGGGCCACTAACTTTGTTCACGTCAAGGTTGCGCAGCACCCTACGAACCTCCCTTTGATGGATGCGAATGTCCGACATACTCGTCTCGCAACCATCAGGAGAAGGAGGGGGCCGTAAGTAGGTACTGTATTTACGGCACAATATTTGACATCTGCCTGACCTTCTTAATGGTTCGGGAGTTGCTGTGGTTGGGATTGTTGGGAATAGTGTGGCGGGGTCACACACCACATCTGCCGTGCTCGAGACATCGCGACAGACACCCTGCATGGTGTCCCCGACGAGCCCACATTAAACCAACTTACAAACGTTTAGTGGACCCAATGTTCCTCTTTGTGTCCGAAGGAGTCCACAACCCCGCCCTCCCCCGCGGGTTTCTTAGTTGGCCGCGAAATATGGTACGTCATAAAGTAGGGAATTAACTGAAATGGCCCGTGGCGGCTACTGTAGCGGCGATATCCAATTCAATTACGATACGTTTTATTTTAGGAAGCTACGCTACCACGCCCATTGTGTGTGCATGTTCATAATGGAGCACATACTCTGTACATAATATTAATGTATGCACATCAGTGTTCGCGAGTGGGACATTAATTTGTTCGCTCCACTCCTAATGTGTCACGTGAGTAGGCTGGACGCGGCTGTCTATAGTGTACAACATACAATATGGTCGCACATCGATGCTGAATGAAACTCACATAAAATGTATTTTAATGTCATGATATTTCAGCACAATCTGTCCCTCGGAGTGATTCACAATACTTACTCACTGTCAGCTAATGATACTATAAATACTTTATCCTATTGTATCCGTGGCAGTATAGTTTTTGTATGTCCTGTGTGTGTATACTGTTGACTCATGTTATTAAGCTATTTTTTGTAACTGAATTAGGAGTCGTATTGTGCTAAAGCTCGGTGACGTCACACGTCGCCACATTTCTCAATTTGTTGGACTTGATGGGTCTCCGTGAAGGTTAGCCAGTAAACAAGTGACGTCATTCAATTTTATCTTTACGGCTTCACGAACACTTCCCGGAATGACCAAAGTCGCGCTTCGCGCGGTGTGTAATGGACGCAGAACAGAGCGATCTCAAACACCGCACCTCGTGTCGACTACCGGCGCCGCCCGTAAACTACTCAATTCGTGAACTGCTCAATTAAATGATCTAAGTGAATCTGAATTTGTGTGGCAGATAGCATCTTATACTTGCAGATACATTCGTAACCATATCAATGACACTCCCTCTCTCTTTCTCGACAAGACGGAGTATTGAGTCCCTGGTGGAATACTGTGGTTGCGTAATGCGCTAATGTTGTGGCTGGTCATCACTCTTACCTACATCAACAAGTGCAGCTGCGCATGATCCAAAACAAGGAGCACACGTGCAGGGGGTGGGGGAAGGCTCAGCACGCGCTGGTGAAAGCATGCAGCAATGCAGCTCGGAATGACGTGGAGCCACGTTTGTTGAGGGTTACGCGCGCGGCATGCTCTTGAAACTGAGTGCACCCAGCCGCCGATAATGAGGACAGCGAACTGCAAATGTGTCACTGTAACCTCGTCCCCCCTGCCCCTCGCCCCTCGTTTCGGACTTCCACCTCGCCTGCATAATGTTTACCTCTCATGAATGAACCCGTCGCCGGCGAGCCCCTCCGCCTGGTACTACATCATGTGCATGAAACTCTAGCTAAATATAAAAGGCTAAAAAAACTAAATGATATCGATCACTAAAGTGATGCGTGACTTTTGACTCCACAGCGGAATCCCAACGCTATAAATAAATCTTTCTGTTTGCGAAAAATATCGAGAATATTTTCGTTTCTAGAGACGAATATCAAATCCAATCAGTTCAGAGAGCTCGGAGCGTGTTCACGTGAAGCGCCGCGCTGTTAGTGTTGAGCACACGAGTACATGAAGAACACGAAGTACACGGCACATACCCGGCACAGCAGACACTCTCACATTTACATAGCGCTTGATATTCAGAGCAGGCTCACGTGCCGATGTAATAATACTATCCTTTACGACGTTAAAGGAACATAACCTTCCCCCATCCCTCCGCCATCCACCCGCACCGGAGCACCGAACTGCGCCGATTAAAGTGCCCTGTTTAATAGTGAAAGATATAACACGTTACACATAAGACAGTTATCTTCACGTTCTGAGAGGTGCTGCGATAGATGACCTGCTGCAGAAGATGAGTGCCGTCATACGCGTCCAGTACCTCGTGTAGTCGTCCAGTATCGTTCACAAAACACATCACAGCCACTCATAACTTGGGTTGTGGGTGGAAGAAAGATAGGCAGTCGCTCCATTTCAAATAACAGCAGTCGCCTGTAACGTAAAGTTGGGCAAAGACTTTTCTTTTGATTGTACTCTTTGTCGAAACAAAATATCATAACACTTTTGTATATTTGTATAACCCCACGTCAGTATCCCGCCGGGACAAGTTTGCCTCACACCGACGCCGTGTAGCGTGTCTCACTAACTCATGTGACTCTGCCGCTTGTTGCAGTGCCGTCGGCGCGCATCCTGGGCGGGCCGGACCTGCACGTGGACATGGGCAGCACCATCAACCTCACCTGCCTCATCCAGTTCTCGCCGGAGCCGCCCGCCTACATATTCTGGTACCACGAGGACGAGGTGAGCGGACGCAAAGTAATTATACACATGGATTTTTTGTAGTAAGTATGAATGTTAGAATAGTTTCCGTGAGTGGGGCAGGCTACGGGCTAAGTGGGGCAGCCTCCGGGCTGAGGTCGCTGCCACTGAGCCGGTATTATGATTTCTGCCGTACTGCTCATTATCTAAAGTATAACTCAAACTACGAGGTCTGAAAGGACTGATGGCTCAGAAGACAGATGGACATCAAGCGACTCGACTAATACAACTCAACTTTGTATTTATTTATTCATAGCTTAATACCAAATAAGGTCGCTCCTACAGGGTGGCAAAATCGCATGTATACAACTTTGTATTGCCAGCATTTGGATAGCAGGCCAATTTTTGCTGTTGTTTGATTTCCATATTTTAGTTAAACTTGCAATGTTGTTTGGGATAGTTTTTAAGGTCATGACCACTGCATTACCTTTAGTATAAGTATAAGATAATTGTAGTCTGAAGTTCCAACTTAAATTGAACAACATTTTGTTTTGGGTAGCGAATCAATTGTCCTTCAGACTAACCAGATTCGACAGATCTTAAAAATTATCTTTGGGATTATATAAAAGAACGCTACAAGCCGGATATTTGTTGCTTTGATAGTGGGACACCACGACACGACAAACATACCAACGCATTTTATTTGTATCAAATGCTTTGCGAGACCTGAAAAACATAATTGTGAAAAATGTTGCTGGTAATTATCATTAAATAAAAAAGAAATTTAAAGTGTATACTTTGCTTTGGCCACCCTGTGTTATTATAATACTCTTGTTGTTAAGTATACGCACGTAAGTTATTCCAACATAACAACATTTTTGTATAATGCCGCGGTCTATCGAAATAACTCAAGATAGCCTAGTTACACTTAGAAATTAGCACCTCGTAGGAACGAGCGACAGTTCGTAGCACGCCGTCACGTTCAAATCCACTCGTCGTTTGCAACATGATACGAAACACATTTAATCGCATTATCGGTTGGAAATAATCCCGCCGCGCGGCGATGTGCACGAGTAGCACGCTCGCACAGCGTTGTACTCGCGCGGTCACTCACACACACACGCGCTCACGTTATTAAGGCTAGAACAGGACCAAAACACATGACTGGTTCCAAAAACTACACCGATAAAAGCTACTGAGTCTATCTACAATCCGCATCACGATAGTAAAAATCGTATATTACAAACATTAATTATATTCGAAAACATTAAAATTGCTCTCCGCAACCAATTTCAAGATAACAGATAACTTATCAGCATCAAATAAATCGCACAAATAAGCGACAATTGATGCACATTGCACAGTAGGATTACTATCAAAATGTAAAATGATGTGGATAGAGATCTACTCGTAACAAGTACATTCAAACGCGCGTCGCTCGTGAATGAGACATAGAGAAGAGAGTGAGCGAGCGGTGAGCAACTCTCCACACTATTAGAATAAACACGGCCGGCTCCTAGTGTGCGTGTACACTGAGCAGAGTCAGAGTCGCGCCGCGCGCGCTGTCGCATCACGCCGCGTCACGCATGTCGCTCTACTTGACACTTATTAACAGCGCGTGTATCGCTGCGCTGCGCTGCGATGTTATTGCCTCACGAGTGCTAGCTGCAACCACTTGCTGTTTTATTTTTATTTTTTATTTTATTGCGGTGCTCTGAGAGCCTACATAATGTCTTGATATATTCTTTGAACTATATTCAAAAATATATAACACTTATATGTTTAAATGTACCAAATTCAAAAAAAAAATAACTAAAAAGTAGTTAATAAAAAAAGTTAATAAAAAAATCAAAAAAAACCGACTGCTTAAAAAGCAAACTAAAAAGACGTAAACAAGAAGAAAATTATGTTGTGCAGTCGGAGGATACATCTGGTTTTGCCAGCTCGCGAATAGGTATGTATCCTCCGACTGCACAGCATAATTTTCTTCTTGTTTACGTCTTTTTAGTTTGCTTTTTAAGCAGTCGGGTTTTTTTGATTTTTTTATTAACTTTTTTTATTTTACACTGGAATACTTGAAAACACTCAGTCATGTACCAAGTGAATAATCAGTGCACTATGTACTCGTATGATGCCCGGGCATTATACATCAACTCAAGTCAAATCGGGCAATTTAATGAATACTGATTTAAACTTCTATAATTATCACATTTTCTGGCCATTATGAATATTGCTACGTAACGGTTGGGCAATTCGATAATTATGGTCAGTGAATTAGTCCAAGAACGAGCGAAGCGAGCTCGGGAGCATAGGACACACCGACACGGATAGGTCAGGTTCTAATCGCCTTCATGTTAGGTTACTTTAGAGTTAGACCCTGCAGACTATTAATTATTCTGTGCCTGCAGACAGACATAGGAGCCTCTAGGCTTCGTCGACTTTGTTTCTTAAATAGTAATCGTACTTACCTATTCCAAACTAAAATCAAAGTCAACATTAAAATAATTAAAAAAACACTATTTTTATTACCCGGCCCAATATTTAACGGTCATTATACAGAAAGCCCAGACAATTTAATTATTTTAATAGTTTTTAGCATATTGCCTACTCGTATTGGGCATTATGAATAATGCCGTATTAATCACTTGGGCCATAACACACATAACGAACAAATTAAACTAACGCAACGTCTCAACAGAGTCTGAAATAGTCAGACTTTCTGTCCATAGGTAGATACACTTACAACACACAACACAAAATGAAATACCGCATTACGCCCTCTTACTAATAAACTTGAAATAAAGTTATACCAGGAATAACAAAAAATAACCATACGTTTGCATAGGTTTATACTTGGCATAACTTTATTCTGTGTTTATTAGTAAGAGGGATAAAGTTCGACGAGGAGGAACTGTCCACTGCTCACCGCGTGGTGTCTAGCGTGTCCAGTGCCGCAACAGTAGAGAGTCCAACTTCTCCGCAAACACGCTTTCTATGAAATGTCTTTATTTTGAAACTGATCAACCAAAGACTTAAATCATTAGAATTGCCTTCGTCGTACTTATGACACGAACAAAGTGTCCGTGTCAAGAGTAAGCTTACAGAGCGAAAGGGATGCGACCATCTTCTGACGCATCAGGGCGAAATTAATGATTCAAATCATTGGTGTGAGTAAAGTAAAATAACACTATCGTCGACAATTTATTTTGTATACGGGTAATGTGTGGTATTTAATATGAGTTGATATGACAATGGCTGGTGTGGTGCGGTTGTGAAGCAGGTGATATCGTACGACTCGTCGCGCGGCGGCGTGTCGGTGGTGACGGAGAAGGGCGCCGCCACCACGTCGTACCTGCTTGTGCAGGACGCCGCGCCCGCCGACTCGGGCCGCTACTCCTGCTCGCCCTCCAACGCCGAGGTGGCCTCCGTGAGGGTGCACGTGCTCAACGGTGAGTGTACCCCGACTGTATGCTCTCTCTGTGCGTGTGTAACGGGGACTGACGTGAGTTATGTTGTGTGTGCAGGCGAGCGGCCGGCGGCCATGCAGACGGGCAGCGCGGGGCTGTCGGACTGCTCACGCGTGCTGGCGGCGCTGCTAGCGCTGGTGGCGCTGCACGCGCGCCTGCGCACGGCGCTGCTCTCCAGCTGATAGGCGCGCAGTGCAGTGTAGTGCCAGTACCGTGCCACATGAACACGAACGAACCGAAACTTTCACTCAACGTTTTAACCGAAAACTTAGTTTTCGACTAGCTAAGTAAACAAATAAAATTATTTAAGTAAATATCGATAAGATTTTTATGAGAAGTGGATGAAGCGTACACGAACCTCTGTGATTCATGTTCAGTCTCTCGAACCCGACGTCGAAATAATAAGATTATTAATATGTGGTCACATAGAGACACTAATACGCCGCCGGACGTGAGAAATTTTAATGAATTGAACTTTTAACATGAATATTATAGCGTTTGTTGCTGAATATTGTAAATATATTTATTGTTTTAATGACGTGAAGATAATGTATTTAAATAATATTGTCGTTAGAGAGATCAAGTTTATATGACATCCCGTGTCGTTAGAGTAATTCATTCCATTTCCTTGGTGTTGCTCCAGTTTGGTACAAATAATCGTTAGGGTGTGTCCACAAGTGCGGACGCTCGACGAGCACGCGGCACACGCGATTCGCGCTTGTTTGCAGCGCATTCCACTATTCCATCATAGCGCGTGATAAGGGAGTGTTCACACCAGTCGCGGTGTCGACTTTCCCAGTCCTTGGCTTGGAAGGAGGTTTTTCGTTTTAATTTTAAGGCTGAGATTAATAAACATTACTTAGTATTTACTTTGGCTTAGATAATACATTATTTATTTCCTGTCTATATCTGCCACTTGTACTTTGTCAGTTCTGTAACAAGGACAGGCATCCAGCTTAGTCAAAACAAAGGCGCAAGCTAAGTAACGTATATTGATATTAGTCTAAGTGTGGTAAAGGATAAATGTTCACCCAAATATTAATATGTATCTGTACCGTCTTGTCACCCGTCTGTCTATAAACACATCGTCATCCTCCATACATCTCATCACCTCAATATGTATCTGTACCGTCTTGTCACCCGTCTGTCTATAAATACATCGTCATCCTCCATACATCTCATCACCTCAATAGGGATAAGTATCCATTTAAGTAAGAACTTACTATTTTTCAATCAAAATCTGTTTAATGTCAACAATGTAAGAGAACGAGATGAACGTTGTGTGTATTGTTTGAATGAAATGTGTCGAAGATTTGTCATGTGCTCGTACTCGAGTCTGTTGTATGAACATATTAGTAAGTTATATGTGAGAATGATTTCATTTAATTTAATATTAAAATATGTAACATTAAAAAAGTCAAATTATTTTATTGTCAAAATTTAATTAACTTATTTTGTATTTTACGGTCACAATAAGCTTAGGTTCAGGTATGAAGAGTGCGCGAAAATGCACTTTCTCAATTTCAAATAACGAACATGTGCCGAATAAATATTATAATAACTAAGAAGCCTCTCGCTTTTATCTTTGAGTCCGGCTGAACCTAGGCTTACCACAGAACATTTTATTTTAACAGTTTATATGAAGAACCTATTAGTAAATTGAGCTCACTGGATGTTCGCGAATGATGTGAATTCGCTGGAGTGGTCGAGGCTACTGTAACATACTAGCATAATCCGATACTTTCTACCATAGACTACTCGTTGGCGTGAGGAGGCGGCGACCACCAACACTGTTCTTACAGGTTACATGCACATTGGCAAACTTTCTGAAGTTAGGTAATGAGTAGGCAAATAAACTAAACATTCAGAGCGTAACGAGGACTGTGGGCTTCGTGCAGTCGGGTTTTTTGATTTTTTTAATTAATATAATATCTAATGAAGTATGGATTGTCGCAATAGTTAACCTAGAACTGAGATCTTAGTGCAAGTTTTTACTCACGCTTCGCGTTAACGTAAACGTCAATTTGTATTAAAACTGGATAAACGCTGTCTGGTGACAGTAAGTAGAAACCTCTTCTTTTGTTTATAAATTGACTTAAGAGATCGTTTACGTTATCACGATTGAGTGCGTTGAAAAACTCGCAACACGCGCACTGAAAGATGGTTTGCTTTACAAATTATAATTGTAATAAAATGACAAGCTCAAGCTTTTCGTATAGGTTGATTAATTGAACCATGTTTTTTTTGTAGTATCTAATTGAACATTGTATCGTGATCGTCGCCGACCTACAAGTAAATATAAATATATTATAGTAATTAAAAAGATATTGTTCTGACGTTTGTGAAAACGTTTAGTCGTAAGTACCTAATATAATTGATAGGCAATTGTAAATTACGAACATTTAAAATAAAATGGTTTTGTATAGAATAAATTGTAAATATGACATAGATACAAAGTTTTACAATAAAATTGATCTAAGTAGAGACGGACACTACGGAGACTATATTATATGTATGTGAAACATAACACTATATGTATACATAAACAAAATAAGTTTGTTTTCAAATAAAATATTTAATATTTAAGTAGTGTGACCTTTTATTCAGCGGAGGTACCTACTGCTGGCAACATCCTCAGTACCCCTACAGTAGCCCAGGACAATAACTGTAATTTATAAAGGCCAATTTACGAAAAAAATCCGGGATAATCTTATGTACTCGTAGGCCTTTATTTAACCAAAATAAACTTGCCCTACCATAAATTGCAGTAAAACCAAAACTTTACGAGAATTAAGCAAAAACTGAGGTTCAGGGCCCTTGACAGCCAAATTTTGTTTGATCTCAAAGGATGTTTACGGACTTTTCATACTGCGGCCATTATGAACTTAATTCCAGTGAACATTCTTAACTATAATCGTGACAGTCTAAGAAGTCCGATGGTATTTCTCATGTTTCATGCCGCGATAACTTTGTATACGTAAGAAATTAAATAATCAAATTAATAATCCTAGTTAATTACTATTTTACCCATACACCACAACAACAAGTATGATTTGTAAGCATCAAGTTTAATTATTATTAAGTATTTTATAGCTGTCAAACCAGACTTCTTAGATTGTTACGACTATAGGATTTTTCGCAGCAATTTTCTTATTTTCAGGACTGTAGCGACAGGCTGCTGCCACAGCCTCTGCCGTTGATACTCCTCTTCTTTTTTGCCAAAAGATAATGTAAAGCGCACTAATTCGGGGCAATTTCCATGTTACACTCGTTCTTTAGTAAGTACTCTTCTTTGACGTCACAAGTCGAACAACTACTAATAAGTATTCGCAGACTGGCAGCAGAGTTACCGAGGCCCTGGCACAAGTAACTGAAGGAACACGGGTGGGTCATAGTCAGTAAAAGTCTAACACGCCCTCCTGCTTCACCGGGAGCGGGAGAAGTCATTGGACGATAACCCACCAAATAAAACCGGCAGCAGGCAGCCTCCTCACACGCGGAACTGATCTCATTAGAGAGCTCCTGCTCCCCGCAGGAGGGGGGAGATGCCTCATTAACACACGAGGACGACAGCGAGCCTCGATCTGCGTGCTGCGGGGCTGATGACTGAGGGCTTCACGCTAGTTGTCAATAAATCACCACATCTCGGTGGCGCGGCGCTGATGGAAGCTTCTTCTACTTCGAAGAATTAATAACAACAAAAAAACTCGTCAATATTCTATGCTTTCACCAAATTCTACCTATTCGTATTGATGCTGGACAGGGTGTTTTTCTGAAAAGAGGTAATGATGACGCCGCATAATGTATAAGTATAAACTTAGCTCTACAATACCTGCAATAAGGGGTTTGGGTCTTATCTTAGTGTCCATCGTGCCGAATCGGATTAAAACAATGGTAATTTCTATTGTTTCTGCTAATTGACACTTGAATCAATACCTGAAATTTCATTAACACCAAATTGTCGATATACGTCTGATACAGCTAAACTTTTTGCTAGCAAGAATTCTCTACAAGTCCTTTCCGTGAATGCTTGCGTAATACTCTATTATATCGCAGATTGCACAACTCTTGTTTCGTTTTAACAGAAGCTAGATGAAGATTAGTAATTATTGAAGTGGCAACAAGCAAGATAAGAATAATAAGATAATAAGCAACTTGTCACAGTGACTAGTAACATAGTTTATTTTTTGACTCGAGATTACGAACTCAGCTGACTGAAGGAATATTCCCGAGGGAATATATTCCCTCGGGATAATTTTCGGCTTTCACGCGGGCGAAGCCGATCTCAGAAGTCTATTTATATATTCATCTACTAGTAACGGACGAAACCAATGGCTATCGTTATGATGTGAAATATATTGTATTGAACTGATATGCTAATTTTTTGTGACATTTTGATTAATTTGACATTCTTATTATTTATTTAGTTTTCTGAAATATTTAAATTATCATTGATTAAAATGGTTTGTAATGTTTTTTTTTTATGTCGATATACAATTTGCTAAAATAATTGAATTAATCATCAAGTGATAATGTTACTGCAATTATGTTCCATCAAGTCTTGTAATTATGTACCTACCCAATATTCGACACAATGTTAATTGTTTGTGAATAAATAAATGAAATGATATCCATAAAAAAAAAACCAGTATGCCAGTGATTGCCCCGTGTTTGGAACTTAAAAATGATCGCAATACATCTCTCCATCATGACTAATTTACTAGTAAGTATTGGGTAGTAATCGTGTTTGAATAATATACACATGGCTCCACAATTTATACGAACACAAATGGGCGGCTTTTCTTAAAATTTCACCTGATTTATACGGTTTTTTATTTTTTTATTGTTTGGGTTCGCGTTTGACCACTATTATCACTACCACTAACTTTTCAGTTACTCTACTCACTTACTACTTACTTTTCAGTTCTCTAGAGTAACTGGCCCACCACACGGTGTCGGCGCGACTAACTGTGGCTTCTGTGTCGGCGCGGGTCTTCCAAGTACGTCAACAGCACGTACCTACACAACGTTCAGTACATTAGGTACTAGTACCACTCGACAATCAGCGCGGGATAAGGCCACGATTGGTTCGTTGAGATAACTCAGCGGAGATATATCGCACACAATTGTTCTCTGAAATATACTTTACATAATTATATTATTCGCGACACATCGTCGAAGCGAGTTCGTAAGTAGGGTAGATACACATTCGTACTAACACTCTTAATGTTGAGTATTAGTGAGTCAGCTGAGTTCGTAATCTCGAGTCAAAAAATAAACTATGTTACTAGTAACTGTGACAAGTTGCTTATTATCTTATTATTCTTATCTTGCTTGTTGCCACTTCAATAATTACTAATCTTCATCTAGCTTCTGTTAAAACGAAACAAGAGTTGTGCAATCTGCGATATAATAGAGTATTACGCAAGCATTCACGGAAAGGACTTGTAGAGAATTCTTGCTAGCAAAAAGTTTAGCTGTATCAGACGTATATCGACAATTTGGTGTTAATGAAATTTCAGGTATTGATTCAAGTGTCAATTAGCAGAAACAATAGAAATTACCATTGTTTTAATCCGATTCGGCACGATGGACACTAAGATAAGACCCAAACCCCTTATTGCAGGTATTGTAGAGCTAAGTTTATACTTATACATTATGCGGCGTCATCATTACCTCTTTTCAGAAAAACACCCTGTCCAGCATCAATACGAATAGGTAGAATTTGGTGAAAGCATAGAATATTGACGAGTTTTTTTGTTGTTATTAATTCTTCGAAGTAGAAGAAGCTTCCATCAGCGCCGCGCCACCGAGATGTGGTGATTTATTCACAACTAGCGTGAAGCCCTCAGTCATCAGCCCCGCAGCACGCAGATCGAGGCTCGCTGTCGTCCTCGTGTGTTAATGAGGCATCTCCCCCCTCCTGCGGGGAGCAGGAGCTCTCTAATGAGATCAGTTCCGCGTGTGAGGAGGCTGCCTGCTGCCGGTTTTATTTGGTGGGTTATCGTCCAATGACTTCTCCCGCTCCCGGTGAAGCAGGAGGGCGTGTTAGACTTTTACTGACTATGACCCACCCGTGTTCCTTCAGTTACTTGTGCCAGGGCCTCGGTAACTCTGCTGCCAGTCTGCGAATACTTATTAGTAGTTGTTCGACTTGTGACGTCAAAGAAGAGTACTGTGAAAGGGGTAGCTCAGATAATCAATAAAAATACTTGGAGATTACTTTATATCATGTATTCTAGTAATAACGTGTCTGCCTTCTAGGCTGCTTCAGCAGAATTGACAATCAAAGTTAAAGAAAAACATATTCTATATATGACAAGTGTTCCTAATTTAATTACCTTGCAAAACTATGTATAACATGCCAGCCTTATTATATGTAAGGAGTTTGCTTATTAAAGCAGAGTCCTCACATGAGCTACGCCCCAATGAATAGTCGCGCAGAATCATATAAGGTGCTACTATTCTAAGTTTTGAAAGGTAACATCAAGCCTACCTTATCCTAACCCGAACATTTACCTAACAGAGGAATTAAATTTACAATTGAGGTACGACCCTTAAAAGGGGAAGGCTTAAGTCAAGACAAACGATTTACTGTATATGTACTTTCATTCAATTTATGTGCATATTATTGCACTGACAAGTTAACGCCGTCATGCTTAAACCTCCTTGAACAAAACCACCGTAAAAGTATCAAGGCGTCCTCCCGACACAAACACGAATGATGCGTCAACTCACATCGACCCGGATGGGGCTTAAATGTCAAAAATTCAGATATGATACAATTTTTCGATCTCGTGCATTTATCAGGCCAGAGAAGGAAAGGCTGGATCGCATCGAATTTCAAATCCTATTCATAGAACTTGCACCAGGGTTTAAATTTATAAATGCTTTTACTTTTTAATTAAACAACAGCCACTAACTGAACCAATGATGTCAACTCGACATCCTTTGCAAAGGCTATGCCCCGTTAGCAAAGTCGGTATCAGTTATAACTATTACCTTAATAAACCAACTGGGTTTATACTAATACCCTGGTTTTAGCCTATGCCTTAATTCGCATAACAAATAAACATTTTCTTCGATGCGTAGCCAACGTTGCCAGCCTCTTCTTCGCCCAGCAGCATACAACTCATCAGCACATCAGAACATGCAAAAGATAACATACATTAATATCGATACTATTTTAAAAAGGTCGATATTAAAACTATCGATACATTTTTTCTACTTCCCCATCCCGTGTGGCTGACTCTGGCTTGGCCACCATCAGGGATTTTAATTTTGATAACACAAATATTTAGTCGGTAATTGGTCGAAATTAGTCGCCAAATATTAGATTTAGTCGGTCACTGGTTCAAAAGTTACAAGGGTTGTTAGGTGGCCGATCTGGAGAGACTGACCCCAGCTTGGCCACATTTATATCTCAAAAACTAGGGCACCTAACGAAGATCTGTTTTCACATAGATTTAGTCGCTAATTAGTCGAAATTAGTCGCCAAATATCATAATTAGTCGATCACTGGTTCAAAAGTTAGAAGGTTTTATAGGTGGCCGATCTGGAGAGACTGACCCCAGCTTGGCCACATTTATATCTCAAAAACTAGGGCACCTGACGAAGATCTGTTTTCACATAGATTTAGTCGCTAATTAGTCTAAATTAGTCGCCAAGTCACAGATATAGTCGGTGTGTAATTAAAAAGATATTAAAGTAATAAATTTCTCCATACATTGGTACAAGCAAGTACAAAATACTATAAGTAGTTTCTAGACAATACATGATGTCTTAAGGTGGAATGTTTGTTTCAAAATATAAACCTAAATATAAAGTTATTCTAAGTTATTTTATACCAAAAAAGGAAAGCAGTATGTATTACCTAGAAACAGATCTACAATAAATATAATGTAATTATTTATCGAACATAATGTGGCAGTCGCTGGCAAATAGATCACTGCGCTCCAGCGATTAAAATTAACACTGCAGACCCACCGTACCCCTGGCCGTACCCCTGGTGGTATGGTGGGTATTTTAAAGTTAAACGATACCACCAGGTAATAGTGTTGTATTACTAGTTAAAACCACTTTCGAGATCAACAATTTATTATAGTAGGTAATTAGGTTGTTATGTGCTCAATTTTTCTAATGCGTGACCAATTGAATTTATTTATTTACTATTTGTAACTGTACGTCAGTAATGAAGTCATCATTGATGATTTGATCCTTTTTCTTTTTTTTGGAATCATCTCCAATGTATAAATATGCTCCAATAATTTGAGTAATCGCATCATCATCATCATATCAGCCGAAGAACGTCCACTGCTGGACATAGGCCTCAACCAAGCGTCGCCACATTGATCGGTCCCATGGGTCTCGCAACCAGCGGATTCCCGCAACCTTCACCAGGTCATCGGTCCACCTAGTGGGAGGCCTGAAGTATAGCCCTCTCCATTGCCTTTTGAGTGAATGTAAGCTTTCTGATGAGGCCCATTGTAAGCGACCACGTCTCAGAGCCATATGTCATCACGGGCAACACACACTGGTCATAGACTAACGTCGAGAGACACTGTGGTAAGTTGGACGAGAAGATACCGCGCAACTTCCCGAACGCTGCCCAGTCGAGTCGGATTCGACGGTTGACCTCTTCTACCTACCCTACCCAATTGGAACGTTTCTCCCAGGTAGACATAGTCGCCCACCACTTCGAGTGTAGAGTCTCCGATCTTGATAGGAGTGGGTGTAACATGAGCATTCAACATCACCTTGGTTTTGACCATGTTAAACCTAAGACCCACTCTTTCGAGCTCTACTGAGGTCATCGAGCATTGTACTGAGGTCCTCCATGGTCTCAGCCATAACCACTATGTCGTCGGCAAACCGAAGGTGAGTGATGTACTCGCCATTGATGTTGATGCCTAGCCCTCTCCGGTCCAGAACCTTGAAGAGATCCTCCAGTGCAGCGGTAAACAGCTTCGGAGATATGACGGCTCCCTGTCTCACACCGCGCTGTTGTCGTTTTAAACAAAATAATTTAACTTTTTTCTATTCGGTCCGACATACCTAACTGCGAATTAAGGGCTTCGCTTTAGTAGTTTCGATTTTGCTTGTCTAAGTCGTCACAGTAATAATCTGCCAAAACGAAATTATGATACTGGACTGGAACTTGAAAGTGCTTCACGCCTTAATACCGAGTATTTCTCCCAATTGCAAAACTTATCCACATATCTTTAAAATCTCTTTTTTTCTTGTTGTATAATATTACAAATATTATTTTTTGCAAATTACACTTTTCTTTCAATATTTCATTAGTCAATGGAACTATTTCACAGGTATGATCTTTATTTTTAATAAATTTATTATCCTTAAAAATAAATATAATATGCGAGAAAACTCATACAGCACAGCACTACGGTCACTTCATACAGTGGTATCGTTTAACTTTAAAATACCCACCGTACCACCAGGGGTACGGCCAGGGGTATGGTGGGTCTGCAGTGAAAATTAATACTGTAATTAAAATGTCTACTGTGATTAAAATTTGATTTTTTAGGTACCTAGTACCTATATGTTTGATTAAGTCCTCGTTTCTGGATAAGCGGCGCGACGGGCGTGGAGGCTCGCACCAAAATTCAAACATAGAATATTCTATGGCGTTGTATGAGAATTTTACAAATTTTTGCTTGAGATGCAGGCCGCGTCCGCTGCTGCGAGCTCTCCCGGCAGCGGACGCTGCGGACGAGCTTTAGGTATTTTTATTCAGTGGTATTATTTATTACTTAAAAAATATTGAACTAACAAGTATAATATTTTTTAAGTAATAAATAATTATATATTTCGACAACAGAATTTTTATTATTCTTACCATAATTAGAGCCAATGGTGTCATATTAGGTACCTATCTAAGTAGGTATATACATCTTTGATTTAAGATTATTAGTTATGTATTTTTAACCGACTTCAAAAAAAGGAGGAGGTTCTCAATACATCGTAAACTTCTTTTTTATGTGTGTTACCCGATTTCTCAAAGACGCCTGGAAAAAAATCCTGGAAATTTATTGGATTTGGAAAATTCTTTTTTTTTTAAAGAGTATCAGTTAAATGATCTGTTTAAATAATCTTTGAAATGTGGATTATGAGCAAAATAATATAAATAATTTTGTGCTGAGGAGAGTTGGTTGAACAAGAACATAAAATATTTATGTACAATTCCAGAGAATGTTAATTTGACACACAATTCAATAACAAATCGGTGCATATCTCGCCATCTAGTAATATTTATTTGAACCAAATTTTCTTTCTTAGCGCTGGGTCCCCGTGCAAGCATAGTATTAAGTAGATACATCCAGTACTTGCCCGTGGTCCCCCAGTCTAGTTCCCCTTGGGGTACCACGGGCAAATATTTTTGCCCGTGGAACCCCCTGAATAATAATCTTCTTATCAAATATATTTTTATTGCCCGTGGTACCCCATCTCAAACATTTAAATTTATCATAAAAAAACTTTTCAAAAACGAACTGTTGCTTAACAAATAAAGATATACAAATAAATTATTGTTTACCAGTGGGTACAGAATTATTTATTTGTAGTTCAAATGAGATTTTTCAATGACGCTGGACTAATATAAAAAAAGTAAGACAGAGTTTGAAGAAGAAAATGGAAGTGCATCTTGTTGATCGAGGACCCATTATTTTTTAATCTTTGAGAAACGAAATAAGAATTAAAGAGAAAATAGTAAAAACTTAAAGCCATGAATTTCTTAAACGTGAAATAAAACTTATTATTAAATTACTTGGGCCCTCAATCCAGACGCTTGCATAAAGTGGCATAGCCAAAATCTGAGAAAGTACTAATCTCTGGATTAATCATTTTCATTTTATTTAGGAGTTTAGTTATCATTTTCTTTAACATTTTAAGAAATTCCCAAATCTATAGAATGTGACATTACAGATTTTTTTTTACCTATGAATGTTTTGATAATGTACGGTTACATTACAAAGTGACTAATCACATTATGTAATGGAGAATAACGTAAATGATAGTAATTCTTTTTCTCTGAACAAAACTATCGTGTTACCATAGCGGGGGTACCACGGGTCAAATAATTTGCCCATGGTACCCCTTTGTCCCCCTTGGGGGTACCACGGGCAAAAATATTTGTTCGTGGTACCCCGAGGGGGACTAGACTGGGGGACCACGGGCAAGTACCGGATACATCATATATTCTTATTGGGCAACAGAAGTTTTATTATTCTAACGTAATTTAGACCCTAACATTATAATTTGGTAAAACAGTTGTATGCGACTGTACATCTTGACACCAAATAGACCAAGAGCAAGGTTTAATGTTTTCAAAGAAGATTAAGCTACTCTAACCTATAATAGTATAATAATAATAAGAGTATAATTACTTATAATAGTAACATAAAACATAAAAATATATATTTAATTTAGAATTTATATCTCTCTGACATTTCTAAGGACTTTAGACCGATAAAAATAAAAATAAACTTTTTACAAAAAAAAATACTACCGACTTCCAAAGAAGAAACTGCAAAGTGAAAAATGACTTTATTTTTGGAAGTCGGTGTCTTTCATAGGTACCATTTTTATTCGATATGGACACCGACTTCCAAAAATAAAGTTATTTTTCACTTTGTAGTTTCTTCTTTGGAAGTCGGTAGTATTTTTTTGTAAAAAAGTTCTTTTTATTTTTACCCGACTGCCGAAGGAGGTCATTCACATTTTTTTTATTTGGAAGCCGGTAGTATTTTTTTTTAAGTTTTTTCCCTTTTTAGTTTTACTTACCTAATAGTCAAGTTGTTTAGTAAGGTATTTATAACGCCAAAAAAGATTAACGCCGAATAACGTGAAACTTGAACACAACCGGTGAAATGAGAGATCTGCGTACCCCTTTAGAGCAAACTGGCGTGATTTTATGTTATGTTATGAAATGATATAAACAATAAATAGACATGCGATTGCAGCAATCCCGAGAGATCTGCCGTTATTTATTGAAGAATTCTGTTGTATATCTCCAAAGTTCTTCATCAGATCTTCACCAAAGTAAAAAAAAATGTCTTCGAAAAAGAAATGAATTTTCAAAATCGGTCCACAATTGACGGAGATATGGATGAACATACATAAAGTCGAACATAGAACCTCCTCCTTTTTGGTAAATCGGTTAAAAACTAGAAGTTTATTACACATATTAATAGAAATATTTTTTTCTTGGCTATCTTTCGTAAACTTATGATCTAGCTCTTGGACTATACCTTAAAAGTTGAACTCATTTTATCTTCGAAACTAAGACCCGACTAAATCTGTGACTTGGCGACTAATTTCGACTAATTAGCGACTAAATCTATGTGAAAACAGATCTTCGTTAGGTGCCCTAGTTTTTGAGATATAAATGTGGCCAAGCTGGGGTCAGTCTCTCCAGATCGGCCACCTATAAAACCTTCTAACTTTTGAACCAGTGATCGACTAATTCTGATATTTGGCGACTAATTTCGACTAATTACCGATTAAATCTGGGAGAAAACAGATCTTCGCTAGGTGCCCTAGTTTTTGAGATATAAATTTGGCCAAGCTGGGGAGAGTCTCTCCAGATCGGCCACCTAACAACCCTTCTAACTTTTGAATCAGTGACCGACTAAATCTAATATTTGGCGACTAATTTCGACCAATTACCGACTAAATATTTGTGTTATCAAAATTAAAATCCCTGATGGTGGCCAAGCCAGAGTCAGCCACACCCCCATCCCTACTAACTTCAATGTGTCATATTGACAGTTGACATTCCTATTTATTTATAAATTTGTTAACGGGCCTTTTCCTAAATAATAATAAAGAGGACCTAAGACACTAAATATCCTTAACCAATTTACATATATCTAATCTAAGCCTAACTCACCTATTCACATTTTTATTTATATGTATAACTAGCCTAACTAGCTTATGTTTCCAATTTTCTAACTATCTGGAATGGATCTTAATTCTCTATTGTCTACCTATTCCTATCTATGGTCTGGCCTATCTAATCTGTGGCTAAGACGGCTCAAAGAGTATAAATCTAATTTTGATGTGATGAACACTGTGCTTTATTGTTTTGTTTGTAGCACAACGTGTCGAACCTATTCTTATAATGAAAACTATGCTTTACTTTTAGATAAGGTTTTGACACTGTGCTTTTGTGTGTTATCTGTGGCACTATGTGTCATACCATTTATTAAAATGACATTATGCTTTCATAGCATTTATTTGCCATATGGGCTTAAAGAATTTTTATTACTGTTTCAGACTTAGTCCTTATGGGTTTGTATTTGGACTTTGTCTGCGATTTTATAAGCTAATTCTATTTTGTAAAGAAAGACAAGACAGAAGAGTATTTAATTTCATCAAAACATATACATATAAATCATTCAAATAATTGCATTAAGTTTCTTTCGATGCCCAGCGCGCATCGCAAATTCCTTCTAGATTGGATCGTATTCTTTTGCACGACATGAAAAGAAAACATTGGTTAATAAAACACAATATAAGACATCACAAGAATCACATCAATAATAAATTATTTACAACCCTGTATTTATCCCTAATCTTCTTTCTATAAAATTTCCAAAACTTGCATTTTACGAGATTGAAATGTTTAATGTGATCACAATGCAAATATCCTAACACTAAATTACATCTAAGGCAAACATGAATCGATTTTTTCTTAGCAACAATCATAGTAATATTCTCTCTACCAAACCTAGCTCCCAAAGAAGTTTTATTACAAATTCTTTTGTATTTAATTCGGCTCATAACCTTTTTATTGACCGCCTTATTTGATTTTTTGTTGGCGCAGTAAGAAACCTTATTAAAGACTCCTTTCAATTTCTTACGGATCTCTTTCCGTATCATTTGGGAAAAACTTTTCTTAAATGCTGTCAATTTCTTTCTTTTCAAAATGACTTTTATAAAATTTTGTTTTATGTCAGATTGAATTATTTCAATATTATTTTCAACGTTATGCTCAAAAACAATGGTATTCAGCATGTTTACATCAATATTGCTCTGGCAATCAGATGGAACCCCAACCTGTTGCTCTGAAGGAATCTGAAAGTGGTGCTCTGTAAGATCAACGGAATTATTGGAATCAATTGGACTGGACCGACACATTACTATACCCTCGTTCGCGCTCTCGCTGTTGGATAGTGGGTCCAACTCGTCATCAGCCGGGCCGTCCGCAGGCTCGTCCTGGAACACCGACTCCACCTCCAACTTGACATCAACCGGGCTGTCATCTCTGCTGGTTTGGTCAACGTCGCCCTCGAACATGCAGCTCTCTCCTTCGGTGTGATCGCCATCGCCATCAGTTGCGTCGTCTTCTCCGTCAACGTGGTCAACGCTTTTCTCACTGCACTGAATATTGTTTTGTGTTTGTTCGTCCTTAATCACGATACTAGAAAATAAATGTGCATTAACATCCTCACACAATACAACAGGTTGTTTTTTATCGGCTTTTATTTCATCTATTATGCGCTGTTCGCAATAACGACATCTGCGGTGAAATTTTAAGAATTCACTCCTCAAGCTATCGCACAACACTGCAAAGTCCATGTCATATTTAAAAATCATACTATAATAGTAATATGCTGCTCCGTGTAAAAACATTCCTAAGATCAGGCTATAGTCACTCTTTCTCCATTCATTTAATTCGGCCACGGACTTGAATTCGGTTAAGAATTCCTCCAAGCAGTATCCGTCCGTGCCTGAATAATAATTATTCATCATGCTTGCTTTATGCAAAATTACACTAAATAACAAAACCACTTAGCTTTACTCCAGCTTCTTATATTTCCATCCGCTTATGGGAGGGAATGAGAGGTAACAGCCCTCTCTGCTATTAAATCTCGCCTTATGTACTTCAATAGGACTTCCGTGCACTGTATCGCCATGCACACGCGATCTATACCGTCTTTTAAACACTTTCTTCGTTATATATTCACTTATACGTATACTGTACGCCGTATACACGCGAACTATATTTTATATACTCTTTATTTTTATTTTCATAGGGATCTTATCGTACCCGGTACCTCCACCAAAATGTGAAAGGGGTAGCTCAGATAATCAATAAAAATACTTGGAGATTACTTTATATCATGTATTCTAGTAATAACGTGTCTGCCTTCTAGGCTGCTTCAGCAGAATTGACAATCAAAGTTAAAGAAAAACATATTCTATATATGACAAGTGTTCCTAATTTAATTACCTTGCAAAACTATGTATAACATGCCAGCCTTATTATATGTAAGGAGTTTGCTTATTAAAGCAGAGTCCTCACAGTACTTACTAAAGAACGAGTGTAACATGGAAATTGCCCCGAATTAGTGCGCTTTACATTATCTTTTGGCAAAAAAGAAGAGGAGTATCAACGGCAGAGGCTGTGGCAGCAGCCTGTTCCCGGGATAAAAAGTATCCTAAATGCTATTCCTGACTATAATCTATCTCGATGCCAAATTTCATTCAGATCTTTTCATCCGTTCTGGTGTGATTGAGTAACAAACATATTTCAATTATCGTCTTATTCAACTAATTTACACAAAAACTTTACAAATTATACACGTAAACCTTCCTCATGTCACTCGCTCTGTCTTTTGTCGAAAGTCGCATGAAAATCCGTTCAGAAATTTAAAAGATCTAAGCGTACAAACGGCGGATGCGACTTTGTTTCATACTATGCAAAGATAAAGATATAGTAAGATGAACCGCATGCGGAGAGGAAGGATAATGAAAATGTGAGCTGTGTTAATTGAATGTTCTGCCTGTGAAGCAAACTGCGCACGAACGAGTATTTGCACTCGCACACTAACTCACACGCTAATTTTTGGCGGCTGAGTCACCCTCGTCCGTAGAAGAGCAGTGAATACGATTCCCTACACGTTCTAACTACCGAACGGGACCAATTCCACCCGGCACCTTCTTTCCGTGGTGTGACCGTGCCGATAATGGACCATCTTGAGCTTCTTGGCGTTACGTTGACATCGACCCTCAATTTTGGTCCATCCATTGAAGCAAAAGCAACACTGGGTGCCAAAAAGTTGGGGATCCTTCCAAAAATGAGACGGTACTTCACGCCAGAACAGTTGTTCAACTTGTATCAAGCGCAAGTACGGTCATGCATGGAGTACTGCTCTCATCTCTTGGACGGAACTGCCAAGTACCAGCTGTATCTACTAGAGTCGATCGAAAAACGGGCCAAGAGGCTCATCGGAAATGAGTTACTGGTCGAATCTAGGCTCCAGAGCCTTGAACATCGGCGCCAAGTTGCCAGTCCGTCTGTTTTTTATCGATTACATTTCGGGTAGAGTGCATTGGAATTGCATGAACTAATTCCTCGTAGCCCTTTCCATCATCGGACTACAAGACGTACGACGATGTCATAGGTACATGGTGGACATCCCATCCATACGCACCATACGTTTTGGGAATGCTTTCATTATGCGTACAGCTAAGGAGTGTAATTCCCTGCCGGAGTCTGTGTTTCCTGATAGCTTCAACCTGGGAGTCTTTAAGTCAAGAGTGAATAGGTTTCTTCTAGGCAAGCGTGCTTCATCGTCGACCACATCATCGCTTACCATCAGGTATAAATATATAAATCAAAAAATACCTTTACTGCCACTCATATTTTTATTGCTTAAAATATCTCTTAAACTATACGTAACTGAAAAGAGTTCGCTGTACTCGTCATCATGAAGTATAAACAACTTTTACTATGGGAGCAAACCCTGAGATATCGCGATTTTAGACTTACTGCCACAGAAAAAGTTGTTTATAATTACGAGGACAATAAGCAAACTGTCAATGCAAAGATAGGTAATGCTCCCTGGGTAATAACTAAGGCTATCACATACAGCCTATGATCGATACAACAACCCCTTCACAAAAACTCCCTGCATAAATATGTATGTTGTATTGGGATCGTCGACACATAGTCTATCGCTGGTACCGTGTTGGTGGCGAGTGCAGTACATGCGCTGCGAGTACACCAGCGCGCACGGCACGGCGGGGGCGAGTGAGAGCCAGCGTCTCGCACGGCGGGCAGTCGACACGACACGGGTACGACATTACGCACTTATACGCAACATTTACTAAGAGGAACATCTTTATAACGACAACAAACGCCACAAGAGTAACGTAGATATACATTACTAGCTATTCCCCGCGGCTTCGCTTCCGTGGGCCACCCCACAGGACCCGTTTTCGGGATTAAAAAATAGCCTATGTTACTTAGGAATAACGTAGCTTACTATTGGTGAAAGAAGTTTTTTAAATCGGTCCAGTAGTTTCGGAGCCTATTCGGTACAAACAAACAAACAAAACAATCTTTCCTCTTTATAATATTAGTATAGATATAGATTAATAGTATAGATTATTATAGATAGTATAGATAATGAAACAATAAAATGTTAGTGGCTTAACAAGTAGTGTACCTGAGCACGATGTTACACTCTAACTAAATTAAGGAAATGCATGGCCATTTTATGAATGATAATAATTCAACCATATGAATTTTTTACACAAAAAGAAAAGTAAATCTTCAAAAACAGCTAAATGATCATAATTTTCTACTGCAGAATATTCAAACAGAACATAGACTGCCATCTGTCAAACATGGTGCGAACTACTATCACAGAGCACTCGCACCTCTCGCCGCAAGTGTTTGTGCCGGCCCTCAGGTGACAGCACCGTCGGCATGGCACCACAGAATAAATAATAGTACAAGTACAGAAGACTCACTTCGTGCAACAATTCATTGAAATAGAGACTCCTGCAAGTTAGCAACAAAGTGTAATTTAGCTCGCATAAGCGCTCAGTGCCTAACGTGATATTCACCTAAATGTTGCCGTTCTCTTCTAACGCGTATCTCCGTCGCTGTCTGGCGCGGTTTGACTCGGCTCGTAAGGGTTGTCGACTTGCCGCTTTCGCTTACATCCACTATCTACCTACTTAACCACGTAATCTTTCTTATGTTTGATGCCTATGATTACACGGTCAAGTAGGTAGATAGACAATGAATATTATATACCGTCATTTTGTTTGGTACTTAACAAATGAAAACTAGGTTACCTAAACTTCATTTACTATAACATTAGACATTTAAATAAGCCCATTTTACAGCCCGGTCAATCGATTTTGGCTTCTATTGCGTTGGTGATACGACAAATGGAAGCTGTAGTAAACAGTTGGTTTTGGTAACAGATTTGTGCTTTTTATATCATCCTTATGTGTACGAGATAGAACGCAAAATCGGTTGAACGGGCTGTAAAACGAGTTGTAAAGACGTCTAATGTTATTTCAAATTGAGTATAGGTACCTACCTCTTTGTTTACTCTTTAGTGATATTTTTTGTTAGTTTATTTAAAGTTGGCTTGAAGATCTCTTACGAAATATTTTTTGTTTGTTCGTTAGGTATAAGTAAGTACCTAGTTTTATATACAAACGTTAACTTTAACAAGTGCGTATACTCAGGCTATTGGTAAATTCATAGACTAAGTAGGTAACTACTTAGGCAATTATAATTTATTTTAAACTGGATCTAAAGCGTTTATTTTTATGTTAACAAAACAGTAACCATTCAATAAAAAAAAACAAATCAAATTATATTTGTGAACAACACGAAAATCTAAAATATCTAAGTAGGTGGGTACCTACCTATTTAGGTATTTCACACACCTATTCATTCTTTTAGGAACACCAAAATGCTTAAATTTTTATACAAAACTCGTACACATTATGCACCTACTACCGATAGTTACAGATTATTTATGTAATGATTTAAATAGGTACAACAAAATAGCTTACCTTTCAAAATCTTTCGGTACTTTAAAAAAACTTAATATCGATTCATTGTTCTTTGCTTTATTTAAACACCCGTAAACACAACAATATCTTTTAAAGGCTTTAGAAGTGCGTTTAGAAGTCATCGTTATTTGCTGCATAATATAAATAACGTGGCTAACGTGCGAGCCGAGCGGTAAGCGGCAACCACAGAGTACATTTCAATATACTGAAATAGAGACCAATCTCGTTCCGTGGAACGCGTCATTTGCGTTCTTGAAGAAACTAGCGCCATCTGACCTATATAGTTAGAACTAAACCTTTGATATAGCTGTGTGTGTGCGTGTGCGAGTGTGCGTAGGTGTGTGTGTGTATGTAAGGGTTTAATTTTATTCTATAGAACTGTAATGTTCGTTAACTGTAATGCACATCATAACATACGTAGTATCTCTAAGTCGTCTGTGATCATAACCTGTGATAATAACACAGAAAGATCACAAAAATAAACAAAATATCGCAAAATACCGGGCGCAAGCGTCAGATATCAGCAGACATTTGTAAATTGGGGTAACCAGTTTATGGTTCATAAAACCACCAAGGGAAATTTACCACCCTAATGAAAATTTGCAAAATGATTGTAAAAGTTATTGCTATATGTTTTAATTAATCAAAAAATAATAAAATGTCACACTGTGCGATAAATGTAATTAAAACCAGTAAAAATTATTCATAACATAAAATATTTTTTATATCACAGAAGTTGGTTAAAAATATACTATTTTAGTAGTAATATGCTACCTACTAGGCAATATTGACAAATTATGATTTTGTTTAGCGCCATCTAGTTTAACAAGTTGGTAAAAAAATCACGATTGTAATCCAACAAAATTAAAAAACACATTATGAGTTATTTTGTACAGTGACTACATATGCTTCGTGATTTTGTATCATTGTACCCATTGCTGTCCCCAGTTTTTTGTACTAAGATTAAACGCCCTGGCGGCAACCTAATGCGTTATTCCCTCTGCAAGGTACCGCCGGCCGATCGTACCTAAACTGCGGAGTGACACCCCCCTGGTGGGAGCCAGCGTAACAAGCCACCCTCGCATCACTGGCCCATATGCCGTTGCCAGCGTGGTCCATGTGACGTGGCCAGCGTGGACCATGTGCAGTGGCCGGCGTGTTTTTGTGCCGTGGCCGGCGTGGCCATTGTGGCCCATGTGTCGTGGCTGGCGTGGCCATTGTGGCCCATGTGTCGTGGCCGGCGTGGTTAGCGTAGCCCATGTGCCGTGGCCGGCGTGGCCCTTGTGTTTCTGGTTCTGACAGAACAGCACGGGAGCGTCCCTTCGAGCAATGTACCTACTGGAATGATGTATTGGTAACCTTGGAAACATATCTGTAAATAATGTATGTAACTTATTGCTGAGCATTCGGTACTGGAGACTACTGGAGAGCAACACAAATACTTACTTATGAGCTTACTTGTTGTGCCCAAACTGTCCAGGATACACATTGGACATTATGTAGAAGTGGCCTGCGTTTAAATAATATACACCGCCTATCTATCCGCTAAGCTGTAATTGCAATGTAAAATAACTAAACTCCAAAGTAATCAAGTTTTCTTTGAACCGTTATTAACTTGTCCACTTTACAAGCGTTTTTCTTGTCTGCGAATCTTTTTTAAGTAACTTTTATAAGCTTTTGTTATGACATAAAAACGTTTTAATAATTAAGCGGGTCAAACAGCGGCAGCGGTAGCTTTACAAAGACTGGCGTTAAGTACTTACAACACGACAGGCTTGAGTTCTATTCTATAGTCTATAGTCTATAGTCTATACCACAACAGTGCCTTGCCTATATTGTTATGTGCACTGTAATAATTACATGTCTTGTAACTTGTTACTCGGGCCTGCTGTACTGCTGTGCACTATCAAATATCCTCATTTATTTTAAAATATTATAAATGCGAAAGTTTGGATGGACGGATGGATGTATGATTGTTACTTGATCACGCCAGAATAGCACAACGGATCTGGATGAAATTTGGCAGAGGGATAGATTATAGTCTGGAATAGCACATAGGTTACTTTTCATCCCGGTATAATGTTCCTTTGGTATAAGAAAACACTTTTCACGCAGGCAAAGCCGCTGGCAGAAGCTAGTTACATACATACGTTTTAGTTAGCATTAAATTATGAAGTATGTTTATTCAATCCCCACTGTAGGTATTGTTAGGTACGAATAATGTTTTAATGAATGGACAATAAATTTTATCAGTAGAATCCTTTGTAAACATGAGTAAGTACATCCACGGCACCGACTCGGCAACACAATGATATCAGTCGGGAGATCGAGGGATTGCGTTTATAATTAATGTATCGCATAATTCCGTTTTTAGAAATAAATGTGTCCACCTGTTCCATGCGCCCTCGCCCCTCGCCCCGCGGCTGCCGTGAGCGAATCTTCCTGGCGAGGTTATTAATCTGATCGCTAATGAGATTCGTGACAAATATCCGACCTGCGACCAGCGACCGGGCCGGCCATCTGTTATCATTATTGTAATCAGTGCCACACGCCATCATCTCAGGATGCTACATGCAGAAGGAGCGCTTCGCACAAAGCATTATGCCAACGTATTCAAGACTCATAGCAATCTAAGGGTCTCATTAGGCATAGAATTGAATTACTCTTGTCCTATGTCCAACGAACTGTGGATTTTGACGGAGATGACTTCTATCTGCCACGTCTATTCGTGTCGTGTCCGTGTCGCCCCGCCCTGTGTCAACGTCTATACTTCCGAATACCCGATGTCGTCGGATTACACCTCGCCTCATTACAACAGACCTTTTAATTATAATTTATGATACGGCCCCGACAAGCTTGTGAGAACAGGCTTTTAAATTTTACACCGAAATTAAAAAGATTTTAGCTTCTTTTAACATAAACTTTGACCGTTAATTTATCTTTCTTTTGACTCCAAAATGTAGACGTAATAAAACATATACCTACATAATTTGTTTCAAAGTGTGTTTGCAGTATGAGTTATTTTGTTTCATAAGATCGCAATTCTATGTAACTGACATTGCTTTGAACCTAGACAAATCGATTAACTAAAGTATGTGTAAACCATAGTACACACAAGACGTTATTTTGTATCGTTGTATGGCGTATATGACGTCACGGGCCGCCATTTTTCACCGGAACACGGAAACGCGCTAAGCACACGACCAGCTCCCCGCACCCCGCGCCTGGCATTCATCATCGCACACCCCGCGTACTTCACGCTAAAGAATCTGCCTTGTCTGAATGAGGGGTATTGCGGTGGCCATTCCGTGCTGTGCTAAGACGGTATTTTCTACAATATTCCACAGTAAGTGAAACAACAACAATCAAACACACAAAAGCATACAATCATTTAAACGAATTCCATTTTCTCCATCAACTGGATACATTCCAGTCCCACAGCGCCTTGATCTCCACACTAGTACTAGTACACCTACACAACACGGCACAGCTACAGTAAACAATGATTGCCAATTAAGTTTGTGGCGATTTCGTGTCAGCTGATGTGAATGAGCCATTAGATCCGTATCAATCGGCTGCGTCCTGGCCGCTTCTCACTCACTCTCTCTCTCGCCACTACTTGCTAGTATATTTTTAAACCGGCTAATCGGCTATAGGGCGGACGATCGCAAGCCGTGACCGTTATGAGTGAGCGGAGCAAGTAAGCGGTTTGAGCGCCGCATTAAGCTCTATCCACACATATCAGGGCCGTGCACTGACGTGTGTGAACGAGTTCATATAAAATGTACCCAACGATATTTTTTGAAGCCCTGACGGGGCACAGGCCGTCCACGTCCCTGGCACGGCCCTGATGTGTGTGGTTTAGTCTCTCGATTGGAGAGTGAAAACAAGCCTCGTAAATGTATTGGGACTTCTTCTTCTTCGTCGTATCGATGATTCCAAATTTATATATGTTTTGACCAGTATTCAGCCACGCCAACAGCGTTGTCATTTGCCTCACAAAGGTATTTTAAGGTGCAGGTGTTGTTGCACAGAGAGCACGACAAAAGGTGAGGCATTGTTTGGGACCTGGCTCCGCAATCGCACTATGTATGGGTCATTGGAGTACCCCCATCTAACTAGGTTGTGCCTGCAGCGACCCACCTGGCTTCGCAGTCGGTTTAGAGATTTCCAGGCGGGTCGAGGCAGATGGTGGCCCGCAGGGAGCTTTTCTGCAGGCTCAATATAGTCAGCTGGAGGGAAGTTTCTGAGGAGCCATAGTTTTAGCCATAGTAAGGGTGCAATAAGAGCTACGAGCTTTATTAATTAGCAGTCGCACAACTAACTATAAATACTTCTTCATGATTGTATCGAAAGTGAACGAGTCCATTCGCTAAATAAAACCATTAAATTATGTGTGATAACTATATTCGCAATGTTTCATGACAATAATTAACACTTTGGATATGTTTATACTATTTACAGGGTGGCGCAAGTCCTCGCCCTATCGGAAAATGCAATATTTTTCCAAATAACGGCAAATATCAATTCTACTTTGACATTTGTGAAGTAAAAAGATATAAAATATAGCTGTTGACCTCCAAGCGCGTATAACTATACTCAAGCCATCCTGAATCTCTACCACGAGTAAGACAACTTTTCATCAAAAATGATCTTGAGCGACGAGGCACATTTTAATATCTGTGGATTTATGAATAAGCATCAAAGCCATTATACTACAAGAAGTATAAGGTCTTTGATAAGCTAAATTATTACTTCTGGGACACCGAAAATCCGCGTTTAACCTATGACGTAACACCCGCTGAAAGATACTGCATGGTGTACTGTTTACGCTGAAGGCGTCACCACTCACCGGGCCGCCAAACCGCCAAACGACGACTGTGGCTGGCGAGTGGCGAGCGCTGCAGAGCATTGATCGACGACTTTCTCCTTTCTCGATTGTATGTCATATGTAATTTATTTCTTAACAACATACATTGTGTAGAAAAATAAGAAAAACAGAACAAAACCATTAAAAACGAAACGATTAAAAATATTTTTATCAAAAAAAAATACCGAATTTCAAATAAAAACACTGCAAAGTGAAAAATAACATTCTTTTTGGAAGTCGGTGGCTTTGTTAGGTACCAACTTTTACCGTTATGGACACCGATGATTGTTTACCCGAATATCAAGAAACTTGAACATATCCGGTCTCATTTCGAGAGTGTACCAAGGTGAACTGTACACATCTGTGTATCCCTTTAGAGCGTACTGGCGTGATGTTATGTTATGAAATGGAGTAAATAATAAACAAAATGCAATTGCAGCAATCTCGAAAAGTTGCCGTCATTTATACTTCGAAATTCTTCATTAGATCTTCACATTTCACAGAATTCGGGAACATATTCATTCAAACAAAAAAAGAATTTTCAAAATCGGTCCACAATTGATTCAATTCAATTCATTTATTGCATCAAATATGGTAAGTACATCAAGTTCTTATATAAAATATTTAGCAACACACATTTGGCCAATATACAGCATGCAATAGTACAAGTAGTGATGAAAATACACAAAAAAATAAGACGTGTGGCACTCGGAGATTATCGCGGTAAAGCTATTGCATAGCATTTTTTATCAACTTATGCAATTATAATTATTTATTTATGCTAAATCTCAATAAAAAAATGTTCATCCATCAGTTGTAAAAACTTCTTTTGCCACGCGAAATTCAACCTCCAAATTACAAAAACACAAACATCTCGGAAACGGAGCGAGATAGCCCGATTTTTAGGCCGACCTACATATACTAGTATACTAGTAAACTAGTATATGTGCCGAGCCCTCAGGACACCTCCTCCGGAACCCCCCCATCTAAATTAAAATTTTAACATATACGTCATTATTCATCCATCAGTTGTAAAAACTTCTTTTGCCAAGAAAGAAAAGGCCCCAGGACACCTCCTTCAGATCCCCCCCATTTAATTTTAATTCGTGCATAATTATACATTATCATACAGTCAGCAAGAATAAAAACTTCTTTCAAGCGGAACCAAACCTACGAACTGGAAAAAGCGGCACCAAATTCTGAGTGACCCTTTACCACTGGCATAAGGCCACTTTTAATTGCCACGCAAAAGTGACCCGTATTCTTAGGGGTATAAGGTCGTTTTCTTTGAATACCAATATTATTAAACGCCAGACATACAAAATCCTCCATCACAGGACGACCCGTGCCGACACTTTTCTAGAACCGACCTCGAGCCGCCACCAAGAACGAACCGGCGACCAAATCATAAAAAGTCCCATATCTTGGAAACGGCTGGAGCTAGCTCACTTCTAAGAAAAATTTTACCCCCCTGCCACCCGTCCCTTCAGGCCGGAGAACAAGATAGCATAACCCCCCCCCCCGTTAACTCTTTACCTTCCCCCCCGCAAAAAATGTTTTGCTTCACTCTAAAAATATCAACATAAAACTTCTATAAAATCGCGCAACAAACCCCTCCAGCCCCTCCCCCCTCACCCGCTCACACACTCGGAATCCATCGTCCGATTTCGGAGCAGCTCGGGGTGTCAGGTTTTACGGAATTTCTTGATTCGGCCGCCGCGCTCAATCGGTCGCCGCGCTCAAAGCCCGCGATAAAAGCTATGCAATACCTTAAAAACATAATGTCGAACATAGAACCTCCTCTTCCTCTTCCCCTTTTTGGAAAATCGGTTAAAAAATAAGAGAAAACATAAAAAAAAAGTTAATTCAAAAAACCCGGCTGCGGAAAGCGAACTAAAAAGCCCTGAACAAGAAGAAAATCATGCTGTGCAGTCGGAGGATACGTATTCGCGAGCTGGCTGACCAAAACCAGATGTATGTATGTATGTTCGTTCCTATGTGGCGTTCTAGAGACCAAACGCGTTGGCCGATTTTGATGATTCATACGTCAATCAATTCCTCTTACATACATACATACACACTCACATACCTTCCTTCGGCAGTCGGGTAAAAAAAAATGTGTGTGTGTACCAGAGTACACAGGTAAGAAGTGAAACTTCTTTACGACATATCATTTTTCTACTATTTGCAACTTCACGAAAATGGGGTAGATAAGGAAGGCCTTAAGAAAAACAATTTTTACCGTATTAAATTAAAGCTATTTTATTATTAAAGACATGCATACAATTAATGAGTAATTTATTTTATCATTGTTCTTATTATAATATCATTGCTATTGTTGTATTTCATCAATAATGATAGCATCATTATTACTATTGTAGTAAAAAAAAAATATATATATATTTATATAAATATAAAAAAAATATATATATATATGTAGGATCATGAGGGCCGAAGGGTATATATGGTCTGGATTTGGGCGTTCCCATTTTTGTTGTATAAACAAGAACTGTACAACCAATAACAAGGTTGTTACTTACAGTACCAGTTTTACCAACAACACAATACAAATGGTAACAATACAGTTAAACGAACAAACCCATAAGGTTACAGTTCGTACAGCAGCCTAAGCCACCCAAATACAAAGTGTATCATTCGCCATCAGCAAGCCAATACAGCTATGTGAATATACAGCAGCGCTGTACTAAATAAACCGACAGTTTTGTCGGGAGCAGGGGAGCTCTTTATTGAGTCTAATCCGAAGATAGACTGACTTGCATACCGTTGCAAGCTCTCTTATACCTTGCTATCCCTCCACAACAACTCTGTCCGATGACATACGGAAGTACATCACGTGTTTACTTGATACAAAACACTAAAATGTGCTAAATCAAATTAAACTTCGATTCTAAAATCATCAAGTAATAAAAGAATAATTGTCGTAAGCTAATAATATTGATAAGACAAAGAATAATCAAATTAACATGTCAACAATTGTTTTGAACTTTACCATCGATTACAATTATCGAAATAAGTTGCCAAAATCAATTGGTGCGTACACAGAGTACTCAATAAATTATGATTTGATTTATTAGGCAATAATGGACAGGAAAATCACTTAAATTAGTAATAAGAAAACAAATTATTACAAATTGATGACTACCCGCAATTTTAATTAATAACCAACTCCGACATATATATACAAATATAAAAAAAAAAAAACAAAAAATTAATAAAATAATAATAATAATTAATAATTTATAAATATTAAAATCATGCTCATACGTGTTGAATTTATAAAACAAAATATATAATCACCCTCACTTTTCTTGTAAATTCACTTAAATTTGAATAAGTCTATTTACTAAACTTTGATAAAAAAGCAACATGGCGCGTAACCGAAAAACGTGACGATACGTACAAAATTTCTCCCATACGTCGATAAAGAAGTTTCACTTCAAAAACAATAAATAACAGTATCTAATAATTAATAACCTGTTTATAAACAATTTGATTTAAGAAATTGAGTCAAATATAAAAGTCAATAATAATTATATAAAACCAGCCAAGTGCGTGTCGGGTCACGCGCTGTAATAGGTTTCTTTAGTTGCATAATAATCAAGTACCTGGATGACCGAGCTTTGCTCGATTTATTATTTTTTTGGTAAATCGTGTTTTTTTACAGTTTATCAATCAATTACGTAAGTTTATTTTTATCATCACGGTTTAATTATGAAATCGGGCCTTAACCTAATACTTCCTTCCATACTATATTGCGGGTATTTCGAAGATTTTCATTTGGAAGATGGATTTTTAACATAGTTGGTAGCTTAACTCCAGAAAATGCTACATATAACATAAAAAAATAATAAAAATAAATCGTTTATTTTGAATCAAACAATTTTACACATTGAATTATACCCACCAAACTGCGTAACAGTTTGTCGGCGGGATAAATACAATAAAATAAAATAAATAATCAGTTTAAATTTTTCATTAAAATCAAATAAGATAGAATCATTAATATCAAATAAAACAAAATCAGTTAAAATAAAATCACCAAAACCAATCATATTTCTAAAACAAAAATAAATAGATATGATTTCAATTAACATTAACATTAGAAACGGGATATTTACCATGTTTACTGTTTGTTGTAAGTTTCCGATATTTCGGTGCTGTTGCAAGCACCATGATCACGGATAATCTAAAAAGTCATTGCGGGTGGGTGTTTATGAGGAGACATATCAGTACGTGTTCGTCCAACGGTCGAGATTGACGTGCACAATAACAAGCTAATTACTTGTCGGTTAACCTTTTTTGTGACGCCACCTGTACCGCACGTGTTCGGGTCGGCGTCGCGACGCGATAACGGCTACCTGGGTGGTCGCGAAGTGTAAACAATGTCGAGTCCTAACCCATTAGCGAATAATACTGACACAAATATTATGCAGATGAATACGCAAGACAGAGAAGACAATATACAAATAGATGAGATGGAGACAAAGTTTGAAGATCAACAAGTAATAGATAACTCTCAATCACGAAAGAAGAGACCAATAGAAGAGATAGATGATAACTGGACTGTTGTTAACAATAACGGAAAACGTTATAAGAGTTTAAGTAATCTTAAACATCTAGACTCCGAAGGAAAAATAGAAGTTTCAATAATTTGTAAGGAAGCCCTGCCTAAACAGTTTAAATTAGCTAAGCTATTACAAGTAAACAACATTAAACGCGTTTCATGCATTAAATATTCCAATCAGTTTAAAGTAATGTTACAGTTCGAAAGTGATTTAGATGTACAAAAGTTAATTAACTGCACAGAATTTAAGGAAAAGAAATGGCATATTTCTAAAACTATGGAGGTTCAAATTACTTACGGAATAATTAAAAACATAGAACTTGATTGTAACGAGGAAGAAACAATAAATAGTTTGTCGTCTGAGACAGAAATAATATCGGTTAAGCGGCTTAATCGCAGACAGAGGGACGGTTCTGGATGGACTGAGAGTGAGAATTTAAGAGTATGTTTCAAAGGTTCTTCACTACCAGCATATATACATATGTATGGTGTTAGAATAAATGTGGAGCCATATGTCTATCCGGTTACACAATGTTCTAATTGTTGGAAATTCGGTCATTACAAAAAGATTTGTCCCAACAAGAAAATTGTGTGCCCTAAATGCAGCAACAATCACGAATGTTGCGAAACGATGTCGTATACGTGCGTCAATTGCAAAGGTGATCATATGGCATTAAGCAAAGTTTGTCCTATATATGAGAAGGAGAAGAAAATAAGAAATATAATGTCACAGTTCAACTGTACCTACAAAAAAGCCCTCATAATGTACGTCCCATCTTCGACTCCAATTCCAGACAAAGAAATATTTAATACAGTTAATTCTGAGCCATACCATATAACCCGATCTGTGACTGAACAAGTAACCTCAAGTCCGTTCCATAAAACGCCGCGGCCTCTGTATTCCTCTGTATGTGAAGGTGTACGCGGCTCGATGTCAACTGAGAAAACTAAAAGTACATCAGATCCCGTAGTCCCCACCACTTCATCTAATAAAACAAAATCAAAAAATAAAAAACTACACAGCCAGAAAGTCAACGATATCTCCTATGATTGGGAATGTTTTTGTACAGACACGGATAGTGATACCAGCAAAAAAGAAGAAGAATATACAGGTAAATCTAAAAAAGAAAAGGACAGTACATTTAACAAAATCAGGGAGTTACTGGCAAAATGTAAGAAAATTATTTTAAAGAGGCATTATACTTTAACTAATAAAATTAAAATGTGTGTCCAAATACTGTTGGAGTGGTTTATACAATTGATTATAAATAAGATTTTCAACTTGTCCAGTAATAAATTTAGTGCGAACAATGACAGCGAAAACTAACAATAAATATAAATTAAAAATCATTCAATGGAACTGCCAAAGTTTAAAAAGCAAGTTAACGCAATTGGAAGCCCTTCTTTCTCAAGAAAGTATACATATTGCTGCACTGTCAGAGACCTGGTTGGAACCTGAGTTCAACCTACGAGTTAGTGGATATAATATACATCGGAAAGATAGATGGGACGGATATGGAGGAGTTTTAATCTTAGTCCACAACTCGGTTAAAGCTCAAGTTGCTCAATGTCAAATTGGAAATGCCGGCTTCGAAATCTTACACCTTAAAATTCATAATTGTGAGTCCCTGAATAACATTATATCCGTTTACTGCCCCCCTTCTGTTCGAACGTGTCAACAAGATTGGGATGAACTATTATCAAGGTGTGGCGATAAAACGCTTTTGCTTGGAGATTTTAACGGACACCATAGTAACTGGTCATGTAAAAACGACACTAGAGGCAAACAAATATTCGATTCCTTGTTATGTCATAACTTAACAGTGATGAATGATGGAGCTCCAACCAGAATTAAACTGGTAGGCGGAGTCTTGCAAAAATCATCTCCTGATATGTCACTCGTAACAACAGATATTGCTGTTAAATTTGATTGGACAGTGACCAATGAATGTCTAGGAAGTGACCACCTCATCATTAAAATTTCAACAAACTGTCCATCTACCAGGCATTCAGATATTAGAAGAATCTTTAAAAAGGCTAACTGGCAGCAGTATCGACTGTACCTGGAAGAGACATTTTACAATTTTAATGTTACTAATGACTTACAACAGGCATACGACCAGTTTTTGGAAATTTTGAATAAAGCAGCAGAACTGCATATACCAGTAACAAAAATTTATCGAAACCCTAGCAATAACTTTAAATCTAAAACCTACTGGAGTCCTACATTGTCAAAAAGGGTAGCGGAACGAAGACTTGCACTGGCCCAGTTTCGTGGTAACCCAACTCCTAATAATTTATTACTGTTAAAATCTAAAATTAGTATCGCGCAAAGAGACATTAGAAGAGCGAAAAGGGAGTCATTCAAAAACTTTTGTTCAACAGTCGATTGTCTAACCTCTTCTAGTGATATGTGGAGAAAAATGAAGTGGTACAAAGGCTATCACAATAATCGCAATCGGTATGTAAGTGAAACTCAAGCATTGAATTTGCTACAAAGTTTGACACCTGATTATGTTATTAATGAGCAGCCAAGTTTTACATCTAGCAATATTAATTTAGAAAAACTTATTTCCCTACACGAATTGGAAAAAAGTATTAAATCCTCAGATACAGCTCCAGGTTGTGACAATGTATCTTTTTCAATGTTAAAAAATCTACCTACTAACGCTAAACTTACATTAATACATTTATACAATCTGTTTTTACAAAATGGTTTTGTCCCCAGACAGTGGCGTGATATTCGTATATTCCCCATTTCAAAACCAGGAAGGAATCCAGACTCATTAGATTCGCTTAGGCCCATATCCTTGATATCTTGCTTATGCAAGACATTTCATACAATTCTTAATAAACGTTTGGAGTGGTATTTGGAAAAAAACAACATATTTTCTAACAATATGGTGGGATTTAGGAAGACACGCTCTTGTCTGGATAGTCTTTCTAGTCTTGTGTCTAAAATACAGTATGGTTTTGCTGGGAATTCATTTACATTATCTTGCTTTATTGACATTAACAATGCCTATAATAATGTTGATGTTCGTAGTTTATTGATAATTCTAGACAATTTAGGAGCGGGTAATAAAATTTGTACTTATTTGTTTAATTTTTTGAAAGAGAGGAGTTTACTTATTACATGTGACACTACAACTCTGTACAGAAATTCGGGAATTGGAATAGCACAGGGTGACCCGTTATCACCTTTATTATTTAATGTTGCAACCTATAAGATTTGTAAACAAGTATATCATGACGTAGCGGTGTCTCAATATGCAGATGATATTGTTATGTATGTAACTAGCAAAAATATTATTGACGCTGTAACTGATATTCAATGTATGTTGGACAACACTATTTCTATTTTATCAAGTTTGGGTCTCGAAATATCCTCGTCTAAAAGTAAATTATGTCTATTTTATAAAGGTAGTAAATATGCCAGGTATCCAATTGAGATTAATGTAAATGGTAGTTTGTTACCCATCGTGGACTGCGTTAAGTATTTGGGATTGTGGATGGATTGTTCCTTAAAATGGGGGAAACACGTAAATGAAATTATTGAGAAAACCCTCAAATTCCTTAATGTATTTAAAATCTTGGCAGGATCTGGTTGGGGTGTTCACCAAAAGCATTTAAGAAGGTTATATATATCATCTATTAGAAGTCGTTTAGATTATGCTAGTTTTCTTTATAATACCAGTGCCAAAAAATATTTAAATAAATTAGATGTCGCACAAAATCAATGTATGAGGGTAATTGGAGGATTTATTAGGACTACACCTACACATGTCATGGAATGCGAGCTTAGTTTGCCACCATTGGAGGTTAGACGATGGTATTTGGCAGGTAAATTTTGGTTGAAAATAAACTCTAATGAATTAAATACAGTAACACCAACTTTAGAAAAGTTAAGTGACGTGTATCTTAATGAAAGAAACAAAAAAGTTCCTCTGCTTGTTTTATTCATAATAAATTAAAGGAATTTTCAATCAGCTCATGTAAGCAGCTAGAAATGTTTTCTTTTGACACATGGATGGCTGACATTGATTTGTCCAGCGTCTTAAAAACAAATATAGATTTTATAAATAAAGCCAAAAATAGGTTAAGTAGTTCTAAACTAAAAGAGGAAACATTAAAACATATGTCTAAATATACAGATTTTTATAAAATTTATACGGATGGGTCAAAGGATGGAGATCATGCAGGATGCGCATTCTACGACGAACAATCTGAGAGTTTTATGAAATTCAAAGTTCCCACTAATGTATCTATCATGTATATTGAACTCATTGCTATTTCTGAAGCCTTATCATTTATTGAATCTCTAGACCAAGGCAAATATGTCATTTACACAGATTCAAAGAGTTCAATTCAACACTTGGCTCGTTGTACCTCGACTTTTCGAGGTAAACCGATAGCCTATACAATAATTAGAACGATTTTAAAACTAAAATCTCAGAATAAGCTAATTGTTATTCAGTGGATCCCGTCTCATAAACCCCCGTATAGGTATAGACGGTAATGATAAGGCAGATTATCTTGCAAAACAAGCATGTTCGGATGGCACCGATTTCGTAGCAATTCCACATTGCACGGACTTTATTCCAGTCCTTAAAAATATTTGTTTAGAAAATTGGAAAGACTACTTTGATCTTCGTTCCAGGGAAAAAGGCATTTGGTATAAGACGATCCATTCACAACCCTCATATTCACCTTGGATTGATAAGTGTTTTGTATGCAGGGCTGACTTAACCATATTATTAAGACTTCGTTCTGGACATATGCCTCTCAACAAATTCGGATTTTTAATGAAAAAATTACCATCACCTTTTTGCAGCATGTGTAATGAAGATGAGGACACATATCATATTTTAATGAGATGTGTCCGGAATCAATTTCTAAGGTCACAAATTGGAGCTCAAAACATAAATTTATCCATACCTTTATCAAACAAAATTCGACAAGTAATAAATATGGTTAAGTTCGCCTTGAAGAACAGACCCAGAACCTAGTTAACCCCGACAGAAAAAGAAAAATGTGCCAGGTATTTTTAAATTTTGAATTTTACTTGTTTTAATCATTTAAGTAAGCTAAGAATAAACACTGTTCTTATTATGTATACCATACAGAGCGTCATATTCGCATTAGCGAAAAAGCTCTTTAAATAAAGAAAAAAAAAAAAAAAAAATGCGGAGACATATCGGTCTACCCTCTTTAAAAACCAATAAAAAAAAAAAAGAATAACAAATATCGGAAACTCACAACAAACAGTAAACATGGTATTCGCATTTTCTTTACGTAGCCAATCCAGGTCAATGAAAATTGTAGGGGTCAGATATTTGTTAGTTCTCTTACCATAATATTTTTTAACCGGTGCTCGCACGAACTTACGTTCCCTCACGCGTATTGTAAGTGTTTTGCACATGTACCTTATCTTGGTCGTTATAAAATTGCTCGAGAACCACCAAGTATCTGACTTTCTCATGTACAGGAAGCAGCCTGCATGCAACAAAAAGCCTTTCATAATTATCTTTACACTCAAGTTTAACCTTACGATTAACCAGATATTTCAAGAAACGAATTTGCAGCGATCTTATGCTGTTAAGATAAGTTTTAAAGGTGCGGCCATACGTTTCCAATCCATAACTGAGCAAGGACTCGGCGAGGGCAAAATAAATAACTCGCAGCGTTTTCCTACTCAAAGGCGCCTTTAGGACATAGAACTTTCTCAAGACTGACCTAAGTTTTGTGCAATTTTTTTTTGGAAAATCCTCATTGGATGTCCTCCGCCATGGGGGGGGGGGGGGCCGCCGACGCCCAGCGCGTCTGCTGCGGATCGGGTTAGCGGATGAAATCTCCCTCTCCCTCTCCGCAGCCTCCTTCTGCGAGACGACTGCTTCGCAGAAGGATACCACTACGTCCCAGGACTCCTCGCTGCCGACCATAGACTCGATTACGGCCGGCAGCGACAGGTCACTGCCAACTTCAGAGATGAGGGCAGGGCGTGGCTCCTCCCAAGCGGCACACTCTGCCAGCGTATGCCGCGCCGTGTCCTCCCGGCAGTCTACGCAGTGGTGACACCGGGCGTCCGTCCCCCTGTTTATGCGACACAGGTACTTCCCGAAGCAACCATGCCCCGAGAGCACCTGCGTCACCCGAAACGACAGGGAGCCGTGCCTCCTCACGAGCCAGCGCTCGAGCACTGGCCGGACCGCCTCGATGGTAATGAGGCCGGCGGTAGGGCGTGAAAGCCTGTCCCGCCGTTCCACCACCAGGACCTCGCGAAGCTGAGACTGACGCAACTCCATATGTCGCTGCATCAGCCCTTCGCCCCGCGCCCGCGCTTCCTCGCGCCACCGATACAGTGACGCGAGTACCTTCGCCTCCAGGTCCCAGGGCGGGGATCCGGCCAGTGCACAAGCCGCCTCGTAGGAGATCGTGCGATACCCCCTGATGACTCTGACGGCCATCGCTCTCTGCGGCTTTCGCAGAACAGCGATGCTGCCGGCCGTCAGGTCAGCCGCCCAGATCGGGGCCATCGACCGCACGATCCCCACGTAGAGCCGCTTACAGGCAGCGCTCGGGCCCCCCAGATTGGGAAGCAGCGTTGACAGCGCCCCAGCCGCGCCCAGCAACTTGGGCGCTAGCCGTCGGAAGTGGGGGCCGAAATCCCACCGGCTGTCGAGCACCAATCCCAGGTACTTCATGGTTGACTCGACAGCGATTCGAGCCCCCCCGACGACGATGTGGGCATCGGTCGGTGGCGCCCGCCGGGAGCCATGAAAGATCATGACCTCCGACTTGTTAAGGGCCACTTCCAGGCCAAGGCGCCATATGCGGCTCACCACTTGTGAGACCGCAGCCGTCGCCAGCAACGCTGCCTCCCTGTACGAACTCCTCCGGGCGGTGACCAGCGTATCGTCTGCGTAACACGTCAAGTCTACGCCCGGTTGGAGTTCGCCCCTCAGCACCCAGTCGTACCCGATGTTCCACAGGGGCGGGCCCAAGACCGAGCCCCGTCGCTGCGCGGTACACTTCATACAGCGCGGCTTCTTCGTCAGAGACCCGACGACGTCTCCTCCGGTATCGGGTGTACTGGCGTTTGGCCGCTACGCACGCGACGCGCAACTGTGCGATCTCGGCGGACCACCAGTACACCTGGCGCCTCGCTGACTGTGCGTGGACCCGGGGCATGGACGTGTCGCTGATTTGCGTCATCGCCCTGCGGAACCACAGCGCCTCCTGTTCGACGTCGACGGGTCCGGTTGTAGCCGACGCCCGGATCCAGGCCTGGACAATGATGGCCTCCTCGATAAGTTCCCTGTCGCTTGCGCGCCCAGCGCGGACCGTCCGTTCGCGGGGCATGCGCATCGCGGCTGCCAGCGGTCTGGGTGGAGACGTTGAAACGGATATATCTGTGATCTGATAACGTCTCCACCTCCGGCGACACGCCAGTCGCGGACAAGGCTCAACCACTGCGGCCGCCGGGCCCGGTTTTGCGGGCGCCTCCTTTCTCTGCTTGTCTCCAGCGAGTGATGGGCGGAGGGTTTCGGCCGGCAGTCTCGCCTCTATGGCCTCCAACCGGGCACCCACCATTTGACCGCACTGTATCATGCAGATGCGCGCGATCTTCTCAATATCAGCATCTGCAAGTGCAGGGCCCGATGATGGGGCCGGAGATGGAGCCGACGATGAGGTTGGAGATGGAGCCAACGATGGCGCCAGCGGTGGGCTCGTGACAACAGTGGCTGCCTTCTGGGCGGCAAACTGCCGCTTGAGGTCCTCCAACTCTGATCGAAGGCGGCTGTTCTCCTCCCACAACTTCGCCGTCTCTTCCGTAGTTGTGCGGCTACTGAGGACCTCAACCGCCTACTGGATGCTGTACACCGCGTCCTTCAAGGCACGCGTGAACGTGCCCTTCAGGTTGCCGGATTTGGTGGCCACCTTCAGGACGACATCCAGGCCGTCCATCACTTGGCGACTTAGCGCCACCGCCGATGCATCCGCCGTCCGAGCCGAGCGCCGCTCTCTGGCCTGTCGGGCCAACTCACCGACCTCATCGGCCGCGACAGCCCGTCGCTGCGCCTGTTTTGCGGCATTCGCTTCCGCCTTATTTGCCCCTAGCAAGGACGTGGTGGAGCCATCGCTTTGGTCCGCACTCATGTGCCCAGGGTCGCTCTGCACGCTCTCTGCAGGGGCAGGCGAGTAGCGCCGAGACCTAGTGACCCCGAGTCTTTGCTGCGGGGACGCTTCCTCCAAACTTTGGAGGTGCACCCGCGCGAGTCCTGGTCGGACAAATTGTCCGCAGGACTTGGGCCTCCTCGGCCCTTGTTGCCGTCGGCGACGGCAAGAGGTACGTCCCCATGGGAACTTGAGCCTCCTCGGCCCTTGTTGCCGTCGGCGACGGCAAGAGGTACGTCCCCATGGGAACTTGAGCCTCCTCGGCCCTTGTTGCCGTCGGCGACGGCAAGAGGTACGTCCCCATGGGAACTTGAGCCTCCTCGGCCCTTGTTGCCGTCGGCGACGGCAAGAGGTACGTCCCCATGGGAACTTGAGCCTCCTCGGCCCTTGTTGCCGTCGGCGACGGCAAGAGGTACGTCCCCATGGGAACTTGAGCCTCCTCGGCTCTTGTTGCCGTCGGCGACGGCAAGCGATGCATCCAGATCGCGCAGTTGCTCCAGGTCAGTCGGGAGCTCCTTTTGTCGCTCGTGGCTCTCTTGGTGCAGGTCGGCGGTGGTCTGCCGGCCCGCGAGACTATTGGTGACCCCTCAGATACGATGGGGCTGCCCTCTAGGAGATTCCTAGAGGGGCGAGACTCGCCCTTGCGTTGCGCAAGGGTACCCGCCTGAGGACTTTTTTCCTTTAGTCTGCTATCCATATTGTTGTTCCTTTTTAAGGGTGCGGTCCCTCTCCCTGCGCTAGGGACCGGATACAAGCCCTCCGGCCATTCATCCCCTCGGCACGCGAGACCTTGGGATTGGGTTCCATCCCTACTCCACGCCCACTCGACCTACCCTCTGTCAGCAGAGGGGGGAGTAGGCGTTAGATGGCCACGGCAGTGACGGACTAGCCGACCCGCCTCTAGCCCGGTTCCCTTCACAGACCATCATGTATGATGATCTGTGTTTGGAACCGTGACCTTTCCTCGTGTGTTGAAAATAGCCGCCCACCCTGTCCCCCGCCCTGGGGATGGCGGGGGACATCGTCATTATCGAAGTCAGCCTGCAAAACAGCCCTAACCTCCTGAATATCCTTAGAGGAGTACATAAGGCACATGTCGTCCGCATACATGTACACACGACACTTCCCCACCACATTACTGACTGTATTAACATGCATGATATAACCAACCGGTCCATATACGGAACCAGTCGGTACGCCCAGATCAACCGCAGTATCATTACCAACCACACCGGTTATGCAGGTCTACATGGTTCTACCACTCAGGTAGTTCCGGAACCATCTGTTAGTGGGGCCCCTGATCCCATGGGGCCCATGGCCTGCAATAGCACCTCGTGGTCCAAAGTGTCAAAAGCCTTTTTGTAGTCGATGAACAGCGCCAAGACCTGATGACCCTGATCCAGGCTGCTGTTCATGTCTTCGGAAAACTGTGACAACGCTGACATGGTACTACGGCCCCGCCTAAATCCGTGTTGCGCATCTGCCAGTATATTATTTTGTTCCAAGAATTCGCCAACCTGACCAACCACTATTTTTTCAACTATTTTGTTTATCACTGACAGGATAGCGATAGGCCGATAGTTAGCGAAATCCGAGAGCACCCCCTGTTTGAAGATGAGCCTAATTAATGCTTTTTTAAGTGAGCTTGGGTATTCCCCTTTCGATAAACACAGGTTGACAAAGTGCGACAAGACTGGTGAGATTTTATTTTTGATTATTTTTAAGTCCATTACTCGTATACAATCAATGCCTGGCGCCTTATCATTGTCCAGCTGATCGATAACTTTGCACACCGTACTGCTGGATACAGGTTTAAAACGAAAAGTTACATTACATGTCCTAACATAATTATTTCTATCCAATAATTTAATATTACAATTGTGTCTTATATTAATAATTTCTTCTGTAAATGTATCTGTAAATTTACTACATATAATAAACATTGTGTCTTTACCGTCAAAGTATCTCTTAACTATATCATCTATATTTGCCTTTTTTCTACCTGTCCAGCTATTAATTTTGTCCCAAATTTTTCTTGGGTCTCCATTACAATTCTTTATTTCTTCTTGCCGAAACTTATTTTTTTCTTTAAAAATCAATTTGTTTACTTTATTCCTAAATTTTGTGTACTCTAGTCTTTTTGTGTTATTCTTAGGTGTATCTTTTCAATCTCTAAACAATCTGTCAATATGCAACAACATATTCTTTAAGTTCCTACCTATCCACGGTTGTGAAACCCGTTTTTTTGTCTTTGGCATTACAGTCTTAGGTACTATTTTTATAAATTTCATTAAAAGTACTTTGCAACTTATCATAAATAGTTAAAGGGCAATCAATAGACAACAGTTGAGACCAGTTATACTCAGTGAAGTCTATCCTTTACGTATATCAATATTCCTCCTCCTCTGGTAGTTTCTCTCGTATGTGTGTATGTGTTATGGCAGTTCTTCCTTCTTTATATTTATCTCACTCAGTATTAAAATATCTATTTCACACAAAGTTCCTTCCAACAAGACAAGTAACCCATTGAAGTGTTTTCTCATCGACCTATGTTCAGATGAAAAATATGATGACATCTTTGATTCAAGGTCATATCGTTACTTAATGATGTTATGTCATAATATCTTTTAAACACAACATCAGTTCCAAAATCGGCTATTCGATCGAATGTTATAAGATAGTAAATCACCTAGTGTAATTCGCCGCGCTAGTCGCGCGTGTTTATTTACATTCTTCGAGCTTTTTCAAATCTTCTTCTGATCTTATGTTGTAAATCTTTTTTTCTTCACCAGTTTTTTTGACAAGGTGTGGTGTTCATTCCACATGTTTTAGTTTACTTACGTTTTATAATATATTTTACAAATTTCATCACCGTTACTTTTGAAATTGTATCATCTCACGTTTTCCATTTTTTTTATGTATGCTTTACATTGGTATAAACCTGAAAATCATAAGATTTGTTGATTCATCCAAAACTATTATATTATTTTTAACTCTTGACATTTTTACCTGACATGACATTGTCATTATTTTATTTTCTTAAACCATAGACATAGGATACCATTCTCTATAGCTTATTAAGCTCGTTGTACATTATATTTTTAATTATAAGGGCAGCGGCAGACTGCGCCTCTGTAAACCGTTTTATTCGTTCATGATTTCTTAATTCATATTTGAATTTAAAATTGAGAAGACATGTCGGAACGAAGAAAAACGGGTGTCACTTTTTGAGTCTTGAATCTGGACTGAACTCTGAAAGTCGTTTGACTACTTAGTACTACGTGTTGTACTATTGAATCTGAAAATCTCTTTAAAACTATTATATATAAGGCCTGTGAATCTACCAATTCTGTGAAAAACAATAAATATAATTTATTGAGTGTTGAATTTAAATGTGTGCATTTTACTGGTTCATAAACTACGTCGGTCACCGCTTCATAGTAAAGGGCTTGATTGATCGGCATATTAAGCCACAGCCCGACCTCCACACTTCTATCTGCCAGTGCCAGCCTATTCTACTGCCTAACTGACTGCCTGACTATTAGTTCAGCAGCCTTGACCATCTAACTGTGAGCCAGCCCATTCGTCCTGCTGGCTACCCTACTGCCTATCTAAGCGATACATCTGCGAGCTCATCTGCCTACCTCGGGCATTCCACGCCTTCTTGTCCGTCCAGCTGCCTAGCCTGCCTGCCTGCCTGCTAAGAAGTTTCTGCCCACGTCGTGTCAATCCGGATCTTTCTAGCTGCCCACGTCGTGCGAAGCCGGACCTTAATTTGTTATTTATATCCTTTTATTAGTTTTAATTTATAATTACCTTTAATTTTATTAACGTGGCTTACGTATAGTTCATTTGAACTATACGTAACGCTACAAAGGATACTGCAGTCTTGAACCCAAATGTACTGGAAACCTTTTGGCTTAAGCTGGTTTCTAACCGTCCATAGGAGTTGACGCTTATACTTAGGCAAATCTTCATTGATAAATATTCTCTGGTCGCTGCCATTGGCGTAAACATTATCATTGGTAATCTATTCTATATCTATATTTTCCTTTTTCGCCAACATCCAGTTATTTCGGGCACTTTTAGAGCGAAGCTTAACCAGTACGGGTTTAAGTCTTGTGTCGCTCGGTTTTTCTCGTCCCCCCTCTGTGCATCTTCGATATCACTTGGATTAAGTTTCAACTTCTTGGCCAGTTCCACTACCACCGATTAAATATTTTCCTGTTCACACATCTCTAGACCATGTATTTCTAATTTTTTTTCAATTTCCTTTACCTCCAACTCCTATACTCTTTCCTCCAGGGCTTTGTTGCACTTGACTAGGTAGACATTTTTTTGCTCTATAGACTTGTTTTTTTTTTTAGTTTCGGCTTTGGTTTGGTACATTTCGGAGTAGGCAGTAAGATCAACGATTTTTTTCTCGACGCTATAAAGTTCCTCCAGCTTTTTATTAATTTCAGCCAGTACGTTGTCGCCTGGTACTTCACTAGGATTTATCGCTAGCTTCGGGTCTTGTGCAGTCTTAGCTTGTAATGGACTGCCTTTTGCTGGCTGGCAGTCCTCACAGATTCCCGTCAGCAGGAATTGCCTGTTATTTTGTTCACATTTTTTGTGATACACCGTCTCACATGCACCTTTACATTTCACAAGTCATCTTTGGTTAAAGACACAAAGAGTTCACACTTCTTGCACTGAACCATTTTTACTTGTTTATATGTTTAACTTCAGTAGTAAGATGATAACACTGTTTATAATATTTTAACTTTGCTCAGTAACACGTGACCGCTCGACAAGCGCGCGCGCAGCGGACTCGATGCCATGCGTGAAGACCGGAATGGACTTTAAGTCAACCCCAACCAATTCGAATGTTTGTTCATGGGATCTGTGGACAGTCATGGCAAATGCAGATCTAACGGGAAACGCTGCACGGTGCATCCCATCAGTTGTTCTTTTGATGAGTCAAGGGTTATCCTTGATATATGTACTTCTTTGCCGGATTGTTCACCAGTAACAATTTTTGCCTTTATCATATGATTGAACAAACATATTACAATGAGTCTTACACCATTGCATAATCTTTCTGATACGTCTAAATTACGCAACAACATAATTAACGCTTTTTTTTACCCGACTGCTGAAGGAGGGTAATGTGTTTATCAGTCTATGTATGTATGTATGTATGTATATATGTATGTATGTATGTATGTATGTATGTATGTATGTATGTATGTATGTATGTTTGTTCCTATGTGGCGTTCTAGAGACCAAACGCGAGGGCCGATTTTGATGGTTCTTACGTCAATCGATTCGTCTTAACCCCGCGAGTGTCACTGGCTACATAAAAATTGGAAAATAGAAAAATGGCGGTTTTTGGGCGCCATATTGTGGGGGCCCAAATTTTTTTTTTCTTCCAAACCTATCGTGTGGGGTATCAAAATAAAGGATTTTAAGAGGTGATTTCAAAAATATATAACACTTATATGTTTAAATGTATCTAATTCGAAAAAAAAATAACTAAAAAGTTAAAAATAAAAAAAATTAATTAAAAAAATAAAAAAACCCGACTGCTTGAAAAGCGAACTAAAAAGACGTAAACAAGGAGAAAATCATGCTGTGCAGTCGGAGGATACGTCTGGTTTTGGTCAGCCAGCCCGCGAAGATGTATCCTCCGACAGCACAGCATGATTTTCTCCTTGTTTACGTCTTTTTAGTTCGCTTTTCAAGCAGTCGGGTTTTTTGATTTTTTTAATTAATTTTTTTTTTTCAATTTTAGTTCGTGTGGTGGCAAGTCTGAAAAGTTGACACTATTGAGAAAGTCATGGCTTTAGTAGATTTTGTACTCTTTGGGAAGTTTGGCTACATATATCATCATTAATTTTTTCAACATCTTTGAAATGATGAGTATTGCTCTGTCTTTCATCCCCTCATAATTTCCATTGGCTAAGCAGTTTCCAAATACTTCATCAATAAGATTGTTGCCTGAAATGATATTCTGTGGCAATTCAATTTCTTCCATTGTATTTAGGGTCAGTTCGCCGTTGCCTAATTTAAGTAAATAATCAGCAAATACTTCATCAATAAGATTGTTGCCTGAAATGATATTCTGTGGCAATTCAATTTCTTCCATAGTATTTAGGGTCAGTTCGCCGTTGCCTAATATAAGTAAATAATCAGCAAAGTGTCGTTGCTCTATATCAACGCGCATATTTTCTTCTAGTTTATAAGTTTAAAAAACGGACCATAAAGAGCATCGCTTAATAGAAAGATCTAATAACTAAGTTTTATTCGCACGCGGCTGTACAGGCAGACATTTGCTAAAATCTCCTCCTAGTATTATTACTTTTCCACTTAAAGAGAGATCCGAATTTCCAATGGATCGCAAAAGTTGTTCAACATTCTGCAAACCATATTTTGGAAGCATCGGAGCCTCATCCATAAGAAAAATATCTATTTGTGCTAATTGTCTCGCTTTAGAAGAGTTAGGTTTAGACTGAATCTGGTGTCAGTGGTACTTTATGTCCAAAAGTTTTATGAGAAGTTTTATGACAAGACTAAATGCCATGGCTATTTATTGTTCTGTCATCTTCTGCATTGAAGGATGCTAGAGCAAAAGATGCGTTTATGTTTCTTATTTTTTTATGAAATTCTTTCGAATGTGGGTGACAGTTTAAAAAGTGACGTACCAGTGTCTGTTTGTCTGTTTGTCTGTTTGTCTGTTTGTCTGTTTGTCTGTTTGTCTGTTTGTCTGTTTGTCTGTTTGTCTGTTTGTCTGTTTGTCTGTTTGTCTGTTTGTCTGTTTGTCTGTTTGTCTGTTTGTCTGTTTGTCTGTTTGTCTGTTTGTCTGTTTGTCTGTTTGTCTGTTTGTCTGTTTGTCTGTTTGTCTGTTTGTCTGTTTGTCTGTTTGTCTGTTTGTCTGTTTGTCTGTTTGTCTGTTTGTCTGTTTGTCTGTTTGTCTGTTTGTCTGTTTGTCTGTTTGTCTGTTTGTCTGTTTGTCTGTTTGTCTGTTTGTCTGTTTGTCTGTTTGTCTGTTTGTCTGTTTGTCTGTTTGTCTGTTTGTCTGTTTGTCTGTTTGTCTGTTTGTCTGTTTGTCTGTTTGTCTGTTTGTCTGTTTGTCTGTTTGTCTGTTTGTCTGTTTGTCTGTTTGTCTGTTTGTCTGTTTGTCTGTTTGTCTGTTTGTCTGTTTGTCTGTTTGTCTGTTTGTCTGTTTGTCTGTTTGTCTGTTTGTCTGTTTGTCTGTTTGTCTGTTTGTCTGTTTGTCTGTTTGTCTGTTTGTCTGTTTGTCTGTTTGTCTGTTTGTCTGTTTGTCTGTTTGTCTGTTTGTCTGTTTGTCTGTTTGTCTGTTTGTCTGTTTGTCTGTTTGTCTGTTTGTCTGTTTGTCTGTTTGTCTGTTTGTCTGTTTGTCTGTTTGTCTGTTTGTCTGTTTGTCTGTTTGTCTGTTTGTCTGTTTGTCTGTTTGTCTGTTTGTCTGTTTGTCTGTTTGTCTGTTTGTCTGTTTGTCTGTTTGTCTGTTTGTCTGTTTGTCTGTTTGTCTGTTTGTCTGTTTGTCTGTTTGTCTGTTTGTCTGTTTGTCTGTTTGTCTGTTTGTCTGTTTGTCTGTTTGTCTGTTTGTCTGTTTGTCTGTTTGTCTATTTGTCTGTTTGTCTGTTTGTCTGTTTGTCTGTTTGTGTGTTTATTTCTGCACGCATCACGTAAAATGTACGAAACCAATGTAGATTCTTATCTGTCTTCTTACGTTCAATTCCTTTGCTCTGCCCACAGTAAGAATCTTCGCTCCACCAATAATCGTCTTCTACAATGTCCCTCTCACCGGTCTGGGTTTATCCACTCGTCCTTCTTTGTCCAGGCAATCTCCCTTTGGAATGCGCTCCCTCAGAACATCAGGATGGCAACCAGTCGGCTTTCTTTCAAATTGAAGGCACGTGAGCACATTCGCAAGAAATTAGCAGAATCATCACAAAATTGATTTGTTCGTTTCGGATTTTCTATAACGTTGTTTATATGTACGTATGTTTCTAAGTATATATTTATCATTCCTTTTTTTTATGTGTTATATACTCTTTTCTATATTCATCATATCATTAAGTTACACCTGCCTTGTTATATCTCTGCACCATCCTAAGGTCGACTAAGGTAGAAAATGCCTAAGGCTTAAGTCCGCCTTTGTACTTATGCATAAAGTTTTAATAAATAAAATAAATAAATAAATAACTTTTATACATAAACATTATGCGTAACTTGAAGTGTTACTTAGTTTTTGTTTCATGACGTCAATTGCGAAAGGAGCAGATACGAGCGCGCTTTAGAGCCACGGGGAATGGTATGGTCCATTCCTGGAACCTCGCACGCACGCTCCTTGTTTCTTTTTCTTTTTAAATTAAAAAAAACAACCAACGCAATTAAGTTTAAAATTGCGACCACTGAGAATACCGCCATATATTTTACACATCAATTGGAAACAATTCTTTTTTTTTTAATATTTAAGTGGGGCTCCCATACAAAAAACGTGTTTTGTTTGCCGTTTTTTGCGATAATGGTACGGAACCCTTCGTGTGCGAGTCCAACTCGCACTTGGCAGGTTTTTCAATTTTTTTATTTTAATGTAGCTAGTGACACTTACAAGGTTAAGACGAATCTATTGACGTAAGAATCATCATAATCGGCCAACTAGTTTGGTCTCTAGAATGCCACATATAGTTAAATACATACATAGGCTGATAAACACATTACCCTCCTTCGGCAGTCGGATAAAAACAGTAATGATAATAATCCTGAAATAAATTGGGAATAGCGCATACGGCATGAGCCATATCTGAAATCGCTGTATGTCCGGGTCCCCTAATCTCCCGTTTCGGCAATTTTCACTGGCCGGCAATATTGCCTGCTTTTTGTGTGGTTTTTTGAATTCATAAGGCTATGTCTACAAGCCTGAGATTTTTGAAGACCACAAAGAAAATATCCGTCAAGAATGCGAGGACCTATCGCCGGAAAAATGCCATAAATCGGGCCCGAACGGTAAACAATAGTAGCGGCGGCCACAAAGCCGATATCATTTTCTAAATATAATGGAAAAAAAAATAAGATTTTAAAGAAACATAAACCTAACGTTACAGCAGTAAAAGCAACACCAAAAAATTACAGCCAAAGAAAACGGTTGATAACCTTTGCGCCACCTTGTATGTAGTGTTGCAGCCACTAGTATGTTCCCTTAAAGCGCAGCGGTTTTATCCTCAGTGCTGTAAACTGCTGTATCGGCGGTTGATTACGCGCCGAAAACTAAGATGAGCCGGATTTTGAACGTGTGGGGACGAGCGATGTACACAGACAGCTGATTAACGCAGCAACAGCGCAACGTCTTGCTTAGTTACTGAGGACCTATTAAACAGGAACTATTACTGACAGCCGTTAAGTTGGGACGGTCTGCATTTATTGAAATGAAAACAGGTGGCATTGTGTAGTGTATGTACCCCTGTGGAAAAATGGCGCCAGGTTATGTACAGTGCGACATAAAAGAGTAGAAATTAAATATTTGGTAATTAGAAAGTTTTCACTTTCTGGCAACATCTAAAATGTTATAATTGCTTATAATTGCCGTTTCGTTTTTCGTTAGAATTTTGGTGTTTGTGTGATATTTCTGAGAGTGTGGACAGGAAAACAGATGGCAAATCATGAATAAGGTAATTCGTGGAGGATCCCGTGATATAATTTATAAAGTTTATATGCGGTGTATAGCCGAATTCCAAGTTCGAAGGAAGCTTCTATCCAACTTCGAAGATGTTTACCATCGTACAGCAGATTTTACTGGTAAGTCACTATTGAAAGTTGCACTTAACGTTAATTATGATCATCATCATCAGCCTATTAATGTTCCCACTGCTGGGACACAGGCCTCCTCTCTGTGAGAGGGAATGGGCCGTAATCCACCACGCGGGCCCAGTGCGGGTTGGTGGGTTTCCTCACGATGTTTTCCTTCACCGGTTTGAAAGCAGTGGTGATGAAATAATTTACACAAATTAAAGCGCCTGCCTGGGCTCGAACCCACGACCTACAACTTGTAAGTCGCGGCCGATACCACTGGGCCACCACTGCTCTCGAATTTATTAGATTAGTATAATTTATTAATTTTAGTTTATATTTGAGTGAACTTGTAGTTTTATACAACTACATACCAAATCTATTATCTATCTATCTATGCGGAACTTATTGAAAGCAATTGCTTAATAAAAATACTTATTTTTTGTGAAGTTGTTGTTTTATTGATACTACTTACATACCAAATCTTATTATCTATCTATTTACGCGGCACTTATTGAAAGCAATTGATTAATAAAAATACTTATTTAAAATATTTACTCATTATTTATAGTATCAAGATGAGCCGGGTCGTACTACCTGGGTTGCTATATGAGCGATTGTGGCGCCCTCATTTATTTTCTACTCTTTTATGTCGCACTGTATGTAGTATGTAAAAATTCTTAAAAAAAAACAGTTATCCAAATATTAATAAAAATACAAAATAAAATAAATAACGTTTTGATCCAAGTCAGTGTTCAACTATGAGATGCTATTTTTATTACTTAAGAGTAGCCATAGAATGAACACTAAACTTAAGTCATTCAATACACGTGTCGACGGAACATGTGCAGGTAATCACGAGTACAGCTTGGTACCTACTTACTGCAGTACAGCAGCACCTGAGTGCATCAATACACTCCCGTGTGTTGATGCATGCATACTTGCATTACAAGTACAATGATTGCCTTCATCATCATCATCATATCAGCCGAAAGACGTCCACTGCTGGACATAGGCCTCCCCCAAGCGTCGCCACATTGACCGGTCCTGTGCGTCCCGCAACCAGCGGATCCCCGCAACCTTCACCAGGTCATCGGTCCACCTGGTGGGAGGCCTTCCAACGCAACGTCTTCCGGTTCGCGGTCGCCACTCCAGAACCTTTCTGCCCCATCGGCCATCCGTTCTGCGTGCAATGTGCCCTGCCCACTGCCACTTAAGTTTGGCAATCCTTCGGGCTATGTCAGTAACCCTGGTTCTCTTACGGATCTCTACATTTTTGATTCGATCACGCAAGGAAACTCCGAGCATAGCCCTCTCCATTGCCCTTTGAGTGACTGTAAGCTTCCTGATGAGGCCCATTGTAAGCGACCACGTCTCAGAGCCATATGTCATCACTGGCAACACACACTGGTCATAGACTTTCGTCTTGAGACACTGTGGTAAGTTGGACGAGAAGACACCGCGCAACTTCCCGAACGCTGCCCAGCCGAGTCGGATTCGACGGTTGACCTCTTTCTCGAAGTTGGCCCTACCCAACTGGATCGTTTGTCCCAGGTAGACATAGTCGTCCACAACTTCGAGTGTAGAGTCTCCAACCTTAATAGGAGTGGGTGTAACATGGGCATTCAACATCACCTTGGTTTTGTCCATATTCATTTTCAGACCCACTCTTTCGGAAGCTCTACTGAGGTCATCGAGCATTATACTGAGGCTCTCCATGGTCTCAGCCATGACCACTATGTCGTCGGCAAACCGAAGGTGAGTGATGTACTCGCCATTAACGTTGATGCCTAGGCCCCTCCAGTCCAGAACCTTGAATACATCCTCCAGCGCAGCAGTGAACAGTTTCGGAGAAATGACGTCTCCCTGTCTCACGCCACGCTGGAGAAGAATTGGTTTCGAGGTCTGATCCTGAAGACGGACTGACATGGTGGCGTTTTTGTACAAACACTTCAACACCTCAATGTACCGGTAGTCGATCTGGCACCGTTGGAGAGATTGCAGTACAGCCCAAGTCTCGATCGAATCGAAGGCTTTCTCGTAGTCCACAAACGCTAAACAGAGAGGCAGGTTGTACTCTTCGGTCTTCTGTATAACCTGCCGCAGCGTATGTATGTGGTCTACGGTGCTAAAGCCTTTTCGGAATCCGGCTTGTTCGGGAGGCTGGAAATCGTCAAACCTGCGCGCGAGACGATTCGTGATGACTCTTGAAAACAACTTGTAGACATGGCTGAGAAGTGAGATGGGCCTATAGTTCTTCAGCCGGGCATTGTCACCCTTTTTGAAGAAGAGTACCACCACACCCCTGCACCATGCCTGTGGCGTTTTTCCCTCGAGTATGACGGAACTAAACAGCTTCTGAAGGGCCTTAAGGACCGGTTTCCCACCCGCCTTCAGGAGTTCAGCCGTGATTCCGTCGTCACCCGGCGCCTTGTTGTTTTTAAGCTGTTTCCGAGCCATCCTAATCTCGTACAGGCTAACGTCCGGGATATCTTCGGTATAGTGTCGGGTCAATCTAGCTCTTGGGTCGTTTGCTAGATTCGCAACGGGTTTGCATGTTGACGTGTACAACTGCCCATAGAATCTCTCGATCTCCCTCAGAAGCTCCGGTTTGGCGGATACGATCCTGCCATCATCGGTCTTCAGTTTCGTGAGCTGGCTCTGCCCAATAGACAGATCTCTTGCAAAAACCTTGGAGCCCTTATTCCGCTCAATCGCATCTTTAATACTTTCTGTATCAAAGCGGCGGAGGTCGCTTTTCAAGGACTTTGAGATCCGTCTATTTAGCTGCCGGTATTTCACCGCATCGTCTGAAGACTGCAGGATCATCTCACGCCTCTCCTTCATTAGCTTGAGAGTAGGATCAGAGAGCTTTTTGTTTCTATCTGTACGGCGGGTCTTGAAAAACTTAGACCCGACCGTATGGACAGCTTCCACGAACTCATCGCTGTATTCGTCCACGGAGCTCCCTAGGCACTCGAAACGGTTCTGGAGTTCGAGCTGAAAGGTTTCGGGGTTCTGGATCCAGATCTGTGCTGGACGGAGCGTGGACTTCATCAGTCGAGACCTTTCAAGCTTGATATTAATGTTCAATGTGCCTCTTACCATGCGGTGATCGCTCCCGGTTTTCACCGAATTGATCACAGAGACATCATTGAACATATGCTTCTTGGTTGACATGATGAAGTCGATCTCGTTTTTAGTTGCACCATCGGGGCTTTGCCATGTCCACTTCCTGTGCTCACGCTTTCTGAAGAAGGAATTCACCATATAGAGGCTTTCCTTCTCCATAAAACTGGCCAGTAGGTGACCCCGGCGGTTCCGACGTCCAACTCCAAATTTCCCCACTTGCAGCTCATCCTCGTCTCGTTTGCCCAGTTTTGCGTTGAAGTCCCCCATGACAACGGTGAAGTGAGTTTTGAAACCATGCATGGCTCTAGAAATATCCTCATACATGGTCTCTACCTCGTCGTCGGGGTGTGCCGAGGTTGGGGCGTAGACCTGTATGACCTTCAACGAATATCTTGAGGATATTCTGAGTATAAGGTACGCCACCCTCGTCGACACACTCTCGATCTTCACCACATTGTTCACAAGGGACTTGTGAACGATAAACCCGACACCACCCTGGGACTGCCGGTCACCCTCTCGGAAATAGAGCAGGTTACCGGATTTGAGGATTATCGAGTCCTCTCCCTCTCTTCGGACTTCAGATAACCCTATAATACTCCATCGTAACCTGCTCAATTCCGCCTCGAGTTCGGTTATCTTCTCGTCGGTCCGGAGTGTTCGCGTGTTATAAGTTGCCAGGTCCAGTCGTCGGTATTTATTGGGGTAGCCGGGTCCACTCCGGGGATTCTTTGCACCCCTTGCCACGCCATCGCCTCGACCGCTACCGTAGTCGAGGGTAGACGGGCTGCCGGGCACTCGGGGCCGTTTTTTAATTGTGCTTTTCATGGTTTGGGGGGTTTTGCCGTAATCGCCACGCTTGGCAAGCGGGTTGGCGATCGCAGTTTGTTCTTAAAGTGCACAGAGAACGCTGCTGCCCATTCTCTGGTGTTTCCCTTAGTCGCCTCTTACGACACCCACGGGAAGATATGGGATGGTGAAATTCTTTAAGTCCGTCACCATACGGTACAAATTGATTGTCGGTGATTGCCTTGCCTATAAGTAAATCGTAACTAAGCCTGTTAGTTAGGTTAAACAAAAAGTGTTCAACTAAAAAGTGAAACATAAATAATATTTATTACAAAAAAATACTACCGACTTCCAAATAACAATACTACAAAGAGAAAAATAACTTTTATTTTTGGAAGTCGATGTCCATAACGCAAAAAATTGGTACCTACCAAAGACACCGAATTCCAAAACTAAAGTTATGTTACACTTTGTAGTATTGTTATTTGAAAGTCGGTAGTATTTTTTTGTAATTTTTTTTTCTTTCCGTAATCCTTCTGTAAAATTAACCTGTCAGTCTTATTATTTCTTATACAAGCTGAAAATATAGTCTCAATGTATAGTGCGAGTCAGACTCGCACACGAAGGGTTCCGTACAATTATCGCAAAAACGGCAAAAAAATCTAGGTTGTATGGAGGCTCCCAAGCTGAGAGGGTGTCTCAAGACAGTGTCTTCGTACAAGACATATCTAATGTAGCACAGGATTTGCCTCAAGTAGACCGGCCTGAAAGTACTGGCTTTGCATTTAGTCATAGTAATGAAGGTTTTCATTCGGTTATGTTTTCAGATGGTATTGGAAAAGGTTTAGGTAAATTAATAAATGGCAATCAGAGTCATTCCACTTTTAATTATTGCATGCCCGGGTCATCGTACAAGCAAATAATGGAATCTGTGACAAAGAATATATATAAACCAGATACCAATATAACTGTATTTGTAGGTAATAGTATAAAAGTAAAAAAAGATGACATCACTGAGTGTGTAACAGAGATGTTAAAGTTAAATTGCAATAAAATTATTTTGTGTGCCTTCCCTTACTTGGATAAATTGTCAAATAGACAAAATAATCACATTCACATGCTTAATAAGCATCTGCACTTTCTTGTGAGTCACTATAGTGATAAACTAGTGTTTTTTGACATCAAACTTTTTTGTTGGTAAATTAAAGTCGACAGGTGATACTTTGTATCTACCTCTTAGGGTAAGACATCAAATAGATCGGCTATTATCATATACAATAAACTCAGACAATTTGTTTGGGAGTTTTTGAGGACTGTATTAAATGACGAAGCTGATTACTTGATTTCAATTATTTATTGCTTAGCTGAAGAGACTTTACAATAAAAATGCTGAATCGACGCGTACAATGCTCGCGGAAGATGGTCAAGTGTGTGGCGCTCCCCGCCGCGGTTCTGCCTTATACGTAGATGGCCGGCGAAGGAACCCCGTCGCCCGCTGCCCGCCGTCTCCCTGCCGACGCCGTCGCTGGTGCCGCCTCCACCAACGTCATCGTTCAAGAACGTTCCAAACATCCTGCCCGGGTTGAAGCGTTGTCTTCAATTGGTAAAGGGCATATGTTGTTGAAGGCTCTCGTAATCATGCCCTTCTTGGTCTTAATCTCTGCCACCCTCGTGACGCCGTCAGGACCAGGAAACACCTTGTTGATACGGCCCATTAACCATCGTAGTGGTGGTTGCGTCTTCTCTCTAATCAGAACTAATTGGTTCAATTTAAGTTCACCTGTGGACGCATGCCATCGGTTTCTCTGCTGCAACATGACAACATATTCATAACTGAATCGGTTCCAAAAGTGTTGTCGGAGATGCTCAATCCTTTTGTAGCGATCCAATCGGTTGATGTTGATGGAGTGTACCTGTGGCTGAGAAACTGATATTAGCGGTCGTCCAATTAAGAAGTGAGCGGGGGTGAGAGCAGTATAGTCGTCAGGTGACGAAGAAAGGGCAACAAGGGGACGGGAATTTAATATAGCCTCAATTTGGACTAAGTATGTGTTCATTTCTTCATAAGTTAAATGAGAAGAATGAACAATAGTTTTTAAATGCCTTTTTGTAGATTTAACAGCGGCCTCTGTTATACCATTGAAGTGTGGACTATAGGGTGGCGTAAAACTAAACTTTATACCATCTTGTGCAAGATCTGTCTCTAAATTTGAATTAGATAAGAATTTTGCAAGCTCATTAAAAACTCCCACAAACGCTGTGCCATTATCTGAAAGGATGCTGTGTGGTTTACCCCGACGAGCAACGAATCTCTTTAACGCGGCCAAGTAAGCGTCTTTGGTGAGATCCGTAACAAGTTCCAGATGGACAGCTTTTACTGCCAAACAAACAAACACACAGATATATGATTTAATAAGTCTGGTACCTCTACCCTTACGGTCAGCTATTAGCATTGGCCCGGCGTAGTCAACACTACAATTATAAAAAGGAAATTCAAGCTGTGTCCTCGTGCATGGAAGCTGACCCATGACTGGTTGCACCGCCTGAGTTCTAAATCTGAAACATTTGACACATTCTCTGAATATACCTTTAGACAGATTTCTGCCTCCTAAAGGCCAGTAAGTTTGACGAATGTGTGACAAAAGGAGTTGTGGCCCTGCGTGCATAAGTTTAACATGTTCACAACGAAATAATATTTTTGTAATGTGATGTTTACTATCTAACAATATGGGATGTTTAATATCGTAACTATAGTTAGCGTTACCTGATCTGCCACCTACGCGAATGACACCCCGATTATCCAAGAATGGAGATAATTAAACTAGCCTATTTTTTTTAGATAATGGCTTTTTTAAACTAAGTAGGTATTTTGTATTCGTCAGGAAACATTTCTATTTGACTAATACGTAACATGACCATACATGCCTCCTGCAATTCGTTACATGACAAATGACCGCACAACCTGTCATTAGGATTTTTTAAGTTAAAAATAAACCTAAGTATATAAGCGATAATACGTTTCAATTTGTTTATATTTGATTTATTACTTATCAACCGACTGATAACTGATTGAGTTGATTGATAATTATCTAATAAATGAACTTTAATTTCCGGTATGTTGGAATTGGAACCTATATTTGGCATTTTCGGCCAACAATCATCACCGAAATTTAAAAACTCTGGGCCTGACCACCACAACGAACAGGTGCCGATTTGATCGGCCTTCAGCCCGCGGGATACTAGGTCCGCCAGGTTCTCTTTCGACGACACGTATCTCCACGAATGTTCTCCGGTACTTTCTTGAATTTCGCTGACACGGTTACGGACAAAAGGCTTTAATTTATTCGGTGATGTAGCTAACCAACATAAAACTATCGTGGAATCACACCAGTAATAGATTTTATTTATTTTAATAGTTAATGAAGCTACTACCTTAGCACACAGTCTTGCTCCTAATAAGGCCCCACATAGCTCAAGACGGGGTATGGTTGTATTTTTAATGGGAGCGACCTTATTTTTTGAAGTTAAAAGATGAATGGTCACTGTACCATCTTTATTTAGGCATCGTACATAGACGCATGCCCCATAGGCACATTCAGATGCATCTGTAAAAATATGTAATTCTATTAATTTATAGTTGACATCAAATGCGTGCCGTGGTACATTTAAATTGTTCAGACGCGATAACATTGTAACGAACGACAACCAACGTTCTTGTGTATCATTAGAAACTGGTTCGTCCCATGAACATTTCTCTAACCATAATTTTTGCATTATTACCTTTGCCAATACGACACATGGCCCCACTAGGCCTAATGGGTCAAAGATTTGGCTAATGCTAGATAAAATGTGACGTTTAGTTATTTTATTGCTTGGAGGTAGATTTATAAAAAAAGTTAATATGTCTAAATCGCATACCCAGTTTAAACCCAATGTTTTATAAGTATTAGGAAATTGGTTACGATTTAAATCGAGTATGTTATTGTCATTAGGATCAAGACATGATAATATACCCTTCATCACCTGTGGGCTATTAGATTGCCATTTTCTTAATTTGAATTGAGCTGAAGCAAAAATCGAGCTCACCTCCTTGCATAACTGTATAGTGCCGGACTCAGTGTCACAGCCACCAAGATAATCGTCAACGTACATATCTCGTTGTATAGCTTGCTTTACGCCATTGTTTGAGGCTTGTGAAGCGAGACTTACGAGTGACTTTGTCGCTAAATATGGTGCCGAAGCTGTACCATATGTAACCGTGTTAAGAACATATGTTTTTAGCGGTTCACTTTGATTGAAACGAAATAGGATTTTTTGTAAAGAACGTTGAGATTCATTTAATTCTATTGCTCTGTACATTTTTTCAATATCCGCTGATACTACGTATCTATGTTGCCGAAAGCGTAACAAAATGGAATAAAGATCTTTCTGCACAGTGGGACCAATCATTTGTAAGTGATTTAAAGAAATACCTGAAGTCGTCACAGCTGACGCGTCAAACACAACTCGTAATTTAGTTGTGGTACTTTGCTCGCGCATAACACCGTGATGCGGTAAGTAGTAACTTATGAAATCATTACAATTATTATCTTCAGATATGTGCCCTAGTTCTAGGTACTCTCGCATAAAATCAATATACCTATTTTTAAATAAGGGATCACGACCGAACCTACGTTCCAGCGAAAGAAATCGAACCTTCGCCATCTGATATGAGTCACCTAATGCTTCGGGTGACTGTTTAAATGGCATTTCTACTATGAAACGGCCATCTTTACCACGAGTAGTAGTGCGTAAAAAATGTTCCTCACATGCACGTTCCTCGGCTGACAACGAATGTTTATCAGATATAGAATCCAGCTCCCAGAAGCGACTCAGTTCAGTTTTTATTTCCTGAACGAAATTACACACTGGTTGGTCACGGGATGGACTGGGTTGTGCTATATACCCAGAGATAAGCCATCCTAATTTGGATTCATACAATCTTGGTTGACATTTGCCTAAATTGATGGTGTTAGTACCCAGAATATTCCAAAACTGTTCAGCACCTAGTAATATGTCTACGCTTGACGGTTTATAATAGTGAGGGTCGGCTAGACAGATGCCTGATGGCAGTGGAATAGTACTAATATCAATTAATGTCGATGGTAATGATTTAGTTATCTCTGGTAGTACTAAACAATCAATAGTTGTTTTATAAGTACCTGAATAAGATTCTATGGTTATAGAACAAGACTGTGTGCTTTTACAAGTTTGCTGGTTAATACCCGTTATGTTGGAGTTTACGTTACGTTTAAGTGAACCCAGCTTACCACACAGTTCCTTAGTTATAAAATTTGCGGTGCTACCTTTGTCCAAAAGCGCCCTCGCCACGTGATGGCTGCCCTTGCTGTCTCGCACCTTCACCCGTGCTGTGGAAAGCAATACGATGGAAGAAGTAGTATTCTGTATGGCTTTCGCTGTTAAAGTAACATTATCCGTCATTTGATTACTAGCAGGCGGCTCATTATTATTGTCCATGTGTAAAAGCGTGTTATGTTTAGCCTTACAATACTTGCAACGAGCCCACAATTTACATTTATTTTCGGCATGGCCCGGGTTTAAACAATTAAGGCAAACATTATTTATTCTTTAGCTTTTTGATTACGTACCTCTGAAGAAAGTTTACGATAACTATCACATTTAAATAATACATGACTTTGTTTACACATTGGCAGTGAACGGAAATAAACACACATTGGACAATTTGAGCTCAAACCTTTATTTGAACCACTATTATCGCTTGATGTTAATGCAAAGTTTTTTTGTTTATGCATTTTATTGTTTGAGGTTTTGTTTTTATTAATGTCGGATTCCTCAACCGATTCTAATAAGTCGGCCCTGTTGTTCAAAAACGAGAACAATTGCGATAATGTAGGTGCCTCGGATAACGTATTTCTAAATTCTTCCCAATTAATATAAGTTTTAGTATCTAACTTATGAGCCAAAATATGAATAACCAAGATGTCCCAGTGTTGCGTTGGTTGACCTAAAATTGTTAAAGCCCTCAGATTTTTTGTGGTTATATCGACCAGATAACGTACTGCTTTACTAGACCCCTTTTCTATCTGTTCGACATTAAATAACGATTGTACATGATTATTCACCAAAAGGCGATTATTATTATACCGTTTTGTCAATAGATCCCAAGCAATACGATAGTTACCAGAGTTAAAATCCAAACTTCTTATAATTAAGGCAGCAGCACCCTTCAACGCGGACCTAAGGTAGTTACTTATATCGTCCAACAACGTGTTTTGATGTATTAATGAATCAAATGTGTCTCTAAACTCGAGCCAATGTTGATAGCTGCCATCAAAATGCGGTAAACTAATCTGCGGTAATTTCACAACACTATGTTTAGACTGTGTGACATCGTTATCATCTGAAGCTTGTACGGAACTCACCAAAACGCTGACTCTTCGCTCGCTATGGTGACGCCGCATCTCGCGCGCCGTGGACACCAAGGAGAAGTATTGGTTTTGAAAAGCTTCGCGATCACCCAATGCCTCGCCAGGGTCCTCCATCAGCATCTCGATCTCCCCCTGTATTTTATCATAGTCATTAAATAGTAAATCCATTTTATCAAGTCTAGTTTCTAGTTCTGCTACTTGTAGTTCGCTTAATTTAGCACAAGAAATGGCTACATTTAAATAATTGCTAAAAAGCGTAAGCTTAGCCTTGCAGCTTGCACGTTTCTTAATTAATTCTTTAACTTTAGTATCCATAATTAAAGTAAAGATTGATTGCGTTATAAGTAAAAATTTAGCAAACAACGCGATGAACAATGCACTGCGAATGCGAAGAAGCGACCGGTATTGACCTTGGGTTAATGAGCGGTCAAGCTACCGCGTGCACGTGCAAATATATTTCGTGATAAATGCTCTGCAACTTATTACGCAGCGATATAATGAGTTTGAGCATTAACTAGGCATGAAATATGTGAATTGAAATGAATGCGATGACTACTAAATATGGGAATGAAAATGGAACAGATCAAATGGCCAAAATAAAGCTTGGAAAAAGTTTAGAAAGTGTGAAGCTACGGGAATGTTTAAATGGAACGACACACTATTTACCGATCTGTAGCCACAGTTCTCCGTTTTCGTAGATTCCTTCTCACGGAGACACGTATGCGCCACGTTATTCCCTGCACTGCAAACGCCGTTCGTCTTGAAATTTTCTTGCGAAGGACCAATTTGTTTGGGAGTTTTTGAGGACTGTATTAAATGACGAAGCTGATTACTTGATTTCAATTATTTATTGCTTAGCTGAAGAGACTTTACAATAAAAATGCTGAATCGACGCGTACAATGCTCGCGGAAGATGGTCAAGTGTATGGCGCTCCCCGCCGCGGTTCTGCCTTATACGTAGATGGCCGGCGAAGGAACCCCGTCGCCCGCTGCCCGCCGTCTCCCTGCCGACGCCGTCGCTGGTGCCGCCTCCACCAACGTCATCGTTCAAGAACGTTCCAAACAAGTAGTATGTCGAAGTATCCAGTTCCAGTATCCAGTAGTCCAAAGAGACACAGAGGGTCTGTTAAGGATACTGCTCGAGGAAGCAGGGGCAGCGGTTTACGACAACGTCACATCCCAAGTCATCAAAGGGGAAATGACGGGGTCGTATATGGCAGCCTATAGCGCGAGGAGTGGTTTTGTGGCCCTGGACAAGGAGGAGACGGAGCGCTCAGGCAAACTCATGTTCAGTGTGCCAAATGACGACCCGATAGTGGTTACCGCCAAATGTACTAAGATCATGCCGGATGATAAGATCCTGGAAATGGCACAGTCCATTTCGGGGACCCCAGGTATCCCGGCATCGCAGGAAAGTTGGGCGGTACCCAATATCAGGTGGATTAACGGAGTTCCGGGTTGCGGTAAGACAACCTGGCTGGTAAAGCACTTCGACGAGGACAGGGACGTGATAGCCACCACGACAACAGAAGCTGCCAAAGACCTTAGGGAAAAGCTTGCGCGCCGCTTAGGAGACCGAGCAAAGACCAAGGTGCGCACTATGGCCTCAATCCTAGCAAACGGTTTCAAGAGCCAAGACAAATGCTACCGTCTTACGGTAGACGAGGCTCTTATGAACCACTTTGGGGCAATAGTCATGGCAGTAAAGTTGTCTGGAGCTAGCGAGCTTGTCCTCGTCGGAGACGTTAACCAGCTCCCATTTTCAGGACAGAGAGAACCTTTTCAAGCTTAGGTACACCCGTCCAGACCTGGTGGCTGGCATCACCCAGGAGTTTATCTGCACACACCGCAATCCAATGGACGTGGCCTTTGCACTGAGTGAGATATACCCCGGTATATACTCCTCCAAGTCGTCGCTGTCGCGGGTCCACTCCCTGAAGGTGAAAGGTTACACAGGGGCGCAAATACCGAGCACTGCCCAAAACACCCTGTTCCTGGTTCATACGCAGGGGGAGAAAGCCTCTCATGCGAGCCAGGGATTTGGTTCCGGTGAAGGGTCGCGCCTGCTAACCATACACGAGGCTCAGGGGTCGACCTACGACAGTGTCATCATCATCAACACCAAGTCCAGGAGGCTTCAGGTCCACGACAGCATCTCCCACGCGGTAGTGGCGGTATCCAGACATAAAGTCAATTGCGTCTATTATACCGACGACGCTGATGACGCCGCAGGCCGCCTTGCTAAGAGGGCGATGGATGCGCCGACTAAAGCGGTCGTCAACTACAATCTTAAGACGGCCATGCAGCATCGAGACGTAGTCGTCATAGAGGCCTTGCTCACGCTGGCGAAGTCCCTGGTCGGCAGACATCACCAAAACACCACCTAACAAGTCCCATCCAAAAACTCCAACCCAAACACATACCGAAACCATCACCCTGTCTAAACCCTGTAAATCAGAAAATTATATATATATGTCGGGTTTAGTCAATAGTACGGACGTCAAAACAAATCGCAAGCACGCCATCTGGCGGCAAAGCAAGAACAACTACGCTTTGGCGCGCTTTCTCTAACCACTTGCGTAGTGGGGATAATAGAATGTAGCAGTTGAGCTAAAATGTACTGGCAGTTGAGTACTGACAGCCTTAGAGCTAACACGTCGTAGAATCAGTGTCGATCCGTAATATAAGTAAGCAAGAATGTAACTTGTGTCTATTTGAATATACTCAGTGTATCGAATAATTTGTGTGATTTCATTTTCACGATTGTACCCAACGACCTGCCCACACACGATGTCTTAACCTAAGGGAATACATCCTGACTTCCCGATGGTTTACATCTATTGGCCAGCCTTGATGCGACATCAGAATTGGGATTCGGTCGTGCTAATGAGATCACACGTAAAAACAATGTTAGTGAAAATGGTTACATTCTTGCAAAAAAATCGCGGTGACAGCTGAGACTACCCTCAGTCTTGAATAATAAAAAGCTGAAACGGAGCAGCAAGGAGGTTAGCAACAACCAAGGAGCTGGACAGGTCAAGGAGACGCGTGTGGACGTATGGAAAGATCCACGCACACACTTTATGCAAATCTGGTGAGTCGTTTTCATTTTGTTATGACTATTGCCAAGAGTGTTCGTTTTTCAAAATTCTGGTTTTGTGTACGGTATGGCGGTCAGTGGATCGTTGGGGTGGCCCGTGTCGGTTCATAATTTCATCTTAGTTATCGATGGTCAGGTTTTGGTGTTGTTGAAGAGTTATTATTCTGCTAACACTGACAATAACACTTGACTGGCCTTGTCCTAGGTACTATTATTGGGGGGTATCCCCTCACAGTTCTTACGTCCACGTCGTATCCCCTGGAAACGTCCCAGTTCTGACCACCGTAACGGAGTGGCAGACTGGGTACGGCCAAAGTGAACTGTGCGATCGTAGCGAATTTTAATTGCCGTGTCGCGTACGATATTGCGGAAAATATGTCAAAAACTGTGCGGGACGACTGCGGGTGGTTCTCAAAAGGCCCTTCTCAGGGCCAACCCAAAGGCCCTTCTCAGGGCCAACCAAAAGGCCCTTCTCAGGGCCACCCAAAAGGCCCTTCTCAGGGCCACCGCGATGCTTCAGCGTCAGCGGAGGAAGGGCGGACCTTCTACGCAGGAAGGGCGGACGATTCGGACTCCGACAACGAGTCCGTTGTGTCGGTAGCCAGCTCCATGGAGGTCGAGGAGGGTTCCCGATCTCAGTCGCGGAAGCGGGCCTTCCTAAAGGAAGGGTCCGACGGCTCCTCGGGGTCAGGTTCGGCGAAGGAGCCGAAGAAGAAGGTGAAGGCCAAAAGGCCGGTGACAACGGCGGACAACCACGACGTGGGTCTGGCGAACGCCCAACGCCAGTTGGACCTGGCTAGGCGGACGCAGCTCCAGCAGGACCTGGAGGAGCAGGTTGCGGCCAAGGAGCAAAAGGCGCAACTCGCCCGGGCCAAGTCCGGGTACGGCACGTCCCGCGTTCTATACGCAGACCACTCACTGGCCGAGCTGGAGCGGATGGCTGAGGAAGACGAGGAGGAGATTATGGTAGTCGCCACCAAGTCCTCCCACCTGAAAGGGACTTTCCAAAAGTCCCTTAAGTGCAGGGCCGCGAGCATGCGCGGCATCATTAAAGAGCTGGTACAGCGAAAGGCTACTGATGAGACGCGGCAACTGCAGGTGAAAGTCAATCGCCTCCAGTCGGAGGTCAGCCAGCTGCACAAGAAGCTGGCTGAAGCCACGGCCCTGCCAACCCAAGCTGAGCCGAGACCTGCGGCAGAGGTCCCCGCCTCCTTCGACCTTGAGGACACACTCCGCAAGGTTATGATGGAGGAGAGGGACTTTGTGAGAGCCTGCCTAGCAGGAATTGAAGTCGTAGCACGAACCTTAGGATGAGATATCCCATATGAGGGAATTGAGATATAAATGACTGAACAAGTAGTCGTTTTCAGTGGCAAAGCGAGTTAGTGATGTCGTAGTGGCATCGAAATTGTATCGAGTTAGTAACGGTACTGGTCATTTACCTGTACTCGGTAAAGATCTTGTTGTGTTACGACTTACACAGCCGTCTTCAGATCTGAATTCACTTGCTTACTTTCAAAGTAATATTATGATAGCACTAGATCTCGCAATCGTTTTCCTTACATGAAAACTGAGTTGGTGAGTGATAGTAAAGGGTTACTGTTGATAATCTGATTTTAACGATCTTAAGGCGATGATAGCTCAGTGGTAGTGACGTCGGATACCGATACGAAGGTCGCGAGTTCGAATCCTACAATGAGCTTGAGCTTTCGGTGAAGGAAAACATCGTGAGGAAACCATAGCACGGTGGTAGGGTACTTTGTAGTACCCGCCTGGCTGGCAACCACCCTCAAGTTGAAAATCTGTCGCCAAGCACCTTTCGGTGTGTTCCGACAGCAGCACTTGAGAGCCAGTTCCCTTCTAGGCTTTGTGTGCTTACCACCATCGGCCACATCATCACTGACCACGGTGAGATTGTGGTCAAACACAGGCCTATAAATAGTAAAAAAAAAAAAAAAAAAAAACGATATTGATCCGAGTTATTCGTGAAGTCCCTTCACACGAGCTATTAAGAAGCAAATATTATCAGGCTTAATTAACAGTCGGTATGTTCAAAAATCTTTGAGTAAAAGGCGCGGATCTTGCGAGAAGGATTCTCGATCACCAAGTTTCTTGAGAATCGACGTCATAGTTGATGACAGTAGTGAAACCAAATCTGATTAACATTTCTGCTCATTTGACAAATTCTGGACCGCACCTCATGCGTAACATGTGGCGATGGGTTTTTGAAGAAGTTTCATGAGTTGAGTATACATTGCCTTTGAATTATAACAAACTGTAACAGCATTGTTACTAGGTATTACTTTGTTTATTTGTTGAACTTGTTGATCGTCGGACCTTTTTTCTAATGAATAGTGCTGTGTGGGAATCTCTAGTACGAAAACTAAATAGGCCCTGTATTAAGTCCGCGATAGGTGATTATGACAGGATGGTGAGCGTTATACACCGAAAGCTTTAAATAGGTACGCTTAGGACCTACAAGTATGCACACTGTAGGTTAAGAAAGATGCCAGCGGGCTATGTACCAGTCGATGTTGATGTCAAAAGGATTTTGATAATGATGAGCAAGCTTAAGGTGTCGAGTAATTGAGTCTATCAGCCATATTATGTTTGACCGTACCAGTGGATTCTGGCGGAGGTCGGGGTCTAGAGAGACCGTTGTGTGAGAGCAATATAATTGCTAGTCGGCTATAGAGCCGTGGCGTTAGAGGTTTTACTCGAGAGTTTCTGTAAGCTTGGCAGTTTTTGCTGCCTTAGTTTGGAAAGATTGTGGTACATGGCCCAGGGTAACGGTTTAGTTTAAAGAGTAGGGTTCTAAAATCTTTATTTTCACGAACCCAATAATCTAGTTTGGTCAGGAATAGCCGAGCGTTGTGTGGCAACTATTGGCCTGTGTGGCAACTGTTGGCCTGTGTGGCAACGGTAGGCCTGTATGGCAACGGTAGGTCTGTGTGGCCTGTATGGCTGGCGGTAAGCCTGTGTGACACTATGTCTGGTGGGAAAATTCATGTTTGTGTTAGGAACCTTACAGAAAGTTCCTATTGAGTTTAGAGTTTAAAAGAAACTAAACTCTCAGTCATGCGTTTGGTGAGGTCACCATGATAATTTTGATGACGTTCGAATCGTCAAGCCCTCATTACGAAAATTGAAATAATTTTGGTTTTCTAATTTTGATTACTTTGCGTAGATCGTGTTAGTAAGACACACAAAGCTCAAGTACCAATAGGACAGACTAAATCTCTGTGTGAACAGGTTCTGAGTTCAGAGAGTTGAGTTGACTTGACATCGTGGAGATGTTCGAGTAGAGCAATTGTGATTGCTAAGAGAGCTATGAGATAGCTAAATATCGTGAATAAGATTATTATTTATTTTATTTATTTATTATTTTTTTTTAAAAACGTTGCCCCACACTAGGAATTTCTTCCTGTATCGTGGGTGCGTTTACAAACATACAAACTCACATACACAACACCCAGAGCCAGAACAACTATCTGTAGGTCATACAAATTTTTGTTCCGTGCGGGAATCGAACCCGCGACACGCAGCGCAGCAGTCAATCGCTCAACCACTGCGCCAACCGTGCGCCCAACCAAAACATACCTGCTGGTTTCTTTTGCTGGATTTAATTTGAGATTAATGACTGTCAGTGGTACTTGGACTTTGTAATCACTATGATTGGGTGCTTTTAGGTACCAAATCGATGATTGAGTTACTATTTTCTTTAAATTGGAAATAGAATTACTCTTTCCTTGCAAAGGTGAAAGGAGACATTTAAATGATCATGTTTGATTGATTCAAAATGTTGTATGCGTCAGAGTTGGACGAGTGAATACTGTTTGGAAATTTTGTGTTTCAGAAAAACATCCCTTGTATGATGGGAGACTGGCGGGTCGGAGTAGACTAAGAGGACGTGTGGCGCAACACGACATGAGATGGCATGGAGCAAGGACAAGAAGATGATGCCTGCGGGTGATAGATTTGGGGATCTGTCACCTGAGAGAGGCCCGAGAAGGCGACGTGTGTGTTCCACGCTCGCCTCTCAAGAGGAACTACGGCCTAGAGAACACCATGTGGTTTTAGTCAGTAGGAGTCTGACAGACCCCTCAGCTTTCCCCAAGGGCTGAGGACATCCATTGAGGATTTCCACATGATTCGATACACTGTTAAAACCTGACAATGAGGAACAGACGAGAACGCCTGTCTCGCAGGATGGCCGTGTCGGGTTTAGTCAATAGTACGGACGTCAAAACAAATCGCAAGCACGCCATCTGGCGGCAAAGCAAGAACAACTACGCTTTGGCGCGCTTTCTCTAACCACTTGCGTAGTGGGGATAATAGAATGTAGCAGTTGAGCTAAAATGTACTGGCAGTTGAGTACTGACAGCCTTAGAGCTAACACGTCGTAGAATCAGTGTCGATCCGTAATATTAGTAAGCAAGAATGTAACTTGTGTCTATTTGAATATACTCAGTGTATCGAATAATTTGTGTGATTTCATTTTCACGATTGTACCCAACGACCTGCCCACACACGATGTCTTAACCTAAGGGAATACATCCTGACTTCCCGATGGTTTACATCTATCGGCCAGCCTTGATGCGACATATATTTGTAAAGCTGCATGGTGGAGCGAGTCAGTCATACACATCTTAACGTCCTAACGACGGGGTTCTATAACCGGAACCGTCGGCCGGGACTGGTCTGCTCGCACTGCCATGCATCTTCCCCGAAAGTGTATCAATAGAAATAAGTAACAAAATAGTTAATAACATTAATATAAGTAGTAAATTGTAATGCCGGTGTGTGATATATATATATATATGTCGGGTTTAGTCAATAGTACGGACGTCAAAACAAATCGCAAGCACGCCATCTGGCGGCAAAGCAAGACAACTACGCTTTGGCGCGCTTTCTCTAACCACTTGCGTGGTGGGGATAATATAATTTAGCAGTTGAGCTAAAATGTACGGGCAGTTGAGTACTGACAGCCGTAGAGCTAACACGTCGTAGAATCAGTGTCGATCCGTAATATTAGTAAGCAAGAATGTATCTTGTGTCTATTTGAATATACTCAGTGTATCGAATAATTTGTGTGATTTCATTTTCACGATTGTACCCAACGACCTGCCCACACACGATGTCTTAACCTAAGGGAATACATCTTGACTTCCCGATGGTTTACATCTATCGGCCAGCCTTGATGCGACATCAGAAGTGGGATTCGGTCGTGCTAATGAGATCACACGTAAAAACAAAGCTAGTGAAGGTGGCGGTTACATTCTTGCAAAAAAATCGCGGTGTCAGTTGCGACTACCCTCAGTCTTGAATAATCAATAACAGCGGAGCAGCAAGGAAGCTAGCTACAACCAAGGAGCTGGAGAGGTCAAGGAGACGCGTGTGGACTTGTGGAAAGATCCATACACACTGATCTTATGCCAATCTGGTGAGTCGTTTTCAATTTGTTATGACTATGGCCAAGAGTTTTCCTTATTCAAAATTCTGTGTTTTTTGTACGGTATGGCGGTCAGTGGATCGTTGGGGTAGCCCGTGTAAGTTTATAATTTCATGTTAGTTATCGATGGTCAGGTTTTGGTGTTGTTGAAAGAGTTCTTATTTTACTATCACTGACAATAACCCTTGACTGGCCTTGGCTGACTATTATTGTTTGGAGGTTAGAACGATATGGTGACAGCGACGTACCTACCTTACATTTCAGTCTGTAAATTATGATAATTCCAAATGAAATACTTTGATTAGAATTGTAGTGCGATAGTTTTGTCTAGTGCGAGGTGAGAGTTGATTAATTTTGAGAAGAGGCCTAATATTCTTCTTTTCGAATCAGAGGGCTAAACTACACCTAGGCACTTAGGGCAACCACATATTACAGTAGGTTCATGTTTTTGACAGGAACTCTGCACTCAAATTCGGTGTCCATAATAACCTATTTGGCCATGTCGGTTTAGGTAACTACTACTACTAGAAGCTCGTGGCTAAATAATAACAGCCGCACTGGTCGATCATCAAGGTTAAGCAACGCTTGACGAGGTCTGTCCGTGGATGGGTGACCATTTCAACATACCGGGTTTCCTCCGTGCCTCGGAAAGCACGTTAAGTCGTTGGTCCCGGCTGTCATTTGAAGATCTTTGACAGTCGTTACGGGTAGTCGGAAGCCTGAGATTGACACCAGTCTTGACAAGGGGTACCGTGTTACCCAGTTACTGGGTTGTGGAGGTCAGATAGGCAGTCACTCCATGTAAAGCACTGGTACTCAGCTGAATCCGGTAGGACTGGAAGCCGACACCAGTGTAGTTGGGAAAAGGCTAGTTGGATTCATTAGTTTAGGTTACTACGAGTACACCGGTGCATCGATTAATTTCCATCAAAGCTGTGTATGGTTAAGATAACCGTGTGAACATATACTCTCGTAATGTTTTTCATGTTTCAGATACCATATTGTGTCGCAGCCTGAAGCCTCTGCTGCAGGCTAGCGATTCAGATGCTGAGCGCGAAGGTTGACGTGTCAACGTCTAAGAGGTTAAGACCGATGGCAGGCTAGCAGTTCGCAGGTGGTAGTCGAACGCTATGACCACAGCTGTGAGGTCGGGAGAGCGCGCAAATGTGGAATGGATTACTCGGTGAGTCGCTTCCATGTTATTTCGATAGTGAGGTCGAAGGTTCTCTAGTGAAGAGATGCTAGTTCGAGCTTTAAGAGTGTTCATGTTTGACCACTGAGTTGGTCGTGGTGATATCTAGCACTATCACTAGGTAATTAAGACAAACTTAGTAAAAAGCAAGTAGCTAATGAGTTTCCTATTGGCTAGTTAGTACTTTCCTAGTTTCAATATTAGGTTTAGTACGAACCTTAGGATGAGATATCCCATATGAAGGAGTTGAGATATCCAAAATGACTAAATAACTAGTAATTTTCAGTGGCAAAGCGAGTCTGTAATGTCGTGGGGTAACGAAATTGTATCGAGTTGGTAACGGTACTGGTCATTTACCTGTACTCAGAAAGGATCTTGTTGCGTAACGATTTACAAACACCGTCTTCAGATCTGAATTCACTTGCTTACTTTTAAAGTAATATTATGAAAGCACTAGATCTCGCAATCGTTTTTCTTACATGAAAACTGAGTTGGTGAGCGATAGTAAAGGGTTACTGTTGATAATCTGATTTTAACGATATTGATCCGAGTTATTCGTGAAGTCCCTTCACACGAGCTATTAAGAAGCAAATATTATCGGGCTTAATTAACAGTCGGTATGTTCCAAAATCATTGAGTAAAAGGCGCGGATCTTGCGAGAAGGATCCTCGATCACCAAGTTTCTTGAGAATCGACGTCATAGTTGATGACAGTGGTAGTGAGACCAAATCTGATTAAGAATGGCTTGTACACTCATACTCGAAACTTTAGACCGCACCTCATGAGTGACATGTGGCGATGGGTCTTAGACCGCACCTCATGAGTAACATGTGGCGATGGGTCTACAAGGAATCGTTGGTGCGATTTCTGTCTGTGTTGGTGCACAGAGCGATTCATGTGCTGTAGCACATATTCGCTAGATTTTTTAGAGTCGTTGGTGCGATTCTTGTCTGTGTTGGTTCACAGAGCCCCTCATGTGTTGTAGCATATGTGGCGGCAGATATGTAAAGAATCGTTGGTAGATACGATTCAGGCTTGTGTTGGTGCACAAGGCCCCTCATGTGTTGTATCATGTGTGGCGGCAGATATGTAAAGAGTCGTTGGTAGATACGATTCTGGCTTGTGTTGGTGCACAAGTCACAATGAGGGTTTCATGAGTTGAGTATACATTGCCTTTGAATTACCAATAAGATACTGTAACGGCATTGTTACTATAACTTTGTTTAGTTGTTGAACTTGTTGATCGTCGGACCTTTTTTTCTAATGAATAGTGTTGTGTGGGAATCTCTAATACGAAAACTAAATAGGCCCTGTATTAAATCCGCGATAGGTGATTATGACAGGATGGTGAGCGTTATACGCCGAAAGCTTTAAATAGGTACGGTTAGAACCTACAAGTATGCACACTGTAGGTTAAGGAAGATGCCAGCGGGCTATGTACCAGTCGATGTTGATGTCAAAAGGATTTTGATAATGATGAGCAAGCTTAAGGTGTCGAGTAATTGAGTCTATCAGCCGTATTATGTTTGACCGTACCAGTGGATTCTGGCGGAGGTCGGGGTCTAGAGAGACCGTTGTGTGAGAGCAATATAATTGCTAGTCGGCTATAGAGCCGTGGCGTTAGAGGTTTTACTCGAGAGTTTCTGTAAGTTTGACAGTTTTTGCTGCAGAATAAGTTTTAAAGTTTGTTCGTAATGACTGTGGTACATGGCCCAGGGTAACGGTTTAGTTAAAGAGTAGGGTTCTAAAATCGTTGTTTTCAAGAACCCAATAATCTAGTTTGGTCAGGAGTAGCCGAGCGTTGTGTGGCAACTGCGAGCCTGTGTGGCAACGGTAGGCCTTTATGGCAACGGTAGGCCTGTATGGCAACTGGAGGTCTTTATGGCAACGGTAGGCCTGTATGGCACCTGTAAGTCTGTGTGACACTATGTCTGGTGTGAAAATTCATGTTTGTGTTAGGAACCTTACAGAAAGTTCCTATTGAGTCATGAGGTTAAAAGAAAGTAAACTCGCAGTCATGCGTCTGGTGAGGTCACCATGATAATTTTGATGACGTTCTAATCGTCAAGCCCTCATTACGAAAATTGAAATAATTTTGGTTTTCTAATTTTGATTACTTTGCGTAGATCGTGTTAGTAAGACGCACGAAGCTCAAGTACCAATTGAGATAGTAGATGAAGTAGAATTTCTGTGTGAACAGTTTCTGAGTTCAGAGAGTTGAGTTGACTCGACATCGTGGAGATGTTAGAGTAGAGCTATTGTGATTGCTAAGAGAGCTATGAGATGGCTAAATATCGTGCATAAGATACCTGGTGGTTTCTTTTGCTGGATTTAATTTGAGATTAATGACTATCAGTGGTACTTGGACTTTGTAATCACTATGATTGGTTGCTTTTAGGTACCAAATCGATGATTGAATTACTATTTTCTTTAAATTGGAAATAGAATTACTGTTTCCTTGAAAAGGTGAAAGGAGACATTTAAGTGATCATGTTTGATTGATTCAAAATGTTTCCTCACTCACCTAGAGTATGCGTCAGGATTGGACGAGTGAATACTGTTTGGAAATTTTGTGTTTCAGAAAAACATCCCTGGTATGATGGGAGACTGGCGGGTCGGAGTAGACTAAGAGGACGTGTGGCGCAACATGACATGAGATGGCATGGAGCAAGGACAAGATGATGCCTGCGGGTGATAGATTTGGGGATCTGTCACCTGAGAGAGGCCCGAGAAGGCGACGTGTGTGTTCCACGCTCGCCTCTCAAGAGTAATTACGGCCTGGAGAACACCATGTGGTTTTAGTCAGTAGGAGTCTGACAGACCCCTCAGTTTCCCCCAAGGGCTGAGGACATCCATTGAGGATTTCCACATGATTCGATACACTGTTAAAAACCTGACAATGAGGAACAGACGAGGACGCCTGTCTCGCAGGATGGCCGTGTCGGGTTTAGTCAATAGTACGGACGTCAAAACAAATCGCAAGCACGCCATCTGGCGGCAAAGCAAGACAACTACGCTTTGGCGCGCTTTCTCTAACCACTTGCGTGGTGGGGATAATATAATTTAGCAGTTGAGCTAAAATGTACGGGCAGTTGAGTACTGACAGCCGTAGAGCTAACACGTCGTAGAATCAGTGTCGATCCGTAATATTAGTAAGCAAGAATGTATCTTGTGTCTATTTGAATATACTCAGTGTATCGAATAATTTGTGTGATTTCATTTTCACGATTGTACCCAACGACCTGCCCACACACGATGTCTTAACCTAAGGGAATACATCTTGACTTCCCGATGGTTTACATCTATCGGCCAGCCTTGATGCGACATATATATAGTATTTAGTGAGGGATGAACTCACGTAGACTTAAGTTAGTTAAGTAAGCCAAAAAATAATGTCCGACGTAGGAGTCAGACAATTGTAACTATAATAAGAAAAATAACAAACAAAAAAAAAACACTATAGAAAAGATCGCGGAGTGCCACATGTCCGCGGCAGAATATTGAAATAAAAAAAAAAAAAAAAAAAAGTATCCAGTTATTATTAATATTAGTAATAGTACTAATTTAAAGGGTGTCAATACCTTGAGTAACGTTAGCAAAAATGCTATTAATATTTATTCTTTAAACTAGTTGATAGGACAAGGGAGGGTACCAATAACGGAATAGATACGAGTATATCCACCATCAAAAAGGTACCTTCTTGCTCACAAAAATATAATTTCAAAAAAATGTCTGAGCAGAATTCTCTGAAATTATTCCACCAGAATATTCAGGGTTTTTCTTCGAAGGAATTGGAAATCGAACTGTTTTTAGAAAAATCAATGTACGAAATTATTTGTTTCACGGAGCATTGGCTGAAAGATTATGCAATGCTAATAAATTATGAAAATTATACTGTGGGCAGTTGTTTTAATAGAAAGATTATGTTGCGTGGGGGTTCACTTATATTAATTAAATAGGGTATTAAATCAAAACCTCGTAGTTGGTAAGTACGTACGTTTATCGGTAGTTATATTTTCGAGCCGTTTGGGGTTGAAACTCTTGGTCCGTGGGGTCCGAGTGCTCACGCTTTGTTTAAAGATCTTTCCAAACGCCTAGTTGACACTTCGCGTGACCCAAGGGCTGGCTTTTACCTTGGTCAGAGAATAAGCATTGCCATACAACGTGGCAATGCTGCCAGCCTTTTGGGTACATTACCAGTGGGGAACGATGTGGAGGAGTTTTTCGACGCCATATTTTAGTTAAGTATATTTTTTGTTTTAGTTAGTGAGTAGTTTTTGGTTAAAGTGTATAGGTTTGTAGTTTTAGTTATTTAAGTATTTTATACACTGTGTATACTTTTATCTATGTAAATAAATACCCCAATATTTAAACCTCTTAAAGATATAGTAGACCTATCAGTTGAACAAAGTGTTGATTGTTGTGTTGTTGAGCTGGATAAGCATGTCATAGTGTGCGTCTACAGACCCCCTAATTATAAGAACTACTCTATATTCGAGTCAGTGATGGAAGATGTTTTGGCAAAACTTGCAATGGGTAATAAACTAGTAATTGTCTGTGGTGACTTTAATATTAATATTTTAGAAGATAATTCAGATAGCAGTAGGTTACTAAATCTCTTTAAATCATTTAATTTGTCACATGTGTTTATGGAACCAACCCGAACTACACTGACTTCTGCTACATGTATTGATAATGTTTTTTGTTGCTGCAACTACTTGGACAAGGCCATTATAAATTATCTGCCTTCGGATAATAGTGGGCTACTGGTGACATTTGAGTACATTATGCGAATAAAACAAGTGCAGATTCAATCCAGACCAATAACAGCTGGTAAATTAAATAAATTTAACAGCACTTTAATCTGTAAGTTAAGCGATCAGGACCTCACAGTGAATGATGGTAATATTTTGTATGATGAATTTTTCTCAGTGGTTCAAAAAGAGTTCAATAACACTTTTAAGAAGAAAACTAAAACTATATGCCCTAAGTTTTTATTCAGTGACTGGGCGACTACAGGACTTAGAAAAAGTAGGGAAAGACTTTACGAGCTATATGGCCTTAAGCCTTGTATTAACACTGAAACTTTTAATAAGTATGTTGCTACTTACTCAAGAATTTTTAAAAATACATGCAAGGCAGCTAAGGCCTTGTACATTAGCAATAAGGTTAAAAGAGCAGAAAATAAAATCAAGACGGTTTGGAAAATTATAAATAATGAAACGAATAGGAATAAAAGAAATAATACTGATTACACGCTTGGGACCACACACGGACTTATTAAAGATAACAAAAAAGTTGCGCAAGAATTTGTAAATTTCTTTACCAACATCCCAATTAAAACAACTGAAACCTTAAATTCATCGCCCTCGATTGCTTTTGGATTATTAAACGCGAACGTTTCAGCCTGCACGAATGTATTTAACTTTTCACATATAAATCCCATAACTGTAATAAAAGCTTTTGAGCAAATCAAGATCAAACCGACTGAAGATCTGTGGGGAATATCCATCAAAGCTTGTACCTCCATTATTCAGACTATAGCGCCATACTTGGCTTTGATTTTGAATTTGTGTGTGGATCAAGGAGTCTTTCCGGATCTAATGAAATATAGTAAAGTTATACCACTTTTTAAATCTGGGGACAGTAAAGACACAAATAATTATAGACCAGTATCCGTGTTGCCGGTTTTCAGCAAGGTATTTGAGAAGATAATGCTAAATCAAATGCTCATTCATTTTAATACGAATAACATCTTGCATGATAAACAGTATGGTTTCACCAGAGGACGTTGTACAACTGACGCTGGTGTCACCCTATTGAAACACATCTTTAATGCGTGGGAAGATTCGCAGGATACCATAGGTATCTTCTGCGACCTGTCGAAGGCGTTTGATTGCGTTAATCATGAAACATTACTTCTGAAACTTGAGCATTACGGGCTAGGTCAATCAGCGTTAAGTTTGGTTAAATCTTATTTGAATGATAGACAGCAATTAGTTCAAATAAACGGTGTGAATTCGTCGGGGTTAAACGTAAAAATGGGGGTACCCTAGGGCTCAATTTTAGGTCCTTTCTTATTTACCCCGTTTATTGGAAAACAAACTAAACATGGTGTTATTTGCTGATGACACATCTTTAATTTTTAAAATAAATAGACGTACTTGTCGGGTTGACGACGTAAATAACGCGCTACGGCAGGTTCAGGATTGGTTCACTGCCAATAATTTAGTTTTAAATGGTAAAAAAACCAAGTGCGTAAAATTTTCCTTGCCGAATGTCAAAAGTACTGATTGTGACATTATATTAAACAAGGATCGCGCTGGACTCGGGGTTGCAATGGGGTCTTCATTTGGTATCCCTTGCAGGGCGGCTGTTCGGCAGCGTATGCTGTTGCAAAGATTCGTAGGGTAACCGATGTGGATACCGCGAGACTAGTCTATTTTAGTTATTTTCATATTATAATGTCTTACGGTATCCTACTATGGGGAAGGGCTGCAGACATTGAGTCAATTTCTATTCTGCAAAAACGAGCCATCAGAGCAATATATAATCTTCGCTGGCGCGATTCTCTAAGGGAACTGTTTAAGGACATTAACATCATGACGGTTCCTTGTCAATATATTTATGAAAACATCATGTACGTGAGAAAGAATTTACATCTTTTTAGTAAAAACGGGGACAGACATAATTACGTTACTAGAAATAGGGACCAATTAGTTCAACCAGGTTTCAGACTGGCTAAAGTAGCCTCATCTTTCATGGGGTACTGTACAAAATGTTACAATAAAATTCCTCCCCATATTCTTGAACTGAATGAGACGAAGTTTAAAACCTGTATAAAACGCACACTATGTAGGCTGGCATATTATAAGTTGGGGGATTACATCACTGATAAAAATGCTTGGCTCAATGCTAGTCCTGCTCCACAATCCACATCCACTAGGGCGCAATAACAAGTGATATGCAGAACATTATTGTTTTGAGGTATTGTTGGACCTGCTGAAGACTGTATGAATATATTTGTATTGTATAAACTCAATTTCCTTAGTATTGTATAACTGCACAGCACATGTGTGAGTACTATGTACCCAACGACACTGAAGCTTGTGTGCCCAATTTTATTTGATTGAAATTGTACTTTAGAAAGTTAATTTATCAACAAACCTTTGAATTAGTTTCACCAGACAAATATGAAGTGATTTAGAAAGTATTCCCTTTGCATTGCTAATTACTAATCAAATAAAGAGTTCTCTCCGCAGATGAACTGGTAATGTTCGTCGTCTCGTGTGAGTGTCATGACTTCATGAGTGATGGATGAGTCTCATGAACTGCGCGCTGTCGTGGTTCAAAGAGCTTACGAGACCTCTTCATCATCAACTACAGCAACACTCTGTAGAGAGGAAGTGATATGCGCCTTATTAAACGACTTCCCAAAAAGGAGGAAGTTCCATGTTCGGCTGTATGTTTTTTTTAATGTAGGTATATATGTTCACCGATTTCTCGGTGAATTGTGGACCGGTTTTCAAAATTATTTTTGTGTTTGAAAGGGTACCTATATTTCCGAGGTGGCCCATTGTCACGAAATCAGAATCTGATGATGGGATCGCACGGAAATCGAGGGAACTCCGCAAATATGATAGGCATACATATAGCGATTCTGGTATTTGCATTAACAATGCAATCATTTGCACTCAGAAAGTATAATTCATTGGTGAAGTGTAAATGATGTAGAAGACCACAGATGGCAACGGAACTCCTTAAAGTTATGTTGTCACGGGAATACGATATTTTGAATAGTTAACCGACTATGATGAAGCAAATATTTATAAATAAATGGTACTGATATATATAATGGTAGAATGTCGAGAGAGAAGAGAGAGCTAGGGTAAGTTTTGGTGGGAGTCGCTGTTGGTGAGAACAGCATTACCTATGAAATGCCAAAAGTACCTTCTGCCGTGGTGGAGTACCGTAACAAGCAGAGTCCTAACCAGTCCGAGTCATCCACGTCGCCGTCGTTCTCCCTGGGACATGCTGCAACCGCGCCGCCGTGCGCCCGCCACCCCGGTTGCAGCTGAGCTTAACGGATGCAGGGCGAAGGGCGAATATTCTGCGCCTTGAAACAGAATCGACTCACTAGGGAGGATAACAGAAAAAAAGAGAAAATCCGTAGGCTCTAAAGCGGCAGCCCCGCTAGCGGATTAAGGCACAGTGGGCTAATCACTCGCTTGCCCGACAATAATAGATTAAAGAAACTGAAACAGTAAGGAACCGGACCGATATCCTACCGCCGACTTTTGGCTTTAAAACACGGACACGAGTTGCTTTTTGGAATATAAGAACCCTTCGCGATGACAGTAGACTAGCCCAAGCAGAAGCAGTAATACTAAATTACAACCTGCAAATACTCGGTCTAAGCGAAGTGAATAGAAACGGCTTCGGTGAGCTGAAATTGAGGAAGATGTGCGCGAGTACGGCGTAGGGCTCCTCCTTTCTAATACAGCTAAGAATGCAACGCAGGGGCGCTGATATTGATAGCGACCACCATCTGGTAGTTGCTGAAAACCGGCTTAAGGTTGCAGTGGCCCGTGCGGCTGGAGGACCCGGCAAGATCGGAACAAGGTTCGACGTGAGCAAACTACGTGACCCGGGCATCCGTAAAACGTTCCAACTCGAGCTACGTAATCGTATTTCGGGACTTGATACCAGTTCGGACTCATTGTACGAGGAGAGGAAACGCATCAAAGTGGCCTATACAGAAACCAGCTCCGTCGTTCCTGGACACAAAACGACTCATACTCGCGAAAACTGGATGTCACAGCACACTTGGAGCCTGATCAAAGACAGAAGAAACCATCATCTGAGATTGCTTGATACCCGTAATGACGTCATGCCAGCCGACTTTAACATGCAATACCGTCAGAATCGCAGAGAAATCTATCGCAGCACCCGCAAAGATAGGAGGCAGTGGGCTGATGATATTGCTGATCGTGCACAACAAGCTGCAAAAACCGGTAACCTGAAGGAATTGTATAATGCTACCAAAACCTTGGCAGGTAACAGCAAGTATAAGAAGAAGCCGCTCAAGTCTAAGGACGGTCAGCTCATAGTGAAGTCGGAAGGGCAGCTCTTACGCTGGCGTATACCTTTTATAGTAGTAATCTGTGTAAAATGTAGTGGGTATTTATATATTTGTTAAGTCATATGTTTAAGACACTTTGTATATTTTTAGTATACTACTGCTTGTTTTCCCTATAAAAATAAATAAATAGATATAAGAATTCAAAGACTGTACTTCATCAAATAATTGTATTACTTTGTTATCAGCTTTACAGAATATCTCCATATTTTCTGTTACTAGTGGTCCACAATCCTTCATAGCCAATGGTGGTCTGTCCTTTCCTCGTTGACATCGAGGAAAAAACCAGTAACAGCCAATGAAAAATAAACACGACATTTTGTCCGGAAATATCAAGAATTGTAACAAACTAAACATAATCAGAAAACTCAAATAAAAATCAAAATGTTTTATGGTATAGATTTAACAATAATTAATATTAGTTTTAATACAAACTTGAAACTTTCGCAATAACCAAAACGTTTTAGTATAATCAAGACAAATTTTTATTAAATAACGCAAAATAAATAAAAATATGTGCAATATTTATTTTAAATCAGCACATGAATTTTCATCAAGCTAACACTTATGTATGTACCTGTATCTAGATATTTAAATAACCGCTACACCTTTGGTTATGGCAGTGATAAAAAAATAGCCCGTAGTAGGTAGGTTACTGTAGAGTATTGCAGAGAATTACGTTATAACGAAACAAATAAGTGCGTAGCGTGGATGATTACGCAATGTTGTTAATCACTCCGTTCCGAGTACATAACAAGTTCTTATCTGCTTACCAATATTCATCACAGCAATTTATAAATTGTTTAGATTAGACTATTTTTAATACCTAGTCGTAGTTGTGTGTTTGTGTGCGTCCATGCTGAGTTTCATTTTTTTTTGTCAAATCATGCTAAGTTGGCAATAACACACGGCAAAACAAAGTATGGCACTCGGGGTGACTCAACAGTGGTGAACCATCTGCCTGCCTTTGCTCAAGTAGGTTGTGGTCGCCCGCCAGTCCAACTGGATAGGTAACTACAACTAAATACCAGGTACTTTACATGGACTTTACAACCCAGTAACGTCGCTGCTCAGTAGCAAATTCATGTGACAGCGGGGGTGACGGGTGGGGTACTGCGCTCAGCGAAAAGCGAATATAGACGTCATTAAGTTTAAATCGGCTATTTATAACTGGGTAACATGATACCCTTAACAGTAATCAGAATTCTCGACTTCCTACTACCTGTAGCATGTCACTTACGCCGTTACGAATGTCATACGCTCGATTAATACAAACTAAAAAACGTTAGCTCAATTATAATTATGCTTAATTAAAGTATCTACTTGAACATTACAATCAGAGTAGTAAATGTAAGTATTTAGTAATTATTGAAAAAAATCTGTAAATTTCAGTACGGACATCTCGGTGTTTGAACATGTTACCGTTACACACTTATGAAGCAAGAAGTGCTGTCGCGAGCACGAGTCGCAGCTACTCAATGTTACGTAAGACAGACATGTCCGTGTTCATGTTATGTTTATTAACCTTCCAGCAACGACCAGTGTGCGGTGACGCGCTCGGCGCTGCACAAACTGTGCCATCAATGCACTGCTACTGTCCTAGCTCCCAGCCCTCTGGCTCAGCTGTGCACAGTGCACAGAACACAAATAGAAGCCATTGTTTCATGATATTTACCTCCCGTGTAAGATCGAGACCGTTCAATGACTCCAGCTCCATAGAAGTTAATTCTAGAAGGCAGCCGATATCGACTATTATTATTATTATTATTATTATATTCTTTATTGCACACCATAAAAAATTACATACAGAAAAAAAAAATTATAAACAAAGTGTACAATGGGCGGTCTTATCGCACAGGGCAATCTCTTACAGACAACCTTTTTTTACAGACTATGTGCTGATAGCCACGATAACCTTCACATAATGAGTCGTACGATAACGCGATGTACCTGTGTGGAGTGCGGCATACATTTTGCGTTACATCACAGCTGCGGCGGTCAAGGAGACGCGCAGTCATTGATCTGAGCACTGCGAGATCTGGTACGCAATGAGGAAACATCCTACAGCTATTTAGTTAGGTACCTACATCGCTAGCCTGGCTTCCATGTACACTCGTCATAGTGGTAAACCACCACCTAACGCAAATAAAATACGTACCTATTAAGACTTTCCTGTTAAGTTTATATAGTAGGCAGGTAACTACAACAGATTCAGGTCCACGTGAACCAATTATCACGCCTACATTGTTTACCTTCCGCCGCGAATTAGCAAATATAAAGAAAATATTTAAAAGTTATTAGTAGCTATGACTGTGAATAAATAAATACCTAGGTAACTAATAGGTACTATTTTAATGATGGTTTAGAAAAAACAAAGCAATACGATACTCGAAAAAGAATCAAGAAAAAAAGGGGCAAAGATAAACGTGTTACTAACGATGGAAATAATCAGGTAATAACTTGAAGTAATAATGAGCACCGCTAAAGTGTAATTACCAGTATGCACGCGCTGGTGACGCAACTGAGAAACGAATGGCGAAAGTAGCAAGCAACAGGCAGGTAATCGGCACGGCGCGGCGCGGCGTGGGCGCGCATATTGGAGTGCACCAGTCCACGACGCCACCGGTGATGGGCGGTGGCCACTTGTCGCCGTTCCACGTGACTACACCACGTCACTGGAGCTGGTGATGGTGGTGGTGGCTGGTTGTTGGTGCCATTCGGCTGCAACATTACGTGGCGTACGCGCCGATGCTTTCCCTCGTTATTTATTTATTTATAAATGCTTTATTGTAGGAACACCAAGTTAAAACACAGAAAAGGAAATTTAAAACTCGTTCGTGGCCTTCTGATACATTGCGTGTTTAGAATGCCAACTAAGTCACTTATTTAGTAGTTTCCTTCTACGCAGTGCCTACCTGGCTACGTGAGCAAATAATTATCTATTGTACCGCTCGACAAAAACTCTCATTATACCACAAGCTTCGAGAACAACATGGAATGTGGTCTGTGGACGATGACTGAACATTTTTACCGCGGAGCTGCATCATTACGGCGAGTAATCGTCTCTTGTATATAAGTAATGGTGGCCGTGCAGGGGTCGCGCCTGGCTCGGGCCGCGGTCGCTAAGCTGACACCGACCATTAGTCAGCACGCTGCTCATGCCGCTCGCGCTAACCTACTTACTAGTACTTCAGCATTTTCTAGCGTTTTACATTTATCGGGTATACGGTATCTACTTTTTTAATGGCCGTTTTTTCAATAGTATAGATAACTTTTAACTGAGGTATAAAAACGGCGGTTTGATGGCTTTTGTATAGAAAATAGGTCAAACCGCCATTTTTAGGGTTCCGTACCCAAAGGGTAAAAACGGGACCCTATTACTAAGACTTCGCGATCCGTCTGTCTGTCTGTCTGTCTGTCTGTCTGTCTGTCCGTCTGTCACCAGGCTGTATCTCATGAACCGTGATAGCTAGACAGTTGAAATTTTAAGGCGATGATAGCTCAGTGGTAGTGACGTCGGATACCGAGACGAAGGTCGCGGGTTCGAATCCTACAATGAGCTTGAGCTTTCGGTGAAGGAAAACATCGTGAGGAAACCATAGCACGGTGGTAGGGTACTTTGTAGTACCCGCCTGGCTGGCAACCACCCTCAAGTTGAAAATCTGTCGCCAAGCACCTTCCGGTGTGTTCCGACAGCAGCACTTGAGAGCCAGTTCCCTTCTAGGCTTTGTGTGCTTACCACCATCGGCCACATCATCACTGACCACGGTGAGATTGTGGTCAAACACAGGCCTATACACAGTAAAAAAAAAAAAAAAAAAAAATTTACACAGATGATGTATTTCTGTTGCCGCTATAACAACAAATACTAAAAACAGTATAAAATAAATATTTAAGGGGGGCTCCCATACAACAAACGTGATATTTTTGCCGTTTTTTGCTCGATATTAATAACTGCATCAGGTAGACGCTTGAAATATTCACAGAATGTTTAGTTATACATTCATTTAAAAAAATAACATTAATTAAATTAAAATAAAATAAATTAAGGGGGGCTCCCATACAACAAACGTGATTTTTTGGCACCGTATTGCGATAATGGTACGGAACCCTTCGTGTGCGAGTCCGACTCGCACTTGGCCGGTTTTATTCTTCAGTTGAAAGTTATCAGACTATTAAAAAAAAACTGGCCAAGTGCGAGTTGGACTCGCGCACGAAGGGGTTCGTACCACTATCGCAAAAAACGGCAGAAAAATCACGTTTGTTGTATGAGAGCCCCACTTAAATATTTATTTTATTCTGTTTTTAGTATTTGTTGTTATAGCGGCAACAGAAATACATCATCTGTGAAAATTTCTACTGTCTAGCTATCACAGTTCATGAGATACAGCCTGGTGACAGACGGTCAGACAGACAGACAGACGGATCGTGGAGTCAAATTCAAATTCAAAATTATATATTTGCCAGCATAGGTAGGGGTGAAGATGTTAAACATGTATTTTTTAATGTTCTCCATGCTCTGCCGTAATATGCAAATTCTTACACATAAATTTACAACCTAGTATCTAAATACAATAAATATTGAATCTCAAGCCGAATAACAATAAATATTACGACATCATTAAACCATTATATTTTTAATGTCAAGGAGTATCCAGTAGTCAAAATTTAAATAAATGTCAGAGTAGTTAATGAAAATAATGTCAATAAAATAAAGATAAATAATAATTGAGAGCAGAGTATGTCATTATTGTCATAAATATTATCTGCCATCTCAGTTAGAAATTCATTTAGCTTCCGCTTAAATATGTGCAAGTTGTCAATATCTGTAATACAACATGGCAATTTATTAAAAATCTTGGATGTCATACAATAAACACTGGATCCCATTAAATAAGTTCTGCATGGTGCAATCTGAATTTTATTTTTATATCTAACACTTCGGAATTTTTCATACATATGCATATTACTTTTGACAAAGAATGATATCTCATAAATGAAGAGGCTAGGTAAAGTTAGAATCTTAAGTTTTTTTAAATATGGTTCACGGCTATCTGTGATCTTAAGTCTACACATTGCACGTATGCGTTTTTTTTGGGCTTTAAAAACAGTCTCCCATTCCGTCGAGTTCCCCCAGAAAATTAAACCATATCTCAGCGTGGATACCACATATGCATGGTAGGCATATCTATTTTATCTATATTATTACCGTGGATATATTTACAATTTTTGTGAGCATGTATAGCATATAGGAATATCTATTTAATTTTAAGCAGACAGATTCTACATGTGATTATCAATTTAAATTACAATCTACATTCAAACCTAAGAATTTTGTTACATTAACTTCATTAATTTTTGTTCCAGCATAATGCATGTTTAAGTTTGTTGGTGGTTTAGTCCTGTTTCTGAATATCATTACATTAGTTTTCTCGAAATTAATTAGAAGGTTGTTTGTTTCCAACCAATCGACAATGCGAACCAATGTGGTGTTAGTGTCATTTTCCAATGAAGCATAATCTTTGTTACAAAATATGGCTGTTCGATCGCGAGTTTTACCCTACGCTCGATAGATGGCGTTGTATCATTTTGGTATCTTTCTGAATCGCGCTGTTAAGAATCTCCGCGCATATTATATGAGGTTTAGAAGAAAATATTTTTTTCTCAAACATGCTTGGAAATGTGATCATTATTTTGACAACCTTCTTCGAGATAAATCGAAATTGCTGTACTGGTCAAATACATGCGCGCAGCGGCCGGCAAAAGTTGTATGAAAATCCATATCTGTCGTGTCTAGCGGCCAAATAAATTCCATAGTAAACTCATATCTGTCGTGTAGTTTAAAAATGGAACGATGTTTTACTGTGAATGATGTGTGTTTTACTGTGCTATTTTGATGATGTGAATCATGAAAATAGCACAGTATTCTTAGGCCTAACTTTGGATGCTAAGCTTCAGTGGGGCCCACATATAGATAAATTGTCAAAGAAGCTAAGCTCCGCAGCATATGCTGTTAGAAAGATTCGTAATTTAACTGACATAGAGACAGCCCGTTTAGTATACTTTAGCTATTTTCATAGTGTAATGTCGTATGGTATTCTGTTGTGGGGAAATGCCGCCGACATCCAGACTATCTTTGTTTTGCAGAAAAGAGCTGTTCGATCAATTTATAAATTAAGCCCGAGACACTCTCTCAGAGAGAAATTTAAGGAGATTAATGTAATGACTGTGCCTTCTCAGTATATTTATGAAAATCTTTTATATGCCCATAAAAATATAAAATTGTTTAAAAAATACAGTGATATCCATAACATAAATACTAGGAACAAACACAAATTTGTAGTACCTACAACAAGGCTCAAGAAAATAGGTGGCTCGTTTAGATGTCAATGTGTGCGCTTTTATAATAAGCTTCCAAGCGACGTACAAGGTTTAAGTGTTAATAAATTCAAATCATTCATTAAACGTAAGTTGTGCCAGAAAGCGTTTTATAATATTAAAGATTACGTTGAGGACAAAAAGGCTTGGTGGGATTGAGCTGCTCCAATTAATTTCGTTTTTTATTTTTTTTTATTTTGCTTCGTGGATTTAGTTTTTAATTATATTTTTATTTTTTTAATTTTTCTTGCAATGACAAGAATATTTACTTTTTAAAGTATTATATTATTTTATTTTAATTATTGTGAATGTGAAGACTATGTGGATTATTCTTTTTCTTTTAATTTTAATTTATCTTAGTTAGTTTTTAATCATGGTCTGGCAGTTTGAGTATTTATGCGGCCTACCCGAATGTCCTTTCTTTGGTATTGTTCGTCAATTCGTTGAGCTCCTTAAATTCTAAGTTGAGCTGCACGGTTATTGACAAATGCGTGCACTGACTGGACAGGTCCACTCAATCTGGCTGGTTCTTTTCTCAAAAGACCATTTCAGACATCAGTCTACATGGTCTTCACATGATCTAACCAAGTTTTTGTCTGGACTTTAAAAGAGACTGTGACCTCTGAGTTTGTTTCGGCCTTTCTTCTCAGAGTAGTCAGACAGGAAACGCCGACCTCATCTAGTTTTAAAAAATATAATCGACATGTGAAAGTGTTTGTACAAACCAACTTACAGAAAATAAATCATTTATCATTTATCATTTATCATTTACTCCGAAACATGGCAACCAAGGAGGTAACTTATCAAAGGTTTTATTTAAATTTCGAACTGGCTTGCAAATAGAACGCTGTTTATTGAAAAAAAAAACAAAGGAACACTTTAACGCGGGAACAATTATTGTTGTTCGTCATTGATTTTGACAAAATGAGTTCTAGGTACTACTTAGTTTTAATTTCCGCGCATTATTTGAGAAAAGTACTATACAAGCCTTGGCCACAACTAGGCATTAATGGACTTACGTATGTGTGCCTCGGCTTCGCCTCGGCCCACATTTGCACGTTCGTCCATCAATGCCTATTTTGCTGGCCGCTGCAGTAATGTACTATATCTACTCTCATATCGTAATATTCGAATTATAAACTTCAAAACGAGTTTATATTGACATACTTTATAAACACAATACCGAAATTTAAAAATAGAATCTTATTATAACACTTTTTCTCTAACAAAATAATGCTATAATACAATTTTTTTTCTATTACGATACAGGACAAATCCAAGAAGTTAATCACAAGGAGTTTTCATCAATTATTTTTTGTAATGCCATTTTTATAGTACCTATTTAAAAAGATTTGATTCCAATTTTTGCTTGTCTATGACAATGCCCGCTTCAGGCTTAGCACGCACTGCGATATTTATTCGCGCGAATTTTGTCTCTTTCTAGATGTTCATAGAGCTCAAAATATTCGCGCGAATTAAATTCGCGCCGCGGTGCGGAAAATTCTGTGGCAAAACACGGATTTCTTGCGGTATTATTTCTGCACGATTTTTTACCGCAATGCGTGCAACTTCATACAATTCCATAGGTCGCAGAATAGGCGAAAAAAATTCGCACGAATAAAAATCGCAGTGCGTGCTAAACCTTAGCGCATGCGCAATGATGCGGTGATGTGCTGGGTTTTGGCGCCATTCATATTTTGCAGGTTTAGTTGTATTGAATTTCATGAGTTTTTTGAATTCTTGCTTAAAAATGTCTGACATCAATGAATGTGAAGAATATTTGACTTCGCCCGATATTTTAGATGCGGCGAAGGAAATTACTCATAATTTTTTACCAGCAAAGTCGAGAAAATTATATGATAAATGCTATCACGACTTTATGGCATGGAAAATGCAAAAAAGGTATTTAGTAGGTTCAATACCAATGTATGAGTGTAGATAAAGTAGTGTATGAAACTGCACATAACTAGGTATTAAAACATTCGTGTGAATACTATTAAAAACCTCGCCTACGGCTCGGTTTTTAAACACACACTCATGTTTTAATACCCCTTATTATGCAACAGTTTCATAAACTACTATTTTGTACTCGCTTTAATAATAATAATAAATTCATTTATTTGCAAACAAGTATCACAGTTAGCGTTGGAAAGAAAGTTGTTTTATTTACACTACAGTCCTCGGGCAGTTGTCGAGTGCCGTTAACATATGGTCCTTCGAGCCGGATAATTGAGATCCAGATAAGTGTTTTGTGATTCTTGGCGTAGAAACCAGGGTGGATCGCCCTGAAGCGCCGCATACCCAATCTGGTGTGCACAGTGAAGTGAGAGTGACCAGTGCTGCTGCAGTGGAGCTGGCGTGGACCAACACCAGGAGATGGTGCCGGACGGTGCCGGACACCAACGGAGTGAGGGTGGAGCAGGGTGATCTGGACATCATCAGCACCAGCTGAGTAAGGCGCAGGGCGAGACGTCTGGCTGACGCAGTCACCAGAGGAGTGAAATCCGTTTGGATTCAGTGCTAGTGAAGTGTGGTTTGTTGAAGAAAAAACCGTGAGTACATTTATTGTTGTTACATATTGCAAGTCGGGTTTTCTGAAGATAGAAAATTTTGTCTGAAAAGATTTTATTGGACTTTAGTAGATTTCATTTGGACTTTATTTGACTTTATTTTTTATGTACCAATCTGTGCATTATTAAACCAATTGTATGTCTTTGGTATATTTAAACAGGTTATGTTTAAATAATTGAATTTATCTTTACTGTGTGTGGGGTATCTTGTAGTGAATTTGAAATAGTAAAGTTAAGAATTTTTGTAAAGTGGTTAACATTTTGTCTTTGGTAGTTTTAGTATTTTATTAGTAACTTTTTACGGCCTCAATAAAAATAAATAAAAATGGAGACTATGTATAAATTGCAAAATAATACAAAGCTTCTTATTGAAAAGGCTCAGATTAACTTTAAAAAAACACCTAAAGATAGAGTAACTAAAACGTGCGTTGAGACTAGATTAGAAGTACTTGAAGTTTTGTGGAAAGAATTCTCGTCAACTCATAGAAGTATAATACAGAATGTTACAGACGCTCAGCGAGAATCTGAATCTGATGTGTATTTTGTTAATGATGTTTACGATACTACTGAAGAAACTTACATTTTTCACAAAACGCAGTTGAGTGATGCTTTAAATATGTTTAGCGATAATTATTCAGATCGAAACCCAAGGACAAATGTCGACCATTCAATATCAAATAGTGTCAGATTACCAAAGATAAACATTCCAAAGATTTTGGGCAACTATGCAGAGTGGACAACATTCAAAGATTTATTTACATCTTTGATACACAATAATGATAGTTTAGAAGACGTGCAAAAAATGCATTATTTAAAGGGCTTATTGTCGGGAGAAGCAGATCAACTTGTCAGACATATTGCGGTTACTTCAGTTAATTACACAGAATGTTGGTCATTGCTGCATAGTAGATATAACAATAAGCGATTTCTGTCAAATTGTTTATTAAAGCGCTTATTGAGCCAAACTAATGTAACAGAATGCGCAAATAGCCTTAAGGATTTATTAGAAACCACAATGGAATGTCTAAATGGTCAAAAAAATCTCGGAGGTGACGTCAGCACGTGGGACATCATAATCGTTTATATAATTAGTTCCAAACTTGATTCTGAATCACGAAAGCAATGGGAGACTAAAATTAGCTCCAAAGATGAATTAACCGTGCTCTCGGAGTTCAGAGATTTTAGACACTAAGTCAAATAGATCTAAACCAAAAGTTCACCATATAGTTAGTAACGATAACATTAATGATCTCCCTTTTATGATGGCCAAATTATCGGTTATAATTCTATTTGCTGATGATACTTCGCTAATTTTTAAAATAGATAGGAAAGATACGGATGTCTTACATGTCAACGAAAGTCTGATTGTTCTCTCTAAATGGTTCGCAGCTAACAATCTTTTACTAAATGCGAAAAAAACAAAATGTCTGAAGTTTTCCTTACCAAATGTACCACAACGTGACCTAAATTTAAATCTTGACGGCAAAAATCTTGAAGTTATAAAGGAAACTGTATTCTTAGGGATTACTATCGATTCAAAATTGCAGTGGGGCGCGCACATTAGAACTCTTTCGGGTCGGTTAAGTTCGGCTGCATATGCAGTAAGGAAAATAAGGCAGTTAACCGATGTAGCCACAGCAAGGTTAGTATACTATGCTTATTTCCACAGTATTATGTCTTATGGCATTCTGCTGTGGGGATCAGCTGCAGACGTTGACTCAATTTTCATCTTACAAAAGAGGGCAGTCCGCGCAATCTATAAAATGAGTCCACGAGAGTCCCTCAGAGAAAAATTTAAAGAGATCGATATACTGACTCTACCTTCTCTTTATATATTGGAATGTATTTTTTATGTCCGCAAAAATCGAGGGCTTTTCAAAACTAGAAGCGATTTCCATAATTTAAATACACGCAGTAAGCATGAAATTGTAATACCCAAATTCAGATTAACGAAAACTAGCAAGTCTTTTCTTATAAACAGTATACGCTTTTATAATAAGTTGCCAAAGCCAGTTATAGAATTGACCGATGGAAAGTTCAAAAACTACATCAAACGTGTCCTTATTAAAAAAGCATATTACAAAATCAAGGACTACGTTGAAGATAAAAATTTTAGCTCCTTCTGCGCATGCGGCTTCCCTGGTAACTCATAAACGGTACAAATATGTGGATGTCTCTAACTATTCTCAATCTCATTTTTACTTTTTTTCTTTCTTTTAATTAGACTTTTTACAATGATTTCAATGATCTTTATAGCCCTTTGCTATGAATAGTTACAGCACTGATAACAAAATTTGTGCCACATGTTAAATTTAGTCTTGTTATATATTTTTATTTATTTTTTCCTTTGTATAGATTCTTTTACTGATTGTTTTGTGAATGTGTGAACATTGTAGGCCTTCTAGATTTCTAGACGCTTGTTAACATTTGTTAACTCTCTCGTATATACAATTTTTTTTTTAGTTTCTTACGACTTATTGTCGGGCCTACGTTGTCCCCCCATATCTAAGCACTAATACTGTAACGTGGAAATATTGTAAAAACAAACCATTTTTTTAAAAGAGTAACCGTGGAGTTTCTTGCCGGTTCTTATCCACAGGAAACGACTAACCCGAACCGTGCACCTTTTGTCGACGTTTTATAAGTGCCCATGTAGGCCTATGTGAAATAAAAAACATTTGATTTGATAACAAGGCCGTTGTGACAACTTGTCCATTCTGTAATTAAACCACAATATTTCGAATCGTAAGAAGTTTGCTCAAGAGAGTTACGAATCTCGTCATAGCTTTGCACAAACCAGGCGCTTGTGTTATAATTGTTTAAACGCGAATCACTCCATTAAGTTTTGTCGGCAAACTGCGTCGTGTCGTATATGCAAACGAAGGCATCATTCACTACTACATCCAAATTCGGTCTCAAACTCCACAGTACTTAATGAATGCTCTAATACAGGAGCTGCAGTTAAATCAGCGGTGTCCAATGTTCAGGCATCGTTATCAGCGAGCGATCCATCAGCTCCAAATATAGTATCACATTATTCTAAGAGGTCAGTACCTGCTCAAGTTTGGCTACTGCTCTTGTCGAAGCACAGACAAGAAGTGGATCTACACAACTGCTGAGAGTGCTATTGGATCAGGGATGTAGTATATGTCATAATTCACTGTTGCACTGCTACATTTATAGTAATTACCGTAACATATTGACGTACGAATTGGGGTCATTTGCTACAATATAAAAGACAGTGTAATGTGTTTACTTGTCACTTTTACTATGGAGACTACCTAAATATAAACATATTCAACACTCCACGTTGAGTTTCTCTTCTCTTCGAGAGCTCCTCGTCAACATATTACATGGCGACCCTGCCACGTCGATACGGAATGGCGTTAAGAAACCACATCCAGAAGAATCAATACTAGTTCTATCATCAAAGAAGAGTTCCTGTAACCTTATAGAAGAGTTCCTGTAACCTTATAGAGGGGTGTCTTGGTGGCCCAGTGGTCAAAACCTCGCCTGTCGTGCTTGAGGTCGCGGGTTCAAATCCGGGCAAGTACCAATGTGACTTTTTCAAATTCATATGTACTTTCTAAGTTTATCTTGGACATCACAGGCAACGGTGAAGGAAAACATCGTGAGGAAACCTAGACTTATATAGTTAACATAAGTCTGAAATAGCCAAGTCAGAGGCCTGTGGGGTTTCCCGGAGGCGGCTTAATTAACACTGACACTAGAGGTGGCCACACCTCACACGAAAAAGGAAAGAAAGATAGAAGAGTTCCTGTAACCCTATAGAAGAGTTCCTGTAACCCTATAGAAGACTTTCTGTAAACTTATAGAAGATGCATTGCCAGTTCCTGAAAGAAGACGGAGACGAGTCCAGGGTATAGCCCGGCCAGAACGAGCGGTGTCCAGGGAAATCCCGGCCCATTGAATCCAGGGTATAGCCCGGTCCAGTCATCGAACAACGAGTCGCACGGCAACGACGCAGAGCGCCTCGTGACTTCGTCATCGAGTTACCCGGTCAACGTTCGCAGCTCCGCACCGTCAGCACTTTCCTAGCTAAGTACATTTTTTTAAAGTCTAATAGGACTTCACTTAAACAGTATATTATTAATTAGTATGACTGATAATCTAGTAACATGTCGAGATCAATTACATCAAATTAGGGAATATTTGGTAAAAATAGGACCAGAACGTAGGCAAAAAGAGATAGCTTATAAGAAATTGGAAGAAGCTAAAGCGATATACAGTCAAGCGCAAAATATTTTGTCTCAGATTGAACAGTCAAAATTTAGTAGCAAAGACATTGATTTGATCAATAACTTAGTGGAACAAATTAAGACCGTTTATCAGAAAATACAAAGTTTACTAACAAGCGTAGATTCAGTGTCTCAAACACTTGACGAACCAGATACCAAGATGTCTCAGTTTGATTTAAAGACTGCGATAGCCTTGTTACCTGTAATGACAGGACAAGAGCAAGTTACGAAACAGCTCATTGATGCCATTTCACTATACAGTAGCATGATAGACAACACTTCTCAGAAACTTTTATTGAATTTTATTCTCAAAACTAGATTAACTCCTAGTGCTAAACTTCGCATGAAGTTATCTTATGATAGCGTAAAAGTATTAGTTGATGATATGCGAAAGCATTTGTTGCCTAAAAGGTCGGCTGAAGCTATTCAATCTCAATTATATCATTCTTCTCAAGGACGTCGGTCTATAGAGTCTTTTGGTAATGAGATAGAGGAACTTTTTGTTAACCTGACGATTTCTCAGTCAGACGATGATCCGACCAAATACGAAATATTACGTCCTATAAATGAAAAAACTGCCATCAAACGTTTTGCGGATGGTTTGTCTGATGCGAGGTTGAGCACAATTATTGCTGCCAGGCAACTCTCATCACTTCCAGAAGCGATTAGGAGCGCTTTAGACGAAGATTCTTCATCACCAAGGCATAACGAAGTTTTAAATTTTAGACGTTCAGACGCGTACAGACCGAATAATACATCTATCGGTTACAAAAACTCGAACAGTCGTAATAATAAAAATTATCAGTTCGACAAATCAAATAATAATTATTCACGAACTCGTACGTTTGTAAATACAGGTCAAAGAGGTAAACGAACTCAGGCAACTGGTGCATGGAATGCGAGACGTACTCCTTATGTACAACACACCGAGCACACTCAGCAAAATGACACTGACTGTGTAGACAATAGTGTCGACACGGAGACCAATAATATCCATGACACTAATATTACGGATAATCAGTTTTTTCGTTCCTAAATTAGAATGCTCTATTTTGAATTATAATAATACTAGCATAATTGAATGCACTGTAGATTCTACTTATGCCTTAGATCTTTTAGTGGATAGTGGAGCTAGCCTATGCGTTTTAAAGCACGAGTGGTTAAGATCTAAGACCCAATTAATTAATAATATAGTTCCGGAGAAGGTAACAATAAAGGGTGTAAGTGGAAATCTAACCTCTCTAGGATATATTTATTTAGATTTATATTTTAACAAACTGATATTCAAGGAAAAATTTTACGTTTTTCAAACCTTATCTTGTGCAGCTAACGCCATTTTAGGGCACAATTTCTTTATAAAATATAATGCTGTCATAAGTTATAAAAAAAAATCCTTAACGTTAGAAAATAATGGAGATCATATTAGTATACCTATTTTAAGGACTAATTATAATAAATATTTGTTTACAATACCGCCGCGATGCGAGGTTATCCGGTACATACCTACCACCATACGTGGGGATTGTATTACATTAGCACAAGAAATACGCGATGGTGTTTTCATTGCTGGACTGATTTCGAAATCTAAAAATGGGGAAATCCCAATTCGAATTCTAAATACAACTAATAGCAAGGTGGAACTAGACTTGTCAGGGTTAGAAATAAATTCCACAAACAGCTTCGAAGTGTTGAACTTTGAGAATACGATATCTAACTCTGATAGAGTAAAAGCTCTATTTGGCCTACTTAAATTGAACACATACTTAAATACAGAAGAGCAAATAAGCATTGAAAAGATTAGTGCAAAATACTCAGATGTCTTCCAATTACCAGGCGATAAATTAAGTACGACCAACTTATTAGAACATAGTATAACACTGAAAAATGACGTGAGCCCTGCGTATAGCAAGCCTTACAGGATCCCGTACGCTTTGCGTAATGAGGTACAAAAACAAATACAAGAAATGCTCGATAATGATATTATAGAAGAAACTACGTCAGAGTGGTCAAGTCCCGTTCTTCTTGTGCCTAAAAAATCAGATAAATCAGGCGAGAAGAAATGGAGGCTAGTAATTGACTATCGTCAGTTAAACAATCGAATTGTAGATGACAAATTCCCTTTGCCAAATATCACAGAAATTCTAGATTCACTTTCCGGTAATATATATTTTTCTAAACTTGATTTATCTCAAAGTTATTACCAAATAAATCTTACAGAAAACTCTAGAAAATACACGGCTTTTAATCTTGACCGCATGTATCAATTATCTTTAGACAAAGACTCACGGAAGTATACAGCATTCACTACTGATAAGATGTACCAAATGAAACGGTGCCCGATGGGACTAAAAACGAGTCCAAGTGTATTCTCCAGACTTATGACTATTGCGATGGCGGGATTGAACTACGATAAATGTTTTATTTATTTAGATGACTGTATCGTTCTGGGTAAATCCTTAATTAACCACAACAAAAATCTCACTTGTATTTTAGAACGTCTTAGAAAAGTTAATTTAAAATTAAATCCTCTTAAGTGCGAATTTTTACGCAGAGAAATTATTTATCTAGGCCATAAAATTACTCCAGAAGGTATTTATCCCGATCCATCTAAAGCTATCGTGTTAGAAAATTATCCAAGACCTACAAATGTCGACGAAGTAAAAAGATTCGTTGCCTTTGCAAATTATTACAGGCGTTTTATTAATAAATTTGCTGACATTGCATATCCTCTCAATCAATTAAGCAAGAAAAACGCATCTTTTGAATGGTCCCATGAATGCGAATCAGCATTTAATACTTTAAAACGTGCACTCTGCAATCCTCCAGTGTTAGGCTATCCAGATTTAACAGATAAAAATAAATTTATTTTAAACACAGATGCTTCAAAAATAGGTCTGGGCGCCGTATTGTCTAACAGTAACGGACAAGTAGTAGGTTACGCGAGTCGCAATTTGAAACCCGCCGAAACACGATACCCAGTTATAGAGTTAGAATTGCTAGCTATTGTGTGGGCGATTAGGCATTTTAAACCTTATTTATACGGTAAACAATTCAAAGTTGTGACAGATCATAGACCATTAGTGTATTTATTCGGAATTACGGATCCCTCAAGTAGACTAACAAAATTTAGATTATTTTTGGAAGAATACGATTTTACTGTCGAATATCTTCCAGGTCGACACAATGGACCCGCAGATGCCTTAAGTCGTCTTCCTTTGAATATAACAGATTTAAAAAGAATTAACAAAAATGTAATATCAGTTATGACAAGGGCCCAATCTCGTAAACAAGCAAGCGGCTCCGATACTGCCGATTTGACATCTGAAATCCCTTTAACTTCTGGAACCTCTAGCCCAAAAGTTGTAGAAATTCTTAAAAAACCTATTAATAGTATAGAACTAATTCTAACTTCAAGAAAAGTAGTAAAGAACAGTTCAAATAGACCACACCTACTTAGCGACAGTGGTCACTTTGAGTTCAATGAAAACGAGTCAACAATATACCTACGATCCCGATCGTTTCCTACCGTAAGTGTGTTAGCGAGGGACTTGGAGTCATTTTGTAAAAGACTTAATACTAACGAAATTGTTGTGATCAAGAATAAAGAAAATTCACACATAATAAACGAGTTCTTAAGATGCATGAAAAGTTTGCAATCTGATTTACCAAGAATATTAGTAATTAAAGATCTAATAAGAATAAGTAACAAAGACGAAAAGACAGTTATCTTAAATGATTTCCACCTGTTACCTACTAGCGGACATGCAGGAGTAAACAGGATGTTGAATAATATTAAAAAATATTACTTCTGGCCAGGCATAAGTAATGATGTGATTGAATATGTGCATAAATGCAAAGAGTGTCAAATTAAAAAACACTCAAATAAACAAACAAAACAACCAATGTCTGTAACTACGACCCCTAATACAGGATTTGAGAGAGTTAGCTTAGATATAGTAGGACCTCTAGATGTAGACAATTATAACTACAAATACATTTTAACCCTACAATGTCATTTGACAAAATTTGTAGAGGCTTACCCTCTAACTAATAAGGACTCTGAATCCATAAGTAGAACATTTGTAAATAAATTTATTTTAAGATATGGCATCCCCAAAGAGATCATAACGGATCAGGGAACAGAATTTTTGTCAAGTGTTATGTCAGATGTATGTAGCTTATTAGGAATAACCAAATTACATTCTACTGCATACCACCACCAGACTATAGGTGGATTAGAAAACACTCATAAGAGTTTAGGTGCATATCTTAGAATTCAATGTAGCCAAAATAAAACAGATTGGAGTAGCTGGTTAAGTTATTGGTGTTTTTCTTTTAATACCACTGTTCACTCGGAGACAAAATATACACCGCATGAGCTTGTATTTGGTAAATTATGTAACTTGCCTAGTAACCTCAACTATACTTTAGACAGAGTAGATCCACTCTATAATTTTGACAGTTACCCCTTGGAATTAAAATATAGGCTACAGCGCGCATTATTAGATGCTAGGAATAATCTGATAATCAGTAAACTTAAGAGAAAATCATTATATGATAAGAAGTTAAATTCGATAACTTATAAGCCAGGTGATTTTGTACTTTTGAAAAATCAAACTGGACATAAATTAGACAACATTTATTTAGGACCATACAGAGTTCTTAAGGATTTATCACCTAATGTTGAAATATTGAAAAATAATAAATCCTATATTGTCCACAAAGATAATACTAAATTGTTTTGTGAACCATGACCTTTGTCAATGTGTTATTTACTTTATTAATTAATTATTATTATATAACTTCATTAATTAAAACAAAAGAAATTGTATATTTACTAATATGCCAATGTTATTTTTACCTAGTCTAAGTTTAACATATAAAAATGTAAGACTCAAGTGCGTACGTCATACATTTTTTTTTTTAATCCGGTGGTGTAAAGGGTGTCTTTTCGGGGGAGATGTAGTATATGTCATAATTCACTGTTGCACTGCTACATTTATAGTAATTACCGTAACATATTGACGTACGAATTGGGGTCATTTGCTACAATATAAAAGACAGTGTAATGTGTTTACTTGTCACTTTTACTATGGAGACTACCTAAATATAAACATATTCAACACTCCACGTTGAGTTTCTCTTCTCTTCGAGAGCTCCTCGTCAACATATTACAGGGATCTCAGGCATCATTCATAGCAGAATCAGCAGTGCAGTTGCTCGGACTTAAGAAGAAGCCGACCAAGTCGGTCATATCTGGAATAGGCGGTGAGAGAAGTGATTTTGCTTCAAAGTTTACAGTCACGATGACTATTCACTCACGCTTAGATCCAAATTTTTGTGTCCAAGTGCATGCTTTTGTATTAGGTACCATTACGTCGCGTTTACCCTCAGAAAAATTAGAGTAGTCCTATTGGCCCGAGCTAAAGGGGATAACTTTAGCAGATCCAGAGTTCCATACGCCAAGCAAGATAGACATCTTACTTGGTGCGGAAATATATGGTCAAGTTCTTAGAGATGGTTTAATTCAAGGTCCACCAAATTTACGGGTAGCTCAGAATACTGCCCTAGGTTGGATCCTTTCTGGACAGATCGCATCCAGCAGTGACTCTATTCATTGTCATCACGTCATTCACAGCAGCTCAGATCAGGCTGATGACAACGCACTTTTGCGACGGTTTTGGGAAATTGAGTCTATTATCCCTGATAAAAAGATCCTTTCTGACGAAGAACAACGATGTGAGGATATTTATGCACAAACTACGTACCGTGATAAGGAAGGACGCTATGTGGTTAATCTTCCCTTTCGCGATCAAGATCCGCAGTGTCAATATGGGAGTTCGAGAGACCTCGCGATAAAAAGATTTCATCTTCTTGAAAATAAATTCAAGAAGAACCCGACAATAAAAGCTCGATACTCAGAGGTATTCCAAGAATTCATCGACCTTGGTCATATGGAGCCTGTACGCGGTGATGAGCGCAATATGAGTACGGCTGTTTATCTGCCACATCACGCCGTGGTACGCGAAGACAAAACTGCAACCAAGGTTCGAATAGCTTCAATGTAAGAGATAAATGGAGTGTCTCTGAACGATGATCTCATGGTTGGTCCCATGTTGCAACCTCCGTTACGTCATATCATTATGAGATGGAGAAAGCATCCCATAAGTCTCTGTGCTGACATCATAAAAATGTACAGACAGGTGAAGGTTGCTCCTGAACATGCAGAGTTTCAGCGAGTAGTGTGGCGCGATGATCCAGAATCTGAAATAAAAGAATACAAGTTAGTAAGAGTTATGTTTGGTACAGCAGCGGCTCCTTACCTTGCAGTGAAAACCTTACAGCAGGTGGCAGTTGATACTGGCGAAGGTCATCCTGAAGTATCTGATATCATAAAAAATGAGTTTTACGTAGACGATTTAAATTAACAGAGTTTCTTAACAAAGGTCAATTTCAACTACAGAATTGGGTTAGCAGCTGCGATGAATTAAACAAGAGAATTCAAGAATATACGGCATCAAAGATAAGACAGAATGAAGAACAGGAAAAGGAACAGGGAAAAGATATCAAGTTGGACTCAGTTATAAAAAATTTAGGAATTTCGTGGGATCGTGAGAGCGATGAATTTAAATATTCAGTGCAACTTGGTCCACAGCAGACTCCAGTCACCAAGAGAAATGTATTATCCGACATCCCACGCCTGTTCGATCCGCTTGGCTGGGTGGCACCTTGCATTGTTATCTCGAAGATCTTCATTCAAAAGCTTTGGCTTGCTGGACTGGAATGGGATGAAGAATTAACTCCGGAACTTCTATCAGAATGGGAAACTTACCGTTCAAGCCTTGTAGAGACGAACAAGTTCAGCATCCCCAGATGGGTTAACATAAAATCCGACGATCTACTGGTAGAGTTACATGGATTTTGCGACGCGTCGATTGCTGCTTATGCCGCTGTAGTTTATATTAGAGTCATCGATGCCCACAATATCATTCATGTCAATTTAATCACTTCTCGAACTAAGGTTGCACCAGTCAAGCAGCAATCAATTCCGCGTTTAGAGCTGATGGGGGCAGTGTTGCTTTCCGAACTCATTTCTGAAGTTGCTGAAGTAATGAGAATCGCACCTCCTCAAATACACGCCTGGACCGACTCGTCAGTGGTTTTGGCATGGCTGAGTAAACATCCCAGTCACTGAACTACTTTCGTTGGAAACAGAGTGGCTACTATTCTCTCTCACGTCGACAACTCACATTGTGCTCATGTCCAATCTACGCATAACCCTGCAGATTTTGCATCCAGAGGTGTTAAACCACAAGAACTGATATGCAACTCACTTTGGAGTCAAGGACCCTCATGGCTTCGTGAAAAATCGATAGACCAAAGTCAATTGTCACCAACACGGAGCGAAGATCAATCAAGGTTCACGTCGTAACTGAACCTCTACAGGAGGATCTTTTCCGGACAAAGTATTCATCATTACAACGGTTAGTTCGGGTTATAGCGTACTGCAGAAGAGTTTTGAGTTGGAGGAAACAATCAGATGGTGAAAGGAGATTCGAAGTGTATCTTAACAAGGAAGAAATACAAAAAACAACAAAACATGTATAAAACTTGTTCAGAATCAAGAGTTTTTCGAAGAACTTAAAGATATAAAAAAAACAGGAAGCAAGCTGAAAAGTCTCTGTCCATTCATTGATGATGAAGGCATTCTCCGTGTCAGTGGACGCATTCAAAATGCTAATTTAGACGAAGCTAAATATTTAGCCCATCATCCTACCACAATTTACAATTTAATGGTTGATGAAGCTCATAAGAGGACTTTACATGGGGGACTAACACTAATGTTGAGCCAGCTGCGTACTAAGTATTGGATCTTTTCCGCCAAAACAAAGATTAAGGCTCATGTACACAAATGTGTAAAATGCAGGCGGTACTCCGCATCTATTCAACCCCACTTATAAGGGTCAGTTACCGTCTAGTCAAGTCACTCCAGCAAGACCATTCCTAAATAGTGGCGTGGATTTTGCGGGTCCCATCAGCATTCGAACGTTAAAGGGTCGAGGCCACCAATCATACAAAGGGTACATTTGTGTCTTTGTATGCATGGTGACCAAGCCTATTCATTTAGAAGCCATCAGTGACTTGACGTCGCAAGGTTTCATCGCTGGCTTTAAAAGATTTGTGGCTCGGCGAGGTTTTGTCAGTAATATTTGGAGCGACAACGGAACTAATTTTGTTGGCGCTTCCAAGGAGCTTCAGCATTTAGTCGCTGCGGAAAAATCTTCTGTGGCTGTAGAGATAAAAGAGTGGTTAGGCAACAACAGCACTTCTTGGCACTTCATGCCGCCTCATTCCCCTAATTTCGGTGGCTTGTGGGAGGCCGGGGTGAAATCAACCAAATTCCACCTAAAACGCGTAATAGGTAATTCTACACTTACGTTTGAAGAAATATCAACACTTTTGTCTCAGGTAGAAGCATGCCTTAATTCCAGGCCGTTATCAATGTTGCCTGACAATTCCACAGATCCAACACCTTTAACATCAGGTCATTTCCTGATAAATGAGCTTCTGATGGCAGTGCCTGAACGTAATTATGAGAATTCAAACATCAGCAACCTGAGACGTTGGCAGGTTACACAACGCATGTTGCAAGACTTTTGGAGGCGATGGTCAGATGAGTACTTGGTTCATTTGTTACAGCGTTATAAATGGACTAAACATATTCTAGAACCAAACATAGGAGATATAGTTTTAGTCAAGGAGGATAACTTACCTCCTGCCCGTTGGTTTTTAGGCAAGGTCATGGACAAGCATCCTGGTTTGGATAAGGTTACACAAGTGGTGACTCTCAAGTGTAATGGTTCCGTAATCAAACGACCTACGTCAAAATTGTGCATTTTGCCAATAACCTTATAATTATAGTACATTAAGTTTTAATAATTTTGATTTTGTTTTTTTTTGTTGTAAAATTGTTATTTTTAGATAAGTTTATACAGTCCACAAGGTATTGTAAGTTATTTTATTGTTTGCCAAGGAATACTTTCCATAAATTGTTGTAATTTTGGTTCATCACTTTCGTTGCACTCGTAAATTATTGTGATTTTAGTTTGAGCCTCTGACCTCATGGTGGGCGGTTTTGTGAAGGACATATCATAATATATCCTTGGTGGGTGGCATGTTCAATCGCGAGTTTTACCCTACGCTCGATAGATGGCGTTGTGCCATTTCAGTATCTTTCTGAATCGCGCTGTTAAGAATCTCCGCGCATATTATATGAGGTTTAGAACAAAATAATCTTTTTGAACTCGCTTTGGAAAGAGAGTTGTTTTATTTACACTACAGTCTTCGGGCAGTTGTGGAGTGCCGTTAACAACGGCTGTACTATCATCTGCAAAAAGAATCATCGGAAAGTCCACATTTTTCGGCAAATCATTAATGTAAATTAAGAATAATAAGGGCCCGAGAACACTGCCCTGTAGTACGCCATAAATCACTTCTACATAGTCTGAAGCATGGTCAATTTCTTGCTTTTTATAGAACAGAATTTCGTTATTAACGTGGCTTGTTTCCTATTACTTAAATATGACATAATTAGATCTAAGGCGCTGCCACGTATGCCATAAGCATAAAGCTTGTTTTTTAGTGTTTTATGGTCCACATAGTCGAACGCTTTGGTTAAATCCATGTATAATCTACCACCTACCACCTACTACAATCTGCCACCTAGTGTTGAGAGTCGCCACGGAGGTCTGGCGGCGCATGCTCGAGGTCGGATCGGTGCACGTGGAACTTCAGCGGGTCAAGGTCGAAGACCAGTCCCCGCTGGTCCAGTGCTCGATCTGCCTCGGGTATGGGCATAGCCGACGCACATGCACGGAGACCGTTGCTAAGTGCAGCCACTGTGGCGGGCCTCACATGAGGACGGAGTGCGCGGACTGGAGTGCCGGTCTACCACCGACATGTTGTAACTGCATACGGGCCAAAACAGAAAACACGCACCATCACGCCTTCAGTTCGGAGTGCGCAGTCAGAAGAAGGTGGGACGCAATATCCCGCTCATCAATAGCATATTGCTAAGGGTGCCCCGAAGACTCCTGCCCAGCAATCAGCAAGACCATACCGAGTGGCCCAAGCGAACCTTCAACGCAAGGAATTGGCAACCACCGAGCTCTTTCTAGAGGCCAGTGAAAGAAGGATCTCGTGGGCACTGATTCAGGAGCCGTATGTGGGAGGAGCACGAAGTATGAAGAGCTACCGTGGTGCGAGAATCTACCAGTGCGAGCTTGATGGAAGTGGGAGGGTAAAGGCGGCAATAGCCGTCTTTGATCATGACGTAGACGTCATACCCTACCCGAAACTCACCACAAATAATATCGTTGTGGTGGGGATCCGGACCAAAGCATGGGAAATCGTAGTAGTCTCTTACTACTTCGAGCCAGACCAACCCATAGGGCCATACCTGGACCAGATGACCCGGATCCAAAGGGAAGTGGCCAACGGTAGATTGCTGATAGGCGGCGATGCGAACGCGAAAAGTGCCTGGTGGGGCAGCATCAAAGAGGACCCCAGAGGCGAGGAGATGTCCGCTACCCTGGATGAGTTAGAGCTTCAGGTGCTCAACACTGGTGAAGCTCCCACCTTTGATACTGTCAGAGGTGGTAGAGCGTATAGAAGCCATGTGGATGTCACGGCATGTTCGCTTGACCTTTTTGACCTGGTGGACGGCTGGCGGGTCGACACAGGAGCAACATCCTCGGACCACAACACGATATTTTTCAACATAAATGAAAAAAAGGGAAAAAGGTGTAAGTATAATGAGAACAACAAGAAAATTTAACACAAAAAAAGCAGATTGGACAGCTTTTATGACCAAATTGGAAGAATTTAAAATAAGAGACAAAATCAATTTAGAAACAATAAGAGAAATCAATAATAAAGAAAAATTAGAGGAAATAATAGTTAAATATGTTAATACAATTACTGAGACTTGTCACAACACCATCCCTAAAACTAGTAACAAAATTAAACTCACCTGTCCGTGGTGGTCCGAGGAGCTCACTGTGAAGAAGAGAGAGGTCATGACCAAGAAAAACCGCATCCGTAATGCCGCGCCGGTCCGGCGAGCGAAGGTCGTTGGCGAGTACCTGAAAGCAAAAGAAGAATATGAGATGCAAGCGAAGAATGCCCAAATCGCCAGCTGGAAGGAGTTCTGCCGGAGGCAGGATCGTGAGGGAGTTTGGGAGAGTTTCTACAGGATCATTCGTAGGACCACCAAAAGGCAAGAAGAACTGACCCTTTGCAGCGATGGTGCATTCCTTAATCCGAGTGAATCGGCCGCCCTACTAGCAGATACGTTCTACCCCGAAGACAGAGTAGACCAGGACAACGCTGACCACAGGCGAATTAGAGAAGCGGCCAGCCGAGTAAATGAGTGGGCCCATGGTGAACATCATGATCCCCCATTTACGACGCTGGAGCTGAAGACCGCCGTGGCGGGTTTCAATCCCAAAAAGGCACCAGGAGGGGATGGACTGATGTCTGACATCTGCAGTCGAGCGATCCACCAGGACCCGGAATTGTTCCTTGCCCTTTACAACAAGTGCCTCGGGCTGGCCCACTTTCCGGAGATCTGGAAAGAGGCTACGGTCGTGGTCCTTAGGAAGCCGGGCAAGGACAACTATCTGACCCCCAAGGCATACCGACCAATCGGTCTACTGCCTGTTCTGGGGAAGGTCCTGGAAAGGATGGTCGTAGCGCGTCTAAAATGGCAGCTTGTACCGCGTTTTAGTACTCGTCAGTTTGGCTTCATGCCCCAGAGGAGCACCGAAGACGCCTTCTATACCCTAGTGGAGCACGTACAGGACAAGTTGAGGCAGAAGAAGCTAATTGTCCTGGTGTCATTGGATATAGAGGGGGCCTTCGACAGCGCTTGGTGGCCAGCCATTAGAGTCAGACTGGCTGAGGAAAAGTGCCCGGTCAACATCAGGAGGCTATTAGACAGCTATCTCGATAGTAGGAAGGTCAGAGTTCGGTATGCCGGTGAGGAATGCACGAAAGTGACTAGCAAGGGCTGCGTTCAAGGGTCAATCGGCGGTCCCATCCTGTGGAACCTCCTTCTCGACCCACTCCTCAAGTACCTGGAACAGTGCGGAATATTCGTGCAGGCGTTCGCGGATGACATCGTCTTGGTCGTGGATGGGGACTCAGCGACCGAAGTTTCGACATCTGCCAATGCAGCCCTCGCCCATGTTCAGAGTTGGGGCGTCAGAAATAAGTTGAGGTTCGCACCGCACAAAACCTGTGCGATGGTGGTAACCAACAAACTTAAGTACGACACCCCAAGGCTGAGCATGGCCGGGGTCGGCATTGGTATGGTCAAGAAGATGAAGTTGTTGGGTCTAACCATAGACGATAAGCTCACGTTCAATGAGCATGCCGCAAACGTCTGCAAGAGGGCAGCTGACGTGTATAAGCGGCTGTCCAGAGCCGCAAAGGTTAGCTGCGGATTGAACACACAAGTAATACACACCATCTACACAGCAACTATTGAGCCCATAGTTACGTACGCAGCCGCAGCCTGGGCACCCGCTGTAAATAAGTTGGGTATACGGAAGAAGCTAGGCTCCGTCCAACGAGGATTCGTTCAGAAGCTCTGCAAATCTTACCGCACTGTCTCATTGAACTCGGCACTAGTACTGTCCGGGATACTACCTCTAGACCTACGCATACAAGAGGCAGCCGCCCTGTATAAAGCGAGGAGAGGGTCATCCCGGTTTGTGCCGGGAGACAGGGAGATCGAAGGTGCGGTAAAATTTGCAGAAGCCCCTCATCCAGCTACACAAATGCCCCTAGAATTCATGTGCCTGGCAGACCAACAGTCGCTAGACAGCAACAACGTGCAGACGGTGCGAATCTTCACCGACGGCAGCAAGATTGAGGGGAAGGTAGGAGCCGCATTATCCATTTGGGATAATGTAGGCGAGGGCCGGAACCTCAAGCTTTGCCTTGCCGCGTACTGCACCGTCTACCAGGCGGAACTCCTGGCCATTTGTAGAGCGACAGAATTGATCCTCGCGCGGCAAGAGGCGAGCTATGGTGTGTACAGTGACTCAATGGCAGCATTGCAGACGCTCGCAAACCATGGCTCTCTCCATCCCCCGGCAGTTCGCGCGCGCGCCAATTTGGCTCACGCCCTGGGTCAGAGCAAAGTTGTTACTTTGTTCTGGATCAAGGCTCACGCGGGCCTGCCGGGGAATGAGCGAGCGGACGAGCTAGCCAAGAAGGCAGCATTGTCGTTACGGAGGAAGCCGGACTACGACCGGTGTCCGGTCTCATACATCAAGCGACAGATCCGTTTGGAATCGCTTGATGAATGGAACCGGAGATATGTGTCGGGCGAGACGGCCTCGGTGACGAAAATGTTTCTTCCGGACGCAATAGTGGCTTTCCGTATCGTACAACAGGTGCGGCCAACCGGCGTCCTCACGCAAGTTTTGACGGGGCACGGTAGGTTCTCTGAATACTTGAATCGCTTCAAGTGTAAGGAGAGCCCATCGTGCGTCTGCGATCCAGGCGTGGCAGAGACTGTCCAGCACATACTTGTAGAATGCCCGTTATTTATCAGGGAGCGCTACCAACTTGAATGTGAGCTGGACAGGAAAATAACGAAGGAGAGCCTGCATGGGCTCATGGACAAGAAATTTAGAGAAAAGTTCTTAATGTAATAATAAGTAATAAATAATGTTAATGAGTAGCGAACGTAGTCATTGCACGAAACGCAAGCTGAAGCGTCACTATGCTTCACTATTATTTTGTAACAATAACAGCTTTAGAAGCATAGGAAAAACGCACAAAACTGCAGTGGCTAGTATATTAAATTAGTACCTAAGTTTATACCTGTGTAAATATTCTGTGATATTTTGTTAACCGTGCTTGTGTGTTTGTCCCTAGTTACTCGAAACTATCTGTGATAACCTGTACTATTTTATATTCTGTAATCCTGTGATAAAAAGCACTTTTTTGCTCAAAACTGTGATACATAGCACATTTTGCACAATTTGTTATAACTGCACCTTTGTATTTTGTTGTGTTTTTATTTACCTGTTTTGATATTTTAATAAATTATGCCCGTAAGATTAGATTAATATAAGTGGGAGTCCTACCCACAGAATGCAAGATGATGAATATAAGAAAGAACTAGTATGAAGAATGAATGTACGAGAGGCATAAATGATTGAACGGAATGACAGAGGTTAAGCAATTAAGGCGCCAATGTCGTTGGCGGGGATTAGTGTTAAAAAAAAAAAAAAAAAACCATGTATAATGCACAAACTGGTACCCCCTTATCAACACTTCTGGTCACTTTTTCAAGAAAATTATAAATTGCTTTATTAATATTTTTATTTTACCTAAAACCCATTTGTTCATCGACTAAAATATTATATTTTGCTAGGAACTGGTATAAGCTATTATAAATTATTTTTTCGAGAACTTTGGGGTATACCGGTATTAGGGAAATTGGTCTGTACCATGACATAACGCCTTTATCACCTTTTTTAAAGAATGGCTTGACAATAGTTTTTTTTAAATACTAGGGAAGTGACCATGAGTGAGTCTTAGTAATAGGGTCCCGTTTTTACCCTTTGAGTACGGAACACTAAAAACAAATATAAATTAAAAACAGGCCGAGGCAGCCAAGTTGTGACCAATCCCAACTGATGACACCCGTTCACGAACATTACGCATGGATTGGCACCACTCAGCTCAACCATCATGAGGGGAACCGAATGATCCAACACATATGCTACCATCAGAGAGACATTTGAGAGAGCCTGAAAGTCAACGAATGACATAGGTACAGTAAATGGTATATTTACAATTGGTATAATATTGTACTCACATTTGTGCTTTGCAGTATATATAATACTAAAAGAAATTGAGCACCTTACTATAGAACTTGCTCATTATTTACCACACCAAAAAAATTAAAAATAAAAACTTTCAACACCACCTACAAAGTGAAAAAGAACTTCATTTTCGGAAGTCGGTAAGTTGGTGTTCTTGTTTTTGATTCTTTTTATTTTGACACCGAATGCCGAAATTGAAGTTATTTTTCACATTGTAGGTGGTGTTTTTATTTGGAAGTCGGTTGTATTTTTTTGTAAAAAAGTGATTATCATATTTAGAATATGTTATTGTACGCTGGCATAGGCTGCGTGACAGCGTGATGAGTCGCGCTTCTCACGTATCATCTCCACCGTGTTGTGTGGTGACGCCTCACGTCACCCACATCACCCCAAACGTCACAGCACGGTCCACTAGCACACCGCTGACGGCGAATCCATAACCCATAACCCGCAGGTACTACATTGGCAGGTTCACTCTGTATCGTCATCTTGCTCCGTCACTCAGCACTTTGTCGCACAATGATGCAAGCTTAGATTAAGAAGGCTGACGCAACATACACGTGTGTGTTGTAACTCTCGAGCTTGACCCTTTAACAACTCCTGTGGTAATGCGGACTATAGACTCTACCTTAGAATAGAATATGGTGAGTTTTGAATTGGGAATACTGTGGCGGCTTTGCCAGCAATCAAAGTTACTGTACTATTATAGAGTGAAGACTCCATTATCCGGATTGCCATCAGCAATCAAATATCATTCTATTTTTTAAAAGATAACCATATGCGGGCGACATAGGTTTTATTTACAAAGTTAACATATTAGGATTTATTTACAAAGTTAAAATATATAATAAGTACAAAAATAGCATATGTTCATACATCCAATTATCAGTTATTAGGATATCTAATAATTTTCGACTTTCTGAATGACTTACGATAATAACTAAACCGGTTAATCCAGTCTCATATGTTACTAAGCGTTATTCGCTTCGTAAGACTTAACTGGTTGCTGATCAGAATGTTTAGCATATCATGTTATCAATACCACGTTACCACGAGCACGAGTGACATAAGTTGGCACTTGTCGTCCGCTGACAAACACACACTATGTTTGTTTGGTTTCAGCATGGTAAGTGTACTGTACGCATGTTTGTAAAATAAGCGCATTGCGTTTGCGTATGCCTGCAGTAAAAGATCATAGTACCATGCTCCTGATTACGGAACACCTGCCGGTTACACTCCGAACTGCGGACTTCTGACTCCACACTTTGGACTTCAAACCGTGACCGCTACGATGACACACGGTGCAAAGTCTTTTAAAGATAAATAAAATGATATTGATCTGTGTAGGTTTACCAGTCAGGATGTTGCTCTTGTTCCACTTTCTTGACATCCCCATACTGGGTCATTGGTTATCTACGCCTGCATGCCAATGAGGCGTATATAAATATTGTAAGTAGTTTTTTCTGGTAGTCATAAGTACTAACACTTATAGTTTCTTATCTAAGTTGAGTGTATAGGTCCTAACCACATGGATCTTAAAGTCTGAATAAAAGGTTTGTATTTTTCATCACATTGACGTGACGATACAAAACAACCCGATCCTATCATCCGGGTCACACGAATATATTTATTGAGTCTCGTCAGGGGTGAGTTGCTTCACGTCCAGTCTGTTCCATCTTTATTCTTTGTTCTTCACTTGCTATGAATCTAGAATCAATGCGTAAAACTATAAATAAGTAGGTAGTTCCAAAAGAATTTGGGGGTCGAGTCACCCACGTCCGTAGGAAAGTACCCTACACGTGGTCCCCGGGTGGTGCCAATCAGGTGACAATAACTGGTGGTAGGCTTCGGCCGAAGGCTTGCGACCACCCACCGGGCAAAGACGTATCGCCAAGCGGCCTAGCCGTGTTCGGTATAGCCACTTCAGGAGATGGGTCGAGATGGCGGTTCCATTGCAGGCAGACCAGACTGGCGCGCGCTGTTATGGGCGTATCGGACGACTGGTCGCGGAGGATAGCGGGATCCGAGGCACGGTGCGCCGCTGGCCGACCGCAGGTAGTTGGGAGCCCAAGTAGTGTGCCAGCCACACACGAAAGGCTGCCCCGCCAACGCCAACGGTATCCCGGAATGCACCATCGTGCTGGTTGGCGACCTACTACTAATCTTCTATTATTTAATTAAAATTTATGGGTTCAGCTAAAGTTTCCTTTTTAAATACCTAACTATAATTTTATATTTTTTACTACATTGTAATTTAAACTACTTACGTATATTTTTTTATTTAAGTGTTTGTTTAAGTCGGTTATGATTGTATTTCCATACAATATATAAGCATTATTTAGTTAAGACAAGTAGCTTGATATTTCGCAAATCAGTTTCGCTTTGCTGACGGTGTTTTGTGTATGAATCTATGAATAGCTTCCTATTGGACGTAGGCATTATCACCTTAATTGTATTTTAATTTATTTCGTTATAAACAGGTTTTACAATGACATTGTAGAGGCCCTCTTTTTCTTTTTTTTCTTTTTTATAGGTAAGTATATAAGCCAGCGCAACTGCTAATCGTGGGGTTTACAGGTATAATGCCTAGGTCAGACAAAAAGTGTGATTGCATGGATTTTAATTAGGCATGTCTCAGTAACATCCCGGCGTTTGGAAGTTGGTGTTGAAAGCACGTAGCACCGTTGGCTCTACGCCTGATCTCATCCCGGTAGTGTCGGATTGCTGTCCCATCCCATCGGACTATGACAGTAAAGGAACAGAGAGCGCACACGCGTATTTAAGTTTTGATGTAAAATAACAAAGAAAATAAATACTTGATATCACTATGATTCAAATCACAACTACAGATACTTTTTTGTAAAAATTAGATTAGAATGACCTAAATATTTACTTATACGAGTAGGTAGTATAAGAATGTCTACGATAGTTGTGAGCTCGTACGGCACACGGCAGGATTCTGGTCAAACATCATTTAATTCTTCAATCTTCGATACGATGTAGAAGAAGAACGGCAGTATGGCCAAGGAACCAAGTTCGCGAAGCACTGGGATCTATTTAATATTTAAAACTAGCTGTTGCCCTCGACTTTGCCTGCGTAGCATTAGGCTATGTTTTTATATCGTTCAATAATATTGTAGTAGTGTGGGCCGTCTTAACCCCTTGAGTACCCCAAACGTGGATCCACGAGAGACACAATCGCTTTTTATTTTTTTCAGTAACTAGCTGACCCGACAAACTTTGTTTTGCCATAAAGACACCAAACATTCATCTACCCTACTTATCCTACTCTACCTACCCTACCTACCCTACCTACCCTACCTACCCTACCTACCCTACCTATCCTACCTACCCTACCTACCCTACCCTACCTACCCTACCTACATCCTACCCTACCTATGTAGGTACGGTACCATTTTTTTTTACTTTTTTTTTTCATAAGAACCTTCTCCTAACAATAACAAACACAACAAAAAAAGAATAAGCGATATCGGTCCAGCCGTTCACGCGTTATGCCGTGACCAAGGGAAATAGGGATTCATTTTTAGGGTTCCGTACCCAAAGGGTAAAAACGGGACCCTATTACTGAGACTTCGCTGTCCGTCTGTCTGTCTGTCTGTCTGTCTGTCTGTCTGTCTGTCTGTCTGTCACCAGGCTGTATCTCATGAACCGTGATAGTTAGACAGTTGAAATTTTCACAGATGATGTATTCCTGTTGCCGCTATAACAACAAATACTAAAAACAGTATAAAATTAATATTTAAGGGGGGCTCCCATACAACAAACGTGATATTTTTGCCGTTTTTTGCTCGATATTAATAACAACAACAGGTAGACGCTTGAAATATTCACAGAATATTTAGTTGTATATTCTCTTCAAAAAATAATAATTGTTAAATTAAAATAAAATAAATTAAGAGGGGCCCATACAACAAACGTGATTTTTTTGCAGTGTTTTGCGATAATGGTACGGAACCCTTCGTGTGCGAGTCCGACTCGCACTTGGCCGGTTTTTATATATATAGATTACGGCATTCAAATAGTTACTTCAGAAATTTTAGTTCACAGTACACCCCTATAGGATGATTTCCTGGATAAAAACTATCCTATGTCCTTCCCAGTCTCAAACTATCTCCATAGCAAATTTCATCTAAATCGGATCAGCGGCTTAAGCGTGAAAGGTAACAGACAGACAGGGTTACTTTCGCATGTATAATATTATATATACTAGCGAGCCGCCCCGGTTTCACCCGTGACAACTTATATACATAACCTTCCTCGTTTCTCACTCTTTCTATTGGTGGAAACCGCATGAAAATCTGTTCAGTAGTTTTTGCGTTTATCGCGAACAGACGGCGGCACGGAATAAATAATAGTACGAGGCGGCAGGCGGCAGGCGGCAGGGGCTTTATTCTTACCCGACTGTCGGAGGAGGGTAATGTGTTTATCAGTCTATGTATGTATATATGTTTGTTCCTATGTCGCGTTCTAGTGACCAAATGCGTTGGCCGATTTTGATGATTCTTACGTCAATCGATTTGTCTTAACCATCTTAAACATGCGAGTGTGGCGAGCTGGCTACATTAAAAATAGAAAATTTACGGATTTTGGGCGCCAACCAATCGAATGAGGTATTAAAATTAAGGGTTTTAAGAGATGATTTCAAAAATATATAATACTTATATAGGTATTTGAATGTACCTAATTCTAAACAAAAATATTAACTACATACATAAACTCACGCCTTTTTCCCATGGGGGTAGGCAGAAACTGAAGAACTGAAGATATAAATAAAAAAAGTTAATTACAAAATTTAAAAACCCGACTGTTTAGGAAGAAATAAGACTTAAACAAGAAGAAAATCATGCTGTGCCGTCGGAGGATACATATTCGCGAGATGGCTGACCAAATCCAGATGTATACTCCGACTGCAGAGCATGTTTTTCTTCTTGTTTACGTCTTTTTAATTCGCTTCTCAAGCAGTCGGGTTTTTTGGATTTTTTTAATTAATATAATACCTTGCAAAGTATGGATTGTCGCAATCAAACGCAAGTTAACCTAGAACTGTTCATTTTAATGTTTAAAAAAACCATAATTATGCTAAAAGTAAAATGCGACCTTAGCTGGCAACGGCAAGCCATGCCAATCCGACCCGCCAGGGATAGATCAATAGTTCTCAGAAACTCAGTACCTAGAGGCACAGTGTGGTTCTTGTCAAAGAATCTTGCTTTTCCTTAATTTCAATAACAATCTTAAATCACTGTTCATGCAAACTTCCGTGTACGTTCCTTTAACCTTGTATTTATTTCGTATATCGTCACGATGAGAGTGCACAATCGCGCAGAGAAGTTGTTTATTGAGCTAAACACTGTACCTATACTGTAGTACTTATAGTGTAGGTACAGTGTTGTCGTCAACATCTACAACTGTTATAGTATGATATCGCTCCTATACCATACCTATAACTCTTGTTGATGTTGACCAAACCAACTAATACCTATGATCTCACGGATTAAAAAAGTAGCTATATATAGAGTGAAAACAAATAAGAATTAGAACCGAACTAGAGGTGTGACTGATGCAGTCTGAAACAGGAGCATATGCGTAGCTAACACACTCACACACACCAAACTCTAAAAAGCAGCATGTGCTGTGTAGTCCCAAATGTCAATAGTTATAATTAGTCGGACCATAGCGTAAGAGTATTAGTAGACCATAGTCTCCGATGCGACGCATACGAGGCAGTTCCAACAGCTACCTGCAGCTGTTTGCATGGAGGATGGGTCTGGATCTGGATTACCCAAAAATGCGGTACTGAGCCAGGCTGCATGCTGAGCACTCCGGATTCAAACCTAAATAAAGAATTAGATGAAACATAGAGTATTTAATATTTTTTGTTATTGTGAATTTATAATGTGTTTTAATGACTTTGTAATGTATTTCTAATTGTAATTCATAATGTTTTTTAATAATTTCCTAATTTTAATTATTTTTAATGAATCTAATATTTTTAATTTCACTTGGTATGATATGGACTGGTTCTGAAATAAATAAATTTTAATTTAATAGTCTATACACTTATGGTCGGACAGTGTACGAGTAGTCGAGTACGACTCAACTCCAGCCGGCTCGCGGCGGAGCGCGGCGAGGAGAGCGTGCTACCGCCGCGCCGCCCGACCTAACTCAATAATTTTATATTGTAATTGATAAATGAGCAGCATCCAGGCCACTGGCGGAGTGAGACGTCACAAGGCGCTCCACTCGGCCGCCCCGACACGACAGTAACAACAACATCAACATTATCACACTGATATCCTGCCGGGTGAGCACGGCCTCTGTGATAGGTTTGAGTCACGCATTTTATCACAGTTTTTGCTCCCAAAATGTGACTTAAGCCTGTCACAGTAGGCCGTGCTCGCCCGGCAGATGAGAACGCCGGTTACTGCCAGTATTTACCTCATAAAAATAAGTTTGGTGTGTGGCGCAGATATTTGTAGTGTGCCCGCGGCGCCCGAGACCTTTAACAACTCGTGTGTACGGTCGCACGGCACCGACACGACACGACACAACACAACGCGGACGCGGACGCGGAGGCCATGGCAAAGGTTAACAAGCAATCTGTTATCTAACTGGCAGACGATGACGGAGCTACGTTATGTTCGTTCTATTATTGTCAGAAGTAAACAGTCAAATGTTATGGACTGCGTTGTCTATAACATTTGACTGTTTAGTTTAAGTAAAGAATACGATAGAAGACTTCTTTCAAACGTCTTTGAAATTGGTCCAATATTGGAGGAGGAAACAGGCGAGAGCTAAACCTCGAATTATGACTTTTTACTTAGGAAATGCAGTTAGATTTCTGCGAGCGCGTTTCCTCTTAACCCTTCTTAACTTATATACCTAGTATTTCTACACTATACTTGGGTAATTTTCACCTGTGACACACTTTTGTCCTGTGAGGTGGGCCACGGGAGCGAAGTTAGTGGCGGGGGGACAAGCTAGTGTTTTACAAAGAGGTAAAATTGTATGTGATTGTATGTCATGTAATCTTGTATGTAATTTATTTTCATTATTAAGCGTTACACGTTCGCTGAGCGTCATCAGACTGGGCTAGTCTAATAATAAATGATCATAGCTCAGATTAAAGTTGAGTGGTAAAGTTTATTTACTTGTCAAAATTAATTTGAGCTACAAACTGTCGGTTAATCAGCTGCGTCGGTCTATCACAATGACCTCGATGCTATCATTCTGATATCTCTTACATTACATCCTTATCAATTATTATCAGTTAGTATGCCTGGCACCCAATTGCTGGTAAACAAATCGTTAACACTCACCACGATTCTTTCATTCAAGTACTTAGATATGTATTGCGTATGAAGTTATTATTGTTTCATAGCTATATATAAACGATGCCGCGTTATGTCTGTTAAGTGTTACCCAAATATCTCACAGTAGCAAGTGGTGTCGCGGCGTTGCCTGTACTAACCCTAGGACTTTACACGTAGTCCTTCTAATGCAGTTCTAATGTCACCCGAAAGGAGTGGTACACGAGAGTGCCGGCCAACTTGTGTGCCGCGTACATGGTCACTTTCAGAAACAAATAAAATATGCTACACTGGCAGACTACATAGTGGAAGCCAATACGGATACACTATAATAATATAATTGTCATGTACCTAATCCCACAGCCGGAACGGTGCTTAGAAGTTCGGCTCTGAACTGTGCAGTGTGCAGTCTCACCGGCGGCGGCACCGGCCACCAGGCGTTCTGCGACCTCAGTTATGTTTAAGTCAAGTTTTCTTCTCACTATGTTATAATATAAATATACATCACGGTAATGTTTTTAAAGTATGTCAAATCGTCATTCAACAATATCCACATCTGAAGCCAGTAATGAAATCATTCTTTTGTTTTCCTGTTGAACCTACTCGGGCAATCGACCTCCAGCAACCGCCGAGATTTTTGTTATAATCTTACGCTAATGATAACATCAATACGTATTCTGCATAAGTTTTCAACCTATTGATGCTATCATCGCGCAGCTCGCTGGACGGTGCGACGAGCTGTGTGGTGCCAGGCTGCCAGGCGTGGCGGAGACAGCAATGTTACATAATGTGTGTTATACAGTCAGTGGCAGTGGTAAAGCAACTCATTCAAATCTGTGTTACGGGCACACCGCCGCGGTGCTGGAGCACGTTTCGCCATTCGCGCTCGCGCGTGAATGAACAGCGCGCACACGCACGCTTGGCAAGTCGGAACACAACAAACAGGCGAGACAGCGACCGGTTCGCCGCGCGCCGCCGGGTCTCTCTCACGGGAACGGGGGCCGAGGCCCGGGACGCTCAGCGGAATGACACAAAATCATAAACGTTATAAAATTACTTTAATTAAATATCACAATATATAAATTATGCACATAACCTTTTAACATACATCTAGGAGCAGTCTGTAACGGTCGGATACACACTCGTTCACTAACGGTGGCACTGTGGCACACAGCGCGTACTATCCGAACAGGTAGGTGTAGAGCAGCGTGACGACGACGCCCAGCAGCACGGGGAACTTCCACGAGCTGGTGAAGCCGGGCTCGGCGTCCTGCTGGCTGTCCTCCCAGGACACCGCGCGCTTCTGCACGCTGACGCGCTCCGCCTCAACCACCTCACCCACCGCGTACTTCTGCATCAGCTCCTTGGCGTCCAGCGAGTGGCCCACGTCGTCGAAGTCCTCGGACGCGTCCTTGCCCGCCACGTTCACCAGCACCTCGTGCCCGCCGGGATGCTCGTCCAGGAACTTGGTCACATTGTACACTACGTTGTCGATGATAAACACGGTCTCAGTCTTGCTGCTCTTTTGGGAGACTTCCTCCCGAGTGAACTGTCGGACGGTCATGTCTGCGCGCGGTCTGGTCGGAGCGGGGCGGTGGACTGACAGCTCACACTCTCAGCCGGCCCGCGCTCGGCGCGCGCGCCTCCTCCCCTCTCCGCCCGCCGCACTGCCCCCCTCCTGATAACCACAATCATCATAACCGGATTCGTCTGTCATGCTTACGCAGCAATTCTCATAATCAATATTGGATAAGCAAAATTGCAGTTAGTATCTGCGTCTCAGGTAAAAGGATCACTGAGTTCATCTACCAGAGAGCAGTGACCTACTAACAGTGGTACTGAGTTACGTATTACTCATTTTGCATTCTCAAGTGCTTCTGCTTAATGTTCAACCACTAGCTGCTAAACGTCCAGCCCGCGCGCCACGTCACGCGTCCGTCGTATCAAACTGGAGCAACCAATCACTATGATGGTCCTTAACTCAGCTCTGACTCACCGTCGGCAAACTTCATGCAAGTGAGTATTACTTGAGTTGCAAGAACTTACCAAAAGATCACTTTACCAGTACCACCTTCAGTTTGGCAGTCGCCTGCGCTAGCGGTTCAGATGCAATGAACCTTAATAGGTGCAGCCTGGTTTTCAACCGACTTCCCAAAAAGGAGGATATTAATTTATTTGAACTCAGACATGTAGTTCATAATATCAAACAACATAAAACTAATAAAGAAAACAGATGTATTTTATAAAATTAAAAAAGCCCCGACACAATTACTTCTTTAATTAAACTACATAATGTATGTAGTAGAATACACGCTTCGATCGTCAATCCATCGAAACACGTAAATAGCACGATATCTTGCAAAAATACCTCGATTCAAACAGTAAAACGCCCATAACTTGGAACGGCTGAACCGATTGTCATCACACGTTGCTAAGAACACTCTCGGCAAAGTCATCTTTCTCACTAAAACAAATTATACTTTATATAAGATAGCTTGATCCCTGCGACATAATTATGTCAAACTGACGTATACGTCATTGTTTTACGTTATTGTTAGCCTGTCAAGCGCTATTGTTACTGTATTGATACTGACAGTTGTCGCAGAGATCTATCTTTTATGAAGTACTAGCTTCTGCCCGCGGCTTCGCCCGCGTTCAAATTCAAAAAAATCTCCGATCGCCATCAAACTTTACAGGATTATCCGCTGGGTCAATCTAAAGATTGTCTGAAAATTTCATTTAAATCGGTCCAGCCGTTTCGGAATCTATAAGGATCATACAAACATACTTTCTCTTTTATATATATAGATAGATAGATAAATCAAAATGCTCGCGACTTCGTCTTCTTCGGCGTCGGCGAGCACGTCCGAGCCTACGGGACGCGAACGCTGCACGGTGTATAATTTATCCTTAAAGGGCTTATTACACTACACGGTAATTAGGGCCCTAAACCTTAATTTAGGGTAGTGTAATAACTTTTAGGGAGTTAGGATTGTCAAAATATCGACCTTATTGACTCGGAATGGTAAACTGACCTGAGGGCCCTGAATACCGTGTAGTGTTATAAGCCCTTAAGTCTGAAGCTTTACTCAACAAAAATACTTTTTTATAATTATGAATGCTAGTAGATGTGAGAGACATTGTCTAGAATAGACCTAACATATTTAAGACGCAACTTTATTATCGGTATTCACTTTCGCACTAACAGATAAAGTCATAAGCAAAAATAGATAGATATACTTTTGTCTGAACCATCTTTTGTACCAGTGTGGCTGAGTATGCTATAATGCTATAGATTATTTTATACAGAAACTAGCACTTCGCCCGCGACTTCGTTCGCGTGATTTCGTTTATCTTATGAATGACTCTCTTATGTGCAATAAGTGAAGGCGACCAAAAATAAGCTATCAATAAAAAATGGGGTATCGTAGATATATTATATACTATATATGATATATTTCTTGGTTTGGGAAGATTCGTTATTTGACTTAAATAATAATAAATTTTAGGTTACCTATCGCCACAAACTAAAATCCTCCCCTAAAAATATTTTGCCCCGTTGAAGGTCGAGTTTTGAACAACCCAAATATGTTATTCAACTTTCTTCTATTTTATTTATTTTTAGTTTATGTTAGTAGGACGAGGACGGTAATCATCAATACACACGTGTATCATACGATGTTTTTCAACGCACTTGTGAATAAAATAATACAAAAAAAAAACATTTTATTTTGTAGATAATAGATATTTTTCCTTGGTGTTTTCAGGTAGTAAACTATCAATAAAGTTAAGGGCTTCACATCTTATATCGGGCGGTATACAACATAAATCATTTTCTTCATAACCAGTACTTGTAGACATTTTAATTTAACTGTAATTTCAACATTGAAAACGAGTTATGAAAATTTTTTCGCAATGGCGCGGGCGGGAAAAAAATTTCAGCTTTCCTATGCGCGCGCATCTATCAATGGCGATCGGCCATAGACAAAAATAATGAGGTTTTATTTTTTTGGCTATTCGCGGATAGCGTTTTAGCCACGTACAAAATGGGGAATTTCATGTTTTCTAAGTTTTCTGTAAAACTAAAGTTCTATCTGAGTGAAAGTTTTATTTGTTAGATACAATGCTTGCTAATTTTATGCAACTTCGTATATAAATATATAATTTCAACTTTTACATGTTTATTAAATAAAACTTTCACTTAAATATAACTTTTGTTTTCTCTGTCTCGGGTTCGCCTCGGCCCACATTTACACGTTCGTCCGTCAATGCCTCTTGCTGGCCGCTGCAGTAATGTACTATTTTAAAAACAGTTAATTAAAAAATAAAAAACCCGACTGCTTAGAAAGCAAACTAAAAAGACCTAAACAAGAAGAAAATCATGCTGTGCAGTCGGAGGATACATATTCGCGAGCTGGCGGACCAAAACCGGATGTATGAAAATTAAAAAAAAATTGATTGATTTGATTTTTTTTTTTTGATTATGAAAATTTCAGAATGAAATTTTATTCCAAATTTTATTAGAAATGTCTTCAACATCAAGTGATATTGAAAATAAAAAAAGAAAGAAAGAAGAAGAAAGAAATACTCCACCAGATATAACAAATAGAGCAGTTGCGGCTACAAATAATTTACTACCAGAAAAATCAAGACATGTATATGAGAAATGTTATGAAGATTTCGTGATATGGCGGGAACGTAACAACATTCCAAGCACATCATTTTCTGAAAACGTCTTGTTGGTATATTTTGAGGAAATCTCAAAAATCTTTAAACCATCCTCGCTCTGGACGCGCTACTCTATGTTAAGGAGCATGCTGAACATTAAACACCAAATTGACCTTTCAAAGTATTTCAAAGTATTATCATTATTGAAAAGAAAATCTGAAGGATTGAAAGCGAAAAAATCTCAAACATTCACACCAGACCAAATAAGAATGTTCCTGAATGAAGCACCTACTAAATATCTGTTCATAAAGGTAAGAAAGTAGTTTGTAAACTTATTATTTTAAGGCTTATGTTTAACTTACCACCAGATATAGTAACATATAACAGACAAAAATAGTAAATGATCACCAAAATTAAACCCGCATCTTATTGTATAATTATAACCAAAGTTTTAACATCTCGCTATCCTGTTTAGGCAAAATGACTCCAAATAAATCATTGTTAACCCAAAAGTAGTAAATGATCACCAAAAGTAGTAAATGATCACCAAAATTAAACCAATGACCAAAAAGATTATAAAATTTCTGGGAGCAACTTGGAAGTAGCGCTCGCCGGCCGCTGCCGCGGCACCGCTCGCTTTGCTCGCTCGGCTCGCGCGCGGTTGGTCACAGTTCTAACCTTTTTTTTTTTTTTTTTTTTCCGGGGTGGAAAATCCTCATTGGATGTCCCCCACCCTGGGGAGGGCAGAGGGGTCTGTCAGACTCGTACTGACTAAAAACCACCCCGGTGTTCCATCTCACACCTACGCTGGGGGTCGCGGGAACAATGATACTTCCGCAACCCCCGGCTAGTGCCGGCCCGCATCCGCGGGCCTCGATCTCTGGTTAGGGGGGAGTGAGGTGTTAGACTCCCCCCGCAACATCTAAGAGGGGCGCGCGTGGAACACTTCGCGCCACCACCTCGGGTCCTGGTGTGTGTGGGGGTGACGGACGTCCCCGAGTCCGTCGCCCCTGGACCCATTTAGGGGGGCTGGAAGAGGGCGTTGTCTGCCCTCCGCCGACGCCCGGGGCGTCTGCTGCGGATCGGGTGAGCGGATGAAATCTCCCTCTCCCTCTCCGCAGCCTCCTTCTGTGAGACGACTGTTTCGCAGAAGGATACCACCGCGTCCCAGGACTCTTCGCTGCAGACCATAGACTCGACTACGGCCGGCAGCGATAGGTCACTGCCTACTTCTGAGATGAGGTCACGGCGTGGCTCCTCCCAAGCGGCGCACTCTGCCAGCGTATGCCACGCCGTGTCCTCCCGGCAGTCGACGCAGTGGTGACACCGGGCGTCCGGCTCCCTGTTTATGCGACACAGGTACTTCCCGAAGCAACCATGCCCCGAGAGCACCTGCGTCACACGAAACGACAGGGAGCCGTGCCTCCTCCCGAGCCAGCGCTCGAGCACCGGCCGGACCGCCTCGATGGTGACGAGGCCGGCGGTAGGGCGTAAAAGCCTGTCCCGCCATTCCGCCACTAGGACCTCGCGGAGCTGAGACCGACGCAACTCCATATGTCGCTGCATCGGCCCTTCGCCCCGCGCCCGCGCTTCCTCGCGCCAGCGATACAGTGACGCAAGTACTTTCGCCTCTAGGTCCCAGGGCGGGGATCCGGCCAGTACGCAAGCCACCTCGTAGGAGATCGTGCGATACCCCCTGATGACTCTGACGGCCATCGCTCTCTGCGGCTTCCGCAGAACTGCGATGCTACCGGCCGTCAGGTCAGCCGCCCAGATCGGGGCCCCATACAGGGCCATCGATCGCACGATCCCCACGTAGAGCCGCCTACAAGCGGCGCTCGGGCCCCCCAGATTGGGAAGCAGCGTTGAAAGTGCCCCAGCCGCGCCCAACAACTTGGGCGCCAGCCGCCGGAAGTGGGGGCCGAAATCCCACCGGCTGTCGAGCACCAATCCCAGGTACTTCATGGTAGACTCGACAGCGATTCGAGCCCCCCCGACCACGATGTGGGCATCGGGCGGTGGCGCCCGCCGGGGACCATGAAAGACCATGGCCTCCGACTTGTTGAGGGCCACCTCCAGGCCAAGGCGCCGTATGCGGCTCACCACTTGTGAGACCGCAGCCGTTGCCAGCAACGCTGCCTCCCTGTACGAGCTCCCCCGGGCGGTGACCAGCGTATCGTCCGCGTAACACGTCAGGTCCACGCCCGGTTGGAGTTCGCCCCTCAGCACCCAGTCGTAACCGATGTTCCACAGAGGCGGGCCCAAGACCGAGCCCTGTGGAACACCGCACGACATGCGGTGCGGATTTTCGACGCCATCACGTCCCACGTAGGTGACACACCTATCCGCCAAATAAGCCCCGACGATGCGGCGGAGGTAGGGAGGCACTCGATGATATCGCAGCGCCTCCCGAACACAACTCCAGGGCAGGGTGTTGAAGGCGTTGGAAATGTCCAAGGACACTGCCAACATCACCCCACCCCGGGACACCGCTTCCTCCGCCAGGACTCTCACCTGCGATATCGCGTGTATGGTGGAGCGCCCATGCCGAAAGCCGAACTGGCTTTCGTCCAAGTCCGGCCCCTCTCTGTACAAGTGGCTGACGAGGCGGGCAGCGATTATCCGCTCGAACAACTACCCACCTCGTCTAGCAGCACTATGGGCCGGTACGCGGACGGCGAGTCCGCAGGGCGCCCCGCCTTCCTGAGCAGGACCAGACGACCAGATTTCCACAAAGTGGGAAACTGGCCCCGCTCAAGGCACGCAGTGAAGAGTCCTCTCAACCAGGGCTCTAGCTCTTTCAGAGCGAGGGCTAATACTTGGCCGTGGATCCCATCGGGCCCCGGAGCCACGTTCTTGGCCCGGAGCCGCATCACGGCCGCCCCCATCTCAGCCTGTGTCACCTCTGGGACGCTGATGGCGTCCTCCTCTGTAGACTCTGCGGCTGTGGGCAAAGCCATCAGCGGTGGGATGTAATCCGCTCTCGCCGGGAAGAGGGCTGCGACTACCTCCTCCAGCAGCTCAGGTTGGAGACTCTCCGTAAGCGGAGGCGCAGTGGCTCGAAGTTTCCCTCGAACCGCTCGATAAGGACGCCCCCAAGGATCCCGGTCTAGAGTCTCCAACATCTCCTCCCTGGCTCGCTTCTTCGCCTCGCCGATGGCCAGCCGCAGAGTCTCCGTCGCCGCGCGGTACACCTCATACCGCGCGGCTTCTTCGTCTGAGACCCGACGACGTCTCCTCCGGTATCGGGTGTACTGGCGTCTGGCCGCTACGCACGCGACACGCAACTGTGCGATCTCGGCGGACCACCAGTACACCTGGCGCCTCACTGACTGTGCGTGGACCCGGGGCATGGACGCGTCGCTGATTTGCGTCATCGCCCCGCGGAACCACAGCGCCTCCTGTTCGACGTCGACGGGTCCGGTCGTTGCCGACTCCCGGATCCAGGCCTGGACAATGGTGGCTTCCTCGAGAAGTTCCCTGTCGATGCGCTTGCGCGCCCAGCGCGGAGCATTCGTTCGCGGGGCTGGCAAACTGCGGCCGCCCGCGGTCTGGGTGGAGACGTCGAAACGGATATATCTGTGATCCGATAACGTCTCCACCTCCACGGCGACACGCCAGTCGTGGACACGGCTCGCGACAGCAGGGCTAGCGAACGAGATGTCCACTATTGAACCGCCCCGCTGCCGCACGCAAGTGTGGACCGAGCCCCGGTTTAGGACGACCAGGCCAGTGGTGATTGCCCACTCTTCCAGCACCTCACCCCTAGCATCGGTTACCGGAGATCCCCACGCCGAAGACTTGGCGTTGAGATCCCCTAGCAACAGCACAGGGCGAGGGTGGAGTCGGCCTACGACGGCGCCCAACTCGACAAGGAAACTCTCGAAGTCGGCGAGACTCTTGTTAGGCGAAAAATAAACACCAACTATGCCAACGCCGTCCGCGAGGGCGGCCACCCAGCCGTGACCTCGGGACGGGCTGACAAGAGCCCCGCCAATGATGGCCACCAAACCGTCGAGGTCTCCAACCCAGTTGTCTCTGGGTGGGACGTAATACGGCTCGGCGACCACAGCCACGTGAATCGACCACTCTGCCATGCTCTGGAGCAAGAGATCCTGAGCTCTGGCAGAGTGGTTGATATTGCCCTGGAGGAAATGGTAGAGCGTCATTATGCGCAATCCATTCCCTCCACTCCATTCCTAGGCCGGGAGTCGGCCAAAAAGCAGCCAGGTTGACGGGGGGGTAAAGAGCCCCCGGCAACCTTGGCCCTCCTTCTCTTCTTCTGCTGCGTGGGTGCGCCACAGGCCTTTCCACCCGCTCTGTGCCCAGCGGGCCTCCCTGCAGCTGTACAGAGGCTGCAGTTTGGCGCCGCGGAGCAATGGGCTGCCTTGTGGCCGGGCTGACCGCAGCGATAGCATTGTTCACTGCGGTCCGTTTCGGCGGTGCATCGTGCCCTGACATGCCCAATGTCCAGACAACGATAGCACCGCAATGCCCTGGGTTGCAGCAGCTTGACCCTCGCTGCAACCCACCCCACCAACAGTCGTCCACCGTCAGCGGCTTTTTTCGCCGCCGCTACCGGGCACCGCACCCAAATCATGCCGAGCCCGGAAGCGTCGGCGCGGATCTCGCCCGTACGAATGTCCTCGGACGGACATCCGCCGGCTTGGGCGATGGCCGCCGCGACCTCAGCTACGGTCGTCGAGTCGTCCAAGCCGTCAACACGCAACTCAGCGGTCTTCATCGGTCTGGACACCCGAACGTCCTCCGGATTGAGGACCTCCCGCAGCTTGGCGGCCAACATATCCACCTTTTCGGCGCTTGAGGCACCTGACACCTCGAGCAGCCGCGCCCCCGTAATCGCCGACCTCATTCGGAAGCCGGACGGTGTGCCAAGGTCGGGGAACGCGACTTTGGACTTCGCCTCTGACAAGACCGCCTTGTATGTGACGCCCCTTTCGACGGCTCCGGGCAGCAGCGTGATCGCTACAGCCGCGGAGCGTGGGGCTCTGACTTTAGGCGGTCCCGCGGCCTTTCTGATTTCCGGTGCGGGTGCTCCAGCAGGTGCCGGCGGCGCCGTCTTCTTCTTTCGACGGCGGCCCCTCTTGACCACCGTCGTCCAGGCCTCCGTGAGGGTGCCAGGCGGGGTCACCAGGGTCGCAGCCGTCGACCGGGTAGTGGGTGTGGACCTGCCCTCCGCGGGCTTGCTGGGCCCTTTCCCAACATTTCTCGGCTCAGCCGCTGCCGGCTGGGCCGCTGGCCCAGTTTTAGCGGGCCCCTCCTGTCTCCGCTTGTCCGCAGCGAGCGGTGGGCGGGAGGTTTCAGCCGGAAGCAATCTCGACTCCATCGCCTCTATACGAGCACCCACCATCCGCCCGCACTGCATCATGCAGATGCGCGCGATCTTTTCGATCTCCGCATCCGCAAGTGCAGAGACCGATGATGGGGCCGGAGATGGAGCCGACGACGGCGCCAGCGGTGGGCTCTTGAAGGTAGAAGCTGACGTCTGGGCGGCGAACTGCCGCTTGAGCTCCTCTAGCTCGGATCGGAGACGGCCGTTTTCCTCCCACAACTTCTCCGTCTCGTCCGTGGTTGTGCGGTTTACGAGGACCTCAACCGCCTCCCGTATGTCGCTCACCGCCTGCTTCAGGGCATTTGTAAATGTGCCCTTCAGGTTGCCTGACTTGGTCGCAACCTTCAGGACAACCTCAAGCCCGTCCGTCACTTGGCGACTGAGCGCCACCGCTGACATGTCCCCACCGGCAGCCGTCCGAGCCAAGCGCCGCTCTCGGGCCTGTCGGGCCAACTCGCTGACCTCGTCAGCTGCGACAGCCCGTCGCTGCGCCCGCTTTGCGGCGTTTGCCTCCGCCTTATTTTCACCTAGCAGGGACGTGGTGGAGCCACCACTCTGGTCCGCACTCATGTGCCCAGGGTCACTCTGCACGCACTCTGCAGGGGCAGGCGTGTCGGGCCGAGGCAAGAAACGTCCCCGCGTGTCGCGTCCCGGCACCCGAGCGGTGGCAACACCCGCCACTCCGCGACCCCTTCCTCTCCGTCCTGTTGACACCTTCGGGGCCGACAGGTTCTCCTCACTTGAGGAAAGACCCAGCGACCCCGAGTCCCTGCCGCGCGGACGCTTCCTCCAAGCTTTGGAAGTGCCACGCGAGTCCTGGTCGGACAAATTGTCTCCATGACCTGAGCCTCCTCGGCTCTTGTTGCCGTCGGCGACGGCAAGAGGTACGTCCACATGGGGACTTGAGCCTCCTCGGCTCTTGTTGCCGTCGGCGACGGCAAGCGGCGCATCCTCGTCGCGCAGTCGCTCCTGGTGAACCTGGAGCTCCTTTTCTCGCTCGTGGCGCAGGTCGGCGGTGGTCTGCCGGCCTGCGAGACTATTGGTGCCCCCCTCAGATACGATGGGGCTGCCCTCTAGGAGATCCCTAGAGGGGCGGGACTGGCCCTTGCGTTGCGCAAGGGTACCCGCCTGAGGATTTTTTTCCGTTAGTCTGTGTTCCATTTTTCCGTTCCTTTTTAAGGGTAAGGTCCCTTTTCCAGCGCTAGGGACCGGATATAAACCCTCCGGCCATTCATCCCCTCGGCACGCGAGACCTTGGGATTGGGTTCCATCTTTACTCCACGCCCACTAGACCTACCCTCTGTCAGCAGAGGGGGGAGTAGGCGTTAGATGGCCACCGCAGCGACGGACTTGCCGTCCCGCCTCTAGCCCGGTTCCCTTCAAAGACCATCATGGATGATGATCTGTGTTTGGAACCGTGACCTTTCCTCGTGTGTTGAAATTAGCCGCCCGCCCCAACTGTCCACCCAACGCGGGTGGGCAGTTGGAGCCGACGTTGCCCAGGGAAATTTGTATGGAATATATGAAACTTCGGCCTAAAAAATTGCGAAAGCCGCAATTTTTTTTTTAACTATGTGAGTGGAAAATGCACACGACAACGGGTTGGCATTAATAAATTTGGCCGTTAGGGTAAAGAAATTGCAATGTATTTAGAACTTCCCAAACCCCGTTTGTACACGGGCCATTGTTTCCGCCGAAGCTCTGCCACTATCTTAGTAGATGCTGGAGGTGATATAACCAGTTTGAAACGCCATGGAGGGTGGCAGTCCACGGCTGTAGCTGAGGGATATATTAATGAATCTTTAGAGGTTGCTGATCGTGTGAGGTTTCTTGTGCAATGAAAGACGAATGAGTACAGGAATCAATTGACGTTTATTTTCATAAATCATAGCTTATATATTAGATTAGGGTAGCATACGAATAGTGGTGGTACCGAGGAGCTATACGACCAATGGTTGCGATCCAGGTTGGATACCGGCAGAGGATGACGTAGCAAACGTGCGCGGTGCGACACGTAAATACAGGCGGCTCGGCCTCCAAGCTTCAGTGCCCGATGGTCAACAACCCTGCGTCGATGACGCAGGGTTGTTGTCGCTACTCGACACGGCTCGCCAGCGCGGGCGCGCAGGCGCAGGCCGGTGTCGCAGTCGGCGCGGGCGCGCTGAGTCGAGTGACTCAGTACGCTGTGCGCTGTGCTGCCGGCCGGACGTGTGATGTGCTTGTATGCTTATTATGTAATGTGTAGGTCACTACATTATTCCCCCCTCAGCGAAGCGTACAGGAGGTTTTGATGTCCTGCCGGATTTGGTGACGTAGGTGACAGGTGCTTCATCTGCTTGCTCCTCTTTGCACTGGAATGCAGGCTTCAACCGATCAATGGATATATTAGATCTTCTATTCTCCAACTGAACGGTGAAGTACTTATCAGTGCGATCTATGACGCGATACGGACCGTTGTAGGTAGGTGTTAATGGTTTGCGCACGGCGTCGTTGCGAACGTAAACATGTGTTGTTTTGTATATATCGCCGTGAATGAAAACAGCTGTGCTTTTGTTTGCTTCGCGCTGCACCTGTGCTTTTTTCAATGCTTCGCTAAGATGGCTCATAAAGTGCGATGACGTGTTGCATGTTGTTATTGCTTCTCCGTAGAATTCACCAGGCAGGCGTAGCGTTCTGCCGTATAATAATTCTGCAGTGCTGGCGCCGATGTCTGTCTTATAAGCGGCGCGAAGTCCAAGTAGTACAGTGGGTAACTCGTACGTCCAGTTCGCTGTATTTAATCTAGCGGTGAGCGATGCTTTGAGTGTGCGATGCCAGCGTTCTACCAAACCGTTCGATTGGGGGTGGTACGCTGTAGTTCGTACGTGCTGGATTCCCATGCGATGCATCAGCTTATTAAATAGTTCGGATTCGAACTGTCTGCCTTGGTCTGTTGTTATGGTCGCGGGGCAACCGAATCTTGCAATCCATGTTTCGTACAACGTATTTGCGACTTTTTCTGCCGTCATGTCCTCGATTGGCTGAGCTTCTGGCCACTTCGTTGCTCTGTCGATTATGGTTAGTATATAACGACAGTTGTTTGACGTTGGTAAGGGACCGACTAAGTCGATGTGGAGATGACTTAAGCGGTCTACTGACATGAAACTGGATACTGGTGCCTTGGTGTGCCGATGAACCTTCACTCGCTGGCATTGGTCGCAAGCTCTTGCCCAGGTTGTGACATCTTTTTTCATGGTCGACCAGAAATAACGTGAAGTAGTTAATCTTCTGGTCGCTCTTATGCCGGGGTGATTAAGGTCGTGAATCGCTTGATAAGCTTGCTTTCTGTATTGTAGCGGTAAGTAGGGGCGTGGGCCTTTTGTTGACATCTCGCATATGACTTGGGTAGCGGTACCAAATAAATATTTTTCTTTCTTTCTTTCTTTACCGGGCAGTGCTATTCGCTTGAAAATGTAACGGTCGCTTTTCATGAGTTGTTTAAGTTCCTCGTCTTGTTTTTGTGACTTCGCTAACTCGTCGTAGTTTATAGGTGTTGGGCATGAGATTGTGTCCACCCGAGACATGGCGTCGGCGACACAGTTATCCTTGCCTGATACGTGCTTGATATCTGTGACGAACTGGCTGATGTATTCCAAATATCTTGTGCGCCTCGGAGTTTCGTCTTTGTGGTTCGCTCGCAGTGCGGTGGTGAGAGGTTTGTGGTCTGTCAATATGGTGACGTCACGGCCTTCTATTGTCCGGCGAAAGTGACGTACTGCCATGTATATAGCCGTTAGTTCCCTGTCATACGTGCTGTATTTCCTTTGTGCGTCGTTGAACTTTTTTGAAAAAAATTCGAGCGGTCTCCAACGGCCTTGGATTTTTTGTTGAAGTACCGCCCCCGCGCAAGTATCGGATGCGTCGGTCATAAGCACGAAAGATAATGTTGACGATGGGTATGACAACAGTACGGCGCTGGTGATGTCTTCTTTGCATTTTTCAAACGCCTGAATCGCTGTCTCGCTCCACACAATTTTCGTCTTGTCGTTTTTTTTCGAATCTCTTAGGTAAGCGTTGAGTTCTTTTTGATATTCGGCGGCGTGTGGGGTATTCTCACGATAAAAATTTATCATTCCCAGGAATCGACGTAATTGTTGGATTGTTTCTGGGCGAGGGTATGATTTAATGGCTTCGATCTTTTCGTCAGTTGGCTTAATTCCTTCGGTGTTTATAGTGTAGCCCAGAAAGTTGAGTGTTTGTTGGCCAAATGTACACTTAGCTACATTTAGTTGTAGTCCATGGTCGTTAAGCCTTCTGAATACATCCTCTAGCTCTTTTCTGTGCTGTTCTTTAGTCTCAGAAGCCAATAAAATGTCGTCGACAAATGGGAAAACGGGTAGTCCCCGTAGAACGTTGTCGATGTGTCGTTGGAATGTTTGCCCAGCGTAGCGCAAACCGAAACACATCCTCGGGAATTCAAATAACCCGAAAGGTCGTGATCACGGCTGTCTTCTGTATGTCTTCTTCGCGAGTCCTTACTTGATAATAGGCCTTTTTCATATCTATTACGGAGAAATATTTTTTTCCTAGCAAGTTGTAGGTAAAATCATGCAGTCTTGGAATGGGGTACCGGTCTGGCACGGTTACCGCATTGAGACGACGATAATCTCCACAGACTCTGTATTTGCCGTCCTTCTTGAGGACAAGGTGTATTGGACTGGCCCAAGGACTCTTCGACGGTCGACAAATGCCTTGTTCAATCATGGCGTCAAATTCTGCCTTGGCTGCCTTGTACTTGTGCGGTGGCAGCGGTCGTGATTTCGCATATAATGGCGGGCCGGTAGTTTGTATGTGGTGTTCCACTTCGCTGTCACAGAGCTTCAAGTTCGGTCGAGTGATGTCGGGGTACTTTGCAAGTAGATCGTGGTATGGCTGCTGGTCATCTACGGTGTTGATGCTGGAGTCTGAAGTAGACGTTACGTAGCCGACAACGGACAGGCCTGTTTTTTTGTCGATTAACCTTCGTCCGTGTATGTCTACCGTCAGTTGGTTTTTATGTAAAAAATCGGCTCCCAATATCGGTCTAGTCACTTCTGCGACGACGAAATTGCACATATACGGTCGACGTAATCCGATGTTCAACGTCATAGTGCGTTCGCCATATGAGGGTATTCGTGAACCGTTGGCGGCGTAGAGATATTCGCTCGGCGTCATTTTTTCTTTGCGTACCCTCTTGACAGGCAATACCGAGACGTTCGCGCCGGTGTCGATGAGGAATTGCAGGCCAGTACCTAACTCTTTTATGAACAGACGGTGTTGGGTTATATCGTTGACTTCGGCTCCCGTCGTAGACAAAGTCGGGACTAGTTTTCCTGGTTTGTACCCATCTTGCTCACAAAGTTACAGGGCTTTTGACAGCGAAACGCTTCCTTGCCGAACTTGCGATGGAAATAACATATCGATGTGTCACGATTCATGGACTTGGAACGAGATCTTGACCGGTACCTGCCTCGCTGCCGTCCACGGTAGTAGTTGCGCGATCTGTCCATTTTCAACGCAGCGACCTCCCTCGTAAGCGCCTCGATCATGTTGAAAATTCGATCGTTAGGCGATGGTGTCGACGATTGTGACGCGGTGCTAGCGTGACTGCAGGAACACACGGAATTGACCTCTTTAGTCTGCTCACTCATCTTATCTGCCATCGCCGCTAGGGAGTCTAATTTCGATGCTTCGCTGACCGCCAATACAGCTCTCGTCGATGAGGGTAGGTGGCTCATCCACAACATCCTGAGGGTTTCATCGGGCATCTTGTCACGGGCCAAATCACGCATACGCCGCAGCAGCTGAGAAGGGCGCTGGTCGCCTAGTTCAACCTCGTTGAGCAATTTTTGTAGCTGCTTATTTTCTGATTCCTCGTAGACGGATAATAATCGGGTCTTTAGCGCTTCAAATCTACCCGTCCTGGACGATGATAATATGATATCGCTAATTTGTTCGACGTCTACCTTGTCGAGTTGTGCCACAGCAAGTCCAAACTTTGCTTCTTCGCCGAGTTTTTGGTTCGCCACCATGGTTTCAAATTGCGCGAACCATAATCTGGGTTTGTCTCGCCAGAATGGAGGTATCCGAGACTTGACGGAGATCATCTCGACATCTTCTTCAGACAGCGTCGTTCGCGGCACTTGACTTGCGTTCTCCATAATTTGTTAAAATCACGTCGGGGTCACCAATTTAGAGGTTGCTGATCGTGTGCAATGAAAGACGAATGAGTACAGGAATCAATTGACGTTTATTTTCATAAATCATAGCTTATATATTAGATTAGGGTAGCATACGAATAGTGGTGGTACCGAGGAGCTATACGACCAATGGTTGCGATCCAGGTTGGATACCGGCAGAGGATGACGTAGCAAACGTGCGCGGTGCGACACGTAAATACAGGCGGCTCGGCCTCCAAGCTTCAGTGCCCGATGGTCATCGACGCAGGGTTGTTGTCGCTACTCGACACGGATCGCCAGCGCGGGCGCGCAGGCGCAGGCCGGTGTCGCAGTCGGCGCGGGCGCGCTGAGTCGAGTGACTCAGTACGCTGTGCGCTGTGCTGCCGGCCGGACGTGTGATGTGCTTGTATGCTTATTATGTAATGTGTAGGTCACTACAAATCCATCCAAAATAAAATAAAGGTGTCAAATACAATATTTAATTCTATAGAAAATACATTAAACGAAGTTAACATTAATGTACCGCAATGCATGTCTCCAGGCCCATCTACAAGTTCAGCCTGTAATTCTGCAATTCTTGTTTATTTTAATAATTGTACAATACAAAATCTAAATATATAAAAGAAGAAAGTGACTGACTCACTCACTCACTCACTCACTTACCATCAACGCACAGGCCAAACGGCTGAAGCTTCAATCATGAAACTTGGCACGTAGGTTCCTTTGGTAGTGTAGGTGAGCACTAAGAAAGGATTTTTGGAAATTCCACCCCTAAGGGCGTGAAAAAGGGGATGAAAGTTTGTATGAAAATCCGTCAGTTTTAAAGTCAGGATCTTCATATTTTGGGTTTAGGCTGAAGATTAAAAAATAACTTACATGTGTCTCAGCGATTTTGAAGATTCCACTCCCATGAGGGTGAAAAGGGGGATGAAGTTATGGGAATAATTAAATCGTCTAAAGACTTGAAATTTTGCACAAAGATACTTTATACTGTGCAGGCATCCACTAAGAAAGGATTTTTTTGAATTCCACCCCTAAGGGGGTGAAATAGGGGATGAAAGTTTGTATGAAAGTCGGTCAGTTTTGAAGTACCTGCCCTACCTGCCCTACCTGCCCTACCTGCCCTACCTGCCCTACCTGCCCTACCTGCCCTACCTGCCCTACCTGCCCTACCTGCCCTACCTGCCCTACCTGCCCTACCTGCCCTACCTGCCCTACCTGCCCTACCTGCCCTACCTGCCCTACCTGCCCTACCTGCCCTACCTGCCCTACCTGCCCTACCTGCCCTACCTGCCCTACCTACCCTACCTACCCTACCTACCCTACCCTACCTACCCAACCCTACCTACCCTACCCTACCTACCCTACCCTACCTACCCTACCCTACCCTACCTACATACCTACCCTACCAGTGTAAGTAAGGTACCAATTTTTTCTCTTTATTTTTTTTTCATAACATCCTTCTCCTAACAATAACAAACACAACAAAAAAAGAATGAGCGAAATTGGATCAAAATTAAAATAAGCATAAAATGAAATGCCATCATGGATGGTATTAAATGAAAATTATTTTGTACTAGCTGCTTCGCGCGGCTTCGCTCCCGTGGGCCACCCCACAGGACCCGTTTTCGGGATTAAAAAATAGCCTATGTTGCTCAGGAATAACATAGCTTTCTATTGGTGAAAGAATTTTTTAAATCGGTCCAGTAGTTTCGGAGCCTATTCGGTACAAATAAACAAACAAAAAAATATTTCCTCTTTATAATATTTGGATATTTGGATTGTTTCAATATGATTCATACAAGATAATAGATGAATCATATTGAAACAATCCAAACCATCCATTGGTTTTTCATCGCAGATTCGATTGTTGTAAAATGGTCGTAATAAGGTCTACATCTCTTTCGGGTATTTCTGAACTTGTGTTTTGGCTTTCTTTGTGCATGGAGCCCACCCTCCGCTGCAGCGTCATCGGGTTGATTATCAGTGCTGGGCTTGCTAATCATCTCTTTTATAATTTGTTCCCGAAATTCTAAAATACTTTTATTTTTTTCCTTTTCCAAATTTTTGGTGAATAACCCAAGCATTTACTAACATTGTGCCACAGACAATCTCAATGATCAGCTTGCGGTACCACTTTAGGGTTTTCTAAGGCTGGTATAGTACGACGCCGTCTGATCTGAAATATCTACCCCCTTTTTCGCATTATTATAATCCAAAACAAGAGAGAGAAAGCATAATTCCTGTCCGTATCTACCGGTGGCGCACCCCGTCCGGGCAAGACTTTTGGTTCATGGGGCGGTGATGTACCATCGGTGGCCAAATGAAGATTTGCGCCGTAGGATACCAAGTACCTACTCATGAGGTGCCAGTCTGAACGTGTTCATAAGGCTCAAGGACAAACTCTGACGTATGCTGGTGTAGATTTGAGGGAGAATTGCTTTTGCCATGGACAGTTCTATGTAGCGTGTTCACGTGTTAGCTCATCAAATAGTCTGGTGATATTGGCGTGGACATGCAAAATGGTTTAAAATGTTATTTATAAGGATATACTTTAATTTAATTACTAACTTATGCGTATGATTACTTATTATTAGTCATGGATAAACACAGAAATAGTGAAGGGATATGGACGGGACAAGGATAGAGCGTATTGATGATAAAGTAGGTAAGTATAAGTGTTCGCGACGAGAGTCACCAACCAATTGAATGGTTTTTGTAAATAAAGTATGTATTAGAGTCATACGTCTGCTCACGCCCGAGCGCCAAGTAGGAATGAAAATGTTGTAAACACGTCGGTCCTATTTATAAGCTCGGTATGTAAGGGTATTTTGAATCGCATTTTTAAGGTAGTAATATAACGTCCTTAACGTTTATTTATGCGTATTGGGTTTTAGTAATACCAGATTAATAGAATAGAGCATTGAAATATATAAATATTATAGTCTTCATACTTAAAACGTAAAATCAATTTCGTGTGAATACGTGCGTTCGCTGCGCGCGCCTAGTTCCGACTGATGCGCCAGATGGCAGCAAGTAGTTTTATATGTTAGCGTTTTGCGTACAAAAATTCTTGTAAACAAACAAAATTGTTGAAATATGTAGACCCTTCAGGTCGAATAACTCCCTGAAGGGAATAGATGTACTTATTATAGAAGTACTTTCGGATGGCCCGTTGGACTAGCTATCAGGCCATCCCTTTGGAGCGAAAATCGCTCATATGGTTTGGGCACAAATCCAGACATGGTAATCTGGACTTGTGATTTTTGGCCCGTTTTTTGGCATTCCCAGGGACTATACACCCCTGAGACTTCCAAAAATAAGGAATTTTCGGGGACTTCCCGATGGTCCGATAAACGCGCCATCGTGTCGTCCCATAATAATATAGAATCGGTTAAGTAGTTTAGGAGATAGCTAGACACAAAGAGAGTGACTGGCTATCGAACTAACACTTTTTTGGGTACATTATGTACAAAATGTATATATATACTTATGGAGGCACTAGAACTGTAAAGTGCTCTCCCTCAGACACCAGGCCACCCATATTCGGTGGTGATAGCTTGGATGGTCTGAGTAGAAATTGAAGTAATAAAATAAATTGTTTAAAAACGTTAAGGAGCGTGTATTTAAGGGTTGATATCCCACAATAAACGTCCGAAAATAAGCTTTTTTAAGCCGCCCATAGACGACTTGCTGAATTTGTCAGCAGGTCACCCCAACCTATAGTACATTTCTGGGCTAGGGATGTTGTTATACAACTTTCCGACATGAAAATAAGGGAACTTGTCCCTTTTTACCCGACTGCCGAAGGAGGGTAATGTGTTTATCAGTCTATGTATGTATGTATGTATGTAAGTATGTATGTATGTATGTATGTAAGTATGTATGTATGTATGTATGTATGTATGTATGTATGTATGTATGTATGTATGTATGTATGTATGTTTGTTCCTATGTGGCGTTCCAGAGACCAAACGCGTTGGCCGATTTTGATGATTCATACGTCAATCGATTCGTCTTAACCCTGCGAGTGTCACTGGCTACATTAAAATTGGAAAAAACAAAAATGGCGGATTTTGGGCGCCATTTTGTGGAGGGGGGGAAAAGTTTTTTCTTCCAAAACCATCGTGTGGGGTATCAAAATAAAGGGTTTTTAGAGGTGATTTCAAAAATATATAACACTTATATATTTAAATGTACGTAATTCTAAAAAAAAATAACCAAAAAGTTGTAAATAAAAAAAGTTTATAAAAAAAATCAAAAAACCCGACTGCTTGAAAAGCAAACTAAAAAGACGTAAACAAGAAGAAAATCATGCTGTGCAGTCGGAGGATACACCTGGTTTTGGTCCGCCAGCTTGCGAATATGTATCCTCCGACTGCACAGCATGATTTTCTTCTTGTTTACGTCTTTTTAGTTTGCTTTTCAAGCAGTCGGGTTTTTTGATTTTTTTTATAATTTCTATAGATATAGCCTAGGGACGCTATCAATGCCTGGATATAAATGTATATGGATTAGATACTAAGATAGGGGGTGCTACTGTGCTACAGTACACAGAAATCCAGGCGTTGATAGCACCATGGAAGGGATAGTACAGACCTAAAACCCACTGTCGGGTAAGGGATTTTTTTGGTAAATAAAAATTATTTTCGGCACAAAATCGCGGGGCTCTCAATAGTAGTAACGACCGAGGGTATAAAACACCCTCGGTCCAAAGATAGAATCGTAGTCATCGGCCATAGCCACTAGAAACAAGTCACTTGAACTTAATTAGTAGTTACTTGTTGAGAGCCCTAAATTCGTACCAAGTATTAATTAATTGAAGTGTTTTATTTAATTGAAGATTGAAACATTTATTGGTCCTGTCAAACCGGTTTTGATCAGCTGCTTGATTAGAAGTCCTGAGGCAACATTCCACAGAGGTTACCAGATCCAATCTGAGAGTCAATGTTCTTCGGGCGTCCAGCGCGCCATCCGGGAGATTTACGACCTCCCTTCTCGGGGAAGGCGATCACGCTTCGTCCGCAACAATAAGTCTGTCCTAAGAAACACTTTCGCATTACATTATTTTTTACTTTTTCTCTACATAATGTTAAAATATGATAAGGAGAAGCATGTAGTCTACGCGTGCGAAGCCGCGGGCAACAGCTAGTCTAAATATATAAAAGAAGAAAGTGACTGACTGACTGACTCACTCACTTACCATCAACGCACAGGCCAAACGGCTGAAGCTTCAATCATGAAACTTGGCACGTAGGTTCCTTTGGTAGTGTAGGTGAGCACTAAGAAAGGATTATTGGAAATTCCACCCCTAAGGGCGTGAAATAGGGTATGAAAGTTTGTATGAAAATCCGTCGGTTTTAAAGTCAGGAGCTTCATATTTTGGGTTTAGGCTGAAGATTAAAAAATAATTTACACGTATCTCAGCGATTTTGTAGATTTCACCCCCACGAGGGTGAAATCGTCTAGAGACTTGAAATTTTGGATCTGGGCTGAAGATTAAAATCTAACGCAAATTATGTTTTTTGGGAATTCCGTCCTTGGGGGGGGGGCCGATCATGGAGGATGAAATGTTGTGTACAAAAGTCCTTATGTTACAAAGGAAAAATTATTAAAAATACTTTTAAGGCTTTAAAGTCTGTTGATAACTATAATCTTCTATCTTTATCTATCTTCTTATCTAAACACGAGCAGTTTCCCGCGGCTTCGCTCCCGTGAGCCACCCCACAGGACCCGTTTTCGGGATTAAAAAATAGCCTATGTTACTCAGGCATAACGTAGCTTTTTATTGGTGAAAGAATGTTTTAAATCGGTCCAGTAGTTTCGGAGCCTATTCGGTACAAACAAACAAACAAACAAAAAAATCTTTCCTCTTTATAATATTATTATTATTAGTATAGATAAAAAGGAAGAAAGTGACTGACTGACTGACCTACTCACTGACCATCGCACAGCCCAAACGGTTGAAGCTTCAATCATGAAACTTGGCACGTAGGTTCCTTTGGTATTGTAGGTGAACACTAAGAAAGGATTTTTGTAAATTCCACCCCTCATCATCAACATCATCATCATTTCAGCCGAAAGACGTCCACTGCTGGACATAGGCCTCCCCCAGACGTCGCCACATTGACCGATCCCGTGCGTCTCGCATTCAGCGCCTTCCCGCAACCTTAACCAGGTCATCGGTCCACGTAGTGGGAGGCCTTCCATCGTATAGTGTTCGGCCATCCGTTCTGCGAGCAATGTGCCCTGCCCACTGCCACTTAAGTTTGCCAATTCTTCGGGTTATGTCGGTAACTTTGGTTCTCCTCCGGATATCATCATTACTGACGTGATCACGCAAAGAAATTCCGAGCATAGCCCTCTCCATTGCCCTTTGGGTGACTTTAAGCTTTCTGATAAGGCCCATTGTGAGCAACCACGTCTCGGTCCCACACGTGATCACTGGCAACACACACTGGTCATTGACTTTTTTCTTGAGACATTGTGGTAAATTGGACGAGAAGATACGCCGCCCAGCCGAGTCGGATTCGACGGTTGACCGTTGAACTTCGAGAACGAAGTTGGACCTACCCAACTGGACCGTTTGTCCCAGGTAGACATAATCATCTACTACTTCGAGTATACAGTCTCCGATCTTGATAGGAGTGAGTGTTACATAGGCATTCATCATGACCTTGGTATTGTCCATGTTCATTTTAAGACCCACTCTTTCAGAAGCTCTATTGAGGTCATCGAGCATTTTACTGAGGCTCTCCATGGTCTCAGCCATGACCACTATATCATCGGCAAATCGAAGGTGAGTGATGTCTCGCCATTAACGTTGATGCTAAGCGACAATGCCCGGCTGAAGAACTATAGGCCCATCTCACTTCTTAGCCATGTCTACAAGTTGTTTTCAAGAGTCATCACGAATCGTCTCGCGCGCAGGTTAGACGATTTCCAACCTCCCGAACAAGCCGAATTCCGAAAAAGCTTTAGCACCGTAGACCACACCACCACCACCACGCTGCGGCAAGTCATACAGAAGACCGAAGAGTATAACCTGCCTCTCTGTTTAGCGTTTGTGGACTACGAGAAAGCCTTCGATTTGATCGAGACTTGAGCTTTATTGCAGTCTCTCCAACGGTGCCAGATCGACTACCGGTACATTGAGGTGTTGCAGTGTTTGTACAAAAACGCCACCATGTCAGTCCGTCTTCATGATCAGACCTCGAAACCAATCCTTCTCCAGCGCTGAATGAGACAGGGAGACGTCATTTCTCCGAAACTGTTCACTGCTGCGCTGGAGGATGTCTAAAAGCTTCTGGATTGGAATTCCACCCCTAAGGGCGTGAAATAGGGGATGAAAGTTTGTATGAAAATCCGTCAGTTTTAAAGCAGGGTCTTCATATTTTGTGTTTAGGCTGAAGGTTAAAAAATAATTTACACGTGTCTCAGCGATTTTGAAGATCCCATTAGGGGGGAAAAGGGGGATAAAGTCATGGGAATAATGAAATCGTCTAGACTTGAAATTTTGCACATAGATACTTTATACTGTGCAGGTATCCAATAAGAAAGGATTTTTGTGAATTCCTCCCCTAAGGGGGTGAAATAGGGTATGAAAATATGTATGAAAGACGGTCAGTTTTGAAGTTAGGATCTTCGAATTTTGGGTTTGGGCTGAAGATTAAAATCTAACGCAAATTAAGGTCTTATGGGAATTCCGTCCTTGAGGGGGCGGATCATGGGGGATGTGTACAAAAGTCCTTCTTTTACAAAGGAAAAATTATTAAAAATACTTTCAATACTTTAAAGTCTGTTGGTAACTATAAAATGGCTCAACACATAAATATAGGAATTAAATAGGGACGGGAAAATCTGCTTCGCCATGACAATTAATAAGGCTCAAGGACAAACTTTGAAGTATGCTGGTGTAGATTTGAGGGAGAATTGCTTTTTCCATGGACAGTTCTATGTCGCGTGTTCACGTGTTAACTCATCAAATAGTCTGGTGATATTGGCGTCAACATCCAAAATGGTTTAAAATGTTGTTTATAAGGAAATACTTTAATTTAATTACTTACTTATGCTTATGATTACTTATTATTAGTCATGGATAAACACAGAAATAGTGAAGGGATAGGGACGGGACAAGGATAGAGCGTATTGATGATAAAGTAGGTAAGTATAAGTGTTCGCGACGAGAGTCACCAACCAAAGTCCTAAGAAACAGTTTCGCATTACATTATTTTTTTAATTTTTCTCTACATACTGTTATAATATGATAAGGCAAAGCATGTAGTCTACGCGTGCGAAGCCGCGGGTAAAAGCTAGTCTACATATAAATAAACAATAGTCAGTGTGTAGTTAAGTTTCTATTAAAAATACTTTTATGTCTATATCTGTGTCTTATTCCTTCCTTCGTAGATAAAATCTTGTATGGAACTGTACGTTATTGGTCTTTTAATAACCGTCTATAACGTAACAGTTGCATAAATAGCTATTAAGAATAAGCTTAAGAAACATGTATGTACATTATAACTTCTGAGGCTCTGGAGACAATTATATTGTACTGTATTATTATTTCCTTTGTTTATCTTCTTTATTATACAGTACATTTTTAAATATTAATAAAAAAGAAAACTTAAAAACATTTAGAAATATAAAAAATAGAGGCCAACCGGTATAGGGAACAGGGTCCAAGCTACCGGTGGTTAAATCTCCAGAGACAGAAACCTCCTCACAATGCGAGCCATATTGAGGAGTACTGCCTCAGACCCTTGATCCAACCGCCCAATGACAGCCTTGACAAATGGTCGTCGAGGCTCTTGGCCATCAGGCAGTTGGCCGTAACGACAATTGGCACAATGATCGCCGAGTCCACATTCCACATGTCGACAACCTCATGTGCTAAGTCAAGATACTTTATTTGTTTCTCTTTCTCAGCTTTCACGAGGTTCTCGTCATGCGGGATTGTGACATCGATTATCATTGTGCGGCGCGCTAATCGGTCTATCACCACTATATTCAGCTTATTGGCAACAATAGTGTTATGATTGATTATTATTATATTAATGTCTATAATGTTGTATTCAAATAATGTTTTGCTAATAATAACCTATATCATTTTTCATTACCTGTTTCAAGCCATTTCATATGTTTTATGTTTGACTGGCTATTGCTTTGAAATGATGATAATTTATAAAAATATTTATGTTACTAATTACATAATAAAAATTTGCATGCCTTGAGGCAAAATGTATAGGGACTCTCTACAAAAAGAACATCTAATCTGTACACCTACATTTAGCAAATAAAAGATTTCATTTCATTTCATTTCATTAGTGATGATAGACCGATCCCAGTACAACGTGACATGGTCATTTTCGAGAACTGGGTCGGGCACATACTTGTAATACGGTACCTCTGATTCCACTAGATTGTACTTCAAAGCAAGTTGCTGGTGAATAATCCTGGCCACTTGGTTATGCCTGTGTAAGTACTCGCCGTTAGCCAGACAAGAACAACCAGAGATAAAATGTCTGATGGATTTACCCGGACGGTGGCATGCCCGACATATGTCAACCGTTCCGTCCTTCATTTTATGTCTCCGGTTGTTATTCGTCAGGACAACTTCGTCCATAATTGCACAGACAAAACCTTCAGTTTTCCCGAAAAGGTCACCGAAACTAAGTCAGGATACGGACGCTGGAAAATCTACATCGGGCCCATGGAGAGCCCGATAGAAGCGCCCGTGTAGCTCCTTGCCTTGCCATACCTCTTTGCGTTCATCAGTCGATAGTATCACAGGCTTGCGCCAGTTCTCTTTAGCCATGGACAACGGGGTGAGTCCCTTGTCCACAACGACTACATCCCGGTGCATACCCACTTCAGCTTTTAAAAAGTATTCTCTGAGGCTGCACACCTCGCGGTTGTGAAGAGTCTTGGCGTTTAAAAAGCCTCGACCCCCACACTTCCGCGGGATGTACAGTCTTATCACCGATGATCGTGGGTGATGCATCCGGTTTGCAGTCAGCAGTGTCCGGACCCTCCTATCGAGGGCGTCGAGCTCGGTCTGAGTCCATTTGAGTATGCCGAAAGAGTACATCAAAACCGGCATGACCAAACTGTTGAAGGCGCGAACCTTATTTCCGCCCGACAAAAGGCTATTTAATACCTTTTTCAGGCGGGTAAAGAAATGCTCCTACAGTAGTTGCTTCATGTCAGAAATGTTGATGCCCAACGCTTTCGAGTTCCGACATACCCAAATACTTGTAAGTTTCAGTTGAGGAGAGGTGTCTAAGGTGATCCCAGTACAACGTGACATGGTCACTTCGAGAACTGGGTCGGGCACATACTTGTAATACGGTACCTCTGATTCCACTAGATTGTACTTCAAAGCAAGTTGCTGGTGAATAATCCTGGCCACTTGGTTATGCCTGTGTAAGTACTCGCCGTTAGCCAGACAAGAACAACCAGAGATAAAATGTCTGATGGATTTACCCGGACGGTGGCATGCCCGACATATGTCAACCGTTCCGTCCTTCATTTTATGTCTCCGGTTGTTATTCGTCAGGACAACTTCGTCCATAATTGCACAGACAAAACCTTCAGTTTTCCCGAAAAGGTCACCGAAACTAAGTCAGGATACGGACGCTGGAAAATCTACATCGGGCCCATGGAGAGCCCGATAGAAACGCCCGTGTAGCTCCTTGCCTTGCCATACCTCTTTGCGTTCATCAGTCGATAGTATCACAGGCTTGCGCCAGTTCTCTTTAGCCATGGACAACGGGGTGAGTCCCTTGTCCACAACGACTACATCCCGGTGCATACCCACTTCAGCTTTTAAAAAGTATTCTCTGAGGCTGCACACCTCGCGGTTGTGAAGAGTCTTGGCGTTTAAAAAGCCTCGACCCCCACACTTCCGCGGGATGTACAGTCTTATCACCTATGATCGTGGGTGATGCATCCGGTTTGCAGTCAGCAGTGTCCGGACCCTCCTATCGAGGGCGTCGAGCTCGGTCTGAGTCCATTTGAGTATGCCGAAAGAGTACATCAAAACCGGCATGACCAAACTGTTGAAGGCGCGAACCTTATTTCCGCCCGACAAAAGGCTATTTAATACCTTTTTCAGGCGGGTAAAGAAATGCTCCTACAGTAGTTGCTTCATGTCAGAAATGTTGATGCCCAACGCTTTCGAGTTCCGACATACCCAAATACTTGTAAGTTTCAGTTGAGGAGAGGTGTCTAAGGTGTATGGAATCAGAGAGTTGAATTCTCTCGGATTCCATAATCTTCCCTTGCTTTACATGCATGACTGCACATTTGTCCACACCAAATGCCATCCTGATGGAGTTACTGAAGGTTTCAGTAACCTTCAGTAGCTCCGTCAGTTGAAATTTGTTTGGGGTAAAGAGTTTCAGATCATCCATGTAAAAGAGGTGAGATATGACCTGGCCATCTCTTCTCAACCGATAGCCTAGACCTGAATCCTCCAGCAGTGTACTTAGAGGATTGAGGGCTAAGCAGAACCAAAGTGGACTCAAACTGTCGCCCTGAAATATCCCCCGCTTAACCCTTATAGGCCCATCATCCTCCTGAATCGGTCGACATCCTGGATATCGAAGGACCGTCTTCCAGTGCCCCATACATGACTCAAGGAAGGTGCGCAGAGTTGCGTCTATCTATCCAGCATGTCGACAGATCCTTACGGGAACCTGCTGGCTTATGGCCATGACAATGAGGAGTAGCTCCTTAGTGCCGTGGGACCCATTCCTACATCCATTCTGAGAGGCAGACATTATTAAGTTACTTTCAATGTGCACATTAATTTTTCCTCTCAGGATGGATGTAAGAAGTTTATAAACCGTCGACAAACATGTTATAGGTCTATAATTCTTAGGTTCCGCGGGACTACCTGTCTTATGGAGCAGGTGGGTAACACCAGTTGTTAAAAACTGCGGCAGCTACCCAGACTCTAAGCATGACTGGAATTGAGATGCCAGTAGCGCATGTGAGCTGCTATAACATTTAAGCCAAAAGTTATGCAGTCCGTCCGGGCCCGGAGACTTCCAGTTTGGTAGCGGACAAACTGCTTTGGTTACATCAGATGGGCTGATAATTACTTTTTCTATTTCTGGTATAGCTTCACACACGCGCTCGACATCACGCGTCCAGCCACCCTCAGTGTGACAGACGGGTACCAACCAGATGCTTCGCCAGAATGTACTCGTGGTGACATCATCCGGGCGGCTCACGCCAGTCACATTTTGCTCAGGTCGCTCCCAAGCTCTTTATACACACCTCCCATCGCTCTGGAACATGCGATTCTGCGAGTACCGGTCAATCCGCCGCTTACACCGCCGAATACAGTTTGCCCATGCACAAATTTTCTGTTTTAGGAAGGCGATGCGCTCCGTGACACGGGACATGTATTCTGTATTGATTCCAGTTCTCGAAAATGCCCGCCTCACGAAGCGCATCAAACGTGGTCGTGTATTGCCCTCCCTGAAACAGCATAGTTTGTAGTTGTCAGCATAGTACCCTGGCCCCATTGATACGCCGTTCGATCCTGCACTGCCAGGCTGGCACGGCAGGCTTTGGCCGAATAGCCTCGTTTGGGAACTTAACATTGGCCAAATGAAATGCCGCAACAGCCCCGCAATACAGGATTGAGTGCGTATCAACAAGGTGCTCGCTGCTTTCAAAGATGTTCTTAAGCAGCAAGTCCATGGCACAAACCAGCGCCCTATTCTTGTTGTGCATAGGCAACCGTGGTAATCGGGGTCTACATTCAGTCGATGTTGACCTATACTCGCGAAGCGCATCTTCCAGTGCGCTCCTCAATCTTTCGTTGTACTGGTTACTTACTGTGGCAACCCTATCATCTGCCTCATCGTTAACAAGATTGGACCGCGGCGGGATCACAATAGAGGCTGGCGGTGCCGAGGTCTGTGTCGGGGTTGAACGATTTGGTTGCTCAGCACTTCTGAGCGCAGTCTATCAAGTGCGGCGTCATCCAACCTACGATTACGTTGGATGACCCACACCTGATCCGATTATCGTTGGGCCGAGACGTTTACAGTTGGTTCTAGGTCCTGAAACAGAGACAGCATCCTAACACAGTACGCAGTGAGGTTAGTTCCCCCCTTTGTAGACCCGTAACATGCGCGCATGACGTTCTCATTCATACTTTGAGTCCATCTCATGCGCTGCACACAACCACCGGCAGCGGGGACCCGGCTCGGGGCCGGTTGGTCCCTAGATCCCAAGCTCCTCGGTGGCCGGCCTCTCCCCTGCCGACGTACAGGTGTTGGCGACGTCGGCAGGGAAAAATACTCGTCGCTCGAGCTCGACGCAACTGCAGCCGCCGGCGAGCCGGTGGCGAGGCGGAGCTGAGCGACGAGTCCGGGGGTGAATGGCGTGCGCGATAGGCAGCTGCTCTCGTCAACATTATTTAATCATAACATCATTTTCTATTTTATTATTATGTCCTTTATTTATGAAATATCTTATAATCTACATTTTAAAATATTTTTATAAAATAAATTAAAAAAACAAAAACATTCAAAAATATAAAAATAGAGGCCCACCGGTATCGGGAACAGGGTCCAAGCTACGACGGTCAGGGCTCCAGAGAGAGGAACCTCCTAACAATATGAGCCGTATCCAGCAGTACTGCTTTCTGGATCAGGCCCTTGACCCAGCCGCCTAACGAGAGCCTCCTAAGGTGTTGGTCGAGGCTCGTGGCTATTAAGCCATTGGCTTATTATTAATAAAAAAATAATAAAATAAAATAATTATTACTCTGTATCTCATTATAAAGCGGTTTACACACAGCACCGCGCGCCGCCGCGGTAGGCGGTGAAGCGGATCTCATGATGCATTAGAGGCCAATGCATCATGAGATCCGTTGATGCCTAAAGCCGCTGCCTCGAATCTTGCGGGCAGCGGGGCGGCGGCGGCGACGGCGCGGGAGCGGCGCGGGCAACGCAGACCCGTTCTCGAAACCAGCGGCACTATAGCGGCGTAGTGTTGTGTTCGTGGTTGTGTCGTCGAGATATTTGTTTTTATTCGCGAACGAAATGTCTGAACAACGGTGACAACATTATTTTGATTCAAATTTATTCCTAACACTCGATTGGGAATGTGGGCAAAAGAAGAAGTAAATCCCAACTATAGGGCAAGTAAAAGAAAAGGCGAGTTTTATCGAAATTATGAAGAACAGAGACAATGTCCTGACAAATTCTACAACTACACCAGAATGAGTTTAGAAACTTTTGACTATATTCTTGAAACTATCAGGGCGATTTGTTCATTAAACTGGTTAATTACTCATCTATTTTTATGGTTCACATCTTTGCTGTTCCATATCGGTGTCCTCTCATAAATTGCTGAAATAATTTGCTCTAGCACGTCCGAGGACATTTCGACACGTCACGAAAATAAATTGCACAACACTGCTATGCAGACGCGCGGGCGGTCACCGCTTGACTGGCGCGCACCGCTCGTTGCTCGCGCCCCCGCCTCTCCCGCGCCGCTGTTTTCGAGGGCCGGTTCATTTGATTGTATGCATTAGATCTTGCCGCGCCCGCGCCGCCGCCGCCGCCGCCCCGCTGCCCACAAGATTCGAGGCAGCGGCCTAACACACGTACACCGCCCGACCGAACAGGTCGAGCGCTGCTCTCCCCTCCGCGTCCGCGGCGATGCGCGGTGCCGTGTGTAAACCGCCTAAGCAGACTGTAAGTTCTCATGAGAAATAAATTTCTTTAAACCCAAAATAGAAAAGGTGCATATTGCTCAGCAGTTGTGGACAAAAGTTATGAAGGTTTGAAAAGCTGATTTCTGCACTACGGGTAAGGTATAAAATATATCGATTAATGTGTATATATGGGCCAGGCGTATAATTTGGTTGAAAAAACTAAGAGAGCAGTTTCTGTTTTATTATCTGAGACAATCGATAGTTGAAACGTCGAAGAGGGAATATGGTATTGATATTGATTGCCAATTTAACAATTGACATTTGTCGGCGGTTTTGCCAGTAGTAACGTAAAATAATCCTATCCGTAACTGCACTAATATCTATAAATTAAATCATAGATGGTTCGATTTATAGATAAGAAAACATAGAAAAATAATGAGGTTATGAATAATTTACGAGTATATTTTCCGCATATAAAAAACAAAATTCTTAACGGCGTTTTGTTTTTTTATGCGTTTAGCTATTATTTTTCCCTGTTCCGATCTTTGTTAATATTACATGGCAACATTAGACCCAACCTTAATTAGATCCCAGTTAGAGTATGCAGTTGCGTTGCGGAGTCCCCTATACATGAAATATTCTAACTGCCTAGTACGTAATGGTACAAAAGAAATTTTTAAAATCTATGACTTAGAGCGCTGCCTCGAATCTTGCGGGCAGCGGGGCGGTGGCGGCGGAAGCGCGGGCCCGGCAAGATCTAATGCATACAATCAAATGGACCGGCCCTCGAAAACAGCGGCGCGGGAGCGGCGCGGGCGCGGGCTACGAGCGGTACACGCCAGTCAAGCGGTGACCGCCCGCGCGTCTGCATAGCAGTGTTGTGCAATTTATTTTTGTGATGTGTCGAAATGTCCTCAGACGAGCTAGAGCAAAAAATTTCAGCAATTTTTGAGAGGGCACCGATATGGAACAGCAAAGATGTGAACTATAAAAATAGAAGAGTAATTAACCAGTTTAATTAACAAATCGCCCTTGATAGCTTCAAGAATATAGTCAAAAGATTCTACACTCATTATGGTGTATTCGTAGAATTTGTCAGGACATTGTCTCTGTTCTTCATAATTTCGATAAAACTCTCATTTTCTTTTCCTTGCCCTATAGTAGGGATTCACTTCTTCTTTTGCCCACAATAAATCGAGCGTTAGGAATAAATTTGAGTAGTAGTAGAAGTAAGATTCGAGGCAGAGGCCTAATGTCTCTGCCTCGAATCTTGCGGGCAGCGTGGAAAATGTGATTTTTTGTCGTATTTGCGATAATGGTACGGAACCCTTCGTGCGCGAGTCCGACTCGCACTTGGCCGGTTTTTATTTTTATTCAAATTAACTGCATTAAGGGCCTACAACCTTTAATTGGGCGCACGGTTGGCGCAGTGGTTGAGCGATTGACTGCTGCGCTGCGTGTCGCGGGTTCGATTCCCGCACAGAACAAATATATTTGTATGACCTACTGATAGTTGTTCCGGCTCTGGGTGTTGTGTATGTGAGTTTATATGTTTGTAAACGCACCCACGATACAGGAAGAAATACGTAGAGCAACGTAAAAAAAAAAACCGCTTTGATTGATTCACGTACATTTTTTATTTTTTTTTATTTTCTATAGGCTTGCGTTTGACCACTATCTCACCTGATGGTAAGCGAAGATGTGGTCGACGGTGAAGCACGCTTGCCTAGAAAAAAACATTCACTCTTGACTTAAAGACCCCTAGATTGTAGCTATCGGGAAACACAGACTCCGACATAATTTTTAAAACAATGTTTTTTCGTGAAACTAATAGTTTTGCTTTAAAAAATAATTAACAACATGATATTTTTTCGCAAATTTTGGAAACTCCTCTAAAACGACTTGGACGTTTAAAAAAAATTTATACCGAAAAATTGATGGCTGGAATTGCTTCATAACTGAAATAGCATATGTAAATCAAAGAATGACACTGACCTAGACTAGAGTCAAGAGCAAACCCATCACAAAAAAAAAAAAAAAAAAAAAAAAAAGAATATTTTAGGCAAACAAAACTGTTCAAAAGGAGGTTCAATATTGATATTTTGGCATCGAGCGGGCGCACGGCCATTACTGCGTTAACATTGGGGCTTATTATACTAGGAGGGATAAAAAAAAAAGTTAATTAAAAAAAAGTTAATTAAAAAAATCAAAATACCCGACTGCTTAAAAAGCGAACTAAAAAGACGTAAACAAGAAGAAAATCATGCTGTGCAGTCGGAGGATACATATCCGCGAGCTGGCTGACCAAAACCAGATGTATCCTCCGACTGCACAGCATGATTTTCTTCTTGTTTACGTCTTTTTAGTTCGCTTTTTAAGCAGTCGGGTATTTTGATTTTTTTAATTAACTTTTTTATTTATAACTTTTTAGTTAACATTTTTTTCGAATTATACTCCATTTATTATAGCATTAGACAAAAGAGGCTCGCAGAAGCAGGAGTACGAAACCTTTTATTTTCAAGTCAAGTTCAAACAATTTTAATAAATAATGTATGTGATTTTTTTGTAAGTAACAATGTATGGCATACAATAAAGCGTATTCTATCTGTCTACTCTTCACGTAGCTTGGATAGGTACATGAAATAAAAAAAAAATAGTAACAATCAGTTTATTAAAAACAACTTTATCACAATATGCCCGTATTATGTTTTCAATATACGAATTAAATACGATACAAAACACAACTTAACAGTTTAGTCACTGCTACCATCAGTCATCACAAATTATAATAATTAATTGACATGGGTGGTAACAAAAGTTTTAATTTTAACTATAATAATAAAGTGGCCCTAAGATCTTTTTCCTCAAAAGGAATATTTTTGCTTTTTAGCCACTCCTGAATATCTTCCTTTCATGTGGCTGTAGTTGGCAGCTTCTCCAATTTCCTCGAATGATATGGCGCATTATCCATAACAATAACTGCACCACTCTCGACTTCTGGTAATATTAATTAAAACTACTTTTCAAAATTGTGTGCATCCATTTCAGAATGGTCTCTCTCATAGTCTCCATCACCCTTTTTGGCTTCAAATATTAATTCACCATCCATCAAAAACCCACCCGTTGATCCTGTGAAATGAAATAAAAGCAAATCAATAATTGTGTACCGGTGGGGATCTATCCCACCGGTACACAATTATTGATTTACTTGATCACTGGAAATAGATTTTAACCTTTAAGTAGCAACCGAAATTAACTGCATCATTACTGTAATTGAACAGGTTAATCTACAACCATAAACATCTTTCTCCGAGGGGAGGCATTAAGACTTAACCAGTTTTCAGTGACGGAGAACGGAGTGATCATTTTATTAATGATTTGGTAATGTCACATTACCAAATCATTAATAAAGTGATCACTTGTTGATCAATTCTTGATTTAATTTGAAATTGTCAAAAGAAATACATTTAAATCAAGTTTTACCAATATGGCCAATGATAAGCCGTCTTCTAATTTGTTCTTGATTAATTTGTATAAAGTGCTTCTTTTAAAATCAGGTAGAGACTCATCGCTATTAACGGCTTCCAGAATCTTGTCCAACGTTGGTAACTCATTATCAAAAGAAAAAAGAATGAATTTTTCTTCGTATTTCACTTAACGTTATATCATCATAATCGTCAGATTTTGAGTATTTCCGTTGACGAGGAGGGGGTTGATGCAGGCGACCTTCTGTATTGTACTTGTTCAGTATATTATAGACTTTTGCACGAGATATGCTTATAAAATAAGATTAATAATGTAGGTTATTAACTCACAAAGCATGTTACTTTCAAATACATTTATTTATAATAATAATTTTATGATCCTTACCTGCAATTTCTGCAGTTTTGTTAATTAACTGCGTCCTATAAGCAGGAGTACCTTCGGGCCTGGACCCCTTAACATCTTTATAAATATTTATGACTGGTTTTTTTCTGCAGCACGAAGCGGTGTTTGCTTTGTTCTCTTTTTCTTGGGAGACAATATTTTAACGTCTGGATCAACGTTGGGGCCACGTATTTTTCGCTGTTGACACTGATCAGTGTTACTAACAGTTACAGAGCGTACATGTTGCGCTTGCAAGCCACTCGGGCCTGCACCGGGATCGTCCCGGTCAATATTTCAACAAAACGCACCGCTTTGTACGAACAACACAAAACTAACACTAATAACGATAAGAAAACAATAACGACAGAAAAACAGTAACAAATAACAACTAAACCACGAAAATTCAGCAATAACAACGAGAAAAGGCTTAGCATTCACATTCACAAGTATCCACAAGCGAATGACAGTATGACAATTGACAACTGCAGATTATTTACGCAATTTGACGGATAGATGACATCATAAACCGACAAAATAAAAAAACATGTGCAGCCACAACTTATGAACGGAACAGGTAACATTTTAGATTTGGTTGAGTTATAGTGACATGAAAAAAGTTTCCGGTACTGTCCGCCCCTGCTTCTTTTAGATTTTAAACATTGACACGACATTATTTTATGTAAAAACTAAATAATATTCAATGTAGGCCTTGTAATTTCAGAAGGTAGATAGGTTAGATAGATGCAATTAAGTGTGACAGCTGTTATTTAAATTGATTATATTTAACTCCACATCAATCTTGACTGTAATAGTGTTTTTTGTATTTTTATTACAAAGTGTGCCCCTAAAAGAGCCTTTTTTAACTTCTGTCTAATGCTATAGTAAATGGAGTATAGGTACATTTAAATATATAAGTGTCATATATTTTTGAAATCGCCTCTAAAAGCCCTTTATTTTGATACCCCACACGATGGGTTTGGAAGAAAAAATTAAATTGGCCCCCCACAATATGGCGCCCAAAAGCCGCCATTTTTCTATTTTCCAATTTTTATGTAGCCTATGACACTCGCAAGGTTAAGACGAATCGATTGACGTATGAATCATCAAAATCGGTCAACGCGTTTGGTCTCTGGAACGCCATATAGGAACAAACATACATACATACATACATAGACTGATAAACACATTACCCTCCTTCGGCAGTCGGGTAAAAAGTAGTGAGAACAACATACTCCTTAGTAAGAAAAAAAAAATACTGGCAGGCATAGCTCAGATACATATTTGTAATATTAATAAAGAAAAAAATCTTCGATTCTCTTTTGTTTTTTTCTGAATGTAGTCATTTGTTTGCTTCATGTCGGAACGTGTTCTCGAAAATGGAGAAAAACGAAGTGCGAGCCGTTATTAAATACCTCTGTTTAAAAAAGTTAACGACGCTAGAGATTCTTTGCTATTTGGAGGCAACATTAGGAGAGTCTGCTCCGCCGTATTCCACTGTCGCAAGGTGGACTTCTCAATTTCGAGTAGGGAGAACGAGCACGGAAGACGAACATCGTTGCGGCCGTCCATCGACGTCAGTCACCCAAGAAAATCTTGCAAGAGTCGAGAATATTGTATTGAGCGATCGAAGAGTTACCATCCGATACTTAATTCAAGAAACGGGCATTTCATATGGAAGTATTCAATCCATATTGAAGCAATCTTTGAATATGAGAAAAGTCTTTGGAAGATGGGTGCCGAGAATGTTAACCGACAGTCCGAAAAAAAATCGACTTGACATTCCGAAGATATTGTTGGACAAGTTTCAAGAAGATTCTGAAAACTTTTTGTCTCGTTTCGTAACAATGGACGAAGACAAAACAGCAATCTTCGCAATGGAAACGGCTATCATCACCGATCCCAAAGAAGTTTCGTGTCGTGGCATCGGCTGGCAAGGTTATGGCCTCAATATTTTGGGACTCAGAAGGGATATTGTTGATTGATTACCTGGAGCGTGGAACCACTATTACAGGCCAATATTATGCAGCTTTAATTCCCAAGTTGAGGAATGTCTTCAAAGAGAAAAGGAGAGGGAAATTTCGAAGGGACGTGCTGTTTCATCATGACAACGCACTCGCGCACAGGTCGGCAGTTGCGATGGCTGCCATTCAGCAGGCTGGCTTCGAATTGGTTCACCGCCACCCTTATTCACCAGATCTGGCGGCTAGCGATTTTTATCTGTTCCCCAAATTGAAAAAATATTTAAGGGGAAACAGGTACGAAGACGATAACGAGGTGATGGATGCCGTGGAGAGCTTTTTGCAGGACCAAGACAAAACTTTTTTTCTGAAAGGGATTGAAGCCTTGGAAAAGCGCTGGACTCGGTGTGTAGAGAGACTCGGAAACTATGTAGAAAAATAAATTATTAAGTTATCAATAGTCATTATATTCTATCTCATTCTCACTACTTTTTGATCCCTCCTCGTATATCGCCTTAAACCTATTATATTATCTGTGCCTTAAACGTATGTTTGTACTCGGTGGGGCAAGTTTTGTCCATCTCCTCAATTAATAGTCTGTAAGAATCGTCCCTGGCTGGAGTTTTTTTTTTTAATTTTCTTTAGAGATTCTCTATAATCTATACTTACTAATATTATAAAGCTGAAGAGTTTGTTTGTTTGAACGCGCTAATCTCAGGAAGTACTGCTTGGAATTGAAAAATTATTTTTGTGTTGGATAGTCCATTTATTGAGGAAGGCTATAGGCTTTATAACATCACGCTACGACTAATAGGAGCGGAGCATAAATGAAAAATGCTGCAAAAACGGGCAGGGACCTCACAGTTTCTTTTTCGTCTTAAATACGTTAAGTTTATTCCCTACAAAGTCTCTGTAAAGGTAATTGAAGAATAACTATGACCTGCAGCCTTATTGCGTAATGAATTCGCAATAAGGCTGCTATCTTTTTTCATTTGATATATTTTATTTAAAGAAAGAAATGAAATCCCTATGAAAATAGCAATAATGGTAACACAAGGTGTCAAAAATGTGCTTATAAATGTCATTATTTCGTGCGCTGCGAGAACGATTGAAGATATAAAATATTGTAGTATATGTTTGCAATACTCATAATTACCTACGAAAAAGCCGAACAAAAAACAATTAACTACAGTGTTGAGCATATACCCTTTTTTATCAAATTAGTCCGTTATAACACGAGAACGATTTTTAGTTTTAAGTTTCTTTTGTTACTGTATTTTCTGGTGTACAATAAAGAATACATAAATAAATAAATAAATAAATAACGATGAAAAATGTTTATATTCGTATCATGATGATTATCCTTGTCCAATTAAATATTTTTATAATTATTATTGATTACCTACCTACATATTTATCTGTAAATTCTTCTTTAAACTATTTGTATCGGTCCTTACGGTTAGGAGTTAAAAGAGGTTTATAAATGCAAAAAAATCGAAAAACCGCGGTGTGTGCAAACAGCCCTACCCTTTTGTATGAACGAAAAAAGTTTTATTCTGTTCATGAGTACACGTGTACGAAGCCGGGGCGGGCAGCTATTCAAATATAATTTTAGTGTATGTTTTCGAAGCAGGTCCGACGCTCGATATAATGAAATTCAATGGTCACTGCCTGCGCCATTGACAGTGGGGCCGTTAGGCGATGACTGATATGGACAAGGAAGAAATTAATCGATTTGTAGCATTAGGCAGTTACCGAAAGATGAGTTTGCGACTAGCGAGGGCCCGACGCCGCTTGACCCGCACTTCTATTTAAATTTTTAACGAATGACCTACATAATTAAAACTTGTCATCGTCAGTTTCGTTAAAAACAATAGAATTGTTTTGACATACTGTATCGCGTCATTGTTGGTATACATTATTTTATAATTAGGCAGAATGTATGTGTGTGTGGTGTTATTCCTACAAAGTAAGCACTCGCACGTGAGAGGAGCGGTTCACCTTGAGCGTAGCGGCATCGCCAAGCGACTACAGCAGTGTGGCTGTGTAAGTGTGTACACTAGCGCAGACACATCGCGCGGAACAGGCTGTTGCAGTCCCGTGCACGAGACATGTATAGGTACGTGTTAACGTGTCAATAGTTTATTTTGCTATATGTTTAGTCAAATCCTATTTATACCAAAACAAAAGTCTGATTGCAAATTAATTAGTATTGACGCGGGACACCTTAACGTACCCTATATACTTGTAAGTCTGTGGTTGGTACTTTGCATATCTATTAATGAAATACCACCGCGAGGGTATAAGTATTATAAAACACAACCTTTATTTTATTAAATTGTTAAAATATAGTTTATTACAATGATATTATTGTCTACGTGCTGCCACATGTACCACTTACAGCATAGTCAAACATAGACTCAGCAGCTTCACGTTAACTTATTACGTAGATAATTATAAACAAGCAAGTCGCACTCACAGCACAGCACACAGCACACAGCACCCGCGGGAGTGTCCGGCACCCGCCGGCGCGCCACGTGCTCCCGTCCACACATGACGTGATCAACTTGCTTCCATTTGTTTTATTAACTGCAACACTTTTTTGGTCCCAAATAAACCACATACCCCACCTTAGCCCATGTCCCCTAAGACGACCCTCTGACCCATGTCTCCACTACTAATGTACCGGAGTGACACATTTCTGTCATAGGGTGGATCGGTACGCGTAAGCCACTGCAGCGCGATGAGCCGCAGGCGCGCTACGGGAACAGATACATGTAGAGCAGCGCGGCCAGGCCGGCCAGCGCCAGAGGCGGACCCCACACGCTCAGCAGCGCGCCCAGCGTCAGCGGCTCGGCCACATGCGCCGCGCCCGCATCGCGTACCAGCACGGGCCATCGCTCCTCGTCCACCACCTCTCCCACCACGAACTTCTCGCGCCAGTCCAGCGCGATCTCGCTGTGGCCCACGTCGTGGAAACACTGCGACGCGTCCTTGCCAGCGTTGTCCAGCAGCACCTCCACGCCACCCGGGTGGTCGTCCAGGAACTCCGTGACGTCATACACCACGTTGTCGATGATGATTGCGACGTCCTTGCGGTGGTTGCGCGCTGCTACCTGTTGGCGGGTGAACTTAGCGGCGGCCATGTTGATGTTGCGCGCGGGCTGCTCTCTCGACGGCTGGCTAGGCACTGGTGGGACGGTGGCGGTGGCGCGATGGGCTCGTGGCTCGCGGGCTCGGGGTACGTGCGGTGTGCGGCCGCGCAGCTCGGGGAGGCGTGCTTCATTCGCGCGCTGACCGACTGACACAGATGGCGATGGCGCAGAGACAGGGACGCGGCCGCGCTCATTGACCCGCGTCACACGTGGCGACTGACCTGTACTTCGCCACCTATCATTACCTATTGCACGCCATTATCCCTAAGTCAATACCTACTTATGTTCCGTATGCAAATTTATTCGACGTAGGTACTTTCAACACGATCCAAGTTTTTATTAACACGAGGCAACACCTAAATGACAATCCAGATAGTTACATTTTCAACTCTAGTTGCTCAGCAGAGTTTTGAAAATCCTGTAGCGCATCTTTCTCTTTTCGACATACTAATATATTTTTAGGGTTCCGCCGAAGTTAGCAAGGAACCCTTTCGCTATGTGCGTTTGTCCTTCCGCAGCTCAGAGAATCTTAGTACTAGAAAGCTATAATTTGACATGGATATACATATTCATAATTCCGACAAAGTGGTAAAATAAAATAATGAAAGAAATTTTTTTTTCGGTTACCTCCTATGGACGTAAAGTGTGGATGTTTTTTTTCTCATCTATCCCATGGTGTGGGGTATCGTTGGATAGGCCATTCAAAAATATTAGGGGTAAAAGTATGAAATTACCGATTTGTACTGAAAAATTGAAATTTGTTTTTTTTTTTATTCAACATATTTATTTAATCAAAATAATTACCATTATTATCTATACATTGCTGCCATCTAATAAGAAGGTCATTTATGCCTTTGCGATAGAACTCTGGTGATCTAGATTCGACAAACTGTGTGAAAGCATTTTGTACTGCCAGTCCTGAGAAGAAAACTTTTTATCACATAGAAAATTGTCCAAATCACGAAAAAAATGGTAGTCCGTTGGAGCAAGGTCTGGCGAATACGGAGGGTGACGAATGATTTCTAATTGCAATTCCTGTAGAGTTTAAACGGTTTCTCGTGCTGTATGAGGTCTCGCAATAATGGTGAAGATCGATTCATGAGTCGGGGCTGTTTCACTGCTAGTTTTGCTATCATTGTTCGGAGTTCGGCACAGTAGACATCTGCCGTTATTGCTTGATCAGATCGGAGAAAGCTATAGTGAATAACACCATGCTGAGACCACCAAACAGTTACCATTACCTTTTTATTGGTAAGCTTTGCTTTAGGACCCTGTTGCGGCGTTTGACCTGGGGTCAGCTATTGCATTTTTCGATTACGGTTATCGTACAGAAACCACTTTTCATCACATGTCACAATTCGATCCAATATTCCATTTCTGTATAGAATACTAGCTGTTGCCCGCGGCTTCGCACGCGTAGACCACATGCTTCTCCTTATCATATTTTAACATTATGTAGAGAAAAAGTAAAAAATAATGTAATGCGAAAGTGTTTCTTAGGACAGACTTACACTTACCTACTTTATCATCAATACGCTCTATCCTTGTCCCGTCCCTATCCCTTCACTATTTCTGTGTTTATCCATGACTAATAATAAGTAATCATACGCATAAGTACTAAAAGTAGTAGTAGTATAAGTAAGTAATTAAATTAAAGTATTTCGTTATAAACAACATTTTAAACCATTTTGCATGTCTACGCCAATATCACCAGACTATTTGATGAGCTAACACGTGAACACGCTACATAGAACTGTCCATGGCAAAAGCAATTCTCCCTCAAATCTACACCAGCATACGTCAGAGTTTGTCCTTGAGCCTTATTAACACGTTCAGACTGGCACCTCATGAGTAGGTACTTGGTATCCTACGGCGCAAATCTTCATTTGGCCACCGGTGGTACATCACCGCCCCATGAACCAAAAGTCTTGCCCGGACAGGAATTATGCTTTCTCTCTCTTGTTTTGGATTATAATAATGCGAAAAAGGGGGTAGATATTTCTGATCAGACGGCGTCTTACTATACCAGCCTTAGAAAACCCTAAAGTGGTACCGCAAGCTGATCATTGAGATTGTCTGTGGCACAATGTTAGTAAATGCTTGGGTTATTCACCAAAAATTTGGAAAAGGAAAAAAAAAATAAGTATTTTAGAATTTCGGGAACAAATTATAAAAGAGATGATTAGCAAGCCCAGCACTGATAATCAACCCGATGACGGTGCAGCGGAGGGTGGGCTCCATGCACAAAGAAAGCCAAAACACAAGTTCAGAGATACCCGAAAGAGATGTAGACCTTATTACGACCATTACAACAATCGAATCTGCGATGAAAAACCAATGGATGGTTTGGATTGTTTCAATATGATTCATACAAAATAATTTTCATTTAATACCATCCATGATGGCATTTCATTTTATGCTTATTTCAATTTTGATCCAATTTCGCTCATTCTTTTTTTGTTGTGTTTGTAGGTAGGGTAAGGTACCCTACCTTACCCTACCTACAAACACAACAAAAGGTAGGGTAGGTAGGGTAGGTAGGGTAGGCAGGGTAGGCAGGGTAGGCAGGGTAGGCAGGGTAGGCAGGGTAGGCAGGGTAGGCAGGGTAGGCAGGGTAGGCAGGGTAGGCAGGGTAGGCAGGGTAGGCAGGGTAGGCAGGGTAGGGTAGGTAGGCAGGGTAGGGTAGGTAGGGTAGGTAGGGTAGGTAGGGTAGATTGACCGGTCCCGTGCGTCTCGCAACCAGCGGATTCCCGCAACCTTCACCAGGTCATCGGTCCACCTGGTAGGAGGCCTTCCAACGCAACGTCTTCCGGTTCGCGGTCGCCACTCCAGAACCTTTCTGCCCCATCGGCCATCCGTTCTGCGAGCAATTTGCCCTGCCCACTGCCACTTAAGTTTGGCAATTCTTCGGGCTATGTCGGTAACCTTGGTTCTCTTGCGAATCTCTACATTTCTGATTCGATCACGCAAGGAAATTCCGAGCATAGCCCTCTCCATTGCCCTTTGAGTGACTGTAAGTTTTCTGATGAGGCCCATTGTAAGCGACCACGTCTCAGAGCCATATGTCATCACTGGCAACACACACTGGTCATAGACTTTCGTCTTGAGACACTGTGGTAAGTTGGACGAGAAGATACCGCGCAACTTCCCGAACGCTGCCCAGCCGAGTCGGATTCGACGGTTGACCTCTTTCTCGAAGTTGGCCCTACCCAACTGGATCGTTTGTCCCAGGTAGACATAGTCGCCCACAACTTCGAGTGTAGAGTCTCCTACCTTGATAGGAGTGGGTGTAACATGGGCATTCAACATCACCTTGGTTTTGTCCATGTTCATTCTAAGACCCACTCTTCCGGAAGCTCTACTGAGGTCATCGAGCATTGTACTGAGGTCCTCCATGGTCTCAGCCATAACCACTATATTGTCAGCAAACCGAAGGTGAGTGATGTACTCGCCATTGACGTTGATGCCTAGCCCTCTCCAGTCCAGAAACTTTTTTTTTTTTTTTTTACTATATATAGGCCTGTGTTTGACCACAATCTCACCGTGGTCAGTGATGATGTGGCCGATGGTGGTAAGCACACAAAGCCTAGAAGGGAACTGGCTCTCAAGTGCTGCTGTCGGAACACACCGGAAGGTGCTTGGCGACAGATTTTCAACTTGAGGGTGGTTGCCAGCCAGGCGGGTACTACAAAGTACCCTACCACCGTGCTATGGTTTCCTCACGATGTTTTCCTTCACCGAAAGCTCAAGCTCATTGTAGGATTCGAACCCGCGACCTTCGTCTCGGTATCCGACGTCACTACCACTGAGCTATCATCGCCTTAAACCTCCTTGAAGACATCCTCCAGTGCGGTAAACAGCTTCGGAGATATGACGTCTCCCTGTCTCACACCTCGCCGCAGAAGGACTGGTTCCGAGGTCTGATCCTGAAGTCGAACTGACATGGTGGCGTTTTTGTATAAACACTTCAAAAACTTCGATGTACCGGTAGTCAATTTGGCACCGTTGGAGACACTGCAGTACAGCCCAAGTCTCGATCGAATCGAAGGCTTTCTCGTAGTCCACAAACGCTAAACAGAGAGGCAGGTTATACTCTTCGGTCTTCTGTATAACCTGCCGCAGCGTATGTATGTGGTCTACGGTGCTGAAGCCTTTACGGAATCCGGCTTGTTCGGGAGGCTGGAAATCGTCAAACCTGCGCGCGAGACGATTCGTGATGACTCTTGAAAACAGCTTGTAGACATGGCTAAGAAGTGTGATGGGCCTATAGTTCTTCAGTAAGGCATTGTCACCCTTCTTGAAGAAGAGTACCACCACACCCCTGCACCATGCCTGTGGCGTTTTCCCTTCGAGTATGACGGAATCAAACAGCTTCTGAAGGGCCTTAAGGATTGGTTTTCCACCCGCCTTCAGGAGTTCGGCCTTAATTCCGTCGTCACCCGGTGCCTTGTTGTTCTTAAGCTGTTTCAGAGCCATCCTAATCTCATACTAGGGCATGCATTTCGAAATTTCGAAATTTCATAGTTTCGAAATTTCGGACCATATTTGCATGTTTATTAATTTCGAAATTGACATCCCTAATTTCGAAATTTCGAAACTGGATTTAATTTTAATAATATGTAATTTTTGTACAATTATGTAATTTATTATTGAAATCAAAAAAGGATTTTATTATTTCTTTTTTTATTTGTTTCGGTCGACTTTTCGATCGACTCTAGTGCATCAAGCTGGTATTTGGCAGATCCGTCCCAGAGATGAGAATAGTACTCCATGCATGATCGAACTTGCGCTTTATACAAGCTGAGCAGCTGTTCTGGCGTGAAGTACCTTCTCACCTTTGCAAGGATCTGAAAATGAGTCTGAATACGAATCCAAGCAAGCGTGCTCCATCGTAGACCACATCTTCGCTTACCATCAGGTGAGATAGTGGTCAAGCGCGAGCCTATAACAGATAAAAAAAAAAATAAGACTGTTTGCGTTGGGCCACCATGTGACCATGACAATAAAACAAAACCTAACCATGGTGTTAAATAAATAAAGAAGAGTGAAGGAAGCTCGGCCATATAGAATAACCGATCTTTATTATAATGGTGGCCAGTGAGGGGAAAACTTTGTCAAAGTCTACAATCGTTTGCTGGGAATGTTCATTTTTATTTTGTTATCGGGGGCAAACCTTCGCCTGAACTTGTGCATAAAAATATAAATAATTATTTCAAATTTTTAAGCACCTGCCATGTTATCTCGCCACCATCCTTGGTTGACTGGTAGAAAATGCGTCAGGCATTAAGTCGACCTATGTACCTGTATGTTGAATGAAGTTTAAATAAATTAATTAAAAAACTTTTGGAGAAAAAACCAGGCTGTGTGGTATTTTTACCTCATTGTAATAGGTTTTAATGAAGTAAAAATACCAAGTGCTGATGGTGATCACTGGTCCAAACCAATTATCACCATCAGCATTAAAATACCACATTCCTGGGGTGACTATAAAGGAGTCTCCCTTGAGCAACGCTGTGCACAGCAGCACATGATCACTGTGCCACTGTTTTTCCTGAGGTCACTCGGTGGACGGACAGAGTCCCAACTCTGAGCGCCCGAAACCCCGATGTTCCACCTGCCTTAAATGAAACAGGCGGGGTTTCGGCGTGTCTACATCGAGGTGGTTGCCTCCACGATGCCTTCTTCTCCGAAGTGGGATTGGCCTTCTCACTATTCCACTCGGTGGCTATTTCACTCTAGTTTCTGTTTCCGCCAGCATATTCCTCACTAATACTGGCAGAGACAGGTCTCGCCCGATCCTGGCGATTAAGACTCATCGCTCAAAGACCCAAGAAGGCACTCCTCTAGCGTGTGCTGTGCAGGATCCAAGTTGCCTCTACAATGATGGAAAATTACCATGGTCTCTCACCCAATCCTATTCAGGTACTCACCGAAGCAACCGTGCCCGATCAGTACCCAAATGTGCCTGTAGGAGATGCGCTCCGCTCTTTTCAGCCAGTCACTTGCTATTCAAATAACCATTTTCTGCTGCAGGCTGTTGATTTTAGTCCTGCAGCGTCGGACATCTGACAGTCTATTTCTGCCTCCGAGATAGGGCAGCAGTCTACCAATGCGGGGGAAAAGGTACGGTGAGGCTTCGATGAATGCTTTTCGAAGCCTCACCGTACATGGTTAAACCGAGATAGTGGACTTGCGCTTATTGCGCATCTCCTATTGTCACTAACGAGCTGGGTGGAAAATTATGAGGCGCTATCTGCAACTATATTTAAATCCAGCTCGGAAAGCTGATTGGTATCATCGAAGGTGTCCCCAGCAGTGGAGTATTTGTAGTAGAAGTCTTGAGAAAAAGAAAATTTACTTTCTTTAAATATAAATTGCACTTAAGCACCTATCCAGACTACAAATTTTGCATTTTGAGTTTAGTTTAAGTATTATTCTGATTTTCCATTACATTTGGCTCCTCAGTTTCGAAATTTCGAAATTTCGAAACTGAGAAGTCCAATTTCGGAAGCTAATTTCGAAATTGAAAATGAACGAAACTGCATGCCCTATCTCATACAGGCTGACGTCCGGAATGTCTTCGGTATAGTGTCGGGTCAATCTAGCTCTAGGGTCATTCGTTAGATTCGCGACGGGTTTACTGGTTGACGTGTACAGCTGCCCATAGAATCTCTCGATATCCCTCAGAAGCTCTGGTTTGGCGGAAACGATCCTGCCATCATCGGTCTTCAGTTTCGTGAGCTGGCTCTGCCCTATAGACAGATCTCTTGCAAAGACCCTGGAGCCCTTATTCCGCTCAATCGCGTCTTTTATACGCTCAGTATTAAAGCGGCGGAGGTCGCTTTTCAAGGACTTTGAGATCCGTCTATTTAGCTGCCGGTATTTCACCGCATCGTCTGAAGACTGCAGGATCATCTCACGCCTCTCCTTCATTAGCTTGAGAGTAGGATCAGAGAGTTTTTTGTTCCTATCTGTACGGCGGGTCTTGAAAAACTTAGACCCGACCGTATGGACAGCTTCCACGAACCCATCGCTGTAATCGTCCACGGAGCTTCCTAGGCACTCGAAACGATTCTGGAGTTCGAGCTGAAAGTTCTCGGGGTTTTGGACCTGGATCTGTGCTGGGCGGAGCGTGGACTTCACCAGTCGAGACCTTTCAAGTTTAACATTAATGTTCAATGTGCCTCTTACCATGCGGTGATCGCTCCCGGTTTTCACCGAATTGATCACAGAGACATCATTGAACACTTGCTTCTTGGTTGACATGATGAAGTCGATCTCATTTTTAATTGCACCATCGGGGCTTTGCCAGGTCCACTTTCTGTGCTCACGCTTTCTGAAGAAGGAGTTCATCATGTAGAGGCCCTCCTTCTCCATAAAACTGGCCAGTAGGTGACCCCGGTGGTTCCGGCGTCCAACTCCAAATTGCCCCACTTGCAGCTCATCCACGTCTCGTTTGCCCAGTTTTGCGTTGAAGTCCCCCATGACAACGGTGAAGCGAGTTTTGAAACCATGCATGACTCTAGAGATATCCTCATACATGGTCTCCACCTCGTCGTCGGGGTATGCCGAGGTCGGGGCGTAGACCTGTATGACCTTCAGCGAATATCTTGCGGATATTCTGAGTATAAGGTACGCCACCCTGGTCGACACACTCTCGATCTTCACCACGTTGTTCACAAGGGACTTGTGGACGATAAACCCGACACCACCCTGGGACTGTCGGTCACCCTCTCGGAAAAAGAGCAGGTTACCGGATTTGAGGATTATCGAGTCCTCCCCCTCTCTTCGGACTTCAGATAACCCTATAATACTCCATCGCAACCTACTCAATTCTTCCTCCAGTTCGGCTATCTTCTCGTCGGTCCGGAGTGTTCGCGTGTTATATGTTCCCAGGTCCAGTCGTCGGTGTTTATTGGGGTAGCCGGGTACACTCCGGGGATTCTTAGCACCCCTTGCCACGCCATCGCCTCGACCGCTACCGTAGCCGAGGGTAGACGGGCTGCCGGGCACTCGGGGCCGTTTTTTCTTTGTGCTGATCATTAGGATTGGGGGGTTTTGCCATAATCGCCACGCTTGGCAGGCGGGTTGGCTATCGCAGTTTGTTGATAAAGTGCACAGAGAACGCTGCTGCCCATTCTCTGGTGTGTCCATAGTCGCCTCTTACGACACCCACGGGAAGATATGGGATGGTGAAATTCTTTACGTCCGTCACCATACGGACATACGGAAATGCAAATATTTTATTATATATATTATTTTTTTTTTTTTTTTTATTTATTATATGTTATATTATATTTATTATATTATATTTTTTATTTATTATATTATATTTTATTGAAATATCTGATTTCTTGGGTCAATAAACTTGAAACTTGCCACAAATACTTACCTAAATGACTATTATTAATTTATTTTTATTGTTATTATTAATTTTTCAAACTACCCCCAAAAGATTATTTAGGGGCTGTTATTTTTTTTTTGAAGAATCTTATTCGGAGCAGTGGTGGCCCAGTGGTATCGGCCGCGACTTACAAGTTGTAGGTCGTGGGTTCGAACCCAGGCAGGCGCTTTACTTTGTGTAAATTATTTCATCACCACTGCTCTCAAAAACGGTGAAGGAAAACATCGTGAGGAAACCGGCATGTCCTAGAACCAAAAATTCGAAGAAATGTGACATCCACCAACCCGCACTGGGCCCGCGTGGTGGATTACGGCCCATCCCCTCTCACAGAGGGGAGGCCTGTGTCCCACCAGTGGGAACATTAATAGGCTGATGATGTGATGTGATGTGATGATGTTATATCTTGGGTTAATAAATATAAAACTTGACACAAATACCAACCTCAATAAACAATAAAGGTTATCATTATTAGTCTTTTGAAACAACCCCCAAAGTCGATTTAGGGGGTATTAAAGTGTTTTTGAATAATCTTATTTCTTGGGTTAACACATTTGAAACTTATTTCTTGTTTGAGGAATCACACAACGCAATCTGACTAACATAAACGATAAATAAAAAAGAGAAGAAAAGAGTGAATAGCATATTTAGGTTGTTCAAAACTCGATCCTCAACGGGGCAAAAAAGGGTTGATAAGTTTTTAGGGGAGGATTTTACTTTGTGGCGGTAACCTAAAATTTATTATTCTTTAAGTCAAATAACGAATCGTCCCAATCCAATAAAGCCTGTATATCTACGATACCCAGTTTTTTATTGTTTTATTAATAGCTTATTTTTGGTCGCCTTCACTAACTGCATATAAGAAAATCATTTATAGGATAAACGAAATCACGCGAACGAAGTCGTGGGCGGAGTGCTAGTTTTGAAATGAATGTGTTGTCATTTTCCTAAATAACGCTAGATAAAATACACCAATTCCAAATTAAGAAAAAAGTAATTGATTTTATTGAAATGGACTGTAGCGCCATCTATCCTATGGATTAATAAACTAATTCGTATTCGTACATAAGAGCCATTTCACGTTTTCGCACGAATTTCTAATATTTTGGGCTCCTAAATTACCATATTCTGTAATACCCAGAAGTTATTGAATACACGCAAATAATAGGCTAAGCTTTCATGTTGACGTTTAATGTATCACATTTACTAAAAATTACTTATTTTATCTACAGTAATCAATTTCCCACAACCATTTTATTGAAAAAACGCCACAGAGTTGATTTCAGAGTCGTATTTCTATCAAAAACACTTATAAATTAAATTAAAAAAAATACATAAAGCATTGGACATATATTTTACTCGTCATTTAACGTAACAGATTCTTGAAATGTATTACCATTAGTTAGTAAAAAAATAAACCATTAGGCCAATTTTTGAGTTTAACATTGCAATTTAATCGTGATTTTTGGTTTAAATACACAGTAATTACAAAAATAAAATTACTCCAACATGAACTACGTTTATTAGAGAACCAATTTCTACAATAATATTGAAAATTCTTGCATTTACTTTGTCAAAATATTGATAAAACTTCAATCGAAATTACAATAAATTACGATACACAAGTGGGCACCAGTGTTGCCAACTCAGTGGATTTTCCACTAAAACTGGTGATTTCGACTTCCCTTTTAGTGGCGAAATATTGCTTTTAGTGGCTAGTGGATTGTTTTAGTGGCTTTGATTGCTTCAGTTAGTGGTGGTACGCCATTGAACCACTAGTACGATTTACAAAATACTCTAGTTAGGAAAGAACTATTGAAACAAGTATATAAGTTTTTGTAGTGTAGAAGACACAACAGGAATAAGGTAGTGATTTTCGGGGATACCCCGAAATTAGTTTTTCAATTTCTTGAATAATTTTGATTATAGACTTTATTTGTATGACTACTGGGTCAAGTTTGATTTGATTTCAAGAGTTTGTGTATATTCTCTGGTTTGTTTATGTTGTTCCCTATGCGTGCACAAATACAACAAACGGACAATACAGTACAGTTCGAGTCGGTATCGGTAAAGGTTACTTACTAGTTTAAATTATTTCCACTAATTTTGTGAAACTAATAGGTATGGCAAAACCACAGTATACCTAAAAGTTCCGTGATTGTTGGTTAGGTAAACCAGAATTAAAGGACTGGTTACAAGTGGTGGAAAGCACTGCTGGCCCAGTAGCTAAGTGCAAATTATGTAGTTCAATTTTAAGGATACATTACGGAAATTTTATTGTTTTGGATTAGTGGTTTTCTGGTGGTTTGTGAAACCGTTAACTTTAGTGGTTTTCTGGTGGGTCACGAAGCCACATTTGGTGGGTTTGTAAAAATAAAGTTGGCAACACTGGTGGGCACCGTTTAGTACGGCGCGAGAGCCCATCGAAGCAGGACCTGTGTCATTTTTCCCGCGTCCCGATTATCGAGCGTTCGTAGAGTGAAACCATTATTGTACTGCGACCACATAGTTTTGATTCGCTTTGTATTTTTTCACAAGGTAAAGTTTGGTTTATTATCAAGTATAATGAATGATTTGAATTGTTTGTAGAATAAATATATATTTTTGTTTTATTAGTTTTAGCAATGGGGCGCAAGGATTGTGTATACCGTTGTGTTAAAAAAAGGAAACGTGATAATTCTGCAGCCTTAAAGAAAGCAACAGAAGCGAGGTAAATACCTATTCATTTTTATTTACAATATGCATTTACATAGTAACTAATTATGTATTGATTAAACATTTATTATTACATTTTCATTTTAGAATGAAAAATCGTCTAAAACGCTTGGAGGAGGATAGCACCTTTAGAACAGACGCCGTGCCGGGTACTAGCCATACAAGTGATAAGTCAGAATCGGTAACAGAAGCTGTACGAAACATTTATCAATTCTTGGTTTAAATCAGAAGTTTAGTTGTAAATAATTATATCTTTAATTTTATAGGAGAAAGAACATGATGTTGCATTCGAGCCGGGAGACCTAGACGAATCAATGAAACTTTCGGACTCAGTCGTAAGTATTTTTGTACACACGATATATTTTTTAAATTTGTTTTAAATGTGATTATTCATGAAATTTTACTTTTTTAGGACGATTATATAGTTGATGGCAGAAGGATAATTGATTTTCAATACTTTTGGAGTGAATTAATAAGTATAAGCGAACACAGCGAAAAATTCGGCTGCAAATTGAACTATCTGAAAATATATAAAGAGAAACAGGTGGGCCTCATATCTAAATTTGACATTAAGTGTACGATGTGTGGATCTAGTTTTGTTCTAAAAACGTCGGACAGCAGCACGACTGAAGCAAAACTAGATCTTAATGCTGGGGCGGTATCTGGTTCAATCATTACGGGTATTGGTCTATCAAACCTTAATGAGATCACTGCTTCGATGGATTTGCCAACAATGCCATTTCGTTTATACAGTAAAAAACACGACGCTATTTCTGACATGTGGAAGTCTGCTGCTGAAGAAACTATGGTAAATGCTGCTAAACAGGAAATTGAGGTGGCAAAATCACGAGGCGATATTAATAATGCGGGTATAGCCATGATACCGGTAGAAGCGGATGCCTGTTGGGGCAAACGCTCATATAAAAACAATTATTCTGCCCTCTCTGGTGTTGCAGCCATAATCGGAGAGAATAGTGGTAAAGTACTACACATTGGGGTTCGCAACAAATATTGTGTTATTTGTGCCCGAGCAAACAAAAAAGGCCAGCCAGCAAGACCCCACAAATGCACTAAAAACCATTCGGGATCTTCAACCAGCATGGAGCAAGCCATATTAGTTGAAGGTTTTAAAAATTCCATTAAAGACCGAAATTTAATTTATAATATCCTGATTGCGGATGGCGATTCTAGTACATATAAAAGTATATTGGAGAGTCGACCATATCCAGATATTCCAATTCAAAAAATTGAATGTACAAACCATTTGTTGCGGAATTATAATGGAAAAAATATGCTTCTTCAAAAAGATACTAGTATTCCTCTGAACGAGCGTAAACTTTTAAATATGGACCGTATGAAAAGGCTACGTACTGCTGTTCGTGCTGCTATTAGACAGAGACAACAAGACAACAGTTCAAGATCCTGTAAAATTGAAAACCTCCAAATGGACATTTTAAATAGCCCTCATCACATCTTTGGGGACCATTCAAATTGTGATAATTATTACTGCACAGATGAGAGGAAAAAAGAGCCTAATCTTGTCCCACTAATACCTACGCTATTTTTGAAGATTAAAAAGAACGTATCTCAACTCGCCTATAATTCCCGAAGCCTTTTATATGCCTACACCAATAATCGCGCAGAACAATTCAATAGCATTGTGGCTAAGATGGTAGGTGGGAAACGCGTCAACTTTTCGCTAAAAGACTCCTACACTACAAGGTGTTATGCCGCAGTGGTATCTTTTAACACTGGCAAGCCACAATACACTTTATATAAGTCAATTTGTCACGCTAGTCCAGGAAAATCATTAAAATTGTTGGAAACCAGGAGACATGCTAAAAATACTCGAGAAGTAATAGAACGTGCAGGTAGTTCTCGCAAAAAAAATAATTTTAATCCTGTTGATGCTCATTATGGAGAAGAATGTGAAAGACCGGATATGGAAGCTGCAGATTATGAGCGAGGAAAACAACTGTTTTTGAACAATTTAAAAGAACAAGCGTTAAACCGCCATGAAATTGAGAGAGCTACTGTATTACAGGCAGAAAGCTCTCTGTGGCTCGAACTTAGAAGGTGTATACTAACTGCGTCCTTCTTTGGTAAAATTTGCAAAAGGCGAGCTAACCAAAATTCTGCTCCCCTTGTAAAATCCGTTCTATATTCTTATAACCTGGACCACATTACCTCAATAAAACATGGTAGAGACAATGAACCAAAGGCTTTGGCACAACTCAGTGTCCAAGAAAACACCAATATAGAAAAATGTGGTCTTTTTATAGACGACGAATATTTTTATTTAGGTGCAACACCAGATGGATTGTGCAGTGAAGGTTTAGTGGAAGTGAAATGTCCAAGCTCACTATTTGGAATAGATCCTGATACCGCTTTGCAAGCTAAAAATCTGAAATGTTTCAAAGTGAACAGCCAATCACAAATCGAGATGAACAAAAATCACGACTGGTACTACCAGGTTCAGGGCCAGTTGCACATAGCGAAAAGAGACATATGTGTATTTGCTGTATGGACTGGGCCTGATTTTCCACTGAAAGTAGTAAGAGTAGAGAAAGACGACGGTTTTTGGCAGGAGAAAATGCTACCCAAATTGACTCGGTTCTACCAAGATTGCGTATTACCGGAAATCATAGACCCAAGAAAGGCAAGATCAATGCCTTTACGACAAATATTCATATAAATATATGAATATAATAAGTATGTAAGCAATTTAGCCAAGACTTTTTTAATTAATATTTTGTATGTTTAGGTTTTTATTTTTGTGTTAAACATGAAATGCAAATTTAGTTTAAGCTTGAATGTTGTACTGTGTTTTATTTTTATTTTATTTTCTTGTTTTATTGGTAGCTGTGTTGTGTTTGTCTCACTCATCATTTATAATATGTTTTTGGAAGTGGTGACTTTTAATTGGCTGTCAGTCTCACATACTATTTTTTTAATCTGTATATTTTAGCTGTAAGTCGTCCATAGTTGATAAATAAATAAATAAATAAATTAGTTGTTAACCGACAATAATATGTTTTTATGCCAATTGTTATTATATTATTTTACATACGATACCTTCTTGTTTTTCTATTTACCTAGCTTGAAAATTTCATTACACTAAATAAAATGTATGACTTTTTATAAATCACATATAAATCACATTACGGCTCAAGATTGCTTCGTCCGTCTCGTCTCTCGCGTTACACTGTTTACGTTAAGTTTGTGTGAGTAGCTACGCACACATAAACAATGATGCAATATTTTACCTAAACTCGAGCGTAATCATTTTGTGAAATGGCTCACCCGCTAGTATTTTTCAATAAATTACCTTAGTATTTGAAATAACACCTAAACTATTCTATCATTTCAGTTTTGGTGATGTTGGCAGGGTGATGGAAATAATAATGACTCCAGATTGTGGTAAATAATAAGGGCTTTATTTTTGGTTGCACACTCTTAAATACTATTTTACACTTATATTCTAACCAATGAAAATACAGAAACTAGTTTACAATTATAAAAATAAAATGTAAACCAATAGGGTTGCTTAATTCTTTGTCACCAATCGTGTTGTAGCATAGATTGGTGTTTGTTCCGTTTCTGTCGCCACAATCGACGCACGCGGTCGATTTGGCGCGCGTTGGTTCGCACTGAAGTTATAAATATAGGTGGCGCGTAGATTCGGCCTTTGGTCGCTCGCCAGCCGTCGCCCCGTGCGGACGTCTCGCTGCTCGTCGCCCCACCGCGCTCCCCTGCGCCCCACTCTCCGTCTCGTCGCGCCCCTGCGTGACGTCACTGCGGCCGTCGCGTCTTCGCACGCCGCTCCTAGGTGTCGCTACTAGTAAGTTTGGTTACTAGTAGTGGCAGCTATTTTGGCCCTTCCGGGCAAATCCACTTTTGTGGTCCCTGGCGGGAAACCTAGCAGTGTTAACAAGCCAGTGGGGTGTGCTCCAAGCACCCGCCAAGTCCCTTAAGGACACGGCAGTCATTGGAGTCGGGAGCGGGATCAGTTGGCCTTGGTAGATAGCCTAGCCAACCCCCGCTTCGGCCCCCAGCATTCACCTGGCACGGTCGGGTGTGTCTACCCCGACGAGCCAGACTTCTTCGGTACACATTGGTGAGTGGCCCACCTTCGGTGGGTTTACCGGTACCTTAGGGCCCTGTCACCCAATAAGATTGGTGGCAGGTAGACAAGCTTAGGGCTCACCAGATACTCACCTCCCAGTCTAACCCGACTGGGAGGGTAGGTTGCACACATCCCCGGGCCCCTCCACCCGGGGAAGATAACTCTCCCGGCTTCACCGGATCCATTTTCTCAATTATGTCGCTCGCGGCAGTAATTGAACTCCTTCACGAGATTCTCGAGAAGGAGAAACTAACCAAAAAGTACAGCCATGCTGTTAGTCAGGCTTTAGCCACTTATGTGCCCGCTTCGGGCCCGATCGGGCCCCTGGACCTAGCCAGGCACCCGTGCCGAGCGAAGCCCAGGTCTCGCCCAGGTCGCCCTCCCCGGCAGCCAGGCCCACCTCTGGGACTGGTGAGCCATCCCTACCTAAGCCCCCAGCACCGGCCGTCGAGCCTAAAGCTACTGTCCGATCATGGAGGGATCCTCCTTCTCTTAAAGCTTCATCTTCCCAACCGGCCGTCGAGCCTAAGAAAACCCGTTCATGGAGAGATCCTCCTTCTCCCATATCCTCTCAAGTAAAAGCTTTTAGAAGCTATAAGGAGCGCATAGCCGCCCTTCATAAAGCTAAGTCCAAGTCCAATAACATCTGGGCGGACGATGATGACTCCCCCATGGAAGAGGGAGCAACCCTCAGCACTGATGAGGAATGGGAAGCTATGGCTGACCAAGCTGACTCAGTTGCTGACGACCCAGTAGACCCTAATGTCCCTGATAGGTCAGACGACTACGACACCGTCTCCTCCGACGGTGACTCCGTAGTTTGCTCTGGAGGGAAGAGGAAAAAGAGGAGTAGTCCCCTCAACGCTACCAAGGCCAAAAAGGCGGTAACGAAAACCTCCCCTCAGTCAGTTCTGCCACCGGCCTCGCCCGTAAGGCAAATCACCCCCACCCCAGACATTGCTTCTTCTCAGCGGTCTAACCGCAGCCCCAGTCCCATGGTAGTAGTTACCAATAAGAACCTCTGTCCCCCTCCACCTGTTTATCTTCAGGATAAAGTCAAGTGGAAGGATGTTTCGAACGCTTGTGTTGAGCAGAAAATCAACTACACTAAAGCCACTGCATGCCAACAAGGCATCAAAATCCAAGTCTCCACTCCCACTGATTTCCGAAATCTAACCCGGTACCTCAAAGAAAGGAACATCTCGTTCCATACTTACTCCCTCCCAGAGGAAAAGCCCGTCCGAGTAGTTATTAGGAGCATTCCAAAAGAGATCCCTACGGAGGAAATCCGTAAGGACCTTCTAGACCAAAATGAAGTCCACCGCTTGCATAAAGCAAGAGGCGGACAACAGTACGATATCGTATTAGTTGTCTTGTCTGTAGCCCTACTGAGGGTTACAACCCGATTTTCAATATAAAGACCGTGTGCTCCCTGTCGGGCATTTCGATCGAGAAACCCTACCGCCCCCATCTTGTAGGACAGTGTCACAACTGTCAACTTTATGGCCATTCTCAGGCCCACTGCTATGCAACACCCAGATGCGTTAAGTGCATGGGTAATCATGGCACTAAGGACTGTCCCCGTCCCAAAGACCGCTCACAGTGCACGGAGCCTCCCAACTGCGTGCTCTGTGGCCAAGTCGGACACCCGGCTAATTACCGGGGTTGTCCAAAAGCCCCCAAACTCGCGCCTAAAATGGCCAAGCGTTACAATGCGCACATAATGCGCATGGCTCCCTCTTCCCAACCACCCCCTCGTCTAGCCCCTCAGAGGACTTCACCATGGGGTAAGCTGAACCACCAAAGTGTGGCTCCTCAGACTTACTCCCAGCCTATCCCAGCGCTGATGGCCCACCCCATAGCAGCTCCAAATCCAGTCCCCGACCCAGTGGCCCCAGCTGCCCCCATGCCCGCACAAAGCCGGAACGTGGCTTCCACCACCACCGCCGCCATGTGCCCGCCCGCCATGTGCCCGCCCGCCATGTGCCCGCCCGCCATGTGCCCGCCCGCCATGTGCCCGCCCGCCATGTGCCCGCCCCCTGTCGCACCCTCTGGGCACAAGCCACATTTGAGCGTCGCTGAGAATATTATCAGCGCGTATTCCATATGGATGACCCCTCAGGCCCGTGCTCTGGATGCAGAAATCCGGAATGCAGGCTCTCTCACCCCCGCTTCATGCAGTGCCCTCTTCTCGAGGTACGAGTGCATTACTAGGGAAATTGACAGCCTTGTCTACAAGGACGGTCAATGGGTTCGTAAATAGTACGAACACCTATTCAAACGTAGCATACATACCGATTGGTCCGTCCTCCCGCCGCGAAGAATCAGTCATTATTTATGTAGCCAGCCCGCGAATAGCTGTGCCATAGTTAATTTTAATTAGTTAATAGGAGTTTCTTGTCCGTTCTTCTCCACGTAGGCTTATTCCAAACGGATGGTAGAATCACTTTATTAAGATCCAGCCTTAGTTGTCCCCCCAGCGACGCCCTGAGCCGAGGTTCGACCCCAACTAGGGTAGCCCTTAGCGTTGTCGCTTAGGTTTAGTAAATTTTTGCCTAGCTGGAGGCTATATAGTTTAGTCTCCGTAGGAAAGCCCGGTTAAGCAGCTAAACAGTCATTTTGACTGAGTTGCGAGAAGCCCCGCAGAAAAAAAAAAAAAAAAGATTCGGCCTTTTCTTCGGGCGATCGTGGCGCAATCAAGACGTGTCCGGCACGACGGTTGTTCGTGTCCTGTTTCTTTACAAATGAGTTTCTTCGGGTTCTCAGATGAGTTCTTTTCCAACTAGAACTGGAAGAAGAAGAACTGGTGATAGTCAAAACGTAATATACAAAGGTTCTTTTGAGGACTGCTTGTTTCAATATTTCTGGTAAACAGAGTGTCAAAACGTACTGCGATCAAAAGTTCTTTTCAGAGCTACTTGTTTCAATGTTTCTAATAATCAGAGTGACAAAAACGTGGATTGATGAGTTGTGGCTACAGTACTCCCCCTCAAGCGAAGCGTACCGGCAGCTTGACTGTGCGGCCTGTACGTGTTGTTTGTTCACGGCGGGCTGTAGCGGCATGTTGGCGGCAGGTACTTGAGTTCCTTGCTTGGTTACGGTTGGTTTGGTGTTCATATTGGTTTCTTTGGTAATGGTAACGGTACGGTTTCTTGGTATGATAATATTGGTTGGTGGTAAGGTATCGGTACTTTCTGTTATGACATATGCAGGTTTCAATCGATCGATGGAAATGTTGACTTGCCGATCTGGTAGCTGAATGAAATATACTTTATCTGTTCGGCTTATAACTCGATAGGGGCCTTCATATGGAGTCTGAAGTGGTTTTTTTACAGCATCAGTTCTAACAAACACGTGACTGCACGTGGGCAATTCTTGATGCACGAACATGTGTCTGTTATTGCTGTGATGCTCGGTTACGGCTTGCGGTTTGTTTGCATGAATAATACCACGCAGTTTCTCAACGTAGGTATAATCCATCGCAGGTGTGCAGTAGGTACTTGTATTGAAAAAATCGCCAGGTAAACGAAGATTGTAGCCATAGGTAAGCTCGGCGGCGCTCACGCCGGTATCTGTGCGTAGAGCGGCTCGCAGTCCAAGTAGCACGGTAGGCAATTCGTCGATCGACGTGGTTGAATCGGTGATTTTCGCGCGTAGCGCAGTTTTAAGAGAGCGATGCCACCGTTCGACGATACCGTTACTTTGAGGGTGATACGCTGTTGTTCGAGTTTTCTTGATTCCCGTTTGCTTCATCAAGTTTTGGAATAGCTGACTCTCGAATTTGCGTCCTTGATCGCTTGTTAGTGTTGTAGGACATCCAAATCTTGCTATCCAATGTTGGTAGACGATATCGGCTATTCAAACAGCTGATATTTCGTCGGTAGGGATTGCTTCAGGCCACTTAGTTAATCGGTCGATCATTGTTACTAAGTAACGGTGACCTTGAGCTGTTGTAGGTAGCGGTCCAACGATGTCAACGTGTAGATGTTGAAAACGCTCACTTGGTGGAAAAGATGCTATGTTTGAGAATGTGTGTCGTTGTATCTTGCTTTTCTGGCAATGTATCTGTATGTATGTATGTATGGATCGAGTCCAAAGGTTGATGTCTGCATTCATTGATGGCCAAAAGAATTTTTGGGTTGTAAGTTTGCGAGTCGTGCGCGTACCTGGGTGGCTTATATTGTGCACGCTGTTAAAAACTTCTTGTCGATACTGCTTGGGTACATATGGTCGTAAATATGGGGTTGATGTTTCGCAGTATAACTCTACGTCGGTGTTGGGTATAATTACTTTCTTTAGAATTATGTTATCTTTTAATAACAATTGTTCGATGGTGCTGTCCTTTTGTTGTGCGCTGGCTATGTCATTGTAGTTAACAGCAGATGGGCACAAAATTGTTTCTATGCGGCTGAGTGTGTCGGCGACGATGTTTTGTTTACCGCTCACGTGTCTTATGTCCGTGGTGAATTCGCTGATAAACAAAAGTTGTCTCGTTCGCCTCTGTGTTTCTGAATTTGTATAAAGTGGTGGTGGAGTGGTGTCACCGGCTCAGCCGATTAATGATGCACCTGTAGACGTACAAGCGTCAGCTGAGAGTCAGGTTGCCTTGCCTCAGGTGCCACAGACTCCACAACGTGCTGTTAGACAGTGTAGGGTTAAGGTTCATAATTATAAGGTTTAGAATAGAATAGAATAAGTAAGAAAAAGATTATGTAATAAGAATTGTTTTGTAGTTAAGTTAGATATTAAGTTGTTAGTTGATAATTGTAGTTTTCATTTAGTAGGGAAGAGTGTAATGTAGGTATATTAATATTGATTAGTTTGTAAGTATGGAGGTAGATTTAAGTTGTACTTGGTGTCAGTCAAATTATAGCTCAACAACAATTCAATTATCATTATAATTAATCATTATTATTATTATTATTTATTATTATTTAGCTCAATTGTGGCAGAACAGTCGACTTTTATTCTATAGCCCTCAAACATTACAGAGTCTTCGACATTACAAATGTTAGCGGCTTGTGGTCGGTGAATACGATAAGATGGCGTCCTTCAAATGTTTTTCGGAAATGTTTTACTGCCATGTAGATTGCAAGTAACTCACGATCAAAAGTAGAATATTTCTTTTGTGCGTTGGTGAATTTCTTCGAATAGTATCCGAGCGGTTGCCATGTGTCGTTGATGTATTGTTGCAATACGGCTCCAGATGAATTGTCAGATGCGTCACAAAACAAAGTGAGTGTTGCATGATGCGATGGGTGAGCTAGTAGAGCTGCGTTAATGATGCTAGCTTTGCATTGCTCGAACGCTTGGGTTGCTTCGTCGGTCCATGTGATGTGTGTTTTGTCTCGCTTCTTGACATTGTGTAGGTACGCGTTCAATGGTGCTTGTAGAGATGCAGCGTTAGGTATGTGATCGCGATAAAAATTGATCATACCGAGAAATCTTCTTAGCTCTTCGATTGTGGTCGGCTTGGGATAGTTAGTGATAACTTAAATTTTATGGTCCGGAGGTTTGATGCCTTCTGATGATACGGTGTATCCTAGGAATTGGACTTCCGGTTTGCCTAGGTTGCATTTAACGGGGTTAATCGTGATACCGTTATCTTCTAACCTCTTTAGCACGACGTGAAGGTGTTTTCGGTGTTGAGCTTCGTTTTCAGATGCTAGTAACAAATCGTCGATGAACGGGAAAACGAAATCTAATCCTCGTAGCACTTCGTGGATGTAGCGTTGAAATGTTTGTCCCGCGTTTTCAAACCAGGGCACATACGAGGAAATTCGAATAATCCCATTGGTGTGATGATTGCTGTCTTCTCGATGTCTTCTTCTCGTACGTTCAGTTGTTGGTAGGCACGATTGAGGTCTATTGTAGAGAAGATAGTTTTTCCAGATAGATGATGCGTGAAATCTTTGATGCGTGGAACAGGGTAGCGATCTGGTATGGTAATGGAGTTGAGTCGGCGATAATCACCACAAACTCTAATATCGCCATTCTTCTTGGGTACGATATGTAGAGGTGATGACCATGGGCTTTTACTGGGTCTGCATAGTCCTTGTTCAATCATATTTTCAAATTCTCGCTTGACTGTTTCGAAACGATGCGGTGGGATAGGTCGGGCACGGCAATGTAATGGTTGACCACGTGTTTCGATAAAATGTTGCACGTTGATGTCGGAGTTTAATTTCATCGATGTTAATCTTGTAATGTTGGGATATTGAGCTAGGATGTCGTGGTACGATTGCGACATGTCAATACTGCGTATGGTAGGCGTGTTTGAAACTCGTATTGGGGCATTTACCTTTAAGCTCGTGACACCGTCGATGAGTTTTCGGTTTTTCAGGTCGACAACGAGTTGATGATGCTTGAGGAAGTCTGCTCCGAGTATTGGCTTCGAAACGTCAGCTACAATGAATTTCCATTTGTAGCTGCGTCGCAGGTTGAAGTCCAGAGATAACGTTTTCTCGCCGTACGTGGCTATTGTTGTGTTGTTAGCTGCGTATAATTGGAATACTAACGGCGTTGCTATTTGACCCTTTCTTCTTGGTAGCACGGATATGTTAGCTCCAGTGTCGACTAAGAATGATAGTTTCGAGTTTCTATCGGTGATGTATAGGCGGTGAGATATCTCTTGAACGCCGGTTTCCGCCTCTGCCAACGTCCTGTTTAGTTTTCCGCATTTTGTTTTATGAATGAGCAAGGCGATGAGCAGCGTCTAGCTTGCTCTTTAAATCGTCTGTGATAATAACAGAATGGTGATGGCGATTCTGTTCGATTGCGTGATCTTGAAGCGTAGCGGTTTCGAGAAGGGTAGCGGCTGCGACGACAATTATTATTGGTATATTGCGGTCTTGCTTTGAGCTCAGCTATTTCTAGCGATAGCTTTCTTAATTCACTTCAGAAAAATTGCGTATCTGCTAGCAGTACTGATGGTGTAGGTACAGCGGTTGACTGCACGGCTGCGACTTCTGTTGATGTAGTCTGCTCCATCATTTTGTCAGCGAGTAGCGCCAGTTCTTCGAGTGCCGTCTTTGTGCTGAATTGTTCACTTACTGCGAGGACTGAACGGACGTGTGGTGGAAGGTGGTTGGTCCACATGAGACGCAGCGTGGAGTCGGGAACTTTATCTCTGGCAAGATTGCGCATGCGGCGGAGTAGTTGGGTCGGCTTCTGATCGCCGAGTTCCATCTCAGACAATAGTTTCTGAAATTGGCGGCAATCAGATTCTTCATAGGCGGATATTAGCCTTTCTTTGATTGCTTTATACTGGTCTGTCTCTGGTGGATTGTAGAGTAGGTCCGTGATCTGCTCGATGTCTTGTCGCTCCAGCTGTGCTATGACCATCTGGGCGAGTTGAGACTGATTTTTCTTGAGGTCGTTCGTTGCGGCTTCGAAGCTAATAAACCAGAGTCGTGGTCGATCACGCCAGAATGGTGGGATGCGCATGGTGAGTGAGATACCAGCAGCTTCAGCCTTTGTGATGGTGTGTGATGTCGCTGAGCTTGATTGTTCTTCTGTTGGGCAGGTATTCGGCATCTTGAAATGGGTGTAGTCGAGGTTCTTCGCCAAATTATTCTTCAGGTGTGTTCTGGTTCGAGTGTGCTCGGTCCGGGTGTGTTCTGTCCGGGGTCACCACTTTGGTGATGTTGGCAGGGTGATGGAAATAATAGTGACTCCAGATTGTGGTAAATAATAAGAGCTTTATTTTTGGTTGCACACTCTTAAATACTATTTTACACTTATACTCTAACCAATGAAAATACAGAAACAAGTTTACAATTATAAAAATAAAATCTAAACCAATAGGGTTGCTTAATTCTTTGTCACCAATCGTGTTGTAGCATAGATTGGTGTTTGTTCCGTTGGTGTCGCCACAATCGACGCACGCGGTCTATTTGGCGCGCGTTCGTTCGCACTGAAGTTATAAATATAGGTGGCGCGTAGATTCGGCCTTTTCTTCGGGCGATCGTGGCGCAAGACAGACGTGTCCGGCACGACGGTTGTTCGTGTCCTGTTTCTTTACGAATGAGTTTCTTCGGGTTCTCAGATGAGTTCTTTTCAGAACTGGTGATAGTCAAAACGTAATATACAAAGGTTCTATTGAGGACTGCTTGCTTCAATATTTCTGGTAAACAGAGTGTCAAAACGTACTGCGATCAAAAGTTCTTTTCAGAGCTACTTGTTTCAATGTTTCTAATAAACAGAGTGTCAAAAACGTGGATTGATGAGTTGTGCTTGTGGCTACACAGTTAAATAAAACTCTAAATTATTTTTAATATGTGATTAAGTACTAGTTGAATTAAAACTGCAAAAACGATTATTCTAAGGGAAGTGGACACACCTTAACAACAGGACGTTTAAAAAGTGTCGTACCCGATTGCAACGTTACGACGCGGACTACGTTGTCGATTCCGGGGTGAAAAGAGTGGACGCGTGCGAGTTTCCACTGTAAAGGTGGTAGATTTTAATCGCACACTACGACAATCATGCCTTCACGGATGGCGGTACCACGATCACGAAACCATTTATTCTATTTATTCTGTTGTTGGAGTTGGAGTTGATGCAAATACTCGCTACTCCACCGCTTCCAAATGTTGAAGGCACTGTTGCAGCCAACGCCAACGAACAAGACGGCCAAGATTTTCGTCCGTCAAGGGAACGTCCGGAATAGCGGTCAAGCGAAACTGCTGTAACTGCTTCTGTACTGTTGTCGTTATTTGCATGAAGATAAGATAATTGATTGCAAATTACACTTAGACACCCATATCTACAGCATAATTAACAAAGCCTTTCAGATGTATGGTTTCGTCATGCGGTCTTGTAAAGACTTCAAAAAGCCTTCTACTTTTCTCTTCTTATATAAATCACTAGTCCGTTCACAATTGGAATACGCGGTACCCATCTGGTGTCCGTATTATGACAAATATAAGCAAGCAATAGAAATGGTTCAGAAAAAAAATCTACGTGCCACGCACTTCAAATGCTTCCGTACTAGGATTCCCTATGCAGATTTGCTAAAGCATTATGAACTATTGAGCTTGGATTCCAGACGTTCATTGATCATGGTTGTGATGCTATACGGTATATGCAATAACAAATATAATTGTATTGAGCTGACGAATGGATTATGTTACGTAGTACCAAGAACTGTTTTTCGACGGGAGTTGCGCGCACCTCGACTATTCTACACTGCGCGATGTAGAACGAATGCTGGGGTGCGGGCCCCTATCCGCCGACTATTAGAAACATATAACTCACAATTTACTGATTTTGACATTTTCGCGCTGTCGCTATCTAAATTTAAAAGAATGGTTTCTCAATTTCTTGCAAGTCGCCCTTAAGATGTAGGCTCTTGTCATTCGCTTCCTTCAATTCATGTATGCAGTGTTTTCTCTGCTAAATATCATTATTTCATTTAACAGGCGTTCGTTTTCATACTCCGATGTCACTTCGTGGATATTATTGAGTGTGGGTTATACGTTTTCTCGACTGTAATGTAACTACTTTTTCTTTATGCTGTATTGTATAACTGTTTTTTGTCCCAAATAAATAAAATAAAATAAAGATAAGTTAGTTAAGCAAATAGCTAATACGTTTTTTTTAATGCGTATACGTGCTCACTTAAAGAGTCAAAGAAAATATTTTGAGTGATTTACGTGGTAAGAGACAGAAACTACACAGAGCAATAATATTTAAGTAGTATATTATTGGGCATTCTATACCACTATCGGCAAGTTGCTCGGCGAGTGCGCCTCGCTGCCGATAGTGGTATAGAATGCCCAATAATTGATAATCTACTCGCCTCTCCACTCGACCGAGACAGTACATTGTACTGAGAACTTGATTTGGAACGATAATTCGAGCAAATCGATACTCGACTCGCCACTCAACTCGACCGATACACTCGAACGAGACAGTTCATTTTGTCGCGTACTGGATGAGCTTTACTCGACCATTGACTAGTAACTTACTCCTTACCACTATATTCCATACGTCTGACCAGTATGCGGCGTTTCGGAGAACGATGAACTGTCAACTATCAACTCGACTCTCCGTTTACTTACTGCACTCGACCGATCACTCGAGTTTGTATTCGCTGTTAACAGAATGTCGAGCGAGAGTGATGGTGGCCGATGATTGTAACAAACCAAAGCTTGTGACTAAAGCGTTAACGGGTTGTTACTGTAAATAATAAACAACTGTAACTTAGGTACTTGGTTTAATTATCATAAAATGTTGGTTTGTCTGGAAACAAAATATCAGCCGCACGCACGAGCTCTTGTAGTTTTCGCCACTGAGGAGAGTCCGCGTCGGTCTGGAACTTGATTCGGACGAGCGCTTTCTTCCACAGCTCGGCGGAGTCGGTGAGGCGAGCGTCGTCAGCCTTGTACACCTTGCAGTCGATGTAGTACACTCCGTCGGTGCTCGTTGCTCGGCGCTCACAGCCGCTGGCTACGCGGTTCACAAAGAATGAAGTTAGGTGATCCGATGAATGTTCTTTGTGTGGGATGTCGCGGTTTTTACTGATGCCGAATATGTCCATGCCAGTGTTGGTTTTTTTACTGAAATAATAACGAAAACTGTTATTAGTTAATGTTTACAACGAGAGATGCAGGGGCAAACAAAAAATAACAACGGTGTGTAAGCAGCGCACACAATCGCATAATATTTTATGAACGACACCACGGATATTTCTGTAGAAAATATTACAAGTGACTAATCAGCGAATGGAATACTTATGCAAATTGCACTATTATAATTCAATTAGTGGAAACGTACTACTTTACTATTTTAATTTAATCAGAACTAGGAGATAATAAATTCAAAATATTATTCACCTGCTACGAGTTACGGTTGTTGTTTGTGACTGCATCTTGCGTTTCCCATTGCTGTCTGCAGACGGATTGCGACTGGCCTTCACTTTGTGTCCAGTGATCGATGCTTGCGAGTAATCACAATAATTGCATACTTTTACATAAGCTACCCAATGCGTGCCTTCGTTCTTAGAGTCGTCCAAGTTAACGACACCACATTCAACCCGTTTTGGCGTCCTTGGTAACTGATCCTTCATGTATACTCCTCGAAAGTGAGGGATGTTGCGTGCATACCTTTGGATGTCTATATTAGTGAGAGGACGATTAGGTAGCTTATTTTTCAGTTTTTTGAAGACTTAATGAATAAACCATTACCATTTTTATGTGACTTAATGTACAAGCCCTGACCTAACTTTAAAGACTCCATAGCCTTATTATGTCGTTGTGTTTCTCGCAAATTTTGCTGACCTGCTTTGTAATCGTTAACAGTTTTTGCAATACCAGCCGCACCACCAGCTAAAGTTCCTAAAGCTGATAAACCCGCAAAAATTGGGATTAAAGGTAGAATACCTCCAGTCTTTGGTAAGGGTATCACTCGCGGCACTCGAATTTTCTGAATGCATGGGATTATTTTTTTTGCTGCTGAGTAAGCAGCGTTAATTAAAGCTTTACTGTCCTTTGGATTCAGTTTCTTTATTTTTGCTTTTATTTTTGACACGAAACTTTTAAACGTTTTAATGCCAGAACCAGATTTCAGTTTGGCTTTCATAACTTTGCTCACTAACCATGAACTAAGTTTTTCACCTTTCCCAGCATCGCTCGATTTAAGTCTTTGTTTAGCCATATTTAGTAGTTGCAAATCAGCTTTGTGGCGATTGGGTAAGTCTGTATGGTTTGCATATGCAATGTCGTGATGCATACAAGCTTCGTCTAGCTTATTTACACCTCGGTCACCTCGTAATAAACGTTTCTGCAATTTAGTTCCGGGACCGCAATAATTGTAGCCGGGTAAATGAAGTTCGAACGGTAGATTATTAATTAAGGTATTAACAAGTTCACCTCCTTGCATTGTCTAATGTGTAATGAGAGAAATGATGCAAAAGTAATCGTTATATAATTATTTTAATCCACTATTGCAGTTTTCTCGATCCAACTATTTTCTTCGTTGTTTAGACCCAACCATTTCACAAACATTTTTGATCCTTTTCTTTTTAAAACCCTTTCTATCAAATAAATACCAGGATAGTAAGATTTCTGAAGTTCTTGCTCGTAAAAGGTTCCCATTATGGCCTGCTTTCGCTGATCTTGTATATGATATGTTACTGGTATGGTATGGTTAATTTTTTTTATAGTAAATATTTCAGTTGACCAATTAGGTGTATAACCTTTTTCAAAATGGTGTTTGTATTTACTGATACGAACAAAGTCACCTACTTTGAACTTAGGTTTTCTACGGACGGTTACATGATTTAAGGCTTTTTTAATATTTTCTTTTATAACAGACTCGCAAGATTTATTTACTTCAATTGGTTTAAATTTAATGGTACGATGTTTTGTGTTGTTATATATCTTTAACGTAACCTCTAACGGTATACCTAACCACATATAGTTTCCGTTCAGACTAAAATATTTATATATTTTATTTTTAAGAGTTTTAATCAGTCGCTCTACGATCGAAGCTTTTTTGGTAGAAAACGTTGAGTAATGGTTAACATTGTAAGTCTTCATAAGCGTTTGAAATGAGTTGTTATAAAATTCTGTTCCCATATCAGTTTGTAAATTAACCGGTTTGCGATTGCTGTTAATCAGTATTCGTTTAAATGCATGAGTAACATCAAGTTTATTTTTTGATTTTAATGGCTCTGCCCAAGCGTACTTTGAGAAGCAGTCAATCACCACTAAAATGTAATTATGACCTTTATTATATTTTCTTAAATTTTGCATGTCCATCAGATCAGCTTGCCACAAGTCATCGATCCCCTTTAGAATGACAGGACGTCTAACGAAATTTCTTCGTGCTGCTTTATGTATTTCATTAACAATTTGCTGTTTTGCCATTACGGAGTTTTTTGTAGTAATTTATCTACCTCTGCTTTGGTATAAAACTTATCTTCCAAATGAGTTGAAATCTCAGGTATCTTTGCTTTTAAAGTAGCCTGAACTGTGTCCTTTGTGTCTTTTATGATTTGAGAGCGCAATGAACCAATCATGTTATTAAATTCTTTTAACATATTAGCATTCAATCGATCTACATAATCCTTGTTCACGGTCAGGTTATTTAATTCTTTTAACATGTTAGCATTCAATCGATCTACATAATCCTTGTTCACAGCATCGCCTGCTTCTACTGGAGATCGGACTCCTCTTAATCTTGATGTTTTTAAATCAAAATCTCCGTTTTCTAATTTTAACAATGCGTTCTCATTAAACTCAAATAACTCTGATAAACGCATTCTTTTGTGAATGTAGTGTCCGAATTTGTCTACGTTCATATTTAAGGTGTATTGTATCGAGAAGCTGATAATAAAATAAACACATTTTAAAATATTTATTTATTTATAACTTTACTTTCACGCAATTCTTCAATGATAGATATAATTTCATTATCTAATCCTGTGTTACCAGCATCTCGAGATGCAATTAGTAATTTTAACCTATCTACCAATTCATTTGGATCGTCCCAATAAACAAAATCAACATTTTTCTTCCACATTTTTGTAAAGGGTAGTCCTTTTCCTTTCGTTTGGTGGTCCTGAATTGTACTTCGTAGTTGGAATAGAGGCTTAATAATTTGCAAATATTTTTGTCCTTTATTACTTTTGATTGGTTTACTGGGCTCATAGTCCCGTCGATGTGCGTTTGTGTCAAGTAGCATCGACTTATAATGTTTCATATCACTCTCTGTAACCAAGCTTAAATCGGCATTCTTTTTCAACAGCAACTGTTTTAAACCAGGCGTATTTCGGTATTTGCGTCCAGCTACGATGATATACTCATCACTGATCGTTATACGAGCAGAACCTAACATCAATTTTCCGCCCTCTTTTCTGACACCAAACGGAATATCGGTCAGAGCTTCTGAGGACACTGACCAGGATGACGAATCAATACCTTGGTTGTTTTCAACTAATGATTTGTACGAAGAGTCACTTTCGATATCAGATTCATATTCGTCTTCATTGTCGTTATTATCATTGGTTCCTTTAGTAATTGTGGGTTCTTTTTGCAAAGTTTTATCGATAAACGGAACTTCGGTTTCTTCATTTTCTATATTATGCGGAACACAAGCCTGCTTACTGACATTAGCAATTTGGTTGAGTGGTTCTGTTACCGGCTTGAAAACTGATTCCAGTACTTGCTGATTGTTAAGCTCAGCATCTCTCATCTTTCGCACCTTCTTCTTAACAGCATCTGCAGCCTCAACAATTTGTCTTTTCAGTGATTTTTCCATAGTAACAAAAAGTTCGTGATTGATTAAGCGATGTCTGAAGAATAATAATATCGCGAGGGTAACACTCTTAAATATAAATATTTTTAATCAAAGACAACAAAAGTGTCAAATTTATTTCTATAACATCCTTTATTTTTGGAGCAATCCTTATTAATCACTACATAATTGAAAGGTTCACTCCATATTTTCGAACACATTTCACGAAATTCAATCCATGTCATATCAGTGTTGACATGTTCTTCATAAATATGCCGTAAATTAATTTCATCTTGTTTAAAAAGTATGATTAAGTTCGCATTATCTCTTACTAACTGCTTGGGGATTTTACTATATGTTTGGTTCAGATAAAAACAATCTATGCATTTGTGTCTTCCCATTGCAAAATAATCACGCATGTTATTTTGATTTTCACAAGCAACATCATCAAAAATAATCACGGTATTGGGTTTTGCGTCCTGAACGCTTAGTACTTCCTCATTTCCCTGATATTTCTGGAGGGAAATACCGGGAACCCGTTGCAAAACTCTTTCTAAGAAAATGTACTTAGGTTGGTGCAGAGTTTTTGAATAAACATAAACATTTTCAAATCTTAATCCATTTTCGTGTATAAGAAGGCCAATTAATAAATTGGTTTTTCCACAATTGGATGGACCACAAATGATACATCGTACTGAGTTAGGTAATAATTCCCCATGACGAAAACTAGTCTTACAAATATCATCGCAGACTGTATCAACATGCAGCGATTGCGGTTGTTTTACAAATTTCATGATTACTGTTGGAAATGAACCGATTAAAAATGAGTGAATGTATATAGTACGTTAACATTTATAAACTTACCACAACCTCTTTTGCGTTACTGGTCATTGATCGAGTGGATTGTTCATTACTAAGCATTCTGTACCACCCTTCAGAGCGATAGCAAACTCGCATGATCATTGGTTGTATACAGTTATACACTAGAGAGTAAGTAAACGGAGAGTTGATGGATGATCATCGTTGCTCATCAAGTACGCAGCAAAATGTACTGTCTCGGTCGAGTTTATCGGTCGAGTGGAAAGGCGAGTCGATTATCAATTATTGGGCATTCTATACCACTATCGGCAGCGAGGCGCACTCGCCGAGCAACTTGCCGATAGTGGTATAGAATGCCCAATAATATACTACTTATTTAGTCATCTTAATATATATAAATCTCGTGTCACAATGTTTGTCCTCAATGGACTCCTAAACCACTTAACCGATTATAATAAAATTCGCACACCATGTGCAGCTCGATCCAACTTGAGAGATAGGGTAGGGTAGGGTAGGGTAGGGTAGGTAGGGTAGGGTAGGGTAGGTAGGGTAGGGTAGGGTAGGGTAGGTAGGGTAGGGTAGGGTAGGGTAGGGTAGGTAGGGTAGGTAGGGTAGGTAGTTAGGGTAGGGTAGGTAGGGTAGGTAGAGTAGGTAGGGTAGGTAGGGTAGGGTAGGGTAGGTAGGGTAGGGTAGGGTAGGTAGTTAGGGTAGGTAGGGTAGGGTAGGTAGGGTAGGGTAGGGTAGGTAGTTAGGGTAGGTAGGGTAGATGAATGTTTGGTGTTTTTATGGCAAAACAAAGTTTGCCGGGTCAGCTAGTATAAATTATAATAAATAGAAAATTTATAATATATGATTTTAATTCGGCATGTGTTTTTGTTTTTTTAAATATATTACCATTCCTATTAAAGTCCCGTATAATATATATACGTAATATTAAAAATAGCGCACGAGTTAAAAAATCATCTTAACACCCTCGCCTCCTTACCACTCCTGCTCCTTAACACTGACTAACCCAGTGATCTGAAAGAAAACAGCTGTTCAGTATATTTCATTATTCAACAAAATTTATGAAACATCTGATTTCTTTTTCGCAATTTCTGGGTTGGTCCTTTAGTACCAGTTGTTGTAAAATGATGTTTCTTTCTCGCGCCCGCACAGATCTCAGTCATTCATTTCGTATTGCCGCGGGAACTAAACCTATGTCCTGGTCATGATCTATTGCCGCGAAAAATTCTGTCCATGTCGACCCAGCACTTTTTGCGTGATTAGATAAATGACAAACAGCCAAATTTACAAACTCTGAAACATCCAAACTTTTACACTTAAACAAACAGCTTCTTTCGTAATTTATTATACTCATGCATAATTATCATGATGCAGCTGATATATAAATATTATTGTAAACCACTAAATGGGCAGCAACAATTATAGCGATGTCCTGGGAAAAATAAAATGAAGTTTACCCTAATTAGACAGAGAGGGTCTGCCCACAAAGAGCGAGATAGTGATACATAGGTTTTGCTTCAAGTAGGTATTCGAAATGTGGTCTCCATCTTTATCTATACAGCTTGGCAAAAAAGAGTCTGACGCGGTGACAGTTGGAACTAAAAATAAAACTAACTAGTTTACTAAAATAACCTACCTAATAATTGCCTATTATTACATATTAGTACTAGGAGTAGTTAGAGAAACTAAAAATTAATAACAAGCATCAAAAACTGTCGAGTCATAGTATTTCGGGGTATACAGGTGCGATCTTATCTTATCTTAAGGAGGGGCCGAGAAACAACTCGGACACTTCGACCCATTGGGATCTATTGTGGTCCCTTAGATAACTTACTCCCCCCCAATCTCGTTGAAAACCGTTTTCATGAGTTTTACAACGAGACTAGGAGATATGAGCCCATAGTCTTCTGGTTTTGGGTATCCAACCCCTAGGAGACCCATTCGCTTACCAGCCAGTGCATCGCATGTGCACAGAAGGTGCTCCATGCGTTCCGTATGTTCCCCACACAACCTGCACACGGGAGTCGTGGTTAAACCCATCTTCATGAGCATGTCGTTGGTTCCAAAGTGCCCAGTAAAGGCCCCAAGCAGGTAGCGGATTTGCCCCCTGCTCATGTTCCAAATGCATTCCCGGGCTTTGAACGTAGAGCCTAGGAATTTCTTGGAGTGTTGCAGACCGGTGTTAGACAGCCAATAAGTTCGCTGTCTGTGATCTGCAAACTCCCTAAATGCGGCTTTTACGAGACACGTCGAAATGCCTACACATGGTTCTGGACCCACAAATTCATTTGCTGAACACTCTCTTGCCAGTTCATCAGCCACTTCGTTACCATGGATTCCTTTGTGCCCAGGGAACCACATCAGTCTCACCCTGTTGTGCTTCCCAAGCCTGTTTAGGGCTTGGATAGCATCCAGAATGAGCCCGGAGTCCACTTTGTAGGATGGCATGGCTTTGATTGCAGCCTGACTGTCACTAAAAATATATATGGATTTACCTCGGGTTCCTCTATCTATATTCTCTTGAGCACAGGTTATTATGGCAAATGTTGCCGCTTGGAATACGGTTGCCATCTTCCCTAAGCTTTTGCTACATTTGTAACCTTCTGCGTATATGGGCATATACCTGGCTCCTGTACCTGATTCCATTTTGGATCCATCAGTGTACCACACCAGACTGTCTTGTTCTGGTGGATAGAGTCCCTTCTTCCAGTCCTCTATTGTAGGGATTTGGACCTTAAAAGACCTTTCAAACACAAATTTAGTTTGCATTTTATCGGATAACCTGAGGCCTGAGTTTTCCACCTGAGTTCTTTATCAAGCGTTACGCCCAGATATTTTACTTCGGTGGACCAGGGCAGCTTTATTCCATTGAGTGAGAGTTCTCCTAGGTGTTCTAGTTGTCTCTTCCTCGTGATTGGAACAATGACTGCTTTGCTTGGGTTGATAGAGAGATGGTTCTTTGTACACCATTCCTCTGTCATCCTCAATGCCTGTTGTAATAATCCAGACACTATGTTCGGGCATTTACCATTGACCATTATTACTATGTCATATGCATAGCCTACTGTGTAGAATGGTCCGGTATTGAGTTTGGTAAGTAGCGAGTCTACTACCAAGCACCACAATAATGGTGACAGCACCCCGCCTTGCGGGCAACCTCTTGTTGTTTTTGCACTAAGTGGCTACCTCATTTATTCCACATTTTGGGGTGGGTATGGGATCTACCTCCTAGCGGTCCATCCCGGGCAACGGCACCACAGGCTTGCCTGTGGTACGGCTGAACGATCCCACTTAAACGGTGGTAGGCTCCGCAAGGGGCCGCCTGGCTCGCGACTCCCATCCCACCGGAGTCCGGCGCCAAACAGCTTGCTGTGATCCGTCGGTGTGTGGGAGTGCCAGTGCCTTTGGGGGAGAAGGAGGATGTCAGTTGCGCTGTTCAGAACCGGTCTTGGTCTCTGGGCAAAACTTGCCAGGTAGCTCATTTTGGATCCGAAGCACGGTGCCAGCCGTTGGCCGACTGCAGTCAGTAGGGGGCCCAAGTAGCACGCCAGCCACGTGCCAAAGGCTGCCCCCCAACTCGCGAAAAAGCCCGGTATGCTCCACCGTGCCAGCTGGCGACTGGATGGGAGGACCCGGTGGCCATATCCGGGGGGGTTCGGGCGTCCCCGCAGTCTCCAAATGAGTTCCCCATAGGTTGGGTTAGCACCAGTGTTCCACTTGGTTCACTGAGCAGCACCTCGACAGTTCGACTTCTTCCCCAGCAAACTCTATAACTAAAAATATGACCAAAGCTAAGAAGAATATGGTGAAACAACGGCTGCACTTCCTCCCACTAAAAGTGCACCTCACTAACATCAGGGGGCTGCACTCTAATCTCGATCCGGTCCACCACCACCTTGAGACCGAGAAGCCGCACCTGTTTTTCCTAACGGAGACGAAGATAACAACCCCGTCGGACGTGGCGTACCTCAACTACCCGGGTTACTCTCTTGAACACAAGTTCAAGAAGCCAGCTGGGGTCTGTGTGTACGTCCGCGATGACATTTGTTGTCGTCGTCTCCGTTGCTTTGAGAAATCGGGGTTTTCTGCCTTATGGCTACTTGTGGACACTGGCGTGGAGAAGTCTCTCTACATCGGCGTCTATCGATCGCACACCGGTGACCAGGAGACGACAGCGCTTTTTAATTTCCTTGTGGAGTCGGCTGACATGGCCCAGCAACGGTACCCAACAGCGAAGCTTAATTTTCTGGGGGACTTTAACGCCCATCATAAAGAGTGGTTGTACCCGTACCGGAAAACTGACCATGCCGGGTTGGAGGCGCGCAAGTTTTCTCTATCGCTAGATCTAACCCAGCTGGTGAATGTGGCAACGCGGGTACCGGATGTTGACGCCATACACCCAATTGCTTAGACCTTCTGCTGACAACTGATCCGGACAGTCATTCGGTGTCGGTCTCAGCCCCGCTGGGAACGTCTGACCACTGTCTGGTGAAATCCGTGTCGACTTGTTCTCCTCCAGATGACAGTCCTAGAGGCACGAGACGAGTATGGCGATACGAGTCAGCAGACTGGGACGAGATGCGGCACTTTTTTGCGTCTTATCCTTCTCCTCGGGTGACCCCTCGAGCTGTGCGGACGCGGTTGGGGATGTGTTTCGACAGGGAATGCAGTATTTCATTCCATTCTCCGACATTCCGCTCGGTCACAAATTCCGACCTTGGTATAATGCAGAATGCGCCCACGCAGAGGCCCGAAAAGAGTCTGCCTACAAAGCCTGGGTCGGGGCCCGCGCCCGCAAACTAAGAGCACGTAGGGTTCGCGCGAGGAAAAGAGCCTTTAATTCTGCCGCCAAGTTCTGCAAGCGGGTTCTACGTCGGGCACGTTTTGACCATATTGGACGTATTGGGGCCAAGCTGGCATCACACCCTCTGGGGTAGTAAACAGTTTTGGTCCCTGTCTAAAGCGGTTGAAACGAATTTATGTCGTCCCACATTACCTCCAATGCTGAAACCTGATTGGTCGCTGGCTCACTCTGCGAGTGAGAAAGCAAATTTATTTGCATCTCTCTTTGCTAGCAATTCACGTTTGGACGCTGGCTCCAAGCAACCACCCACTCTACCTCATTGTGACTCTTCGATGCCGGAGATCGCTGTGCACACTAAAGAGGTCCGGAGAGTATTGTGCAGTCTAGACGTGAACAAGGCCAGCGGGCCTGACGGCATTCCAGCGAGAGTGCTGAGGCAGTGTGCGCCTGAACTGTCTCCTGTGTTGACACGCTTGTTCCGCCTCTCTCTTGTAAAAAGAATGGTGCCAAAATCCTGGAAGCTTGCAAATGTGCAACCAGTGCCCAAAAAAGGCAACCGTGCAGACCCTGCCCATTACCGTCCGATCGCAATTACCTCCATTTTGTCCATAGTTATGGAAAGGGTACTCAACAGTAAGTTGCTGACGTACCTTGAAGACAATAATCTCCTCAGTGACCGTCAGTATGGCTTTCGCCGGGGACGGTCAACTGGCGATCTTCTTGTGTATGTCACGCACTGCTGGGGCGAAGCCATCGAGAGACACGGCGAAGCACTTGCTGTGTCGCTTGATATCTCGAAGGCTTTTGACAGGGTCTGGCACGCGAGTCTACTCAGTAAGCTTCCTGCGTATGGCATCCCCGCTGGTTTTTGTAGCTGGATATCAGACTTCCTCAGTAAACGGTCGATCCGAGTAGTCATTGACGGCTGCTCCTCTGACCTTATGGCTATTGATGCCGGAGTTCCTCAGGGGTCTGTTCTCTCTGCAACTCTTTTCCTGCTGCACATCAATGACCTACTTCTACCTGGTATTGTTGGGTACGCAGATGACAGTACTGTTTCAGAGAGATACCTGTCCAGCGCAAAAACCAGCGTGGATGAAGTTCGTTCCTTGAGAGAGACTATGGTGGAGCGGACAGATTTGACCTTAAGCCTTGTCTCCCAGTGGGGTGATGACAATCTGGTCTCCTTTAACGCCACCAAAACACAGGCGTGTCTTTTTAGCGCTAAAAGGAGTCTTTTCGATCATACTCTTACTTTTCGGGGTACATCTGTTCCTGTGACTGATCGGCTCGAGTTCCTAGGCATGGAGTTGACATCCAATCTCAACTTCGGCGCCTGCATTGAGTACAAAGCCCAAATTGCGGCCAAATAACTGGGCACCCTGAATAGAGTGAAGCGATACTTTACGCCTGGACAGCTTATAACCCTTTACAAAGCGCTAGTCCGATCCTGCATGGAGTATTGCAGCCACCTTTGGGAAGGCTCAGCTAAGTATCAGCTTGCCGCGCTTGACTCGGTGGAACGCAGAGCCAAGAGGCTCATTGGCGACGTTGAATTGGCGGATGCCAAGCTACATAGCTTGGCTCATCGCCGCAAAGTTGCCTGCTTGTCGGTCTTCTACAGACTGTGCTTCGGTGAGTGTGCTCAAGAACTTCACGACCTCATCCCACCAGCCCCCTTCTACCATCGGACATCTAGACGCACTGCAAGTTACCATCCTTACCTTGTTGCCATTCCACCAATTCGCACTAAGCGCTACCAGACATCCTTCATAATGCGCACAGCGAATGAATGGAACTCACTACCTGCGTCTGTGTTTCTGAACGCCTACAACCCGAATCTCTTCAAAGTTAGAGTGAACAGGCTTCTTCTGGGTAAACTCACTCTGTCTCTGTCACCTCTGACCTAGACTAGAGTCAAGAGCAAACCCATCACAAATAAAAAATTAAAAAAAAACACTCTTTTTTGCCAAGCTGTACCTTCATGTTTTATGTGTATTGATACTGACAGCTGTCGCAGAGATCAAGCTATCTGTTATGAAGGTGACTTTTGATATCGTGTCTAGGGAATCGAATTTATAGGAGTTGGCAACACTGGCGGCGCCTGGCTGTCACTGTTCTGTCAATTTGACTTCAGTGAAGTTTAGTGTCACTGTCTCTGATTTTAACTGTGGTGTTGTGCTTGTGTTGTGAAAATGAATGAATTGATTTGTTTGTTGATGCAAAATGCAAATATCAGTGAATGTCGTGCGCTGTAGTACTTTTATATAATATTTGTGATACTTTCTGCTAAAAAGTCCAAAGCTAAGCTTGCGTTCCTACCCAGACTCAATGCTCTGCATACATAATGACATTTATTTGAGATAGGTTATACCAAGTTAATACGAACAGAAAGATGAAGCTCGTAAGTAGTAGCCGGTAATCAAATCTTATAATCAAACCTTCATGTTGTGAAGGTTTGTGTTATTGTATAGTGTTCTTAAAGCTATCTTTTGCTGGTGTCGACAGTACTGCTTGAGCAGCGACGCGGCCAAGCCGTGCTTCGTGCTGTCATTCAAGGAGCTGCTCATCATGCTGGACTGCGGGCTGTCGGCGCACTCTGTGCTCAACTTCCTGCCGCTGCCGCCCGTACCCAGCACGCGCCTCGCCTCGCTGCCGAACTACACGCCGCCGCATCTCAATGATCCACTACTTGAGGGGGTTTGTTTACCATCTTCTAAATTTGATTGTTAATATTAAAAGGTAACCGCTGGAAGTACTGATCTGATTACAAAATTCTATCACTGATGGCAAGGTATATATTGCATACAATATATATTATTATCATTAAACAAGTATTTGCATGCAAATTCTATGAAGTTGTAGTCACAGGCATGGCATTGTAATCTGTATATGGGCACTGTAATCTATACTGGGATTCCCATGCTGTGTTAAGATAAATGATGGGGCTGGGCCTGGTTTTGCATCTCTAGTGTTGATAAAGTTCTTTTCACATTCATTTTAGTTTTAATTATAAACTGGTTGATCAAAAGACATTGTCCCATCCAAATTTCTGAGTTCCTACAAAATTCTATAGAAATAATTGCTACCAGTTTGTGATTTCTAAATATTCCAATCCTTTTAATTGAGTTGTTGATTAAGAGCCCCTACAAGTTTCACGAACTAAAAACAGAAAACAGCTACTTTTTCAGCGCAAATTACTCAATAACTACAAGATAAATCTTTTAATGCAAATTTTTGCGTTACATAGTTATCTAGTAAATAGGCATTACATATTTTTGATAACTTCTCAAATTAAATTAGAAAAAAAAAATCTAACACATGTTTTTATGAAATCCCGAAACACCAGGTTTTCAATTGCTTTTTCAGCTTACTGGTGGCGAATAATAATCTGCTAAAAATGGTATGTACTGGGCATATAGTATACTAGTAAGCCACCAATTTTGTTTTCAAAGTTTATTGTATTTGTACTTAAAAAAAATGTTGTCCAAGTGGAGAAAAGGCAATTTTATAATGTGCAAAAGCGTCGTCTACATATAAGAATACGTTGAATACAAAAATAACTTGAAATTTGAGGAATCAATCGAATCCAATTTTTTTGATTTTATTTTTGAGTACTTATTTTATTTTAATAAATTGTCTAAATAATGCCTTATAAAACGTTGAGCTCGCGTGAGGCATTCAGTTTCAGTCTCGCTCAAGGGCTTGTAGACAACGGACCTGTGTCATTTTTATTCTTGTCATTATATTTTTATCATATATCTTGTAGTTATTGAGAAATTTTCGCTGAAAAAGTAGCTGTTTTCTGTTTTTGGCTCGTGAAACTTGTAGGGGCTCTTAAGTTATTATGGATATTATGACACACAATGCCTTACTTTTTAGGGGTAACACAACTAAAAAGAGAAAAGGTGGTGAAACACTAATAAAGAATACCAAAGACAGTCTTCTGAAAACTAAAGTTATTTTCATATGAAAAACCTAAGGCAACTGGTTACACTGGCTAATTGCCCTAATACTGTATCTCATCATTATCATCATCAGCCTATAGCAGTCCAATACTGTATGCAGTGTTGTTATTCACTTTGGAACATGCTGCCTGTGTTTTTTTTTGTGTTTAAGATAGATGATTCATAATCTATTATTATTATTTATTATGCTTATTGAATATTAATATTCACATTAATAATTATTTATTATATATTCACAATAATTAAGAAAGTTAATTGTTTATTTGTTTATGTTTCCAAAAGGTAATCTCTGTATTGATCTGATACCAAAAACCTTACATTATAAATGTACACAGAAGCTATATTTTCACTGTATGTCAGAGGCTTTTTAGCTGGATTTTTTTTTATGCGCCCTGTAATTTGGAATTGATGCCTGGCAGTTCTGCATAGAACTGCCAGGCATCAATGCTTGGAACCCTAATTTATCATGGATGTGGCGATAAATTCGATTATTTGTACGTTGGCCACCACCTAGTTGGCCACCACTGGGGGACAGCGGGAAAACTTTTAAAAAATATTCTCACTGGCCAACACTGGAGGACAGCGACACGGATTTTTAAATTATTCTCGTTGTCCACCACAGGGCTGACACAGACTTTTGAATTATTCTCGCCACCACCACCACTGGGGCACAATCAATCTAAATTATTTTGTAAATGTAGTGAAGTCTTCTTTTCCATTACTGCCCGAGACAGAAATAAAAACCGGGTGGCAGTACATAACGCGCAGGGATACTACGGATCCTAATATTTTATAATTCAGGAAATACGTTCAAATATAATGGCTTGGCTGAAAGATGACTTCATACCAGTTTGGTGCATTTTTGGGGAAAGGCATCGAACGATAAACGCTGTTGAAGGGTGGCACCACAAACTAAATTCAGCGATGGGCAAAAAAAGATCCAAACATAATACATAATTCGAGAACATGCTTGTTTTTTTTGTGAAAAAAATGCAAATAACTGAAAACATTGAAAAGTCAAAAAAACGCAAGAAAAATATAGGGTTCCAATAAATAATGTTTTACTTCTTGTAGGAATTAAAAGAATGCTGTGGACGTGTTTTCGTAGACAGCATCCCAGAGTTCTGTCCGCCACTAGACAAGGTTGTGGACTTCTCGCAACTGGACGTGATCCTCATTTCCAACTACACGTGCATGATGGCGTTGCCCTTCATCACCGAGGACACAGGCTTCAAGGGCCAGGTGTATGCCACCGAGCCCACGCTGCAGATAGGGCGCTTCTACCTGGAGGAGCTGGCCGAGTGGGTGTCGGGCGCCGGGGGGGCGGGCGGCGCGGGGGCGGCCCGGCGCTGGAAGGAGCTGCTGCACGTGCTGCCCGCCCCCCTGGCGCACGCCGCCCGGCCGCGCGCCTGGCGCCGCCTGTTCGCGCCCGCGTGCATCGCGCGCGCGCTGGCCCGCGTGCGCGTGGTGGGCTACGACGAGCGCGTGGACATCTACGGCGCGCTGGACGCCACGGCCGTCAGCTCGGGCTTCTGCCTCGGCTCCGCCAACTGGGTGCTGCGCTCGGCGCACGAGAAGGTGGCGTACGTCAGCGGCTCGTCCACCCTCACCACGCACCCGCGGCCCATCAACCAGGCGGCCCTGCGCGGCGCCGACCTGCTGGTGCTGGCGGCGCTGACGCAGACGCCGGCGCACAACCCGGACCACATGCTGGGCGACCTGTGCGTGCACGCCACGGTGACGCTGCGCGGCGGCGGCTCCGTGCTGTGCCCCGTGTACCCGTCGGGGGTGCTGTACGACCTGCTGGAGTGCCTGTCGGCGCACCTGGACACGGCGGGCCTGGCGTCCGTGCCGCTGTACGTGGTGTCGACGGTGGCGGACTCGTCGCTGGCCTACAGCAACATCCTGGCGGAGTGGGTGTCGGTGGGCAAGCAGGCGCGCGTGTACCTCCCCGAGGAGCCCTTCCCGCACGCGGCGCTGGTGCGCGCCGGCCGCCTCAAGCATGCGCGGTCCCTGCACGACGACGCCTTCAGCGCGGACTTCCGCCAGGTCAGTGCGCTCACATCACACACACGTTCCCGCCGGCCGCCTCAAGCATGCGCGGTCCCTGCACGACGACGCCTTCAGCGCGGACTTCCGCCAGGTCAGTGCGCTCACATCACACACACGTTCCCGCCGGCCGCCTCAAGCATGCGCGGTCCCTGCACGACGACGCCTTCAGCGCGGACTTCCGCCAGGTCAGTGCGCTCACATCACACACACGTTCCCGCCGGCCGCCTCAAGCATGCGCGGTCCCTGCACGACGACGCCTTCAGCGCGGACTTCCGCCAGGTCAGTGCGCTCACATCACACACACGTTCCCGCCGGCCGCCTCAAGCATGCGCGGTCCCTGCACGACGACGCCTTCAGCGCGGACTTCCGCCAGGTCAGTGCGCTCACATCACACACACGTTCCCGCCGGCCGCCTCAAGCATGCGCGGTCCCTGCACTAGGGCATGCATTCCGAAATTTCATAGTTTCGAAATTTCGGACAATATTTGCAAGTTTATTAATTTCGAAATTGACACCCCTAATTTTGAAATTTCGAAACTAGATTTAATTTAAATATTATGTTATTTTTCATACAAATATGAAAATGTATTATTGAAACCAAAAGAGGATCATCTGAAAATGAGTCTGAATACGAATCTAAGCCAATTAGACCGTTGCGTAGGGCCACCTTGTGACCATGGTTTAAAATAAATAAAGAAGCGTGTAAGAAGCTCGGCCATTAAAAAAACCAACCTTTATAATAATGGTGGCCCGTGAGGGTAATACTTTGACAAGGTCCACAATCGGCTGGGAACGCCCATATTTCTTTGCTATCGGGGAAGCCAAACCCGGCAGTGTGGAATTTTTACCTCATAAAAACTAAACTGGTGATCACCATCAGCACTTCTTAAAATACTACATTCTTGGGGAGACTATAAAGAAGTCTCCCTTGAGCCTGGCTGTGCACGGCAGCACGTGATCACTGTGCCACTGTCTTTCCTGAGATCACTCGGTGGGCGGACAGGGACTCTGTCGCACTCTGAGCGCCCGAAACCCTGGCGTTCCATCTGCCTTAAATGATACAAGCGGGGTTTCGGCGTGTCTACATCGAGGTGGTTGCCTCCACGATGCCTTCTTCTCCGAGTGGAATTGGACTTCTCGCGATTCCACTCGGTGGCTATTTCCCTCTAATTGCATGTTGCCGCCAGCATATTCCTCACTAATACTGGCATAGACAGGTCTCGCCCGATCCTGGCGACTAAGACCCACCGTTCAATGGCCCAAGCAGGTACTCCTCGAGCGTGTGCTGTGCAGAATCCAAGTTGCCTCTACAATGATGGCAATTTACCGTGGCCTCTCACCTAATCCTATTCAGGTACTCACTGAAGCAACCGTGCCCGATCAGTACCTGAATGTGCCGGTAGGAGATGCGCTCCGCTCTTTTTAGCCAGCCACGTGCTATTCATATAACCATTTTTCGCTGCAAGCTGCTGATTTTAGTCCGACGCTGGACAACTGACAGTCTATTTCTGACTCCGAAATTGGGCAGCCGTCTTTGCAAAGCACCCACTGGCCTACCAATGCGAGGAAAAGGCACTCGAAATGTTCTTCGAAGCCCCACCATACATGGTTAAACTAAGATAGTGGACTTGCGCATCTCCTATTGTCACTAACGAGCTGGGTAGCTCTCTGCTCTTCGGCAGTGCCTCAATTCTATGAGGCGCTATCTGTAACTATTTTTAACCCCAGCTCGTGAATCTACGCTGACCAAACGTCTCTTGCCACTCCGAGCTCGAAAAGCTGGATGGTATTGTCGAAGGTGTCCCCAGCAGTGGAGTATTTGTAGTAGAAGTCTTCAGGAAAAGAATATTCACTTTGTTTGAATATAAATTGCACTTTGGCACCTCTCCAGAATACAAATTTCGCATTTTGAGTTTTGTTTAAGTATTATTCTGATTTTCCATTATATTTGGCTCCTCTTTTATCTGTTCTGTGAAAAATGTCTAGGTCTAAAAGCTCACACCAAGCATTATATTTTGCAGGCAGCCTTGCTGTTGGAGAATTCTACCCGAGATACGATTTGTATCGAGGGATACTAAACAAGTTGCTACATTTTCTCCGCGCATTTATTTTAGGAACGCATAACGTGATACGTTCCAAAAGTCCGTCGCATGACGTAGGACTCCGCATAATTTTTTGAAGAAACAGCAAGTCCAGCATGCGTCTGCGATGCTGAAGGGTGCTTAGTCCGAATCGAGACAGTGTCTCCTGGTACGAACATCTCATGCTGACTCCAGGGGTAACAAACGGAAGATGCCTAGTAAACGACCGCTGAAGGGACTCGATACGGTCAGAGTGGACGGCATAATGTGGGTTCCAGACAACACTCCGAATTCAAGCACACTACGCACTAGGGCATTAAATAATGTTATCTTAGAGGCAGTGTGCTTGAAGTCTTTGGTATTGCGTCTGATAAAACCCAACATTTTTGCGCCCTTCTTTACCATGCTGCTACAATGAGGGATAAAGCTCAATTTGGAGTCAAGAATCACGCCCAAGTCCCTAATTTCTGTTACAACAGCGATTGCCTCATTGTTTATGTGGAAACCTGTCGCGATCTCTTTTCTCTTTCGTGTAAAACGAATATGCTGATATTTTGAGGCATTAAGCTTCATTTTGCTGACGCAACACCAGGCATAAACCCGGTCCAGGTCAGCCTGTAACAAGTCGGCGTCATCTACTGAGCTGATTTGTCGCGATATTTTCAAATCGTCTGCAAAGAGAGAGCATTGACAATGGTGGATTTCAATCACGATGTCATTTACAAAGAGTAAGAATAGTATTGGGCCCAGATGGGACCCTTGCGGTACTCCGAATGAGGCAATGTATTTTTTAGACTCGTGTCCTGCCAAAACCACCACCTGCTCACGGTTTTCGAGGTATGATTTGAACCATCTCAACATTGATCCACAAATACCACACTGACTTTGCAGCTTATTAATAAGAAGTGTGTGATCCACACCACGGTAAAGATATCTAACAGTATTGTGACTCGGCCCTGACCTTGAAATACTTACCTACAGCTGCACGGTACGTAAACACTCGATAGGGCTGCTCGCCTACAGTATTTTAATTTCATCTACTTACTTGAGTTTCTTTCTAGTTTTGTGATTGCCAATATTAAATTTTTTATTTAAAAAAAATAGGAAGTGTTCAATAAAAATACATGTTGTGTTTTTTGAATAGTTGATTTAATAAAAAAACATCCTTATAAATTTGCGACTAAAAATATTTGCGCCTCGACTGACACGAAAAGCTTTAATGTTAAATTTAATTTTATAAAAAATCCGCATTTTTATAAAAAAATAGTTTTGAAAAACGATTGTAACCAACTTTTGTTTCTATCAGCGATCTAGTTAAATTTTAGAACACAAAAGCTGCTATTGAGACTAACTATGACAGTGAGATAAATTCTTTCGCAGACTTTTTGTAGTTAATAATGAGTACTTTAATCATGTAGTAAAATTTTATAATAAATGTAAGTAGCTAAGTACTTAAGTAAGTAGATAGCCTTGACTACTAGTTTGTTTAACGCGATCTAACATACTTTTTTCACCCTATCCACTTATTTATTTTATTAATCCAGGTATTTTACTCGGTGGAAAAAACGAAAGAACTAAATATAAAAAAAAACAAATTACATACTAGTAAGTACATCATTTTTTTTATAGTCTTCCCTTTCGGAGTTTCCTGGTAATCTGAAAAATGTTATCTCTGGGTGCGTTATTGAAGAATTCAAGCAACCAAAAACAGCACAATATTTTCTATAATTACTGCTCTTTGCCATAATAATTAAATACTTGTACTTATTTCAAACAAATATTCACAAATCGCACGCTTACTGCACGGTAAAGATTATACTGCTTATAAAACCATCACACCGTTCGTTCGTCACTGCGGCGCGTTCGCGATTGGTAGTATATCGAGTGTGTACTGAGCTCGAGTCACGTAGGCATGCCTCGCATTCCGACCGTTTGTATGAAGATAGAATACTGTTAGATATCTTCGTGTCTTTACCTAGCTAAATCAGTATAGACATTGTCTCCTTTCTTTAGGACCGGAACTATCCGCGCCCGCTTCCACTCAACAGGGAACGCTTATTTATGAGAGATTTGATGAAGATTTCTTTTAACGGGTACGATAAGAGCGAGGCACATCTTTGAATGAAGAGTGGGGGAATCCCATCTGGCCCCGCTCCTTTATTAGGCTTTAAACTTTGAACTTTGTATTCTTAAAAGTATTTATTAGTTAATGACTAATAAAAATTAAAAAAAACCGGCCAAGTGCGAGTCGGACTCGCGCACGAAGGGTTCCGAACCAGTATCGCAAAAAACGGCAACAAAATCACTTTTGTTGTATGGGAGCCCCACTTAATATTATTTATATTACATTTTTAATCGTTTTTAGGGTTCCAAGTGCGAGTTGGACTCGCGCACGAAGGGTTCCGTACCATAATCGAATAAATATTTTAGTATTTGTTGTTATAGCGGCAACAGAAATACATCATCTGTGAAAATTTCAACAGTCTAGCTATCACGGTTCATGAGATACAGCCTGGTGACAGACATACAGACAGACAGACGGACCGCGGAGTCTCAGTAATAGGGTCCCGTTTTTACTCTTTGGGTACTGAACCCTAAAAACTATATTATTTACAAAGTAATAATAATAGGGATACAATTCGCAGGGCAGCTTTGTGGCGAGCTGGTCACGGACACTGCCCGTGTTGTTCCTGTTTTGTTTCTACGTTTTTTGACACCGACTGCCGAAATTAAAGCTATTTTTCACTTACACACACTTACAAATAAGTTGTATTTTTTTATAAAAACAGTTTCTGTTTTTCACCTTTTTGGTAAATAATGAGCCAGTGCAATGCCCAAAGTTATGCCGGAATAGATTATCTAATATAGATTACTACTATTTTATCACGAAAATTATTTATTTATTTATTCAATATCTCCAACGAAAGATGTACACAAAAACACAATAAATCATCAATATGAAGTAATGATAAGTGCTCAAATATAGGAGGACACAGCATGCTTTTTAGGGTATCGACTAAATAAAAACTAAAATATAAACTCTTATTACAAGGTAATAGTAAAGCATATTAACATATACAAATAGTATATTAGTGACACATGACTAGATCAACGGAACAGAGGCAAAGCTTCCTAAGAACGTGCAAAATTGTTACCTATTTTCGTAGGGTTGTCACAATAGGTGAAAACAAAAACAAAACATTTGTTAAATAGTTTTATTATTTATTATGTATGATAGAATACTCTACAAATTACTTAGTCTAATAATTTTCTTTTTATAATTTTTGTTCTTTAATGATTGTTAATTTTAATGCTGTGATAAATTCTGAATCTAACAAAGTTTTTTCAAGTAATCTATCGGGAAACACTCACATGGCAAATTTACAATCTTTAATACGTTTAAGTATTTCGTTGCCAACATTTACAATATTTATTTCAAGATCGAAATATTCGCGAAACTTTTGCTGCAATAAATATTTATTTAATTTAAAGACAGACCGACTAGTAGCAAGAAATAACAACGATGTAGGTATTAATGTTAAGTTTTCATAAAAATACGCTTTATAAACGCGTGTTGAAACTTTCATGATCATACTACTATAGCTGTTGAGGAGTTCCCTCGTGAGGATACTATCCTGTCTGCTGCAGCAGTTTATGGTGGAGATCATTTTTAGCAAACAAAATTAAATTTAAATGCCTACAACGTTTCTAGTCCATGCTTCTACCCGTTAAAGAGTTCCCTCGTAAGGAGACAATGCTGGCTGCAGTAGCAGTTCATGATAAAAATCGTGTTAAACTATCAAAATTTCATGACCGTGCTGCTACCCGTTGAAGATATCCCTAGTGAGGAGACAATCCTGGCTGCAGCATCAGGTTATATCTATCATATTATTGCATTGCAACTGAAGTTACGGTATACAAAATTTCAGCTCAATCAGACATCGGGAAGTGTTATTATACTTTTACGTGTATATCTTCTGAACGGTATGATTTTTTCAAATTCAGTTTTCACAAACATTACACACACATTCTGCACTAAACCCTTATATATGATTTTCATCAAATAGCCAAACGTCAGCGCAGCGGAAACTTGATTATTGCCGCAGTTTTAGGTCACACAAATTTCATTTAAACATACACATTTAACTCTCGTTACACACTAATTATTGAATGTATATTTTTCTTGTACGTCCTAAGGTAAAAAAAGTGCCGCTAGGATGACGTAGTTCCAGCGGAAACAGCTTTTATTGAATAGCTCCCCAATGGTTGGATACACAAATTTATACTTATTACACGACGTCATACACTAAATATCTGCTAAACTGAAATTAAGAAATTCTTAATTTTTCCGCTGCGACTACTAACACGTCGATGTCAACGTAACGCCAAGAAGCTCAAGTCGGTCCGTTATCGGCACGGTCACACCTCGGTAAGAAGGAGCCGGGTGGAACTGGCTCCTTTTAGCGGATAAAGACACGCCTGGGTCTTAGCAGCAGTGAACCTGACCAGATACAACCTACTACCTATACTACTACATCAAGCTTTGCGATTTTAATGTCGATTTCTACTGCGCTAATAGGAACCTTAATTGCAGTAATTCACCGAAACGTATTTGAGTACATTGGGTGCTTATTTTGATTGCAAGCGTTTTGATTTTATTGTTGATTGACCCGCGAAAACTCGCCATTGATTGTATTGAGCACCTCGAAGCTAGCCTAGAGAACTATATTCTGTGTGCAGCCCTGCGTCGTGTTCTGCGGACACCCGAGCCTGCGCTTCGGCGCCGCCGTGCACCTGGTGGAGCTGTGGGCCAACAACCCGGCGCACGCCATTATATTCACGGGTGAGTTGCGGCAAGCGCCAATATTGTTCGCATTCCGAGATTACAAATTTGACCGATGCCGTCCGTTCTGCAGAGCCGGATTTCCCGTATCTGGACGCGCTGGCGCCGTTCCAGCCGCTCGCCATGAAGGCGTTCCACTGCCCCATCGACACTTCGCTCAACTACTCGCAGGCCAACAAGCTGGTGCGCGAGCTGCGGCCGCGCGAGCTGGCGCTGCCCGAGCAGTACGCCGCAGCGCCCGGCGGCGCCGCGCCGCGCCCGCACATCGCGGCCGACATGCCCACCGTGCTGCTGCGGCGCGGCGCCGCGCGCACCTGCGGCGTGCGGCGCGGCCTGGCGCGGGCCACCCTCAGCGGGGCGCTGGCGGCGCGCGTGGCCCCGCGCGACGTGCGCGCCGGCCTGCGCGCCGCGCCGCTGGCCGCCAGCCTGCGCGTGCGCGACTCGCGCGTGTCGCTGGACGTGGCCCCCCCGGGCGCGCCGGGCGCCGGCCGGGCGGCGGCCCCGCGCCTGGACTGGGCGGCGCCGGACGTGGACGCGCTGGTGCGGGCGCTGGCGCGCGAGGGCGTGGCGGACGCGCGCGTGGAGCGCGGCGCGGACGGCTGCATCGTGCACCTGCCGCGCCACGACACGCTGGTGCACGTGGAGCGCCACGCCACGCACGTGTTCTGTGAGGGGGACGCCGACGTGCGCCAGGCGCTGCGCCGCGCCATCGCCGCCTGCCTGCCGCACGTGTGACGTCACAGGCCGCCTGCCTGCCGCACGTGTGACGTCACAGCGCCGCCTGCCTGCCGCACGTGTGACGTCACAGGCCGCCTGCCTGCCGCACGTGTGACGTCACAGCGCCGCCTGCCTGCCGCACGTGTGACGTCACAGGCCGCCTGCCTGCCGCACGTGTGACGTCACAGGCCGCCTGCCTGCCGCACGTGTGACGTCACAGCGCCGCCTGCCTGCCGCACGTGTGACGTCACAGCGCCGCCTGCCTGCCGCACGTGTGACGTCACAGCGCCGCCTGCCTGCCGCACGTGTGACGTCACAGGCCGCCTGCCTGCCGCACGTGTGACGTCACAGCGCCGCCTGCCTGCCGCACGTGTGACGTCACAGCGCCGCCTGCCTGCCGCACGTGTGACGTCACAGGCCGCCTGCCTGCCGCACGTGTGACGTCACAGCGCCGCCTGCCTGCCGCACGTGTGACGTCACAGCGCCGCCTGCCTGCCGCACGTGTGACGTCACAGGCCGCCTGCCTGCCGCACGTGTGACGTCACAGCGCCGCCTGCCTGCCGCACGTGCATTAATATCTAACGATTTGTTATTGGAGTTTGTGGAAGATGAGGATTTTTAAAATTGATAATAAAAATGACATGTTCTTAGTTAATCAACTATCCCTAAGTACATAATTAATTATAATATTGGAATACTGGGCTCGTAATTCACATTTCAAGGATTATTATTGGAACGGATAATTTAATATCCTTTCCAATAGATGGGCTGTATTAAATTTTCGATGCTTTCGATTAGATTTTTTAAATTTGTATTATGACACATTTTGATACCTAATGAAACTGTAATAAAATGCAACAAAATACTATTTAAAAACAAATCTTCACTGTATCCAAACAAAATAACTCGAATTTTCTCCATAAGTTATATACATCAGGCAAAGTGGGTAAATAAACGTAATACAGCATGTGTATGTAATTTTATTATTTTTAAATTTTTCATATCGATTCGGTAAATAATTAAAAGGTTAATCCAAAAAATCTAAAAACCTGACTGCTTAAGAAGTAAAAAGACGTAAAGAAGAAAATGATGCTGTGCTGGCTGACCAAAACCGACTTTTGATTTTTTTGAATTAACTTTTTTATCTACACTCACAACGTAATGTCCAAATATGAATACAAAAAACATTGTATTAAGAGCGCGGCGAAGCATGAATTGTCCATATTGTATGGACAATTAGTAATACCTAAATCATTTGTAAGTTGAGCATATTTCCGAAATGTTATGCTTATATTCGGCTTTAGACAGTATTTATCTAGGTTCCTACGTCTTATTTTTATAAATACTTACTTGAAATGAATTTTAAGCGAATTACATTTCGTACATTTTTACAGCGTAAATGACATGTTTTCTTATTGATTTGTCTATTTTGTAAAAAAACAATATCTATAATATTGTCGTAGCAGGAACATCGCTCATAATTATCAAGTTACAAATCATTGAATGTTTTCAATTTAAAATACATTAAGACTGCGCCGAGCAAAACAATGCAAAACGATCGTCACAGTTATAGAGATAAATCAATATTATTACCATAATTACCATAAAAAATATGTTATGAACACCACAATGAATGTGTTATCGATTCTATTTTGGCAAAAACAAAATATATTGTCTAGTTTAAATAACAAAAATACGTAAAGTTGGACAACTATATTAAAATAGCATGCTCGTGTTTTATTGAATATTGATAGTAAACTGTTGAGGTTTTTCACAAACTTTAATTCGTATTAATCTCTAATAGTCATACCACAATTTATAGTTTTAACATTTTCGAAATGTCACTTGGTTATTTTTCGTTCCTTTTTTTTTTTAATTGTCGCGCTGTTTTGAATCATACGCAACGTACACCGGTCGGCAATTCAGTCGTCCACGAGAGCGTTTAGGCGCATTATGTCCAATTCGCAAAATGTCCAAGGGGCTCAAAATGTCCAAATCGCAAATTGTCCAATTCGCTAATTGTCCTATTTGCAATTTCAGCTACATTTTACCTTACGGCATGCAAATCATTACATTAATAAAATACAAATCAAAAAAATTTCAACAATACAAATAGAATTAATAATGAGATAAAACAATAGATAGTCAGGGCATTATAATTATGAAATAATAACGAAAATAATAATAATAATAATCAGCTCAATAACAATTTGTACTAGGTAATAGGTATATTTAGTCATTTTCTATATAGTCACATCATTTAAAAAGTCCTTTACTGAGTAATAATATTTTCTTAAAAGTAGTGCAGTCAGTAATTCGCGATCTATTGTGTACGTATACCAACTGCCGAAGTATGGTAATGTGTTTATCAGTCTATGTATGTATGTATGTTTGTTCCTATGTGACGTTCTAGAGACCAAACGCGGAGGCCGATTTTGATGGTTTTTACGTCAAGCAATTCGTCTTAAGTTCTTAACCCCGCGAGTGTCACTGGCTACATGAAAATTGGAAAATAGTCAAATGGCAGTTCTTGGGCGCCATATTATGGGTGCCCAAATTTTTTTCTTCCAAACCTATCGTGTGGGGTATCAAAATAAAGGATTTTAAGAGGTGATTTCAAAAATATATAACACTTATAAGTTTAAATGTACATAATTCGAAAAAACTAAAAAGTTATAAATAAAAAAATCTAGAAACCCGACTGCTTGAAAAGTGAACTAAAAAGACGTAAACAAGGAGAAAATCATGCTGTGCAGTCGGAGGATACGTCTGGTTTTGGTCAGCCAGCTCGCGAAGATTATTTTGCTATTCAAACCTACATATTTCGGTAACCTTTTTTTATTTTCTTTTTATTAATTATGGGAAAGCGTAAGGAAACATATTATAAGAAGAAAATTGGCGCTCATTGCCGAAATAAAATCTGTTCTCATAAAAAGTACGTATTTCTATTTTGTGACATTCTTTCCTTTTTAACCGACTTTCCAAAAAGGAGGTAGGTTTTTTTTTGTAAGTTCACCGATTTCATCAATTGTGGACAGATTTTAGAAATTCTGCTTTTGTTCGAAAGAGTACGTTCCATTTAAATTTATGATCTGATAATGAATTTTGGAGTTATGCAACAGCAACTCCTCAAAAAATTACGGCACAGATCTCTCAAGATTGCTGTAATCGTATGTCTGTTTATTGTTTACACCATATTTCATAACATAACATCACGCCGCGCACGCTCTAAAGAGGTACGCAGATGTGTACAGTAAACCCTGATACACTGTCATTTCATTCAGGCTATAGAACTTGCCCACTATGTACACAACTAAAAAGTGTAAAATAAAACTTTTTACCAAAATACAACCAACTTCCAAATCAAAACACTATAATATGTAAAATAAATTCAATTTCGGCAGTCGGTGTCAAAAAACGATGAATTTAAAACAGAAACCCTGACTTTCGAAATTGAATTTATTTTTTCACTTTGTAGTATTTTTATTTGAAAAGTCGGTTGTATTTTTTTGTAAAAAAGTTTTACATAACATAATGGCGCATGTAATCGTTTTTTTTCAATTTTTCCTCAAACATTCGATATAGGTATCGTGTAATGAGTTTTTGGGGATGCCGACTGCAAATCTGACATTCTTTTTAAAATCCAAGACGGCGGATGCAACTTTTTCTCAAATATTCGATAAGGGTATCGTGTAATGGGTTTTTGGGGGTGCCGATTGCTATTTTGACATTCATTTTAGAATTCACGATAGTAGATCAATTTATTTCTTAAAATTGTGAATTTATTTTATTTTTGATCTATCACAAGAAACAGTAGTAGGTATCTATACTACTGTTTTTAAGAGATTTCGAATAGTAATCACACCAGTTGCTTGCAACTTGCGCACCACGAGAACTTAAGTCTAGTTTATATTTGGCGCACGGTTGGCGCAGTGGTTGAGCGATTGACTGCTGCGCTGCGTGTCGCGGGTTCGATTCCCGCACGGAACAAATATTTGTCTGTTTCTCTCTGAGTTTATATGTTTGTAAACGCACCCACGATACAGGAAGAAATTCCTAGTGTGGGGGCAACGTTTTTTTTAAACAAAAAAAAAAATGTACTACTGTTAGATACGGGACACCAGTAAAATTCAGGCGGGCTATGAACTCACTAACGCTTTATTTTACAAGAACACGTACAAGCCCGCAGCGGAGGGCGGGGCGCTGCGCGGCGTCGTCTGCGCAGGCAGTCCTCAAGGCCGCGCATCGCTACACACATATATATTACTTATACACAACATCTCCCAACCTTATTTCGAAAGATACAATTACATAATAAAAATACTACAGTAACTTATAGGTACTTATAGCTAAACACATGTACAACATTTTAACATTCACCATCCACTGGTCACTTGCCTAACGCAAGGCTTCTATAGTCCCTCCGCCACGAGCGAGATAAGGAGCTCCAGGTTCACCTGGAGCAACTGCGCAACGTGGATGCACCGCTTGCCGTCGTCGGCGGCAACAAGAGCCGAGGAGGCTTAGATCCTGGAGGCAACTTGTCTGACCAGGACTCGCGTGGCACCTCCAAAGTTTGGAGGAAGCGTCCGCGCAGTAAGGGCTCGGGGTCGCTGGGTCTCTCCTCAAGTGAGGTGAACCTGTCGGCCCCGAAAGTATCAACGGGACGGAGAGGGCGGGGTCGCGCGGTGGGGGCCACCGCTCGGGTGCCGGAGCGCGACGTGCGGGGTCGCTTCTTGCCTCGGCCCGACACGCCTGCCCCTGCAGAGTGCGTGCAGAGCGATCCCGGGCACATGAGTGCGGACCAGAGCGGTGGCTCCACTACCTCTCTGCTAGGGTCAAACAAGGCGGAGGCGAATGCCGCAAAGCGGGCGCAGCAACGGGCTGTCGCGGTAGACGAGGTCAATGAGTTGGCCCGAGAGCGGCGTACGGCTCGGACGGCGGATGCATCAGCGGTGGCGCTCAGTCACCAAGTGAGGGACGGCCTGAATGTCGTCCTGAAGGTTGCCACTAAATCGGACAACCTGAAGGGCACGTTCACACGTGCCTTGAAGGACGCGGTGGACAGCATCCAGGAGGCAGTTGAGGTCCTCAGTAGCCGCACAACCACGGAGGAGACGGCGAAGTTGTGGGAGGAGAACAGCCAGTGGCGGCTTTACCAATAGTGCAGGGTGTGCGCAGCACACGGGCGCAGCGCCCTAGGGGGCGCCGAGCACAACTCGCGCGCCCTCCGGCCCGGCACTTTCAATGACCTACGTAAAAAGAGCTCCGGTTTGTTTACATTTTGTATGGCATCTAGAGCTCTTCTTATATATGTCGAATTACAGCAAAGCAAGGCGCTCCACGAGCGGCTTTTACAATAGTAACTTTTATTTCAACATGAAATAAAGCTAGAAAAAGATAAATACAGATTATATTGGTTTAGTAGTGAGTGTCGCATCGCTACCAAAGGTGCGTGCCTGACCCCGACCTGTTTTGATTCGTTTGAAAACACGCGTATATTGCAAATCCTGAATTCGGCTGTTTAGAATAAAAAATAAAGATCAAATTGCCATGGACGACCGTCACGTGCGTGCCATTTCCCAAAATCGTGTGTATGCGTGGCGCGTGCCGCACATTGTGTTCTACCGCTACACGTAATTTTCCGAAGTATGTCTTGACGCAATGGATTAAGTTTGAGTAAACATGTAAATAAGAAGTAAATCGGCTTTTCTTTTTATTAAAATATACTTATTAAGTAAGATTTGTTATAAGCTGCCACAACTGTTGCGTCTTTCACCGCGGTCAGAGCTTTTAAATAACCACAATGTTGTATTTTGTTATTCTTGTCACTCCTTCCTACCTTAAAATACTTTTTACCCGTGTACAGTGGGCCTCGCATTAAGTTTCCCAAATCTGCAAATCTTCCCTATTGATATTGAACTCTGTACGTATGACATGAAGTCGTAAATAGAGTTCTATCAGACAGAGAGCGTTCACACGGTCAAGCGTTCAAGAGGTCAGTTTTGCGTTCGAGCGTGCTGTTACTCACGAACCCCGAGCTGTTGGACGGTCTACGCGGTACCACCGTACCACCTATTGTCACCATGTTTTTTGACGATAGTTCTTCATCGAAAGACGAATTAATGATTTTGTGGTCATTATCAGCAACAAGACCGAAAAGAAAATACTGGATGTGGCCCAGTAAATAAGGATAGAAAACAAGATGGAGATTTTCATAGACTTTTTTCTAAATGGGTTGAAGATGAAGAAATGTTTTTAATTCTTTTCGGATGACAATTCATTCCTTCGATGAACTATATGAAAAAGATAAACATGACTTAGTTAAACAAGATACTAACTGGAGGAAATCTATTTCAGAAAAAGAAAAGATTGGTGCTACTTTTCACCGGTTTTTATAATCGTTATCCTTCGCATTGTATAAAAAACGCCTTTAACCGCCATAATTAGCTTTTCAGTCTCCATCTTCCTTCCAACACTTTTGGTCACCAAAACAGCAGTGAACGCGCGAACACGTACCTACGTTCTGGTTGACCGACGCGGTCAGAATGCCTCCTGTGTGGGTATATATTATCTATGTAACGTATTACAACACATCGAACGCTCTTGTCTTGAACGGTTAACAGCGAGACCGCTCTCTGTCTGATAGATCAAATCAAATCAAATGTATTTATTTCAACTAGGCCATTATGCGGCACTTTTGAACGTTAAAAAATTTACATGTTATAAAAAATTGATTCTACCGTGATTCGTGAACCCTTAGAATGAAGAAATTTGACAGATGTGGGCAGCTTGATGCGAGGCCCAGTATTTGTGTTAGTGTGTGTATCTGTTGTTTACCGGCATCATTTAAAATTACACCATTTGCAGTTTTGCACCTGGATATCCGTTCACTGTTGAAAATACAAAGTGTTTGGTAAACACCCTGTATAATTCTAAATATAGTCAACTGCACATCATGGCATCCAGAACAGTCAAATTTCTTCAATAGATTTTCAATTTAATTTCCAAACAATAGAGTTTATTACCCATTGGAGAAATTTTACAGTTTGTTTTGTTGTTATGCTGTTATGTACCTATTCCATTTTAACCGCGCGCTTAATAGAGGACGCTAGGGTAATGATTGCACACGGGCGCTACATAGGCTAGAGACGCCTCTGAGAACAGCCGTCTCCGTTCCGAGTTGGAGGACCTCAAGCGGCAGTTTGCTGCTCAGAAGGCAGCTGCCGGTTCGTCCGTCACGGCCCCATCGCTGGCACCTTCGTCGGTTCAATCCCCGGCCCCATCGTCGGCCGCTGCACTTGCGGATGCAGAGGTCGAAAAGATCGCACGCATCTGCATGATGCAGTGCGGTCAAATGGTGGGTGCTCGGTTAGAGGCCATAGACGCGAAACTGCCGGCCGAAAACCTCCGCCCACCGCTCGCTGCGGATAAGCGGAAAAAGGGGGCGCCCGCAAAACCGGGCCCGTCGGCCGCAGTTACACCAAGAAGAGCCGGGCAAAAAGCCGGAAAGCCCGCTGAGGTTAGGTCCGCGCCCACTTCCCAGTCGGCGGCTGCAACCCCGCCGACGCCACCTGGCCGCCTTACGGAGACCTGGACGACGGTGGTCAAGAGGGGCCGCCGTCGAAAGAAGAGAACGGCGCCGCCGGCAACCGCTGGAGCACCCGCACCGGTAACAAATAAGGCCGCGGGACCGCCTAAGGTCAGAGCCCCACGATCCGCGGCTGTAGTGATAACGCTGCAGCCCGGAACCGTCGAAAGGGGAATCACTTACAAGGCGGTCCTGACAGAGGCGAGGGCCAAAGTCGCGTTCCCCGACCTTGGAACACCGTCCGGCTTCAAAATGAAGCCGGCGATTACGGGGGTGCGGCTGCTCGAGGTGACGGGTGCCTCTAGCGCCGAAAAGGCGGACATTTTGGCCGCCAAGCTGCGGGAGGTCCTCAACCCTGAGGACGTCCGGGTGTCCAGGCCGATGAAGACGGCTGAGCTGCGTGTCGACGGTCTGGACGACTTGACGACCCCAGTTGAGGTCGTGGCGGCCATTGCCCGAGCCGGCGGATGTCCGTCCGAGGATGTGCGGACGGGTGAGATCCACGCCGACGCTACCGGGCTCGGCATGATGTGGGTGCGGTGCCCGGTGGCGGCAGCGAACAAGGTCGCTGAAGGTGGACGACTGTTGGTGGGGTGGGTTTCAGCAAGGGTGAAGCTGCTGCAACCCAGGGCATTGCGGTGCTATCGCTGCCTGGACATTGGGCATGTCAGGGCACGATGCACCGCCGAAATAGACCGCAGCGAGCAGTGCTATCGCTGCGGTCAGCCCGGCCACAAGGCGGCCCAGTGCTCCGCGGCACCAAACTGCAGCCTCTGTACAGCTGCAGGGAGGCCTGTGGCGCACCCACGCAGCAGCAGAAGAGGAGAAGGAGGGCCAAGGTTGCCGGGGGCTCTTTACCCCCCCGTCAACTTGGCTGCTCTTCGGCCGACTCCCGGCCTAGGAATGGAGTGGAGGGAATGGATTGCGCATAATGGCGCTCTACCATTTCCTCCAGGGCAATATCAACCACTGTGCTAGAGCTCAGGATCTCTTGCTCCAGAGCATGGCAGAGTGGTCGATTCACGTGGCTGTGGTCGCCGAGCCGTATTTCGTCCCACCCAGAGATAACTGGGTTGGAGACCTCGACGGTTTGGTGGCCATTATTGGCGGGGCTCTTGTCAGCCCGTCCGAAGGTCGCGGCTGGGTGGCCGTCCTCGCGGACGGCGTTGGCATAGTTGGTGCATATTTTTCGCCCAACAAGAGTCTCGCCGACTTCGAGAGTTTCCTTGTCGAGTTGGGCGCCGTCGTAGGCCGACTCCACCCTCGCCCTGTGCTGTTACTAGGGGATCTCAACGCCAAGTCTTCGGCGTGGGGATCTCCGGTAACCGACGCTAGGGGTGAGGCGCTGGAGGAGTGGGCAGTAACCACCGGCCTGGTCATCTTGAACCGGGGCTCAGTTTACACGTGCGTGCGACAGCGGGGCGGGTCAGTAGTGGACGTCTCGTTCGCTAGCCCTGCTGTCGCGAGCCGTGTCCGCGATTGGCATGTCGCCGTGGAGGTGGAGACGTTATCGGATCACCGGTATATCTGTTTCGACGTCTCCACCCAGACGGCCGGCGGCCGCGGTACGCCAGCCAGGGAACTTCTCGAGGAGGCCACCATTGTCCAGGCCTGGACCCGGGAGTCGGCAACAACCGGACCTGTCGACGTGGAACAGAAGGCGCTGCGGTTCCGCGGGGCGATGACGCAAATCAGCGACACGTCCATGCCCCGGGTCCACGCACAGTCAACGAGGCGCCAGGTGTACTGGTGGTCCGCCGAGATCGCACAGTTGCGTGTCGCGTGCGTAGCGGCCAGACGCCAGTACACCCGATACCGAAGGAGACGTCGTCGGGTCCCTGACGAAGAAGCCGCGCGGTATGAGGTGTACCGCCCGGCAACGGAGACTCTGCGGCTGGCCATCGGCGAGGCGAAGAAGCGGGCCAGGGAGGAGATGTTGGAGACTCTAGACGGGGATCCGTGGGGGCACCCTTATCGAGCGGTTCGAGGGAAACTTCGCGCCGCCGCGCCTCCACTTACGGAGAGTCTCCAACCCGAGCTGCTGAAGGAGGTAGTCGTAGCCCTCTTCCCGGCGAGAGCGGAGCATATCCCGCCGCCGATGGCTTTGCTCACGGCCGCAGAGTCTACAGAGGAGGACGCAAACACTGTCCCAGAGGTGACACAGGCAGAGATGGGGGCGGCCGTGATGCGGCTCCGGGCCAAGAACGTGGCTCCGGGGCCCGACGGAATCCACGGCCACGTGTTAGCCCTCGCTCTGAAGGAGCTAGAGCCCTAGCTGAGAGGACTCTTCACAGCGTGCCTTGAGCTGTGTAAGCTGTTCGAGCGGATAATCGCTGCCCGCCTCGTCAGCCACTTGTACAGAGAGGGGCCGGACCTGGACGAAAGCCAGTTCGGCTTTCGGCATGGGCGCTACACTAACCACGCGATATCGCAGGTGAGAGTCCTGGCGGAGGAAGCGGTATCCCGGGGTGGGGTGATGTTGGCGGTGTCCTTGGACATTTCCAACGCCTTCAACACCCTGCCCTGGAGTTGTGTTCGGGAGGCACTGCGGTATCATCGAGTGCCTCCCTACCTCCGCCGCATCGTCGGGGCTTATTTGGCGGACATGTGTGTCACCTACGTGGGACGTGATGGCGTCGAAAACCAGCACCGCATGTCGTGCGGTGTTCCATAGGGCTCGGTCCTGGGTCCGCCCCTGTGGAACATCGGGTACGACTGGGTGCTGAGGGGCGAACTCCAACCGGGCGTAGACCTGACGTGTTACGCGGACGAAACGCTGGTCACCGCCCGGGGGAGTTCGTACAGGGAGGCAGCGTTGCTGGCGACGGCTGCGGTCTCACAGGTGGTGAGTCGCATACGGCGCCTTGGCCTGGAGGTGGCCCTCAACAAGTCGAAGGCCATGGTCTTTCATGGCCCCCGGCGGGCGCCACCGCCCGATGCCCACATCGTCGTCGGGGGGGCCCGAATTGCTGTCGAGTCAACCATGAAGTACCTGGGATTGGTGCTCGACAGCCGGTGGGATTTCGGCCCCCACTTCCGGCGACTGGCGCCTAAGTTGTTGGGCGCGGCTGGGGCGCTGTCAACGCTGTTTCCCAATCTGGGGGCCCGAGCGCTGCCTGTAGGCGGCTCTACGTGGGGATCGTGCGATCGATGGCCCTGTATGGGGCCCCGATCTGACCTGACGGCCGGCAGCATCGCTGTTCTGCGAAGGCCGCAGAGAGCGATGGCCGTCAGAGTCATCAGGGGGTATCGCACGATCTCCTACGAGGCGGCTTGTGCACTGGCCGGATCCCCGCCCTGGGACCTGGAGGCGAAAGTACTCGCGTCACTATATCGGTGGCGCGAGGAAGCGCGGGCGCGGGGCGAAGGGCTGATGCAACGACATATAGAGTTGCGTCAGTCTCAGCTTCGTGAGGTCCTGGTGGCGGAATGGCGGGACAGGCTTTCACGCCCTACCGCCGGCCTTATTACCATCGAGGCGGTCCGGCCAGTGCTCGAGCGCTGGCTCGGGAGGAGGCACGGCTCCCTGTCGTTTCGGGTGACGCAGGTGCTCTCGGGGCATGGTTGCTTCGGAAAGTACCTGTATCGCATAAACAGGGAGCCGGACGCCCGGTGTCACCACTGCGTCGACTGCCGGGAGGACACGGCGCGGCATTATATAACACAATCTGGTGCGCGGCGCGGCGCACCAGATTGTGTTATATAAAGGCATACATTGCCTTTACATAACACAATCTGGTTTTTGTGTTTCTTTATTACATTCCCTGTTAAATGATCGTTAATCAAATACACAACTTTACCACTCCTGTCTATTATGGTCCCTCTGCACCATATGAACTTCTCCTTATTGTGATATTTTTTGTGTAAAACTTCGTCTCCGTTTTTAAAAAATTGTGTATGTTTGCCGCCATAGAATTTATACTGCAAACACTGTTTTGATTTTACTGTGCTGTCCAGTGACGCGTTTGAGGGTGACGACGGCGGTCTTTGTGACATTAGATCCAACCTTGATCTTAGCTTGTGTCCAAAAACTAATTGAGCCGGCGAGAACCCTGTCAATGAATGAATTCCGGTAATCAAAAAGATATTTTAACAGCTTTACTCGTCTTTTTGGCTGTTACTAGATAAAATACACGATTTTATACCCTTCTTTGCGATCTTCACATAACTTTCGGCCTGGCCATTGCTCGCAGGATTATAGGGCGGTGACGTCACATGCTCAATCCCGTTAATTGTACAAAACCGTTTAAAATCTTGTGATGTGAAAGCCGTGCCGTTATCGCTTACAATTGTATTTGGTAACCCGAACCTCGAAACAAACTCGTATAGTTTTTCTACTGCAGCTAATGAGGTCGTTGAACCACACATATCGTAAATTTCCACCCATTTCGTGTATGCATCTACTATAATTAAAGCCAAATGTAGCCGTTGGGCATAGGGTTCGGGCCTCTGAGTAAAAGTCCTTGCTGAATTTTCACTATTTTAATCACCAATACAAAATAATTACACATACGGGAACAAAACAAGATAAACATGAACTAATTAATCAAAGAGTTTACAATTAGAGGTCTAAGATGGCCGGCGCTTTACGAGCGCGGCCTGAAACACGTCGCGTGCACGTTTCGAGGGTAGACTCAGACTTAGACTGTCCTTTTTCTGGTACCGCCAGAAACGCTTGCTCAACGCGGTTCGCGGGAATAATCGTTGCGCGTGATTGGTCGCCCACGTCAGTAGTGTCAACCTTTCTGCCGTGGGCGCGATCATCCGATTGGATGTGCCTATCAGTGGGGCCAACACTATCATTCACTCTTATGTCTTGGGGTTGCCACGTTACATACTCCCCCTCTAGATCACGATTACGACCTCGATCGTGGTCTAGCCTAACATTACTGTCATTCGGAATGGGTTCTAAGCGAGGTCGGCCTCGCTTTTTCTTAGGCTCCAGTGGTTGAGCGCATTCATCTATTCGACCTCGAAAAGGGGTGAGCTGGTTAGCGTGGAATTTGCCCAATACCTCACCAGGATTTCCATCAGATGCAATTAGGTACGTTGTTGGACTCAATTTCTTCTTTACAACATATGGCCCATCCCTCTTAGGGAAAAACTTAGCAGTCTTTGACTTGCTGGCGTCGCTCAGCTGATGGGTAGCCAATAAAACTTTGTCGTTTACTTTAAAATCTTCCCCTACTCTTCTCGAACGATCAGCGTAAATCTTTCTTCTATCCTGCAGTTTTTCTACTCTATCACGAACTTCGCTTAAGGAGTTTATAAATCGTGTTAAGTAAGGAGTGATCTGTGGTACAAAATTATCCTTCTGTAAGACCGCTCTTGGATCATTGTAAACCTCTAACGGTGACCTCAGCTCACGTGCAAACGACAGGTATGCAGGTGTAACTCCGGTTGTTTCGCAGACCGCGCTGTTCATGCTGAACCGCACTATCGGTAGCTGCATAGGCCATGAGGGGTGATCCGTACCAACTAACAGAGCCAATTGTGTCTTCATATCCCGGTTTTTTCTTTCCGCTGGATTGGCTTCCGGGTGGTAATAGGGTATCAAGTCTTGTGTAATACCAAGAATGAACATGCACTTCTGCATGACCGCTGAGACAAACTGGACACCATTGTCCGAAATAATGCGACGTGGTAGGCCGAACCGAAGAAAATACTCTTCTATGAGTACTTTTGCGCAAGCGACAGAGGTTGCTTCTTTGAGAGCATACAATTCTACCCATCTGGTCGCGGTATCCTCCACTAACAGGATCCACTTCTCCCCGTTTTCGCCCTCTGGCAGTGGTCCAAATAGGTCGATAGCCAAGACTTCATTGCGCTGGTTTAATATCGGTGTTTGAATCAGACCAGGTGGCTTTTCATTGGTTGCTTTATAGCGTTGACATGATGAACATGATTTTACGTATTCTGTTACTATTCTTCTCATGCCTGAAAAATAATAGTTTTGAGCTATTTTCTGGTACGTTCTCTCTATACCAGGATGTCCTGCAATTGGAGCATCATGACATTCTCTTAGAATCTCCTCCCTTATGCTTACAGGTATTACCAATTGCGGTGATTCGTTGTCTGTATCTGGGTTATAGCGGTAAAGGATACCACGTTCCATGAGATAACCGCGTTCTGTCCACCGACGGGAGGCAACTTCTTCTGTATCTTCTAATTCCTTTATAATTTTATTAAGATCTGGGTCAGATTCTTGTGCAGCACGTAGCTCCGTAAGATCTCGCGTAGGCAAATCAATAATAACGGAACATATTCCACAGGTTTCGCGGGTATCATCTGTACAAACAGGGCGGCTGAGTCCGTCGGCCACCACATTTACCCTTCCGGGATTGTACTCAAACCGAATGTCATACGCCTGCAGTTTAAGTGCCCAACGCACCAAACGACCAGTAGGCGACTTTAATGACAGAAGCCATTTCAAGGGTTGGTGATCACTGGCTATGATTACTGGATGGCCATCAATGTAACCTCGCATACGGTCGACTGCCCAGATGACCGCCAGAGCCTCCCGCTCCGTGGTCGAATAATTCCGTTCCGCTGCTGATAACAAACGGCTGGCAAATTCAATGGGTCGTTCTTCATTCTTTTCTCCTTGAAGCAACACTGCTCCTATCGCGTAGTTGCTTGCATCTGTGCGCAGGATGAATGGCTTGGAGTAGTCCGCCTGTATGAGGATCGGCGCTGACGTCAGCAGCTTTTTCAAATTACTGAAAGCTTCAGCCTGATGTGGTCCCCATACCCAAGGTTGATTTTTCCTCGTCAATCTTGTCAGTGGCTCTGCTACCTCAGAAAACTTGGGAATGAATTTCCTAAACCAGGAACATGTTTGTATGAATGTTCTGAGGTGTCCCAGTGTAGTCGGTTCTTTCATGTCTAAGATGGCTTGTATTTTCTCTTCATCAGCTGAGACTCCCTCCTGTGAGATCACATGACCCAAATATTTAACAGACTCTCTTGCAAATACACACTTTTCTCGGTTAGCACGCAATTTGAACTTCACCAGTCGTTCAAAAACGATTCGCAGGTTTTCCAGGTGCCTCGAAAAGTCCCCCTGTGTTATAATCAACAAATCGTCTAAATACCCTAGTATTGTAACATCCTTTAATTCTGAACCAGATCGCATTCTGTCTATCAGACGCTGAAAAGTAGCTGGTCCGTTCTTCAGACCGAACGGCATTCTTTTAAACCGGAAAGTTCCGAAAGGGGTCACGAAAGCCGTCTTATCCCTATCATCTTCCTTAACTGACACTTGCCAGTACCCAGATCGTAAATCTATTGTACTCATGTGACAACGTCCACGTGTAGTAGATTGCAGCAGTTCATCAATGCGAGGCATTGGATAGGCGTCCGACTTCGTGATTGAATTTAACTTTCGATAGTCGACGCAGAAACGATAACTGCCGTCACGTTTAGGTACTAGCAGGGCTGGAGCAGCCCACGCAGATTCGCAATCTTCAATAATATCTTCAGCCAACATCTTGGTCAGCTCTTGCTGCATAATCTCCTTCTTTGCAGGTGTCAGGCGATATGGAGGCGTCGCTATCGGAGAATTATTCCCCGTGTCTATATGATGTTCCCCATATGGAGTCGGCTCCCCAATTGTATTAAAAATCTCCTGAAAATCCGTGAGTAATTGGGCAAGCTCCTCACGCTCCTGATCCTCTAAACCTGCACCTTCGTCATCGCGTAAAACATTCATCGCGGCGTAAGAATGACGAGGTGAAAAAGTTTCCGAAATCAATTTATACTTTTGGTCTACACTATCCGAAAAATGCCACAGGCGCTGCTGGAAATTAATAACGAGACCGGCACTGTTAATAAAATCTATACCTAAAAGTGATTCATTATCTTGCGCTTCGGGAAAAATAATAAACTCGGTGGGCACAATTTTATGAAGAAGTGTCACCTGTACCTCTGCAACGAGCACCTCCATCAGGCGCGTGCAGCCATCCGCCAGGCGGATGTTTCTAGTGCACTGTTGTAAAGGATGGCCTTTTTCCTTCAACACACGAAAAAGTGTGTGACCGGCAATACAGCCTCTAGACCCAGTATCCAGTAACGCGGTACCATTTTGGCGCATTTGGCGTCCCAACAGTAGGGGCCTCTGACGACACGTGCTTGCGGATTTTTTTTACGAAGCATAGCGCCGCAATTGGAGTCAGTACTCCAGGAGGAAGCCTTCGATTACACCTACCTACCTACAAGCGGGAGTTTTGGAACCTGAATCGCTACGACTGGCGTTTCCGGTGAATGAAAATTTTCGCCACGTGGTTCCGCGTCCGATGTCAGTATGGCAACGATGGAGACCAGAAATAAGAAATCCAAGAATCAGGGAGTAGAACTGGAAGAGGCAACAGAGATGTCCACATCGATCACCATGGACCAGAGTCAATTTGCAACCCTGATGCACTCACTACAGCAGAGTCAGGCAGAGATTTTCGCGAGGCTCATCCAGGATGTGAGGACTTCGACACCAGCGCCTGAAGTGTCCATGACAACGCCCGCCGCGAACTTCTCAAAATGCACAGCTCGATTCAACGGATCGTCCGCTGATGTTGACGGGTTTATCGACGCAATAGAAGTGTACAAAAACTGCCTACAGATATCGGATGATAACGCTGTCAAAGGACTCTCTATGTTGCTAGTAGACTCAGCAGCATTATGGTGGCAGGGGATAAAAACCAGCACCACGTCTTGGTCGGATGCTATTCAAAAACTTAAAAGTGCGTTCGGAGAGCATCGTCCGCCTTTTCGAATATATTTGGAGTTGTTTTCGTTGCGACAAAATGCAGACTCGACAGATTTATTTATAGCGAAGACGCGAGCGCTTTTATCGAGATTGCCACAAGAAGATCTACGTGAAAAAGTACAACTAGATATGATATACGGGCTTCTCGATCGTAGAATAAAAAAGCGGCTCGATCGTAACTCCATAACATCTTTCGACCAGCTACTGCACCGTGCCAGAGCGATCGAGGAATCGTTAGAAGACAGCACATGGGGCAAGACATCGACACTGACGCTACCGAGCGCCAGTCAACAATCTGCCGCGACCGGTGCTACTTCAACTTCGGCACCAAGTGATAAGAAGACCACTAGCAACAAAAGGCTATCGTGCAGTTACTGTAAGAAATGGGGACACGAAAAATCGCAGTGTAAAAAGTTAATAAACAGCAATAAAAGTGATTCCGGGAGAAGTGATGACAACGTAAACAAAAATAAACCTATTCAATGTTATGGGTGCGGTACCCCTAACGTTATAAAATCAAAGTGCGAAAAGTGTCAATCTAATTCTCAAAATGCTTTCTATTCGGTTACGACAACCAGTGATAACGTAAATTCAAAAGTACGCGGTTATCTCATGGAACGTGGTATCCTTTACCGCTATAACCCAGATACAGACAATGAATCACCGCAATTGGTAATACCTGTAAGCATAAGGGAGGAGATTCTAAGAGAATGTCATGATGCTCCAATTGCAGGACATCCTGGTATAGAGAGAACGTACCAGAAAATAGCTCAAAACTATTATTTTTCAGGCATGAGAAGAATAATAACAGAATACGTAAAATCATGTTCATCACTTCAACGTTATAAAGTGACAAATGAAAAGCCACCTGGTCTGATTCAAACACCGATACTAAACCAGCGCAATGAAGTCTTGGCTATCGACCTATTTGGACCACTGCCAGAGGGCGAAAACGGGGAGAAGTGGATCCTGTTAGTGGAAGATACCGCGACAAGATGGGTAGAATTGTATGCTCTCAAAGAAGCAACCTCTGTCGCCTGCGCAAAAGTACTCATAGAAGAGTATTTTCTTCGGTTCGGCCTACCACGTCGCATTATTTCGGACAATGGTGTTCAGTTTGTCTCAGCGGTCATGCAGAAGTGCATGTTCATTCTTGGTATTACACAAGACTTGATACCCTATTACCACCCGGAAGCCAATCCAGCGGAAAGAAAAAACCGGGATATGAAGACACAATTGGCTCTGTTAGTTGGTACGGATCACCCCTCATGGCCTATGCAGCTACCGATAGTGCGGTTCACCATGAACAGCGCGGTCTGCGAAACGACCGGAGTTACACCTGCATACCTGTCGTTTGCACGTGAGCTGAGGTCACCGTTAGAGGTTTACAATGATCCAAGAGCGGTCTTACAGAAGGATAATTTTGTACCACAGATCACTCCTTACTTAACATGATTTATAAACTCCTTAAGCGAAGTTCGTGATAGAGTAGAAAAACTGCAGGATAGAAGAAAGATTTACGCTGATCGTTCGAGAAGAGTAGGGGAAGATTTTAAAGGAAACGACAAAGTTTTATTGGCTACCCATCAGCTGAGCGACGCCAGCAAGTCAAAGACTGCTAAGTTTTTCCCTAAGAGGGATGGGCCATATGTTGTAAAGAAGAAATTGAGTCCAACAACGTACCTAATTGCATCTGATGGAAATCCTGGTGAGGTATTGGGCAAATTCCACGCTAATCAGCTCACCCCTTTTCGAGGTCGAATAGATGAGTGCGCTCAGCCACTGGAGCCTAAGAAAAAGCGAGGCCGACCTCGCTTACAACCCATTCCGAATGACAGTAATGTTAGGCTAGACCACGATCGAGGTCGTAATCGTGATCTAGAGGGGGAGTATGTAACGTGGCAACCCCAAGACGATAGAGTGAATGATACTGTTGGCCCCACTGATAGGCACATCCAATCGGATGATCGCGCCCACGGCAGAAAGGTTGACACTACTGACGTGGGCGACCAATCACGCGCAACGATTATTCCCGCGAACCGCGTTGAGCAAGCGTTTCTGGCGGTACCAGAAAAAGGACAGTCTAAGTCTGAGTCTACCCTCGAAACGTGCACGCGACGTGTTTCAGGCCGCGCTCGTAAAGCGCCGGCCATCTTAGACCTCTAATTGTAAACTCTTTGATTAATTAGTTCATGTTTATCTTGTTTTGTTCCCGTATGTGTAATTATTTTGTATTGGTGATTAAAATAGTGAAAATTCAGCAAGGACTTTTACTCAGAGGCCCGAACCCTATGCCCAACGGCTACATTTGGCACTACTACTATAATTACTATAATTAAATTACTATAATTTCAGCCTGATGTGGTCCCCATACCCAAGGTTGATTTTTCCTCGTCAATCTTGTCAGTGGCTCTGCTACCTCAGAAAACTTGGGAATGAATTTCCTAAACCAGGAACATGTTTGTATGAATGTTCTGAGGTGTCCCAGTGTAGTCGGTTCTTTCATGTCTAAGATGGCTTGTATTTTCTCTTCATCAGCTGAGACTCCCTCCTGTGAGATCACATGACCCAAATATTTAACAGACTCTCTTGCAAATACACACTTTTCTCGGTTAGCACGCAATTTGAACTTCACCAGTCGTTCAAAAACGATTCGCAGGTTTCCCAGATGCCTCGAAAAGTCCCCCTGTGTTATAATCAACAAATCGTCTAAATACCCTAGTATTGTAACATCCTTTAATTCTGATCCAGATCGCATTCTGTCTATCAGACGCTGAAAAGTAGCTGGTCCGTTCTTCAGACCGAACGGCATTCTTTTAAACCGGAAGGTTCCGAAAGGGGTCACGAAAGCCGTCTTATCCCTATCATCTTCCTTAACTGACACTTGCCAGTACCCAGATCGTAAATCTATTGTACTCATGTGACAACGTCCACGTGTAGTAGATTGCAGCAGTTCATCAATGCGAGGCATTGGATAGGCGTCCGACTTCGTGATTGAATTTAACTTTCGATAGTCGACGCAGAAACGATAACTGCCGTCACGTTTAGGTACTAGCAGGGCTGGAGCAGCCCACGCAGATTCGCAATCTTCAATAATATCTTCAGCCAACATCTTGGTAAGCTCTTGCTGCCCGAAATCAATTTATACTTTTGATCTACACTATCCGAAAAATGCCACAGGCGCTGCTTGAAATTGATAACAAGACCGGCACTGTTAATAAAATCTATACCTAAAAGTGATTCATTATCTTGCGCTTCGGGAAAAATAATAAACTCGGTGGGCACAATTTTATGAAGAAGTGTCACCTGTACCTCTGCAACGAGCACCTCCATCAGGCGCGTGCAGCCATCCGCCAGGCGGATGTTTCTAGTGCACTGTTGTAAAGGATGGCCTTTTTCCTTCAACACACGAAAAAGTGTGTGACCGGCAATACAGCCTCTAGACCCAGTATCCACTAACGCGGTACCATTTTTCCCCAAAATACCTATTTGCATCAAAGGTCTATTATTATTAGGCTCCCCCTTGATTGGGCCTCCCTTGGTTCGACCCTGTGCGGACGCGAGGTGTTTCTTACAATTTTGTAGTTCGTTATTTCTATTTACATTTACCGAGCTTAAACCTAAACATTTATGAGCACTACCATTAGGAATATGTGAACATAAACAATCACTCTGAACATTATCTAAACATTGAACAATTATATCCTTATTCATGTAACATGATATGTCAACATTATCGTTATCATCTGACTGAATTACATGTCCATGTTGCGAACTGGTTTTAGTTGAACATATAGAAAACTTATTGTCTCTAATATAATTATTATTAGCACACACATTTTTTATGACATTAGAATGCTCGTTAGTATGTTGTAGTTCAGTAACACAATCATAGTAAGGTTTTAAGTGACTCCCAGCGTTGCAATACGCTGGGTTACCTTTGGTACCGGCAGGAACGATGCGAGGCGGACTCGGCGACTTTCGCCCGCGCGGTACGTTATTCGTACGCTCGTGAACGGTCGCTAGGCAACGAGCGGCAACGGCGCACTGTGGATCGAAAAACGGCTCTAGAAGACATAGGAACTTAAATTTAAAAGTGTCGGTTTTTTTAATTGAAATGGGTTCTAATAGCCAATATCATACTTATATATTTCATAGGACGCAATCTGGTAGGCAAAAGGGCAAGTTTTATTTTTTTTGCAAAAACAATGTATGGAGCTGATATAAAAAATGCATAAATCTCCGGAACCGCAAGACTAACCGTAATATCCTTGCACACGGTTATAGAACTATTTATTTATGATTTTTTGACATACTTCGTATGACGAGAAAGACTGCGTTTTTTTTTTTAAAAATCCTCAACTTTTTTTACCTAATATATGCTATAAATAGAAATAGACGTGTTATGTGATATGTCTATCTAACTTAAACAAATTATTTAAAATTATTAAAGATATTTTGATGTTTATTAACCGACTTCAAAAACGGAGGAGATTCTTAATTTGTTTGAATTTTTGTGTATGTTTATTCAGAGATATCTTCGCCAATTAATAACCGATCTTGATAATTTGTTTTTTGTTTGAAAGAGTATGGTCCCGGATTGGTTCCAGTTAAATTTGGTAAAGACATATTGAATAACTTCGGAGATATTCAATGGAACTCTTCAATAAATGACGGTAAACCACCATAGATTGCTGCAATCGCATGTCTGCATATTGTTAACACCATTTCATAACGTAACATCACACCAGTAGACTCTGAAGGGGTACGCAGATGTGTACAGTTCACCCTTCTACACTCTCATTTCATCAGTTATGTCCAAGTTCCCTGTTATTGGGGTTATCTATTTGGGCATAGCATTTTTGTTTATTAACCGATCTAGATGATTCGTTTTTTGTTTGAAAGAGTATGGTCCCGGATTGGTCCCAGTTAAATTTGGTAAAGATCTGTTAAATAACTTCGGAGATATTCAATGAAACTCTTCAATAAATGACGGTAACCCATCATAGATTGCTGCAATCGCATGTCTGTATATTGTTTACACCATTTCATAACATAACATCGCACCAGTAGACTCTGAAGGGGTACGCAGATGTGTACAGTTCACCCTTCTACACTCTCATTTCATCAGTCATGTTCAAGTTCCCTGTTATTGGGATTAGATATATGGGCATATCATTTTTGTTTGAAAGTGTATTGTCCCGGATCGGTCCCAGTTAAATTTGGTAAAGATTTGATAAAGAACTTCGGAGAAATTCAATGGAACTCTTCAATAAATGACGGTAAATCATCATAACTTTAATTGCCAATATACAACACTTATCTCCCAAACTCTGAATTATAATCAATATACAGACATGCGGTTAAAGCCATTTTGGGTGTTTTGCCGTTATTTATTGAAGAGTACTATTGGATATCTCCGCAGTTATTTATCAGATCTTTACCAAATTTAACTGGGACCGATCCGGGACCATACTCTTTCAAACAAAAATGATATTCTCAAATATCTAATCCCAATAACAGGGAACTTGAACATAACTGATGAAATGAGAATGTAGAAGGGTGAACTGTACACATCTGCGTACCCCTTCAGAGTCTACTGGTGCGATGTTATGTTATGAAATGGTGTTAACAATATACAGACATGCGATTGCAGCAATCTATGGTGGTTCACCGTCATTTATTGAAGAGTTCCATTGAATATCTCCGAAGTTATTCAGCAGGTCTTTACCAAATTTAACTGGAACCAATCCGGGACCATACTTTTTCAAACAAAAAACAAATCATCAAGATCGGTTAATAATTGGCGAAGATATCTCTGAATAAACATACACAAAAATTCAAACAAATTAAGAACCTCCTCCGTTTTTGAAGTCGGTTAATAAACATCAAAATATCTTTAATAATTTTAAATTATTTGTTTAAGTTAGATAGACACATCACATAACACGTCTATTTCTATTTATAGCATATATTAGGTAAAAAAAGTTGAGGATTTTAAAAAAAAAAAACGCAATCTTTCTCGTTATACGAAGTATGTCAAAAAATCATAAATAAATAGTTCTATAACCGGGTGCAAGGATATTACGGTTAGTCTTGCGGTTCCGGAGATTTATGCATTTTTTATATCAGCTCCATACATTTTTTTAGCAAAAAAAATAAAACTTGCCCTTTTGCCTACCAGATTGCGTCCTATGAAATATATAAGTATGATATTGGCTATTAGAACCCATTTCAATCAAAAAAACCGACACTTTTAAATTTAAGTTCCTATGTCTTCTAGAGCCGTTTTTCGATCCACAGTGCGGCGGCGGCGCTCTCGGCGCGGTCGCAGGTACTCTGCGGGGCCGGCGCGGGTGGCGCTGGCGGGACGCTAGCGGCTGTCGATCTCGGCTCGTCCGACGCACATTCATTTTGCATGATAACGCGATGGCGGGAACCGCGCACTTTTGAATTTACGTTATCACTGGTTGTCGTAACCGAATAGAAAGCATTTTGAGAATTAGATTGACACTTTTCGCACTTTGATTTTATAACGTTAGGGGTACCGCACCCATAACATTGAATAGGTTTATTTTTGTTTACGTTGTCATCACTTCTCCCGGAATCACTTTTATTGCTGTTTATTAACTTTTTACACTGCGATTTTTCGTGTCCCCATTTCTTACAGTAACTGCACGATAGCCTTTTGTTGCTAGTGGTCTTCTTATCACTTGGTGCCGAAGTTGAAGTAGCACCGGTCGCGGCAGATTGTTGACTGGCGCTCGGTAGCGTCAGTGTCGATGTCTTGCCCCATGTGCTGTCTTCTAACGATTCCTCGATCGCTCTGGCACGGTGCAGTAGCTGGTCGAAAGATGTTATGGAGTTACGATCGAGCCGCTTTTTTATTCTACGATCGAGAAGCCCGTATATCATATCTAGTTGTACTTTTTCACGTAGATCTTCTTGTGGCAATCTCGATAAAAGCGCTCGCGTCTTCGCTATAAATAAATCTGTCGAGTCTGCATTTTGTCGCAACGAAAACAACTCCAAATATATTCGAAAAGGCGGACGATGCTCTCCGAACGCACTTTTAAGTTTTTGAATAGCATCCGACCAAGACGTGGTGCTGGTTTTTATCCCCTGCCACCATAATGCTGCTGAGTCTACTAGCAACATAGAGAGTCCTTTGACAGCGTTATCATCCGATATCTGTAGGCAGTTTTTGTACACTTCTATTGCGTCGATAAACCCGTCAACATCAGCGGACGATCCGTTGAATCGAGCTGTGCATTTTGAGAAGTTCGCGGCGGGCGTTGTCATGGACACTTCAGGCGCTGGTGTCGAAGTCCTCACATCCTGGATGAGCCTCGCGAAAATCTCTGCCTGACTCTGCTGTAGTGAGTGCATCAGGGTTGCAAATTGACTCTGGTCCATGGTGATCGATGTGGACATCTCTGTTGCCTCTTCCAGTTCTACTCCCTGATTCTTGGATTTCTTATTTCTGGTCTCCATCGTTGCCATACTGACATCGGACGCGGAACCACGTGGCGAAAATTTTCATTCACCGGAAACGCCAGTCGTAGCGCTTCAGGTTCCAAAACTCCCGCTTGTAGGTAGGTAGGTGTAATCGAAGGCTTCCTCCTGGAGTACTGACTCCAATTGCGGCGCTATGCTTCGTAAAAAAAATCCGCAAGCACGTGTCGTCAGAGGCCCCTACTGTTGGGACGCCAAATTCTACGATCGAGAAGCCCGTATATCATATCTAGTTGTACTTTTTCACGTAGATCTTCTTGTGGCAATCTCGATAAAAGCGCTCGCGTCTTCGCTATAAATAAATCTGTCGAGTCTGCATTTTGTCGCAACGAAAACAACTCCAAATATATTCGAAAAGGCGGACGATGCTCTCCGAACGCACTTTTAAGTTTTTGAATAGCATCCGACCAAGACGTGGTGCTGGTTTTTATCCCCTGCCACCATAATGCTGCTGAGTCTACTAGCAACATAGAGAGTCCTTTGACAGCGTTATCATCCGATATCTGTAGGCAGTTTTTGTACACTTCTATTGCGTCGATAAACCCGTCAACATCAGCGGACGATCCGTTGAATCGAGCTGTGCATTTTGAGAAGTTCGCGGCGGGCGTTGTCATGGACACTTCAGGCGCTGGTGTCGAAGTCCTCACATCCTGGATGAGCCTCGCGAAAATCTCTGCCTGACTCTGCTGTAGTGAGTGCATCAGGGTTGCAAATTGACTCTGGTCCATGGTGATCGATGTGGACATCTCTGTTGCCTCTTCCAGTTCTACTCCCTGATTCTTGGATTTCTTATTTCTGGTCTCCATCGTTGCCATACTGACATCGGACGCGGAACCACGTGGCGAAAATTTTCATTCACCGGAAACGCCAGTCGTAGCGCTTCAGGTTCCAAAACTCCCGCTTGTAGGTAGGTAGGTGTAATCGAAGGCTTCCTTCTGGAGTACTGACTCCAATTGCGGCGCTATGCTTCGTAAAAAAAAATCCGCAAGCACGTGTCGTCAGAGGCCCCTACTGTTGGGACGCCAAATGTAGCCGTTGGGCATAGGGTTCGGGCCTCTGAGTAAAAGTCCTTGCTGAATTTTCACTATTTTAATCACCAATACAAAATAATTACACATACGGGAACAAAACAAGATAAACATGAACTAATTAATCAAAGAGTTTACAATTAGAGGTCTAAGATGGCCGGCGCTTTACGAGCGCGGCCTGAAACACGTCGCGTGCACGTTTCGAGGGTAGACTCAGACTTAGACTGTCCTTTTTCTGGTACCGCCAGAAACGCTTGCTCAACGCGGTTCGCGGGAATAATCGTTGCGCGTGATTGGTCGCCCACGTCAGTAGTGTCAACCTTTCTGCCGTGGGCGCGATCACCCGATTGGATGTGCCTATCAGTGGGGCCAACACTATCATTCACTCTTATGTCTTGGGGTTGCCACGTTACATAGTGTCTATTATCTAACGGACCCAAGAAATCGATGTGCAACCGGTAAAATGGTTGGGGTGGGTATTTCCTGGGGGCAAGCGGGGCGCGCGGAGCGGTAGGTCGTAAATGAATGCAAACACTACAAGAGTTGATCATAGTTTCTATTTCTTTATCAATACCCGGAAACCAAAAACGGGATCGTGCTTCGGCCTTTGTTTTAACAATTCCCAGATGGGAAGTATGAAGTTCGTTTAATATTCTATTTTTTAGACTGTCTGGTAAAATCAATTTATGCCCTCTCATAACACAGCCGTCTTCATAAGATAATTGATTCCTGCATGCATGGAACGGTTTTAAATTCACATCAGACACGCTTCTAGGCCAACCCTTAAAAATAAAATCGATGACCTTCATTAAATTAACATCTCTGCTAGTTTCCTTGCGTAATTCGTCCAGCGTAACTGGCATGTCTCCATCTATCATACGACGCATACAAGTGAACATACGACGCGCGGTCAATCGGGGCGGCCGCGGCGGCAGCGTGCTGAGCGCTTTCCCCGCGTTCGGTGTCCGTGGTCATTGACCGCGACCGCTTGTCGTCGCCGTCGTCGTCGGGAAGACTTGCGCGGGACAACTAATCCGCGCTATTATTCTCGCTACGAACGTATTCGATTTTATAATTATATGCGCTGAGGAACAACGCGTATCTTTGTAATCGGTTTGCCGAAACCTCCGAAATTAAAGGCTTGTGATCGGTGCGAAGAATGAACGGGTCTGACTTACCGTACAAGTACTGATGGAATCTTCGGACTCCAAAAATAATAGCCGTTGCCTCTTTCTGAATTTGAGAATAACGTTTTTCAGCTGTGTTCAGAGTGCGGGACGCAAACGAAATAGGACGCTCGCATCCATCCTTATCACTTTGCGATAATATAACACCTAACCCATTAGGTGAAGCGTCCACCGTCCGTCCACTTTGCATTTGGGTCGAAATGCGCTAACACCTGGTCCGACGTTTAATGTTTTTTTATTTCTACGAACGCTCTTTGATGTTCGTCAGCCCAATGCCATTTGACACCCTTCCTTAAAAGATCGTATAAGGGACTTAAGATTTCGGACGCCTTAGGTACGAAATTACGGTAATAGTTAACTAATCCTAAAAATGATTGAAGTTTGCCTATATCTGTGGGTATTGGGGATTTCTCAATTGCTATTACTTTATCTGACGATTTTTTTAACCCGTCTTTGTTAATAACATACCCTAAGGGCCAGTTTCTGAAGTAGACGTCACATCTCAAATCAGCTGACAATTTGTCACAAATTAACCAGCCGTCAGTTGTCAGTGAGTTTCTCAACACCAGAGAGTTTGTATAGTAACTAGAGATAACGTATTTACGACGAAAAAGAAACTATCAATTCTCTCGTTCTTGCTTATAGAAAAACTATATGAAAAAAAACGAGACAAACATAGACAAACGCAACCATCCTGAACGTCAAAGGGATAACTTTATAGTCACTGTTGTAACCCATCGGTTAGCAGCTCTAATTAAAGTGTTTCGCTGTTTTCACACCTTTGTTTCGTTTATATCAGGAAGAATTTTGTTGTTTAATTATCTGCATGAACCATGTCGTGTGTGGCTATCAGCTGCAAGAGTAGAATGAGTGTATTAACAGAAAATAATCAAAGGATATCTTTCCACAGGTGAGTTATCGACTAGCATACTGAAATTATTGTGCAGGGAATACATTTCATAGGCTGACCGGAATAAAGGAATCTTAGTTCTAAATACGTCAAGCACTTATAGTATCATTTAAACCATTCTATGTAGTGAAATAATTAACTTTTATGCGTTCGCTAATAGAGCTATGACAGTTTATGTACTTACGTTCTGATGTTAGAGATGTGACAAAAGTCACAAGAAAGATTTATCGATACTGTATTTTTATTTTACTTACTTTAATGTATTTCTTAAAGTTTATTTGCTATTTGTTATTATTAATCTAATATTGATTGTGCACAGGTTTCCTAAGAGTACTTATTTAAGAAATAAGTGGTTTAAGAATATAAAACAAGCTAACTGGACACCTTCACCATATTCTAGCTTGTGTTCACTGCATTTTATTGAATCGCTATCGCTATCCCTCGACCCATCTATGGATAAAGGTTGTTGAATCATGTTTATTTTCGCATTTTAATTTTTCAAATTAAATAATTATATGTGAACCATTTTATTATTATTTATTTTGTTACTTTTATACTTATACATACTCGTCTGTAAACTTTATTTTCAGTCTTGCACAAGAACTAGCTTATTATATATCAGTATATTGTTCAGTACCTGTTTGTACATATAGTGGTACGAGTGTACCAAAAACTGTCACTTTGATCTCATGATGTACCTCGTTTTTGCACAAGGTATGAATAAACATTATTATATAAAAGTGAATGTGTACTCGTACAAAGAGTGAACTTATCAGTCATAAGATAAGTTCCCCTACCCTACCCTAAAAAAAGTAGATAAAATTAGCCGCAGTCAGGGACGATTCTTACAGATATTTGACCAAATTTGTAGAAAATCCTCCTAAAGTAAACTCGATAATATCGGTATAACAGTGGCACGGATCTAGTTCTGATATATGTCTATAGATAAGTATCTATAGCATCCTCGGTCACACTGGCAGAAAAGATGGCATAGACAAAAGTATATCTATCTCTTTTTGCTTATACCGTTATCTGTTAGTGCGAAAGTGAATACCGATGTTGAAATTGCTTCTTATATATGTTATTTCTAGGTTACTATACAAACTCTCTGCTCAACACTTTATCATCGAGAAATTACGTAATCGCTTGTTACATTAAATAATCGACATTAATTTATTTCGGTTGGCTACCCTAGCTGGTATTCATTCACGTCATTCACTACTATAATGTAATCAGTAACTTTAAATAGTATTTTATCTTGAGAGGCTAGGTTGGTGTAGCCACCAAGTTAAGCAAACCTTACCATGGTCGAATTTTGGATGGGTAACCACGTTTTTTTTTGGTTTGCTTGTTTTTGGATAGGTGACCCCACACAGGTTAAGCAACACTTATCAAGGTTATTCTTAGGATGGGTGACCGCTTTTTTTTGGTTCGTTTGTTTTATATAGCTGACTCCGCCAGGGTAAGCAACACTTACCAAGGTCGGTCTTGGGATGGGTGACCATTTTTTTTGTTTCGCTTGTTTTTGGATGGGTGATCCTGCCAGGGTAAGCAACACTTACCAAGGTCCGTGTTTGGATGGGTGACCACATTTTTTTGGTTCGCTTGTTTTTGGATGGGTGACCCTGCCAGGGTAAGCAACACTTACCAAGGTCACTGTTTGGATGGGTGACCACTTTTTTTGGGTTCGCTTGTTTTTGGATGGGTGACCTTGTTAGATGTTGTTTAACCTAACGGGGTGACTTTAGGATGGGTGATCAATCACCCATCCAAAGACTGACCTTGGTAAGTGTTGCTTACCCTGGCGGAGTCACCTATCCATAAGCAAGCGATCCAAAAAAAAGTGGTCACCCATCCAAAGACTGACCTTGTTTAGTGTTGCTTACCCTGGCGCGGTCACCACCCCAGCCGCTTCAAGTTAAACACAAACCTATCCAGAAGCTGACTTTGGTAAGTACTAAGTGCAGGGTATAGTCAACACTGACCTGGGGATCGAACCTTCCTCACGCGCACTAGCGTGAGGAAGGTTCGATTCCCAGGTCAGTAACAGTTTTTTTTTTTATTTATTTACATAAATACAAAATAACAATTTTTGATAATTGTGTCAAGTTTTTATAATGTAATTAATTTATAAGTTTGAAATATCCTAATTTTTTTTAAATCTTGGTAATCAACTATAATTGATTTATTTAACATATTTTTTATAACTCAACCCATTCCATAGTTTTCGCCGACCACTATTATTTTTTTATCGTAATATTAGCCTTTAAAGTCATAATTTTAATTTTAAACCGCGAATAATCGACCAATTTCCAACAATTATAAATTAGGCTCGTTGACAAGAGATTAACATTGAAAAAGGTGCTCAGAAACCCAGAACTGCTGTAACATGTGGTTAATTCGAGATTTTACTCAAATGTGACAAATTGTCAACCACTTGTCACACTTGAAATCAAAAATCAAAATCAAATGTTTTTTATTTCACATAGGCCTACATGGGCACTTATAAAACGTCGACAAAAGGTGCACGGTTCGGGTTAGTCGTTTCCTGTGGAGAAGAACCGGCAAGAAACTCCACGGTTACTCTTTTAAAAAAAATGGTTTGTTTTTACAATATTTCCACGTTACAGTATTAGTGCTTAGATATGGGGGGACAACGTAGGCCCGACAATAAGTCGTAAGAAACTAAAAAAAAATTGTATAAACGAGAGAGTTAACAAATGTTAACAAGCGTCTAGAAATCTAGAAGGCCTACAATGTTCACACATTCACAAAACAATCAGTAAAAGAATCTATACAAAGGAAAAAATAAATAAAAATATATAACAAGACTAAATTTAACATGTGGCACAAATGTTGTTATCAGTGCTGTAACTATTCATAGCAAAGGGCTATAAAGATCATTGAAATCATTGTAAAAAGTCTAATTAAAAGAAAGAAAAAAAGTAAAAAATGAGATTGAGAATAGTTAGAGACATCCACATATTTGTGCCGTTTATGAGTTACCAGGGAAGCCGCATGCGCAGAAGGAGCTAAAATTTTTATCTTCAACGTAGTCCTTGATTTTGTAATATGCTTTTTTAATAAGGACACGTTTGATGTAGTTTTTGAACTTTCCATCGGTCAATTCTATAACTGGCTTTGGCAACTTATTATAAAAGCGTATACTGTTTATAAGAAAAGACTTGCTAGTTTTCGTTAATCTGAATTTGGGTATTACAATTTCATGCTTACTGCGTGTATTTAAATTATGGAAATCGCTTCTAGTTTTGAAAAGCCCTCGATTTTTGCGGACATACAAAATACATTCCAATATATAAAGAGAAGGTAGAGTCAGTATATCGATCTCTTTAAATTTTTCTCTGAGGGACTCTCGTGGACTCATTTTATAGATTGCGCGGACTGCCCTCTTTTGTAAGATGAAAATTGAGTCAACGTCTGCAGCTGATCCCCACAGCAGAATGCCATAAGACATAATACTGTGGAAATAAGCATAGTATACTAACCTTGCTGTGGCTACATCGGTTAACTGCCTTATTTTCCTTACTGCATATGCAGCCGAACTTAACCGACCCGAAAGAGTTCTAATGTGCGCGCCCCACTGCAATTTTGAATCGATAGTAATCCCTAAGAATACAGTTTCCTTTATAACTTCAAGATTTTTGCCGTCAAGATTTAAATTTAGGTCACGTTGTGGTACATTTGGTAAGGAAAACTTCAGACATTTTGTTTTTTTCGCATTTAGTAAAAGATTGTTAGCTGCGAACCATTTCGAGAGAACAATCAGACTTTCGTTGACATGTAAGACATCCGTATCTTTCCTATCTATTTTAAAAATTAGCGAAGTATCATCAGCAAATAGAATTATATCCGATAATTTGGCCATCATAAAAGGGAGATCATTAATGTAAACAAGAAAAAGGAAAGGGCCGAGAATTGAACCTTGGGGCACGCCCATCTTGACTAGAGACCCGGAGGACGTCGCCCCATTAACATTTACTTTTTGCTGTCTGTTTGATAAATAGGAAAGCACAAGATCAGCAGATTTTCCTCGAATTCCGTAGTGGTGTAATTTACAGATCAGTGTGTTGTGGTCGACGCAGTCGAACGCTTTCGAGAGATCACAGAAAATGCCAATGGCATCCTGGGACTTCTCCCAAGATTCCAAGATGTGGCTGATGAGTTTTACTCCCGCGTCCGTTGTCGACCTACCTTTCGTGAAACCAAACTGTTGACTATGCAGGATCTTATTTGAATTGAAGTGAGACAACATCTGTTCCAGCATGATTTTTTCATAGATTTTACTCAATGCTGGAAGCACGGATATAGGCCTATAATTTGAGGGATCACTCTTACAGCCTGATTTGAAAATTGGTACTACTTTACTGTGTTTCATTAAGTCAGGAAAAGTGCCGCTGTCCAAACATTGATTGAATATGCCTGTTAGGACAGGAGCAATTGAGTCAATAATATCTCCAAGAACCCTAACGGATATCCCCCACAAGTCTTCAGTAGAGAAGTATTTGAATAGAATCTTCTTGGATGTTGAGAAACTGAAAGTAGAATTAACAGGCGATTAATCCTCGATTACGTTAACGGCCCGATAATTGAGAGCTGGGAAACTGGCAGTAAGTAATTGATCTCATTCTTAAAAAACTCGCACTTTTCTTTTTGCAATGTTAGGCCGGCCTCTTGCAGCCTCTGTAACACTGCCGTTAACCGTTGTAAATGTAAACCCGGTCCATCGGCTGTGATTAGGACATCGTCTAAAAGACATAACACGCCGTCCATACCTGACAATAGGTTTTCTATAGCGCGCTGAAAAATAGACGGTGCACTGGTTAAACCAAAAACCATACGTGTATACTGAAACAATCCGCGGTGAGTATTTATGCATGTAATCTTTTGTGACTCATCATCTAAAACAAATTGATTGTAGGCCATGGATAGGTCTAACTTTGAGAACTGTTGACCTCCGTGCAATTTTGAAAACAGTTCGTGGATTGTTGGCAGCGGGTACTGTTCAACAACTAATTGTTTATTTATCGTTACAGAATAGTCTGCAGACAGCCTAACACTACCATTGCGTTTTAATACTGGCACTACGGTTACGTAGTAACTATTCAGTAATCTGTGACTACGGGTGATGCATACTCCGAGTGATCAACCTGTTTAAGTATCCCTAAGATTACAAGGCGGACAATCTCTTTATCTATCTTGTCTCGTAATGTAAAAGCGATAGGACGCGCTTTGAAAAATATTGGCACTGAGTTGTCTTTTAAACGTAATTTGACCTCGAACTTATTGTAAATTTAATAATATCTAATCTATCTGAAAATACTTCTCTAAATCTATTATGCAAGTCATCTATTGTTTTTGTTTCGTTGTTTATAAAATTACAGGGTGCTAGTTTTAACTTAAATAAGGATAAAAAATCTCTTCCGAGCAATGGCGGGCCTTCGCTGCGTACCACGTAAGCGTCTAATGTGTGTGTGCTCAGCCTATAGGTTACCGGTAAGCGAATTATACCGAGACACACAATATTACTGCCCGTGTAGGTAAATAGCCTTTTCTTGGCTGGTAACAGGGGCAACCTGCTAAAACATTTGATGTATAAGCTTTCAGAAATAACCGTTACTGCCGATCCACTATCAATCTCAAATTTGATTTGTGATCCGTATACGGACACGACTTCTGTCATGGGTTCTCCCCGCTCTGAAGTGATGTTAAAACATAAACCCTCACCATCGTCGTCCTCCTCACTCACGTCACCGGTCACCACACACTTTACTTTGCACATTCTACGTAAGTGACCCTTTTTATTGCACTTTCTACACGTAAAGTTCGCAAATCGGCACTGAGATGATACATGGTTCTTTCGACCGCACACGGAACACTTTTCCATGACCGGTTCCTTATCAGAACCCGCATTCTTGCCCTGCACCTTGAACACATGTTCTTGCTGTGTAATCGACGCCGTCGTTGAAACACCGGCGGCGGCGCCTGCCCGCGAGCACTGGACGCTCTGCGCCAACTCAGTGCCTTTGCCAGGGTCAAGGTCTCTGTATCCTTTGTGAACAGTTTGTCCCTTTCGGGACCCGCTAACATGCCCATCACAAAACGGTCTCGCAATGCTTCTTCTACGTTTGCGAATTTGCAGTGTTTCGTGAGGCCACGCAGTATTGCCGACCACTGCGTATGCGTCTCACCCGCTTGCTGCGTTGCCGCGTAAAATTCGTACCGCTCCCCAAATCCACACTTTTTCGGAGCAAAGTGAGTGCCAAGGAACCCATAGATATCTTCTAGTGGCACCTCCTCCAGCTGTTTTGGCAAAGCCAAGTCGGCTGCGAGCTGGTAGGAGCCGTCCGTGAGTGCGCTCAGTAAGATTGCTCGCCGTCTTGAACCCGTAGCGTCTCTCTTAGCAGTACTCCTTCGGTATAGGACCAGCAAAGTGAGAGGAAAACGAGCCCGCACGCGACGGAGTATCACAGGACCGTATACGGCACGAGACTAAGCCGCAACTAATCCTGAGAACCCACGCCACGCCAGCCACAGGGCCCACAGAATAACTTAACCTAAATACATAATAAAGGGTGTCCCAAAAAGGACGCAAGATTTGAAATTGAAGAAAAGCACTTTTATTTTTTCGTTATAATATATTTGTATATAAAATCTTGAAGTACATAAAATAGGGTTATTTGTGGAATAACACGTCAGGCAAATGTCCTCCTAGGCTTTGCTGGCACATACGCACTCTTTTGTCAAAGTTTTCTATGACCATTTTGCATAGATGCGGCTGAATTTCCCCGATGCAGCGTCGAATTTCCTGTTTTAAAGCGTGAATAGTTGTAGGCTTATTGGCATAGACTTTAGACTTTAAATAACCCCATAAAAAGAAATCTAAAGGCGTTAAATCGCAAGATCTAGGGGGCCAATTCTGATCACCGAATCGAGAGATCACACGACTAGGAAAAGTTTCATGCAGTAATTGCATCGTTTCTCCGGCTGTGTGGCAAGTGGCCCCGTCTTGTTGAAACCACATTGCTTCCACATCGATATCCTCTAATTCGGCTAAAAAAAACCTTGTTATCATGTTGCGATATCGAGCCCCATTAACAGTAACCGCTTGACCGGCCTCATTTTGAAAAAAATATGGTCCAATAATGCCTTCAGCCCAAAACCCGCACCAAACAGTGACACGTTGTGGATGCATTTGTTTTTGAACAATCACATGTGGGTTCTCTGAGCCCCAAATGCGGCAATTCTGACGATTAACAAAGCCATCGAGATGAAAATGTGCTTCGTCGCTAAAGATGATTTTGTTTGAAAAATCTGCATCCCTGTTTTGGCGGTCGATAATCCATTCAACGAACTCTCTTCGCTGTCCATGATCACGGGGCTTCAGTTCTTGTGTTATTTGAACTTTGTAAGCATGGAGATGCAGATCTTTAGTGAGAATACGCTGGAGAGAGCTTCTTGAAATTTGCAATTCTTGTCCACGATGCCTAATGGATGTTCCTGGATGTTCACGGACATTCTGACGCACAGATTCAATATTGCCATTTGAACGGCTTGTTTTTGGACGACCAGTGGAATGAACATCATTAATTGATCCACTCTCCCTGAATTTTGCAACCAGTCTCTTCACAGTTGATGAACTCAAGCCAATATTCCGACCATATTTTGCACGGAATTTTCGAACCGTACCCGCCAAACTTTCATTACTTTTCAAATATTGTTCAATAATAAAAACGCGTTGATCTTTCGTATAACCCGCCATTTTTACAAATCCTAAACATTCAGCTGTCAAATGTTTTTTTTTTCAGGGTTGCCAGCACTAAAATACAAAACTGGCGGCAAATTGAAATCTTGCGTCCTTTTTGGGACACCCGATATATGCAAGAAACTCCACGGACACTCATTTCCATCAATATAGTACAATTACAAATATTTGGTTACAGGGAAATTCTAAAGATATGTGAGAACGATGAAAAAAGACTTATACCTATTTTAGTAACACAATAACAACAAGCAACATTTATACACACAAACATTTAACACTTACACAAAGGCAACCATCATTGCTTCAATATTCCAGCTAAAAATACTGGAGCAACGATTTTATACAACACAGCCTGTCAGCAATCATGCCCAGAATGCTAGACATAATAAATATACCTCCATTATTACTACTCACCAGGATTGTCCACATAATCATTCACATTTTACGCATAATAATATTATTATGTATGTAATTAAATTAATATAGGAAAAAACAGATTGCAATATTGTATTCATCGGTTGGAGGATTTCATCACTTTTTTTTAATTTTGAATGCCACGCGGTTTATATGTACTATCGCATTTCTTCTTGGTGTGAGCAGACCTTCTTGTGGTGTCTATTGTTGTTTGTTGTCATTTCAAATAATTATTTTAATTTACCAGTTTTATACGAAAATCTGTTATGTACGACGGTTCTGTGATTTTAGAATTAACGAATCCAAAAAGAACTTGCTTCACTCAGTTCATCATCAAGGTGAACTTCATAAAGAAGCAAACAAGTAAGTTTATTGTACAGATTCATACAATTATGCAAAATGCGCTTCATCCGCTTAATTCTATGAGGTATCATGTAGTAAGAGGCGGGGCTATTGCCGTGCACAGCACACACAGAGAGACTCCGGGTTGCTACTAAGAAATTCCTAATGGAAAAGTCCAATAACATTGCACTGACCGACAATGTTGTATTTAGTTTCAGAATCTTTGCTTAATGTTCTATATCAACTTCTTTTACCAACAGGAGATGCCGATTATGTAATACAAAGTTTTGTTAATTAAATCTGTATTTTATTTCATCAATGCATAATATAGATTCCAACCACGTACCTACAGCTACATATTCTATTAAGTACTTATCCTTAATGCAGCTGTTGCATGATCAGCCCATAAAGTTTTTACTGCTACACCTAGCGGTACGGCAGGCGATATTACCTTGTACATATAGTAAAAAAACCTATGTGGTGTAATTTTGAATGATATATTGAAGAAAGATGATGAGCTGAGAGAGAAGATGTAATAAGACAACGTTATGGTTTAAACAAAGATGTATTAATTAAAACTGAAAATAGTAGGTATGCCTAGATGGTTTGACCATCTTGAGAAGATGAATGAAATGAAACTAACAAAGGGTATTTACAAGGCAGATGTGTGTGGAAACGCCCGGTGAAGACATATACGGATCTTGTCGCCGATGAAACCCCATCTGCAAGCTAACTAGGTAGCAAGTACATAGGTATTAACGGGATTCATGCAATATATTAGAAAATATTACGAGTATTAGTGTATTATACAGTTAATGTAAGTCTGAAATAGCCAAGTCAGAGGTCTTAGGGGTTCCCAGAGGCGGCTTAACTAACTCTGACAACAAAGGTGGTCACATCCTCACAAGAAAAAAAAAAGAAGAAGTATTATAATTATGCTATTTCGCTTCTAAGTAGCAAGTAGAGTCATATTAGAATCCTAGCGTTAACGTTTAATGATTGATAAAGAAATTTTGTTATGATTTCATAGTGTCGTATAATTATGTAACTTGAAAACTTGATTTTTGTTTTATGGAGATATTTCAACGATTTTAATATAGTCAAATTAAAGGTCTAGACGTAGAACCATTTCATCCGTTTAAATAATGTAAATGGGTCCACAAGTTTACGAGATATTCGTTTATCCAATGTAATGAAAGTGTACCAAACCGAAATTTTCGATGTTTGTTCTACGAACTTTTTAATTGTTTTAAAATGTGTAATTATTATTGTCGTATGTCAATATGGGGTGTGTATACTAATTATAAAATAAAAAAAATAAATGATTATATTTATGTTTAAAAGGTAAAGGCTCTAAAGATTTCGGCTAAGTAAAGATGAACGCAAAAAATGGCATAAAACACGTGCAACAAGATATTTCAAGAAAAAACTCGCTTTTTACCCGACTGCCGCAGGAGGGTAATGTGTTTATCAGTCTATGTATGTAAGTATGTATGTATGTATGTTTGTTCCTATGTGGCGTTCTAGAGACCAAACGCGTGGGCCGATTTTGATGGTTCTTACGTCAATCGATTCGTCTTAACCCCGCGAGTGTCACTGGCTACATGAAAATTGGAAAACAAGAAAATGGCGGTATTTTGGGCGCCATATTGTGGGGGCCCAATTTTTTTTTTTCTTCCAAACCTATCGTGTGGGGTATCAAAATAAAGTATTTTAAGAGGTGATTTCAAAAATATATAACACTTATATGTTTAAATGTACATAATAAAAAAAAAATAACTAAAACGTTATAAATAAAAAAAGTTAATTAAAAAAATCAAAAAACCCGACTGCTTGAAAAGTGAACTAAAAAGAAGTAAACAAGGAGAAAATCATGCTGTGCAGTCGGAGGATACGTCTGGTTTTGTTCAGCCAGCTCGCGAATATGTATCCTCCGACAGCACAGCATGATTTTCTCCTTGTTTACTTCTTTTTAGTTCGCTTTTCAAGCAGTCGGGTTTTTTGATTTTTTTAATTAACTTTTTTTTATTTCTTTGGTCAAAACGTGGTTCTTGTATGTAGGTCTTCCTCGTACCTACCACCCTACATCTAGCAGAGTCGCTTGAGTCATAGCGTATGGAAAGCACGTCAAACAACAGTGGGATACTGTCTCAGGGCGACCGCGGGTACCTACACCACCCGGGTACCGTCCGCAACAGATCTTGTTGTGATTTTCTTCAGAAAGGCCAGCGTGCGTGCATGTCATATCCCGCGTGCGTGTAGATGTATGAACGTGAATATAACGTAGCAGGTGGCATTCTGTAGTTTCTACCTACTTACCCCCATCCGAAAAAAGCGTAAGTTTATGTATGTATGTTTAGATTAGGAAAAACATATAGTTTCTCTTTATTTAGGTTTTTATTATCACATTAATAGCTTAGTTAGTTACTTATTCAATTCACGGACACTTATGTATATGTTAAAAATATAATAAATTCAATAAACATCAACAACAAGTAGGCATTTTTAATAATAATTGGCTGAGCCAACAAGGCTTTCCATGTATGAAGCAACGATATGTCTTAGCATTCGATTAGTTTTGAAGGAGAGTCCTATCACAGTCCACTCTTTGCATCGATTTCTCGTCTCATAAAGATTACTCTGGATTCTGGAACATTGGCTGTCAGGTGGTCTTTATAATAGACCGTTCGTCGCGCTGCGAAGGGATTCTATTTCATTTTTGTCCTAGTTTTCTCTCTTTTGTTGTACATCTGTCTCTGTTTATCATCGACAGACTAGCTAGACTTGAAGAACAGCTTACGGTTTTTGCTACTTAAAATACTGCAACCATTGCCATAAAACCTGCTGAAGAACATGTGTATTAATAAGTTTTAGATTTGTATTGTCGTTAATAGGGTACTCAAGAACATTTTAGCTGACGATAAATGAAAGGGCTTCATTTGCCTTGAAGCAACTATAAATGTTGTTTATCCCAAATTCGAACTCATATTCCCAAACTAACTTTATATACCGGTATAAATCGCTTGAAAAATAATCTCTAATTTATAAAGCATATCGCCGTTTTCTTCTATTCTTGAATTGCGGCGAATAACGCGCTAGAGACCGTACTCCACCACGGCAGGAAGGCAGCGCGGGCGTGCCGCGCCGCTCTATGTGTGGTTAGTATCAATAACTTATAGAAATAGTTTATTATAAGAAACTATTACTGTTTGTTTACAAAAAGAAATGAAAATGTTGCCTACCTCATCAAACATCTTCTCCTAGCCTCTTTATTAAAATAGGAGGTAAGATAATCAATAGACAGCATGCCTTCCCCTTTTATTCATGATTAAATAGCATATTGTCGCAAATAATTTAAACCCACGCACTTCCGGACGCCGCCGCGCATGCCTTCCCTCTCGTTTTAATGACTATGCACTCGAGGCATAAGAGAGGGAGAGCGATAACGCAACCGAAACGCTCGCGCGCCGATCAACGTCCGACGCAAGCGTAGTACACGCAGGGACACGTTTTGAACCGCCACGCGCGTGCTGAGCTCCTAACCGCCGCGCGTTTTCTTACAATCGGTTATTGTAATTAGAAATAGTTCCTTGACTAATATTAATATCTACATTATTAGTGTACCGTTACCGTGATTATACGACATCTACTACTCAAGTGTTTCTTTCCGCAATTCCACGTCAATCCAATATGAACACAGTTACGAAATATGGCGTCCCAACTGTAGGCCGAATGCCACAGTTTCTGTGAAGAAAAAAACTGTTAGTAAAAATATTTAGTGTGTGTGTACAACTGTGAACATAATTGTGATCGTGTAACAATGCCGAAGACACGGAGTAGGCAATCCCTCAGTGGTTCGCATGACGATGAACTCAACGACAGCGTCACGCTGTCTCGCGATAACTTTACCGCTCTGTTATCAACGATTCAGCAATCGAATGCGGAAATCTGTGAACGTATGTTAGAGCGCCTGTCGACATTCACGTCCCCTCTGACCGCTCAGTCACCGGCGCCAGTGCCGAGTGCGGCAGAGATGACCGGCAATTTCTCACGATGCTCGTCCAGATTCGCCGGAGCGGCGAAGGAAAATGTCGAAGTGTTCATCGATGCCATTGAAGCTTTCAAAGAATGCACGAACATCTGCGATGATGTCGCTATTCGTGGCATGTCTATGCTACTAATCGGCGAAGCAGCAACCTGGTGGCAGAGTATCCGCGCGGAGGTCACATCCTGGAAAGATGCTATACAATACCTACGTGACGCGTACGGCGACCGCCGTCCTGAATACAAAATATATCGGGAGTTATTCAGAGATGAGCAGGGTGAAGACGAACGAACAGATATCTTCGTAGCGAAGAGTCGAGCACTCCTAACACGCCTACCAGCAAACGACCTGTCTACTAAGGTGCAAATTGATATGATATACGGCCTATTACACCGGAAAATCCGAAAAAGATTACGACGCGAAGAGGTCAGTAATTTTTCCGAGTTGCTATCGAAATCTAGAATTATCGAAGATTCCATAAACGAATCGCTAAAGCGAGAATCGCAAAATGCCGCATCCATTGCTTCGCGAACGAAACGTAACGCAACCGAAATGCCTAATCAGCCCGCAATGAACAACGCGCGAACATCAAACTCCGCTGCAAGCGTGAGACCGGCGAACGGCGCAGCTATCACGCCACGCGGCGGCGGCGGCGGCGGCGGCGCTCCGCCCTACCGCGCGCGCCCGCAGGAATCGCACGCGCGTGCCACCGCCGAAACACCGCGTGATGAACACGCACCCGCTGCAGCAACATCGAGACAGCAACGACCATTTTGTGCGTATTGTAAACACTACGGACACCATAAGGACCAGTGCCGTAAGTTGGCGGACAAAGGTGAGTCAGCAATTGATTCTCATAATTCGGTTTCGTGTTACAAGTGCGGATCTAAAAATGTTACTCGTGAAACTTGCAAAAAGTGTAACAACGAATCAAGTTTTTATAGTGTTGATACTACTGTGCAAATTTCGGGATCAAAGCACACTCAAATTCTAAAGTCTAAAAATCGTGATCTTAGTGCGTGTTCCGAAAATTTGTATAATCCCGTAGATTTGAAGTATAATACTGAACCTTCTTCTTGTTTTAAGAATGTTGATGCAAATGTTAGTAGCGGCGTTCAAGAATGTAATAACTGGTCTCGTGATAGTTCGAGTGAACCTTCGTACAATCAAGCTGAAATGTCATACAATAATAATTGTTATTCTGTACAGAGTAATTTTTCGGACGATTTGTCGAACGATCACATGACCAGCTGCGAGGTCAATTATAATGGGAAATTATAAGTCTAGCCACAAAATTATTTATTGGACACGTGATTAAACTTCTAATTTTATAACTAAGCAACGGGAAAATGACATAGCCTCTAATAAACTAATTCGTCTTTTTTGCAACGCCAACTAAATATTCTACAGAAAGCGTCAAGTAAAGATCATTAATTATTGTGACTTGTCCTTCTTATTTATACATTGCCACGTAATTTACTAACTCGGCCACGGATTTTATATCTTGTCACCATTTTACGTTTTACAGCTTCAACGCAATATCCTCAAAAAAATATAATTCAAGCTTCTATCGAAGAAAGAAAGAAAGCATAATTTATTATAACTTAGCATGTAAAACAATACATCATATTCTTTTATCGTGAAAATAGCCACTGCATGATTTGGCGCGAGTACGCGAGACGACAGCGACCGGCCATTTGCACCAATCAGAGAGCGCCATTCGATTCATGTGACGACGAGTTGAGTTGATCACATGTAATTGTTTATTGTCGTTCGTGCGTTCGTATTGCAATTGTTTTCGCTGTAATTAAATTAAAGTTTTCGATGAGTAATAATTAGTTATGACGTTTAAAAGTGAAAATGAAGTACCACTGTACTGTTCTGACGAGGAATTTTAAATAATATATTATATTTAAAATAATAAATGACGGTCAATGAATAAGTCCAAGAGCGAGCGTAGCGAGCTCGGGAGCTTAGGGCACCCCGACACGGACAGGTTAGGTTCGAAGGAGATGACGGGAGCTGAAGTGAGCGAGCAAAGCGAGCGAACTCAGCTCCCGTCATCTCCTTCGTGTTAGGTTACTTTAAACCCTGCATACAGAAATAGGAGCCCCGCGCAGCGGGGCTCCGTCGACTCTGTCGCATAAATACTAATCCAACTTGCACCTATTCTATATTAAAACCAAAAAATAAAGTCTTATTTTGTCTCTCCTCAATAGCTTCTGGTAATATTAGTGGCCAATATACTATTTGATGAAATGTTTTTGCTATTTTTTTACGATCAATTAATATGGGATGAGTTACATTTTAAACGTACTGAGTTAAAAAATTAGAAGCTAAATAAATATATTTTTGATGTCATTTAATAGTATTTTTGAAATTTACTGTTAGAATGCATGTTAAAAATTTTGATGCTAAAAAATAACCATCATGCTGAGTTGTATTTAGAGTGGTTTACATAGAAGATAACTAGTGGCTAACATAGTATTATTTAGATGCTCGTTAATTGTGGCTGACTTAGTAATTTAGAAGGCAACATACATTTTTGGGGGCGAATAATGATATTAAAAAGAAGCCTGTTTAATTAGCACCCAATTATAATAACGACCATTTTTATAATTTTCCAGTTAATGATTATTCTTATTATGATAACGCCCTTAATGTAAAGGAGCGTAAGGGCGAGATTTGTATATTGTCTGAAAATAATAATCTTTGTTATAATGATGTCCGTTTTGCAAAGGGTCGTAAGGACCATTTTTGTGAGGTTTCGGAAAATAAATGTTTAAAAAAAAAAAAAAAAAAAAAAAAAAAAAAAAAAAAAAAAAAAATATTGTGTCAAATAATTGGTTTACAATTGTTGTGTTCGGAATCTTCTTTTAGACAAATAATGCCTGTAGTAGAAGACTCTGCCCCTCCCTATTTTGTATAGCGTGATACTTAACACAATATTATAAAATTAAAGTTAAAGTTTAGTTCAGAATACTAAATCTAGTTTAACAAAATAAGAATTTAAAAAGAGAGTATATTAAAGACTGTGTGTGTGAGTGTCTGTGTGTGTGTGTGTATGGGCGTGTCTGTCAGTATAAGTGGGTGTGTGTGTCTGTGTGTATGTGAATAATTCCGTACTATAACAATGCTTCTGTGTCCTCATACGTAAGTGGTTTTATCCACTTAACTAGTGTTTCTTGACAATCATATTTTATTTTCGAGTGTATATTTAGCTTTTTATTTATTCTATTATACAATTGAGCTGATCGTTTACTATATTGATTACATGCAAATTTGGTCTTAGTTGAAGGTATATCCGCTATGCTAAACTTTCTTCTTTTCGCGGTAATACCCGCATTAAAGGGCAAAGACTTGTGCTTTTTTAATACTGTTCGAACTATGAACAGCTTTCTGACAGAGAGTACATCACTGATCTGATAAAGGTCCACAGTAGGAAATCTAAGCTTTTTAAAATGCATAATCTTTAGGAGTGCGCGTTGTGCTCGTTCTAGATGGATTAATTTGGTCTTTGCTGTACCTCCCCAAACCGGAATACAGTATCCGAGCACAGATTGTACAAGTGCAAGGTAAACTTGTGTGAGTAAATTTTTTGACGGGCTTTGGTTGTTCGCTTTTACCACTGGTGCAACATGTCTCAGGGTTTTGAACAACCAACTTAACTTTCTAATTCTGGCGGTAACTTGCTCTACATGAGGGTACCAGGTTAGTCTATTATCCACTACTACACCCAAATACTTAACTTCGTTTTTATCACGATAACGTTTATTTATTTATTTATTTATTTATTTATTTGGAACAAAAAAACATGTTTACAATTATATTAATTGTGTTCGGAAATGGCCGCATTAGTGAGACTGTGTCGCAGCCATTAACGCCCACCTCCAGAAGGGAGTTCCCATTGAAAAGTGGCGTAAGGACGATTTTTGTACTTTGGCGGAAAATCGTAAATGTTATTGTAGTGACGACCGTAATGCATTAGAGCGTAACAACCATTTTTATAAATTTTTGCAACATGATTTATTTTGTTGTAATGATGTTTCTAAGGTGTTAAATGATAATATGGTGTGTAGTAGTGACACATGTGAAGAGAATGCGCGCGCCGGTAGGAGCTCCGACAAGAAAATTTTGCGTCCGGTGTTTGATATCGAAATATTAGGCGCGTCGGGGACTGCGTTAGTTGATACCGGTGCCAAACATTGCATTGCGGGCCATACACTGCACACCCTCCTCTGTCGAAAAGGACACCCTCTTGAACCGGCGCGAAGACGTATTAAGCTTGCCGATGGACACGTTCGCGATATAGACGTCCTCATAACTACTCTAGACGTGCACTTAGAGGAGAAGGTCATTAGGACTCCTTTTCTTATCCTCCCTGAGGCGCGTAATAATGAAACATTGCTCGGCATGGATTTCTTATTTGCAGCCGAAGTAGTCATGGACTTTGCTCGGGAATGCTGGTACTTTTCTAATAACAGCTGCATTCAGTTCAGGATGCGTTTTGAACCCTCCTTATCACCAGAGCTGTCTTGTTCCTCTGCTGACGTACTCCGGGACGACGAAGGTACATCGCTGAACCCACCTGACCGGAACCTGCTGGCGCAGATCTTGGTTACCAATACGGACATTTTCCAGCTAGGGGGAGAACCTACCCCGTTTGCTGAGCACCGTATTGATACAGGTGAACATCCTCCTACCTATGTACCTCCGTACCGATTGACCCCTGCCAAAAAGGAACTTATGCGTCAGGAGATTGAGAAGATGCTGAAGGACAACATCATTGAAGAATGTGAGTCTGCATGGTGCTCACCAGCTCTCCTGATTCCTAAGGCTAATGGCAGCACCCGTTTCTGCGTTGATTACCGACGCCTAAATGCCGTGACCAAAACCGACCATTACCCGATGCCTTTGATCGATGAATTGTTACAGTCAACAAAGAGGGATTGTTATATGAGTACATTGGACCTGCGATCCGGTTACTGGCAGGTCACTGTAAATGAGCAGGATAGAGATAAAACCGCTTTCATTAGCCCATTGGGAACTTTTCGCTTCAAACGCATGCCCTTTGGTCTCAAAAATGCTCCGGCGACCTTTCAACGACTGATCGACCGGCTGCGCTCCTGTTCATCCCTAGCCAATGCGACAATCCTTGCATATTTGGATGACCTGCTGATCATTTCTGAAGGTTTCCAGCAGCATCTCCAAGATCTCCAGGCTGTATTCAGTCGGCTTCGCGAATTCAAGCTGCGAGTCAACCGGGAGAAGTGCGTTTTCGCCAGGGGAAGTGTCAAGTATCTTGGGCACGTAATTACCCAACAGGGCGTCTCACCCGATCCTGAAAAGGTTCAAGCTATACTCGAGATGAAAGAACCAAGCAACTTGAAACATCTACGGACATTTTTACAAACCTGCTCTTGGTACAGGAAGTTTATCCCAAATTTCTCCTCTGTAGCAGAACCAATTACAAGGCTAACCAGAAAGCATCAGACCTGGACCTGGGGTTCAGCTCAGATCACGTCTTTTAACGAGTTAAAGCAACTACTTACCTCGGCGCCAATCTTAATCCAGGCTGACTTTAATCGCCCTTTTGTCCTCCGCACCGATGCGAGCAATTATGCTCTCGGAGCCGTTTTACTCCAGGGAGAGGGCAAGGAAGAAAGACCCATTGAATACGCCAGTCGTCTCTTAAACGCCGCTGAGCGTAACTATTCTACAACAGAACGAGAGGCCTTAGCGGTAGTGTGGGCGGTGGAGCGATTTAGATGTTACCTAGACGGACATCCGGTGATTATTGGTAGTGACCATCAACCGCTTCGTTGGCTGATGACTCTAAAGTCTCCTACAGGTCGTTTGGTGAGGTGGGCCCTCAAGCTACAATCATTCGACATTCAGTATCAGTACACTCCGGGAAAAGCAAATGTAGTGGCAGATACGCTAAGTAGGCCAATATGCTCCCAGGATACTCGCGACAGTTGCGGTATTTGCTCTGTGATAAATTGATTTACCCACTAAGAGCCCTGCAGAGTTAAGGCAGGAACAGCTGGCCGACCCGGAGGTTGACAAAATAATCAAAGAGGTGGAAAGTGCAGATGAAGTGGCATCTCGTAGATGGACTGAGCGTGGGTATTTGTTATCACAAGGTGTACTATACCGGTATAATCCCGACTCAGATAGCGAGACTCCTCAACTTGTTATTCCCATTTCACTCCGTCCCGAGATCTTGAAAGAGTGCCACGATTCACCTCTGGCGGGCCATTCTGGAATCGATCGTACTTACCACAAGATCGCGCAGTCCTTTTATTTTCCCGGGATGCGAAGAGTCATTACCGAGTATGTGAGAGCCTGTGTTGATTGTCAACGATATAAGGCTACCAATGACAAACCCTCTGGACTACTACAGACGCCCGTGATGCAGCAGCGCAATGAGGTCCTAGCTGTAGACCTTTTCGGTCCCTTACCTGAAGGAGAGAACGGTGAGAGGTGGATACTTCTAGTTGAAGAAACCGCCACCCGTTGGGTTGAGCTATACGCCCTTCAGGAAGCGACTGCTGAAGCCTGCGCCCGTACTCTTACCGAGGAATACTTTCTCCGATACGGCTTACCGCGCAGGGTCACATCTGATAACGGCGTACAATTTGTCGGGGCTGTCATGCAACAATGTATGTTCATCTTAGGGGTCAAACAAAACTTCGTGCCACTTTATCATCCGGAGGCAAACCCCGCCGAGCGTAAGAATCGGGACCTTAAGGCGCAGCTCGCACAACTCGTGGAGAATGACCATTGCTCTTGGCCTTCGAAACTCCCAGTGATTCGTTTCGCTATGAATAGCGCGGTATGTAGAACTACGGGTGTCACTCCCGCATATCTAATGTTTGCCAGAGAAATGAGGTCCCCCACAGAAGCTCGTCATGATTTGAGGGCGATCCTCGATAAAGAGAATTTTCTTCCCCAAATTACTCCCTACCTGAGATCTTTTATCAACTCATTATCTGCAGTTCGTGAACGAGTCGAATTACAGCAAGATCATTCTAAGAAGGTTGCTGATCGATCCCGTCGACCAAGTACCACGTACGAGGTTGGAGATAAAGTTCTGGTCCGGTCACATGCACTGAGCCAAGGTAGCAAAGGTCTCACTGCTAAATTTGTGCCTAAACGGGATGGACCGTATGTTATAACGGTGAAGGTTAGTCCTACCACCTATCTTATCTCGCCAATAGGAAACCCTGAGGAATCCTTAGGAAAATATCATGCACAGGATTTGACGCCCTTTGTAGACAGTGGTACTGGAAACGACGTACCACCTAACCCTGTCATTCCCTAGCGACGACGCGGACGTCCGAAGCACAAGGGCAATGAGCCAGTCCAGGAACGAGGGCGTTCTCCTAGACTAGAGGGGGAGTCTGTCGCAAATAATTTAAACCCACGCACTTCCGGACGCCGCCGCGCATGCCTTCCCTCTCGTTTTAATGACTATGCACTCGAGGCATAAGAGAGGGAGAGCGATAACGCAACCGAAACGCTCGCGCGCCGATCAACGTCCGACGCAAGCGTAGTACACGCAGGGACACGTTTTGAACCGCCACGCGCGTGCTGAGCTCCTAACCGCCGCGCGTTTTCTTACAATCGGTTATTGTAATTAGAAATAGTTCCTTGACTAATATTAATATCTACATTATTAGTGTACCGTTACCGTGATTATACGACATCTACTACTCAAGTGTTTCTTTCCGCAATTCCACGTCAATCCAATATGAACACAGTTACGAAAATATTAATTTCTTTCAACTTTTTCGTTATTGCGAAACTAATTTGGAAAGCTAGCGTTAGCTTTTCAAATCCTCCTTTGAGTTGAACACAGACTACTTAGAGATACTACGGAGTTGAAGAGTATGCGTTTCGATGGCGCGGCCACGGAGATTTTTTTAAAAAAGAACTATGCCAAGATTATGTAAAAATTTGTAAAAGTTGATTCCCAAAACCATAAATTTGTCAAAGATAAGGTTAAAGTTTTAAGGGTTTGAACGTGGCCGCGCCATTGAAACGCGGCGAACCGCGCGGCCACGGAGATCTTTAAAACTAAGCGTTGCAGAGACCTGAAATTTAGGGAAATGATAGATTGAATTTGTAAAAAATTTGTAAAAATATAGAAAAAATTCCTAGGTTTATATTTTAGGAGCTATAAGACTAAAACCCCATGGCCGCGCCATTGAAACGGTGAAAAACACGTTATCACCGATATCTCGCTGAAAAAGCATCGCAGAAGTCTGAAACTTTTTGTAATACCTAGATTTGAATTTGTCGAAATAGGTAAAAATACACAAAAAAATCCTAGGTTTATATTTCAGGAGCTATAAGACCAAAACCCTATGGCCGCGCCATTGAAACGGTGAAAAACACGTTATCGCCGATATCTCGCTGAAAAAGCATCGCAGACGACATTTGCATTACACAATACCAATAGTGAAGTTTTATCTCGATTCTTCCACTTTCATTCATTCTTTTACAATCAATTCCACGTCAAAATATTGGTAATGAAAGGAGCATAACATTTCCGTTTGAGAGTGTAATATGCAATATGAAAAGTCGTTTTTGGGAAGGTTCCAACTTGTTTGCTTTGCAGAATTCACTTACGCAATTAGGCTGCAGGTCGTCAGCTAATCTACACTAACTATGCGTTCCACTCATATCACTCTAGGAGCCATTTTCCTGTTGGGGTAACGTTCACTGAGCGCACACATAGACGGAGCGCACAAAATACCTAAAATCAATTACCGCCAGAACCTAAAAAGCGCTCCGTACGTGCGCTTTTAAAAAGCGAATTAAAATGATGTACTTAAACAAGAAGAAAACCGTGCAGTCGGACGATACCTACATATTTGTGAGCTGGACTTAAACCATATTATTATGTATCCTTCGACTGCACAACATGATTTACTTCTTTTTTAAGTACATCTTTTTAGTTCTCTTCTTAAGCAGTCGGGATTTTTGATACTATTGTTTTATGTAGGTACAACTTTTAATTATCTATTTTTATTTCGAATTACTTTTAAACATATAAGTGGTACCTACCTATATATTTTTGTAATCACCACAAAAAATTTCATTTTGATACCCGATGGGTTTGGAAGAAAATAAACTTGCACCCACAATATATATGGCACCCACAATATATATGGCGCCCAAAATCCACCATGTTTTTTTTTTTAACATCACTTACAAACACAAGAGGAGCTCGTGGCTAAATAATAACAGCCGCACGGGTCGATCTTCAAGGTTAAGCAACGCTTGACGAGGTCGGTCCGTGGATGGGTGACCATTTCAACATAACGAGTTTCCTCCGTGCCTCGGAAAGCACGTTAAGCCGTTGGTCCCGGCTGTCATTTGAAGATCTTTGACAGTCGTTACGATTAGTCAGAAGCCTGAGTTCTGACACCAGTCTTGCCAAGGGATATCGTGTTACCCAGTTACTGGGTTGTGGAGGTCAGATAGGCAGTTGCTCCATGTAAAACACTAATACACAGCTGAATCCGGTAAGACTGGATGCGGACCCCAACAATAATTGGGAAAAAGGCTAGGCAGATGATGACTTATCTATCAAACACTTGGGCGGTAAAGACCTAACTAGAGTCTGTGCGGAAAGGGAACCATTATAAGATAGACAAACATAGAGCCTCTTCCTTTTTGGAAAGTCGGTTAAAAAGGAAAAACTTCATTACATCGTACATCGTGATATTTTATTTTGATAAAGCGGTCACAAACCGCAACATTTGAAATAGAAAGACAGACATAATTATGCCAATACAAGCGGCAGTGCATGCAGTGCGTGCCCGTGGCCGTGCGGCGTATTCCATATTCGAATGATGCCCGCGGCGCTGGCCGCCCCGCCGCCCGCGTGCAGTAGCCGACGCGACGCTTATTCATTAAAATCCTCTCTACGGCGAGAACCGATAAATTAATAGGTAAATAACTACAATTTAAGTATATAGTATTTTAATTAATATTGACCGTTTATTTTAATTGCTTACACTATTTGCAACAAGACGAATTTAATAATACAAAAGAATAAACTGGAATAAAATTGCACATTCTCTCTTAATAATGCTGCGGTATTGCACACTTTTAGTATTTTTATACATATGAAAGTAAACCCATTATGATTTACGTTATCACTTAAAAGATGACCAGTGGAGGGAAGTCTTACCTACATTTAATATTTGATTTACAGGAAAAGCTAATTTCTACCAATTTATTTTTAAATTAAATTAATTTAGATTGACCTTCTTCAGGCTAGATATTTTTATGTCTGAAACGATGTTATATATTATCTTGGTATACATACAATAAATAAAGAATATATTCAATAAATAAAAATGTTCGATTCCATTGGGACAAGCCACGGGAGCGGAGCCGCGGGAAAAGCTAGTAAACAATGAAATAATAATGTTTTTGTAAGTATAGGTTTGCTTTTTGTGATGCTAGCACCACTTGTTGAACATGGAAGTATTGTATCCTGAATCGACAAATGTTTAACACCAAAAATTCATTAATTTTGTCACTAGTTGATAGGTTACATACAGCTCCAGAGAAACCTCACCCCTTAGAAATGTATAAAAAGCGTCATCTATAGACAGGAGGATATACTACGATGTTTACGTGCGCCGCGTGCGCGCCATCTCTGTGACATCAATGATGTACGAGCCAATAATACTAATACAACAAAAGTACGCCTATTAAAGTACCGCACAATATTAAGTAAATCAGTCGTAACTAAAACACCGACACACGCTAATTTGCGCGTCGACGTAACTCAACATTAAGTGCGGCTCAGGTTACTAGCAGCAACCTTAAACTGCGTCCTAAATATTTGGAACATAACAGTGGTTTGGTGTTAAACTAACTTCTACAACTACCGGGTTACTCGGCAACGACGAGAAAACCCCAAACAATTTAACTGCTAAGATATTCTAACTAGAAATAAAAATCTGATGGCGATCACGCAAGCGACCGCTAGATAATATCCACCGCATCCTACCTATTCATAATTTTAAAGTTCTACAAACATTACCTATATTATTTTACAGATTTCTATAAACTCAAAAGATATTTTTTTTTACCTTTGGGCCGAAGCAAGATTCGAAAGTGGACCCTATAACTCACGAGTCTAGCTATTATACCGCTGCGCCTTTCTGACACTTATCATAGCAGTGAAATGGGTTTCCTCTATCTGGCAGAATCTTGATACTCCGAAATTTATTTGGCATAACACACTTGGCACAATCTTCTTTAAACTTAAATTTACAATTGCTTACATTTGAGATGGCAGAATTTTTTTGGCATAATTTCACTTGGCAAATTATGAAGATGGCAGAAATTCATTTGGGATAATTTTATTAGGCATTTCTATAAAATAGCATTTTTAACCTTAAATTAAAATTGAAATACAATCTTAAAAAATATCGAATAGTGTCTTAAAAAGTCAATATGTTGTGTTACAAAAGTTAGTGACAGAAACGAATCGCTGCAAAACCGACTCCACGTAGTCCTGTCTGCCCCACCCCTAGATTGTAATTTAAGCCCGCGTAGGCGCGTAGGGGCGAGGCGGACTGCGAGCTGAGAGGCAGGTGGTTTTGGCTGCGGTGGTGAGCGTTAAAACCATCTGCGACGATAAGCTCGCATGGGACCGCCGGAGCCCCGCAGCGCCGTAGCCATGACAGAAACCATGCCTGCTGCATGCTCGCTTAAATTATTTCTTGCATGTTGCATTCTTGCTGCATGCTCACTTGCATGCTTGCTTGGATGTTGCATGCTTGCCGCATGCATGGTGTATGCTCGTTTGAATGCTGCATGCTTGCTGCATTCAAGGTGTATGCTTGTTTGAATGCTGCATGCATGGTGTATGCTTGTTTGCATGTTTGTATGCTTCATACAGCGAATAAAAACACAAAAAAATGTGTTCAATCAATCTTTTATTATGGTAAAAAATACAAAATTATTAATGTGATAGATGAGTATTTCAATTAATATGGATATGAAATGTATGCCAAAAAACGATTCTGACAGTGAACTTCCTGCGATATGATGGTTCTGCCTTTTAATGACTATCGATATGAAATTTATGCCTAGAGATGATTCCGACTAACAAATATATGAGTTTAAATGCATGATAAATGAGTGTATGCCAAACGATTTTCTGCGAAATGATGTTTATGCTATCCGTTGTTATGCATAATAATATTATGACATAAAAAGTTCTGCTATAAAAAGCATTTTACAAAAAAATACTACCGACTTCCAAATAAAAAGACTACTAGACGTCTTTCGTAGGTACCAATTTTTTGCGTTATAGACACCGACTTCCAAAAATAAAGTTATTTTTCACTTTGTAGTCTTTTTATTTGCATGTCGTCAGTATTTTTTTGTAAAATGCTTTTTACTACTCACTTTTTAGTTGTACCTACCTAATAGACAAGTTGTTTAGTAAGGTAGACCTATAACGCCAGAATAGATTACCTGAATATCATGAAACTAGAGCATTACTGGTGAAATGAGAGATCTGCGTACCCCTTAAGAGCGTACTGGCGTGATGTAATGTTATGAAATGGTATAAACAATAAACAGACATGCGATTGCAGCAATCCCGAGAGATTCTGCAATCGCATGTCTGTTTCTGAGAGTTCTGTTGTATATCTTCAAAGTTCTTCATTTGATCTTCACCAAAATTAAAATGGCACCAATTTTTTTTTTTAAATAACAATTCTCTTTAAACTTTCGAGAATTAAATGTCGACGGAAGTGTTATTTAAAATAAAATTTATATTTCTTTTTTTTTATTCTAAACTTATTAATTTACTTCCATTTAGAGCAGTGATGGGCAAAGTACGGCCCGCGGGCCAGTTCCGGCCCACGAAAGCATTTAATCTGGCCCGCCGACGGTCCTTCGACATGAATAGTATATGGCCCGCGATAATTATATTTTAATCATAAAGTAGATTCTACTTAGTAGAATAATAGACGCATAGATAAAGGAGCCAGCTAGACTAGCCGCGTATTTCATGATTGTGTTGCGGGGCGCAAAGAAGCGTGGTGAAGTGAGAGGCTTTCACGCCTACCATGGCAGGTCCTTCGAATAAAAGTTAAATAGTATTTTTTAACATTCGTGCAAGTGTGTAATGCTCTAATATTTTTATATGATTAAAAGTTTCAACACAAAATGCATTTTTGTTATAATTCTGGCCCTCCTCTGAAATTTCTTAAACTTTCTGGCCCCCCATTAAGAAAGTTTGCCCACCACTGCTATAGAGAAACAGTTCGTTTATGAGTGCGACGGTAACGAGAAAATGGTGAAGTGAAGTGTAACAGCCAAGGGCCACATCCGATTGCTTACACAAATCAATCCAGCCATCATCGTGATATTGTGAATAGCCAAACCACGGATTCTTTTACAACCACTAAATCTGCCAAAAAAATTAACTAACCGAAGCTCATCGTCAAGCAAGGATAAAATTTGCAACCATTGCAATTTGTTTTAATAATATGGGATATAATTTCCATTATGGGCCGTTGATTTTTGGGCACGTAGGGGGAAGATTTGTCTACCCCCCATTACCATCCCCACGACCACTCCATGACCAAGGGGCTCAGAGTGGTGGGGATGGAACAGGGAGGTAGCCAAAATCCCCCCCCCCTCCTCGCAACACCCTCCCCGCGCCAAAAATCAACAGCGCTAGAAATTTTAACCGAGATGGCGCGCACGCGGCGTACCTAAAAATCGTAGTAGCCATCGTAGTCCATAGATGTCGCTTTTTATACATTTCTAGAGGGTGATGTTTCTCTGCAGCTGTATGTACCAACAATAACGACCAAACCTCTTCAACAAACTGAAAACATCCAATAAACAATCTCATAAAAACAAAACAGCTCGGTAATAAAATCAATATCTAGCATTCAATTCGGCGACAGCAAAATATAAGCCTATTATGTTTGTGACTTTGTGTCGGCGATATTTTATAATTATTTGACTTCCATTCAGAATTAGGATAAATAAGGATATTTTCCTATAAACAAAAAGGTGTTTTTCTCTCTGAACGTGTTTAAGTATTTCTCTCTGAACGTGTTTAAGTATATGTCAGCGTCTCTAGAATACAAGTGAATCTCCGCAATGTACAGCGCGAATAAGATCGATCGTGACAAATTGTAGCGCAGTCCTTGTTGCAGCAACTTCTTTGATAATTTAATGGGTATAATGAATTAATGACCGAGTCGTCAACTATTCGATATCGACCATACTTATCTACAACGTTAAATTACAATTACAACAACGCTGTTATTTTATAAGCGCACAACCGCACGCCGAAACATTACACGAAACATCGAAGTAAGGGCGCCGCGACCTACGCGTTGAGGTCCATGTCGGCGAAGATGTCGCCCTGCGTGGCCACGCTGAGCGCGTAGTGCGTGTTGAGCTGCAGCAGCAGCTCGCGCTCGTCCAGCATCTCCAGCGCCTCCACGCGCGCGCGGTCGTCGTCCGCGAAGCTGCGCCACACCGTCTCCATGTCCCAGGCGCGCGCCTGCTGCCAGCCCAGCGCGCGCAGCCGCTCCGCCTGCTCGGCCGGCCGCAGCGCCAGGCGCGGGCCGTCCAGCACGCAGCCGCGCGCCGTGAGGTTGCGCAGCATGACGGCGCCGAACTTGTCGCCCAGGTTGCACTGCTCGTACACCAGCAGCGCGCTGCGCGGGAAGGCGTCAGCCAGGTGGCGCAGCAGCAGTTCGGCGGCGTCGGGCCGCAGGTACACCAGCACGCACTCGGCCAGCAACAGCGTGGGCGTTTGCGGCCCAGCGCCGGCCGCCTCCAGCTTGCGCCGCACCTCGGCTAGGCAGCGCAGGTCGCAGCCCAGCAGGTGGTACCCGTCCGCGTGCAGGTCGCCCGAGCGGATCACCACCTCGCCGTCTGCCGAGGGACAACCGACCAACAAATTATGTAATCGCTCTTTACTTCCGCCTCATTGAAAACGGGTGTCTGTTCTAGCATATTATTTATTCTGTGGTTCTAGATACACCTTGTGTTACGGATCAAAAGGCTCAATTTTTTTTACATATATTTTTATATTTAACGATAGGATCGCATTTGACCATTATCTCGCCTGATGGTAACTATGGTGTGCGATGATGTGGTCGACGGACAAGCTCGCTTGCCTAGAACTAGAAGTAACCTGACTTAAAGACCCCCAGGTTTTAGCTATCAGCAAACAAAAGCTCCGGCAGGGAATTCCACTCCTTAGTTGTGCGTACAATGAAAGTATACGCAAAACGCTTTGAGTACATGTTGGACATCCCACCCATACACCTATGGCGCATTGCCGTACGTCTTGTCAGTTACATCGCACACTCCCCGAAATGTAACCGGTAAAAAGCCGACCAACCTGTCCAATACATCATACATTTTTGATAAATATGCTCCCCGTAAAACTATGTTTATTAAGGACGCGGCGAAGCATGAATTGTCCATACAAACGTAATACCTAAATCATTTGTAAGTTGAGCATATATATTTCCACCATATTATGCTAATATTCGGATTCAGACAGTATTTATCTAGGTTCCTACGTCTTTTTTTTTTCAAAATACTTACCTAAAATGAAGTTTAAGCGAATTCCATTTCGTACATTTTTACAGCGTAAATGACATGTTTTCTTATTGACTTTTCTATATTATAAAAAAAACTTTTTAACAAAAAATTAAACCGACTTCCAAAAAAACACTGCAAAACGAAAAATAACTTTCTTTTCCGAAGTCGGTGTCTTTGGTACATTATTGTTTTCCGTGTTTCGACACCGACTTCGGAAAAGAAAGTTATTTATCGTTTTGCAGTGTTTTTTTGGAAGTCGGTTTATTTTTTTGTTAAAAAGTTTTTATTTATCTCTTTTTAGTTTTGATAGGTACTTCCAATTGCAATAAACATCATATATAGCCAAAGTACATCTCATGACGATTCCAATAAGCCCATACACGACTAGGATACATTGTTTTATTTCGGAGTACCAGTGCCTACCTGCCGGCTTCATCATCAGATCAGTTCGATGGTACCATTTTCATCAGCACTATTTGCTTCATCATAGTCGTTAAACTATTCTAGATATCTTATAACCCATCACATACTTAGCATTAAGGAATTCTATTAGCCATCTGTAGTCTTCTTCACCAGTTCCACTTCTTCAAATGTTCCAAAATCGCAATATGTATGCCTATAATATTTGAGGAGTTCCCTCGATTTCTCCAAGATCCCATCATCAGATCCTGACTTGATGACTATGGGACCAACTGGGAAGTATACCCTTTCAAACAAAAGAAGAATTATCCAAATCGGTCCAGGCGTCTTACAGGAATCGGGGAACATACATAAAAAAAAAAGATTCCGACGAATTGAGAACCGCCTCCTTTTTTTGAAGTTGGTTAAATAAACAATATCTATAATATTGTCGGTGCAGCAACATAGATCATATTATCAAATTACAAATAAGCGAAAAAAGATATTAAAAACATTAAGTTTTTACTAATCATTTTTGGTATTACGGAACACATCAAATTAATCATACTTTTTCAATAGTTAGTATTGCTGTCGCGTCAAGCAAATGTCAATGTGTGCGTGGTCGTACTGCTCACGCTCACGTTTTTGCATCGCACGTACGGGCACAGAATAAATAATAGTACAAGTACAGAAGACTCACTTCGTGCAACAATTCATTGAAATAGAGACTCCTGCTAGTTAGCAACAAAGTGCGATTCAGCTCGCATAAGCGCTCAGTGCCTAACGTGATATTCACCTAAACGTTGCCGTTCTCTTCTAACGCGTATCTCCGTCGCTGTCTGGCGCGGTTTGACTCGGCTCGTAAGGGTTGTCGACTTGCCGCTTTCGCTTACATCCACTATCTACCTACTTGACCGCGTAATCTTTCTTATGTTTGATGCCTATGATTACACGGTCAAGTAGGTAGATAGACAATGAATATTATAGACCGTCATTTTGTTTGGTACTTAACAAATGAAAACTAGGTTACCTAAACTTCATTTACTATAACATTAGACATTTAAATAAGCCCATTTTACAGCCCGGTCAATCGATTTTGACTTCTATTGCGTTGGTGATACGACAAATGGAAGCTGTAGTAAACAGTTGGTTTTGGTAACAGATTTGTGCTTTTATATCATCCTTATATGTACGAGATAGAACACAAAATAGGTTGAACGGACTGTAAAACGAGTTGTAAAGACGTCTAATGTTATTTCAAATTGAGTATAGGTACCTGTACCTCTTTGTTTACTCTTTAGTGATATTTTTTGTTAGTTTATTTAAAGTTGGCTTGAAGAACTCTTAGCAAATGTTTTTTGTTTGTTCGTTAGGTATAAGTAAGTACCTAGTTTTATATACAAACGTTAACTTTAACAAGAGCGTACACTTACTCAGGCTATAGGTAAATTCATAGGCTAAGTAGGTAACTACTTAGGCAATTATAATTTATTTTAAACTGGATCTAAAGCGTTTATTTTTATGTTAACAAAACGGTAACCATTCAATAAAAAAAGAAATCAAATTATATTTGTGAACAACACGAAAATCTAAAATATCTAAGTAGGCAGGTACCTAATTATTAGTATTTCACACATCTATTCATTCTTTTAGGAACACCAAAATGCTTAAATTTTTATACAAAACTCGTACTCATTATGCACCTACTACCGATAGTTACAGATTATTTATGTAATTATTTGTTGGCTTACCTTTCAAAATCTTTCGGTACTTTAAAAAAACTTAATATCGATTCATTGTTCTTTGCTTTATTTGAACACCCGTAAACACAACAATATCTTTTAAAGGCCTTAGAAGTACGTTTAGAAGTCATCGTTATTTGCTGCATAATATAAATAACGTGGCTAACGTGCGAGCCGAGCGGTAAGCGGCAACCTAATGCGTTATTCCCTCTGCAAGGTACCGCCGGCCGATCGTACCTAAACTGCGGAGTGACACCCCCCTGGTACGGGGTTTGTTCGGGGCACTTCGGGTGTACTTTGGGGGTGTGATTGTTGTAGACTATTACTTTACTTACTGTGCTGTAAGTGCGTATTGATTTATTTTCTAAATTGTAATATTTCTGACACTATTGACCTATTCTATGAACTTGGATTTAGATTTGTGATTTGAACTTTGGTATTGAGTAATATACTTTCTTAGGAACTGCGTTGTTTACGGACTTTGTTATTATTTACGATTTGGTTTGGTTGCCGACATGGACTCCGAACGTTGGGATGTTTCTCACAATATATACTCTACCTATTTTCCAATGACATAAAACAATAAGTTACATTAATGGCCTTATATTTTGTATAAATTAGTATATAACTACCTATCTACCAACTTACGAAGCTTTGTTTTTATCGTTTGTTTATTCATGTTATGAATGAGACAAAGCGAGCGTAGGTAATTATCTCAAGGACACCGCTAAGACTTACCTACACTGCATCTTTACTTACCTACTGTGACTTTAGTTCGACTTACCCCGGAGTAGGGTGACCATACGATCGGATTTGCCTGCACAATGCCCTCGATCAAGTTTGGAACTTTTTAGTAAAATTCCTATTACAAAAAAAATAAAATAATGAATCCAAAGTCGTTCTAGTTTATTTGATTATTCTTTTAATTGACCTTTTTTGTATGTTGTTTCTGCGTATTTATTGTATTAGCTGTAAGTTTTCCTAAGAATTAATCTTAGGAAAAATAAAATAAAATTTCGTAGGTACATAAACTAAAATACTACTATTACTTACGTTTTATTACGGTAGCTTGATTACGGTCGATTAGATTATCATCTTATGCATGGTACCTACTGCAGATGAGCTATATTTATACATATACCTACAAGCCAAATCATATAAATCAGCTTGTTTAGTGTGGATCATCGACACTATGTTTTCTGATTGCCATTATTGTATTTTTTGTATTTCGTTCAGTCGATAATATATGGTCACCCTACATGATTTTATCACGTTTCGGTTTATATTTTTTAAACAGATGAGTGATGTTCTGTGTTCTGATAAAGTAAGAACATAACAAAATAAATGTTTCTTCAAAATCCGTTTTTTTATTTTTAATATTCTTAGCTCAGAGCGCTGTTATTTATTTATGCGTAAATAGGCATAAATTATTGGAATATTTGTCTTTTACTAATACTTTGCCTAACGCTTGTATTATTTTACTTGCATTAATTATGTATTACTTATAAAAATACATATTTGAGGTTTATTACAAGGAATACCTTACATAAATAAGACCAAAGAACGCCGCCGGCGCCGTTCGCGTCGGCTCGGCCAGCTTGCCTCCAAGAGTCAAGACGCTTTGCCTGCGTAAACGATGTACTTATTTATTCAAGAACACCAATATTATAAAGATTCTACATTGCTTTACAAAAGTACTAATTTTGGAAAGGTACCTACGCATGACGTATCAGCAAGATTCTCTCTAGGTACAAAGCCAAGCGATAGGTAGCTAGCTATTCTAAACTTGAGATATTGTAAAGAAATAAAAAAACTATAAACAAAAAATCAAACCAACTTCCAAAACAAAACACTTCAAAGCGAAACATAATTTTCTTTTTCGGTGTCTTTTGTACCCTTTGTTTTCCGTTATTCGACACCGACTTCGGAAACGAAAGTTATTCTTCGCTTTGAAGTGTTTTGTTTGGGAAGTCGATTTGATTTTTTGTTAAATAGCTTGTTATTTTCATCTTTTTAGTTTTGGTAGGTACCTCCAAATAACATGAAAATCATTTATAGCCAAAGTACAAATAAGCCCAAACACGACTAGGATACAACGTTTTATTTCGAAGTTCCAGTGGCCATTGTGGTCTTCTTCATCAGTTCCACTTCACCAAATGATACTTTCCGAGGGCAAATGATTGCATTATTGATGAAAATATCAAAATATGCCTATAATATTTTAGGAGATCCCTCGATTTCTATAGGATCCCATCATCAGATCCTGGTTTCCTTACCACGGTACTACCCTTGGGATATCTCCTTTCCATCAAAAAAATAATCATCAAAATCGGTTCATAAACGACAAAGTTATCCGCGAACAAACATAAAAATAAAATATTATCCTTTTTAGGAAGTCTGCTAAAGCCTGTGCTACACGGTCGCCAACCAAGCCAAAAACCAAGGTCACCTTGGTTGGAAGCGCGTGGGGCGATGCCGGCAGTGTTGCCAACGTCCATGGTCTGGATTCCCCAAAAACCTGACTGAAAATCCCCAAATTTGGGGAATGTAAAATCAATATTCCCCACATCTTCCCCACATTTTTATTTTATTTTAATAAAGCCATTGTTGATACAATCAAACATATTTATTACAAAAATATTCAAATCAGTATGATAGTGGTCAAGAAAGAACGTATCCAAATAAAAGAAAAAAAAAAAAACTACTTTGTGTGTTTATCAAATTATTTGAAGGTCAAGCTCCACATTTGATATGTCAAGCTCCCTCCTTTCTTCTTAATACCTTCTTTAGTGGCCATAAGCGCTACTACAGTGTCAGTGTGAAGGCGATTACGATGCTCTGTTTTCAAATTCTTTAAGGCGCTAAATTTTCTTTCGACAGATGCGTTTGAGAAAGGTAGAACGAGCAATAGGCTTATTTTTAACTTTTGGTGGTCATGAATTTTGCCATAAAATAAACTCTAAAACCTTCCTGCCGGATAAGTTGGGTTTAGCTTAAATTAAATATACATATAAATACTTCTAGTGCTACTTTTATTACATCTAAGTTCAATTCTAGTGCAAATGTCTTAATTCCCCGCATTTTCCCCACATAATGGCTCTCCCCACAAATTACCGGACTGAAAATACCCGCATTTTGGGGAATTCCCCACAGATTGGCAACGCTGGATGCCGGCTACACGGTTTGCGACAAGCTCCCAACCTCAGTATGTTTAGAACGCCGCGCAGAGAGGACGTATTTACGCTCGTACCGTACGTTCATTACAACGACGTCATGGCGCCTTGCCTATCAAAACTTCAAAAAGAATATACTAATAAACTTTAAATATTATTATATTATTTTTTATTCTAATCTTACTATATTCTTCCTAATATTATAAATGCGAAAGTTTTGATAAATGTATGTATGTTTGTTGCTCAATCAAGCTAAAATTGTTGAGCGGATCAGTATGAATTTTGCCTCAGAGATAGATTATAATCTGAAATAGCACGTATGCATCTTTTCATCCCGGTATAATGTTCCCTTGGGATAAGAAAACACTATTCACGCGGGCGAAGCCGCTGGCAGAAGCTAGTACATTTAATATAGGTACATTAAAAGTAAAAGATTATACCTACTTTAAAAACAATATCCCATGCATTTTTTTTCAGTTGCGTCTATACATGACTCTGATGTCAAATCCCAAAGACAGGACAAGTCTCTGTATAAGTGTATATATCGATAAGTTCCGTTATTAAATTGCGTTCGCTCTGTTGAACCATTTTTTGCGCGTGCGTCTGCGCTCGCCGCCTGCAGAAGCGCGACTGTCATACGCGTGGGGCGTGGTTGTCAACAAGCGTCTACACGGCATCAAACAAGTCGCCGACCAACACGTTGGCATCGCACGCACGCCGACCAAGGGCGTTGGAAGGTCATGCTAAATTTGGTTGGCAACTGACTGTCTGACACGGTCGGGAACGGCCGTTTCCGACCAAGGTGACCTTGGTTTTTGGCTTGGTTGGCGACCGTGTAGCACAGGCTTAAATGCTTTCGAGTCGTTATAATGATTAGGTAGCTATCTATCGCGGCGCTGTGCGCAGCCGTGTGTGTGCGAATAGATACTCGCACACACACGGCTGCACGCACGGCACCGGGTGTGCGTGCAGACCGAGATAGCAATACTCCAAACGAATTTTTCACTCGCCTCAAATTGCACTTGCGAACTCTGTTCGCCGCACTCTTAAAGAACGGTCCTATCCATGGATAACAGATAACATCAAACTAATGATGTGCTTGCGCAATCAGGCACACGTACGGTGTAAAAACTCGGTTTCCGAGAGTAAAACCGTACTCATTTATGTCAGACTTAATTTTATCGATTGCATTTATTTTATTGTTGATTTCATATTTAACACAATAAAAATGTATGTACTATGTGTATGAATACTGTTATATTTAAATATATTACGTTTATTTTCATAAAACATTTATTTATACCAATTAGTAAAAATAAATTCAGGAGTCATATCACATCGATTCGATGAATCACTTATGATTGAGCCTTACCTACAACACTATGCTCCGCGCTTGCAACATTTTAAAAAAATAAGGTCAATAGCAGCTGTCAGTCTAGTCCACGAAATTAAAAATCACAGTATAGTGTGATTTATTTGTTCTCTCCACAACATTGGAATTCCAGTTTTCAGTATTTTTTTGCTAAATACGGTAATATATATAAGTATGATGATGGCAGGATCGTTTCCGCCAAACCAGAGCTTCTGAGGGAGATCGAGAGATTCTATGGGCAGCTGTACACGTCAACCAGTAAACCCGTCGCGAATCTAGCGAATGACTCTAGAACTAGATTGACCCAACACTATACCGAAGACATTCCGGACGTCAGCCTGTATGAGATTAGGATGGCTCTGAAACAGCTTAAGAACAACAAGGCACCGGGTGACGACGGAATCACGGCTGAACTCCTGAAGGCGGGTGGAAAACCGGTTCTTAGGACCCTTCAGAAGCTGTTTGATTCCGTCATATTCGAGGGCAAAACGCCACAGGCATGGTGCAGGGATGTGGTGGTACTCTTCTTCAAGAAGGGCGACAATGCCCGGCTGAAGGCCCATCACACTTCTTAGCCATGTCTACAAGCTGTTTTCAAGAGTCATCACGAATCGTCTCGCGCGCAGGTTTGACGATTTCCAGCCTCCCGAACAAGCCGGATTCCGTAAAGGCTTCAGCACCGTAGACCACATACATACGCTGCGCCAGGTTATACAGAAGACCGAAGAGTACAACCTGCCTCTCTGCTTAGCGTTTGTGGACTACGAGAAAGCCTTCGATTCGATCGAGACTTGGGCTGTATTGCAGTCTCTTCAACGGTGCCAAATTGATTATCGGTACATCGAAGTGTTGAAGTGTTTATACAAAAACGCCACCATGTCAGTTCGACTTCAGGATCAGACTTCGGAACCAGTCCTTCTGCAGCGAGGTGTGAGACAAGGAGACGTCATATCTCCGAAACTGTTTACTGCTGCACTGGAGGATGTCTTCAAGGTTCTAGACTGGAGAGGGCTAGGCATCAACGTCAATGGCGAGTACATCACTCACCTTCGGTTTGCCGACGATATAGTGGTTATGGTTGAGACCATGGAGGACCTCAGTACAATGCTCGATGATCTCAGTAGAGCTTCCGAAAGAGTGGGTCTTAGGATGAACATGGACAAAACCAAGGTGTGTATGTTGAATGCCCATGTTACACCCACTCCTATCAAGGTCGGAGACTCTACACTCGAAGTTGTGGGCGACTATGTCTACCTTGGACAAACGATCCAATTGGGTAGGGCCAACTTCGAGAAAGAGGTCAACCGTCGAATCCGACTCGGCTGGGCAGCGTTCGGGAAGTTGCGCGGTATCTTCTCATCCAACTTACCACAGTGTCTCAAGACGAAAGTCTATGACCAGTGTGTGTTGCCAGTGATGACATATGGCTCTGAGACGTGGTCGCTTACAATGGGCCTCATCAGAAAGCTTACAGTCACTCAAAGGGCAATGGAGAGGGCTATGCTCGGAGTTTCCTTGCGTGATCGAATCAGAAATGTAGAGATCCGCAAGAGAACCAGGGTTACCGACATAGCCCGAAGAATTGCCAAACTCAAGTGGCAGTGGGCAGGGCAAATTGCTCGCAGAACGGATGGCCGATGGGGCAGAAAGGTTCTGGAGTGGCGACCGCGAACCGGAAGACGTTGCGTTGGAAGGCCTCCCACTAGGTGGACCGATGACCTGGTGAAGGTTGCGGGGATCCACTGGTTGCGAGACGCACGGGACCGGTCAATGTGGCGACGCTTGGGGGAGGCCTATGTCCAGCAGTGGACGTCTTTCGGCTGATATGATGATGATGATATAAGTACCTACTTCTACAATATTTTTTCTACTCTGCAAGAATCTCTCATATTTACGAGGAATCTGAAATTCGCCTATTTTAACAGTTTCATTATATGTGTCACATTGTTTTTGTGTGGATATTTTTGCCACAAAAACAACAAAAGTTGTTTGAACATTGACTAGCCATAACTAGCTTCTGCAAGCGGCTTCACCCGTGTGAAAAGTGTTTTAACATCCCAAAGGAACACTATACCGGGATGAAGCTAGTCTAGCTAGTCCAGACTTTAATCTATCAGCGTGCCAAATTTCATCGATTCTTTCAGCCGTTCTGGTATGATTGTGTAACAAACATCTGGACAGATGTTTGTATCCATCCAAACTTTCCCATTTATAATATGCTAGCTCAGGGATGGGGATATGACTGAATCATGTCGGAGGTCAAGTCCGGCCTCCGACATGATTCAGTCCGGCTTGCGATCTAAACCTATCATCTATACTAAATCGGCCAGACATCTCGTTCGAAATCTCGTTCACTTTTCTAAGCTGACAGTCGCCGAAATACCCACAGAAAAGGTAAAATTTTACGTTAGCCAAATAAATCGCCTGAAACATGAGTTCAACCTGAGATTTGAAGACTTTAAAAGGACAGATAGCGATTTACAAATATTTTCGTCGCAATTCGCTATATAATTTCCTGGGTAGAAAAAAGATAATTCTATTTAGTCCGCCAGTAAGATTATCAAATAATATTGGACACGTATTTTTTGCTTTACCAAATTAATAAAAAATTACAAAGTCAAAGCGCATCAAAGTTCAGGAGTGAGTATTCCTGAACTTTGATGCTCTTTGACTTTGCTTGTGACGTCATTAAGGCAGTATAAAGTGTACTAGCGGCGTGACGTTCCACGATATTTCAACGCATTATATCGTCGTTGCTTTATATTTACGTGTCAAAAGAAAAAATACGTGTCCAATATTTTTTATTAATCTATCCGGGTAATGGGGCTTTCGGGACCGGGACCGCGGTCCCAGATTCCACCTTCAGAAACAATATTATTTATGAGTAGTATTTTGACACCAGAAATAAAATAAACAAAGTTTTGTCTTGGGAAAGTACGGTCAACCAAAAATATATAAACTATTTTTATAAAAGGATAACATATTTCTTTTATTTAAAAAATAAAAGCCATTGCCATCCGTTCTGCGAGCAATGTGCCCTGCTCACTGCCACTTAAGTTTGGCATTTCTTCGGACTATGTCGGTAACCCTGGTTCACTTGCGAATCTCTACATTTCTGATTCGATCACGCATGGATACTCCGAGGAATAGCCCTCTCCATTGCCGAATAGCAGAGTCGTCTCAATATGCGCCTTTCTATTAATTTATATATATATATATTATTTTATATATAGTATTTATTATAGTACATATTTAAGTATGTTTATTGTAACTAGGTATATACTTTTGTACTAATTTTGTGTTGATATTATTATTATTTCATTTTCATGCACCTGCCATGCTATCTCTTCACCACCCGTGGTTGACTGGTAGAGAATGCCTCAGGCATTAAGTCCGCCTATGTACTTTTATGTTCCATGAAGTTTTAATAAATAAATAAATAAATTGCCCTTTGGGTGACTGTAAGCTTTCTTATAAAGCCCATTGTAAGCGACCACGTGTCAGAGCCATAGGTCATAACTAGCAACACACTGTGACACTTTGGTACCGCGCAACTTCCCGAACGCTGCCCAGCAGAGTCGGATTCGACGGTTGACCTCTTTCTCGAAGTTGGCCCTACCCAACTGGATCGTTTGTCCTAGATAGACATAGTCATCCACAACTTCGAGTGTAGAGTCTCCAACCTTGATAGGGGTGGCTGTAACATGGGATTCAATATCAACTTGGTTTTGTCCATGTTCATTTTAAGACCCAATCTTTTAGAAGCTCTACCGAGGAAGTCATCGAACGTCGAATACTGAGGACCTCAGTCCTGCATAGTCTCAGCCCTGACTACTATATCGTCGGCAAACCGACGGTGAGTGATGTACTCGCCATTGACGCTGATGCCTAGCCCTCTTCAGTCCAGAGCCTTGAAGACATTTTCCAGTGCAGTGGTTAACAGTTTCGGAGATATGACGTCTACATGTCTCACACTTCGCTGCAGAAGGATAGGTTCTGAGGTCTGATCCAGAAAATGAACTGACATGGTGGCGTTTTTGTACAAACACATTAACACTCCGATGTACCGGTAGTCGATTTGGCACCTTTGGAGAGAATACAGTACAGCCCAAGTCTCGATCAGATCGAAGGCTTTCTCGTAGTCTATAAACGCTAAGCAGAGAGGCAGGTTGTCGGTCTTCTGTATAACCTGGCGCAGTGTATGTATGAGGTCTATGGTGTCGAAGCCTTTACGGAATCCGGCTTGTTTGGGAGGCTGGAAATCGTCAAACCTGCGCGCGAGACGATTCGTGATGACTCTTGAAAACAACATGTAGACATGGCTAAGAAAAGTATTGTCACCCTTCTTGAAGAAGAGTACCAGCACACCACTGCACCATACCTGTGGCGTTTTCCCCTCGAGTATGACGCAATCAAACAGCTTCTGAAGGGCCTTAAGTACAGGTTTTCCACCCGCCTTCAATAGTTCGACCATAATTTTGTCATCACCTGGCGCCTTGTTGTTCATAAGCTGTTTAAGAGTCATCCTAATCTCGTACATTTGACGTCCGGAATGTCTTCAGTATAGTATCGGGTGAATCTAGTTCTAGGGTCATTTGCTAGATTCGCGACGGGTTTACTGATTGACGTGTAGAACTGCCCATAGAATCTCTCGATCGCCGGTTTGGTGGATACGATCCTCCCATCATCGGTCTTCAGTTTCGTGAGCTGGCTCTGCCCAATAGTCAGGTCTTTACCTTGGAGCCCTTATTCCGCTCTATCGCGTCTTTAATACTTTCGGTATTAAAGCAGCGGAGGTCTCTTTTCAAGGACTTCGAGATCCGTCTATTTAGCTGCAGGTATTTCAACGCATCGTCTGAAGACTGCAGGATCATCTCACACCTCTCCTTCATGATCTTGAGAGTAGGATCAGAGAGTTTTTTGTTTTTATCCGTACGGCGGGCCTTGGAAAACCTAGGCCTGACCGTATGGACACCTCTTCATCATCATCATCATATCAGCCGAAAGACGTCCACTGCTGGACATAGGCCTCCCCCAAGCGTCGCCACATTGACCGGTCCCGTGCGCCTCGCAACCAGCGAATCCCCGCAACCTTCACCAGATCATCGGTCCACCTGGTGGGAGGCCTTCCAACGCAACATCTTCCGGTTAGCGGTCGCCACTCCAGAACCTTTTTTGCCCCATCGGCCATCCGTTCTGCGAGCAATGTGCCCTGCCCACTGCCACTTAAGTTTGGCAATTCTTCGGGCTATGTCGGTAACCTTGGTTCTCTTGCGGATCTCTACATTTCTGAACACCTCTTACCATGCGGTGATCCCTCCCGGTTTTCACCGAATTTATCACAGACACATCATTGAACATTTGCTTCTTGGTTGACACGATGAAGTCAATCTAGTTTTTAGTTGCACCATAGTGGCCCAGGTCCGGATGATGTGATGTGTGGGCGAGTATCTCTCTACCACACATCTAGGTGCGCGCAAATCATATTCTTCATACTCACATCATACATACGTCTCTCTCTTTTCTTATACATGGTTGATATATTTTATAGCTACAACTACTCTTTAATAAGTGCAACTTATACCCTTTACTTTGTACCGATACCGATACTCATGCAATTGTTGATTAAAATATTATATTAGCTTTTTGTTAACTGTACTTAAACTTCAATTTTCTTGTGGTCCCAAAATACTACTCAAAAATAATATTGTATTTATAGGTGGAATCCAGGACCGCGGTCCCGGTCCCAAAAGCCCCACGACCCATCTACCCGACGGACAAGAAACAAATTTTCAGTAAACTAACCTATTGCTAGGAGATTGTAGCCGCTTCTCAACTTGAAATAATTGAGCTACAATGTGATGAAACGGCAGCTTTATCACAATAACAGAATAGTTACAGCACTGATATAGTACATTGTGATACAAGGGTGGAAAGTAGGTTATTGCAAACGAGCTGTCATTAACAAGCCCGAGCCGAAGGCGAGGGTTTTTAATGACACGAGTTTGCAATAACCTACACGCCCGTGTATCACACGATATTTTTCAATACAGTTGTGGGAAATAGTAAAATCAAATCAAAAAAATAGATTTGCTAATTCGCAAAAAAATAAAATTTTAGCGCGTTTTTGCAACTGGTCATATTTTTTTTTACAACGAAAACAGCCTACACAGCCTATTCGATTTTTGACAAAAGTTGATGTGAAAATAATTTAATTGAAACTGGTAATTAAATCTATTAAACAACCATTTAAAAGACTTTTGAGAATTAAATGCTAAAACGTACGGAATCATTCATTTTTCCTCGTATAAAATCTATTCCATTTTATTCTATGTATGAAAACTCCTTGCTACTAAACTTTTTTAAATTGACTTAGAACTAAAGGCGCGTTTTTGCAACTGGACATTTTTGCAACGAAAACAGTCTATACAGCCTATTCGATTTTAGACAAATGTTGATGTGAAAATAATTTAATTGAAACTGGTAATTAAATCTATTAAACAACCATTTAAAAGACTTTTGAGAATTAAATGCTAAAACGTACGGAATCATTAAATTTTCCTCGTATAAAATCTATCCCATTTTATTCTAGGTATGAAAACTCTTTACTACTAAACTTTTTAAATCTTAATATATATATTTCTTGTGTGCGTGTGTATGTGACTGAACTCCTCCTAAACGACTGGACCGATTTTGATGAAATTTTTTGTGTGTGTTTGTGGAGATTCGAGAATGGTTTAGATTTACAAAAAAAAAAAAAAAATGGAAAATTAGGGTAGGGTAGGTAGGGTAGGGTAGGTAGGGTAGGGTAGGTAGGGTAGGGTAGGTAGGGTAGGGTAGGGTAGGTAGGGTAGGGTAGGTAGGGTAGGGTAGGTAGGGTAGGGTAGGTAGGGTAGGGTAGGTAGGGTAGGGTAGGTAGGGTAGGGTAGGTAGGGTAGGGTAGGGTAGGTAGGGTAGGGTAGGTAGGGTAGGGTAGGTAGGGTAAGTAGGGTAGGTAGGGTAGATGCATATTAGGTGTTTTTATGGCAAAACAAAGTTTGCCGGGTCAGCTAGTTGACTTATAAATTTAAAACTAAACTGCAAAACTAATGATCGAGCTCGTAAACAAAAGTCACGACCGCGTAACAGAAAGATGCCTATGCATAAGATTTAATTTTCGAATCATAATTATAGCCTCTGAAATTACGCCATGTTTAACAACTGTATTGAAAACTACATTTTGTGCCACATGTTTAATTTAGTCTTGTTATACATTTATTTTTATTTATTTTTTACCTTTGTATCTTAGATGCTTTTACCGATTGTTTTGTGAATGTGTGAACATTGTAGGCCTTCTAGATTCCTAGATGCTTGATAACATTTGATAACTTTATATCTCGTTTTACTTTTTATTTTTAGTTTCTAACGTTTTATTGTCGGGCCTACGTTGTCCTCCCATATTTAAGTAATGCTGTAACATGGAAATATTGTAAAAACAAACCATATTTTTAAAAGAGTAACCATGGAGTTTCTTGCCGGTTCTTCTCCATAGGAAACGACCAACCCGAACCGTGCGCCTTTTGTCGACGTTTTATAAGTGCCCATGTAGGCCTATGTAAAATAAAAAAAATGATTTTGACAGAACGCTTGAATTTTACAAAATTCTACCAACATCAACATCTAAATTCCCCAATTGAATTAAACACGTTTAGAAAATTATTTCTATGTTCGGGTCTTCATACATCTGTAAGCAAGTATTTTCTACAATGAATCTTCGTAAAAACAAACGAAGGAATAGGATGACTGACCAATATCTAGAGTGCGTTTTACGAGATCCTTCTCCTTTAGAGGAGCTGGTGGCTAAATAATAACAGCCGCACGGGTCGATCATCAAGGTTAAGCAACGCTTGACGAGGTCGGTCCATGGATGGATGACCATTTCAACATACCGAGCTTCCTCCGTGCCTCGGAAAGCACGTTAAGCCGTTGGTCCCGGCTGCCATTTAAAAAAAGGTCTTTGACAGTCGTTACAAGTAGTCAAAAGCTTGAGATTTGGCACCAGTCTTGCCCAGGGGTATCGTGTTGCCAATGCCATGTTACTGGGTTGTGGAGGTCAGATAGGCAGTCGCTCCATGTAAAACACTGATACTCAGCTGAATCCGGTAAGACTGGAAGCCGACCACAATATAGTTGGGAGAAAGGTTAGGCAGATGATGTTTTACGAGTTCCTTCTAGTAACTTGGAGCCAAATTTCGACGCTATAATTATTGAACAATCAAAATTAAAAACCAAAATAAATGCTTTTTGGCCCGTTTATATGTTGTAATTATTTCATACGGCTATAAATAAATTTACAATGCATGTCCTCGAAAAGAGCGTTTTCCAAGCAGCCAAAATGTGCGGCAAGTGTCACTTTTTTTCACTAGTGCTTTTTACTTTTGTACTTTTAAGTTGTAGGTCGTGGGTTCGAACCCAGGCAGGCGTTTTACTTTGTGTAAATTATTTCATCACCACTGCTCCCAAAAACTGTGAAGGAAAACATCGTGAGGAAACCGGCATGTCCTAGAACCAAAAATTTGAAGACATGTGACATCCACCAATCCGCACTGGGCCCGCGTGGTGGATTACGGCCCATCCCCTCTCACAGAGAGGAGGCCTGTGTCCCAGCAGTGGGAACATTAACCGTATAGTTCGGACGGAGTACACTTTGGGGCGCAACAAGCATACCTCCGCTGGCTCAGCAGTGGTACACTTTGGACCCCAAATTTAGGTCATACGACATCCTAATTAATAACGTAATTATTCATGAAGATACCTAAAGAAACTGATTTGGGGGCGTTAATTAAAATAGTTGGATAAAATGCTTATTTGTTAGCACCAATATCTTTTTCAGATTAAGCGCGCAAGTTTATTATTTTTCCTTTGTTAAATACAAATGTGTTAATGGGGTAATCGCCATTTTGATGACATTGGTGATCGAGGCTATAAAACATAAAAAATGCATATTTTGGACACCCAAAACTCCACTACAGAGGTAGTGGTTTGCTCATCGTTTGATTATTTGACGAATTCATCCATATTTCAAAAAAATTAGTGGTAATGAAGTTACTTGTTATTCAAAGTTGAAGTTTCGCGCCAATCGTGTTTGTTTACATTTTTATTTTACACAAATAACACCCACCCACATGTAAAAACGATTACAAATATGACAATTATGTCTCTAAATATAATAAACAACAAGAAGAAGCCCAGATTTTAACGTAATTTAATAAACACCGGTCCAATAATACGTAAAATTCATTACCACTACTTTATTTATGTTCAAAATTTCCAACTCGTCAATTATATTTTTTTTTTAAGTAATAGTTGTGTGCCAAAACGATTTTAGCAATCGATTTCATTATGCTATCGACTCGATTAATTAGCGATTATCACTAATCGATTCTTACATTTTAGAAAATACTTGTTTTAGGCATAAAATACAATAAGTACTTAAAATAATTACTATTAATACTTTCTTAAAGTAATCTTAATAGATTTTTGGACATTATTTGATTAAAAGCAACTACACAAATTCATCGAACCGTGGATAATTTCGCGCCGAATTTTCTATCCGATTCAAAATTTAAATTCGGAATGCGCTCGCTATTCATAAATATTTTGTTTAAAATAATAATCAATGAGCCTTTTAATATTTGGTAGTCTCAGAAGAATACAGAGTGCCTAGTATATTTTTATGTAAGTATGTAACGCAAGCGTTAATAAATTTAGTTTCGGGGAACCAATGGTTTTATGATTATTTGTTATATTGTAATGAGTTTCGTGGTGGCCCAGTGGCTGGTGTAGTAATTCGTATTTTGTATACATTTTGCAGTAGACTGACGCGGTTTAACCGACCGCAACATGTAAATATAGATATTTTTTACAAATTTACTGTGTAAAATAGCTGCGTAAACTTATTTTTCTGAATAAATTCGAATGTTGAAGTTCAAGTAAATTCCTGAATTTCATGACGTAATTTGCAACACCCTGTCGACTCAGCTGGTATGTCATGTGTCAAAATCTTGTCGAGCAGAGTGGTTATTAGGCTGATGATGTGATGTTTTTTTTTAACCGACTGCCGAAGGAGGATAATGTGTTTATCAGTCTATGTATGTATGTATGTTTGTTCCTATGTGGCGTTCCAGAGACCAAACGCGTTGGTCGATTTTGATGATTCTTACGTCAATCGATTCGTCTTAATCCTGCGAGTGTCACTGGCTACATTAAAATTGTAAAATAGGAAAATGGCGGCTCTTGGGCACGATATAGTGGGGGCCCAAAAATTTTTTCTTCTTCCAAACCTATCGTGTGGGGTATCAAAATAAAGGGTTTTAAGAGGTGATGTCATAAATCTATAACACTTATATGTTTAGATGTACCTAATTCGAAAAAAAATAACTAAAAAGTTATAAATATTTTTATATTTTTAACTCCAACGTCAGCCCGACGCGCGACGCATTGAGTTTTTATTATTTGAGAAAAGTTTAAAAAAATTGTTAAGTACAGATTATCATTTATATAAAAGGTAAAATAGATTAGATTTAGATTTTAATTGGATATATGTATCATATAGCGTCATCATTCGCTACTAGCCTTTTATTTCTCGTCGATGCATTTGATGTATTTTTATGTAACTTAAGCATACAATTAAGCAATATCATCAACTTATTTGTATTTTAACCGACTTCAAAAAAAGGAGGAGTTACCCGATAACTCAAAGACGCCAGGAACGATTACAAAAATTCTTCTTTTGTTTGAAAGGGTATACTTCCCAGGTGGTCCCATCATCATCAGCTCTCAGTCATCTCAGTCTGATGATGGGATCTTAGGGAAATCGAGGGATCTCCTCAAATATTATAGGCATATATTATATGTATAGCTATTTTTGGTAATTTCAACAATAATGCAATCATTTTCAATCAGAAAGTATCATTTGGTGTAGTGAAACTGCTGAAGAAGACCACAGATAGCCACTGGAACTCCTTAATGCTAATATGTTACGGGTATAAGATAATATCTTGAATAGTTAACTGACTATGATAAAGCAAATACCTAGAAATAAATGGTACTGATGAAAATGGTACCTACCATGGAACTGTTATTTTTTTATAGTGGCAGGAGCGGAAATCCGGTCGGACTAACACCCAAACTGCCTCAAAAAGTGAGCCAGTCTGGATAGTGTTAGGCTCCAACTGACTAAAACCCCTCCTGCATTAAATAATCCCGCCACGAAGTTGGTGCCTGTTCTGTGCAAACTCAAATATTTATGGGTAGCTTTATTTATTGATCAAAAAATTTAGGTTAAAATATGGTTAAAATAATAAGGTACAAACAATGCAAAAATATACAAAAAGTGCGGTTTATCGCTAAAATGTGCAAGAAGTGCTGTTTATCACAGTCAGAATACAAAAAGAGCTATTTATCACAGAGAAATCAAACATATATAAATTATGCCTTACAATTTAGGGATAAGAAGAACAACAGTGCTTTTCTTTTCTTTTGAAATTATTATGTTTAATCTAGAATGTTTTGATTACCCATTGTTTATATCAAATAATTTTCTTGACATAATGTTATTTACTCCGAATGTTTTAATTAGTGTTGTATTAATTGCTGATTTTTTAAAATTATTATATTCAACTGAACAATTTTGCATGCCGTAAGTTAAAATGTACCGGGACTGTCTACAAAAAATTACCATCTTATATGTATATCTACATTATTGGCAATAAATGATGATTCTGAAACATCCATATTAGGTTACGAAATGCTACCTCATGCAGCATTTTCACCAGATTAGGCCCCCTGTGTCTATTTCCTGTTTCCAAACCTAAAGAAATTGTTGGGTGGAAAAAGATTTGGCTCTTAATGAAAAGGTCATCACTGAAACAAACGCCTATTTTGAGGGCCTTTATAAAACCCATTATTTTAAAAGGAAAATTCATTTTTTTAAATAGTGGATTAATTGGAATGACCTAAAAGAAGACTTTTTGGCAAAAATATTTTTTTTTTAAGTAAGTAAGTAAATATTTATTTCTCAGTATATGGTACATTGAGGTCTTAAATTTAACATTGTTTCACACATACTACCATTTGCTGGTGTAGAAATATTAAATAATAAGCTAGCATGCAAATTAAAATTTACATTATGATCATTAAATAAATTTATAAAATTTTGTATAATGTCGAAATATAAATCATAATATCCAAAAATAAATAATAATGTCAATAAAATTAATCATAATGTCAAAACATTAATTAAAAACGTCAAAAAAAAATCATCCTGTCAAAATATAAATCAATAATGTCAAAAAAAATTACAATGTAATTTTTTTTAAGAATACATAATAATGTCAAAGTACTAATATCATTATTAAGATTTTAATTGCACTATCAAAATGAATGATTTAAAAATTCATTGATGGAATAAAAACACATGTCTAAGAGCCAAGCAAACATTTATACATTTAAACTTATTAATTGGTAGCATTCTCAGGGCAGGTGGTAATTTATTATAAATTTTAATTGTCATGCAACTGGCATTTCTACTGTATAACTGTAATCTCTGAGCAGGCACTTGTAATTTCCCGGCATGTTTTTTGTTCAGTCTTTCGGAGACTTGTTCATTTAATGGAAATAAATGACGGTATTTTTTTACAAATAGACAACCTTCAAAAATATAGACATGGGAGTGGGAGATTTTTTAAGTCCTTGAATAATGGCCTCCAATGGTCCAAATACTCTGCTCCACTCATGGCTCTGATACATTTCTTTTGCACTAGGAATGCTCTTTCCACATCCACTGAATTTCCCCATATGACTAGGCCGTAACGCAATACCGATGAAACATACCCATGATAAGCATTTAGGACTGTTTCTCTACTGGACACTAGTCAGTTAACTTGCGAAGAGCATACACAAACTTATCAAGCTTACTGCATACTCTTTCTACATGTTCCTTCCAGTTCAATTTGTTGTCGATAACTATACCTAAAAATAAAGCTGATGGCTCTGGTTGTAGAATTGAATTATTATGCCTAATTGCTGTTGGTATAACTGACACGTTACATGTTTGAAATTGAACTATTTTGGTTTTTTCAATATTAACATGAAGATTATTGTACTCCAGCCATTTTATCACATTAATTAATTCATTGTTAGTATCTATTTCTATGTTAGTTTTATTGGAACATTTTATCGTCAATGTAGTGTCGTCAGCAAATTGGATACATTCATATTTTAAACATTTTTTGAGGTCATTAATATACAATATAAATAGTGGCGGACCCAGTACACTTCCTTGCGGGACGCCAGAACCATTAGCCTTTAGTTCCGAGCAATATGTCGTCCTAGTATCATTTTCTATTCTAGAGATAACAGTTCTCTGTTGGCGATTAGATAAGTAACTTTTAAGCCAATCATGCGCTTTGCCTCTTATGCCATATTTTTCAAGCTTGTAGAGTAGTCTTTCGTGAGATACAAAATCAAATGCTTTGCTCATATCCAAGAATACAGATAAAGTAGACATTTTTTTATTAAGAGCTTCGCTAATTTTATTAGTTTTACTAAAGAAAAACAGGCTAGAGTAGTTGAACTGTTTTTCCTAAAACCAAATTGACTCTCCACAATTAAATTGTATTTAGTTACAAAGCTATTTATTTTATGATGCATTGCTTTTTCATAAATTTTTGCAAAGATTGGGATCAGTGTAATGGGCCTATAATTGCCCATATCAGTACACTTGCCTTTTTTGAACAGTGGTTTAATTATAGACTCCTTTAGTCTAGATGGGAAAACACCCTCTTCAAAAGAGAGATTTATTAGGTAGCTAAGTGGGGTTGCTATAATTTTCGCACTTAAATTAATAATATTATTGGTTACTTCATCATATCCAGTAGAATTTGTATTATTTAATGAATTAATTATTTTAATAACGTCAATTTCATTCAATGGAGTCAGAAATAAAGTATTTATATTATTGTCAATATTAATGTTGTTTATGTCATGATTATTATTGTTGGTTTTTTGTGTCAGATCAATGAAATAATTGTTAAATTGGTTACATATGTCATTAGGATTATTATTATTTTTTTATCATGGATTATTAATTCATTTATACAGTTGCTATTATTAGATTTGTTTAAACAATTTTTTTTGATTGTCCATGTAGCTTTACATTTATTTTTAGATTTGTTTTTTTTTTTTTTAACTGCCCCACACTAGGAATTTCTTCCTGTATCGTGGGTGCGTTTACAAACATATAAACACACATACACAAACACCCAGAGCCGAAACAACTATCTGTAGGTCATACAAATATTTGTTCCGTGCGGGAATCGAACCCGCGGCACGCAGCGCAGCAGTCAATCGCTCAACCACTGCGCCAACCGTGCGCCCGCGTGCGCAATTACTTAAAAAAATGTTGTTGTTTATCTGTTGTGATTTTGATATACATTTTTTTAAGATCTTAGTGTAATTGTGATATTTTTCTTGTGATAACCTTTACTTATAGCATCATGTTGATATATGTAATATAAAGTTCTAAGTTTTAAGTTTATTGCTCCTTTTAACGAGGATTTCGGGAAAACATAATTTATAGAAGAGCGTGAATAGGTCGTAAATGTATTGAAAGCCTCATTGCAGTTTGTTATATCGTAAATTTCAGTAAAACTTAAGGCTGCTAAACAATTTACAAAGTTTGTTTTGTTGTCCTCATTATAATCCCTCTTTTTATCATACCAGAAATTTATAGGTTTTGATTTATTATTTGTCTCTTGAAGGTAAAAAGTTAACGATTGGCCGGTATCGTGATCGGAGAGAGCTAAATTATGTGTATTGCATTTCAAATTAAGTACAGGAACATTACTGGCTATTTGGTCTATGCTAGTATTGTTCCTAGTAGGCATTCTAACATGTGGTGAAATATTAAAATTGCTCAATACGGATATTAGTCCTTTTGAATATTTATTGCCTTTTAATATGTCTATATTCCAATCTCCGCACATAATAATATTTTTCTTAACTTTGCGGGTTTGGATTGAGTAACAATAATTCAAGATTTTTTTTAAATATGATCACGTCAGAATCCGGTATTCTATAAATGCACACTATAATTAGATTATGACTCAATATTTCAATGCCACAGCATTCGAAAGTTTGAAGTTGAATTGTCGAGGCGCTAACCTAACCTATGGGAAACTCATTTGGAGATTGCGGGGACGCACGAACACCCCCCCGTATATGCATTAAAATCATTTGTAATATGGGATTGATCACAAAATATTTATAATCTTGTTTACTCAACACTCCTAAGCACAAAATTATGAAATATTAGGCTCTTAATTCATATTTCAAAGATTATTTGAACGGATCATTTAAAATTAATTCCAATAGATGGCGCGGTTTTTAATTTCTGAGCAATTCCGCTCAAATTATTAAATTTGTATGGTAACACATTGTATGCGTTTCGATGGCGCGGCAACGGAGATTTTTTAAAAAAAGAACTATGCCAAGATTATGTAAAAAATTGTAAAAGTTGATTCCCAAAACCATAAATTTGTCAAAGATAAGGTTAAAAAGTTTTAAGGGTTTGAACGTGGCCGCGCCATTGAAACGCGGCGAACCGCGCGGCCACGGAGATCTTTAAAACTAAGCGTTGCAGAGACCTGAAATTTAGGGAAATGATAGATTGAATTTGTAAAAAATTTGTAAAAATATAGAAAAAATTCCTAGGTTTATATTTTAGGAGCTGTAAGACTAAAACCCCATGGCCGCGCCATTGAAACGGTGAAAAACACGTTATCGCCGATATCTCGCTGAAAAAGCATCGCAGAAGTCTGAAACTTTTTGTAATACCTAGATTTGAATTTGTCGAAATAGGTAAAAATACACAAAAAAATCCTAGGTTTATATTTCAGGAGCTATAAGACCAAAACCCTATGGCCGCGCCATTGAAACGGTGAAAAACACGTTATCGCCGATATCTCGCTGAAAAAGCATCGCAGAAGTCTGAAACTTTTTGTAATACCTAGATTTGAATTTGTCGAAATAGGTAAAAATACACAAAAAAATCCTAGGTTTATATTTCAGGAGCTGTAAGACTAAAACCCCATGGCCGCGCCATTGAAACGGTGAAAAACACGTTATCACCGATATCTCGCTGAAAAAGCATCGCAGAAGTCTGAAACTTTTTGTAATACCTAGATTTGAATTTGTCGAAATAGGTAAAAATACACAAAAAAATCCTATGTTTATATTTCAGGAGCTGTAAGACCAAAACGCTATGGCCGCGCCATTCAATACGTTTTGAATGTTCCGATAGGGTGACCATGACTTATTGTTTACAGAAAACTTTCCACCTGCAAGTATTAGAAATTATATCTCAAGGATTCTAAATCATGACAAGTATGAAATGATAAGTACCTATATCCTAGTGTAAGTAAACAATCTGTGATTTGTGGTTTTGAAAGAAATGATTAGTACCTATAACTTAGTGTAAGTAAACAATCTGTGATTTGTGATTTTGAAAGAAATGATAAGTACCTATACCTTAGTGTAAGTGAACAATTTGTGATTTTGAAAGAAATGATAATTACCTTTATCTTAGTGTAAGTAAACAATCTGTGATTTATTTGATTTTAAAGAAATAAATATATGTTTTTGTATCATAACGTTTCATTTTAATTTAATTTAGAATCCTTGAGATATAATTTCTAATATTTGCAAGTGGAAAGTTTTCTGTAAACAATAAGTCATGGTCACCCTATCGGAACATTCAAAACGTATTCAAGGTTTTATATTATGAAACAAAAAGAAAATTTTCGCCTATTATCGGTAATTATACATATTAATAGGTGTTGTTTACAAAAAAAGATCTCGCTAATACTTTATTTCCGATTAGATAACCACAACTTATTTCTACGCAATACCGTAATACAGCTCCTGAAATATAAACCTGGGATATTTTTGTGTATTTTTACATGTTTTGACAAATTCAAATCTAGCGTTTACAAAAAACTTCAGACCTCTGCGATGCTTTTTCAGCGAGAAATCGGCGATAAAATATTTTTCACCGTTTCAATGGCGCGGCCATAGGGTTTTGGTCTTACAGCTCCTGAAATATAAACATAGGATTTTTTTGTGTATTTTTACCTATTTCGACAAATTCAAATCTAGGTATTACAAAAAGTTTCAGACTTCTGCGATGCTTTTTCAGCGAGATATCGGTGATAACGTGTTTTTCACCGTTTCAATGGCGCGGCCATGGGGTTTTAGTCTTACAGCTCCTGAAATATAAACCTAGGATTTTTTTGTGTATTTTTACCTATTTCGACAAATTCAAATCTAGGTATTACAAAAAGTTTCAGACTTCTGCGATGCTTTTTCAGCGAGATATCGGTGATAACGTGTTTTTCACCGTTTCAATGGCGCGGCCATGGGGTTTTAGTCTTACAGCTCCTGAAATATAAACCTAGGATTTTTTTGTGTATTTTTACATACTTTGACAAATTCAAATCTAGGTTTTACAAAAAACTTCAGACTTCTGCGATGCTTTTTCAGCGAGATATCGGTGATAACGTGTTTTTCACCGTTTCAATGGCGCGGCCATGGGGTTTTAGTCTTACAGCTCCTAAAATATAAACCTAGGATTTTTTTCTATATTTTTACAAATTTTTTACAAATTCAATCTATCATTTCCCTAAATTTCAGGTCTCTGCAACGCTTAGTTTTAAAGATCTCTGTGGCCGCGCGGTTCGCCGCGTTTCAATGGCGCGGCCACGTTCAAACCCTTAAAACTTTTTAACCTTATCTTTGACAAATTTATGGTTTTGGGAATCAACTTTTACAAATTTTTACATAATCTTGGCATAGTTCTTTTTTAAAAAAATCTCCGTGGCCGCGCCATCGAAACGCATACAACACATTTTGGTACAATGAAACTGTAAAAACGCGTAAAAAATAAAAATAATATATAAAACAATGTATTCAAAGAAATAAATATTCACGAGCTGAGTAAACCCTTTTACTAGCAAGTTACTGCTAACACAATCTATCGCTTGGGAGATAACTGATTGCATTCGAGGTACTTTTAGTAAAATACGGTTAAAGATATTTATTTCTCAAAAGAATTAACAAATTCACTTATAGAGAAAACATTATAGGTTTAGAACAATGTTATCTGCCAGTAAGCGTAGATAAAAAACAAAATCAGGTATGCATCTTAAAACTAACATTACAATAATACTTCGACACAAAATAACAAATACAGTGTGTACAAGTACGAGGAGGGATCAAAAAGTAGTGAGAATGAGATAGAATATAATGACTATTGATAACTTAATAATTTATTTTTCTACATAGTTTCCGAGTCTCTCTACACACCGAGTCCAGCGCTTTTCCAAGGCTTCAATCCCTTTCAGAAAAAAAGTTTTGTCTTGGTCCTGCAAAAAGCTCTCCACGGCATCCATCACCTCGTTATCGTCTTCGTACCTGTTTCCCCTTAAGTAGTTTTTCAATTTGGGGAACAGATAAAAATCGCTAGCCGCCAGATCTGGTGAATAAGAGGGGTGGTCCAATTCGAAACCAGCTTGCTGAATGGCAGCCATAGCAACTGTCGACCTGTGCGCGGGTGCGTTGTCGTGATGAAAAAGCACGCCCCTTCGAAGTTTCCCTCTCCTTTTATCTTTGATGGCATTCCTCAACTTGGGAATTAAAGCTGCATTATATTGGCCTGTAATAGTGGTTCCACACTCCAGGTAATCAATCAACAATATCCCTTCTGAATCCCAAAATATTCAGGCCCTAACCTTGCCAGCCGATGCCACGATACGAAACTTCTTCGGGGTCGGTGGTGATGGCCGTTTCCATTGCGAAGATTGCTGTTTTGTCTCGGGATCAAAATGTTTCGTCCATTGCACAGTGTTTTATAGACCCAAAAAAAGTGACATCGGTTTTTTATTGGCTATTTCTACTTAATAGTTCATTACAAATGCACGAGTAGAACTCCCATGTGCCAATTTTGAATACATGATTTTTTTAAAAATCGCAAAGTTTTTGTGACCTTTAAGGTCAAAAGAACAAAAAAAAATCGTATAAAAAAAACTGTACACAATTGAATTTTGTTCGTATTGCAGTTTTATTAAGCAAGTCAAGGAGAAAATTACGCCGTGTTAAAATAATCAGAAACAATAATAGAACTCGCAAAAAAAAATGTTTTACCGAAATCAGTATTTATTTTTTTATTCATATTCTAGCTCGAAGTAGAACCTCTGTCTGGTACAAACAGATTCCTTATACTAAGGTTTATCATCCATAAAAATATTACTTGCAACTTGGGCCTAGGTTTTGAGAAAATGATTTTCAAAAATATGTGTTAGGGTTGTCTCTATTTTGACCATTTGTGACGATTAGTTTTTATCACATAAAATCAGCAGGTCTTTTATCTTCTATAATGGTATAATTCTAGCAATTGATTTTAAAACATTTTTCACGTGAAATTGTACACAAAATATATAACCAACGAAGTAAATTTAATTGAATAATAATCAAGTAATTCTAATTCCCATTTTTTCCGATGGGAACACGATATAAATCTCACTAAAATTAATTATAGTATTAATAAAGGCTTATTTTATTTTTATTTTATTCCATTTAATACACGCAATTATTTTATTTAATCAAATGATTGCAGAGATTTCTCTTTTGACAACTGTACTGTACTGTCCCGTGACTCTAGCTTAATTTTTGCTGACAATTCAAAAGTAAATTTTATACGAGTCAAAATAAAAATGTATAAATATTTTTATTTCAACTAATCCAAGTTGTAATAAAAATATTTTGAGATTTTGATTTTGACTCGTAAAAAAGTTGCTTCAGCGATGTAGGATCGAACCAACTTTGATGTACCTAGGCTGTAGGCTTGTGGAAGACATGTTACCGACTCGTATAATGACGTTCTCTGCGACGAGAAACACTAAAAACAGCATTAACATTTTCACACTTTGAAAAAATTCACTCTAGTAAAATCGATCCCTGTCTGTCTATATACACAGGAGTCCCCACGATTACCTTGTACTTAACCTATCTGTGTTATCATGGGTGTTGTTGTTTACGATTCAATATACTATATCTGCAACGTGCACTTTGATCGAAAAGTCATAAATACTTTTAAACTAAATTATAATTAACTTTAGTTGATTATAGAACGCCAATATTAATTGACCTTTATGACCCCTAAATTTGGAATTATGACCTCGGTACATAAAAATCAATTTCTCGAAACCTAGGCCCAAGTTGAAAGTAATATTTTTATGGGTGATAAACCTTAGTAAAAGCAATCTATTTGTACCAGACAGAGGTTCTACTTCGAGCTAGAATATGAACAAAAAAATAAATAGTGATTTCGGTAAAACATTTTTTTTCGTGTGTTCTATTATCGTTTTTGATTACATAATTACGGGATAATTTTCTCCTTAAATTGCTTAATAAACCTGCAATATGAATAAAGCTCAATTATGTACAGTTTATTTTCTACGATTTTTTTTTGGTCTTTTGGGCTTCAAGGTTACGAAAACTTTACGATTTTTTTAAAAATCAACGGCACAAAATTGTCACATGGGAGTTCTACTCGTGCATTTGTAATAAACTATTAAGTAGAAATAGCCAATAAAAAGGCGATGTCACTTTTTTTGGGTCTATAAAACACTGTGCATTGTTACGAAACGAGACAAAAAGTTTTCAGAATCTTCTTGAAACTTGTCCAATAATATCTTCGAAATGTCAAGTCGATTATGTTTCTGACTGTCGGTTAACATTCTCGGCACCCATCTTGCGGAGACATTTCTCATATTCAAAGATTGTTTCAATAAGGATTGAACTTCCATATGAAATCAGGCTCTCCTAATGTTGCCTCCAAATCGCAATGAATCTCTTGCGTCGTTAACTTTTTTAAACAGAGGTATTTAATAACGGCTCGCAGTTCGTTTTTAGGGTTCCGTACCCAAAGGGTAAAAACGGGACCCTATTACTAAGACTTCGCGGTCCGTCTGTCTATCTGTCTGTCACCAGGCTGTATCTCATGAACCGTGATAGCTAGACAGTTGACATTTTCACAGATGATGATGTATTTTTATTGCCGCTACAACAACAAATACTAAAAACAGAATAAAATAAATATTTAAGTGGGGCTCCCAAACAACAAACTTTTTTTTTGCAGATTTTTGCGTTAATGGTACGGAACCCTTCGTGCGCGAGTCCGACTCGCACTTGGCCGGTTTTTCTCCATTTTCGAGAACAAATTCCGACACGAAGCAAACAAATGACTACATTCAGAAAAAAACAAAAGAGAATCGAAGATTTTTTTCTTTATTAATATTACAAATATGTATCTGAGCTATGCCTGCCAGTATTTTTTTTTCTTACCAAGGAATGTGTCGTTCTCACTACTTTTTGATCCCTCCTAGTACAAGCGTTTTACAAAGCAGAAGAAGGTAAATTACACACAACAAACAACACAACAGTTTTGAGGAAAGAGGGTGATAGGTATAATATATACTTGTACATAATTATTTAATTATATGATTTATTTTATTAATTTTTTACACTATGTAGTATATAATTTTGTGTACAATAAAGAAATTAAGAAATAAGAAGATGAGGGTAGGGTGCAATTTAGTAGTCGTGTGTCGTAAAATAATCGGTTTAGTCCGCCGAAAAACGCTAGTAACGGCGTACAGCTAAGGAGTGGAATTCTCTGCCGGAGTCTATAGACCAGGGTCGATAATTTTTAAAACCAATAAAAATAATAGTAGCATGAAACCCATTAGAAAAGGAGGAGAATATTATAAAAATGAAAGGAAAAATAATTTACGGGCGATCTGAGGTCGGGAAGGGGAAGGGGGTGAGTTTTTAAGGGTAAAATCGGTTTATCTCGATTTCCGGCAAAACTAAAAGTCATATGGAAAAATTCAAATGGCAAAGTTGTAGGTAATATAAAGATCTAAAACTTTTGTATTCACACTTTTTTCACATAACCTCAAAATTTATGTGAAATATTAAAAAAACCAAGTTCTTGGTTTTTTATTTTTATCTATTACAAAAAAAAAAATTTTTTCACTAAATTTTTCTGAAAACTTACCTTTTTATGTACCAAATACGCTGTAATTTATTTGATTAGAAATATTTATTTTTTCACCTTATTTTGAATTAATATGGAAAAAAAACTTATTTACAAAAAAATACTACCGACTTCCAAACTAGAAAGTGAAAAATAACTTTATTTTTGGAAGTCGGTGTCTTTGGTATGTACCATATTTTTAAGTTATGTAATATAAATAATATATTTTTTTGTAAAAAAGTTTTTTATTTTTCACTTTTTAGTTGTACCTACCTAATAGGGAAGTTGTTAAGTAAGTACCTATAACGACAGAATAGATTACCCGAATAACATGACACTTGAATATAACCGGTGAAATGAGAGACCTGCATACCCCTTTCGAGCGTACTGGATTGATGTTATGTTATGAAATGGTATAAACAATAAACAGACATGCGATTGCAGCAATCCCGAGAAATTTTCCGTTATTTATTGAAGAGTTCTGTTGTATATCTCCGAAGTTCTTCATCAGATCTTCACCAAATTAAAATGGGACCAATTTCGGAATATACTTGTTCAAACAAAAAAAGAATTTTCAAAATCGGTCCACAATTGGCGGAGATATCGGTGAAAAAAAAAAAAAAAATAAAAAAAAAAAAAAAAAACATACATAATGTCGAACATAGAACCTCCTCCTTTTTTGTTAAGTCGGTTAAAAAGCACCCTAATTTTCAATCGAAAATGCACCCGTCAAAACATCAGCTTTTTTCAAAAAGTTGGTATGCTTTCTCTTCTACTTTCCGATGGAAAAAAAAAATACTACCCTGGTCTGTGTTTCCCGATACTACTACATTCTAAGGGTCTTTAAGTCAAGAGTGAATAGGTTACTTCTAGGCAAGCGTGTTCCATCATCGACCACAGCAAACGCTTACCATCAGGTGAGATAGTGGTCAAGCGCGAGCCTTTATTAGATTTAAAAAAAATTGTCATTATGTAATGCCGAACTGTAAACCCGACAGTTATTGTTTGACATAGAAACCAGATTAAGAAAATTTACTTAACTCGATGTTTATGGCACCTAGCCACGAAGATGACATAAAACAAATAATAAATTCCATAAAAAATACTCAGAGCGTAGGACATGATGGTATATCCAACAGCAACAATAAAGAATGTGTCAGAGAGCATTAGCGGCCATTTAAGTTACATAATTAATTTATGCATAACGCAAGGTTAAAACAAATAATAAATTCCATAAAAAATACTCAGAGCGTAGGACATGATGGTATATCCAACAGCAACAATAAAGAATGTGTCAGAGAGCATTAGCGGCCATTTAAGTTACATAATTAATTTATGCATAACGCAAGGTATATATCCAACCAAACTCAAGACTGCTGTAATAAAAACACTGTACAAAAAAAAACGATAGAGATAAAATGGAGTCGTATAGGCCTATTGCTCTTATTCCAATTTTTTCAAAAATATTTTAAGAATACATTTATGAACAAATTTATAAATACTTAAAACATGACACACATTACTCGTAAAACATGACATCCTAACTGAAGAACAAAAAGGCTTTAGAAATACTATTAATATGGCTATATATTACTTATAAAAAAAGTAATCGCAAACGTTGACCATAACATACTGTACATCCGTATGTTCCGTACGGTATCCGTACACCGTCATACGTATGTTCAATTTACTGTGACATGACTCAAGCCTTTGTCTACGTAGATCATAATATCTTGCTTAATAAGTTAGAAGCTTACGGAATTTATGAAATATCTTGCACCTTATATTAGAGTCCTATTTAATATATCGTAAAAAATATGTGGAAATATCTCATATAGATACAAAAACTAAGAACGAACGGGTTTATCGGTCGCGTGATAGAACAATCACATATGGTGTGCCACAGGGCAGCGTGCTTGGCCCTCCTCTATTTATACTGTATATAAATGACCTGCCAAAAGTTACGCAACATCATATGACACTATTTGCCGACGACACCAACCCAAACTAACACCAGTCTTAAGAACGGACGCTATTGTTACAGCATATCATGGCATGGCTAGTTCAATATTAAGATTCTGGGTTATTTTTTGGGGCAACTCAACCGATCGAGAACTTATATTTAAAGTCCAAAAAAAGTGCATCAGGGCAATATCTGGGTTAAAATGTACAGACGCATGTAAACCTTTTTTTCATAGATGTAAAATACTGATGTTAGCCTGTATGTACATATTCGAAGTCGCAGTGTTTGTGAAATCAAACCCAGATTTATTCCCAAAGATATCGGATCGAAATAATCGGCATCGACGACATGTCAATATGTTATGCTCGAGACAGTCCAAAACAGCACTGATGCGTAATAGTGTTTTTGTATGGCACCAATAATCTATGACCATATACCAGAAACAATAAAAATTTTGAATATTAATCTTTTTAAAAGGCATCTAAAGAACTTTCTCGTAAGAATAGCCTATTATAGTGTTTCTGAGTTTCAGAAGGACAAAGTACTGTTGTAATATAAATGTGAGTTTTATATTGAATTATTGACCTTTTTGACATTTTATTTCCGCCCGTATTCGACATCTCATTTTATGATTATATCTTTGACTGCATTTTTATTTAATTTTTCATGTTTTGTTTTTAATTATTATTATTGACTTCTTTATTATTATTTTTTTGAAGTATATAAATTTTATTTATAATCCAAATAATATGTACAACTGACTATTCCTAATCTTAGGACTAATAACAAAAGCAAGCTTACATACAAAGGGGAGAGGGAAAAGGGCTCATAGCGCATCAAAAAATTCGTCCACATCGATGTCAAAAGGGTAACGTGCAATAACGTGTCTTTATTAATTATTTGAATTCCATTATTTTGACATACAACCTGTATTATAATAATTGTTGTTTTTTTTTATGAATTGATTATTTATTATTGTGTAATAATATCGATGATGATTTTTGGTTTTTGTTTAATTTACTGACTACGCTGTTTAATGATATTTGTGTTTAAATGAATTGATTATTATTTATTATTGCATGTATAATGTCGATGATGATTTATTCTTAGTAATAGTGTAAACCCGTGGTTGATTTCTGCGCACATTTTTAGGGTTCCGTACCCTAAGCGTAAAAACGGGACCCTATTACTAAGACTCCGCGATCCGTCTGTCTGTCTGTCTGTCTCTCTGTCCGTCTGTCACCAGGCTGTCTCATGATCCGTGATAGCTAGACAGATGAAATTTTCACAGATGATGTATTTCTGTTGCCACTATAACAACAAATACTAAAATCAGAATAACATAAATATTTTATTGGATTTTTGCCGTTATTTGAGTGAATATAAAAAAAAATGTACATAAGAAAAAAGTTTGGTGTCCTCATTACTAACACGGGCGTAAAAAATCATATTTAGTGAATAAATAAGTCGTTTTTTTTTAAGACGCCTTATTATTCATGTTTTCGTAAAAAAAATACCAGATCAACAGAATTAGTCAAAACAAATAAAATAAAAACGAAATATGTGGAGTAAAAAGAGTTGTCTCCACGTGCCAATTTTAAAAGAAAAATGAATACTTTTTCATTATCGAACTAATACAGATTTCTTTAATACAGTATACTTGGTAAATGATCACTGTGCATGAGAAACCTTTTTACCCGACTGCCGAAGGAGGGTAATGTGTTTATCAGTCTATGTATGTATGTATGTAAGTATGTATGTATATATGTTTGTTCCTATGTGGCGTTCTAGAGACCAAACGCGTGGGCCGATGTTGATGGTTCTTACGTCAATCGATTCGTGTTAATCCCGCGAGTGTCACTGGCTACATGAAAATTAGAAAATAGAAAAATGGCGGTTCTTGGGCGCCATATTGTAGGGGCCAAAATTTTTTTTTTCTTCCAAACCTGTCGTGTGGGGTATCAAAATAAAGGATTTTAAGAGGTGATTTCAAAAATATATAACACTTATATGTTTAAATGTACCTAAATCGAAAAAAAATAACTAAAAAAAGTTATAAATAAAAAATTTAATAAAAAAAAACAAAAAACCCGACTGCTTGAAAAGCGAACTAAAAAGACGTAAACAAGGATAAAATCATGCTGTGCAGTCGGAGGATACGTCTGGTTTTGGTCAGCCGGCTCGCGAAATGTATCCTCCGACAGCACAGCATGATTTTATCCTTGTTTACGTCTTTTTAGTTCGCTTTTCAAGCAGTTGGGTTTTTTGATTTTTTTAATTAACTTATTTTTATTTCTTTACTAGCACTCCGCCCGCGACTTCGTTCGCGTGATTTCGTTTATCCTTTAAATGATTTTCTTATACGCAGTCAGTGAAGCGACCAAAAATAAACTATCATTAAATCAATAAATAATTGGGTATCGTAGATATACAGGTTTTATTGGATTGGGACAATTCGTTTTTTGATTTAAAGAATAATAATTTTTTAAATCTGGGGGGCAGTTTAAAAAATGTTTTATGTATATTTTGTTTATTAACTTTATCCACAAGCAATTCGATTTTTCATATAAACCAATTTTGCCCCATTTTAGCTCCTTAAAGGTTGAATTGACGCAAAATCGCGGCTTAGTGCTCCCCTAGAATCCTACGTCAGTAACATTCTTAGGTGGGGTTAGTTTCGAAAAAACTTATAATGACAACCTTTATTGTTTCCTTAGGTTGGTATTTGTACCAAGTTTCAAGTTTATTAACCCAAGAAATACGATTCGCCAAAAAAAAATTAACACCCCCTAAATCGTCTTTTGGGGGAAGATTCGATATACTAATAATGTCAACCTTTATTGTTTACTTAGGATGGTATTTTTCTCAACTTTCAAATTTATTGACCCAAGAAATAAGAATCTTCAAAAACACTTTAATACCTCCTAAATCGTCTTTTCAGGGTAGTTTCAAAAAACCGGTCAAGTGCGAGTCGGACTCGCGCACGAAGGGTTCCGTACCATTATCGCAAAAAACGGCAAAAAAATCACGTTTGTTGTATGGGAGCCCTACTTAAATATTTATTTTATTCTGTTTTTAGTATTTGTTGTTATAGCGGCAACAGAAATACATCATCTGTGAAATTTCAACTGTGTAGCTATCACGGTTCGTGAGATACAGCCTGGTGACAGACAGACAGACAGACGGACAGCGAAGTCTCAGTAATAGGGTCCCGTTTTTACCCTTTGGGTACGGTACCCTAAAAACTAATAGTGACAACCTTTATTGTTTATTTAGGTTAGTATTTAAGTCAAGTTTCAAGATTATTAACCCATGAAATAAGATTCTTCAAAAACACTTTAACACAACGTAAATCGTATTTTGGGAGTAGATAAGTAAAACTAATAATGACAACTTTTATTGTTTACTGAGACTGAATATTTGTGTCAACTTTCAAATGTATTACCTCAAGAAATAAGAATCTTCAAAAACACTTTAATACCTCCTAAATCGTATTTTCAATAGTTTCAAAAAACTAATAGTAACAACCTTTATTGTTTATTTAGGTTAGTATTTAAGTCAAGTTTAATAACCCATGAAATAAGATTTTTCAAAAACACTTTAACACACCGTAAATCGTATTTTGGGAGTAGATAAGTAAAACTAATAATGACAACTTTTATTGCTTATTTAGACTGAATATTTATGTCAACTTTCAAATGTAATAACCAATCAAATAATATTCTTCAAAAACACTTTAACATCCCCCAAAATCGTCTTTTGGAGGTTGTTTCAAAAGACAAATAATGATAACGATTATTGTTTATTGAGTTTGGTTTTTATGTCAAGTTCCATGGTTTATTGATCCAAGAAATGAGTATGGTATTTTTGTCAAGTTTATTAACTGAAGTAACAAGATTCTTCAAAAAAACTTTATCACCCCTAAATCGTCTTTTGGGAGTAGTTTCAATAAATAATAATAAAAACTTTTATTATTTATTGAAGGTTAGGTTAGGTTAGTATTCGTGGCAAGTTTCAAGTTTATTGACCCATGAAATCAGATTTTCCATAAAAACTTCAATACCCTTAAATCGTCTAAATTGTTTCAAAAGACTAACAATGATAATCTTTATTGTTTATTGAGGTTGGTATTTATGTCAAGTTTCATGTTTATTAACTAAAGTAATAAGATTCTTCAAAAAAACTTTAACACCCGTAAATCGTCTTTTGGGGGTAGTTTCAAAAAATTATAACAATAACCTTTATTATTCATTTAGGTTAGTATTTGTGGCAAGTTTTAAATTTATTGACCCAAGAAATCAGATTATTCAATACAAACTTCAACACCCCCTAAATCATCATTTGGGGGTAGTTTCGAAAAACTAATTATGGCAGCCTTTATTATTTACTTTGTTTACTATTCGTGCCAAGTTTCAAGAATTTTGGCCGAAAGCATTAGATTTTTCATACAAACTCTCAACCCCCTTTTTACCACCTTAGGGGGTGGAATTTCCAAAAATTAATGCTTTCTTAGTGCTCACTTATATCACTTGAGGAACCTTCCTGCCAAATTTCATGTTTCTAGGTCTAGCGGTTTTGGCTGTGCGTTGATCGATCAGTAGTCAGTCAGTCAGTTTCTTCTTTTATATATAGATAGATAGATAAACGTTATAATAAATGAGAAAATTTAAGTAAAAATCGTGTCTCCGTATTTCGTTGCTTTGTGTGACAGTTTCGTCACGAAGTGTGTGACGAAATTATGTGTCCTACAACAGTTTCTGAACGTATCCGCATTTTTAGGGTTCCGAAGTCAACAAGGAACCCTTATAGTTTCGCTCTGTCCGTCTGTCCGTCCGCAGCTTAGCTCAGAGAATCTAAGTAATAGAAAGCTATAATTTGGCATGTATATACATATTAATAATTCCGACAAAGTGGTATAAAAAAATCATGAAAAATATATTTTTTCGGGTACCTCCCATAGACGTAAAGTGGGGATGTATTTTTTTTTTCTCATCTATCCCATGGTGTGGTGTATCGTTGGATAGGCCATTCAAAAATATTATGGGTTTGTTAAAACCATTTTTCGATTCAGAGATTCGTTTGCGTAAAATTAAGCTTTAAGTTGCAAATTTGTTAGAGTCAAGTGTCCCCCCCCCCCTGCCAGCGAAATGGTTGCTCTAGGCTATGTGAAAAAATTCACGGCAGTAGTAAATATAACGAAATTAAAAGGAAAATTATCACGGATAACAAGGCTTTACAAGTTTACGAGTAATAGTCGACCAACTTATAAAATGTACTTGGAACAGTAAAAATTTTGTACAAATACCATTGAAAAATTACTAAAATAAAGTTGATAGCTGTGTAAAACAGAGTAAATATAATGCTTACGAACTATGTAAAAATATACAAAAATGAAATCATAACAGGCTTTACAAGTTTACGAGTAATAGTCGACCAACTTATAAAATGTACTTGGCACAGTAAAATTTTTGTACAAATGCCATTGAAAAATGTGTTAATTAACGTTGTTAGCTGTGTAAAACAGATAGTAAATATATGCTTATGAACCATGTAAAAATATACAAAAATAAAATCATAACATCCTTAATAATAATGATTTCTAAATTAATAATGTTTAAGCTCGAATTACGCAATGGAGTGGCCGGAGTCGTTGGCAGTACCAGTCCGTAGTCCATACGGCGCATGCGCGCGGTGGAGTCTATTTTGTGTTAGTGCAGAAGTATTTTCGACGTTTTGTAATTAAAACGTAAGTAAAGTCAAATTAGATTCGATTTCCAAGCAAATTATTTATTTTCTTTTGTCTATCCTTCTATAAAGCCAATATTCGACCCGACTTCATCACTAATTGAGTAGCGTATAACTTTCCAGAATGAAATAGTGAAATACCGCAGATTAGAGGTGAATCTCTAATCTGCGGTATTAGAGGAGATCAACAAACCCCTCTTTTTAGTCCGCATTATTATGCAACTTCGGAACCCTATCGCGCGTGGCCCGACTCGCACTTGGCCGGTTTTATTATAATATTATAAGACCTACTATAAATTACCAAAACGAATAAATAATATGAATTTGAATTTCAAACATGACGTGGAAATACTCCTTGATGTTGAGAAAATTGACGTGCTGCTTCTTTCTGAAGCTCACCTAACCTATTAGACCAGGGTAGAAGCCTTTAAAAATAATAAAAAGTGAAAAAAATATAATAGTAGGATGAAACCCATTAGAAAAGGAGGGGAATATTATAAAAATGAAAAGAAAAATAATTTACGGGCGATCTGAGGTCGGGAAGGGGATGGGGGTGAGTTATTAAGAGTAAAAAACGGTTTTTCTCGATTTCCAGCAAAACTAAAAGTCCTATCGAAAAAAGTCAAATGGCAAAGTTGTAGGTAATAAAAAGATCTAAAACTTTTGTATTTACACTTTTTTCACATAACCTCAAAATTTATGTAAAAAATTCAAAGAACCAAGTTTTTGGTTTTTTATTTTTATCTTTTACAAAAAATTTTTTTTTAACGAAATTTGGTGAAAACTTACCTTTTTATGTCCCAAATACGCTGTAATTTATTTGATTAAAAATATTTATTTTTTCACCTTATTTTGAATTAATATCGAAATAACACCCTAATTTCAATCGAAAATTCACCCGTCAAAATATCAGCTTTTTTCAAAAAGTTGGTATGTTTTCTGTTCGTTGAAATCTCTACTTTCCGATGGTGAAAAAAAAAAATGTTACTATAGTAAATCTTCTCAGAAAATGCAAACAATCGAAAAAAACTCGAATTCGATTTTTTTTTTAAATTATTATAAATAATTTCATCAAAAAAATGTGATTGCTGCAATTTGTTTCAATTAAAAAGTTGATTTATTTTATGCTTATTACATTTATGTCATAGAAAATCTCATTATATATAAATATAAATGTAAATCGTACTATTAAATGTAAAAACAGATTCATCCATACTGATAATCTGAAAAGACAAAATCTAATTAATAATGCCTTCACTATTTTATCGTGAATATACCCCCATGAAAAAAAAAATATTAATGAAATAAATGTCAAAATGTATAAAAAATATATTATAAATATATTAAAAATCTATTTAAAATGTATAAATATATAAAAAATATGTATAGTAAATATATTTTTAATAACTAAGTTTTGGCTGATTTTCATGTATATTTCATATATTTTGAATATATCTGAAATATATTCTGTCTGGGATGTATTCGGGTCTGGGTCTTACTACATAGTAAGACCCAGACCCGCCTAGCCCCTTCCCCACTTCTCCATGAAATACCTTTTGATGGGCTACAATTTTTCGTAGGTCACTCAGGTATATAATTTATCTTAAAATAGTTATAAATAGGCATTTACGCATATAATTTAAAGAAGATTCGGCAACTTTCTCCAAATATTGTAGATGTCTTATTAAATATTAATTTTATTAACTTATTTGTTTGTTATTTATAGTAGTATATTTTTATTTGCAATTTTTTTATATCAATGTAACATGTAATCAAACGTTTTTCGAGTAATTAAAGTGTTAATTTTAATAAATAGCTCAAAATTATTTATAATAATTAAAAAAAAATCTAATTCGAGTTTTTTTCGATTTTTTGCATTTTCTGAGAAGATTTACTATAGTAACATATATTTTTTTTCACCATCCGAAAGTAGAGATTTCAACGAACAGAAAACATACCAACTTTTTAAAAACAGCTGATATTTTGACGGGTGAATTTTCGATTGAAAATTAGGGTGTTTTTTCGATATTAATTCATTATAAGGTGAAAAAATAAATATTTTTAATCAAATAAATTACAGCGTATTTGGGACATAAAAAGGTAAGTTTCATCAAATTTCGTTAAAAAAAATTTTTTTGTAAGGGATAAAAATAAAAAACCAAAAACTTGGTTTTTTGAATTTTTCACATAAATTTTGAGGTTATGTGAAAAAAGTGTAAATACAAAAGTTTTAGATCTTTTTATTACCTACAACTTTGCCATTTGACTTTTTTCGATAGGACTTTTAGTTTTGCCGGAAATCAAGAAAAACCGTTTTTTACCCTTAAAAACTCACCCCCATCCCCTTCCCGACCTCAGATCGCCCGTAAATTATTTTTCCTTTCATTTTTATAATATTCCCCTCCTTTTCTAATGGGTTTCATCCTACTATTATTTTTTTTGGTTTTAGAAATTATCGACCCTGGTCTATAAGTCATATGTTTTCGATTACGGACTATTGTACATACTCTACACAACATCCTGATGGAACAGCGCATGCAGGGACCGCAATCGTTATAAGAAAACATATAAAGTATTAAGTTCTTCAGGAATATAAAACTGACCAATTACAAGCAACTTCTATACTTGTGCACGATAAGCAAGGTTCGCTAGTCCTATAAAGGTCTATACACACATATCAGGGCCGTGCCCGGGACGTGCACGGGACGTGGACAGACGTGTGTGAACGATGTCATATAAAATGTTCCCACCGATATTTTTTTGAGCCCCTGACGGGACCCGGCCCTGTCACGTCCCGGGCACGCCCCTGATATGTGTGGATAGACCTTTAGCGGTATACTGCCCAGTGCCCACCCAGGCCTGAAACAAAAGCAGAAAGATTCTCGGACTACTTTGGATTTAACTTGGACTTGATTTATTCACTACGCGTTTCTATTTTGCTACATGTGGACGTTTGTTTGCCTCTCTTATAGTCTTTTTTTTTGTATTACTTTATTGTAATTTTCTGGCGGACAAGTTGGCGATTTCTGCTATTTATCGGTCCCTCTCTTACTATCTTGCGGGATTGTCCATTTACTGTGGCGGACATATTTGAGCCCGGTGCTGTGTCTCGCTCGTGTTCCCCCGAAGACGAAACGAATCAATAGTCGGGTCTCTGCAGTACTCGTAAAAATCGTGAGTACAAACATACAAACGGAGAATCACTTGGTGGGATTGGCGACGGGCGCGCGGGTCGGACCACCGAACCAACTCGACACAAGTGCGGCGCAGCGAAATACGGTGTCAGTAGCTTGACGCTTAGTGACGTCACTTTGGTGACCCTGTACCACAATACATAGCGATAGTTAGAACGACACTTTGAAGCTATAATTCATTTATGCTTGAATTTTTTGTTTTTTGTTTTGATTTGGTGCCTACTTTTCCTGAGGATCCTCAAGACTTGAACTAATAATAATAATGATGTCTCACTCGCCTAACAAAACTAGCTCTAGCCCTGATTTAAGGACAACAACGTCAGAGGCCGATCCGGGAGTTACATGCAGGAAACGCAAACAACCAGAATGCGTGTTCACTGACAATTTAAACGCGCTTGCTTCAGAGCTAAGATCGACCTTGAAGTCTTTTCGCAGCAATGTTGACTCCAGCCTGGCCGCTATCAACCAGCATTGCTGGTATGAAAGGCCCATTAAATTACAAAACAACACATGAGCAAATACTGGAAGAGGGCAACATAATACCACTACATTAGTTTGGATTCAGAGCCGGTCACTCGACTGTGGAACAAGTACACAGAGTCGTCAATTCCATAAGAGAATCACTCGAAAAGAAAAGTACTGCTCTGCCGTATTTCTTGACGTGCAGCATGCTTTTGATAAGGTTTGGCATAAGGGATTACTGTTCAAAATTAAGAGTCAGCTTCCTCCCAATTTACACTCTCTTTTGAAATACTACTTAGAGAATAGGCTGTTTCGAGTAAGAGTGAACGACGAATACTCAAAATGCTACAACATAACAGCAGGTGTACCCCAAGGTTCGGTCCTGGGCCCAATTTTATATCTAATTTACACTGCAGATATACCAACGACTGAACATGTGGTTTCCGCAACGTATGCAGATGACACTGCCGCCCTTTGCAGTGATAAGGATCCTCATGTGGCTTCTGCTACACTACAAGAACACCTTGACTGAGTAGATGAACGGATGAGAAAGTGGCGTATTAGGGCGAGTGCCAATAAATCAACTTAAGTGACGTTCACTCTACGAAAGCAAAACTCTCCCCCTGTTAAACTTGGCAATGACTTGGCCTCATAATGAAACTGCGAAATATGTCTGCATGCATCTAGACAGGAAACAGACATGGAGGGTACATATAAAAAAGAAGCGTGATGAGCTGCACATACTACTTAGAAAACTTCAATGGCTCCTAGGGAGGAATTCATATGTGTCTCTGGAGAACACACTCCTTATCTACAAAGCAGTTTTAATACCCGTCTGGACATATGGTATTGAACTGTGGGGCTCAGCAAAAAATTCCAATGTGGAAATACTACAATGGTTTCAAAACAAAGTTCTTAGAAACATATCAGACGCAATTACATTAACATTTACAAGTGTGAGAGAGGAAATAGAGCTCAAAACAAGGAAATACAAAAACTGTATAATGTCACACACCAACAGCCTAGCCACCGCTGTAAATGTACCACTGGACAACAGAAGGCTTAAGCGCCAATATATACGGGACATTGTTGAATAAAGCAAGCAATTAATAAAGATGTTGTTTCTCCCGCTGGGAAACCATCTCACTCGCCAACAATGCACACATCCCATCTGCTAATCTAAAGCCGATCGAAAGAATTACTGCAACCAAATTATGGTTGTTATCGACTATGCTACCTACAGTGTTTTTAAACTAAAACTTTTTTAGTAATTTACTGTAGTTAAATAAAACCAGACTAAATATGTAAGTTTGTTTGTTATTATTTTCCTGTAATTGTTTGATTAGGTACAACCAAGTGCTGTATTAATTACCTGGTCATCATCATAATCTTATCCAATTCCTGAAAACATCCTTGATTTGATCCAGCAACATGTAGTGCTTTTTCCCATATTTTTGTGAGTAACGGCCTACATATGGTATCACTGAAAGCCATATTTGGGTGTGCTTGAGGAACAAAAACACATCCTTTAGACGCGGCTTTTATATGTGTTATTATTCTAAGGTTATCAATGCAGAGTTTCAGTTTGTTAATAAAGATCTCATACCTTCATTAGATATTTTTTCAAGAAGTTGCTTATTCCGCTTGATTATGTGACATTTTTTTGAAGTAACTGCTGGAAAATCGAGTTCTATGAAGTTACCCACTGCTTGTGTGGTGTCCTTGAGGCGCCAGTACAATGTATCAAAACCACAGCCCAAGTTTATAATCTGGCATTTGGTGCCACAGCGCTGGAAACAATTGTAATATTTAGCCCTACATCATTACTAAACACTCACAATGGCCGATACAATCTTATTTTATGTTATTGGCTAGCAAAGAAGCACACTCACTGATCCCTGGTGTAATAATAATAAGTAATATTATAGTATTGCTGTCAAAACTTGTACAGTAGTCACAGTGGATCTTTGTGTCTCTGAAGTTGGATGCAAGACCCTGCGCAGTTGCTATTTTTGTGTCAATGTTGAAGTAGAAGATAGCATAGTATAACTGCCTCTTTCACTCGATTACGTTTGTTTCACCGTCCTATATTGCTTAATGTATGGAGTATATTCAATGACAAACTGTTTCTTGCGCAATGATTTGCAGAGCCTAACTTCAGAGACACAAAGATATGCTGTGACTACTGTACGTATTTGAATTCTAGCAGTGGTACATGATGCTGCCGCTAACCTCTAAGAACTGATGAATAAATATTTCCATTGCCCTGACTCGCGCGTAATAGCCGCGGTTAATCTCTGGTGCTTTGCGGTCGGCATGTCTTGCAAAGTACGAGACGTAGTCGTCCTTCCAGTAGCCGAGCTCGACGGCGCATCGCTTGCACTCTGTAGCGTCCGTGTTTGTCGCAATGATTGCTTCATCCTCCGCCGTCCATGATTTTATGTTATCCATTTTGTAAACACTAATAATAGTAATGATGCCACAAAATTATGTAATGTAGTTGAAAAACATTACAGGATGACAAGAATTTTCACGGAATATCCTTTTCGTTCGCAGCAAATGTGTCTAAATTAGAACAAAAATGTTTTTAAGTCTATCATCATCAGTTTCAAGATATTGTTTTCTGACTTGAATGACATGACATAAGACAGTAGTAGGAGACGGAATGATGACAAAGTAATGTCATTTTGACGTTCCCAGAGAGGCAGAGTTTTTTCATGAAGGTATAGATAAATATGGAGATCACACTTCGAATACCTATTTGAAGCAAAACCTATATATCTCCATCTCGCTCTCTGTGGGCAGACCCTCTCTGTCTAAGTAGGGTAACCTTCATTTTATTTTTCCCAGGACATCACTACAATATTGTTGCAAACCATTTAGTGGTTTACAATAATATTTATATAACTAAATCTCATTAATACTAAGACCGAGCCTCTAAAGATTATATAGATCATGATAATTAAGCATGCGTATAATAAATTACGAAAGAAGCTGATTGTTTATGTGTGAAAGTTTGGATGTATCAGTTTGTAAATTTGGCTGTTTGCAAGGGTGTCGCCAGCCGATGGCCAAGGGGGGGCCAGTTGATATGGAGAATGTGAAAAGTATGAATTGTAGATAAAGTCGAGAGCACATGAAGCTTTTCACTTGTATTACGAGCCTTACATCTACAGCGATTTAAATAATAACGGTACAGAGTCCAACGTGTAAAGCTTCACGAGTTCTCGACTGTACATTAAATAAAACTTATAAATAAGTTTTTGGGTACTGTTAGAAAAATAGAATAAAAATAATTTGGGAGTTTGAATTTGAATATACAGTGTATTTTTTTTGTAATTTGGTACCAGATTTTAATATTATAGTGGTCGACAAAGATTCTTTTTTTGATTAGGTTTTATTTATTAAAACATAATCTTCGGAGATTTTTTGAAAACTTTTCGACCACTTTGATATGAAAATCTTGTAAGTTTCCATGAATAAGTTTTCTGTGCTCACTCATCATGGCCAGACCATTGCAGCGATTTTCACCCATACTGCTTCTTAGCTAGGTTTTTAGTCTCCTGAGGCTGCTAAACGATCGCACTACCGTAAGTCAAAGACTTATGACTTTGGTTGCTTTACATTTGACAAAATTATTTGAATCTCTAGGGGGGGGGCAGCTGCCCCTCCCTGCCCCCCCTTGGCGACGCCCTTGGCTGTTTGTCATTTATCTAATCACGCAGAAAGTGCTGGATCGACATGGACAGAATTTTTCGCGGAAATAGACCAGGACAATTGACAAAGGTTTAGTTCCTGCGGCAATAAATGACTAAGATATGTGCGGGCGCGAGAAAGAGATATCATTTTACAACAACTGGTACATAGGGACCCAGAAATTGCGAAAAAGAAATCAGATGTTTCATTAATTTGTTAAATAATGAAACATAATAAACAGCTGTTTTCTTTCAGATTTCTGGGTTAGTCAGGGTTAAGGAGCAGAAGTGGTAAGGAGGGTGTTAAGGTGTTGCGCTCTTTTTAATATTACGTATATATATTATACGGGACTATATTAGGAACGGTAATATATATAAAAAAAAAGGAAACAAAAACACTTTCCGAATTAAAATCATATATTATAACTTTTCTACTTATTATACATGACTAAATATTATTGCTCTGTGTAGTTTCTGTCTCTTACCACGTAAATCACTCAAAATATTTTCTTTATTACTCTTTAAGTGAGCACGAATACGCATAAAAAAACGTATTAGCTATTTGCTTAAAAATCTTAGTTTCATGCAATTCAATACAATCAATGAAGCCCGTGATGGGATGGTTAAACATTTCCTGCAACAGAGAAGTAAAATATTATGTTACGACATTAATTAATTTGTTTTCTATGTTATTTTCTCTAAGTTGGCTCATCAATTTAGCTCGTTGAAAAATTTGTCCCGGATATATCCTCAATATGGTCACACTACTGCAATTCGACTTCATGTAAACAAAACAAATTAATTCACACAAAATCAATGAAATTCAATGTAGATGTATTTGATCTTGATATAGTTATCATTTACAATTATTTTGAATACACAGGGTAGGGCATTCATTCCGAAATTTCGAAATTTCATAGTTTCGAAATTTCGGACCATATTTGCATGTTTATTAATTTCGAAATTGACAGCCTTAATTTCGAAATTTCGAAACTGGATTTAATTTAAATATTATGTTATTTTTTATACAATAATTAAATTTATTATTGAAACCAAAAGAGGATCATCTGAAAATGAGTCTGAATACAAATCTAAAGCCAATTAGACCGTTGCGTTGGGCCTTTTTGAGACCATGTGTGCTAACATTACAATAAATCAAAGGCTAATCATGGTGTTAAATAAATAAAGATGAGTGAAAAAATCTCGGCCATTTAAAAAAAACCGAGCTTTGTATTAATGGTGGCCAGTGAGGGGAATACTTTGACAAGGTGTAAAATCGTTTGCTGGGAAAGCCAATATTTTATTTACTATTGGAGGGAAACCTTCGCCTGAACTATTGGGAAAAAGAAAACCAGGTAGTGTGGTATTTTTACCTCATTAAAACCAAACCGGTGATCCCATCAGCACTTCTTAAAATACCACATCCTTGGGGACCCTATAAAGGAGTCTCCCTTGAACCTCGCTGTGGATGGCAGCACGTGATCACTGTGTCATTGTCTTTCCTGAGGTCACTCGGTGGACGGACCCGGACGGACGAGACCCCACTCTGAGCGCTCGAAACCCCGGAGTTCCACCTGCCTTAAATGTTAAAGGCGGGGTTTCGGCGTGTCTACATTGAGGTGGTTGCCTCCACGATACCTTCTTCTATGAATGGGGTTGGCTTTCTCATGATTCCACTCGGTGGCTATTTCACTCTAGTTTTCTGTTTCCGCCAGCATATTCCTCACTAATATTGGGAGAGACAGGGCTCGCCCGATCCTGGCGACTAAGACCCACCGCACAAAGGCCTAAGAAGGCACTCCTCGAGCGTGTGCCGTGCACTATCCAAGTTGCCTCCACAATGATGGCAATTTACCGTGACCTATCACCCAATCCTATTCAGGTACTCACCGAAGCAACCGTGCCCGATCAGTACCTGAATATGCCTGTAGGAGATGTACTCCGCTCTTTTCAGCCATACGTGCTATTCAAATGACCATTTTCCGCTACAGGCTGTTGATTTTAGTCCTGCAGCGTCAGACATCTGATAGTCTATTTCTGCCTCCGAGATTGGGCAGCAGTCTATGCAAAGCACCCACTGGCCTCCCAATGCGGGACAAAAGGAGCTCGAAATGTTTTTCGAAGCCCCGACGTACATGGTTAAACCAAGATAGTGGACTTGCGCATCTACTATTATCACTAACGAGATGGATGGCTCTCTACTCTTCGGCAGCGCCTCAATTTTATGAGGCGCTATCTGTAACTATCATTAACCCCAGCTCGCGAATCAACGCTGACTGAACGCCTCTTGACACTCCGAGCTCGGAAAGCTGGTTTCTATCGGCGAAGTATTTGTAGTAGAAAAAAATCACTTTGAATATAAATTGCACTTAGGCACCTCTCCAGACTACAAATTCTGCGTTTTGAGTTTATTTCAAGTATTTTTTGATTTTCCATTATAGTTGGCTCTACAATTTCGAAATTTCGAAACTGAGAAGTCCAATTTCGTAAGCTAATTTCGAAATTGAAAATGTACGAAACTGCACGCCCTAACACAGGGTAATCGATTTAAGAGGAAATTAAGTGAAAATACAAAGAAATATGTTTACAATGATTCAATGTCAGAAATCACGATTTAAACACTTACGCGTGAAATCTTATGTCACCTTTTGGACACCACGTACTATCCACCACTCACAACATAATTTTGCACCATTGTTTTGAATTTTAACAATGATTTTCGCGAAAAATCTCAAACGAAGACGTGTACCGCAAAGTAAACAACCGCCATATTGGTCGATTTATTTTGACACATACGGCCAATGTTGCCACATTACCGAATCCTTAAGAAATGGGTTTATAATTCGTTGATTTGCCAACCCAGATATGCATACGTGACCTACAATTTAGGGATTTTCAATTGAACTAATCATAGTTCAAGTATTTATTTATAGGTACATTATTTGACAGTGTTACTTTCTTAATTAACTTATGGTTGGGCTAGTGTGGTGACTATTTCTAATATTTTTCTAGGAGATTTAAATATGAAGATAGCAATACTATGGTCCACACTAGAAAGAGAGGTCGGCCCACAGAAAGCGAGATAGAGAAACGTAGGTATTTGACTCATGATTATGTTCTAAGGTGGCCTCCATATTTACCTATAACTTCATGAGTTTTTTAACTTCACACTGACACTGACAGATGTTGATAAATCATAAATCGGGCATCTGCTATATTTATCTTTATGGTAGAATCAAAATGTTTAGTACCGAAAAATTATAACTTTGGAAAATAAAAAGCATGGATCATGGACCTGGAGGGCATAAATCTTAGATAAAGTACCTTTAGATTAAGCCTTATAATGAGCTTGATTGATAGAGCGAGATGGCTAATTGGCAGCTCCATGTAAATAATAAGGACAAAAGATTATTTTTTGTCTTGGTCACCATGGCCGGTTTCTGTTGTTTGTCAAACTCTAATATAATGGCAGGTTTGACAAATAAACTCGGTTTTGTTTGATTTTCTGTGATTTCTTGGTATTATGTGTTAATTGAGACAAGGAATTTGGGTTATTTATAGATAATAAGTGTCAGTGCGATGGTGGGTTGTAGTGTTCTTGTACTTGTTGTAACACCAGAACTAACTATTGCTGTCTCATGTGCGGCCACGCCAGTGCTTAATCTATAGGTACTAAGTTAAAGTACCTATAGATTTCGCCATACCATAGACTAAATATGTTTCAAGATTCACGATGTCAGTGTCAGTGTCATCGTCGGTCTCTATAGTTCTGTTGCTAATTGCTAGTATTTTGTTTTGTTGTTCTTCTATAAACAACATAATTGTTAATTTAAGTATTTTATAGTAATATAACCAATAACCATGTCAACATTTGATGCATTACCTATCATGTTAGTCAGCGCAATCAATGAGACCGCTGCTATAGGGCTCATTTCTGGTTTGTAAATATTCTACTCGGTAATTCAAAGCTATAAGTACGTATTGTATTTAGTAATAATATAAATAACTGCTTTATTTTAGAACTAATAGACAACGATGTGACGGATGATTATCTGAAAGATACACAATCCCTCGACCGTGTTTGGAGACTGGTTAACAAATATTATACGGTGGACGTTAGAGTTCACGCACTGACCGACCATGGCCGACTCGATGTGAACTCTGACGCTATAGAGGCGCACGTTATCCACATCACTGAGGAAGAGGTATAATTAATGTAGCATATTTTATGGTATACTTAGATATAAAAGAAAAAGTATTTATTCCAGCAGAAAACACTCTGTATAACATTATTATGTAGTAGTAATACTATCTTCAGCATGATGTACTTACTGCTGTCCTACAAGCTTATCTGTTGAGTGTTCATCTGGCAAGGGTCACCAGGCGTGATTGCAGCCCTTGATTGGATTGATAGGTATTCGTTTTCTAGGATAGGTTTAGTTTTATTAATTTTATACTAGTTATCTGACACATTAGGAAGAAACCACCAAATAAATAACTTAGCTATTATTGACTATAGAAATCAAGTTGTAAATAAAATAATGAATGACATACAATTATAACATTTCAAGTGACGAGTGATGGTTGTCAATACCATAGATAAATATCGGTAGCACGAAGGAGATTATATGTCATTCTCCCTCTCTATGGTTTCTGCATCAAGAAGATAGTCATTGAGATGTAAGGGTAATCTCTTTGGCCTTGTAGATCTTCTGACTTGTGGGGCCTCAGCATTTTGCAGTGGGGTTCTAAAAACTTCTTCATGTATTCCCTCATCATCAGCCCTGTCTTTCAGTACGGGCCTTTCAAAGTCTTTGTTGTCAACTTTCGGGTTTTCATCATCCACTATTGTTGGAGGCGGGGCTAAGTGTCTGTTCGATACGGTTGTCTCTTGACCATTACGCCGTTGCACGTAAGAGTAGCTGGGGTTTGTTTGAAGCAACTCAACTTCCTCAACGTAAGGTTCAGTTTTCGAACGAACATACTTTTTTAAAAGTATTGGACCGGGTACAAGCCACGTCGGTAGTGATTCTCAGACTGGCTTTCTCAGAGGAAAGTTGAATAACTTCTCGTGGGGAGTAATATTTATTGAAGTGCATAGTAGAGAACCCACACAGTGGCAAATTCTTGGACTTGAGACTCAGCTGTATCTTCTGCCAGAGCGTTCCATTAAGCCTCTCCACCTGGCCGTTCCCCTGCGGGTTATAAGGTGTAGTGCGAGAAGTGGCAATATTACAGTTTTTGAGAAAGGTCTATATTTCTTCCGACATGAAAGAGGATCCTCTGTCGCTGTGTATATACAAAGGTTGACTATATTCGTAAAAAAGATCTCTTAGACACTTAATAACAGTAGCCGAAGTAGTATCAGGTAGTATCAGTAGTACATGCATATGCGAATGGATATCTTGAAAATTCATCAATAATTGTCAGGATGTACTTGTTTTTTGTATTCGAAGGCAGAGGACCTTTGAAGTCTATGTTTAATCTTTTGAACGGCGATACAGCTTTAATTAGTGTCCCTTTTGATTTGGCAAAGCGAGGTTTGACTTCCGCACATACACGACAAGAAGTGGTCATCTGTTTAATATCGTCTAACGAGTAAGGAAAATTCTTTAATTTAATCCAGTTTTTTTTTTTCTCATTTTACTTCTGCAATCAGCCTCTGGGCTTTAATCAGATTGGTTGTTTCTTTCATTTAACAGTTTGAGATTCTTCACATCCTGCGATGCGTCATCTCGTTATGCATCAGTGATATTAGATTGACGCTATTCGTTTTCTTTTAAGTCTGTAAGTAGAGTTCGAGGATTTCAGTAGTGTCACAACGAGTTCATTTTTGTGTTGCTGGAGTCTTTGCTTATAAGACTTGCAGGACGTCTCTACAACTTCTTTAATAGTGGCGATTTGTAAGTAATCATGTACTTCTATGTTCTTTGTGAACCAAGGAGCGCAGCTCAAGATTTTTAATGATTTGTTTTGGAAGCGTTGTAGTATTTCCATGTTTGAGTGGCTTGCCAAACCCCAGAGTTCTATACCATATGTCCATATGGGTCTTAGGACGCATTTGTAGATCAACAATTTGTTTTCCAAGCTAAGAGATGACGCCCAAAAGCCAGTAGATGTCTCCAAGTTTTCTGTTTGCTTGATCCCTTTTGGCCTTAATGTGATCGCGCCATTTAAGTCTTCTGTCAATGTGCATGCCAAGGTATTTGACCGTACATTTCTGTGGAAGGGCATTTCCATTAAGTATAACTGTTGGAAACTCCCCTCTTCTTAGAGCGAAGGTAATGTGGACAGACTTCGCAGCACTGGCCCTGATTCTCCATTTTTTCAACCATGATCCAATAACATCCAGGTGTTCTTGGAGTTTTGTGGATGCTCTGATAGGGTCTTTATCACAGGATAGTACTGCAGTGTCGTCAGCATAAGTTGCGGTAACAATTTGCTTTGAGGTTGGTAGGTCAGCAGTGTAAAACGTATACAGGAAAGGACCCAGTACTGACCCCTGGGGTACTCCAGCTTCTATGGGGTAAAGTGAAGACAGGCAGTTTCCAGATTTAATCTGGAACATCCGGTCCTGCAGGTAAGACTTGAGCAGCACGTATGCATTGTGTGGTAAACATAGTTTAATTTTACACAGGAGGCCCTTGTGCCATACTCGGTCAAATGCCTGTTGTACGTCAAGAAAAGCACCTGAACAATACTCCATATTCTCCGGTGATTGTCTGATTGTGTGAACCACTCTGTGCACTTGTTCCGTCGTTCCATGGTGTGCCCGGAAACCAAATTGGTGTTCAGGAATGGTCTTTTGCTCCTCCAGTATGGGTGTCAAACGTTGTAACAGTACTTTCTCGAACAGCTTAGACAATAACGGAAGAAGACTTATGGGTCTATATGAAGAAACTTCAGCAGGAGGTTTGCCTGGTTTAGCTAATTTAATCCAGTGATAATAAAATAAAATAAAAATAAAAATAGCCTTTATTTCCCTATAATTTACAATTCTATATATATATTTTTAAATTTAACCTATTAAGGGGTCACCCATATCTGGATGAAGGCCTCCTCCATCTGTTTCCATCTTAATCTATTCTGGGCCGTTCTGGTCCACTCTATCCCTGCCAGTGCTACGATGTCATCTCGCCATCGTTGCAATGGTCTGCCGCGGCGTCTGTTTCCATTTCGTGGGAGCGAAGGAGCGTAGGAGCGAGCGCGAGCGCTCCTCCTATTGTCTGTGGTCCTCGCGATGTGGCCCGCCCAGTTCCACTTCAGTTTCTCGGCCATATACAAAACATCGGTGACTTTGGTCTTTGCCCTAATGACGCTGCTCCTTATACGATCGCTTATTTTTAAGCCGAGCATGCTTCTTTCTACCGCTCGTTGGCATGATCTTAATTTTATTTTCATGGCTTCTGTTGTAGTCCAAGTTTGGCACCCGTATAAAAGAGTTGGCAGTATATTTGAGTCAAAGAGTTTCTGTAACGACATCAATCGTTTGAGAAATTTCCTTTGAATATTTCTTTAAGTGACCAATATTTTTTCCATGCAATAGTTATCCTTCGTTTTATTTCTTTTACAGTCCTATCGGTAAAACATATATTTTGTCCCAGATTTTTATAGCTATCTACGTATTCGACGTGTTGGTTATCAACAATAATTGGTATTTCTTCTCCGTTGGTCATAGCTTTCGTTTTTTCGTAGTTCATTTTCAGTCCACATTTCATACTCTCTATATTGAGATCTTTGATCATTTCTTGTAATTCTGAATGGCTTTCTGAAAGTATGATTATATCGTCTGCAAATCGTAAGTGCGACAGATATTCGCCATTTATGTTGATACCACTTTTATCCCATCTTAGTTTTTTAAATATGTGTTCCAGTAGAGCTATGAATATTTTGGGTGATATAGTGTCACCTTGTCTTACACCTTTCTCAATATACGGTTTAAGACATTTATTTCTCAAAAAGAATACAATTCACTTAATATGAGAAATACAAGGTAATCATAAAACTAGATATAAGAATTACTTACGAAGAAGATACTCGTAAATAAGTAAATTAGTAGACACACATTTTTTTTTAACAAGGAAAAAGTGAGTGTACTATTACATATCGATTCTTGAAGGCAAGTCAATAGCAATTACACATTCTACCATTTATATGTATTGTGATGTTTCGGAAATACAGAGTAGGCATCCTAGTTATCTTTATAGTTAGCAAATTAGTAAATAATGACAATTGTTACATTAAATTGGTTTGGTAATAAATATAACCCATATTTAAAACCTAGAACAATCTTTTAAAATGTGGTGCTTTATGGTTTTTTGTATAAATTAAAGGACTGTATCTCTTTAATGTCATTGGGTAATTTATTATACAACTCTGCTCCTTCGTATAGTATATTTTTCTTTCCGTAATTAGTTCGTGGCGGTCTTAAGCAAATGTTGTTTTTTCGTCTAGTACTACGTTTTTGTGATTGCCCTTTTGTTGTAAATGTTATTTTAGAGTGCATATTTTTATTTAATAGCTTATGTACTAATATGCATTTGTTATATTTATATATCTATGATAGTGTCATCAATTTTGTTTCTTTATAAATTTATTCTGTCGGAGTTAGGTAGTGGTAATGGAATAAGAGTTTTATTATTTTGTTTTGACATGTTTCGATTTGTTTTATATGTATTTTGGCTGCTGTACCCCATATCTCTATTAGGTATTCTAGGTGAGGTTTTACCATAGAGTTGTAAATGATATACCTAACTGATGTCGGCAAACAGCGGACAATCCCTCTAAGCGCGCCTATGACAGAAGATAGTCTAGACCTTAATTTGTCTACATGTGTCTGCCACGTCAGATGTTTATCTAGATGGAGACCAAGATACTTCTCTGAAGAAACTTGGGTTATAGGTTCGTTATTTATATATAGATTTAAGTTGTTTGCGACGTTTTTGTTCCTAGCACTAAAAATTATATAGTTTGTTTTAGAGGTATTAACCGTAAGCAAATTGTCTTGGAACCATCTAGAGAGAGGAACCATATAGAAAGCCTCACCTTCTTTTTCTAATTTAACTCGAGCATTGCATTCTTTGTAGATTGTATATATGATCGTTAGGTAGTTTTGGTTGATTCCTTGTTCAGCTAGAGCAGTCCAGAGAGACTCATGCTTTATGGAGTCGAAGGTTTTGCTATAATCGATGAATGCTATATATATTGTTTTCCCGTATTCTACGTATTTTTTCATAATTTGAGTTAGTGTGAATATATGGTCAAAAGTCGAATAATTCTTTTTGAAGCCCGCTTGTTCTCTAGATTGGTTTTCATCTATTTGCTTTGATATTCTGTTTAACAGTACTGTTGTAAATGTTTTGTATAAGCTTGAGAGAAGGCTTATAGGTCTATAGTTGTTTAAGTTATTTGGATCTCCTTTTTTGTATATAAGAGAGATTTTACATGTTTTCCATGGCGTAGGTATGTGTTTTTGTATCATAATTTGGTTGAAGAGATTTGTGAGAATGGGTACTATTGCATCATCAAAAGCTTTATTAATATCGTTTGTAATATAGTATTCTCCTGGGCTCTTGTTTGTTTTCATTTTATTTATGGCAGTTCTCACTTCTGACTGTATAAAGGGTGGTATAGGGTCTTTGTCATACGCCAAATCAAGGGGTTCGGAGATAGTTTTTACATCAGTATTTTAGTAAAGGTCTCTATAAAATTTTGTAGCTACTGCCAGTATTTCTTGTCTTGATGTTAATGATTTATTGATTGATTGTTTTAAATCCATAATCCATTTATTTGAGTTGTTAAATTTTTTATATGCCCTTTTGCTTGACCCTGTCAGTTCCAATTCATCTCGTAGTGTATTTTGTCTGTATTGTTTTTGTCTGTTCTTCAGTTGTTTTTTTATTTGTTTGTAGAGTATTCGTAGTCGCTTTCTTTGTTCAAATGTCCTATGAGGTAATTTCTTAAGATGTTCTCGTTCTTTAATTAATTCTAATATGTCTTCGGTGAACAAGTATGAAGCATTTTTCTCTTGTGCCTCTCGGTTTGGGAGTTTTTTTAACATATTTATTTATTGTGGTTATTAAGTTGCTGTATGATTCTTCTATGTTATTACTGACTTCAATTTCTTCTTTTTCTAAAGTATTTTTTAGACATACTTTTTCTATGGGTGTGAAAAGGGTAGTTTTGGGTTTGGTTAGATTTTTCCGACTGGGTTTGGACACTCGCGTCTAATTTTATTTCACATCTAACTGGCCGGTGATCCGATGTGTATGTGGTATTTACAACGGTAACATCTTTAACAATTCTCATATTTTTTGCCAGAATAAAATCTATTTCGTTTTTAGTTTTGCCGTTGGGAGATTGCCAGGTCCATTTATTGCTGGGATGTTTTTGAAATTTTGTGTTAGTTATGACGAGTATCGAGATAATAATCCAGTGATACATTCTGGTTATTCCAGGATGAGAGAGTGCATCGTGCAATTCGTATAATTTAGAGTTACTCATGAGTGCACACACCCTTGACAATGCATCCGCGGCGACATTTTCGATTTCTGGTCTGTAGATTATGTCATATTTGTAACATGACAGTTCTAGCCTCCATCTTTCGATTTTATCGTTTTTTATTTTACTGGTATGGTTTTGATTGAATATATAGCTGACGGATTTCTAATCCGTGATAAGGAGAAAGTGTTAAGGATCGCCTTAACTCCGACAATAAAACACGAAGTAATTTGTTATGGAGGTAAACGGCGGCGAGGAAACTAATTGGGAGCTGGCTTTCTTTATGTACATAGACTTCTTTACTTGTTAAATACTGTAAACTGACTGACCCGTTGTGCAAACGGTGCCACCTCTTTTATACTAAATTGTAAATGCTGGCCAGTGAACCATTTCCTCACCCCCGATCATGTTTATTTGCTATAAAATATTTTACAAATGCCTTGAGCTGGCGAGTCTCTAATGATATTATAGCTTATTAAATTATATTTACAATTTCATATCGATCATCCCTCTACGACGCTCCATCACGGAATGGTGCGCGGTCAAAGGTGACGGGCATATTTATATGACACCGCCTCCCGCCTCACTACTATAAAAACAAATGACACCATCGGAAAACCTTATTCTTATTTTATGCGTCGTAGAGGTAAGATCTCACAATAAAAATATTATAATATGAAAATATAGACTCGAATACATCTTAATACAGTTAAAGAATGGCTCTAAGTATGTAAACAAAGGGAATATAAATAAAAGAAGTTAGTCTCCATACATTTACTCAAAAATCCTACTTGATGCTGATTGGTTCGGTGTCAGGTCGCCTAACCCACTACTTGCACCCATTGATTTTAAGGTGTCGTGCACATTCTCCCGCCGTCGCCACGCTGCGACTCCGTTGGTAGCACGACGATCTTCCGGGTCGGACGACGCAGGACATGGCCGCTGCTGGTCGTGACGTCCACAACTCGTATTTCCCCGTCGGCGCCTGGATACAGCTGGCTTACTCTTCCTCGTGGCCAGGTATTGCGGGGGAGGTTGCTGTCGCAGATGATGACGAGGTCACAGGGTTGGGTTGGCTGGGTTCCAGTGCTTGTAGGCTCCCGCCGGTATTGGAGTAAGGGTAAATACTCTTTCACCCATCTCTTCTAGAAGATATCAGTCAGGATCTGTGCTGTCTTCCATTGCCGGTGGGCTGTCAGGTCTTTCTCTTCAAAGTGACCTGGCACTGATACTTCTTGATGTCATGCAGGTGAAGAGCGCCCCATATCTCTTTTCGTGATGGCGCGCAACTGTCACTTCTATTGGGCCGAAGTAGTCAAGCCCCGTGAAGGTAAAGGGAAGAGCGTGATGTGCGAGGCGCGCTGGTGGCAAGTCTCCTGTAAGTGGACTTGCAGGCTTCGCTTTTCTGATTCGGCACGGTAGACAGCTCTTCACAATACATCTTACTGCTGGACGTATCTTGGAGATCCACAGCCGTTTTCTCAGCTCGTTTACGACCATTTCCACCCCGCTATGATGAAGTCTCTCGTGGACGTGAGCTATGTACAACTTGGTGTGCTCTTCTTTTCCGTCCAATATTGGAGGATTGGACGTGTTTTCTTCTATTTCTTGCGCTGCGGTCACTCTTCCTTTTAATCGTACTGTGCCTTCAGCGTCGAGGTATACGCTGAGATGACTGAGACGATCGTTACTGCTGGGTCTGCCTCCCTTCTTGATTCGTTGTATTTCAGCTCTGAAGGTCTTCATCTGGCTGGCTCGAACCCACAGTTGTTCTGCTTTGAATATATGTGAAGTGGGCAATTTGAGGTAGCGACGCGCGTTGTGAGGCATATCATTCCTGGTTTGCGCGGCTACTGTCTTTTTCGTAGGCCACCAAGGTGGCTTATGAGGCTTCGCTGGATTGGTAACTGGAAAGTGTGGCAGGTACCACGTTCTTCCTTCTGGAGCTGGTATGGCAGCTGTTTCTGCGTACCGCGACTGGAACAGGTTCTCTATTCTTCCTTCATACTTTGATTTGAGGTTTTCGTCTCTGTCCAGTCTCTTTTCTAGGGAACGCAGGCGTCGTTCGGCTTCTTTGTAGTTGTTCGGAATCTGATAGTTCTTCTCCTTCCATGGTAGACCGGTTTTGAATCTTCTCTGTGGCAGAAGCTTGCTTGTATCTTCTAGGATTTGAAGGGCTCGTTGCTCGGGATCTTCTCTTGGTCTTGGCGGCTCGATGCATAATGACTCTTGTTTGAAATTATTGTTGACCAGCTCTTCAATAGAAAGTTCTTCATCTTTGCGCTGGAGTTTTCCGCAGAAGTTTATCTTGGCTATGACTGAACTATGACAACCATGAAGAACCCAGCCTAGTTGAGTGTAAGAAGCGACTGGTTGGTTGCGACGACCGGTGCGGAGCTTTCGTGTCACGATGAGATGCCAGTTGTCTTGTCCGATTAACAACTTCGGTGAAGCGTGCTGATATGTAATCTGATCCTTGATGTTGATCAGATGTTCGCAATCTTCTAAGTGCCGATCGTATATTGCTTCAGGTGTGAAGCTCAGTCGATCGACAGCCCGTGCGGCTTCTATGTTGTATTCTTCCTCCGCGTATTTTCCCTTTATACTGAGGTTGACGATCTTGCTGTTTTCATGCTTCATCTCGTTGCTGATACCTTGAATACACATTGTGTTTACAGGTCCGTCTGCACCGATGACGTCAGCTATTGAAGCGTCCAGCAGGGTGACTGTACTTCCTTCATCTAGTAGTGCATATGTTTCAATGCTGGTGAGCGGCCCTCTTAATATGACGGGCGCTATCTTCAGGTACGCACGTCGACAGTCACCTGGTTTAATTGCTGATGTGACTTCTATTGCAAGTGTTGTCATCTCTTTCTTCTCTGAGTCATCCATGCTGATCTGTTCCTTGTCGTGATGCAGCATCTTATGATGTCTCATGGTACACCCATGTCGTCCACACGGTGGTGCCTTGCATTGTAGTCGTCGGTGTTTGCTTCGAAGACAGCGATAGCAGATGTTATTCTTCTTAGCTACTTCCCATCTTGCATTAGTGTCTAGAACGGAGAATTGCTTGCAGTCTGTTAGCTTATGGTTTTGCTTGCACTGAGGACATTGATCTTCTGACATTGTTCTCTTCCCAGTCGTGAATGTGCGTTCCACATTCCTGTTTCTTCTTTCTTTTCCCCAAGGTTCGTCGGTAGCCAGTTCAGGTAAAGCATAAGCGCCACACTTGTCGGCTTCTTCATTCAGAAATGTAGATATCTTCTTTAATTCTGGGACGTCTTCTTTCTTAATGGCTGCGTAGTCGTACCACTTGCTTTTTAAAATAGGAGTGAGCTTCTCAGTAATTATTCTTGCCATCTCAGGATTGTGTAAGTATTGTGTTCTCTTAAGTGCTTCAACTGTACCCACTATGTTTGCTATTCTCCCAGCGAAGATGCACAAGTCACGTGGATTGTCAGTGACTCGACTCAATGACTTCAGCTTCTCCATTTCGACGTGAATTAGTGCTTCAGGTCTTCCAAATCTTCTTTCAAGTGCTTCTATGACGACTCCAGGATCTGGTTGGCTTAATAGTAGGCAACCTACAGCTTCCTTTGCAGTACCACGCAGGCTTCGACGTATGCGTGCCGTGTTTTCATTTGACGTGAAGTACTTGTATGTTTCTTCATATGCTGCCTTGAAACTGAGCCAGTCTGCGCTGCTTCCATTGAATAGTGGCAGCTCTTGAATATACTTCGGTGGTTCCCTCGTGCTTCTCATGGCTTGGGATAACGCGGCGGCTAGGGTTGAAACATCTATCATTGACTGGTTCGATTTCGATGTATCTTCTTGCATCTTCTTAATTTCAACGGGTACTTCTTTCTTTTTCTTGGCCTCTACCTGATGTGTTTCTATGTTTGCTGGCTGCGGGCAGTTCGACTCGGTATCTTTCAACCAAGTGCTGATGCGAACTGAAGCCAGGTCATCTTCTAATTCTTCTTCTCCATCATCTGAGGTGTCGGCTTCTGCTTGAAGTCGCTGAACCCGTATTTCTTGTAGCTCAATTTGAGCTTGCATCTGCGCTTGCTTGAGTTTGAGCTCGGCTAGTCGCTCTTTCGCCTCTAACTCCGCGAGGAGTTTCTTGCGTGAGGCTACGGAGCGACGTGACCGCGCGTCTGCAGGTTTCAAAGCGCGCTGCGAGGTCTGATCCTTCTGGGACGCAGCATTGGTATCTTCAGTTTCAGTTGAAGTGGTCGCTTTGGTGGTCGTTGAATCACTAGTACCGCTGCTAATACCCGACGTCTCGGTAGCGGTGTTCGACGTGCCACTTTTTGGCGTTTTTGAAGTCGCGGCCTCTTCAGCGGCCTTATGTGCATTAAGCTCTTCCTGTCGACGTTTCGCTTGTTCTCCGTCTTTACTTCGCGTCAACACCATTTTCTAGTTACTTTTTCATCCGGTTCTCGAAGGACCAATAATGTTAAGAATCGCCTTAACTCCGACAATAAAACACGAAGTAATTTGTTATGGAGGTAAACGGCGGCGAGGAAACTAATTGGGAGCTGGCTTTCTTTATGTACATAGACTTCTTTACTTCTTAAATACTGTAAACTGACTGACCCGTTGTGCAAACGGTGCCACCTCTTTTATACTAAATTGTAAATGCTGGCCAGTGAACCATTTCCTCACCCCCGATCATGTTTATTTGCTATAAAATATTTTAAAAATGCCTTGAGCTGGCGAGTCTCTAATGATATTATAGCTTATTAAATTATATTTACAATTTCATATCGATCAATGGTGCGCGGTCAAAGGTGACGGGCATATTTATATGACACCGCCCCCCGCCTCACTACTATAAAAACAAATGACACCATCGGAAAACCTTATTCTTATTTTATGCGTCGTAGAGGTAAGATCTCACAATAAAAATATTATAATATGAAAATATAGACTCGAATACATCTTAATACAGTTAAAGAATGGCTCTAAGTATGTAAACAAAGGGAATATAAATAAAAGAAGTTAGTCTCCATACATTTACTCAAAAATCCTACTTGATGCTGATTGGTTCGGTGTCAGGTCGCCTAACCCACTACTTGCACCCATTGATTTCAAGGTGTCGTGCACAGAAAGTGTCTGTTAATAAGGTAGTGGCGCCATTTTCTGAGACTATCGACGATAGCGCAAGCCTCTTTCTCAATCGATCGATAGGGCGTCCATTCTGGGCTAGCGTCGAAGCTATGGCAAACTCAGATGCGTCAGTCTCTACAGTTAAAGTTTCTTTGTCGTCTATGGCGACTAATGCAGCCTTCACAATATCCAATTTATATATATATATATTTATATATATTTTTTTTTCGATAGATCGAAACTACGCCGTCCGCTTTCGCTTAATGGGAAGTTTACGTTGCTGACGAGAGGATGTACTTTTTCGGAGAATTTGTGTACCCATTTGGCGTAGTGAGAAAAGAGACCAAGAGCTCGTTTGAGTTCAGCGGCGTTATGTGGTGGTGGCAGTTTTTTTAACAGTGGATCAAGTCTGTCTTTGTCAGGCTCTATTATATTGTTTTGAATAGTATAACCCAAGAGGCTAATAGACGTTTTGCCAAAATTACATTTTTGTTCGTTTAGTGTCAGTTTGTACTTCTCTGCTGCAGCCATGAACTGTCGTAAGTTTTTGTCATGTTCCTCCTTATCTTTACCACAAACCGTGACATCATCAAGATACGCAAATGTTCCTTGTAAAATTTCTTGCCCGATAATGTGTTCAAGTGTACGTTGAAAGGCAGCGACTCCGTTAGTTACGCTGAATGGAATTCTTTTGAATTGGTATAATTTGCCACAGGCTTCAAACGCCGTATAATTTTTTTCCCGTTCTACAATAGGCATTTGGTGGTAAGCGCTTTTTAAATCTATTTTGCTAAAATAATTAAACTTAGCCACTTTCGTCACGATTGTTTCAATATTTGGAAGTGGGTAGGCGTCCAAGTAAGTAAATTTATTGATTGTTCTTGAATAGTCGACTACCATCCTCCTTCGATGTGTTCCACCTCCTGTGACAAGGACCTGAGCACGCCATGGAGATACGCTCGGTTCAATTATTCCATCTTCTAAAAGCTTTGATATCTCGGCTTGGATGAATTCTTCTTCATCTTTATTATGACGTCTAGATTTAATGGCAATAGGCGTGATGTCGGCAGATAAGTGCGTAAAGACAGATGCTGGTGGCACTGAAGCTTCCACAACACACACTTGTAGAGGCTCCCTGGTACCTCCGAATTGAAATTCTAGCTTATATCAAAATAGCGTCATCATAAGTTTGACAATCTTTAATGTGTATGTAAATGTTTGCAGTTAAATGGTTTGCTAGTAATTTTAGTTTTATTGAATCCGTGACATCAGCAGTTATTTCTTCAATCAAGAAAAGGTGTGTTGCCAATGAGCCCACTGTTCTCCCGCTGCGGGTGCATTAGGTTCCACGTCGAATCGATCAGGTCGAAGATACCTGGCTAAAGAACATGTTTTCTCCGGTTCTTTCTTCTTATCAGATATAGTTGTGTATAGTTAATAAAATTGACACATTAGGAAGAAACCACCAAATAAATAACTTGGCTATTACTCGTATTAACTATAGAAATCAAGTCGTAAATAAAATAATGAATGACAGACAATTATAACATTTCAAGTGACGAGTGATGGTTGTCAATATCATAGATAAATATCGGTAGCACGAAGGAGATTATATGTCATTATCCCCCGTGGCATTGCACCCGTCAACTACTTTGCTGGCTACTTACCTTCCTTTTTTGTTTTTTGCATGTAGAAATGCTCATGCATACTGCGCTACCACGGGAAGATAGCGCAGTTATGTGGGACTCTAACCCACTAAAATTCCACGGTGTCCTACTTTGCCGCTTATGGCGAGAACGCGACAGCATACATCTGCGAACCCGCCGCGGCTGTCCGTCACCGGACCCTCCTTTGGGGACTAACCCCCGTCACGGCGTACGAGAATACGTTGTACGCCGTGACCACCCCAGGAACCAAACCGGCACATGGGCGCCAGACGACCCCGTGTGTGGCACCCTTGGTCCCCCTGTGACGGGTCAGGACAGTGCTAGCAGACTACCACTTTTCGGCCGGAGGAGATAGGGAGAGTGGCCAACGCTATACCGACACTCCTCCCCTGCGGCCCCACCGCGTCTGCCATCAGACGATGGCGACCCCGTGCGGGCCGCGGAGGGTAGCGCGAGCGGCGCACCGTAATACCGGCACTCCGCTCCCGCCGCGGCCTCCAACCCTCAGCCGCGATGCCTACCATACCACATCGCGGCCCGCCTCAGTTGCGATGCCGCCCATACGGCACCGCCACCTACTTATTGGCCGCTACGTCGTCGGCTTGTCGGCAAAACCCCTGACGAGCAGCCCCTCCTCGGGATCCTCTTCGCTTCACCGTGGTTGTCCAAGCCACGGCTACTGAGCCCCCCCGCCTCGACAATGCGGGAACCCACAGAGGGGGCTACTTACCTACCTACCCTAACCTACCTACATACACTACTCTACCCTGCCTACCTATACCAACCAACCTACCTAGTACCTATAAACCAATTTTTTTTTCTGTTTGAACTTGCCCTGTATTCTAAACAGTCCAGCTGATTTTTTAATTTTAGTAAGACTAATGAACAGCAATTGATTTTTATATATCTTTTGTTTTTTTATTGGGATAATCCCACCGCACTAATCCCAAACCACTGCAACTCCTGAAAGCCAGAATCAACAGTGGCCACCACCAGAAAAGTGCCGAGGCAATGAAGCTCGACGAAATCCCGGCGAATAAATTTAATTGTCTTGGATCCCGCAACGAAATTAATCAAAAAAGAATAACGGAGGAATAGGAAAAAATTCAAATTTCCACTTCCCTAAATACCAAGCAGGAGACACAAAGGGTCGTGTACAACTGGTGGTACAATAAGCCCAGTTGCCTAGCACATGTGTCCTGGCAGTTGAGTGAGTCATGCTCTCTCAAATGTCTCTCTGATGGTGGCGCGTGTGTTGGATCATTCGGTTTCCTTCATGATGGTTGATCTGGGTGCTGCCGATTCATCCGTCATGTTCGTGAACGGGCGCCGTCAGTTGGGTTTGGTCATAATTTAACTGCATCGGATGTTAATGTTTTTCTACAGGTCTAGCGACTAACTGTGTCAGTTCCTGAGGTATGGGAGCGGTACGGGAGGGGTGACAAGTGACGTGACATGACGTGTCCTAACTGTCTCGCTATACACGTGATACATTTTAATCAGCAGCAAGCAGATATCTCTTACGATATGCTCATGATATTTACGAGCGTAGAGTTCATATGAGTTCTATCGGCAGTGGTAGGCCAAGTAACAAGACGGCAAAATAAAACAACAGGAGTGTGCGGTGAAACCTTTCTTATAATCTCATGATTACAATCAGCGTTTCTATTATTATGTAACACGATGAATACAAATTTATAAAGACTCACAATAATCACCCGGTTGGCAGAAGACATTGGAAAAAGAAGAGAGCACAGATAAAGTAGACATACAGTTCATAGACAAGTACCATAGACATGAAATTATATAGTCAAGAAAATAATAGTCGATTAATCATATATCAACACTTCCCCTTATTATTTTCTTAACATGCCCATTCAACATTTCTATATAAATAGCAATTAAACATTATATATACATTACATAACATAACAATGCTTACATGCTACATATACAAATCCTATTAATATTCATTAGCAGCCCTATTTTCACATTGCCCTATTTACATTCATTTCTTTAATAAAATGTGTATGTTTCACAGAACTCAACGGCTTGGTAAGAACTAGGGCATGTAATATCGGAAGTTTTTCAATTCCGATATTGATTTCCGATATTAGATCTCAATATCGGAGTTCCGATATTAATATCGGAATTGGGCACTTTCATTAATTATAGCAATTTGTTTTTGTTAATTCTACAAATTCGGTATATAAAGTTGGATTGAGTGCAATAAAAAAAACACGATTATGCCGCGACATAATAGGATCTCAATTGTGTCTCTCTCTAATCACCAGTGAATGTGTTATCGGGCACTTATTTACCTAAACTGCACATTTGTTTCCAGGAAACAATGTAAGTAATGTTTCTTTGAAAAAGAATAATGCAAAAATATCCAGAAAATAAATGATTATTGATCAATCTGAAAGTAGTCCTGATAAGTGTAGTGAGTAATCATCATCATCAGCCTTATAATGTTCCCACTGAATTATCCAGGTAATAGGCCTTAAATCACCACGCGGGCCCAGTGCGGGTTGGTGAATGTCACACACATCTTCGAATTTTTGGTTCTAGGACATATGGACATATGGGATTCCTCATGATATTTTCCTTCACCGTTTTAAGAGTGGATATGAAATAATTTACACAAAGGAAAGCGCCTGGCTGGGTTCGAACTCACGACCTACGATACGTAAGTCAGGACCGTTACCACTGGGTCACCACTGCTCTTAGTGAGCGTCTTCGTCATTTCAGCCGAAAGATGTTCACTGCTGAACATAAGCCTCCCTCAAATTTCGTCACATTGGCAGATCCCGGGCGTCTCAAATCCTGCGCAACCGTAATCAATGAAAATATATTTGTTACAACGGGTTTTATGAATCTGTGTATTTACTTGTACTCTTAAAGGTAACATTTTTAGCAATCTCAGGACTGTAACACCGGGATTCATCAAGTGAAGTTTAAGTAAATAAGTGCCCGATTAGTAAACAGAATATCCGACCACTGATAATCACCGTAGTCAACGGGCTTAACCGCGCTTTGTCGCTCGGCGCTTCACAAGGAGCTAAAATTAAGGTATTATTCTGATTCCGAGATTCCGATATTGGATCACTCAGTATCGGAATTGAAATATCGGTGATTTCGTTCCGATATTCCGATATTACGAGATTCCGAGATTCCGATATTCATGCGCTAGTAAGAACATTGCTACCATTTGGTCAATCGACAGATATTGAACTTTAGCAAACCCATTTTGTATCAAATCCTTTATATAATGATATCTTAAGTATATATGTTTAGTCCTCTTATGACAGTATTATTTAGCCTCTAATAACTTATGAGCACTTTGGTTATCATTATACAAAACAACTTCTAAGTTCTTATCCAAAATTTCTGATGTAAAATTCTTAATGAAACTCAAATCTTTACAAACATCACTAATTGCTAGGTACTCAGCCTCTGTGCTCGAGAGAGCTACACATCGTTGTTTACGCGATTCCCAGTTAATAGTATTATTGCCTAATTTTATTACAAAGCCAGTATACGATTTTCTATCTACTACATCGTTGGCCCAATCAGCATCTGCAAAAGCAGTTAAGTTTAAATTACAGTTCCTATAGAAACATAGTCCATAATTTATGGTTCCTGCTAAGTAACGCAATATACGTTTTGATGCGAGCCAATGTGATTTATCAAAACCATGAATAAACTGACTCAGTTGGCTACAAGCAAAGGTTATGTCTGGCCTAGTACATACAGATAAGAACATCAAACATCCTAGTAACTCTCTATATTTATATATATCATCATCAAGACAATTTTCTTGAGGCTTACTTAATTTATTATTTAACTCCATGGGTGTGGATACAGCTTTACAATTTTCCATTCCTAACTGTACTAAAAGTCTTTTTACATATTCTGACTGATCCAGTGTTAAAACACCCTTACATTTATCACGAGTTACATTCATACCTAAACATGTTTTCAATGTACCTAAGTTCTTTACATTAAATTCTTGTTTTAACAAGTTTATTAACTCATCTTTAGTTGTGGAACTGTTGCTAAACAAATAAAAGTCATCAACATATGATGCTATAATAGTTATAGATTTGTTACACTTTTTCATATAAACACAAGGTTCACACTTGCTCTGTGTAAAATCATTATTTGACAACAATTGATGTACTTTTTTGTTCCACATCCTACTAGCTTGTTTCAAACCGTATATACTTTTTAATAACAAACTTATATCCAAATTTAATTCATTAGCTAATGCAAATAAAATTCTCATTGTACTGTGGCGCACGACGTATCACTATAATCTACACCTTGTTTTTGTAAAAACCTATACGTGCTCTATACCTATCCTTACCAGTATTTTCGTGTTTTATTCAATATACCCATTTACATTTTACGACATTATGATTCTTAGGTCGATCCACAAGCTTAAATACACCATTTTTGATAAAAGCTTCATACTCTTTCTGCATGGCAGCTTGCCACTCCACCTTACTAGATGCAGAAACAGCATCTTCATGAGTCAAAGGCGTAGAATCGCCTTGTACGAACAAAGACAAATCATAATCATCTTATCTTACCGGTTGCCTGCCACGGGTGCTACGTACGGGTTGCCTAGTGACGGTCACTGATTCCTCACGTCTAGTCACAGCTTTTTCCCCTTGAGGAGACCGTTCCCCAGACTGCAGCGATGCATCACTGCCACCAGCCATAGGAACTGGACTCTCCAAGCTTATGGCTTCATCACCAGTAGCATACTCCGACTCAGGAGCTGAAACCACAGTAACATTTTGATCAGAACTACTATCATTATCAAAATTATCATCATGAGAAATATTATTTGTGCCATGAGAAGTATTATTGTGATTTTCATTAAAATTCTGAATATTATTCATTATATTATTATCACACTGATTATTCATAATAGACCTACAGTCATATTCATAAAAAATATAGTTATTAGATTTATATTCATCATTCTGTAAAAATTGTTTCTCCAAAAAAGCTACATTCCTTCCAAAAAATATATTATGGGGAATCGAAGGGTCGACAAGTCTATATCCCTTGGTAGTGTCACTATAGCCTACAAAGATGCATTTTTTAGACTTTGCATCCAGCTTCTTTCGCTTCTGTTCAGGTATAAGAAGAAGTTCAATTTTTGAACCGGTCCATACCTCTTCAGGCAAAGATCCTGCCACGGCAGCAGAGGGGCACCTATTTTTTAAATACAACGCGGTCATAACCGCCTCTCCCCAATAGCGCTGGCAGAGACCAGACTCCTGCAGCATGCATCGTGCCTTCTCCATCAGAGTCCTATTAAGGCGCTCTGAAACACCATTCTGTTGAGGGCAGTAGGGTACAGTTCTTTGATGAACAATTCCCTCACTTTTCAAGAATGTCGCAAACCTATGATTACAATACTCACCCCCTCCATCAGACCTGAGACACTTTATAGGGTAGCCAGATTGTTTCTCAACAAGAGCTCTAAAATTAATAAAACAGACATTACCTCAGATTTGTTCCTTAAAAGCAACTCTTTCTACTGTAAATGTCAAAAGGTATCTCGCACTGCCCCAACTGCAGACAGACATAGGCCCACAAACATCTGTGTGTACGAGCTCCAGCGGACGAGTAGCGCGCTTCGCCTCCAAAACAGGAAATGGTATTGCCACCTGCTTTCCCTCAAGACATGCAACACACTCACTAAGTCGGTGTTCACTGTCATTATTGACCTTAAACATAAGATTATTACGCTTCCGCAGAGCACACATCCCACTATAACTTAAATGCCCAAGTCTCCTGTGCCAAACAGACGCTGGCACCACTGCAAACATCGCACTCTGATCCCCCTGCACATTGCACGTTAGGGTGGCTGAAGAGTGCACCGCTTGCGAAACCTTATGATAATTGACATTATCTAATTTATAAATACCGTTGAAATTACTGGCATGACCTTTACTGTCCCTTATAATTTGGCAATTAGTATAAAAGTGACAACCCCGCCTGTCGAACACCACAGTAAAACCATCATTAATAAGTTTACTGACAGACAAAAGTTTTGCGGATAAATCTGGCACGAGCATTGTATCAGTGGCAACTGTTTAATTATTAAATAACAATTTTACCCTACCAGTACCACTACTAGACAACTTATCATTATTAGCAATAGACACCTCACTCTTATAGGGCTTAAAGTCCATTAAATGTTCCCTATTATTTGTCAAATGAGTCGTACGACCACTATCAATAATCCAGTCATTGTGACGAAAATTTGGTTCAAATAAATCTCACTAGATGGCGCGATATGCTCCTCCATCTGTTATTGAATGTGTGTAAAATTAACATTTTCTGGAATTGAACACAAAAATTGTATGTTCTTGTTTAATCAACTCTCCTAAGTACAAAATTATGGAATATTGGGCTCTTAATTCACATTTGAAAGATTATTAGACGGATCATTTAAAATTGATGCCAATAGATGGCGCATTTTTAAATTTCTGAGGCATTCCACTCGATTGTTAAAGTTAAGAAAACAAACCTTCACTATATTTAAAGAAAAAAATATTCACGAACCTAGTAAACCCTTTTACTTGCAAGTCGCTGCTAACCCATCTATCTATCACCGTGAAACAGAACCGAATGCGTTCGATGTACAAAAAATTGCCAGAATAAGCAGTCGAAAAACGCTAGTTACGTCAGCACGGTTTCTTTGTATGGGATGAGGTATCTGTATGCTAGTATTATATTATCTGTGCTGACACTTAACGCTGTTGCAGTCGTTATATATGTTTGATTGGAATTTTCACTTTTTTTGTCCTTTAATTTGAAACACTTGGCTTTAATATGTCCTGGCTTTTTACAATAGTGACATATTATTCTTTTTTTCTTGGTAACATAAGCCATATTATTGTTAGTTTCACCATTCTTTCATTTCATTCTTTCTAAATTCCTCTTGCAACAAACGGGTACGCACAAACTCAGTAGTAAGGTTACTGCTTACACACGCCGTCTCCAGATTTGATACGAGAACATCATACTCAGCTGGCAGTCCACTAAGAAGAATCTCGGCAACCGCCGCATCTTCTATCTTTTTGCCAATATTAGCCAGCTGCTGCACAAGTGTCATCACACCATTGATATATGCGCTCATACTCCCGAATTGATTGAAGTCAGTACGGTGTAACTGTCTTGAAAGTAATACCCGTCTATACAATCCACGGTTTTCAAATATGTTGGCCAGCATGTCCCATACCGCCTTTGCTGTATTTGCTTCCCTCACATATTGAAATAAAGAAGCCTGTATGCTCATACATATTCGAGCGAGCGCGCGTTGATCTCTGGTCGTATCTGTATCATGTCCATCCACACAACCCCATAAGCCATCCAGGGTGAGAGTCATTTTAACTATAAATTTCCAATTTGTGTAGTTTGTTACGCCTTCCAACTTCTCAATATTGTAAATGCTCCCGCCACCATTACTCCTGTAAATCGGTAGCCCTGAAGCCACATTGAGATTGGGTCCACCACCACTACTCCCGCTATCCGACTCGTTCGGCATTGTTTTGTCGGTGTGCTATTCTGCCTATTATAATATCAGCACGTCTCGTTTTTGTTCTTTCTTAATGGCCGCAAGTATCTGGGCACAGAACCTGTTAGCATATGAGTTCTATCGGCAGTGGTAGGCCAAGTAACAAGACGGCAAAATAAAACAACAGGAGTGTGCGGTAAAACCTTTCTTATAATCTCATAATTACAATCATCGTTTCTATTATTATGTAACACGATGAATACAAATTTATAAAGACTCACAATAATCACCCGGTTGACAGAAGAAATTGGAAAAAGGAGAGAGCACAGATAAAGTAGACATACAGTTCATAGACAAGTACCATAGACATGAAATTATATAGTCAAGAAAATAATAGTCGATTAATCATATATCAACATCTCCAGCCTTTCCAAGTATGTTTTACTTATGGCCAAGATTTCCTCTTTCACCGAGTTCATTTGAAATTGGTTGTGTATTTCACAATTTGTAATGAACCAAGGCCCATTGTATATGGATCTCAGAATCACATTTTGCATGCGCTGGATGATGGATATACTAGAATTGCTACAACTCCCCCATAGCTGGATGCCGTACATCCACACAGGCTTTAGAACGGTTTTACATATAAGGAGTTTGTTGTCAGTTGATAATTTGCTGATCCGCCCTAATAACCAGTGTAGGTTTTTGTAGCGCAAGTTGAGCTCATCTCGCTTGGTCTTTATGTGCTGCCTCCACGTTAGGCGGCGATCAAGATGTAGTCCTAGGTATCTCATACAATCTTTATGTGGTAGTAAGTTGTCATTAAGCTTTACTGGCGGACAATCGCCTCTGCGTAGCGTGAAAGTGACTTGTACTGACTTAGATGGGCTAACTATTATTCGCCACTTTTGGAGCCAGTCAGCTATTTTGTCTAGACCTTTTTGCAGCGTTTGTTAAGCAATTTTGGGGTCATGGTTGTCATGGCACAATTGCAGTATCATCAGCAAAGGTAGTCATGCTGTCCTCTGCTGGCAAGTCTGCTGTGTACAACGTGTACAGAATTGGCCCCTGCACTGATCCTTGGGGGACGCCAGCCTTTATTTCGAATAACTTCGATGTTGCCTCAGCTTCTTTGACTTGAAACAGTCGATCTGTTAGGTAGCTCTAAGCCTTTATTTTATAAAGTAAGCCCTTGTGCCAAACGCGGTCGAAAGCCTGCTGAATATCAAGGAAGACTGAGCAACAGAACTCCCTTTCCTCCAGCGATTTCCTAATTCTGTCGCACACTCTGTGAACCTGTTCGACGGTAGAGTGCTCAGGTCGGAATCCAAATTGGTGACAAGGTATGGTGTTATTTTCCTTTAAAATCTTTCTAACTTGTGAATGTTGTTCAAGTACCTCGCGGACGGGATCGTGGGTCCAGTTGAACGTCAATAATATGTGTAATGGGATTCCTAGGTGACAGACGGCGCGCTGGCGCTGCAGCGGGCGGAGAAGCGCGCGGCGGGTGCGGGCGGGGCGTGGCGCCGCGCCGCTGTACGCCTGGTGCTGGCGGACACAGCTCGCGCGCCCGCCGCGCTGGGCGCCTGGGCCGCCGCGCAGCGCGCCGCCGACGTGGCGCTGCGGGCCCCCGCCGCCGCCGCCGCGCGCCCGGCGCCCTTCGCGGACGGCGGCGGGCTGGCGGGCGCGCGCGCCGCCCTGCACGCGCACGCGTGGCGCGGCCTGGTGCGCACGGACCGCGCCGCGCGCGCTGCGCCGCCTGGTGAGTGCTGCGCCCGCCTACCCTTCCACCTTCCTCATCGCGAGATTCCAAAATTTAGGATGTTTTGTTTGGTTATTTTTTACGTATTTGACTCGATTCGATTCCCAGTGCCGGCAAATACCTGTTATGTGTAAGAAAACAATGTTTTACTTACTTTAGAAATATTAGGTCCTTACCTATGAAATTAGCGTTTTGTCGTACTGGCCACATTGATCTCAAATATCTCCTCTTTGGTTTGGAATTCCAATTTAAATTTATACAGCTATTTACTTATGCTTTTGCGTTTGGAAAACCGTAATTCATTTGTTTTTTCCTCTTTTGGTTTTTTCTTTGCGCCAGTCAGTGTACAAAATGGAAAACTTGAAATATCGCGTTATTTACGAGTACGAGTTCCATCGTGATTCGTGGCACCAGTGCTGCAGAAACGGCTTGAAGGATTAATGATGTGTATGGCGACGGTGTCGCAAAAGAAAACACAGTGCGATTTTGGTTCCAACGTTTTCGTTCTGAAAATTTCGACCAGCAGAACAAGCCCCGTGTACGGCCGGAGACCAAAGTTGATAAAGAAGAATTAAAGGCTATTGTGGAAGCGGATCCATCGCAAACCATGTACGAGTTAGCTGCAGGCTGCGGTGTTAGTGATAAAACTGTTTTAATCCACTTGAAGCAAATTGGGAGGGTGAAAAAGCTTGAAAGGAGGGTACCTCATGAATTGAGTGCAGCAAACCGACAAACGCGCGTCGACTGCTGCGTTACATTACTCAAATCAAATCGAATTATTACCTGTGATGAAAAGTGAAAACTTAAACAAAAAAAAAAAAATGTGAGCGTTTGGTGGACTAGTGCCGGTGTCGTTCACTACAGCTTTCTTAAATCTGGCCAGACGATTACGGCGGATGTCTATTATCAGCAACTGCATACCATGCTAGCTGCTAAACAGCCGAGGCTGGTCAATCGCTCTAGGCCACTGCTGCTTTAGGGCAACGCTACACCACACACTGCACAACAGAAGGCTACCAAATTGGGCGCACGATTGGCGCAGTGGTTGAGCGATTGACTGCTGCGCTGCGTGTCGCGGGTTCGATTCCCGCAAGGAACAAATATTTGTATGATCTACAGATAGTTGTTCCGGCTCTGGGTGTTTGTGTATGTGAGTTTATATGTTTGTAAACGCACCCACGATACAGGAAGAAATTCCTAGTGTGGGGCAACGTTTTTAAAAAAAAAAAAAAAAAATTAGAGGAGCTTCAATTGGAATGTCTAAGACATCCACCGTACTCCCCGGACCTTGCTTTAACAGATTACCATTTCTTTTTCGAAATTTGGATAACTTAGACGAATCGATTGACGTAAGAACCAACAAAATCGGCCGACGCGTTTGGTCTCTAGAACGCCACATAGGAACAAACATACATACATACATAGACTGATAAACACATTACCCTCCTTCGGCTGTCGGGTAAAAAAACGACTTTATGTTCCTCCCTTACAAAACGCCAATTTCATATGTAGGCTAGGTAATGACCTAATACATCATTATTAAGTTGCCCTTGAATAAAAGTTGATACCTACGTTAATTCTTAAAGTACTTCCTCAATGGGGCTCTCTTCAAGTTCCCACTCTGTTTACAGATTAGGTAAGCGTATGTAATTGTGCGCCATGACTACATTGTAGATATCGTGTCGTTACAGTTACAGACACAGAGACATCGGCGGGCTCCGACTCGTCGGCGGGCTCGGACGAGTCGGACTCGGAGGCCGAGGAGCTGCGCGCCGTGGAGCAGGCGGAGGCCTTCGCGACGGCGCTGGGTGCTCTGGGGCCCGCGCTGGAGGCCCGCGCGCCCGCCGGCGGGGCCCTCGGGCCGGACGGGCCCCCGGAGCTGCGGCGCGAGCAGGCCGAGGCGCTGGTGCTGGCCTTCTGCCGCGCGCTGGGGCTGGACCCCGCCGCTTGCTAACACCGTCCACTGCTGCCTGCGCCCACTGCTGGGCCCCGCCGCATGCTGACTGCGCCCACTGCTGGACCCCGCCGAGTGCTGACTGCGCCCCGAACGCACTCTGCTACTTATCACGTTACCTATTTTGTTAACCTAACGAAAGCTAATTTTGAATCGCAACGATTCATGTGACTCTTCAAATATTTAACAAAAATTGCGCCTGTTGCATGGCTACTATTTTCGATTTCAACCTTAGTTACTTTTACGACAACGTAAAACATTCGTGGTAGAGCCGAGCCTCACTAAGCACATAACAGTTGCAGTTGCAGCTGGACGCCAGACATCGTTGGAGGTTCACCTGCGCTACGTCGCCGACCGAGCATCGCTGTACATATTTTTTCTTATTTATTATAAAATAAATTATGCATTTGATTGGTTACTGTAAATGTAAAAAATAGTAAAATTAAAGTTTATCTCATTTTATACCTATTGTTTATCTAACTCTTTACTGTTGGTCAAGGGCGTCGCCAGCCGATGGCCTAGGGGGGGGCAAGTTGATATGGAGAATGAGAAAACTATGAATTGTAGGTAAAGTCGAGAGCACATGAAGCTTTTCACTTGTAGTACGAGCCTTACATCTACAGCGATTGTAATAATATCGGTATAGTTCTCGCCAAACTTCTTGGCCGTCCCGAAGTTGGCTGCAATGTCTGCGCAGTAGTAAATCATACAAAAACAGTACCGATCCGTGCCTTGCGCATCGGAAAGCCAACTTCGGGGCGGCCCAGAAGTTTGGCGAGCACTATTCAGAGCATGTAAAGCTACGCAACTCTACCGTACACGTTGTGCACGGAAGAGCGATCAAAATTTTCAACGCTTTTCCGTGTCGGGAAAGAAGGTTATTGCCTATTTTAGGATATGAACAACGGTTCGATCTGTTGGGTTTGGTTTATATATATTCATTCGCGAAGTACGGGAATGATCAATCAAGCAAGTCAAGTCAAAGACTTAGGACTGTGGTTGCTTTACATTTGGCAACTTTTTTAGAATCTCTAGGGGGGGGGCAGCTGCCCCCCCCTGCCCCCCCTTGGCGACGCCCTTGCTGTTGGTAGCAGAGGCCAAATAGTTTATAGTAGAAGTATTGGGACTCACTGGCGGACTAAGGGAAGCGGGCGGGCTCTGATCCTGGGGACCTCCAAATCTCGATAAGTAAATCAAACGCTAAGAAAAGCTAAGAGACAGGTTGGATTTGGAGGCCCCATCACTATCACTTCTACACATATCAAAAGTGTCTAGATAGATCAACTATCTATCTAGACACTTTTCATATGTGTGGTAAGTACATTTTTTACAAAAAAAAATATCTTGTCTTCCAGACTGGCAAACAAGAAGCTAGAATTCGTCGATAAAACGGTTTTCCTGGGGATCACGCTAGACTCAACGTTTTAATGGGGTCCTCATTTAATATCACTTGCAGGGTGGCTAAGTTCATTCGTCAATTTACTGATGTAGATATCGCGAGGCTGGTCTATTTTAGTTATTGTCATAGTATAATAGTATGATATTGTATAGACATTGAGTCTGTTTTTATTCTGCAAAAACGAGCCATCAGAGCGATATACAATCTTCGCCGGCGTGATTCTCTAAGGGAACTGTTTAAGGGCCTTCCACCACTTTAGTGCCGCAAAACGGTTACTTTCTAAAGCATAATCCTTAGTAACGGCTAGGTTAAAAGCTTAGAAAAAAATAAATTTGGTTCATTTACATTATTTTTAAACAAGGTTTTTTCGTGTAGGTAACTAATAGTTTTGCTTTAAAAAAATAATTAAAAAAAAAGTTAATTAAAAAAAATCATAAAACCCGACTGCTTGAAAAGCGAACTAAAAAGACGTAAACAAGGAGTAAATCATGCTGTGCAGTCGAAGGATACGTCTGGTTTTGGTCAGCCAGCTCGCGAAGATGTATCCTCCGACAGCACAGCATGATTTACTCCTTGTTTACGTCTTTTTAGTTCGCTTTTCAAGCAGTCGGGTTTTATGATTTTTTTTAATTAACTTTTTTTTAAAGCAAAATACTATTAGTTACCTACACGAAAAAACCTTGTCTAAAAATAATGTAAATGAACCAAATTTATTTTTTTCTAAGCTTTTAACCTAGCCGTTACTAAGGATTATGCTTTAGAAAGTAACCGTTTTGCGGCACTAAAGTGGTGGAAGGCCCTTAAACAGTTCCCTTAGAGAATCACGCCGGCGAAGATTGTATATCGCTCTGATGGCTCGTTTTTGCAGAATAAAAACAGACTCAATGTCTATACAATATAATACTATTATACTATGACAATAACTAAAATAGACCAGCCTCGCGATATCTACATCAGTAAATTGACGAATGAACTTAGCCGCCCTGCAAGTGATATTAAATGAGGACCCCATTAAAACGTTGAGTCTAGCGTGATCCCCAGGAAAACCGTTTTATCGACGAATTCTAGCTTCTTGTTTGCCAGTCTGGAAGACAAGATATTTTTTTTTTTAGTAAAAAATGTACTTACTTCTACACATATCAAAAGTGTCTAGATAGATAGATCAATATCTCGCTCGATCAATATTCGCTTTTCAAGCAGTCGGGTTTTATGATTTTTTTTAATTAACTTTTTTTATTTATAACTTTTAAGTTATTTTTTTTTTCGAATTAGTTACAATTAAACATATACCTAAGTGTTATATATTTTTGAAATCACCTCTTAAAATCCTTTATTTTGATACCCCACACGATAGGTTTAGATGAAAAAAAATTTGGGCCCCCACAGTATGGCGCCCAAAAGCCGCCATTTTCCTATTTTCCAATTTTCATGTAGCCAGTGACACTCGCGGGGTTAAGACGAATCGATTGACGTTAGAACCATCAAAATCGGCTCACGCGTTTGGTCTCTAGAACGCCACATAGGAACAAACATACATACTTACATACATACATACATAGACTGATAAACACATTACCCTCCTTCGGCAGTCGGGTAAAAACACGATATTTCTTTACAACTTTTGGATACTCCTCCAAAACGACTCTGATAAAATAAGTGCGGAAGGTAGGTGATTTCCGATGAGTGGCATTTTCGACACGAGTCGAAAATCATCATACGCACGTGTATCATACAACATTTTACTATGCATTGTGCGAGGAAATAAAAAAAAAATATCTGAACCAAGCAAGAAATTAATAAAATGGCGGGCTTATTGAAGCGCGCTCAGCATATCCACAGATTAACTAAAAGTTCCTCGGGTATATCTACTGCGCATGTGCAAATAGCTAACAATAGAAATCACCTACCTTCCGCACTTGTAGCATAAATAACTATTTTAATTTTTATAGCACACTTTTACTTTTTAATTTATTGGCGCTTATGGGCTCATTGAAATACTGTCATTGTCTAAGGAGGCGCGCGCTGCGCAATGAGAATCTAAATTGCCCGCCATACCAAATATTTTTCTGTTTCCACTTTTGTTTTATTGCAACTGTATGAGTGAAGATAAAGTAGTGTATGCAATGGCATATAATTAGGTATTAAAACACTTGCGTAATATTATTATCACATTCGGCTTCGCCTCATGTGATAAACCTACGCTCGTGTTTTAATAACCCCTATTATATGACCATTGCATAAACTATTATATAAGTACACAGAAACTTTCAACATAAATGGTCTAACCCCAAATAAAAATGAGGTTGAGCTCTTAATGACAGAACAAAAGCTAGATATTCTACTGATTTCTGAAGCACATTGCACCTCCACTACTTATGTTAAATTTCCAGACCACCAATGCTCGACGATCAAACATCACCTAATGCCAGAATATAAAACCGACCACATCCAAGCTACAACAATAAGCGTGGAAGACGTAAATGGGTGTCTGAACGTGTCGGCTGTCTACTGCCCACCAAAACATAAAATTAGTGACACCATGTTTTCGCACTTCTTTATGTCACTTGGTAATCGTTTTGTGGCAGGAGGCGATTGGAATTTGAAGCATACATCTTGGGGTTCGAGGCTAATTACCACTCGAGGTAGACAACTGAAACTGTGCATGCAAGGAAACAACTTATCTGCAATTTATACTGCTGAACCTACATACTGGCCTAGTGACTCACGAAAAACCCCAGATCTGCTAGATTTTTTAATGGTTTGTCTAAAGACTACCTAAAGCCAGAACCGTGTTATGATACATCATCTGATCATACACCTGTATTACTAACAATAAGTTCAAAACTGATTGAAATTGCGAGACCATCAACAATAACCAATAAATACACAGACTGGGAGTGTTTTAGGGAGTACATTGTAGATAATATTGAGCTAAAAATAGCATTAAAAACTCCAGATGATATAGACACTGCTACTCAGTATATAACAAATATGATCCAAGAAGCAAGTTGGATCAGTACTCCCGAATGTCCAAGTAAAATTAGATCTTCTGATTACCCCCTGGAAATAAAGAAATCATTGCTTGAAAAAAGAAGACTTCGTAGGATATGGCACCAAAGTGGTTTGAACGAAGACAAGTACAATTTCCGTAAGGCCGCTAGCAAGCTTAAAGAACTGCTTCAAAACTGGCATGATAACACCTTAGAACCCCACCTTGAATCTCTCACTCCTTCAGCCTCAACGAATTACTCTCTTTGGAAGTTCACAAAGCAATATACCAGACCCCAGGTAGCTGTACCACCTCTCAGAAGGAGCCAAGGTTGGGCAAGAACACCTCAAGAAAAGGCTGATACGTTTGCTGAGCATTTGGCAATTGTATTCCGTGCTAACGAGGCAACAGATTCCGTATCTGAAGAAGACTCCTTTCTAAGACAAGATCTCCAAATGTCACCTCCTCCACGGTCTGTCACTGCCAGAGAAGTCTGGGCTACAATAAAAAACCTCGGTAGTAGAAAAGCACCTGGATTTGACCTAATCACGAAGGAAGTCTTATTGCAACTACCAAAAAAGGCCGTCGTGTTTCTTGGTAGTTCGTTGGTAGGTCGTTTTCTTTTTTTTTTTTTTTTTTAAGCTATTGCATAGCTTCTATCGCGGGCCTTGAGCGCGGGGACCGAATCCAGAAATTCCGTAACGAAAAAAAACCTCACGCTCCCCACTCCGACGGGCAAGGAGGTGTGGCTTGAAGGCCGTGCATCGTCTAACGTCGTTTCAGTTCGGCAGTCTTCGACACGGCGTTGTGTGCGATTAGACGTATTGTACGAACTCTTATTATTATGGTTTTTAAACTTAAGTTTCTCAGGTAAGAACCTGGTGTTTTTATAAGATCTCACGGGTGTGAACCAAGGTGAAATCCTAAGTTTCTATTTGAACTGGTGAATATCTAAATCTAACTGTAAAAATTTTCTTACTATTCGGCAAGTGTTCAATATTGCAGCTTTTTGTAGTGTTAGGTATGTGTATTTTGATAGATTGAGAACATTAAAACTATTGTATATTTGTTTCGGAATAACACCTGTTGTTGATATTACTATTGGAACTATTGTAACTCTGTTCATTTTCCAAACTCTGGTAATTTCTTCTTGTAACTCTGTGTTCTTCCTAATTTTTTCCGAGATAGTTTTTTGTATATTATTAGTGTTTGGGACCGCTATATCTACTATGTATGTGTGTTTGTTTTCTTTATCAACAAGTGTTATATCTGGTCTGTTGTTATAAATAGTGTGATCTGTAATTATTGTGCGGTCATAATATATTTTGTATAATTGATTTTCTAAAACAGCTCTGGGTGAATATTTGTAATATGGTGTGTACGGATCCTGCATGAGTTTAAGTTATTATTATAATTTTTATAATAATTATTATTATTTAATAATAGAAAAAATTGTTTTCTTATCGGTCACCACGCTCAAAAAGTGTAACTTGAATTAATATCAAAGAAAAAGCAATACTGCATGAATAAAAAAAAAATATAATTGCATAAGTTGATACAAAATGCTATGCAATAGCTTTACCGCGGCAGTCCCCGAGTGCCACACGTCTTTTTTTTTTTTTCATAAGAGTGCGGTACTTTCCACAGGAGTGGAAGGTTTCACAGATACTCATGGTGCATAAACCAGGCAAACTACCCAATGTGGTGACATCCTATAGACCTATAAGCTTACTAACAGTACTGTCGAAAATCTTTGAGAAACTCCTGCTCTGCAGAATACAACCAATTTTAAAGGAAAATAACACCATACCTTGTCACCAATTTGGATTCCGACCTGAGCAGTCCACAGTCGAACAGGTTCACAGAGTGTGCGACAAGATTAGGAAATCGCTGGAGGAAAGGGAGTTCTGTTGCTCAGTCTTCCTGGATATTCAGCAGGCTTTCGACCGCGTTTGGCACAAGGGCTTACTTTATAAGGTAAAGGCTTGTCTTCCTCACAATATATATGAGCTAATGAAGAGCTACCTAACAGATCGACTGTTTCAAGTCAAGGAAGCTGAGGCAACGTCGAAGTTATTCGAAATAAAGTCTGCTGCCGCTTATGGCGGGAGCACGGGTACGCGTTAGCACTCACCGCGAACCCGCCGCGGCTGTCCGTCACCGGACCCTCCTCGGGGGAGTCCCCCCATCACCGGCGCACCAGAACACACTGCACGCCGTGACCACCCTAGGGACCAATCAGCACATGGGCGCCAGACGACCCCGTGTAAGGCACCCTTGGTCCCCCTGTGACGTGTCAAGGTCAATGGCCCCGCCACCTACCATTGTTTGGCCGCAGGAGATAGGGAGAGCGGCTAACGCAATACCGACACTCCTCCTCTCCTGCGGCCCCACCGCGTCCGCCATCAGACGGTAGCGACCCCGTCCGGGCCGCGGAAGGTAGGGAGAGCGGCGCACCGCAATACCGGCACTCCTCTCCCACCGCGGCCTCCAACCCTCAGCCGCGACATCGTATGGGACCTGGGAATCTCCATAAGACATCGCGGCCCGTCTCAGTTGCGATGTCGCCTGTTACCAAGCGGCACCGCAACCTACTAGTTGGCCACTACGTCGTCGGCTTAATCGGCAAAAGCCCTGACGAGCGGCCCCTCCTCGGGTTCCTCTTCGCTTCACCGTGGGTGACCAAGCCACGGTTACTGAGCCCCCCCGCATCGACAAAGCGGGAACCCACCGGGGGGGAAGAAGCTGAGGCAACATCGAAGTTATTCGAAATAAAGGCTGGCGTCCCCCAAGGATCAGTGCTGGGGCCAATTCTGTACACGTTGTACACAGCAGACTTGCCAGCAGATGACAGTGTGACTACAGCTACCTTTGCTGATGATACTGCAACCCTGGCTAGCCACCACGACCCCACAATTGCTTCACAAACGCTGCAAAGAGGTCTAGACATAATATCTGACTGGCTCCAAAAGTGGCGAATAATAGTTAGCCCATCTAAGTCGGCACAGGTCACTTTCACGCTACGCAGAGGCGATTGTCCGCCAGTAAAGCTTAATGACAACTTACTACCACATAAAGATTGTGTGAGATACCTAGGACTACAGCTTGATCGCCGCCTAACGTGGAGGCAGCACATAAAGACCAAGCGAGATGAGCTCAACTTGCGCTACAAAAACCTACACTGGTTATTGGGACGGAACAGCAAATTATCAACTGATAACAAACTCCTTATATATAAAACCGTTCTAAAGCCTGTGTGGATGTACGGCATCCAGCTATGGGCGAGTTGTAGCAATTCTAATATATCCATCATCCAGCGCATGCAAAATGTGATTCTGAGATCCATATACAATGGGCCTTGGTTCATTACAAATTGTGAAATACACAACCAATTTTAAATGAACTCGGTGAAAGAGGAAATCTTGGCCATAAGTAAAACATACTTGGAAAGGCTGGAGAGGCATCCAAATGAACTGGCCACTGGTTTGACAACATGCAGGTACCAGAAACGTCTAAAAAAAAATGACATTCTGTCTCGTTGCTCTCGCTGGAAAGCACACTCGAAATGCCAGTTGTCACTTACCACATCTACTTAGAGTACTCAAGACTGATTGCAGATACAAGAGACAAGAGAAAAAAAAATATGTATACAGAAAAATTTATGGCTGGATTTGCTTCATAACTGAAATAGCATATTCAAATTCAAATTCAATTTATTGCATCCATAATGTACATAAAGGTGTTAAATATAGGTTACAGAAACAATTATGGACCCTGTCGGGCACAGCAACATTCTAGATACAGTCAGTGTCTAGGAGAGAGGAATAGCGCTTAATATTTTTGCATAATAACATTTCAGTTGTATTTCCTATGTTTTTATACCTACCTACTAATATGTCTATGTTTTTCTATTTTTATGTCATGTCATGTTATGTACTATTATCGTCTATTATTACCTAATTATTAATTTATTCACCTAAATTGAATTAAAATTAGTATATTTTAAATGCATAATTTATATTAAATAAATTATTAAATAAAATTATTATTAATGCTTATTATGTCTATTTATTAATGTCGTTTTACATAACGAGTTATCTTTATTTTTAATTGAATTTATCCGTCAAATGTTTTTAAAATTTGTTTTTATTTGGTTTAATGTACCTACTAATATGTCTATATTTTCATATTTTTATGTCATGCCATGTCATGTACTATTATTATCTATTTATTAATTAATTCACCTTAATTGATTTAAAATTAGTATATTTGAAATGCATAGTTTATTTAATGAAATTATTCTTATTATATTTTGAGTCAAATGAGTGATTTTTATTTACTATTGAATTTATCCGTCAAATATTCTTCAATTGTGTAATAGCTTTTATCTACTCTCATATCGTAATATTCGAATTATAAACTTCAAAACGAGTTTATATTGACATACTTTATAAACACAATACCGAAATTTAAAAATAGAATCTTATTATAACACTTTTTCTCTAACAAAATAATGCTATAATACAATTTTTTTTCTATTACGATACAGGACAAATCCAAGAAGTTAATCACAAGGAGTTTTCATCAATTATTTTTTGTAATGCCATTTTTATAGTACCTATTTAAAAAGATTTGATTCCAATTTTTACTTGTCTATGACAATGCCCGCTTCAGGCTTAGCACGCACTGCGATTTTTATTCGCGCGAATTTTGTCTCTTTCTACATGTTCATAGAGCTCAAAATATTCGCGCGAATTAAATTCGCGCCGCGGTGCGTTGGATTCTGTGGCAAAACACGGATTTCTTGCGGTATTATTTCTGCACGATTTTTTACCGCAATGCGAGCAACTTCATACAATTCCATAGGTCGCAGAATAGGATAAAAAAATTCGCACGAATAAAAATCGCAGTGCGTGCTAAATCTTAGCGCATGCGCAATTCGGTGATGTGCTGGGTTTTGGCGCCATTCATATTTTGCAGATTTAGTTGTATTGAATTTCATGAGATTTTTGAATTCTTGCTTAAAAATGTCTGATATCAGTGAATGTGAAGAAAACTTGACTTCGCCCGATATTTTAGATGCGGCGAAGGAAATTACTCATAATTTATTAACAGCAAAGTCGAGAAAATTATATGATAAATGCTATCACGGCTTTATGGCATGGAAAATGCAAAAAAGGTATTTAGTAGGTTCAATCCCAATGTATGAGTGTAGATAAAGTAGTGTATGAAACTACACATAACTAGGTATTAAAACATTCGTGTGAATACTATTAAAAACCTCGCCTACGGCTCGGTTTTTAAACACACACTCATGTTTTAATACCCCTTATTATGCAACAGTTTCATAAACTACTATTATTAATTAAGAATTGTTTTAATTTATTTAAAAATATATTGTTTTTATTTACTTGTTTTATATTTTCCGGTAATTTATTATATATTTTTATCGACATTGCGTGCGGACTAGAAGAGTGCAATTTAAGGCGAGAGGAGGGTAGATCTAGTCTGTTTCTGTAGCGCAACGAATAATTTGTTTGCATGTCTTCCCGTGTGTTGCAAGTATCTGGGTATTTGCGGACTAGTTTACATAATTCTAAAATATAAATACCAGTCAAGGTAAGGATTTGGATTTCTGGAAATAAGGCTTGCAACTGTCTGTTTGTTCGATGTTAGTTATTATTCTTATCAGCTTTTTTTGTAGGATAAATAGGAGGGCATATAAAAACTTTGATATTTTCGATTTAACTTTCTGTATGTGGGTTTTCCAATTTATATGAGTGTCTATTGTTAAACCTAAGAGAGTGAAATCATTAACTGCTTCTATTTTATGTTCATTGTACGTATAGTTTAAATAAATTGGATTTTTTTGCCGGGGGTAAAAGGTAATTAATTTTGTTTTGGTGAAGTTAATTTCAAGATTATGTTCGCTCATCCAATCTATTATTTGATTAAGAATGGTGGTAAGTTTTTCGTTAATATTATCATTTATTTGACATGAGGTGAGGATAGAAAAGAAATATCATCAGCAAACAATACACATGGCCCGTCTATGATTTTGGGAAGGTCGTTGATGTAAATAAGGAATAACAGGCCGCGGAAGTGTAGCACTTCCCTGGGGAATAGATGCATGTATTGGTCTAACATCTGACCTAACACGCTGTGTTTCTTTTTTTATCTTATCATGATATTCAACCTCTACGAATTGCTCTCTGCCCCTTAAATATGATGCAAACCAGTCATGGGCTTTCCCGCGTATTCCTATTCCGTATAGCTTGTTTAATAGAATTTTAAATTGGGCTTTGTCATACGCTTTGGTCATATCAAGCAGTATTCCGACTGCGTATTGCTTGTTATTTAATATATTTAGAGCTTCTTGGATATACTTGTAAACTGCTAATGTTGTTGACCTATTTTTGCGAAATCCGTTTTGGCAATCATTAAATATGCTATATTTTTCACAAAATGTATATACACGATCGCACATTGCTTTTTCAAAAACTTTTGATGCTGTGGGCAGAAGGGCGATCGGTCTATAGTTGTTTGGGTCTGTTTTGGCATCTTTTTTATGAATTGGCTTTATTAAGGCTTTTTTCAGTTGGTTTGGGAATATGCCTTCTTCGAACGATTGATTTATTAACATATAAAATGGAAAGGTAAGTTCATCAGCACACTGTCTGAAAAGACTTGGTGGGAATTCATCTACGCCGTAGCTATTTTTATTTTTTAGGTTTTTCAAAATTTTATTTACTTCGTCTCCATCGACTGGGCTAAGAAACATGGTATTTTCAGTGGGGTTAATCACAGACGGTTCTCTTGATTTGAAGCTGACTGTCTGGGTGCTATTTTCTCCAATGGATGCGAAGAAGTTATTAAATATGTTAGCTACTTGTTTAGGTTCACATATTAGGTTTGTCGTTTGTAAAGTTATATTTTGTTTATCGTTTTTAGTTTTTTTATTTGTTCGTTCTTTTACAATATTCCACATGGTTTTAACTTTATTTGTTGATTTATTCATTTTATTTATGTAGTATAATTTTTTTGCCGTTGTTATAGTATTTTTTAGGATCTTTTCATATTTTTAATAGTATCTCGTAAGAACTGGATTATTTATTTTTAGGGATAGTAATTTTAATAGTCTTTTATTTTTACCCGACTGCCGAAGGAGGGTAATGTGTTTATCAGTCTATGTATGTATGTATGTATGTTTGTTCCTATGTGGCGTTCCAGAGACCAAACGCGTTGACCGATTTTGATGATTCATACGTCAATCGATTCGTCTTAACCTTGCGAGTGTCATAGACTACATTAAAATTGAAAAAAAGAAAAATGACGGCTTTTGGGCGCCATATTGTAGGGGGGCAATTTTATTTTTTCTTCCAAACCCATCGTGTGGGGTATCAAAATAAAGGATTTCAAGAGGTGATTTCAAAAATATATAACACTTATATATTTAAATGAACCTAATTCGAAAAAAATGTTAACTAAAAAGTTATAAATAAAAAAATTAATTTAAAAAAAATCAAAATACCCGACTGCTTAAAAAGCGAACTAAAAAGACGTAAACAAGAAGAAAATCATGCTGTGCAGTCGGAGGATACATCTGGTTTTGGTCAGCCAGCTCGCGAATATGTATCCTCCGACTGTACAGCATGATTTTCTTCTTGTTTACGTCTTTTTAGTTCGCTTTTTAAGCAGTCGGGTATTTTGATTTTTTAAATTAATTTTTTTTTACAAGATTGTTTTATACCAACGGTTAGCCAATAATTATTATGTTTCGTTTTCAATTTAAGTCTACGTGTAGGGATACATTCATCTAAGATGAATGCCAGTGTGTTATGAAAAGATTGATAGTTCTCATCTATATTTTTATTTGGCAGTATGATATTGTTCCAGTTTTGGTTGTTTAGTTTGGATTTAAATTTTTGTATAATAATTGTGTTAAAAATTATTTTATTGGCAAACCAAACAGACTGTTTAGGTTGTTGTTTTTGTATCATATGTATGATTGTTCCGCTGTGGTCTGAAAAACCTAGTTCTTCTACGGTTGTATACATATTGTTATCGTTAAAATTAGTGAATATCAAAACCAAACATGTTGATGTGATTTGTGAGATACGCGTAGGTTCTTTTATATGTTGTACGAATTTGTACTCTAAGAAAAGATTGATCTGTAGGTTAGTTTTTAAGCTATTTTCTAAAATATTTATATTAAAATCTCCTTCCTATTACTACGTTAAATTTTTTATATTTGTTATTTATAAAATGCATTATTTGTTTTAATTGGTTTATAAACGTCTCTTCCTCTCTTCTATTCCAGTACATAACAACTATAATGAGGTTTTGCTTTAATAGCTTACATGCACACACTTCTATACAATATTCAATAGTCATATCCCTAATATCATAACATTCTATAGACTCTATTTGATCCTCCAATATAATACAGACACCGCCGCCACTTCGAGAGCGACGACAAAACGATGCTGCAGTTTTATATCCGCTAAAATGTAAAACATCTAATTTATCCTTGTTTAGCCAGGTCTCGCACATGCATATTGCTTTATAGATAGGTTTGTCATTGATAAAAGCCTCAAGAAGATGTTGTTTATTATAAATGCTTTGGATGTTTTGGTAAATAATCTTAAATTGTTGGCCTGGAGTTTCAAAATGACCGATCTTCATTTGTGTTGTGTTGAGTCAGGTAAGTAGGTCTCGTTATATTCAAGTCGTCATGGTTCAGAGTTTGTGATTTTATTGTGCTACCTTCAACTGTCATATTATGTGCGTTAGTGTTCTGATATAGGATAAACCTTTCTTCTCGTTGCTTCTTCCTTTTCTGTAATGTTCCTTTATCAAGGTATTCAGATACACTTAAGCCTAAACCTTTCAAATAACCCGCGTTTTCGAGTATGTATTTGGTCATTCTTTTGCTAATCAATTCCACCCGCAGCGGCCGTCTAAGTCCGTTTCGCCCTATTCTATTAAGTTCTTCGATATAACCAGTGAGATTGACATTCAATGTATCTTGAAAGGCAAATATTATCCTATCTTCCATGTCTCTTTCAGTCTCGTTAATATTCGTTAAGGCCGTGGATAACAAATGTGTTGGATGTGTCGTTCATGGAGGTATCGTTCACGCTCACATTCATGTTTTTGTTTCGTAGCTCGGCTATGTCTGTTTTAAGTTTTTCGTTTTCAATGTCAAGATTTTTTAGTTTTTCTTTTATGTGACTGATGCTAGTGTTAATTTTTGTTTGTTCTAGCGAAAATTTCTCAATTCTCTGGCTTATTTCCTGTTGAAATTTTGATACGGCTTTATTAATTTCTGATTGGACAGTGTTTCTAATTGCTGATAAAATTGATTGATGCTGCAATTCTAATTTCTTGTCTAATAGTTCGCTAATTTTTCTTAAAGTTATAGTTTCTTTAGTCAATACTGCCCTCAATAGCATAATTGCAGTAAGTCGGTATTTTGGTAAAAATGAGTTAGATATACAGCCGTGATCACGATAACGAGATCTACATTTTTATCTTACCCATTCGTTTGAATCGCTTTTTGAACCAAATTTAACAATTAGAAATTTGCAGTAAGTCGAGCATTTTTTTGACATCACTAGGCATGAATACAGTGGATATACTTACTGCAGAAGTTCTTATTCAGAGTCTCTCAGCCAAAGTACACTAAGACATCTATACCACTAATATGTTAAGTCATTAACTCTATAAATAAAAAAACTTTTTTACAAAAAAATACTACCGACTTCCAAATAAAAAAACTACAAAGTGAAAAATAATTTTATTTTTGGAAGTCGGTGTCTTTGGTTGGTACCTATTTTTTTGCGTTATGGACACCGACTTCCAAAAATAAAATTATTTTTCACTTTGTAGTTTTTTTATTTGGAAGTCGGTAGTATTTTTTTGTAAAAAAGTTTTTTTATTTTTCAATTTTTAGTTGTACCTACCTAGGTACCTAGGTAGGTACAACTAAAAAGTGTAATAGGCAAGTAGTTACGTAAGGTACCTATAATGCCAGAATAGTTTACCCGAATATCATTAAACTGAACCGGTGAAATAAGAGATCTGCGTACCCCTTAAGAGCGTACTGGCGTGATGTTATATTATGAAATGGTATAAACAATAAACAGACATGCGATTGCAGCAATCCCGAGAGATTTGCTGTAATTTATTGAAGAGTTCTGTTGTATATCTTCGAAGTTCTTATCAGATCTTCACCAAATTAAAATGGGACCAATTTCGAAACATACTGTTTCAAACAAAAAAAGAATTTTCAAAATCGGTCCAAAATTGACGGAGATATGCGTGAACATACACAAAAAAAAAAAAAAAAAAAAAAAAAAAAAAAAAAAAAAAAAAAAAAAAAATCATAATGTCGAACATAGAACCTCCTCCTTTTTGGTAAGTCGGTTAAAAATGGATATAAGCCTAGCAAATAGACATTAAGAAGTTATACTGTTTTCATCCTAAGCAGTTGCCCAATATTAGCTAAATGAGTGATCTAGTCTTAAAAGCAGTATGCTGCAAATACTGCATGTATGCTTAGTAACGATCCTAAGCGTAGGTGCCAGATTACTTACCACAAAGACAGTTTGATTTGATATTGCGTTTATGTTAAGTAACGTAATCAGATCTTATATAAGGTTTCTTATTATACTGAGAGTATATAGCCATCCTGTGTTCATGTTTAGACAAGAGTTGTAGCGATAACGGTCAGATGTACTTGCCATGGGAGCAGTACCTAAATTAGCAATATTCTGTCCTCGAATTATTGCATCAACGAAATTTTTGCTCCATTAGTTAAATCTAATAAAGAAAACACTCGTTACGCTGTCTTATGGCACGAAGCCATTTCTGGCCAAAATGGTCATGACATTGTTTCAACATTTAGAGCTTTTTTAATACACCACCGGCACAAAAGTCATTTGGTGATTTGGGCAGATAATTGTTCATTACATAACAAATACTGGAAACTCTTTTCGTTTCTTGTCAATGTTAAAACAATATATCACGGGAATGTGAGGGTAGTGTAAGAATTTTCTGCCCAACGGAGCCAGTACACCGAGACACCAGTCTACCCGGGACCACGATCGTTGCAACCGTAGTATCTCTAAGTAGTCTGTGGTTGCAACACGGTCGAAACGTCGGGTTAAATAGGTAAATAAATAATCTAAATCATCGTGTTCAATTCCCGTGATATATTGTTTTTCCATTATGAAACGCAAAAGTTTTAAAGTTAATATCTTGTCAATGTTGTCAACAGTAATTGAAGCACGCTCTATCACTATAAAGTATCTAAAACTAAATTCAGTTGACAGCTTCCACCACCAAGTGGAGCAATCTCTTCAAAATATGATTTTTTTTTGCGACTTTTTTGAGAGTACAATTTGTTCTACAAAAGATCTCACGCTGATGAGGAATTCAGGCCAACCTTAAACTTTTTACAAGCCAAAATTAAAAAAAACAAACAATTCCCTTGTGCTGAACAGAGAAGTTCACCAAGGGATATCGCCTGTTCACAAAAAGAGAGAATGGTCAAAGATCTCGTTCCCTTGATGTTACCCATCCGAAGGCAATTCTGGTTTGACTTGCCAGTTGACGATGCATCCTTGAATCTTTCCAACGAATTTGACGATTAGTTATCGCATTCTTGTTTTCGGAGGCGTTGATTCCTAATTCATTGAATATATTAATTTTGTTTCAATGTTATAGAAGAAAGTTTAATTTTTTTATCCAAAATGGTTATAATTTTTTTATCCAAAATGGTTATAACTTTTGTTATATACGGCTTAAGTATCTATAAGATCCATAAGTGTTGTTCGATAAATCTATAAGTGATGATTTGATACCGAAGAAAGGATTTTTAGTTTATTTGAAATGTAAAGCTACTTTTAGTTTCTTGGGTAGAAAGATGATAATTCTATTTAATCCGTCAGTGAGATAATCAAATAATTACACGTTATTTTTGTTTTACCAAATCAATAAAAAATACGAAGTTTAAGCGCATCAAAGTATAAACGACCGCAAAGTTAGAGCGCGTAGGGTTCGCGCGAGGAAAAGAGCCTTTAATTCTGCTGCCAAGCTCTGCAAGCGGGTTCTACGTCGGGCACGTTTTGACCATATTGGACGTATCGGGGCCAAGCTGGCATCGCACCCTCCGGGAAGTAAACAGTTTTGGTCCCTGTCCAAAGCGGTTGAAACTAATTTCTGTCGTCCCACTTTACCTCCGATGCTGAAACCTGATGGGTCGCTGGCTCACTCTGCAAGTGAGAAGGCAAATTTGTTTGCATCTCTCTTTGCTAGCAGCTCACGTCTGGATGCTGGCTCAAAGCAACCACCTAATATACCTCACTGTGTCTCTTCAATGCCGGAGATCGCAGTTCACACTAAAGAGGTTCGGAGAGTATTGTGCAGCCTAGACGTGAACAAAGCCAGCGGGCCTGACGGCATTCCAGCGAGGGTATTGAGGCAGTGTGCGCCTGAACTGTCTCCTGTGTTGACTCGCTTGTTCCGCCTCTCTCTTAAAAAAAGAACGGTGCCGAAATCCTGGAAGCTTGCAAATGTACAACCAGTACCCAAAAAGGGCGACCGTGCAGACACTACCGTCCGATAGCTATTACCTCCATACTGTGCAAGGTTATGGAAAGGGTACTGAACAGTAAGTTGCTGACCTACCTTGAAGACAATGATCTCCTCAGTGACCGTCAATATGGCTTTCGCCGGGGACGGTCAACTGGCGATCTTCTTGTGTTTGTCACGCACTGCTGGGGCGAAGCCATTGAGAAACACGGCGAAGCTCTTGCTGTATCGCTCGATATCTCAAAGGCTTTTGACAGGGTCTGGCACGCTGGTCTACTCAGCAAGCTTCCTGCTTATGGCATCCCAGCTGGTTTTTGTAGCTGGATATCAGATTTCCTCAGTGAACGGTCGATTCGAGTAGTCATTGACGGCTGCTCCTCTGAACTTAAGGCTATTAATGCCGGAGTTCCTCAGGGGTCTGTTCTCTCTGCAACTCTTTTCCTGCTGCACATCAATGACCTACTTCTGCCTGGTATTGTTGGGTACGCGGATGACAGTACTGTTTCAGAGAGATACTTGTCCAGCGCAAAAACCAACGGGGATGAAGTTCGTTCCTTGAGAGAGGCTATGGTGGCGCGGATAGATTTGACCTTAAGCCATGTCTCCCAGTGGGGTGATGACAATCTGGTCGCTTTTAACGCCACCAAAACACAGGCATGTCTTTTTACCACAAAGAGGACTCATTTCACCCAAACGCCTACTTTTCGGGGTGCATCTGTTCCTGTAACAGATCGGCTCGAGCTCCTTGGCATGGAGTTGACATCCAGTCTTAACTTCGGCGCCTCCATTGAGTACAAAGCCCAAATTGCGGCAAAAAAGCTGGGCATCTTAAACAGAGTGAAGCGATACTTTACGTCTGGACAGCTTTTAACTCTTTACAAGGCGCAAGTCCGATCCTGCATGGAGTATTGCAGCCACCTCTGGGATGGCTCAGCTAAATATCAGCTTGCCGCGCTTGACTCGGTGGAACGCAGAGCTAAGAGACTAATTGGCGACGGCAAACTGGTGGATGCCAAGCTTCACAGCTTGGCTCATCGCCGTAAGGTTGCCTGCTTGTCGGTCTTCTACAGACTGTACTTTGGCGAGTGTGCTCTGGAACTCCACGACCTCATCCCACCGGCCCCCTTCTACCATCGGACATCTAGACGCACTGCAAGTTACCATCCTCACTTAGTTGCCATTCCGCCAATTCGCACCAAGCGCTTCCAAACATCCTTCATAATGCGCACAGCAAAAGAGTGGAACTCACTACCTCCGTCTGTGTTTCCAAACGCATACAACCCGAATCTCTTCAAAGTTAGAGTAAACAGGCTTCTTCTGGGTAAGCTCACTCCATCGTCGACTTTGTCTCCGTCATCTCTGACCTAGGCTAGAGTCAAGAGCAAACCCATAATAAATAATTAAAAAAAAGTACCTATCGTGATTTGTCAAATTTTATTGCTAGGTTATTTACAGCAACAGTTAATAACAGTATATCTACAACAAGATTATAAAAATCAAATCAAATTAAATTAATCAAATACCTACATTAATTAAAACAAACAATTTATTATTTTATTATCACTACAGCCAATTTATATGGTTAATTAGCATAAATACAGTAAAAAACACACTTACTGTATTTATGTTAAGTGTTACCTATCAGAGAGCCTCTAGGAGATACTTATACTGAGGTTTTTAATTTCGTGGACTAAACTGACAGCTGCTATTGACCTTATTTTTTTAAAATGTTGCAAGCGCGGGGCATAGTGTTGTAGGTAAGGCTCAATCATAAGTGATTCATCGAATCGATGTGACGTGACTCCTGAATTTATTTTTACTAATTGGTGTAGGTAAATAAATGTTTTATGAATATAAACGTAATATATTTAAATATAACAGTATTCATACACATAGTACATGAACTTTTATTGTGTTAAATATGAAATTAACAATAAAATAAATGCAGTCGATAAAATTAAGTCTGACATAAATGAGTAGAAACTAAATATGGGCCGCTAGTTTCTAAACAATTTTTTTTTATGCCGTGATATAGTTTCATTTTCGATCTACTTCGATTTTCGATTAACTTTCGATCACTCCGGATAGTTAGGGTACTACACTATTTTAATGTAACGATAAAGTGACAACCCCCCAAATGTCAGTTTAGTCCACGAAATAAAAAATCACATTATAGTATAACTAAGATAATGAATTTATGTTGTCTCTGAATTCCTCAGTATTAGTTTCGACATATGTAATAGATAGGCGCTGATGTCCTCTTTCATTTAAAGTATCAACCATCATGATCCGATTACAAACAAAGGATTTATGGATGATTTTCTCACCAAAACTTTGACCGCGTTTTTCTCGAAACCGTCTGGAGCGTACTTACTGCAACTATGCTATTGAGGGCAGAATAGGGTCGGTGATGTAGTTGTAAGGTTGTCAATAATAATCGGGGATGAATCATAATCTTTGGTGTTTCCTAGAATGCTTTGGTCTTCCTGTGTTTGGTCGTCAGCTGACATTATCGTGTCGTCAAGTGTCGGTGGTGAATGTCTCCTAACAGGTGTGACGTCAGTTCTGTTTTGTCTCGTAATATTTTTGCACGATGGACAGCGCCAAGAATTGCTTAACTTGCTCTTATTTTCAATATAGTAGGATGAAGTTATATTCATGCATCGGTAGTGGTACAGTAAATTGCAAGTACTGCAGCTGAGCAATTCTCCTCGAGCTATTTGATGTTTACAACTCGCGCAATTCATTTTTGTAGGTGTAGGGTAGAAGAGTTAGGCGAAGAAATATTGAGTGTCACGATGAATGTGTCGCTTTGGTGACTCACCTCAGTGGGCGATGCGCGGGTTGTTGTAGGTCAGGAACACAGTTCGTTAGGTTAAAATTTTAAAATGTTTACACTTATATCTCTTTGTTGGTTTTATTTATAGTTTTGCACTTATCACCATTGGTTAGCTCGTTTGATGATCTTCACTTTAGTATATAACACGAAACTTATTCGTAGCTTTGAACCGCATTTTTTCAAAAAAAATAAAAATATGTAAATCAAAGAACATTTTGCAAACAAAACTATTCAAAGAAGGAGGTTCAATATTGATATTTTGGCTCCGAGCGGGCACACGGCCAGTAGTACTGCGAGCTGCGTTATGGCGATATATACGTCCCAATGTTAACGCAGTACTGGCCGTGCGCCCGCTTGATGCCAAAATATCAATATTGAACTTGTGAGACTTGCGCATCTTCTATTGTCACTAACGAGCTGGGTGGCTCTTTGCTCCTAGGTAGTGAGTGCCTCAATTTTATGAGGCGCTATCTGTAACCCGAGCTCGCGAATCCACGTCGACCAAAAGACTCTTGGAACTCCGAGCTCGGAAAGCTATAATTGTCTGTCATTCATTAGTTTATTTCATAGATTTAGATTTTTTTTGCTACGCCAAAAGATACACGAAGCGTGCAAGCGAGAAATCCTAATCAAGTACAAACCGCCCAAGAGAAAAAGAGAGAGTGAATAAAGTCCGGTCATGTCATTTTTTTCGCGAGGAAGAGTCCATAGCGTCCCATCTATTTTACGCCGAGATAATTTAAGATTTAAATTGATAATATTAAATACGCAGCTATGGTAGCTTGTTCTGTTAGTAAATGTGACGTTACAAGACAAAATAACACCAATAAATATACTTTTCATAGTAAAGTATAGTAAAGTGTAGTAAATACAATTTTGTCCTTGGTTTGTTTCGAACCAAATTTTGACAAATTTCTGATAGTAATCGGCTCAGAAAAAGATTTTTACAATAGCATATTGATTTCCTTTGTTTTATATAAGTATATTTCGTATATTTTAGCAGAATTTGCAAAAATATTATGTAAAAGAGTAACTTGTTTCTTTACGCTAGGGCTTGACAAAGCGGTGACGTCATGAGTATCGATAAAAACTTAATCGTTTTTAATGACATCATGACATGAACACAAACTTATTTAGTCAAGTTTTGTTAAAATTGATTTAAGTTAGGATTGAGAAAATGTGTTTAACTAAACTGTACTTTAAGTTGCATGTTTATTATATTAGCCTTTATTTTTCAAAATGTTTCGGCGAGTTTTGATGTTTTGTTACTTTGAATAAATTTAGGCATGTTCTGCTAGTTTGTCCAACTATCTAAGATGATCGTTATGTATGTGTCTGGGTATGTAGTAAAAAAGATTATAAAAAGAGTTAAATGTGACGACTGTGTACATAGTTTATTATCAAACCCAACAGCTCTCTGTCATAATTTCTTAATTGTTAAGAGGGACTATTCTAAAACAGACGAAGGCTTATATATCCAGCTAATGATGTTGTCGTATTATGCTGAGAAACTTTTTATACAAAACATGAAAAGGAAAAGAATGATCAACCTCATTTTTGCAAAAATGTGTTGGAGATTCTCCAAAATAATCGCATTTACTATCTGTAGCATACAAATATTTGTTCCTTGTGGGTATCGAACCTGCGACACGTAGCGCAGCACTACGCCGATCGCTCAACCAACAACCAACCGTGTCGTCAATTTCAAATTCCTGACGCTGCGGTATTTTATAGTTAGTATTTTGAAGCCAAAAGTATTTACTTTTGGCTTCAAAATACATTTAACGATTTTATTAATAGGTGCGTTCTGCAGGAAATAGCGTTGGATAGCTTTCATAAGCAAAATGGGGACCACGTACGTCAAATTGTCAAGTACCTTGTAAATTGTCATTTTCATTTCAAACAGTTAATTTTTACGAAACTTCTGTGTATTGATTAAGTTTATTAGACATTACTGGGGGACAGCGACACGGATTTTTAAATTATTCTCGTTGTCCTCCACTGGGGTCAGTGACACACGGCTTTTTAAACATTCCCTAGTATCTATAAGTAGTCTGTGCATTCCCTATGGCCACCGCTGGGAGACAATGTCACAATTCTGTTTCATTTTGTTTGTTTATTTGCTTTTTTTATCTTTCACTTAAATATTTAAAAAAAATCATCATCCTATTAATTAATAAAGGTGTGATTGCTTATTTTTTTATTAAGTTGGGTAATTAACCGACATAATATTTTCACACCGATATCAGTCTTCTACAGACTGTACTTCAGTGAGGGTGCTCAAGAACTCCACGACCTTATCCCACCGGCCCCCTTCTACCATCGGACATCTAGACGTACTACAAGTTCCATTGCCATTCCACCGATTCGCACCAAGCGCTTCCAAACATCCTTCATATTGCGTTCAGCGAATGAGTGGAACTTTCTACCTACGTCTGTTTACGAACGCATACAACCCGAATCTCTTCAAAGTTAGAGTGAAAGGGCTTCTTCTGGGTAAGCTCACTCCATCTTCGACTCTGTCTCTGTCACATCTGACAGAGAGACATCTAGACTAGAGTCAAGATTAAAAAAAAGTAAATAAAAGAAACAGTATTAATTTCTCATAATTTCTAGAATTTGGTCATTTACAAGTTCCAATTGGGTTTCTTGAATAAACTGATTGCTGTAAATGTACTTTTTTGCGTTTTTTGGACTTTTTGTTTTGAGTTATTTGCATTTTTGACAAAAAAATAAAAAGTATGAATAAATAAACAAAATGAAACAGAATTGTGACTATGTACCCCAGCGGTGGCCATAGAGAATGTTTAAAAATCCTTGTCACTGACCCCAGTGGAGGACAACGAAAATAATTTAAAAATCCGTGTCTCTGTCCCCCAGTGGTGGACAACGAGAATAATTTTTATAAGTTTTCCCGCTGTCCCTCAGGCCTCTGCCTCGAATCTTGCGGGCAGCGGGGCGGAGGCGGCGGCGGCGCGGGAGCGGCGCGGGCAACGCAGACCCGCAGGCTTATTACGTATCTTTTGCAAGAGCAAAACGATAGCGTTTTTTGCATTTGATAAACAGCGAGCGATTATCAAACGATTGTGTAGGACCTACCATACCTACACTGCAGGTAATTCCGACTTTTATGACATAAAGCGTTTGATCGCTATCGTTTTGCTCTTGCAAATGATACGTAATAAGCCTGCCGTTCTCGAAACCAGCGGGCAGATCGCGCGGCACTATAGCGGCGTAGTGTTGTGTTCGTGGTTGTGTCGTCGAGATATTTGTTTTTATTCGCGAACGAAATGTCAGAACAACGGCGACAACATTTTTTTGATTCAAATTTATTCCAAACGCTCGATTTATTGTGGGTAAAAGAAGAAGTGAATCCCTACTATAGGGCAACGACTTGCGAATTTTATCGAAATTATGAAGAACAGAGACAATGTCCTGACAAATTCTACGACTACACAAGAATGAGTGTAGAATCTTTTGACTATATTCTTGAAGCTATCAAGGGCGATTTATTAATTAAACTGGTTAATTACTCTTCTTTTTTTATGGTTCACATCTTTGCTGTTACATATCGGTGTCTTCTCAAAAATTGCTGAAATAATTTGCTCTAGCACGTCCGAGGACATTTCGACACGACGCAAAAATAAATTGCACAACACTGCAATTCAGACGCGCGGGCGGTCTCCGCTTGGCAGCAGTGCACCGCTCGCTGCCCGCGCCCGCGCCGCTCCGGCGCCGCTGTTTTCGAGGGCCGGTCCATTTGATTGTATGCATTAGATCTCGCCGCTCCCGCGCCGCTGTTTTCGAGGGCCGGTCCATTTGATTGTATGCATTAGATCTCGCCGCTCCCGCGCCGCTGTTTTCGAGGGCCGGTCCATTTGATTGTATGCATTAGATCTCGCCGCTCCCGCGCCGCTGTTTTCGAGGGCCGGTCCATTTGATTGTATGCATTAGATCTCGCCGCTCCCGCGCCGCTGTTTTCGAGGGCCGGTCCATTTGATTGTATGCATTAGATCTCGCCGCTCCCGCGCCGCTGTTTTCGAGGGCCGGTCCATTTGATTGTATGCATTAGATCTCGCCGCTCCCGCGCCGCTGTTTTCGAGGGCCGGTCCATTTGATTGTATGCATTAGATCTCGCCGCTCCCGCGCCGCTGTTTTCGAGGGCCGGTCCATTTGATTGTATGCATTAGATCTCGCCGCTCCCGCGCCGCTGTTTTCGAGGGCCGGTCCATTTGATTGTATGCATTAGATCTCGCCGCTCCCGCGCCGCTGTTTTCGAGGGCCGGTCCATTTGATTGTATGCATTAGATCTCGCCGCGCCCGCGCCCGCAAAATTCGAGTAAGCGGCCTCAGTGGTGGACATCGACATCGGAAATAATACGTACGTACGAAACCTACTGCGACACTGTTAGGGCATTTGCATGATCTATACAAGGCTATTATCTTAACATTGTTTACTTCGAAAGATACTGCATATTGTTCACCTCCAGCAGTGTCATTGTAAAATCGCGGTTCGAGTCGCATTATCGCGAAAAATTAATTTTTCAATGGCATTTGTACAAAATTTTTACTTTTCCAAGTTCATTTCATAAGTTGGTCGACTATTACTCGTAAACTTGTAAAGCCTACTTAGCTGTGATAGTTTTCCTTTCAATTTCGTTATATATACTCCTGCCATGGACTTTTCACATATCCAAAAGCAACCATTTAACTGACAGGCACTTGACTCTAACAAAAATTTGCAATTTAAAGCTAAATATCACGCAAAAGGAACCTTGAATCGAGAAATGGTTTTGGGATAGACGAGAAGAAAAAACCATCCCCACCACATCCACACTTTACATAGGGAGTGATTAATATGTATATCGTGGTGGTACAGTGGCTAAGACCTCGCTTGTCGTGCTTGAGGTCGTGGGTTCAAATCCGGGCAAGTACCAATGTGACTTTTTCAAATTCATATGTATCTACTTTTTAAGTTTATCTTGGACATCACAGGCAAGGGTGCAGGAATACATCGTGAGGAAACCTGGACTTATATAGTTAATGTAAGTCTGAAATAGCCAAGTCAGAGTCCTGTGGGCTTCCCACAGGTGGCTTAATTAACTCTGACACCAGAGGTGGCCACATCCTCGCACGACAAGAAGAAATGTATATGCAAGCCAAATTATACCTTTCTAGTACTAAGAGTCTCTGAGCTAAGCTACAGACAGACAGACGGATATAGCCAAAAACTATTCAATAAGGATTCCGTTTTTGCCATTTGGCAGTGGAACTTTTAAAAAAGGCCAAATGTGTTTTTTGATAAATACCTTATGGAAAAACACATCAGATTGAAGTCCAGTAGGAGTAGCATGCAGCATACGGAGTATATTATTATACCATGGCATGCAGTAGGAGGCTACCCATAGATCATGATCAAACTGAAAAGGTTTTCAAATAAATAACAGGTAATGCTTAAATTATAATTTAATAATAAATTATCTGAAATGCAACAAATGTAACGTGTATAATAATACTATATTAAATCTCTCGTGCGCAACGCTCGTGACGGACGTACTAACACTATTAAGGCCCACATACGCGAACAGGATTCACCTAATTCGTGTGTAAAAATTAGATAACATTACAAAAGTACAACGCGTGCATGCTTCGTTGTTAGTAACTATATTATGCAACCTTAATAATATAATAGTCAACTATATTAAACTAAAAATACCTCTATTAAATGGTTAAATCACAGTGTACTAAACATAACTTACGATATGTAGCCCTTGGTGTAGAAAGCTTCGCTTTTACACAAATACTTGCGTGACTCTTAACAAAGTAAGTCTTTGTTAGAAAATATTAAGGCAAAGCTACTTAGCACGCGCCGTGACGTCACCGTCAGCGCCCGGCGCGTGACGTCACCATCAGCAGTCCGGCGCGTGCAGCAGCTCCGGCCGCTCCAGCAGCGCCGCGAAGTACTGCTGCGCCAGCCGCGCGATGTACTGCTCGCGGGCCCCGCGCGCCGGCCACCAGCCCTCCAGGAAGCCGATGTGGCCCCCGCGGGCCGTCACCGCCAGGGCCACTCGCGCGCCGCCCGCGCTGGCGGCCTCCGCCTCGGCCACGGGGATGGCGCCCAGCGGCTGGAACGGGTCGTCGGCGGCGCACAGGCACAGCAGCGGCACGCGCACCAGGCGCAGCTTGTCGCGCAGGGACGCGGCGCGGTAGTAGGCGTCCACCGAGCCGAAGCCGAAGTGCCGCGTGGTGAAGGCGGCGTCGAACTGGCGCACACTGCGCGCCGCGTCCACCACGCGCCAGTCCCACGGGCCCTCGCGCAGCGGCTCGTGCGCGCGTAGTGTCCTGCGCAGGTTGCGCGCCATGTGGTACGACAGCAGCGCGTTGAGCGGCGCGCGCTCCATGCAGGCCGAGCCCTTCTCCACGTCCAGCGGCGACGACACCACCAGCGCCGCGCACACGCCGGCGCGCGGCCCGTGCTCCGCCAGGTAGTGGCCCAGGATCAGGCCGCCCAGCGACACGCCGGCCGCCAGCAGCGGCGCCGCGCCGCTGGCGGCCCGCACGGCGGCCACCACCTCGGCCAGGTCCGAGTGGCTGACGGCGCAGTACAGGCGCGGCGTGGTGAGCGGCAGGCCGCCCAGGCCGCGGTTGTTGAACACGACGCAGCGCGCGCCCAGCGCCGTGGCGGCGGCGGCCAGGCAGCGCACGTAGTCGGCGTCGGCGCTGCCGGTGAGCCCGGGCAGCACCAGCAGCACGGCGCGCGCCGGCCCGGGCGGCGCCGCCAGCCAGTCCAGCGCCACCTGCCCGCCGTCCGACAGCCGCAGTACCTGCCTGCAATGCGACATCGTCCGCGTCAACAAAACTTATTTTTTTTTAACGCACACTATTAATTACCTGACTGCCGCAGGAAGGTAATGTATTTATCAACCTGTGTATTTATGTATATAGGTATGTTTGTTTCTATGTGGCGTTCTAGATACCAAACGCGTTGGCTGATTTTAATGATTCTTACGTCAATTGATTAATCTTAACCTTGCAAGTGTACTAAACTCATAAGAAAAATTGAAAAATGGCGGCTTTTAGGGCTACGACGCCCTAAATCCGCCATTTTTCTTTTAATCATTTTGTGAGGGACTCAATTTAATTTTTTTTTCTAAACCCGTCATGAGGGGTCTCAAAATGAAGGATTTTAAGAGATGATTACGAAAATATATGTCTTATTTGTCTGCCTTATGAAAGACTTGTTGAAACGTAATTCGTAAAAAAATTATAACTAAAAAGTTATAAATAAAAAAGAAAATTAAAAAAGGACAATATAAACATATCCTCCTCCGACTGCACAGCATATTTGTCTGCTTGTTTGAATCTATTAAGTTCACTTCTTAAGCAGTTCTGTTTTTTGGTTTATAAATTAACTTTATTTTTCTAAAATAAAAGGAACCCGAGTTACTCCTTATAACATGAGCTGTCTACCAATTAAAATCCCATCAGAATCGGTCCAGGTGTTTTGGAGATTACCCGGAACAGATAGACAGCCAAAAATTTTAAGAATTAATTTTTTGTTGTAAAAAATCTAAATTTAGTGCAGGAAATGTGAAGTCACATTAGGTTAGTATGCGTCACCTCAGAAAGAAGTTAATAATTTAGATTTGGTTCTGTTCAAGACTTCTTGTTTGAATTCCTATTATTGTTTACGACAATTCATTTATTTGAAAATACTATGGACTTCATTGTCATCAATATTGAGGATACTAAAGATTTAGTACATAAGTATGATTAATAATATTATATGAACTTTGTACCGGCGATATTTGACGGGCGGCAATAGACGTGAGCGTAGTATCGAGCCCAACACCGTCTGCAGCCGCGACTCGACGCACCACGGCGTCGGCCAGTAGTGCTCGCTCAACAGAGGCACGTTCTCCTCCAGGAACCGACGGAATTCACGTTGACGGCATATTAGTATGGGTTTCTGCAATAAAACGCACAATTCAGTATTCTGCACTGGACGACAACTATTATGAGTAACCGAAGTATAAAATGGCAGCCACACAACACTGCAGTACTTGAGATTCGTCAAATTAATAATTTGATGATCTTTACCTTGACCACTTCCACTAGATAATAGGTTATGTACAATAATGTTAAAGAAGCACCAACTAACAACTCCTTTTTTATTTCAAATATGTACATAAAGATACCTAACATGATTTGTGTAAGGTAATACGTATAAAATAAAATAATATTAAAACAAAATATTAAAAAGGAATATCTAAGTATAACTGTCTGTTTTGATACGTTAAGTCCACACAGACTAAAAGGAGTAGAATACCATGTTTTGTGTGTCACTGTCAATGCTGTCATGTATCATGACATTGAAATTGACATTTGAATGAACAATGTGAAATGCTGAACTGTCAAAAAGTACTCTGTGACTGTCACATTACTTTAATGCCAAGCGCCAGAGAGACAAACTCTGCCAAGCGCCAAGCGGCGCACCGCCACGCCCAGTATAAAATAGTAATCTTTGGCCACGCTACCGCCGCATAGTGGATCTAAAAACGGCTCTCGAAGACATAAGAACTTAAATTTAAAAGTTTCAGTTTTTATGCTTGAAATGGCTTGTAAGGCTTAGCATGCACTGCGGTTTTCATTCGCGCGATTTTATTCCGCTCTTTCTGCGATCTTTGAATTGTACGCAATACGGTAAAAAAATCGCGTGGAAATAAAACCGCAAGAAATCCAATTCTGTGGCAGTGAACTGCCATAGAACGGATTAAATTCACGCGAATAGTTTGAGCTCTATGAACAGGTAAAAGAGACAAAAATCGCGCAGAATTTTATCAAAATTTAAAGTCACCATACAGGGATAGATTAATAAGCAGTTAAAAAATGCAAATAATTTTATTTTAAACAAATATATTGAGTAGTTCATGATATCCCAAAGGTCTGTTTATAAAACTTCGCGCGCATCTTTTCGTTCTAAATCATCATCCATTTATTATTTTACTAGCTTCTGCCAGCAGCTTCACCCACATTTATTTTACATGGAAACCTTCCTCTTGAATGACTCTATCTATTAAAAAAAATCGCATAAAATCCGTTGCTTATTTTAAAAGGTCTACCTTTTATAGCAGAACTTTATAAGTCATTATATTATTTTGCATAATCAACGGATAGCATAATAGTACATTATGGTACAAGTGTGTAATGTTGGTGATTACCGCTGAGGCGCCATTGAGACCCGAGCCGTTAGGTGAGGGTCTTAAGAGAGCCGAGGACGGTAATCATCAATACACACGTGTATCCTTAGAGCATTTACCTATGGAGACGGCACAGCTGAGCGAACCCCTCTGCCAATGTCGATTGGCCATATGACCATGCACGTTATATAAAACTAGTTCATTCGCCAACTGCCGTCATTGTGTATGGTTATAACGTGGCACCGAGTTTTATAATTTTATTTTCTCTGTGTGTATCGTATTGTGTCGCAAGTAGGTAAGTTCTCCCAAAAAATGGTTAATTGTGCAGTTTCCTCTTGCAAAAAGCTATCTGCCACTTCAAATTTGCGAAGCCATGGTGTTTCTTGCCACATATATGTACTAGCACTCCGCCCGCGACTTCGTTCGCGTGATTTCGTTTATCCTATAAATGTTTTTTTCTTATATGCAGTTAGTGAGAGGGAACAAAAATAAGCTATTATTAAAACAATAAAAACTTGGGTATCGTAGATATACAGGGTTTATTGGATTGGGACGATTCGCTATTAGACTTAAAAAATAATAAATTTGAGGTTACCGCCACAATGTAAAATCATCCCCTAAAAACTTATCAACCCCTTTTTGACCCGTTGGGGGTCAAGTTTTGATCAAATATGCTATTCACTCCTTTCTTCTCTTTTTTATTTTTCATTTATTTTAGTCGTATTGCCTAGTGAGATTCCTCAAAAAAATCTTTAACACCCCTAACCCTATCTGGAGAGGGAGTTTAAAAAATGTTTTATGTAAATTTTGATTATTAACTTTATCCCCAAGGAATTCGATTTTTCCATAGAAACTTCAACACCCCCTAAATCATCATTTGAGGATAGTTTCGAAAAACTAATAATGACAGCCTTTATTGTTTATTTAGGATGGTATTTATTTTATGTCAACTTTCAAATTATTAAACCAAGAAATAAGATTTATCAACAACCCTTTAACACCCCTTAAATCATCTTTTGGGAGTAGTTTCGAAAAACTAATAATGAAATCCTTTATTGTTTAGTTATGTTGGTGTTTATGTAAAGTTTCATGTTTATTGACCCAAGAAATCATTCTTCAAAAAAATTCCATCCGTGAAATCATCTTTAGGAGGTTGTTACAAAAAATAATAATAACAACCCTTATTTTTCATTTAGGTTAGTATTTGTGGCAAGTTTCAAGTTAACTGACCCAAAAAATCAGATTTGTCCATACAAACTTCAACACCCCCTAAATCATCATCAGGGGGTAGTTTCGAAAAACTAATAATGATAACCTTTATTGACTTTGGTATTTTTTTAAATTTCATGTTTATTAATTCAAGATATAAAATTCAAAAAAAAAATAACATCCCCTTAATCATCTTTCGGGGGTAGTTTCATAAATCTAACAATGAAAGCCTTTATTGTTTATTTAGATTGTTTTTGATGTCAAGTTATTAACTGAAGTAATAAGATTCTTCAACTAAACTTTAACACCCCTAAATCGTCTTTTGGGGGTAGTTTCAAAAAATAATATTAACAACCTTTATTATTCATTTAGGTTAGTATTTGTGGCAAGTTTCAAGTTTATTGACCCAAAAAATCAGATTTGTCCATACAAACTTCAACACCCCCTAAATCATCATCAGGGGGTAGTTTCGAAAAACTAATAACGTCAATCTTTATCATTTACTTAGAATACTATTTGTGCTAAGTTTTAAGAATTTTGGCCGAAGGAATTAGATTTTTCATACAAACTTTCAACCACCTTTTTACCCCCTTAGGGGTGGAATTTCCAAAAATCCTTTCTTAGTGCTCACTTACGTCATTTGAGGAACCTTTCCGCCAAATTTCATGCTTCTAGGCTTAGCGGTTTTGGCTGTGCGTTGATCGATCAGTCAGTCAGTCTGTTTCTTCTTTTATCTTTTACCCGCGGCTTCGCTCACGTAAAACGTAGAAAAGGAAACACAGAGTAGTAGTACAAAAATAGTGTATTTTGCGTTACATAACATGCAGTAGGTACTAATTTGATTTTTGATTCTTATAAATATTGTTTACGTCGATAAAAGTGTGGAAATGGTTTGTGAGCACAGAGTTGTAATCCATACTAATATTATAAATGCGGAAGTAACTCTGTCTGTCTGTCTGTCTGTTACCTTTTCACGCTTAAACCGCTCAACCGATTTAGATGAAATTTAGTAAGAAGATAGTTTGAGACCTTGGAACGGACATAGGCTACTTTATTTTGCAAAAAATGTGAAGGGGGAGAAATGGGAGGGGGGTTAATTTTTAAAGAAACTTCTTATTATGGCTTAAGCCGCTGAACCGATTAAGATGAAATTTGGTGTGTAGATAGTTTGAAACCCTGCGCAGGACTTAGGCTACTTCTTTTTTGCATAAAACTCAAAGGGGTAGAAATAGGGGGGTGTGTTAGATTTGTAAGAAACTTCTTATTATGGCTTAAACCACTGAACTGATTTTCATCTAAATCTAAATTTGGTATGCAGATAGTATGAGACCCTGGGATGGACATAGGCTACTTTTTTGTACAAAACAAGGTGCGGGAGAAATGGGGTGGAGTAGTTATAAAATATGAAAATTATAAGAAACTTCTTTTTATGGCGTCCTTCTTAATCGGCTGTAGGCATGATATAATTGTTTATGAAGATTTGAATGTCAATTTGAAAAAGTCAACTTAATGTCAGTGTCCGTGAAAGTGGTAATTTAAGCAAAACTTTAAAATATTCTACTGCTGATTTTTATTAGGGGGATATTTTTATGCTGTGGATATGCCTCGCAAGCGTAAATCTCATCTGAGCCGTAGCTCTAGCAGAGCTCGAACAACAAGAGTAGCTAGAAGCCAAGAAACAGAGGAGCAGACTCAATCCGTCTAATTTTAGATGCTGAGCGTCACGCAATACAAAGAGCTGCTGAGACTTTCGATCAGATTCAGGCTCGCCAACTCGCAGATGCTGAGCGTCACGAGACTCAAAAATCTGCTGAGACTTTCGACCAGGCTCAGGCTCGCTAACTCGCAGATGCTGAGCGTCACGCAACTGAAAGGGCTGCTGCGACTTACAACCAGACTCAGGCACGCCAATTCGCAGATGCTGAGTGTCACGCAACTCGAAAGGGCTGGTGAGACCTTTGAGCAAACACAGGCCCGTCGGATTTTAGATGCCGAACTTCAAGCGTTATTGATAGCTGCTGAGACGCCTGAACAATCCCAAATACGGCGTATTTTACGAGCTCAACGACAGTTTGAAAGGAGACGTACGTTTGCAAGAAATACATGGAAGTCGTTCCACAACGCTGCGTCTGATTATGACCCATTGATTGATTACAATAAACATCGATTAGTTCTCATTGGGAACATGGATAAAAAAATGTAGATATTGTGAAGCACTGAAGTGGAATGATACATGACCGGGTATGTGTTGCTCTGGTGGAAAAGTTTCAGTTCCAACGCTTGGTGAGCCAGAAGAACCACTCAAGTCTTTGCTTTTGTATGACAGTGATGAATCGCACCGTTTTTTAAGCAGAATAAGAAAATATAATACATGCTTCCAAGCAAGCTTGAAGCAAGTGGCAGCAGAGTGACTCACCCTGAAACTCTACAGAGTGAGTTACCACTCTTAACTCTTTAGAATTATCTGGGGTACCGTCCTATACGTTGAGGCTGAAAGTTGGTGTCCCAGTCCTGTTAATGAGAAATCTGGACGCACCAAAATTATGTAATGGCACCCAACTACAAATAACACACCTGGGACGCAATGTAGTTAGGGCAACAATTATGACAGGAATAGCAAAGGGAGAAGATGTAATGATTTCACGTATTCCGATAATCCAAACCGATATGCAATTCCAATTTAAAAAGTTGCAATTTTCCCTTAAAGTGACATTCGCGATTACCATAAATAAAGTTCAAGGCCAAACCCTGAAAGTTGCAGGAGTGCATTTAGAAAAAACTGTTTTTCCCATGGGCAACTGTATGTAGCGTGTTCATAAGTATCAAGATGCAATCAATATGTTTTAGCAAAAGATGGTAAAACTAAAAATATTTTTTACACGACTGTGTTAAAGTAAGTTATTAAAAACTAGCTACTAGCTAAACTACCATTTCTCATTAACAGGACTGGGACACCAACTTTCAGCCTCAACGTATAGGACGGTACCCCAGATAATTCTAAAGAGTTAAGAGTGGTAACTCACTCTGTAGAGTTTCAGGGTGAGTCACTCTGCTGCCACTTGCTTCAAGCTTGCTTGGAAGCATGTATTATATTTTCTTATTCTGCTTAAAAAACGGTGCGATTCATCACTGTCATACAAAAGCAAAGACTTGAGTGGTTCTTCTGGCTCACCAAGCGTTGGAACTGAAACTTTTCCACCAGAGCAACACATACCCGGTCATGTATCATTCCACTTCAGTGCTTCACAATATCTACATTTTTTTATCCATGTTCCCAATGAGAACTAATCGATGTTTATTGTAATCAATCAATGGGTCATAATCAGACGCAGCGTTGTGGAACGACTTCCATGTATTTCTTGCAAACGTACGTCTCCTTTCAAACTGTCGTTGAGCTCGTAAAATACGCCATATTTGGGATTGTTCAGGCGTCTCAGCAGCTATCAATAACGCTTGAAGTTCGGCATCTAAAATCCGACGGGCCTGTGTTTGCTCAAAGGTCTCACCAGCCCTTTCGAGTTGCGTGACACTCAGCATCTGCGAATTGGCGTGCCTGAGTCTGGTTGTAAGTCGCAGCAGCCCTTTCAGTTGCGTGACGCTCAGCATCTGCGAGTTAGCGAGCCTGAGCCTGGTCGAAAGTCTCAGCAGATTTTTGAGTCTCGTGACGCTCAGCATCTGCGAGTTGGCGAGCCTGAATCTGATCGAAAGTCTCAGCAGCTCTTTGTATTGCGTGACGCTCAGCATCTAAAATTAGATGGATTGAGTCTGCTCCTCTGTTTCTTGGCTTCTAGCTACTCTTGTTGTTCGAGCTCTGCTAGAGCTACGGCTCAGATGAGATTTACGCTTGCGAGGCATATCCACAGCATAAAAATATCCCCCTAATAAAAATCAGCAGTAGAATATTTTAAAGTTTTGCTTAAATTACCACTTTCACGGACACTGACATTAAGTTGACTTTTTCAAATTGACATTCAAATCTTCATAAACAATTATATCATGCCTACAGCCGATTAAGAAGGACGCCATAAAAAGAAGTTTCTTATAATTTTCATATTTTATAACTACTCCACCCCATTTCTCCCGCACCTTGTTTTGTACAAAAAAGTAGCCTATGTCCATCCCAGGGTCTCATACTATCTGCATACCAAATTTCATCTAAATCAGTTCAGTGGTTTAAGCCATAATAAGAAGTTTCTTACAAATCTAACAGACCCCCCTATTTCTACCCCTTTGAGTTTTATGCAAAAAAGAAGTAGCCTAAGTCCTGCGCAGGGTTTCAAACTATCTACACACCAAATTTCATCTTAATCGGTTCAGCGGCTTAAGCCATAATAAGAAGTTTCTTTAAAAATTAACCCCCCTCCCATTTCTCCCCCTTCACATTTTTTGCAAAAAAAAGTAGCCTATGTCCGTTCCAAGGTCTCAAACTATCTTCTTACTAAATTTCATCTAAATCGGTTGTGCGGTTTAAGCGTGAAAAGGTAACAGACAGACAGACAGACAGACAGAGTTACTTTCGCATTTATAATATTAGTATGGATAGATAGAAATGATTGAATCAAATTTGTAATGATGGACTCAAGTTTAAATATTTTCTTTGAACCCTCAATTTTCGGGGTTTATTAGTCAAGTATTTGGTATGGTACAAATCCCTAAATAACCAGATTTTTTTTAATGGTTTCAAATATTCTTATAGTAAAACTGGTCTGTAATCTAAACATATAAAAGAAGAAAGTGACTGACTGACTGACTCACTCACTGACCATCAACGCACAGGCCAAACGGCTGAAGCTTCAATCATGAAACTTGGCACGTAGGTTCCTTTGGTTGTGTAAAAAAAAAAAAAAAAAGTTGAGCACTAAGAAAGGATTTTTGGAAATGCCACCCCTAAGGGCTTGAAATAGGGGATGAAAGTTTGTATGAAAATCCGTCAGTTTTAAAGTCAGGATCTTCATATTTTGGGTTTAGGCTGAAGATTAAAAAATAATTTACACGTATCTCAGGGATTTTGAAGATTTCACCCGCATGAGGGTGAAATCGTCTAGAGACCTGAAATTTTGCAAATAGATACTTTTACTGTGCAGGCATCCACTAAGAACGAATTTTTGTGAATTCCACCCCTAAGGGAGTGAAATAGGGGATGAAAGTTTGTATGAAAGTCGGTAAGTTTTGAAGTAAGGATCTTCATATTTTGGGTTTAGGCTGAAGATTAAAAAATAATTTACACGTATCTCAGGGATTTTGAAGATTTCACCCGCATGAGGGTGAAATCGTCTAGAGACCTGAAATTTTGCAAATAGATACTTTTACTGTGCAGGCATCCACTAAGAACGAATTTTTGTGAATTCCACCCCTAAGGGGGTGAAATAGGGGATGAAAGTTTGTATGAAAGTCGGTAAGTTTTGAAGTTAGGATCTTCGAATTTTGGGTTTGGGCTGAAGATTAAAATCTAACGCAATTTAAGGATTTTTAGGAATTCCATCCTTGGGGGGGCGAATTGTGGGGGATGAAATGTTGTGTACAAAAGTGTTTCTTTTACAAAGGAAATTTAAAGTCTGTTGGTAACTATAAAATGGCTCAACGCATAAATATAGGAATTAAATAGGGACGGGAAAATCTGCTTCGCCATGACAATTAATAAGGCTCAAGGACAAACTCTGAAGTATGCTGGTGTAGATTTGAGGGAGAATTGCTTTTTCCATGGACAGTTCTATGTAGTGTGTTCACGTGTTAGCTCATCAAATAGTCTGGTGATAGTGGCGTCGACATCCAAAATGGTTTAAAATGTTATTATAAGGAAATACTTTAATTGAATTACATACTTATGCTTATGATTACTTATTATTAGTCATGGATAAACACAGAAATAGTGAAGGGATAGGGACGGGACAAGGATACAGCGTATTGATGATAAAGTTGGTAAGTATAAGTCTGTCCTAAGAAACACTTTCGCATTACATTATTTTTTACTTTTTCTCTACATACTGTTAAAATGTGATAAGGAGAAGTATGTAGTATACGCGTGACAAGCCGCGGGCAAAAGCTAGTTACATTATAGATTGTAATGTTTCGTCTTATGTATGATCTTGCATGAAATGTATCAAATATATGGTACGGCAAGGGAAAGCATATTTAAAAAATTTAGATTTTTTTTTCATTAAACTTAATATCTAGGGTAAATTGAGATCAGACTTGGGATAAAACAAAAACGAGACCTGGCAATACTAGCGAAGCGTGTTGTAGCATCACGTGGGGTCTTGCATATGTGCACGGTACGCGTCGGGTGTCGACACGTCGGGTGGCGTGGGGTCGGGTCGGGTGTTAATAATGTGTTTCCACCTTGACTTTAGACTGATTAAAGGTGAATACATACTATTAAAACCCGACCCGACGCCTTCTGACGCGTTGAAGTACTAATCAATCCCATATATTTAATATGGTCAGAAACACATAGTCGACACGCGTGAACGTTACCCCAACAGGAAAGTGACTCCTAGAGTGATATGAGTGGTACGTATACTTAGTGCGTAATCTGCTATGTGTGTGCTCTACTTAAAAAATAAGTGCGCGTCGTAGTTTTTGAAAAAAACGGGAAAAACGATTCCTGCTAGGGTAACGTTGTTCCAGCAGGAAAATTCTAAACGAATGATCGGAATGAGAAATATTGTGCATGGGCAGAGAGCTTATAGTTGTGCAAAAATGTGCGACGAAAATATAATTGGTGCGTCATCAGGTTTTCGAGATATTGCATTTCCTGCTGGAGTAACGTTTTGAGGAATCGTGTATCTCTAAAACCATTGTACGTGCGCCTGTAGAATAAACATACACGAATAGCTCTTGATATGTGCGTATTTGTGCCGAAATTAGATTTAAGAAAATATTTATAATTTTCAAGTAAATGCGCTTTTTAGAAAACCCGAAAAAAGTTCGCAGCGCCTAAATGAGAAAACGTATAAGCTCGCTGAAAACTGTATTCAGTCCATCTTGACGCTTGTAATAACTATAAAAAGTTTCAAAAGCATACATGATTGCGTTATCGAATAATATTGCTAAAAGTCAAAACGAGGTTGTCATAACTTTGACGGCAAAATACAAGAAACTGACTCAACCCAAGATAGGTAGGTGTAAACCACAAGTATGTGCGTTTAGTCAAAAATATATAGTGAAAATATTCAGCTTGGAATGTTTCTTATTTAGTAGATTTAATGAAAAAGCTAAACATGTAAACAAAGGCTGGTTATCCGACCAAATTCGAATGACTACGAAAAAGCGACGGATTCATACATATCGATGACCTTCTTAATTGGACGTATTAAACCTAAGCTGTTGTCTGTACAGTCGCGTTCAAACGTTTGTTGGTAGAGTCTGGCAAATGAAAGTAGACACTCGAATTATTTGCAAACTTGTTATATGGCAATGCTATACTAATGTCAACATCAATTTTTGGTGATTTGTTGTGGTCTTGATAATAGCATTTATTTAAGTGAAAAATGAATAAAACAGTTCAAAGTGGATTACGGGAGATGTCGTTTCGCGTGATGTCTAAATATCAAGAAAAACATCAGGAGAAAGACGTCGAATTAAAAAATAACCAAGATTTTTTACGTGTGGTGTTAGATTTCTTATGTTATGATGACGCAAATAAGTTGAATATACCAAAATTATTACAGAATACTGTTGTTTTTTTATTGAGATTGATACATAATATCTAAAATATTACCTACCTCAATTACCTATTGTATTTTTATACAGACGAAATAAAATAAATATTTCTAAAGTATCAAATTAGGTTACTCCAAATATTTCATAGTAGTTTTGGGGTTGCTATGCTGATATTTTTTAAATTTTCCGCCCTTTTTCAGTCTCTACTTTCGTTTGCCAGACTCTATGACCTAATTTTGGGGACTAATTTAAAATATACATTAAATGCATCTTACGGTTTTACGGTTTTAGACATTTATTTTCTCAAAAGATTACATAATCACTTACAGAGAAAATACAATATTAATATAAATTAAAAATAAATGAAGCCGACTGGCGCAGTGGGTTAAAGTCGTTACAATCTGAGAAGTCCGTTGACGTTTCTCATTATAAATGCCGAAATAACTTTAAGGCGATGATAGCTCAGTGGTAGTGACGTCGGATACCGAGACGAAGGTCGCGGGTTCGAATCCTACAATGAGCTTGAGCTTTCGGTGAAGGAAAACATCGTGAGGAAACCATAGCACGGTGGTAGGGTACTTTGTAGTACCCGCCTGGCTGGCAACCACCCTCAAGTTGAAAATCTGTCGCCAAGCACCTTCCGGTGTGTTCCGACAGCAGCACTTGAGAGCCAGTTCCCTTCTAGGCTTTGTGTGCTTACCACCATCGGCCACATCATCACTGACCACGGTGAGATTGTGGTCAAACACAGGCCTATACATAGTAAAAAAAAAATAACTTTCCACGTGAGAAATTGAAAAAACAAATTCACAATAACACCTAATGTGTGTTACTATGTAATAACACACAAACATCAAAAACATTATATGTACCCTATAACAACGAGTATCATTTGCAAGCATCAAGTTCACTTATTATTAAGTATTTTTATAGCTGTCAAAACGGGCCGGACAATCTTAGTTTTGTCTTACTATGACAAAAATACATAGGAATTTTTGTAACAGGTTTAGTAGGAGGGTAGTTGTAGGAAAATGTTGTGTGATGCATCGCCACTGCGGGTAGGTGTGCATGAGCTGAGGGAAACAATACAACACATGTTTATTAAGGCTCATGACATAGTGATTATTTCACTGCTTATGAACTTAGGTATTATTGTATGATATTTAACCACATAGAATTTATTTATTATTATTATTTGAGTTTGTTTATATACTAATCTATTATATGTATAAATATATATATTATAGTAGTTAGTAGGTGGTGTCAAATACGTATGCAACAAAATTAATTTTACTATTATTTGTATATGTATTTATTTATTTAAATATAATTTTACGTAGATTAATATATAGTGTATGTTTGTATATATTTTGCTTATCTAATATATATAAATCTCCTGTCACGATGTTTGTCCGCGATGGATTCCTAAACTACATAACCGATTTTAAATTAAATTGGCACACCGTGAGCAGTCTGGTCCAACTTGAGAGATAGGGTAGGGTAGGGTAGGTAGGGTAGGTAGGGTAGGTAGGGTAGGTAGGGTAGGTAGGGTAGGTAGGGTAGGTAGGGTAGGTAGGGTAGGTAGGGTAGGTAGGGTAGGTAGGGTAGGTAGGGTAGGTAGGGTAGGTAGGGTAGGTAGGGTAGGTAGGGTAGGTAGGGTAGGTAGGGTAGGTAGGGTAGGTAGGGTAGGTAGGGTAGGTAGGGTAGGTAGGGTAGGTAGGGTAGGTAGGGTAGGTAGGGTAGGTAGGGTAGGTAGGGTAGGTAGGGTAGGTAGGGTAGGTAGGGTAGGTAGGGTAGGTAGGGTAGGTAGGGTAGGTAGGGTAGGTAGGGTAGGTAGGGTAGGTAGGGTAGGTAGGGTAGGTAGGGTAGGTAGGGTAGGTAGGGTAGGTAGGGTAGGTAGGGTAGGTAGGGTAGGTAGGGTAGGTAGGGTAGGTAGGGTAGGTAGGGTAGGTAGGGTAGGTAGGGTAGGTAGGGTAGGTAGGGTAGGTAGGGTAGGTAGGGTAGGTAGGGTAGGTAGGGTAGGTAGGGTAGGTAGGGTAGGTAGGGTAGGTAGGGTAGGTAGGGTAGGTAGGGTAGGTAGGGTAGGTAGGGTAGGTAGGGTAGGTAGGGTAGGTAGGGTAGGTAGGGTAGGTAGGGTAGGTAGGGTAGGTAGGGTAGGTAGGGTAGGTAGGGTAGGTAGGGTAGGTAGGGTAGGTAGGGTAGGTAGGGTAGGTAGGGTAGGTAGGGTAGGTAGGGTAGGTAGGGTAGGTAGGGTAGGTAGGGTAGGTAGGGTAGGTAGGTAGGTAGGGTAGGTAGGGTAGGTAGGGTAGGTAGGGTAGGTAGGGTAGGTAGGGTAGGTAGGGTAGGTAGGGTAGGTAGGGTAGGTAGGGTAGGTAGGGTAGGTAGGGTAGGTAGGGTAGGTAGGGTAGGTAGGGTAGGTAGGGTAGGTAGGGTAGGTAGGGTAGGTAGGGTAGGTAGGGTAGGTAGGGTAGGTAGGGTAGGTAGGGTAGGTAGGGTAGGTAGGGTAGGTAGGGTAGGTAGGGTAGGTAGGGTAGGTAGGGTAGGTAGGGTAGGTAGGGTAGGTAGGGTAGGTAGGGTAGGTAGGGTAGGTAGGGTAGGTAGGGTAGGTAGGGTAGGTAGGGTAGGTAGGGTAGGTAGGGTAGGTAGGGTAGGTAGGGTAGGTAGGGTAGGTAGGGTAGGTAGGGTAGGTAGGGTAGGTAGGGTAGGTAGGGTAGGTAGGGTAGGTAGGGTAGGTAGGGTAGGTAGGGTAGGTAGGGTAGGTAGGGTAGGTAGGGTAGGTAGGGTAGGTAGGGTAGGTAGGGTAGGTAGGGTAGGTAGGGTAGGTAGGGTAGGTAGGGTAGGTAGGGTAGGTAGGGTAGGTAGGGTAGGTAGGGTAGGTAGGGTAGGTAGGGTAGGTAGGGTAGGTAGGGTAGGTAGGGTAGGTAGGGTAGGTAGGGTAGGTAGGGTAGGTAGGGTAGGTAGGGTAGGTAGGGTAGGTAGGGTAGGTAGGGTAGGTAGGGTAGGTAGGGTAGGTAGGGTAGGTAGGGTAGGTAGGGTAGGTAGGGTAGGTAGGGTAGGTAGGGTAGGTAGGGTAGGTAGGGTAGGTAGGGTAGGTAGGGTAGGTAGGGTAGGTAGGGTAGGTAGGGTAGGTAGGGTAGGTAGGGTAGGTAGGGTAGGTAGGGTAGGTAGGGTAGGTAGGGTAGGTAGGGTAGGTAGGGTAGGTAGGGTAGGTAGGGTAGGTAGGGTAGGTAGGGTAGGTAGGGTAGGTAGGGTAGGTAGGGTAGGTAGGGTAGGTAGGGTAGGTAGGGTAGGTAGGGTAGGTAGGGTAGGTAGGGTAGGTAGGGTAGGTAGGGTAGGTAGGGTAGGTAGGGTAGGTAGGGTAGGTAGGGTAGGTAGGGTAGGTAGGGTAGGTAGGGTAGGTAGGGTAGGTAGGGTAGGTAGGGTAGGTAGGGTAGGTAGGGTAGGTAGGGTAGGTAGGGTAGGTAGGGTAGGTAGGGTAGGTAGGGTAGGTAGGGTAGGTAGGGTAGGTAGGGTAGGTAGGGTAGGTAGGGTAGGTAGGGTAGGTAGGGTAGGTAGGGTAGGTAGGGTAGGTAGGGTAGGTAGGGTAGGTAGGGTAGGTAGGGTAGGTAGGGTAGGTAGGGTAGGTAGGGTAGGTAGGGTAGGTAGGGTAGGTAGGGTAGGTAGGGTAGGTAGGGTAGGTAGGGTAGGTAGGGTAGGTAGGGTAGGTAGGGTAGGTAGGGTAGGTAGGGTAGGTAGGGTAGGTAGGGTAGGTAGGGTAGGTAGGGTAGGTAGGGTAGGTAGGGTAGGTAGGGTAGGTAGGGTAGGTAGGGTAGGTAGGGTAGGTAGGGTAGGTAGGGTAGGTAGGGTAGGTAGGGTAGGTAGGGTAGGTAGGGTAGGTAGGGTAGGTAGGGTAGGTAGGGTAGGTAGGGTAGGTAGGGTAGGTAGGGTAGGTAGGGTAGGTAGGGTAGGTAGGGTAGGTAGGGTAGGTAGGGTAGGTAGGGTAGGTAGGGTAGGTAGGGTAGGTAGGGTAGGTAGGGTAGGTAGGGTAGGTAGGGTAGGTAGGGTAGGTAGGGTAGGTAGGGTAGGTAGGGTAGGTAGGGTAGGTAGGGTAGGTAGGGTAGGTAGGGTAGGTAGGGTAGGTAGGGTAGGTAGGGTAGGTAGGGTAGGTAGGGTAGGTAGGGTAGGTAGGGTAGGTAGGGTAGGTAGGGTAGGTAGGGTAGGTAGGGTAGGTAGGGTAGGTAGGGTAGGTAGGGTAGGTAGGGTAGGTAGGGTAGGTAGGGTAGGTAGGGTAGGTAGGGTAGATAAATGTTTGGTGTTTTTATGGCAAAACAAAGATTGCCGGGTCAGCTAGTATGTATATATATATGTGCTAGGTAGTGTGTAGTGCTTTTATATAAGTTCTATAATAATGTACTTATGTGTATTACATTCATATATGACTAATTATTTAACAAGATATATTTCGAATTGCATGCGTGTTACAATGTAAATTAGTATTTGGTAGGTACCACTTAACTTAATGTTAAGCTCTTATTCAGGAAAAATCCTTTAAAGTGTGGCTTTTTAATAATTTTTTAAATGTTAACAGAGATTTTGCTTCTTTTATATTTGTAGGTAATTCGTTGTAATGTTGGGCCCCATCATATAGAATACTCTTTTTCCCGTAATTCGTTCTATGCCTTTTTAGACACAGGTTATTGGCCTGCCTTGTCATCAGTTTATGGTAATCTATCTTTTTTGTGAAAGTTATTTGTGAGTGGATATCTTTAGTAAGGATTTTCCTAATAAAATGCATGTATTATATTTATGTATTTGGGCCAGATTGAATAGTTTTGTTTCTTTATAAATTTTGTTAGTTGGTGTTAGATAATCGTATAGGAATAATGTTTTAATAATTCTATTTTGTGCAACTTGTAGTTTTTGCAAGTTTGATTTAGCTGCTGAACCCCATACCTCTACTAAATAATCTATACGAGACTTGACCAAGGAGTTATATATCGTGTATCGAACATGTCTCGGATCTCGATCTTGTGACCATAACAAATGAAAGAGCTTGTTGATGTAGAAATTATTATTTTTATTCTCTTAATTTTGTTTCTTAAAGTAATTATGGCATCAAATCACAGATCAAATTACAAACCTATTAATATTAGAAAACAGTTCAAATTAAAGTGGATTACAAAAGGCATTAAAACATCAAGCCAAATGAAACCTTTTCTTTGTGCTGGTAGTATAAATAAGCTGGAAGGCAGTGTTCAGAGTTATAAAAACAAATATATCAAAATATACAGAAGGGTAATATCTAAAGCCAAAAAAATATCAATAACAGAAACTATTAACAATTCTTGTAATTTAAGTAAAGAGGTTTGGAAGGTTGTAAATAAAAGCACGAATAAAATAAAAGCATCGCATTCTGAAATTCCCTTTCTTAGATTTGACGGAAAAATTATAGAAAATCCCTTATATGTTGCAGATGTATTAGTAAATCAATTTAGCTATAAATGTAGTATGGGTAATATTAAGAATTTAGATCCCTATATATTTCTTGAACAAAGCACTAAAAGAGTTCAAAATGACATGGTTATTGCGCCTGTTACTCCAAATGAGATAGTGAAAATAGTTAATGGTATGGAGAATAAGAAATCATGTGGCTATGACGACATTCCAATAGCAGTTATTAAAGAAAATTTAGATATATTAGCAGAACCTTTGACTGATTTTTACAATAAATGCATTGCAGAAGGTATCTTTCCGGATCAGTTCAAAATAGCAAAAATTATCCCAATCCACAAAAAGGGCTCTAAAACAGATCCAAAAAACTATAGAAATATCTCTTTGCTTCCTGTTCTTTCCAAAATTTTTGAAAAAATTGTTAAGAGTAGACTTTTACTTCATCTAAATTTAAACAAAGTTCTGCACTTGAGACAATTTGGATACCAAAAAAATGTCGGAACAGGGGACGCTATATATACATTGGTTGAAGATATTATTAGAAAATTGAATAGGAAAAAGAGGGTAGCTGGCATTTTTCTTGATTTGAGCTCAGCCTTTGATACAATTGACCACAAATTACTCATTGCAAAATTGGAACATTATGGTGTGAGAGGCAAAACTTTACAACTTTTCTCGTCATATTTAAGGAACAGGAAAATGTATGTGGATATTAGTCATATGCAAGCGAATAGTAGTAGTAATTGCAATAAATCTTCGTTGCAGGATATAGTGGCGGGGGTACCCCAAGGATCGATTTTGGGGCCTATTTTGTTTATATTATTTACAAAATAATGATTTAAATAATTACATTAATTCAATATTTCCTGATACACAGCTGACAGTTTTTGCAGATGACACTAATGCAATAGTTGAAGCCAATGACATACAGGAGCTTTCCGCTAAGGTTAACGCGGTGTTGAAAGTTTTTAATTCTTGGTTTGAAAGTAACAAGCTCATAATTAACACAGACAAAACCAAAATAATATTATTTAGGACAACTGCTCGTAATAAAGAAAATATGACGATCGCACTTAATGAATTTAAAATTGACATAGTTAATGAGGTAAAGTTTCTAGGGGTATACATTGACAAATATGTAAATTGGAAAAGGGAATTGCAAGCCATTGATGCGTATATTTCCTCAGCGTGTTATGTTTTACGCAGTCTTAGGGATGAAATAGACATAAAACACCTTAAAATGGTATATTATGCTCTAATAGAATCAAGGTTGAGATATAGTGTTCAGTTCTGGGGGAATAGTTTTAAATATAATTGTCAGAGAGCCTTTGTTCTCCAAAAGAGAGCCATACGAACCATGGTCCGGATTTCACAAGTAGAGAGCTGTCGGCCACACTTTAAAAATTTAAATATTCTTACTGTGCCCAGCCTCTATAATTTGGTACTGTTGGTGAATTTTAAGAAATTCCTGCATACCTATGAAACGGATGAGGAGAGACAGTTGAGAGAAAGTACGCGCAGGAAAGATTTTAAAAACAAAATAGAACCCAAGCTCAATATTGTTCAACATAGTCCTCAATATCAAGCAGTTCGGATTTTTAACAGGTTGCCATTGGACATAAAAACCATAATTTACAAGAGCTCATTTAAGTCGACACTCAAGGCGTTCCTATTGGAGAAATGTCTGTACTCGCTAGATGATGACATATCCACGCTTTAAATTTGATTTTGGTAATTGTGAGACTGGGTAATAAAAAATATGAAATGGTTTGTAATGTAATCGAATTCTTAATTGTATTGAATATTTAAATTGTATTGGGAAAATGATTGTATTGGGAAAATTATTGTATAATGAATGTATTAGTTTTATAATTTTAATGAATGTGATTTTATTTATTTATTTATTTAGATTAAGAGTTCAAACACAATGTTAATTGTTCATGAATAAATTGAATTGAATTGAATTGAACAGTTCAATCAAATTATTTGTACCTTGTGTAGTCATTATTATTTAAAATCACATATTTGTTTTTCATTTACTTAAGTACTAAAATACAAACAGTAAAATTGGCTTTTTATTTATAAACTGTATCTGTAGGTTCTTTTTTGTAGTCGGTATTCATCCCACATATCTTGAACGTTTTTTTTTAAAACAGCCGCCATCTATTTTTAGTCTCTAAAGTACTTTTTTCTATTAATAATATAAAGGCAAATGTCTGGATGTGTCCACAAAATACCGAATATATTATTTTAATGAAATTTGGAATAAAGAAGATGGGTTATAACTTGGCAATACTTTTTCTAATGTACTTACCTAATCAAGTGCAAAGTCACGGAAACAGCTATTATAGTAGAAAATAATCCAATAACAAGTAAATTTTTCTATAACTTTTCTACCTCAGTGTACTCAGGCACAACACGCTACAAACGGTTCGTGAGTAAAGTTAAGAAGGTCATCGATATGTATGAATTCGTCGCTTTTTCGTAGTCATTCGAATTTGGTCGGATAACCAGCCTTTGTTAACATGTTTAGCTTTTTCATTAAATCTACTAAATAAGAAACATTCCAAGCTGAATATTTTCACTATATATTTTTGACTAAACGCACATACTTGTGGTTTACACCTACCTATTTTGGGTTGAGTCAGTTTCTTGTATTTTGCCGTCAAAGTTATGACAACCTCGTTTTGACTTTTAGCAATATTATTCGATAACGCAATCATGTATGCTTTTGAAACTTTTTATAGTTATTACAAGCGTCAAGATGGACTGAATACAGTTTTCAGCGAGCTTATACGTTTTCTCATTTAGGCGCTGCGAACTTTTTTCGGGTTTTCTAAAAAGCGCATTTACTTGAAAATTATAAATATTTTCTTAAATCTAATTTCGGCACAAATACGCACATATCAAGAGCTATTCGTGTATGTTTATTCTACAGGCGCACGTACAATGGTTTTAGAGATACACGATTCTTCAAAACGTTACTCCAGCAGGAAATGCAATATCTCGAAAACCTGATGACGCACCAATTATATTTTCGGCGCACATTTTTGCACAACTATAAGCTCTCTGCCCATGCACAATATTTCTCATTCCGATCATTCGTTTAGAATTTTCCTGCTGGAACAACGTTACCCTAGCAGGAATCGTTTTTCCCGTTTTTTTCAAAAACTACGACGCGCACTTATTTTTTATGTAGAGCACACACATAGCAGATTACGCACTAAGTATACGTACCACTCATATCACTCTAGGAGTCACTTTCCTGTTGGGGTAACGTTCACTCGACACGCCATGTGACGACACGCAATCACACGCGGTTACATCCAGTCGGTTTGGATCAGCGTGTTGCCGGGAGAGGGAGAAAACACGCCACCCGACGCTTCGCACACAGTGTGTCTCTAGTAACACCCGACAACACGCATCAGTCATGATCAGTGGTGCCAACTTAGGGTAATTTACCCTAATTTAGAGTTAAGTTTCTTCAGCACGGTAATTTTTAGGGTACAAACTCGGTGGGGTAATTTTTATGTTTATGCTTTAATAGAAATGATTGAATCAAATTTGTAATGATGGACTTAAGTTTAAATATTTTCTTTGAACCCTCAATTTTCGGGGTTTATTAGTCAAGTATTTGGTATGGTACAAATCCCTAAATAACCAGATTTTTTTTAATGGTTTCAAATATTCTTATAGTAAAACTAGTCTGTAATCTAAACATATAAAAGAAGAAAGTGACTGACTGACTGACTGACTGACTCACTCACTGACCATCAACGCACAGGCCAAACGGCTGAAGCTTCAATCATGAAACTTGGCACGTTGGTTCCTTTGGTAGTGGAGGTGAGCACTAAGAAAGGATTTTTGGAAATTCCACCCCTAAGGGCGTGAAATAGGGGATGAAAGTTTGTATGAAAATCCGTCAGTTTTAAAGTCAGGATCTTCATATTTTGGGTTTTGGCTGAAGATTAAAAAATAATTTACACGTATCTCAGCGATTTTGAAGATTTCACCCGCATGAGGGTGAAATCGTCTAGAGACCTGAAATTTTGCAAATAGATACTTTATACTGTGCAGGCATCCACTAAAAAATAATATTTGTGAATTCCACCCCTAAGGGGGTGAAATAGGGGATGACAGTTTGTATGAAAGTCGGTCAGTTTTGAAGTTAGGATCTTCGAATGTTGGGTTTGGGCTGAAGATTAAAATCTAACGCAATTTAAGGATTTTTAGGAATTCCATCCTTGGGGGGGGAGGGCAATTGTGGGGGATGAAATATTGTGTACAAAAGTCCTTCTTTTACAAAGGAAAAATAATTAAAAATATTCTCAAGTCTTTAAATTTAAAGTCTGTTGGTAACTATAAAATGGCTCAACGCATAAATATAGGAATTAAATAGGGACGGGAAAATCTGCTTCGCCATGACAATTAATAAGGCTCAAGGACAAACTCTGAAGTATGCTGGTGTTGATTTGAGGGAGAATTGCTTTTGCTATGGACAGTTCTATGTAGCGTGTTCACGTGTTAGCTCATCAAATAGTCTGGTGATAGTGGCGTCGACATCCAAAATGGTTTAAAATGTTATTATAAGGAAATACTTTAATTTAATTACTTACTTATGCTTATGATTACTTATTATTAGCCATGGATAAACACAGAAATAGTGAAGGGATAGGGACGGGACAAGGATAGAGCGTATTGATGTTATAGTAGGTAAGTATGAGTCAGAGTCTGGCCAACGAAAGTGTGATCTGAAAAACGCGGCAAATTCAAAATATCCTAATGTGGTATCACCAACTATACCTCTAGTTAAAAGTTTTGATTCTTGTTTTATTTGTATTTATTATAATTTATTTTTTGATTTATTGGCTCCGTTTGGTGAAGTGTGACGGAGCCCTGACTGTCATGGATGTGAGTTAAAAAAGAGTGTGTAGATTTATTTATTAGTATGTACATAATATTAACCCAATTAACATTTAATTTATTAATTACTTAATTATCATACTCAAAATCATAGTCCAAAAATTCAACCTCTAAGTATTCATCTGCATCTGAATCATCATCTACACTTATATAAATTTTTCCAATACTTCTTCTGTTATGTGATCTCTTTGTTTATACTTATTTGCCACATTTATTACATGGTACGTAAATTTTTCCAGTCTTCTGCAGTTATTCGGCCAAATGAGGAACATTGAAACATAAACATGAGAAAAGGTATCATCATATCGTAAATATATAACAATCAGCCAACATGGATCAAGATTACCAAGTCATACTAACAATCGCAATCACAGACAATACGCAGATAAATAATGTTGCCATACCCCAACTTTGAAAATACCCCAGATCACGCTTTCGTTGGCCAGACTCTACCAACAGACTTTAAAGACTTGAGAGTATTTTTAATAATTTTTCCTTTGTAAAAGAAGGACTTTTGTACACAACATTTCATCCCCCATGATCCGCCTTAATTTCGCCCTCATGCGGGTGAAATCTTCAAAATCGCTGAGATATGTGTAAATTATTTTTTAATCTTCAGCCTAAACCCAAAATATAAAGATCCTGACTTTAAAACTGACGTATTTTCATACAAACTTTCATCTCCTATTTCACGCCCTTAGGGGTGGCATTTCCAAAAATCCTTTCTTAGTGCTCACCTACACTACCAAAGGAACCTACGTGCCAAGTTTCATGATTGAAGCTTCAGCCGTTTGGCCTGATGGCGTTGATGGTCAGTGAGTGAGTCAGACAGTCACTTTCTTCTTTTATATGTTTAGAAGATAGATAGAAGATTATAGTTACCAACAGACTTTAAAGACTTGAGAGTATTTTTAATTTTTTTGCCTTTGTAAAAGAAGGACTTTTGTACACAACATTTCATCCCCCATGATCCGCCCCCCCAAGGATGGAATTCCCAAAAAACCTTAATTTCACCCTCATGCGGGTGAAATCTTCAAAATCGCTGAGATACGTGTAAATTATTTTTTAATCTTCAGCCTAAACCCAAAATATAAAGATCCTGACTTTAAAACTGACGGATTTTCATACAAACTTTCATCTCCATAATTTTAAAAATATATTTGTATCAGTTGTCCCATGGGACTATTGGGACATAATTTTAAAAATATGTTAGTATCAGTTGTCCCATGGTGGGACTGGGCCAATGGGACTAGTGGGATAGACCCTATTTCACGCCCTTAGGGGTGGCATTTCCAAAAATCCTTTCTTAGTGCTCACCTACACTACCAAAGGAACCTACGTGCCAAGTTTCATGATTGAAGCTTCAGCCGTTTGGCCTGTGCGTTGATTATCAGTGAGTGAGTCAGTCAGTCAGACAGTCACTTTCTTCTTTTATATTTTTAGATTACAGACCAGTTTTACAGTTTAAGACAATGTCTCTGCTTCTGTTTTAAGCTATACTCTATAGTATTATAATTATTATCTGTGCTGCTGTCAGCTGTCTGTAGTGTACCTAAACCAACTGTTCAATGAGTTCAATCAAACTTCCATCAAGTCAGAATATTCAGAACAGAATTAGTTGAGTTGACCTAAAAGTTTAATTTTTTCTTTCACACACTTCGTGTTGTCTGTTTTATTTTGATGTTTTATTTTACATTTTCTATAATTTAGGTACCGATAATGAACTGTTAATTGTTAGAAATTGTACTTTTGAAGTTGTATTAATACAGTAATAGCTAAGACAAAACTTTAAAATGAAGGGTGCTAAGTTGTTAACGTGTGCTAATCGTTGCATAGCAGGAAAATCAACTCAGCTGCCTTTACCCTTGCACAGGTAAATATTTCAACCACCCAGCAGACGAAATTTTTGATTTAGTCATTGCACTCATTGCCATGGCCTTGTTGTTCCACAGTCCACACGCGCCTTGGACTTTGTACCTCAACCTCATTATTAATAGGCAAATGACATTCTCGTATCAAAATAATATCTCTGAATACAGCCAATGTTGCAATTATGTACATGGAATTATCCTATTTTTGGGGTTTTTTATTCCTGACAGTTTTTTATTCCAAACATTGTCTCATGACTGACAAAATATTTTGTTTTATGTATTTGTTTTGCTTCCTCAGCTGTGGAATTTCACCAAAAAGTATAAAAAAATACCAAAACTTTACTAAATGACAAATTGTAAAAATGCTTAAAGCTAGGATAGACATGTAACTCAAAGGGTTCCCTCTATCAGGCAGAATCTTGATACTTTATTAGGCATAACACACTTGGCATAATCTTCTTTAAACAAATATTCTTAAGGCATATTTTTTTTTTTAATATTGTCATTGTTTGGCTGAATGTTTCTATGCCCGAATTTACAATGGCTTACTTTTAATATAGCAGAATTTTATTTGGCATAATTTCACTTGGCATATTATGAAGATGGCAGAAATTCATTTGGAATAATTTTATTAGGCATTTCTATAAAATAGCATTTTTAACCTTAAATTAAAATTGAAATATTGTCTTAATAAGTCAATATGTTGTGTTACAAAAGTTCATGACAAACGAATTGCTGCAAAACTGACTCCACGTAGTCTTGTCTGCCCTACCCCTAGAGTGTAATTTAAGCCCGCGTAGGGGCGAGGCGGCCGAAGCTGCGGTGGTGAGCATTTAAACCATCTGCAACAATAAGCTCGCGTGGGACCGCCGGAACCCCGCAGCGCCGGAGCCGTGACAGAAACCATGCCTGTTGCATGCAGCATGCTCAATTGCAATCTTGTTTGCATGTTGCATGCTTGCTGCATGCTCACTTGCATGCTAGCTTGCATGCTTGCTGCATGCTCACTTGCATGCTTGCTTGGATGTTGCATGCTTGTTGTATGCATGGTGTATGCTTGTTTTAATACTGCGTGCTTGCTATATGCATGGTGTATGCTTGTTTGAATGCTGCATGCTTGCTGCATGTATGGTGTATGCTTGTTTGCATGCTGCATGCTTGCTGCATGCATGTTGTATGCTTGTTTGAATGCAGCATGCATGGTGTATGCTTGTTTGCATGCTTCATACAGCGAATTACAACAAATAAAAAATTGTGTTCAATCAATCTTTTATTATGGTAAAAAATACAAAATTACTCAAACTATGAATTATCTGTAATGTGATAGATAAGTATTTCAATTAATATGGATATGAAATGTGTGCCAAAAGACGATTCTGACTGTGAACTTTCTGCGATATGATGGTTCTGCCTTTTAATGACTATCAATATGAGATTTATGCCTAAAGATGATTCTGACTTACAAAATTATGAGTTTGAATGTATGATAAATGAGAGGTTTTCTGCGAAATGATGTTTATGCAATCTGTTGTTATGCATAATAATATTATGACATAAAAAGTTCTGCTATAAAAGGTAGACCTGTAACTTAAATCTTCTGGTAGCTCATGCACTACATTAACACGTCACGGCAGTGTCCCCAACAAGCCAAGCAGAAACAAATAAAGGCACACTGTACCATCCTTTTCGTGAAGCCATTCAGCTCATTCATATTCAACTCCCACTATCTTCGTTGTTGATAAAGCTATGCCTGAATTTTCAGTTACTAAGAGAACTTAACCTGTCATTCCACTACTTTATCTTATAAAATAGACTATGTTAATGCATGAATTGAAAACAGCTGTCGCAATAAAGCATCGCGGCAGGTTTTTTTTCAATTTGGCACAAAAAGGTTTAATTGAAAAATAGACAGACAAAAACTAAGATATAAGTCCTGGTACTACATGGATTTGTAATATCTTAAATTAATTCAGAAAAATGCCAAAAACATAAGTTTTCAAATCATACAATCATATACAATACAATCTTCCTAATCTGCCACCAGAAAATTCCATCCAATGGTGGATTACTGAAACTGCAGATAAAGGAGTATTTCAACAACCATATTGAATAGAAACAACAATATTTTATGTTGTTTTTCCAATTTGTTTATGAATTATTTTCTGTTTTTTTTTTGTCAGAATTCATTTTCTTGACCAAGAAATTGGTCCAGCCTAATATGGCATGGTCTACAACTGGACCATTCTAAACTCGCAATAAAGTTGTAGGCTTATTGAGCGGTAGATTAGCTGGAGTGTAGTGTATACCAATGTTTTATTTAATGGATGTCTATGGCCCTCGGCAGCTGCAGATGGCTGGCCACAGAGGCGCGGTCCGCGCCGGCCGACAAGCGCGGCGCCGCGCGCGAGAGCGGCTCCTTCACGCTCAACCTGTTCCGTGGCCGCCTGGAGACGGCGCAGGTGTTCCCCTACCCCGAGCCGCTGTCCGAGGACCAGTGCCAGACGCTGCAGGAGCTCGTGCCGCCCGTCGAGAAGTTCTTCCAAGAGGTACCGTCCGGCATCTCCACTGATTCCTGTTTTATAAAGATTAGTAGTGGAGTGTGTGTGTTGCATGATGTAATTCCACCAAGCCCGTTTCATCATTGGACTACAAGACATACGGCGATGTGCCATCGGTATAACATGGCGGACATCCCACCCATACACACTAAACTTTTTGGAAATACTTTTATTATGCGTACAGCTAAGGAATGGAATTCCCAGCCGGAGTCTGTGTTTCCCGATAGCTACAATCTCAGGTTTCTTAAGTCAAAAGTGAATAGGTTACTTCTAGGCAAGCATGCGCGAACGCGCGACGCTGAACTTATTTGTGTCGCAGGTGAATGACCCCGCCAAGAACGACGCGGACTCGCAGATCGAGCAGAACACGCTGTCGGGGCTGTGGGAGCTGGGTGCCTTCGGGCTGCAGGTGCCGGCCGAGCTGGGCGGCCTGGGGCTGTGCAACACGCAGTATGCGCGCCTGGTGGAGGTGGTGGGCGCGCACGACCTGGGCGTGGGCATCACGCTGGGCGCGCACCAGTCCATCGGCTTCAAGGGTATCCTGCTGTTCGGTACGCCCGAGCAGAAGGCCCACTACCTGCCGCGCGTCACGGGCGGGGAGTATGCCGCCTTCTGCCTCACCGAGCCGTCCTCGGGCTCCGACGCCGGCTCCATCAAGTGCGTACGCCACCAGTGCGGCTAGCGCTCGCAGCCCTGGCCGCCGGCACTGACTGTGTGTGTGTGTGTGCAGGTCGCGCGCGGTGCTGTCGTCCGACGGGAAGCACTTCATCCTCAATGGCTCCAAGATCTGGATCAGCAACGGAGGTATTGCCGAGATCATGACCGTGTTCGCGCAGACACCCATTGAGAAGGACGGCAAGACTGTTGATAAGGTGACATTTTGTTTCGAACTTTCTAGTTGACATAAAAGTTTCTAAGTAGATAATTTAACTGTTTTCAAGTTCAACTCTATCTGATTCTAGCTGAATCACTCTTGATAAATGTAAAGTGTGAAAACTAAACTGGAGAAGTGATTTTATTTGTTAATTTATTTATTTAATACACACATGCTTACTAGCATTTATTAGTACTAGTTATCATTGGACTGACGCTAACGTGTGCGTGTGCTCGTGTGCTCGTACTCAGGTGACGGCCTTCATCGTGGAGCGAGCCTTCGGCGGCGTGTCGTCCGGGCCGCCCGAGAACAAGATGGGCATCAAGTGCTCCAACACCACCGAGGTGTACTACGAGGACGTCAAGATCCCCGTGGCCAACGTGCTGGGCGGCGTGGGCAACGGCTTCAAGGTGGCCATGAACATCCTCAACAACGGCCGCTTCGGCATGGCGGCGGCGCTGGCCGGCACCCAGCGCTCGGCGCTGCGCCAGGCGGCCGAGCATGCGGCCACGCGCGTGCAGTTCGGGCGCCGCATCGCCGACTACGGCACCATCCAGGAGAAGCTGGCGCGCATGGCCATGCTGCAGTACACCACCGAGTCGCTGGCCTACATGGTCAGCGGCAACATGGACTCGGGCGCGCAGGACTACCACCTGGAGGCCGCCATCTCCAAGGTACGTGCGGCTGCAGGCTGCAGGCTGCAGGGCAGCGTGTGGGGTGTCCGGGTGTCCGTGTCACTGTACTGTGTCTCTGTCGCAGGTGTTCGCGTCCGACTCGGCGTGGACCGTGGTGGACGAGGCCATCCAGATCCTGGGCGGCATGGGCTTCATGAAGGCCACCGGGCTGGAGCGCGTGTTGCGCGACCTGCGCATCTTCCGCATCTTCGAGGGCACCAACGACATCCTGCGCCTGTTCGTGGCGCTGACGGGCATCCAGTTCGCGGGCTCGCACCTGCAGGAGCTGCAGCGGGCCTTCAAGAACCCGACGGCGAACCTGGGGCTCATCTTCAGCGAGGCGGGCCGGCGCGCCGCCGGCGCCGTGGGGCTGGCGCGCGGGCCGGACCTGGCGCCGCACGTGGACCCGGCGCTGCGGCCCCTGGCGGCCGAGCTGGGCCGCTGCGTGCTGGAGCACGGGCGCACGGTGGAGGCGGCGCTGGTGCGGCACGGCAAGCGCATCGTGGACGAGCAGTTCGTGCTCAACCGGCTGGCGGCGGCCGCCATCGACGCCTACACGTCGGCGGCCGTGCTGTCGCGCGCCAGCCGCGCGGCCCGCCTGCGCCTGCCGTCGGCGCCGCACGAGCTGCGCCTGGCGGAGGCGTGGACCGAGGAGGCGGTGACGCGCATGCCGGCGCTGCTGGCGGCCACGCGCGAGCCGCGCAGCCTGCGCCAGTACGCGCGCCTGGCCGAGCTGGGCCGCGCGGTGGCGGCGGCGGGCGGCCAGCCCACGGCTAACCCGCTCAACCTGTGATCTTGCGAACCTCTCCTAGTGTATGGTTATTTTTCAAAGTGTGTATATAATAATTAGCAAAATGTCAAATATATTTTTATCGACGTTCAGTTTCGCGAACGATCGCCTGCGCTCATTTCGATTGATCGTCGTCTTCGTCGCATCTCCAATCTCAGTATGAATCATTCGAAACGAACAGTTTATACAGACCGATGCAAATGTACATAATTATTATCTTTAGGCATAGCCAAGTAGGTTTTACTCTCGATTATAGTTAGTCATAATTTAGATGTAGTCGAATATAACATTAAAATTATGTCTACACTACAAATCTTGTTGTTCCTTGACACAAACTTAAAAAAAGGAGATTATGTATTCGACGCTTAATTTTTCATACCTTTATGAACTCTGATTTTATTTGTAACTAGCTGTGCCCGTGCTTCGCTCCCGTCAACTGACTCCTGCGTACCTACCCTTTCCTCTACCCTACCTACCTACCCTACCCTACCCTACGTACATACCTATTTTTTTGTTTTTATACATTCCCAGTATTCGGGCGAACCAAGCAAAAAACGACTCATTCAAATCGGTCCAGCCGTTTTTGAATTTTAGCGAAACTAACGAACAACAACTGATTTTTATATCATACTAGCTGTTGCCCGCGGCTTCGCTCCCGTGGGCCACCCCACAGGACCCGTTTTCGGGATTATAAAATAGCCTATGTCACTCAGGAATAATGTAGCTTTCTATTGGTGCAAGAATTTTTCAAATCGGTCCAGTAGTTTCGGAGCCTATTCGGTACAAACAAACAAAAAAATCTTTCCTCTTTATAATATTATATTAGTATAGATTTTTTTTTATATGTTATATAATAAGTAAAATGAGTTTGTTAAAAACGAGGTCTTTCCTCAAGTTAGCCATATGACATTGCTTCCCAATTTTTTTTCCAAAATCAACGGGTTCTATTCCGGGCTAGGAATATCGGTTTTCAATGGTGCAGTTTTTATCAAAATCGGCCTCGTGACTCCTCGTGATGGTTCGCCGTTCCTCATAGTTTCTTCTCACTTGAACAAGTCATCCTGTATAGATAAGACAAGGAAGCCAGCGAGATGCTCTCCCACATTAATAACAATAATAAACATTACATTTGAATTGTTTCTGCAATAGGTATTTAATACACTTCGTGTATGTCCATGATCATGCTGCACAAACTTAACCAATAAAACAAACAGTTTCAGAAAAAAAACAACTTGAAAATTCAATCGCAAACTTATTTTGTTATCTGTATAAAAATTTTATTATTAAAATTCACGAAGTTTTTACAAACGGAATGAAAAAATGATTGAATTTAATCATGGTACAGTTCTATACTGATTTATAATAAATAAATTATTACCATAACTATAAAATCGTTTTTTTTTTATTCGTGTCATCTTCCGGAACCATTATGGTATAATTATAGCCAACCGTGTGTTAGCAATTAACTCTGTTTTTAACGTAGACAGAGAGGTTTCTCTGTCTACGGTTTTTAAGATGTCCGTTAGCCGACCACGCATTGAGCTAGGAAAAACATGCAGGCGCCGCGATGTTCTATAAATACATTAGCTTATACAAATATGATTGAAATACGATACAAAATGTGAAACATCGTTTTGTTTCATTCTTTCTAATGTAGTAATCGTATTTAACAAAAGAGACAACGATATTTCAGTTGTTGCTCATTATGGCAACATTTTGTGATGACGTAGTGACAGTTGCAGGTAAGTACGTGCCATATTAGGTGGCGAATTTTGTGGTTGTGTTCGTGGTAGTCCTGCTGTCAAATGGTTGTTTACTTTGTGTACTATTAATGTGTGTGTGTTCCGTGATTGACACAACCATAGCATCGGCAGCCATTTTAAGTGACATTTTAAGGTTTAGGTAGTCACGTTTTATTTTGATACGCCACACGATAGGTTAGGAAGAAAAAAAAAATTTGGGCTCCCACAATATGGCGCCCAAAAACCGCAATTTTCCTATTTTCCAATTTTCATGTAGCCAGTGACACTCGCGGGGTTAAGACGAATCGATTGACGTAAGAACCATCAAAATCGGCCCACGCGTTTGGTCTCTAGAACGCCACATAGGAACAAACATACATACATACATACATAGACTGATAAACACATTACCCTCCTTCGGCAGTCGGGTAAAAAAGAGATATAAATTATATACTTTTGTCTATGCCATCTTTTGTGCCAGTGTGACCGAGGATGCTATAGACACTTATCTATAGACATATATAGAAGCGCTCATAAACCTCAAACCAAAGCGCTCATCTGGCCCCGATGGCATACCAGCTTTTCTGTTTCGAGACTGTGGCAGGGTGCTTGCTGAACCCCTGCATCATATCTTTAATACTTGTTTAAAACAAGCAACGTTTCCGCCTAGGTGGAAAATCACACGAGTGATTCCGGTTCCTAAGGGTAAGTCAGGTTCAGATGTCAGTGGCTACAGACCGGTGGCAGTGTTGTCGACACCTGCAAAGGTGTTTGAATCTGCCGTCCAGCGATGCGTGCAGGCTCAAGTGTGCGCACAGCTTTCGGACGCGCAGCACGGGTTCCGACCGGCGCGCAGCACGGCCACTAACCTCATGGTTAACTTCATGGCGCGGGTGGTGCCGGCAGTCGATGCTGGTGTGGAGGTAGACGCAGCTTATTTTGATTTCAGGAAAGCGTTTGATACCGTCGATAATGATGTACTGTTAATGAAGCTGGCAAAAATTGGCTGTACATCGCATCTTTTACGGTTCTTCGCCAGCTACTTGGAAGACCGACAGCAGTATGTTGACTACAACGGGTTTGAATCCGAGCCATACTACACCAGATCCGGCGTGAGCCAGGGCAGCAATTTGGATCCACTCGAATTTATTTTAATGATAAATGACTTACCAGACGTAGTCAAACATAGTTTGTGTTTATTGTTTGCAGATGACCTCAAATTGCTGCTCGAGGTTAAAAGTTTGTCGGACTGTGAGCGATTGCAGGAAGACATAGATAGAGTGGTAGAGTGGAGCCATAAAAATAAACTCATGCTCAGTGATGTCATTTACGCGCGCGAAGTCTGCCTTAGACTACGAATACAAAGTAGAGGAAGCGCCATTGCAGCGAGTGTCTCAGGTGCGAGATCTAGGAGTACTGCTTACCCCGGATATTTCTTTCCGGGATACTTAAGATTTGCAAGAAAGCGTACAGAAACCTGGGTTTCGTGCTGAGACAGTCGCAAGGTTTCACAAATATTACCACGCTCAGGGTGCTGTATGACGCGTTGGTAAGGAGTCACTTGGAGCACAGTGCGTTGATTTGGGCTACAAAATGAAATACAATGTCATGCTGGAGCGAGTACAAAATAAATTTACAAGACACTTGTATTTCAAACTTTATGGAGTTTACCCATTTTACCCGCTAATGTATCCTACACTGTTTGTACTGGGAATGGTGGGGTACAACGAACTCAGAGTGCGCCGGGAATTTAAGGGCTTATTACACTACACGGTATTCAGGGCCCTAAACCCTAATTTAGGGTAGTGTAATATCTGTTAGGGAGTTAGGGTTCTCGTAATATCGACCTTATTGCTTCGGAATGATTTAGTGACCCGGTATTCAGGGCCCTGAATACCGTGTAGTGTAATAAGCCCATTACACTCTCGCGGCGTATGCACTAAAGCTCCTGCGTGGAGTAGCACATAACCCGGATGTGCTGCGTCACCTGAAGCTGTGCGTGCTAGATCGGTACGTGTGGATGCGGCGGCGGCCGCCACTGCTGGCCGTGCCTGCTGCTAGAACCAATCTATTGGCAAAAACACCTCTCACCCGCACAATCTGTGTGCTCAACGAATTACATGAGAGGGTGGACCTATTTTCGTGCAATTGGAGTGAATTCGCAAGAGTTTTGTTGAATTTTGTTAGTTATATTATTTTATTTTGTTGTGTTGTTTTATTTTATATTATTTTAGAAGATTTTAATAGTGTTAGAAGTTTAGGTTTATATAATTATTATACATTAAAGTCAAGTAAAGTCGGATTTTAGATTAAGTTTTTAACCACTCTATTGTATTGGGTTCAACCTGTAAGATAGTGTGTGTAAGTTAAATAAATAAAAATATCAGAACTAGATCTGTGCCACTGTCATATCGATATTATTGAGTTTAGTTTAGGAGGATTTTCTACAAATTTGGTCAAATATCTGTAAGAATCGTCCCTGACTGCGGCAAATTTTGCAACGTTTTTTTAGGGATTCTCTACATATAATTATTTATAAAGTGAATGAGTACTCGTACAAAGAGTGAACTTATCAGTCATTGTAAGAGTACAATTGTACACTTTTGTAATTTTTCTGCGCCTTATACGCGTTGTATAATAATGTTTATACATACCTTGTGCAAAAACGAGGTATACGAGTATCATGAGATCAAAGTGACGGTTTTTGGTACACTAGTACGATTATATGTACAAACAGGTACTGGTCATTAAACTGATATATAGTATGCTAGTTCTTCTGCAAGACTGAAAATAAAGTTAAAAGGCGAGTATGTATAAGTATAAAAGTAACAAAATAAATATTAACAAAATGGTTTAAATATAATAATTAAATTTTTAAAAGTAAAATGTGAAAATAAACGTGATTCATCAACCTGTATCCATAGATGGGCCGAGGGATAGCGATAGCATGATTTGTTAATAATAACAAATAAACTTTAAGAAATACATTAAAGTAAGTAAAATAAAAATACAGTATCGATAAAACTTTCTAGTGACTTTTGTCACATCTCTAACATCAGAACGTAAGTACGTAAACTGTCATAGCTCTATCAGCGAACGCATAAAAGTTAAGTATTTCACTAAATAGAATGGTTTAAATGATACCTACTACACGTCCTCGACGTATTTAGAACTAAGATTCCTTTATTCCGGACAGCCTATGAAATTTATTCCCTGCACAATAATTTCAGTATGTTAGTCGATAACTCACCTGTGGAAAGATATCCTTTGATTATGTCCTGTTAATACACTCATTCTACTCTTGCAATCGAAAGCCACACAGAACAATTAATCACATCACATAACACGTCTATTTCTATCTATAACATATATTAGGTAAAAAAAGTAGCGGATTAAAAAAAAATAAAGCACTCGATCTCGTTATACGAAGTATGTCAAAAATCATAAATAAATAGTTCTAACCGGATTCAAGGATATTACGGTTAGTCTTGCGGTTCCGGCGATTTATGCATTTTTTTATATCAGCTCCATACACTTTTTTAGCAAAAAAAAAATAAAACTTGCCCTTTTGCATACCAGATTGCATCCTATGAAATATATAAGCATTATATTGGCTATTAGAACCCATTTCAAGAAAAAAAACCGACACTTTTAAATGTAAGTTCCTGTCTTCTAGAGCCGTTTTTGTTGCCTATGTCACAGTGCGCCACCCGACGCCTTCTGACACGTTGAAGTACTAATTCATCCCATACATTTAATATGGTCAGAAACACATAGTCAACACGCCATGTGACGACACGCAAACACACACGGTAACACGCAGTCGGTCTGGATCAGCGTGTTGCCGGGAGAGGGGGCACACACGCCACCCGACGCTTCGCACACAGTCAATCGAGAGCATTCCTGGCATAAATATATTTTTTGTATGTTTTCATTTAAAATGTCGGATGAACAATAAATAGAATTACTGAAATGGTACTCAGTATTATATGATATGATTTCAGGCCAATACCGTGATCATAGTATTAGAAATAATACTAGAAACATAGTGTCGATATCATCACCTTTGGGCTGTTCCGACCGCTGACTGGTGAAGTCTGTATCCGTGTACTCCCCGCCCGATCCCAGCCCAAGAGGCACCCGGTGGGTTTGGCGGTACAGGTCAGCAGATTGGGATGGCATGCGATCTTTCTTCGCATGTTATCCTTGGCGGCCCACTTGCTTCTCTTCGGAAGATCCATCGTCATGCGCTGACGCCGTGACTGACGTGCTGCGCCAGGAAATGGAGTACTACATTCCATTCTCTGACGTAGCGCTGTCCGGCGCTGACCGGTCATGGTTTGGTGCAGAGTGCAACCGCGCAAATGTGGTTAAGCACAAGGCTTACCTGGCATGGGTCAACGCTCGAGTGCACAAAGCGAGTGACGTAACTCAGAAGAAGAGAGCCTTCAACAGGGTTGCCAAGTCCTGCAAAAAGGCGATGCGAAGGGCACGTTTTGACCATATTAGCAGAATCGGGAACAAACTAGCTTCATACCCTGCTGGTAGCGAAGCGTTTTGGTCCCTGGCTAAGTCGGTTGAATCAAACTTCTGTCGCCCCTCACTACCACCACTGCTGAGACCTGATGGCGCGCGGCCCCCTCCGTCTCCTGTTGGATGTGGGACGAGTATGTCGGATATTCGCATCCATCAAAGAGAGGTCTTTAGGGTGATGCGTAACCTTGACGTGAACAAAGCTAGTGGCCCCGACGGGATACCGGCAATTGTACTAAAAACTTGTGCGCCTAAATTGTCTTCGATCCTGACACGCCTATGTCACCTTTCGATAGTGACTGGACAGGTGCCGAAGGCTTGGAAGCAAGCTAACGTTCAGCCCGTGCCCAAAAAGGGTAGTCGGGCTGACCCGGCCAACTACAGACCCATCTTGGTAACGTCCATCCTCTGTAAGAGTATGGAACGTGTGCTGAACAATAAGCTCCTGGCATACCTAGAAGACAACGACATACTCCCAGTTGACCGCCAATACGGCTTCCGCCAAAATCGGTCAACTGGGGATCTTCTAGCGTATGCCATTCACATCTGGAGCGAGGCCATCGAGAGGCACGGGGAAGCACTTGCTGTCTCCCTTGACATCTCGAAGGCTTTCGACAGGGTCTGCCATGAGAGCCTTATTGGTAAGCTTCCTTCCTTCGGTCTGCCTAGTGGTCTGTGTGACTGGATTGCTGACTTCCTGAGGGATCGGTCCATCCGAGTGGTTATTGATGGCTGCTCGTCCGGTCAGTTAGGTATTAACGCCGGAGTCCCTCAGGGGTCGGTGCTCTCGGCTACACTGTTTTTGCTGCACATTAATGACCTGCTAAAACCTTTACCGCCTACTACCTTTGGGTACGCAGACGACTGCACGGTTGCTGAGAGATACATGTCCGGCGCACGGGCTACTGCCTAAATAAAATTAAATTACAAGTGCGTTTGGTGTATTTTTGGCGCAGTTTGTCCGGGGAGGGATCTTTTGCAGCCTATTGCTAACTCTTTTCACACACGGTATTCACTATATAAAGCAAGTGTGAGAAATGTTGGATTTAAGATCCCATCAGGTCCTAGACCTGAAGTTACTTATGATCTAGGAGTGACTTTATGAGTCAGAGCCTATGCTGACGGGGGAGAACCGATCTCTTGTGGAGTGGTTTGCCTCTCTCCGATTTATTCACGTACTCTATTTCGCCTATCCTGTTTGCAAAGAGGAATGGGTTGAATTGGCCATATCTCGTATACGCGGGGCCAGGATCTTCTAGGCCGGTGATCGTTAGTGATGTGAGTTTGTCGATCATATCGTGATGAAGATCGTGTACTCTGATATGCCACGGGTCCTGTCCAAGCATTTCCCAGAGTATTTTTGTTTCAGTTCGACGTGGGAAGTCACCTGCAGCTTTTAGTGCCATTCTGTATTGTCTCTCTAGTTTTATCAGATTGCTCTTGCTGTATCTCGGTAGGAGTTGTATGACTCCATAATCAAGTACTGGCAGAAGGCACGCCTGTATAACAAGTAGTTTTGTTTTAATGTTCACCTGTGAACTGTACCCTATTATCGAATTTAGGGCATCTCTTACTCGTTTCGCTTTTTCTACTCTTTCTTTTGTGTTTTTGTTCATTGATAGTCTCTTGTCCAATATGACACCAAGGTATTTCACTTCGTTCTTATATTCGATCCTTTCGTTTTTCAATTGGATGTAGTTTCTATAACCGTTGTTTAGATTTCTTCGCCTCGGTCTTTTGTGGGAAAACATGATACACTCCGTTTTGGCCACGTTGCATTGGAGGCCCCATCTCTTGTAATAATCGGTGATTTACTACGCTACGCTGCCCATTCTGCACGCCTAGTGGCGTGATCTGGTTTCTCCGCTGCATTCAGAATGCATAGGTCATCTGCGTATTGAGAAAGCATTAGGCCTGCGATTCGTTGCTTTGGTATGTCTGCGACGTATAGATTGAAAAGTACGGGTCCGAGAATCGAGCCCTGCGGAACGCCGTGTGGTACCTTTTTTTCTGTCCCTATTGTTGTTCTAAATCTGCCTTTGGTGGTTCTATTTGATAGGTAATTTTCTATTATCTTTATAATGTTGTTACGGGCTCCAGCTTCATAAAGTTTCTTTATCAGTCCTTTATGATTTATAGAATCAAATGCCTTGCTGAGATCGGTGGATATCATGGCCACACTGTGTCCTTTCTCCAAGGCGTCAGTGATGTATTTGCCAGTTCTTAATATTTGTGTTGCTGTCCCTCTATGACGAATGAGTCTCCGAATGGGGCGATGCCAATCTAGTCAGTTTCAATGCTGCTAAGACCCAGGTGTCTTTATTCCGCAAAAAAGAGCCTATTCCACCCGGCTCCATCTTTCCGTGATGTAACCGTGCCGATAATGGACCATCTCGACCTTCTTGGTGTTACGTTAACATCGACCCTCAATTTTGGTTCATTCATTGAGGCAAAGGCACAGTTGGCTGCAAAAAAGTTGGGGATCCTTGCAAAGGTGAGACGGTAGTTCACGCCTGAACAGCTGCTCAAATTATATAAAGCGCAAGTTCGGTCGTGCATGGAGTACTGCTCTCACCTCTGGGATGGGTCTGCCAAATATCAACTTGATGCACTTGAGTCGATTGACAAACGGGCCAAGAGGCTTATCGGTGACGATGCACTAGTCACCTCAAAGCCTTGAACATCGACGCCAGGTGGCTAGTCTGTCGGTTTTTTATCGGTTTCATTTCGGGGATTGTGCGATGGAACTGCACAATTTGATTCCGCCTAGCCCTTTCCATCACCGGACAATAAGACGTACGGCAATGCGTCACCGGTACATGGTGGACATCCCACCCATACGTACAAAGCATTTTGCGAATACTTTCATTGTACGCACAGCTAGGGCCTAAACACATAACCGCGTTGCGACGCCGCAACGCCGAAATCGGCGTTGTGTTTTGGCCCGAAATGCATAGAAATGGATAGTTAACCCCAGAATTTTCAATGCCGATTTCGGAGTTACGGCGCCGCAACGCGGTTATGTCAAAGTCAAAGTCAAATATATTTATTTCAACTAGGCCAATAAGTGGCACTTTTGAACGTCAAACATTAAATCTAAATTAAAAATGTACAAGTAATAAAATTGACTCTACCGTGCATTCGGAAAGTAGCTTGTTATGGAGAAGAACGCACAATGTGTGTGTGAACAAAAAATATGTGTTTAGGCCCCTAAGGAGTGGAATTCCCTGCCGGCGTCTTTGTTTCCTGATAGCTACAACCTTGGGGTCTTTAAGTCAAGAGTGAATAGGTTACCTTTGGCGGTCAAGACCTATCTAAAGATATCTTAATTATAAACATCCGCCAAGTGGTTTGATAGATATGAGGTAATACAGAATATTACATACATACAAACATACAAGATACGCGCGAAACACATAACTCTTTCCTTGCAGCCGGGTAAAAACTGTGTAGCAAGTAATTAATAGAGAAACTGGAACGACACAACAAAGCGACTAGAATGAGTTGTCTTTGTAAATATCTAATCAAACCATTTCTGAAAAGCAAGAAGTCGCTGAGACATTAGAAAATTTATTTACCAACAATCCGTTAGAGGTTACGAAGTATCTTCCCTCCTCATCTAAATTAGCTGGAGCTCTTCTTAAAGAAAACTTTACTAAAGACATACCAACCTTTAAATTTAAATCAATATGACTTATTTATATATTAGATTAATTTAGCAGAGCCAATGGAGTTGGCTAATAAGAAAAAACTATTTTTAGCAGGAAAAATAACGTGTATTATATTTTACATAGATATAAGAAGTGCAGTGACAGATAATTTAAGTAGCTGTCAAAACAGTAATGGCCAGGGTGTACTTATTAGAATAAAAAGGTTTTAACACCTCCCCGTAATACGGACACCCTGTATAAGGAATAAAATTTACAGAGAATTTACAAAAATTAAACATCATATCAAAGTTCACTGTACACTTAACACTAACACACAAGAAAAAATAAACGTACATACCTAACTATTACTCACTATAAAACACAACTATATACATACCAACAAATTTAAAACACTGTACAAAACCTACACTAAAGTAAACCGAAGAGATTTGCACATCTAGCATGCTTAATCCTTGGTAAAGGTTTTGTGAGGATATCGGCAATGTTGTCATTACTTGGTACATATTTCAGGGTTAGATTGTGATGTGCAAGTGAGTCTCGAATGAAATGGTGTTTGATGTCTATGTGTTTAGTGCGTGCGTGATATGTGTTGTTGTGGGCCAGTTTAATTGAGCTTTGATTGTCTGAATGAATGACGATAGGATGAATGATGGCGAATATTTCTGAAATGAGCGATTTTAGGTATATTGCCTTCTTGCAAGCTTCCCCGAGAGCCATATACTCAACTTCTGTCGTGGAAATAGCGACTGTGCGTTGCTTGCGCGCTTCCCATGAGATGGGAGCTCCACTCATTAAGAATATGAATCCTATGAAGGATCGCCTATCTATAATATTATTCCCATAGTCCGCATCGGCATATCCTGTTGGATATGACTGACCTGGTTTGTATAACAGTTTGAGGTGTATAGTCTCCTTTAGGTATCGAAGAACTCTCTTAGCGGCTCTCCAGTGCACCTCCCCGTAATGTACGTTGAATTGAGACAAGTACGAGACAGCATGTGCAATGTCTGGTCGTGTACATATGGAAACGTACATTAATGAGCCGATAAGCTCTTGATAGGGGACTTCAATATTTTCCTCTTCTTTGTCAGGTAACGAAAGTTTAAGGCCGGGTTCCAATGGTGTAGTCACGGGAATAGCGTCATTCATGCCAAACTTGTGTAACAGTTTTTGTATATACTTAGTCTGATCTAGAGTTATGAAACCTTCTTTTTGGATAACTCTCATTCCGAGACAATCCTTAAGGGGACCTAGATCTTTGACAGAGAACATTTTCTTGAGATCATTCTTGAAATTCTCTTTCAATTTAGCATTATTGCCAAACAAAAAAAAGTCATCAACAAAAAACTGCGACAACGAGGAAGTCATTGCCTTCTCTTTTATAGTAGAGGCAGTGTTCTGTCGTGGCTTGAGTTAGGGACAATGTTTCCATTGCTTCACACACCTTTTTGTTCCATTGGCGTGGAGCTTGTTTAAGGCCATAAATGGACTTCTTGAGAAGACATACTTTGCCCTTTGGATCTGTTGAGAAACCTTCAGGTTGTTCCATATAAATCTCCTCGTCTAAGTCTCCATTTAAAAAGGCAGTCTCCACATCAAGGTGTTCTACTTGCAAGTTGTTTTGGACAGCAACTGCTATTAATAGCCGTACTGAAGACAGTCTAGCAACAGGAGAAAAAGTTTCGCCGTAATCCACACCTGCTACTTGGGTGAATACTTTTGCTACTAACCTGGCTTTGTATTTAGTTATCTGTCCACTTGTGTCCTTTTTAATTTTAAATACCCATTTACTCTTTGTAGTTTTCCTATCGCAGGGTCGGTCAACTAGGATCCATGTTCCATGCTTCATTAATGAATCATATTCAGCCTTCATTGCTTCGAGCCATTTTATTTTTGGGGGTGATCTGTAATTTCTTTATAAGTCTCCGGTTTGAGGTCTGAAGTCATGAAGAGGCCACACTGACTATATCGTTTAGGAGGATGTCGTTCCCGAATAGGATATCTTCTTTCGATGGTTGGCTCTTCACTGGGTTCAGCTTCGGGAGCGCCTGGAAATACTTCAGGCGTTACAGGATCATGTATGGCTGTCGGCTGATCCGAAGATGAAATTTCAGGTAGTGTCTCTGACTGTGAATGATGCTGTGTTTGTGGAACTAGTTGCTCCTCATCTTGAATGGGTACAACGATTTCTTGCGACTGTGGCGGGGGTAGCATCTCGCTGGAAGAAGAATTTTGTGTATCTACCGACGTCTTGTCCTCTATGAAGACAGTATCTCTAGCGACTATTATCATTCGAGGATTTTCGGGGTTTATAAGACGGTATCCTTTGCTTTCTGTAGCATAGCCAACGAAAACACACTTTTGTGTCTTAGAATCCAGTTTGGTACGTTTTTCTTTAGGTACAAGAACGTGAGCTTTGCAACCAAAAACTCTTAAGTGAGATAAGTTGATTTTGTTTCCACTCCACAGTTCTTCTGGTATTTTGTTGTTCAAAGCTTGCGTTGGTATACGTTTCTTGAGATAGATGGCCGTATTTACCGCTTCTCCCCAATACGCCAAGGGTAGTTTTGAGTCTTGGAACATTGATCGAGCTTTTTCGATTATTGTCCGGTTTACTCGTTCGGAAATCCCATTCTGTTGAGGTGTGTACGGTATCGTAGTTTGATGCACGATGCCATTTTCCTTAAGAAAGGTACACATATCGTTATTTACATATTCACGACCATTGTCCGAACGTAGGATTTTTATTCTCTCACCGGTTTGATTCTCTACTAAATGTTTAAACTCTTTGCAAAAACTTCGGCTTTTGTTTTCAAAAGATATCCAAAAGTTTTGCGACTAAAATCATCGGTAAAAGTCAATAAGTATAACGCTCCGCCCCATGAGTGCGTACTCATAGGTCCACATAAGTCCGAATGGATTAACTGTAGGAATATGCTTGATTTACTTTTAGAGTTTTTAAACGGCTTTTTAGCTAATTTACCTTGTAGGCAGGGAACACACTTTTCAGTGTAGCTACCGCTGTAATCTAAACCAATTGATTTATTTCTAAGTATATCCATACTTTTTGCATTTAGATGGCCAAGGCGCCTATGCCACAGCATTGCAGACTCTTTGGTCGAAGAATACAACGCTTGTGAACTACTCAGATCCAACCTGTATATTCCATTATGGTTTGATCCTGTAGCAATGACAGATCCTGTCACTTGACATCCGCCGTTTTGGATGATGCTTGCGCCTTTCGATGTAAACAAAACATCGAAGCCTTTTTTAACTAAATTGCTTACAGATAAAAGATTTGAAGCAAGGCCAGGGATATAAAGAACATCACTAATTTTATTTACACTATCGGAAATATGAATATTTACAGTACCTTTACCATGGCTTAGTAATTGCTCCTTGTTAGCAACTGTAATAGGGGTGACATGGGATGACATGTTTGCATACCAATCTTTCCTGTTACTCATATGGGAAGTTGCGCCAGAGTCAATATACCAGTCTTGAGAACCTGAGGGAGGAATGTTAGAAAAACAGGATGAAAGTATGAATTCGGATGTATAATGTGTAGAAGTGTTAGCCGAAAAATGTTTGCCTTTCTTCTGTCTAAGCTTTCTACATTGCGATACTACGTGCCCTAGCTTTTTACAATAGGTACAGAACTTTTTCTTCTCGTCCTTCGTTTGTAGCGCTGCGTTGTTAGGTCCTCTGGTGGTAGTAGGTGTTGCGGTGCGCACATCCTCTTTGAGAAGTGCTATCACCACATTTTCCGATGAAATCTTCATGTTGGAATGTTCAAGAGCCATGACGAGTGGATGAAATTTTTCTGGAAGTCCAGCAAGCATAATAATGCCAAGAAATTCGTCATCTACTGCTGCTCCTATTCCCTGAAGTTCTTGCTGCGTTGATAACGCCTTGTTCACATACTCTTGTATGTTTCCTGTGTAAGTATTTCCTAGGAGACTCTTCATTAAACTAATCTCCTTGTAAGCCCGCTGTCAGCGTAAGCCTTCTTTATACAATTAAAGGTATCGTATGCGGTTTTTGCTGACCTGATTGTTGGAAACACCGACTCGTCACACGTGAGGCAAATCTTTGCTCGTGCCTTCGCGTCTCTGCGCGTGGCGATGGGATCGGCGGGATCGACCGCTTGAATCACAACGTCCCATAAGTCGACGTCCGTCAGATAGCACTCCAAACTAAATGCCCAAGTGTTGAAGTTGTGACCATTTAGCTTACTAATGCTTATTGCATTTGTCATATTGGAAGAATTTGTTACCACTGTACTGGAATCCGCTCCTGACTGCTGCACCGTGGTGGTCGTTAGAGGGACCATAACCACTTATTTATATATTAGATTAATTTAGCAGAGCCAATGGAGTTGGCTAATAAGGAAAAACTATTTTTAGCAGGAAAAACAACGTGTATTATATTTTACATAGATATAAGAAGTGCAGTGACAGATAATTTAAGTAGCTGTCAAAACAGTAATGGCCAGGGTGTACTTATTAGAATAAAAAGGTTTTAACAATATGTATTGATACAATTAAAAACGCGTTCAAGTAAAAAGTCTCAATATAAAAAATACTGAAGACTTGTGATATCCGTTAGGGTTGACTTGGGATATCCGTTAGGGTTCTTGGAGATATTATTGACTCAATTGCTCCTGTCTTAACAGGCATATTCAATCAATGTTTGGACAGCGGCACTTTTCCTGACTTAATGAAACACAGTAAAGTAGCACCAATTTTCAAATCAGGCAGTAAGAGTGATCCCACTAATTATAGACCGATATCCGCGCTTCCAGCATTAATTAAAATCTATGAAAAAATCATGCTGGAACAGATGTTGTCTCACTTCAATTCAAATGGGATCCTGCATAGTCAACAGTTTGGTTTCACGAAAGGTAGGTCGACAACGGACGCGGGAGTAAAACCCATCTGCCACATCTTGGAATCTTGGAAGAATTCCCAGGATGCCATTGGCATTTTCTGTGATCTCTCAAAAGCGGCGACCACAACACACTGATCTGTAAATTACACCACTACGGAATTGGAGGAAATTCTGCTGATCTTGTGCTTTCCTATTTATCAAACAGACAGCAAAAAGTAAATGTTAATGGGGCGACGTCCTCCGGGTCTCTAGTCAAGATGGGCGTGCCCCAAGGTTCAATTCTCGGCCCTTTCCTTTTTCTTGTTTACATTAATGATCTCCCTTTTATTATGGCCAAATTATCGGATATAATTCTATTTGCTGATGATACTTCGCTAATTTTTAAAATAGATAGCAAAGATACGGATGTCTTACATGTCAACGAAAGTCTAATTGCTCTCTCAAAATGGTTTGCAGCTAATGCAAAAAACACAAAATGTTTAAAGTTCTCTTTACCAAATGTACTATCATGGTCAAAATTGCAGTCATAACTTCACGAAACTATAGCATAGTCAATCAGTTCCACTTACGACCTTCTTCTATAGACACATAACACTCATGCATAGACCTGTATATCGAAATCTTTCATAATGAACCAATGAGAATGCGATATGACCACAACGTCATACTATTTATTAAAATCACAAAACATGTGGGTGGAGGTGTTTCAAATCCATCCTCATCTGTAGATATTATAATATAAAACAAACGTTTATTTAAACTTTATAACATTGTGGGTAGATTTCAAACACAATACCCACACGTTTTGTCGCCAACATCGATCGCACTTACTCCCATATATTGCTATTTATCAAGAATCTTAGAGAGCACGGTAAATAATCATTTAAGTTTAATTTAATTTGATTAGAATAAGGTATTTAATTTCATGGTCAAACTTAAGTGTCCAACTGGCCTAGCGGTTAACACTGCTAGATAAACCACATAAAGCCTGGTTCGAAGCCCGTACCGTCAACTGCCCTGATTTTGCCTCGCGACCTGTGTTTGCCTAAAATTTACAAATGGTAATATCTTTTTAAATTTTTAAGTTTGGCAATCGAAACATATGTCAATTTTTAGAATTATTATCTGGCGACACTAAATTGGTGACGTTAAGTTGGTAACATTCAAATTTTTTGACAAAACAGTGTCAAAACAAAGTGCGGCAAGTCCGTTAATATTAGTTTCGGAAAAACTTTTCAAGTAAGTCTTAAAAACATGTATATTTCTACCTTGTTATTAATTTATTCTATAAAAAGTTGATAGCTTTATAGTTTTTCATTGTTATTGATGGAAAAAACACGGTATTTGGCGAGAAATGTTGGAATAGGCAAAGTCTGGCGTTTTTTTTGTTTAATTTTCTTATGACACAACCCTACCCATTCTTTGTCAATGTATGGAGATTGTATAAAATGGTGGTAAAATGGTAATTTACCTACTAAAACACTCCCAAAATTTTATTTTCATTCAGAATTGGATTGTATTCTACATACATACATACATAAACTCACGCCTTTTTCCCATGGGGGTAGGCAGAAATTACAGAACGCAAAAAAAAATATTACGGATTGTATTCTCTAGACATTTAACTATATTTTAGATTGTGCCAGCATAAAAATCTAATTGTTTATTTTGGATTAAATGCATTAGGCAATGTCAGAGATACGAGACAAGACTTTGCCTATTTTCTAAAATACATCAAAAACATTATTTACATACGAAAATTGGCTTAAATAAATTTAAATTCCATAATTCTTGGGTTTTTTCATCGATTAAATGTGTACACAACATGGAAATCAAGCATATTTTAAATTTTATGTTACGTTAAAAGCCAAAATATCCAAATTCGGGCAAAATCAGGGCAGTTGACGGTATCTCATAAAAATAATATTATTTTATTTTTTTTATTTATTATTCTATACACATTTTATAAATTTTTAAATATTATTTTTAACTTTTATTATTATTAAAATTTAACAAACTTAATTTATGAATATCTATTTCTTCATTTAAATTAAATGCCTTAATATTAATAAAGATTTAAATCTTAACTATCTTTTTAATGTTATCTCATAAATAATAGAAAAACATTAAATACCATAGCATAATAATTTTGTTATCCTTTTAATAATATTATGTTCGTCGCTGCATTAATTACTTTATATTATGACCTAATGTATTCAGTTGTCCGGAAGATTTGCGTTTAAGTCTTTAGTTAATTGGATCTTGAGCATTGCATTTGAATGAGGGTAGAACTTTTTATTTTCGTCGGTAAAATCACCGAATATGAGGTATACCCTCATATTCGGTGATTTTAGGATTTGCGTTTAAGTCTTTAGTTAATTGGATATTGAGCATTGCATTTGAATGAGGGTAGAACTTTTTATTTTCGTCGGTAAAATCACCGAATATGAGGGTATATTGAAACAATATGAATTGTTTTAAGAAATACTTAGTACGACGTTGTTGGTTGGTGAACTTCATTCAGAGCGTTCGAGGTATTATAAGCTCAAATAAAATAGTTAAAAATAAAAAATTGTCTGATCTCGATTACAACAATTTTTAACAACAATTTACTAGAAAATGAGAGGTGGAAGGGGGAATAATATGTTTATTGTAAAGATTTCAATTTTATATTTAATAAATTATATTTGCATAGTAACTTTAATGTTAATTTATTAGATTTTCGCAAAAAATAACGATTTATAAAATAAAAAATCCTCAACTATATACATTATTGTTCATTATTGTCGTCGTCGTCGATCTCGTTGATGTAGATTGTAGTTAAAGGATTAGTACAGCTGTCACCATGGCTTTCTAAGCAAGCAGCAGTGCAGTGCAGTTTAACCCACTTTTCCTGCACCCACAAGATGCTCCGCATCGTGACAATTTTTTTTTTGTAAAAATTCTGGAGCTGGTCGCTGCGTCATTGTTTGCAGTATCAATATTTCGCATTCATATTTCCTACCCTGCATATCCAGCCTACCAGGCAGGGCAGGCTGGGTATGCAGGGTAGGATTTTTGAATGCAACCCTGCCTTCCCAACCCTACCTACCCTACCCTTCCTAATCATGTGATACATATTTTTAGGATTCCGTACCTCGAAAGGAAAAAACGGAACCCTTATAGGATCACTTTGTTGTCCGTCCGTCTGTCTGTCTGTCAACTCAAGACCCTTTTTCTCAGGAACGCGTGGAGGTATCAAGCTGAAAATTATATCAAATACTCAAGTCTACTGTCCCTTAAAGCTGTGAAAAAATCAAACATCTAAGCCAACGCAATCAAACATTTATGCCGCAAATTTTCGAAACTCGCAAGGGTATCAAAACAGCTACAGGATACTTCCCGTGAACTCAGAATCTTGAAATTTGGTACGAAGCAACGTCTTATAGCACAGATAAAGTAAAATTTCGAAAACCTAAATAATATAGTGGTAGTAAATTTTAAGTAGTAATAATATAAGTAAAAAATAGTATAAGTAAAAATATTTTCAATTATTTTAAATTTACTACCACTTTCCTCATGACTTATGACATTACACGCTGCGAACATCGGCAACTTGAAAGAGCTTTATAAAGCCACAAAGACCTTGGCAGGTAACAGACCCTCAAGAAGAAGAAGCCGCTTAAATCCAAAGACGGACAGCTTATTGTGACGTCGGAAGGGCGGCTGCAGCGATGGCGTCAGCACTTTGAGGAGGTCTTCCGATTGTCAGCATCTCTGACGCCTGACGCGCTGCAGGTGGGTTCTACACCACCTCGACCTCTCGACATCGATACGGAACCACCATAAGCCTCTGAAGTGACTGAAGCGATTCTCTCTTTGAAGGCAGGCAAAGCACCTGGACTCGACCTGATAACTGCGGAAATGTTACAAGCCGACTTAGCCTCCGCCGTCGATGTGCTCACGCCTTTAATTGAAAGGATATGGACCGCTGAAGAACTCCCGGACGACTGGAACAAGGGTCTTTTAATTACCATGCCCAAGAAAGGTGATCTCAGTAGTTGCGACAACTGGAGAGGCATCACGTTGCTGTCGACTCCCTCTAAGGTCTTCTGTACGATATTACTTGAAAGGCTGTCGAAGGCCGTTGAACCTTTTCTGCGCGGGGAGCAGGCGGGTTTCCGTTCGAGCTGCTCATGCACGGACCAGATCAACACCCTTCGTATCATTCTCGAGCAGGCAACAGAATGGCAAAGGGAAATTTATCTTACTTTTGTCGACTTCGAAAAGGCCTTTGATACGTTGAAGTGGTCCAGCATCTGGTCCCGCCTGTTGGACATTGGAGTGCCGTCAAAAATAGTCCGCCTATTGGAGAGCATTTATAGGAAATATTCCTGCAAGGTGACTCATGAAGGCCTCATTTCGGAGGACATCGCAGTGCACGCTGGTGTCCGCCGGGGCTGTCTTCTTTCGCTCCTCCTTTTTAGGGTTCCGAAGTCAACAAGGAACCTTTATAGTTTCGCTCTGTCCGTCTGTCCGTCCGCAGCTTAACTCAGAGATTCTAAGTACTAGAAAGCTATAATTTGGCATGTATATACATATTAATAATTCCGACAAAGTGGTAACATAAAATCATGAAAAATATATTTTTTTCGGGTACCTCCCATAGACGTAAAGTGGGGTATTTTTTTTCTCATATATCCCATGGTGTGGAGTATCGTTGGATAGGCCATTCAAAAATATTATGGGTTTGTTAAAACCATTTTTCGATTCAGACATTCGTTTGCGTAAAATTAAGCTTTAAGTTGCAAATTTATGTTAGAGTCAAGTGTCCCCTCCCCCCTGCCAGCGAAATGGTTGCTCTTGGCTATGTGAAAAAATTCACGGCAGTAGTAAATATAACGAAATTAAAAGGAAAATTATCACGGATAACAAGGCTTTACAAGTTTACGAGTAATAGTCGACCAACTTATAAAATATACTTGGAACAGTAAATTTTTTGTACAAATGCCATTGAAAAATGACTTAAATAACGTTGTTAACTGTGTAAAACAGATTGTAAATATATGCTTATGAACCATGTAAAAATATACAAAAATAAAATCATTACATCCATAATAATAATGATTTCTAAATTAATAAAGTTTAAGCTCGAATAACGCATTGGAGTGGCCGGAGTCGTTGGCAGTACCAGTCCGTACTCCATACGGCACATGCGCGCGGAGTCTATTTTGTGTTAGTGCAGAAATATTTTCGACGTTTTGCAATTGAAAAGTAAAGTCAAATTATTCGATTTCCAAGCAAATTACTTATTTTCTTTTGTCGATATCCTTCTATAAAGTCAATATTCGACCCGACTTCATCACTAATTGTGTAGCGTAAAACTTTCCAGAATGAAATAGCGAATACCGCAGATTAGAGGAGATTAGAGGTGAATACATACAATATTTTTCTAATTCCGAAAGAGAAATAAACAAGGAGCGTGCACGCAAGGATCCAGGAACGAACTATATCATTCCCCGTGGCTCTAACGCTCGTACTGAAATAGATAATATTTTTCTAACTTCAGTTCCGAAGTTGGATTTTATAACTCCTTCTTCAGTTACCAGTTAGTCCTTATTTAGTTTAAGTCAAGAGTAAATAGATTACATCTAGGCAAGCGTGCTTCACCGTAGACCACATCATCGCTTACCATCAGGCGAGATAGTGGTTAAACGCGAGAATATAGATTAAAAGAAATATATTCATGTAACAACAACAAAACCCTCTTTTTAGTCTGCATTATTATGCAACTTCGGAACCCTATTACTGCGCGTGGCCCGACATGCACTTGGCTGGTTTTTTTTTATAATAGTCCTCGACGGAATCATGTTGCGCATTTACGATAGCAGGCGTCGTGGGATTGAGTGGGGATTGACCAACGTCTTGGAAGACCTGGACTATGCTGATGATCTTTGCCTGCTGGGTCATACACACGCCGACATGCAATCGAAACTGAACGACCTGCGCCAGGAGGCGGCAAAAACTGGACTCAAAATTAACATCCGGAAGACCCAGGAGATGCGTACAGGTGTGAGGAATTCTTTTCCGATATTAATCGGCACAGAGGTTGTGGAACGCGTCCACAAATTCACGTACCTCGAGAGCGTGGTGTTCGAGACTGGAGGAACTGAAGAGGATATCACTTCACGGATCACCAAAGCGCGAGCTGCCTTCGCACAGCTGAGACCTGTGTGGCAATCACGGAAACTGGGCGTCTACTCCCTATCTTCGTCGACGAAGTTACGGGCCGTCCGAAAGTATTCCGAAACTTCGGAGGGAACCCTACCCCCTATCGATTTCGGATAATTGAGCTTCGAACGGGATCATAGACAATATTCGTGAACGAACGACGGATGACGTTAGAGTTGCACTATTTTATCGGTCGATTACCGGTTTCCCTAGTTTGTGGTTTCAAGCTTACTAAACAAAAAATTAAATATTTTTTACGTTAGGAAATGACCATATTTTTAACAATTTTCATTTTTTATGTCTATAAATATAGAAATTAATTACTTTTGCCATTTTTGTCCGGAAAGCGGCATTATCCTGTTAAAACCTTTGCTTTTTTTTTCTTTATGACGGCAACTGTCAAATGAAATGTCAAGAAATAAATAATAAATACCTTGAAAGAATTTAGTTTTCAATAATAATTTATTAAAATGGCCCAACCGCTGCAGCAATTTACGCGCAAATTGAGACCCTCTTTGACTTCATAAGTTCGCTCATAACGGCTGTGGGAAAACCTGTGCAACTAACTTAATTCAATGGAAAGTTGCACTAATTCTGTGGAGCAGTGGCAAAAGGTGAGTTTAATACATTAATATATAATAATTTAATATGATTTTAAGGTCTTGTCCTCAGTAAAGTGCATACAATCATAGTCAGTCATCCTGCAAATACTTATAGCCCAGTCAGTAGGGGTTACAATCACGATTACATATGTGAAAATCATCACTAACCCAGCTTTGGCAAAGGCATTTTTGTTTATTTACTGATTGGATTATTATCTGTGGGTGTACTTATGAGTATAGTGTTTTTATATATTATACCTTTCATACAATTAAAATTAACAAAATATCCAAATTTTAGGTGCGGGCTGTTAAAAATATTTGGCCTAGAAAGCTGCTGGAGCTGCCAGACGGTCAGCATGTGCTACAGGTCCATTGATAGCACCAACCCGCTCCCAAATGGAGTTACCTAGTCAAGAGTCCAACCAGCTTTTCCAATGGTATACTTAACAAAATTTATATTTATCGTAGTAGACTATTTTTTTTTACTAAATATTAATAAATTTCAGGCACACAATTATATATTTTTTGTTGTATCTGTCAATGATATTAAGTTTTTGTTGTACAGGGTCCACCAGTAAGAGAGCCAGCCGCCATCACACCCACCCATGCTGCTTCACCTGCCGAAGGTGGAAGTGTGAAGGCTTATAATCAAAACTAGGAGAAATGAGATGCTCGATGAAGTCAAGCTGAATATTCTTGAAAAACTAAGTCCAAGATTATTGCTATTAATCTAAGACTGATAAATAAATGGAAATATATGTTTTGATTGTTATAGTGTGTTAAGGTTGCACTAGTCCAAAATTCTTCCATACAAACGTAGTTTGGGTTTTACTCCACTGTTTGACGATGTACGTTCAAAATAAAAAATTATATCAATTTGTCTCATCATTATCTAGTCCTGTATCTGTATGGAAGCAAAAAGTACAAAAAAAAATTAGCTTGAAAGTTATGAGCTTCGAAAGTTCCATATTTCAACACCAATTTTAACGCATCTTTGGGCGCAAATAAGTACCATAAGAAGAAAGAAAATTGAAAAACGGCCTCCATACAGGGATAGATTAGTTGTTCAACAATGCAAATAATTTTATTTTGAACAGATACATTCAGTGGTTTTTTCATGATATCCAGACTCCCAAAGGTCTGTTTATAAAATTTCGCGCGCTCGTTTTCGTTCTAAATCATCATCCATCTCGCTACAAATTTCCTCCCCGGTCAGTGGGGCGGAGGGGTGCGCGTGCGGCGCGTTTACACCTACACACACACACGCTCACTAGTTTAGCTACCGCCCGGCGCCCGCGCCCCGCTGCCCCAGAGGGGCCTCAATCGTCTACTGCATAATATATACGTCACCGTAATTACGCGCGTGCGGTGTATGTTATTGATATTGTGATATCGACGATAACGTATTCGTATAATATTTTATAACATTGACCCCTGGCTTGAACTTTGGATTCCGATATTCCTTTATGTGTTGTGTTGATTATTTTGAATTGGTCCGAAATTTTACTGACCCTGGCGTTCGTGGGATTTCATACTGATTTACATGGCGTTTGAATTTGAACTTGTTGCGTAGGTGAAGTGATCTTCAGCAGTTCAAGTAACAATGGGTAAGTTGAATCTTTTATCGAATTTAGTTTGTACAATTCATGAGGGCGCTTGACTTGACTTTTATACCTAAATAAACACAGACTTGTAATTCTAATATTTCACGCGCATTTATAAAATTTTAAAATTACAAACTGCCTATCTTTATCTATAATTAGAAAATCTTTTTTAAAAATACTACCGACTTCCAAATAAAAACACTACAAAGTGAAAAATAACTAATTTCGGAAGTCGGTGTTCTTGTTTTTGTTTCTTCGTTATTTTTTTTTTTTTAGTTGTGGTACATAAAGATCAAGTTCAATAATACCTATAATCTCAGATTAGAGAAAATCTGAGCCAAAAATGCCCAAATTTATGCCTGAATAGATTACCTGAATACCTAACATAAAACTAACATAACCGGTGCAATGAGAGTGTATCTTTCAGGGTGAACTGTACAAATCTGCGTACCCCTTTAGAGCGTACCGGCTTGACGTTATGTTATCAAAAGGCCTAACCAATAAACAGTTTTGCGATCGCAGCAATCCCGAGAGATTTGCCGTTCTTTATTGAAGAGTTCTGTTGTATATATTAGGATATTAGATTCCAATTAGATTAGGTATTTTAAGATTTTCGATAGTCGTGCCTACTTATATCGAAAGTTCATTATTATGTAGGTACCTATATGTTATATCGATATCGGCTCGGCTTCAGCGGCGGACAAACACAAAAGGAAGCTATTTTTTAACCGACTTCAAAAAGGAGGAGGTTCTCAATTTGACTGTATTTTTTTTGTTACTTACCTACCTCAATACTTTTTTAATGTGAACCGATTTTGATGATTCTTTTTAGGGTTCCGTACCCGAAGGGTAAAAACGGGACCCTATTACTGAGACTTCGCGGTCCGTCTGTCTGTCTGTCTGTCTGTCACCAGGCTGTATCTCATGAACCGTGATAGCTAAACCGGTGAAATTTTCACAAATGATGTATTTCTTTATAACAACAAATATTAAAAACAGAATAAAATTAATATATAAGTGGAGCTCCCATACAACAAACGACGACGATGTTTTTTGCGATAATGGTACGGAACCCTTCATGCGCGAATCCGACTCGCACTTGGCCGGTTTTTTATTTGTATACCTACTATGCGCGCCGACACTCACAAGCTCGGCTCAGCCACCCGAAGCTATTATATTGTATTGTGATAACAAAGAGAATATTTCAAACTGCTATTGTAAACAAACAATCAATAAAGAATTTACAAAATAACATTATTTTTTATTTGATGAACCTAATTACCTAGAAAACAAGTCTCACATCAAAGTGGCGCTGTCGAAAAAGCAGTTATCCTGACTCTGGCTGGTATGAAATACCTACTTACGGGGAGGCGCCTGTAGGTTATAGCTTACTAGCTAAGGTAAGTAAATACCTATTTAACACACATTGTACTATTTACAAAACCTGCAATAAAATACAAAAACATAAAGACATGACCTACACCCGTGCGCATAGAGCCTAGCTTTCCGCACGCGCTGGTACGATACCTACAGTCAGCGAAGCCCTGGCGCCCGCTCTGCCAACGTAAAATCTACCGACTTGACGCTCGAACACTTTTCATTCTTATAACTAAGGGCATAAGGTTCAATAAGCGCGCAAGCGGCTCGCGCTGCTCTGCCGTCGCCGCCGCCAAAAATAATTAAAAAGTCAAATCTAACATTACTTGTCGATAATAACAATAACTATGTAAATTCACATTTTCGCAAAACATCTTATTGTCAAGTTGGCAAAGTCGCGGGTAAGTATAGGTGCATAACAACAAGTAAATTGAGTGCCTTCTAATTACGTTACACACAGTAATAATCCAAAGTTCTACCGGCACGCCGCACTGTGGATCGAAAAACGGCTCTAGAAGACATAGGAACTTAAATTTAAAAGTGTCGGTTTTTTTGATTGAAATGGGTTCTAATAGCCAATATCATACTTATATATTTCATAGGACGCAATCTGGTAGGCAAAAGGGCAAAATTTATTTTTTTTGCAAAAAAAATGTATGGAGCTGATATAAAAAATGCATAAATCTCCGGAACCGCAAGACTAACCGTAATATCCTTGCACACGGTTATAGAAATATTTATTTATGATTTTTTGACATACTTCGTATGACGAGAAAGACTGCGTTTTTTTTTTTAAAAATCCTCAACTTTTTTTACCTAATATATGCTATAAATAGAAATAGACGTGTTATGTGATGTGTCTATCTATCTTAAAAAAAACATTTAAAATTATTAAAGATATTTTGATGTTTATTAACCGACTTCAAAAACGGAGGAGGTTCTTAATTTGTTTGAATTTTTGTGTATGTTTATTCAGAGATATCTTCGCCAATTAATAACCGATCTTGATGAATTGTTTTTTGTTTGAAAGAGTATGGTCCCGGATTGGTTCCAGTTAAATTTGGTAAAGACCTGTTGAATAACTTCGGAGATATTCAATGGAACTCTTCAATAAATGACGGTAAACCACCATAGATTGCTGCAATCGCATGTCTGTATATTGTTAACACCATTTCATAACGTAATATCACACCAGTAGACTCTGAAGGGGTACGCAGGTGTGTACAGTTCACCCATTTACACTCTCATTTCATCAGTTATGTCCAAGTTCCCTGTTATTGGGGTTATATATTTGGGCATAGCATTTTTGTTTATTAACCGACCTATATGATTCGTTTTTTATTTGAAAGAGTATGGTCCCGGATTGGTCCCAGTTAAATTTGGTAAAGATCTGTTAAATAACTTCGGCGATATTTAATGAAACTCTTCAATAAATGACGGTAACCCATCATAGATTGCTGCAATCGCATGTCTGTATATTGTTTACACCATTTCATAACATAACATCGCACCAGTAGACTCTGAAGGGGTACGCAGATGTGTACAGTTCACCCTTCTACACTCTTATTTCATCAGTTATGTTCAAGTTCCCTGTTAGTGGGATTAGATATATGGGCATATCATTTTTGTTTGAAAGAGTATGGTCCCGGATCGGTCCCAGTTAAATTTGGTAAAGATCTGTTAAATAACTTCGGAGATATCCAATAGTACTCTTCAATAAATAACGGCAAAACACCCAAAATGGCTTTAATCGCATGTCTGTATATTGATTATAATTCAGAGTTTGGGAGATAAGAGTTGTATATTGGCAATTAAAGTTATGATGATTTACCGTCATTTATTGAAGAGTTCCATTGAATTTCTCCGAAGTTCTTCATCAAATCTTTACCAAATTTAACTGGGACCGATCCGGGACAATACTCTTTCAAACAAAAATGATATGCCCATATATCTAATCCCAATAACAGGGAACTTGAACAAAACTGATGAAATGAGAGTGTAGAAGGGTAAACTGTACACATCTGCGTACCCCTTCAGAGTCTACTGGTGCGATGTTATGTTATGAAATGGTGTAAACAATATACAGACATGCGATTGCAGCAATCTATGATGGGTTACCGTCATTTATTGAAGAGTTTCATTAAATATCGCCGAAGTTATTTAACAGATCTTTACCAAATTTAACTGGGACCAATCCGGGACCATACTCTTTCAAATAAAAAACGAATCATATAGATCGGTTAATAAACAAAAATGCTATGCCCAAATATATAACCCCAATAACAGGGAACTTGGACATAACTGATGAAATGAGAGTGTAAATGGGTGAACTGTACACACCTGCGTACCCCTTCAGAGTCTACTGGTGTGATATTACGTTATGAAATGGTGTTAACAATATACAGACATGCGATTGCAGCAATCTATGGTGGTTTACCGTCATTTATTGAAGAGTTCCATTGAATATCTCCGAAGTTATTCAACAGGTCTTTACCAAATTTAACTGGAACCAATCCGGGACCATACTCTTTCAAACAAAAAACAATTCATCAAGATCGGTTATTAATTGGCGAAGATATCTCTGAATAAACATACACAAAAATTCAAACAAATTAAGAACCTCCTCCGTTTTTGAAGTCGGTTAATAAACATCAAAATATCTTTAATAATTTTAAATGTTTTTTTTAAGATAGATAGACACATCACATAACACGTCTATTTCTATTTATAGCATATATTAGGTAAAAAAAGTTGAGGATTTTTAAAAAAAAAAACGCAGTCTTTCTCGTCATACGAAGTATGTCAAAAAATCATAAATAAATATTTCTATAACCGTGTGCAAGGATATTACGGTTAGTCTTGCGGTTCCGGAGATTTATGCATTTTTTATATCAGCTCCATACATTTTTTTTGCAAAAAAAATAAATTTTGTCCTTTTGCCTACCAGATTGCGTCCTATGAAATATATAAGTATGATATTGGCTATTAGAACCCATTTCAATCAAAAAAACCGACACTTTTAAATTTAAGTTCCTATGTCTTCTAGAGCCGTTTTTCGATCCACAGTGCGCCGGTGCGGTGGCGCGTATGCAATTCATTGACAACATAGGGCTTATTACACTACACGGTATTCAGGGCCCTAAACCCTAATTTAGTGTAGTGTAATAACGCTTAGGCAGTTAGGGTTCTCATAATATCGACCTTATTGCTTCGGAATGATTTAGGGACCCGGTATGCAGGGCCCTGAATACCGTATAGTGTAATAAGCCCTTATGTCGGCATTTCTAAGATATCGTTCTGAAGAGCGCTATGGTTTCAAATGACTTTGACAGATGGCAACTTGACGTTAACACATGACATTGGTTTATGGCGCGAACAAGTGGTGATGACACAAGGATCGAGAGAGAAGATGGCGGGTTTGGTTTGAGTTGTAAATTCGTGATGAAAACCTAAGGAGAAATACAGTGAGAGTTACCGATTGTTCGTGTAGATCAAACCACGTGTTATAGTGGAACGTCGTTTAAGTTATTCGCCAATACATAACGTGATCAGTTACATTGTGAGCCTACATACAAGCAAAGAAGTTGGTTTGTTTAACATCTAGCCCGAAAGAACCCATGCAGTAATGGCCTTTCCTGATAATTACACAGTCTTCCCTACATCAGATCGTGGGATATAAGGGCTTGATATTTAGGAGACTAGTGAAATAACAACCAAACAACTTGTGATCAGTGAAATTACCTACTGAAAGAAAGTCGGTACCTAGCGGGAAACTTCAAATACATGAAGACTTGTGTGACGGGTATTCGGTCAGAACATAATCTTATTTGCAGCACAAGGAGTGACTGAAAAACATTCCTCAACCATAAAATTTGATCATGACGGTTTGAAAGCTTATTGAAAGGTCTACTTCTTGCTCAATTAAATTTGGAGAGTTTACAATAATAGTAACTAGTTTAAACTAATGAAAATAACTAAAGTCACATAATTATCATTTGCACTAAGACCGGTAAATGTTAGTTTAGTTGAAAAGTGCCTGAAAATGGTTTGTTTTAAATTAATCCTTCAGGCTTTTGAGCTCAGCTGTTCAGTTTAATTGAAAGAATACTGGAAAGATTCCAATTAATTGGTAGAAAAACCAGGAACTAAAATCAAGACTTGATTTTGCAAATCATGGCCCGGAGAAAATCATGACTATTTTGGAAACATGGTTAACAAGTTTGAAAATTACCTCAAGTGATGGGATTCTCAACGCTACCTGCCTGGTAGTATGTTGTGTTAAAGTTAATGGTAATTGAAGAATCTGCTGCGCATGAGAAAGTTCAGATTTAACAAACATCTGTTTATGGAAAGTATCTACAGTAGCTGGTAAGGTCACTTTATTTTTATGTTCATGGAAAAAAGAAACTTTACCACCCTTTTGTGGTTCCAATGCAGTTGGTTAAACAAAAATTACATTGTAAAGCCGTTGAACTTCTTGTACACTACAATATACAATGTTTTTATCTGTTAAAAGAAAATAAGTGGAGAAAAAGAAAAAGCAATTGATTGCACATTACAGATTCAAGGTTGTTTCAAATTGTAGATTATTATGGTTTTCACAAAAGTCTAACTTTTGTGCCTTAGAAACATAGTATGATAATCTTTGCTGTTACTCATTGACGGTGTATTCATTTTACAATTTATGTGATGATTGATTTTTTGAATTGCTGTGTGATTGTTACCTAATTGTTTGACTGCCTTGTCCACAATTATTACTTGGGGTCTAGGGTTGAATCTCTGGACAACATGTAGTGGTATCCTATTGCTTGAAGCTTGAACTTGGTTGGTGAGTTAAGGGTGCGCTATACACCTTTGCTTGCAGACATCGATTGGTGAGTGCAGACATGTTATTTTGTGTTATAAAATTGTCTCTATGTAAAGATATTCGAATATGTCATAATATAGTGGTTAGTGCTTTAGTGACAGTACTTATCACAGAAATTTTGTAATTTCTTCATATTGGTAGTGTGTCTTCATGGGGTTATTTATGCCGTTCATTAATTTTTACTACCGTTATGATGGCGCTGTGGCTGGGCCACTGGATGCTGCTCTGTGTGTTGCGGGTTCCATTCTCATGTGGAGTAGATGTTTGCGTGGCCTGCAGGTGGTTGTTCTGGATCTGACTGTTTGTGAGTTTGGAGTGTTTGTGAACGCACCCATAATACCTGTTGATTTGATGTCTGATGGAAGGTGGGAGCCTGGTGCCTCCGGTGCTTTGGTGACCTGTTGTTTGGAGTATGTGACATAGTATGATGTGTTAAGCATCTGGAAGGTATGGCACCCTTCGTGCTTCGAGACCGACCTGACGTTTGTTGCAAGCCAGGTTCGTTAGGTAGGTTGGTGGGTGGTCGAAGGGGCCCAGCACGCCCGGTCCACGCCACGCGTTTTACAGGTGGATGGTCGAAGGGGCCCAGCACGCCCGGTCCATGCCACGCTGTTAGTAGGTGGGTGGTCCAAGGGGCCCAGCACGCCCGGTCCACGCCACGCGTTTTACAGGTGGATGGTCGAAGGGGCCCAGCACGCCCGGTCCATGCCACGCTGTTAGTAGGTGGGTGGTCGAAGGGGCCCAGCACGCCCGGTCCACGCCACGCGTTGTCCAGGTGGATGGTCGAAGGGGCCCAGCACGCCCGGTCCATGCCACGCTGTTAGTAGGTGGGTGGTCGAAGGGGCCCAGCACGCCCGGTCCACGTCACGCGTTGTCCAGGTGGATGGTCGAAGGGGCCCAGTACGCCCGGTCCATGCCGCGCTGTGAGTAAGTGGGTGGTCGAAGGGGCCCAGTACGCCCGGTCCATGCCGCGCTGTGAGTAAGTGGGTGGTCGAAGGGGCCCAGTACGCCCGGTCCACGCCACGCGTTATACAGGTGGATGGTCGAAGGGGCCCAGCACGCCCGGTCCATGCCACGCTGTTAGTAGGTGGGTGGTCGAAGGGGCCTAGCACGCCCGGTCCACGCCACTCGTTGTCCAGGTGGATGGTCGAAGGGGCCCAGTACGCCCGGTCCATGCCGCGCTGTGAGTAGGTGGGTGGTCGAAGGGGCCCAGTACGCCCGGTCCACGCCACGCGTTGCGCAGGTGGATGGCCGAAGGGGCCCAGCACGCCCGGTCCATGCCACGCTGTGAATAGTTGGTTGGTCGAAAGGGCCCAGTGCGCCCGGTATACTTTGCGTGGTATGATGAGTCGTTGGATGATTGAAAAGGGCCTTGTGCGCCCGTTCCACACATGATATGATGAGTTGTTGGTTGATCTAAAGGATCTTGTGCGCCTGGTCTTCACCGTATGATATCGCAGAGTATGCATGTCAGGAATGGACGAGCGGATCCAAATGGAATGTTACTTTCTTTGGTGTGTGAGATTTGACGAGCCATTATAAGAATTGTTAAATGCTCGAGGCCTCGCAAAATGTCAGGAGGCCGTGTCGGCATTTCTAAGATATCGTTCTGAAGAGCGCTATGGTTTCAAATGACTTTGACAGATGGCAACTTGACGTTAACACATGACATTGGTTTATGGCGCGAACAAGTGGTGATGACACAAGGATCGAGAGAGAAGATGGCGGGTTTGGTTTGAGTTGTAAATTCGTGATGAAAACCTAAGGAGAAATACAGTGAGAGTTACCGATTGTTCGTGTAGATCAAACCACGTGTTATAGTGGAACGTCGTTTAAGTTATTCGCCAATACATAACGTGATCAGTTACATTGTGAGCCTACATACAAGCAAAGAAGTTGGTTTGTTTAACATCTAGCCCGAAAGAACCCATGCAATAATGGCTTTTCCTGACAATTACACAGTCGTCCCTACAAGTATATTATAGTAATCTTTGCACACACACCGCCGCGCTGTCGGCGCTCTGCAATGAAATTGCGCATGTGTGCGTCACACAGCGTTATGAGTGTGTATACGAACACGATCTAGCTTCTTACTGCTCATCACAGCGTCTATCTCTTTCCTGCGTGATGTCGGATGAGATAGCAAATATTTTAACTCCGCCGCCAAATAGTTCGTGCCGTTGACTAGTGTAACCTTAAGTGTTAATTTTATTCAGATTATTAGGTATTTGAGTCTTAGTAGAAAAATGGTAAAGGAGCATTTCCTTTCGCTATAATTAGTCTTCTCCTTGCTCTGTTATATTTTTGTTATATATTAGTATATTATGTATTATTGTATGTATGTATTTTATGTTATTATGTATATTTATTATTGTTTAAGACATATTGTACACTGACAACCCTAAATTTCTCTCCTCTCTTTCAGTCCATCCAAAGGTTGTCTGTAAGAATTTGCCCTGTGCGATAAGACCGCCCATTGTACACTTGCTTTTATGTTTTTTGGCCTGTGTATATATTTTTGTGGTGTACAATAAAGAATATAATAATAATAATAATAGACAAGAGATATTAAGGTCCTAGCAATAATTTAAGACTGATAAGGGCCAGTTTCTGAAGTCAACGTCACATCTCAATTCAGCTGACAATTTGTCACAAATTAACCAGCCGTCAGTTGTCAGTGAGTTTCTCAACACTTCATCATCGAGAAATTACGTAATCGCTTGTTACATTTAATAATCGACATTAATTTATTTCGGTTGGCTACCCTAGCTGGTATTCATTCACTACTATAACGTAATCAGTAACTTTAAATAGTATTTTATCTTGAGAGGCTGGGTTGGTGTAGCCGCCAAGTTAAGCAAACCTTACCAAGGTCGATTTTTGGATGGGTAACCACTTTTTTTTTTGGTTTGCTAGTTTTTGGATAGGTGACGCCACCCACACAGGTTAAGCAACACTTACCAAGGTTATTCTTTGGATGGGTGACCGCTTTTTTTTGGTTCGTTTGTTTTGGATGGCTGACCCCGCCAGGGTAAGCAACACTTGCCAAGGTCAGTCTTGGGATGGGTGACCACTTTTTTTTGGTTCGCTTGTTTTTGGATGGGTGACCCTGCCAGAGTAAGCAACACTTACCAAGGTCAGTCTTGGGATGGGTGACCACTTTTTTTGTTTCGCTTGTTTTTGGATGGGTGACCCTGCCAGGGTAAGCAACACATACCAAGGTCACTGTTTGGATGGGTGACCACTTTTGTTGGGTTCGCTTGTTTTTGGATGGGTGATCTTGTTAGATGTTGTTTAACCTAACGGGGTGACTTTAGGATGGGTGATCAAAAATTTTGTGGCGATGGTCACCCATCCAAAGACTGACCTTGGTTAGTGTTGCTTACCCTGGCGGAGTCACCTATCCATAAACATGCGATCCAAAAAAAAGTGGTCACCCATCCAAAGACTGACCTTGGTTAGTGTTGCTTACCCTGGCGAAGTCACCTATCCATAAACAAGCGATCCATAAAAAGTGGTCACCCATCCAAAGACTGACCTTGGTTAGTGTTGCTTACCCTGGCGGAGTCACCTATCCATAAACAAGCGATCCAAAAAAAAGTGGTCACCCATCCCAAGACTGACCTTGGTAAGTGTTGCTTACCCTGGCGCGGTCACCACCCCAGCCGCTTCAAGTTAAACACAAACAGTAAACAAAAAAGTACAGGGTATAGTCAACACTGACCTGGGGATCGAACCTTCCTCACGCGCACTAGCGTGAGGAAGGTTCGATTCCCAGGTCAGTAACAGTTTGTTTTATTTTTATTTATTTAAATAAATACAAAATAACAATTTTTTATAATTGTGTCAAGTTTTTATAATGTAATTAATTTAAAAGTTTGTAATATGCTAATTTTTTTTAGATCTTGGTAATCAACTATAATTGATTTATTAAACATATTTTTTATAACTCAACCTATACCATAGTTTTCGCCGACCCCTATTATCTTTTTATCGTAATATAAGCCTTTAAAGTCATAATATTAATTTTAATCCGCGAATAATCGACCAATTTCCAACAATTATAAATTAGGCTCGTTGACAAGAGATTAACATTGAAAAAGGTGCTCAGAAACCCAAAACTGCTGTAACATGTGGTTAATTCGAGATTTTACTCAAATGTGACAAATTGTCAACCACTTGTCACACTTGGATGTTGAGAAACTGAAAGTAGACTTAACAGGCGATTAATCCTCGATTACGTTAACAGCCCGATAATTCTGAGCTGGGAAACCGGCAGGGGCCAGTTTCTGAAGTCGACGTCACATCTCAAATCAGCTGACAATTTGTCACAAATTAACCAGCCGTCAGTTGTCAGTGAGTTTCTCAACACTTCATCATCGAGAAATTACGTAATCGCTTGTTACATTAAATAATCGACATTAATTTATTTCGGTTGGCTACCCTAGCTGGTATTCATTCACTACAATAACGTAATCAGTAACTTTAAATAGTATTTTATCTTGAGAGGCTGGGTTAAGCAAACCTTACCAAGGTCGATTTTTGGATGGGTAACCATATTTTTTTTTGGTTTGCTTGTTTTTGGATAGGTGACCCCACACAGGTTAAGCAACACTTACCAAGGTCAGTCTTGGGATGGGTGACCACTTTTTTTTCCTTCGCTTGTTTTTGGATGGGTGACCCTGCCAGGGTAAGCAACACTTACCAAGGTCACTATTTGGATGGGTGACCACTTTTTTTGGGTTCGCTTGTTTTTGGATGGGTGACCTTGTTAGATGTTGTTTAACCTAGTGGGGTGATAAAGTCTGTCAGGATGGGTGATCAACATTTTTGTGGTGATGGTCACCCATCCAAAGACTGACCTTGGTTAGTGTTGCTTACCCTGGCGGAGTCACCTATCCATAAACAAGCGATCCAAAAAAAAGTGGTCACCCATCCAAAGACTGACCTTGGTTAGTGTTGCTTACACTGACGTAGTCACCTATCAATAAAAAAGCGATCCAAAAAAAGTGCTCACCCATCCAAAGACTGACCTTGGTTAGTGTTGCTTACCCTGGCGGAGTCACCTATCCATAAACAAGCGATCCAAAAAAAAGTGGTCACCCATCCCAAGACTGACCTTGGTTAGTGTTGCTTACCCTGACGTAGTCACCTATCAATAAAAAAGCGATCCAAAAAAAGTGTTCACCCATCCAAAGACTGACCTTGGTTAGTGTTGCTTACCGATATACCGGTTCGATTCCCAGGTCAGTAACAGTTTGTTTTTTTTTTAATTTATTTATTTCAATACAAAACAACAATTTTTGATAATTGTGTCAAGTTTTTATAATGTAATTAATTTAAAATTTTGTAATATCCAATTTTTTTTTAAATCTTGGTAATTAATTAATTGATATAAATTAACATTTGTTTTATAATTCAACCCATACCATAGTTTTCGCCGACCCCTATTATCTTTTTATCGTAACATAAATTTAATACAAATGTGCCTTTAAAAGCATAATATTAATTTTAATCCGCGAATAATCGACCAATTTCCAACAATTATAAATTAGGCTCGTTGACAAGAGATTAACTTTGAAAAAGGTGCTCAGAAACCCAAAACTGCTGTAACATGTGGTTAATTCGAGATTTTACTCAAATGTGACAAATTGTCAACCACTTGTCACACTTGGATGTTGAGAAACTGAAAGTAGAATTAACAGGCGATTAATCCTCGATTACGTTAACAGCCCGATAATTGAGAGCTGGGAAACTGGCAGTCTGACGGTAAAATTAGTGGAATTAATTGACATGGGAACTGTAATAGATGTTATTTGTGTTACAGAACATTTCATGCAAATGGGTTTTGAGAATTTAGTGCACATTCCGAATTTTTGTCCAGCTGCTTTCTTTTCTAGAAATACTAAGAGAGGAGGAACAGGTATTTTCGTAAGAGTAGGATTGCAGTTTACAGAAATATCTGCCGTAGCAAAGCAGTCTTTGAGTGCTGCGCTGTAGAAATAATAGCTTATAAACTTATTATTGTTTGTATTTATAGAATCCCAAAATATAACTACGATATATTTTATGATAAATTGGAATATATTTTAAATAAAATCTGTCTATCTACAAATAAGAAAATCGTCTTATGTGGAGATTTTAATATTGATATTTTGAAAAGAAACAAAGTTACACTAGAACTTGAATACTTTCTTATGAAGTACAATTTAAAATTGGCGCTATGTACTCCCACTAGGTTAAATAGTCAAACCTATATTGACAATTTTGCTCATAACTATCGGAAAGGATGTAAAGCTGAAGTTATAGATCTGATCCTTTCGGATCATACATCCCAAATTCTAAAAGTACCAGTAAGCAAAACCTGCAATTTAAAATTTTGGAAAACAATAAAGCAGGACACATGTATGGAAAACTTAATAACTTTTAAAAGACATCTAAGCTCTCTATCTTTTAAGCGAGTACATGAAGCTAAGGACGCGAATGAAGCATTTAACAATTTGATGGAAGATTTTATACTTCTATATAGATTATGTTTTCCGTAAAAATTATAACCATTAAAACTAGTAAAAAAACGAAATGGATATCACGCGGCATAAAAACTTGTAGTAACAAGCAAAGGCAGTTACTTTGGGCATATCGATTGAATTCAGATTCAAAAAATAAATTAGTCCTTAAAAACTATACCAAACTCTATAGGAAAATTATCAACTTAACACAAAAAGCACAGAATAATAATTTCATAAATACCGCTCAAAACAAATCAAAAGCTACCTGGCATATTATAAACAAATCCAAATTTTGTCTACCATTGGACCCTATTATATGTGTGAAAAGAGATAATTTGACGTTTACAGACCCCGTGGACATTGCAAATGAATTTAATGATTATTTTATTAACACAATTGAGAATAATGTTAAAGCTGACATCACATTATATAATGCAAATATAAACAATCAAACTTTAAATTCACTGTTCATGCAACCTGTAACAATTGACGATATAATACAAATAATGTGCAGCCTAAAAAACACAAATACTGTTGGATACGATGTTTCCACAAAAGTATTAAAATTTACGAAAGAACTAGTAGCACCTCCATTAGTCCATATAATTAACTTGTGCATAGTTGATGGCATTTTCCCAAACCAGCTCAAAAAAGTAATATTAAAACCCCTGTATAAAAAAGATGATAAAACAGATTTTAAGAATTATAGACCCATTGCAAAAATTCCAATTATTTCAAAAAATTTCGAAAAGGTAATCTATAACTCTTTATATGCCTATTTCGAAAAGTATAACTTATTTTGCACAGAACAAAAGGGTTTCCGTAAAAACACTACGGTAAATATGGCACTATTTGACTTGCTAGCTAACATCATGCCGTCTGTCGATAAAAGAAAGCCAGTCTGTGCAATTTATACTGACATGACAAAGGCTTTCGACTATGTAGACCATAAGATTCTGTTGCACAAATTAAATAGTTACGGTATAAGAGGGAACATCTTAAATTTAATAGAATCATACCTGAGTAATAGGCTTCAATGCACGGAAATTGCTAGGATATGTCCTAAAACTAAATTAGAAACTATATATATCTAAACCAAGACTTGTAAAATATGGCGACCCACAAGGTAGTGTATTAGGTCCGCCACTTTTTTTGATATATATAAATGATCTCCCGAAAGCCACAACCAACAAAATGGTTCTTTTTGCAGATACACAGTACAGCTATAATAAAATATACTAATTCAAATAATAATTATAACAATGACATTAATTCTTGCTTAAGTGGCATTATACATTGGTTAGATAGTAATAATTTGGTTATAAACCTGAGCAAAACAAAAGTCATGCATTTTTATCAACGCCGTGAAAACCCAAATGTTAGCATTTCCTACGAGGGCTGTGATATTGAAGAAGCTAAAAAGGCTAAGGGCCAGTTTCTGAAGTAGACGTCACATCTTAAATCAGCTGACAATTTGTCACAAATTAACCAGCCGTCAGTTGTCAGTTTCTCAACACTTCATCATCGAGAAATTACGTAATCGCTTGTTACATTAAATAATCGACATTAATTTATTTCGGTTGGCTACCCTAGCTGGTATTCATTCGCTACTATAACGTAAACATTAACTTTAAATAGTACATATTTTATCTTGAGAGGCTGGGTTGGTGTAGCCGCCAAGTTAAGTAAACCTTACCAAGGTCGATTTTTGGATGGGTAACCACTTTTTTTTTGGTTTGCTTGTTTTTGGATAGGTGACCCTACACAGGTTAAGCAACACTTACCAAGGTTATTCTTTGGATGGGTGACCGCTTTTTTTGGTTCGTTTGTTTTGGATGGCTGACCCCGCCAGGGTAAGCAACACTTAACAAGGTCAGTCTTGGGATGGGTGACCACTTTTTTTTGGTTCGCTTGTTTTTGGATGGGTGACCCTGCCAGAGTAAGCAACGCTTACCAAGGTCACTGTTTGGATGGGTGACCACTTTTTTTTGGTTCGCTTGTTTTTGGATGGGTGACCTTGTTAGATGTTGTTTAACCTAACGGGGTGACTTTAGGATGGGTGATCAAAATTTTTGTGGCGATGGTCACCCATCCAAAGACTGACCTTGGTCTAGTTGCTTACCCTGGCGGAGTCACCTATCCATAAACAAGCGATCCAAAAAAAAGTGGTCACCCATCCAAAGACTGACCTAGTTTAGTGTTGCTTACCCTGGCGGAGTCACCTATCCATAAACAAGCGATCCAAAAAAAAGTGGTCACCCATCCTAAGACTGACCTTGTTAAGTGTTGCTTACCCTGGCGGGGTCACCTATCCATAAACAAGCGATCCAAAAAAAAGTGGTCACCCATCCAAAGAGTGACCTTGGTTAGTGTTGCTTACCCTGGCGGAGTCACCTATCCATAAACAAGCGATCCAAAAAATAGTGGTCACCCATCCCGAGACTGACCTTGGTAAGTGTTGCTTACCCTGGCGCGGTCACCACCCCAGCCGCTTCAAGTTAAACACAAACCTATCCAGAAACTGACCTTGGTAAGTAGGTACTAAGTACAGGGTATAGTCAACACTGACCTGGGGATCGAACCTTCCTCACGCGCACTAGCGTGATGAAGGTTCGATTCCCAGGTCAGTAACAGTTTGTATTTTTTTATATATTTACATAAATACAAAATAATTTTTTTTGATAATTGTGTCAAGTTTTTATAATGTAATTAATTTAAAAGTTTGTAATATCCTATTTTTTTTTAAATCTTGGTAATCAACTATAATTGATTTATTTAACATATTTTTTATAACTCAACCCATTCCATAGTTTTCGCCGACCCCTATTAAGTATCTTTTTATCGTAATATTAGCCTTTAAAGTCATAATTTTAATTTTAATCTGCGAATAATCGACCAATTTCCAACAATTATAAATTAGGCTCGTTGACAAGAGATTAACATTGAAAAAGGTGCTCAGAAACCCAAAACTGCTGTAACATGCGGTTAATTCGAGATTTTACTCAAATGTGACAAATTGTCAACCACTTGTCACACTTGGATGTTGAGAAACTGAAAGTAGAATTAACAGGCGATTAATCCTCGATTACGTTAACAGCCCGATAATTGAGAGCTGGGAAACTGGCAGTAAGTTCTTAGGCATTACAATTGATAGCCAACTTACATGGAAACCTCATGTTGAAGAACTATGTAAGAAACTTAGCAAATCCGCATATGCTCTTTTTCAACTCTCAAAGAAAGTTAACAGTCAAGCTCTTCTGACCGCGTACCATGGACTGGTTGCCTCTGTTTTGCGATATGGAATTATTTTCTGGGGGCAGTCCACTGATAGGGAGCTGGTATTTAGGCTGCAGAAGCGATGCATCAGGTCAATGTGCGGTCTTAAGACAACTGATAGCTGTGTTCCCTATTTTAAATCGTTAAAAATTTCAACTTTTCCTTGTTTATATATAATGGAAACGGCTTTGTTTGTGAAATGTAATCCTCACCTATTTAAAAAACTATCAGAGGTCAGAAAAAATCCAACACGGACTCAATACATCAATCAATTATGTCAAGTAAAATGTAAAACCGCACTTATGAAAAAAAGTTTTTTTGGGATTGCCCCACTCATATATAATAGAGTACCTAATATTATAAAAAATATGACTACTTTAAAATTTAAAAGAGCGCTTAAAGAACTTTTAATTATGAAAACTAATTACACGATTGACGATTTTCTTAATGATTATTCACTAACTGATTGACATACTGTTACTCTGATTGACATAATTATTATTGTGATCCTCTCATTGACTTATTTTATTTTTTATTGCTGATATTTTTTAAATTAAATATATATTGTAATTTCCAATGATCTGCCACTTAATGTTGATATACTTATTATTTTGTGTAAAAAAGATACGTATTTTGTGTAATCCTTTGCATGCCCTGTGACGGTAAAATATGGAGAACTTTATTATAAAAACACCTATGTAACTACTCTACCCATGTTTGCAAAGAAATAAATGATTTGATTTGATTTGTAGATATGGCCTATCTACAATTGTTACACTAATAACAAACAACATAAATAAATAAAATAAATAAAAATAAAACACCATTCAAGTCAATCTTATTGTGATCTCCATCGGTTTAGGCAGCGCACGCGAAGATAGCTCTCAGCGGTCAGATTTTTTTCCGACTTTCTTGATATTTTTCGTTATATTATCACCAAATTACAAAAAATCATTATAAATTGTAGCCTATGTGTTATTCTGATGTATAACCTATATTACTGTAAAGTTTCATCCAAACCCGTTTAGTAGTTTTTGCGTGAAAGAGTAACAAACATACATACATACATCCATCCTCACAAACTTTCGCATTTATAATATTATAATAAGTAAGATAAGATTAGTAGGATAAAATATAATATAATATTGTATAGTAGGAAAGAGGATTCCGACAGTAAACTTGGTGTATCTACAAATAATTGTACCTACATTACTGCAACGGCCAGCAAAAGAGGCATTGATGGACGAACGTGTAAATGTGGGACGATCCACACATAGGTACTTACGTACGTCTTTCAATACCTAGTTGTGTGGTAATGGTATTTGACAAAATGAGTTCTATGTACTACTTAGTTTTTTTATTATCTGCGCATTATTTGAAAAAAGTGCTATACAAGCCTTGGCCAAAACTAAGCATTGATGGACTTACGTATGTGTGCCTCGGCTTCGCCTTGGCCCACATTTACACGTCCGTCCATCAATGCCTCTTTTGCTGGCCGCTGCAGTACACGACAGATATGAGTTTACTATGTAATTTATTTGGCCGCTAGACACGACAGATATGGATTTTTTTCATACAACTTTTGCCGGCCGCTACGCGCATTTATTTGGCCAGTACAGCAATTTCGATTTATCTCGAAGAAGGTTGTCAAAATAATGCTCACATTTCCAAGCATGTTTGAGAAAACAGCTTTCTAGTTCAGCTTGCAAGCCAGTTCGAAATCTGTTATGTTACCTCCTTGGTTGTCATGTTTCGGATTAAAAGAACGTTCCATTTTAAATTACACGACAGATATGAGTTTACGTAATTTATTTGGCCGTTAAGCACGGCAGTCATGGATTTTCATACAACTTTTGCCGACCGCTGCTCGCATGTATTTGGCCAGTGTTGGGGTTTTCTCGTCGTTGCCGAGTAACCCAGTAGTTGTAGAAGTTAGTTTAACGCCAAACCACTGTTATGTTCCAAATATTTATTATGGACACAGTTTTAGGTTGCTGCTAGTAACCTGAGCCGCACTTAATGTTGAGTTACGTCAACGCGCAAATTAGCGTGTGCCGGTGTTTTAGGTACGACTGATTTACTTAATATTGTGCAGTACTTTAATAGGCGTACCTTTGCTGTATGAGCATTATTGGCTCGTACATGCTCCCGAGGGAAAGGTTTACGTGCTCAGATCACTAGCGTCACAGAATGTAAAATGATATAACACAAAAGTTTGTCAACAGTAAAGCATGAAATTACATAAATTCTTAAATATTCATAGGTTGAATTTTGTTGCTGCTGATTCCTGTAGACGGGTGCTCGATGAGGGTCCACTTCTTATTTTACCGTAGACAGGAATCTCCTTCAGATCAATATCCTCCGTCCTCTCTCGAGTCCTGTTGGCCGTCTTGCGTGCTTGTTGATATTGATAGTATCTTCTTAGTCGCCACACTATTATAGCGCCGAAGATTCCTCCCACCAGCAAAGTGCTTATGGCGTAGTTGCCAATGTCGTGGACACTTAACTCGTAAGGTAGGCTCTCTCGTCCCTTTTGTGCAGCTATCTGGTTATCTAATATTGTGTGTTCATTAGATAAATTGAGGCTGGGTAGCACGAGTTTTGTGTTTTTGAATGTGCTCCACATATCATTTGGTGATTCTATAGTGGGCACCTCCAAAGTAATTCCAATATTGATACTACTACTAAGCACGTTATGTGAGTAGATCGTCACATCTTTACGCCTTTGGGATTTTGGTGCGACTACCTCGATTTTGCAGTGCCTCGGGCATGTTTGCCGACGCGAGGGTGAATGACTTTTACGCTATTATGCGCAAAAAGTCAGCCTCACTAATTCGTCGAATTCGAGGGAGTGGCAACGAAATCCTAAGGATGATTGCTGACAGACCACATTCTGCAGCTGTGGGAAGGCTCATCAGGCTGCATGTCACTTAAGTTTTTGTTTTAGTGTTGTCATTTTATAATGTATTTCAATATAAGCATTAAAATTCATTTTAAATTATTAATTTCAATTTAATTTATTTATTTCAATTTCATTTTATTTATTTTATAATCATATCTTTCGATAAAATTTATAATCAATCATTTGTAATACCTTTTGATACCCTCATGACTAACATAGTTTTAAGATAATGTAATACTAACAAAATATGGACATTTTAATAGTCTGAATTAAACGTTTTTTTTTTTTTTTTTTTTTTTTTTTTAATGTTTTAGTAAGCAATCTTGACCTAGGGCAAAGAGCCCCGCCTTTGTTATGGTAGTTGTTGTTATTCGACTCTCATACAATGCAAGTCGTACACTCATCGATGCAGTTATACAGCCGTATGTTTGGTCTCTGTAATTTTGTCCATTAGTCCGAACATGGCTGAGGTACCCAATTGCATGTAATGTTATTTTTCTCAAACATGCTTGGAAATGTGTCCATTATTTTGACAACCTTCTTCGAGATAAATCGAAATCGCTGTACTGGTCAAATACATGCGCGCAGCGGCCGGCAAAAGTTGTATGAAAATCCATATCTGTCGTGTCTAGCGGCCAAATAAATTCCATAGTAAACTCATATCTGTCGTGTAGTTTAAAAATGGAACGATGTTTTACTCCGAAATCAAAGGCTTTATTTAAATTTCGAACTGGCTTGCAAATAGAACGCTGTTTATTGAAAAAAAAACAAAGGAACACTTTAACGCGGGAACAATTATTGATGTTCGTCATTGATTTTGACAAAATGAGTTCTAGGTACTACTTAGTTTTAATTTCCGCGCATTATTTGAGAAAAGTACTATACAAGCCTTGGCCACAACTAAGCATTGATGGACTTACGTGTGTGTGCCTCGGCTTCGCCTCGGCCCACATTTACACGTTCGTCCATCAATGCCTATTTTGCTGGCCGCTGCAGTAATGTACTATACATTTTGAATCAGTATTTGGGTTTCGCAAGATGCCGTGGCTCCATGCAAGTTGCTGATAGTTGTAGAGGCGTGGCAAATGTGGTTGTCCGCTGTCATTGTTGAACGTTGCTGTAGATCAACCTCTTCCATCTGTATGTAGGTGTTCTTTGCGAAGTTAACTACAAAGTAAAGCTATATTGCGATTTGCGATACAATGTATACTCGTCATCGTTTAGTCTCCTTCTTAGCGTGTGATCGTTTAGTAACCGGATATGTAGTTCAAAGAGCAGGTACTGGTTCGGTAATCCGGGCTATGACATAAATAATTTTGTAAATATTTTTGTTGTTTGCTCCATTGCTGGTTTTGATAGGCAATGTTAATCTTTTCGGTATAATACCCGCAATGTAGTTCATTTGTTCAGATAGTTGCTCCGGTGTGAATAGGTTCATATCGAGATGACCTCGATAGATATCTGTCAATGCATCTAGGAGCATTTGTTGGTTTCTTCTCAGTACCTACTGCGATAAGTAGGCTTGCAGTTAAGGCTCCAGCATTGACGTCACTCATTGTTTTCATTATTTGAAACCGGTTTTCTATCACTGCCGTATTATATTTGGTTTCGTTCATAAATTGCTGAATTTTTACGAAGTCTTTATTTTTCTTCATGACATTATTTTCGGGAATAAATATAATGACCACCAAAAAAAACTTTGTGACGATAACCCCTAACCACCAAATCTAGTAATATACTGACAAAAATAGTAAATGATCACCAAATTTAGTAAATTGATCACCAAATTTTAATAGCAAATTATTGCGCTATTTAATGTTGTAAAATAGGTTAGGTTAGGTTAGAACTGTGACCAACCGCGCGCGAGCCGAGCGAGCAAAGCGAGCGGTGCCGCGGCAGCGGCCGGCGAGCGCTACTTCCAAGTTGCTCCCAGAAATTTTATAATCTTTTTGGTCATTGGTTTAATTTTGGTGATCATTTACTACTTTTGGTGATCATTTACTACTTTTGGGTTAACAATGATTTATTTGGAGTCATTTTGCCTAAACAGGATAGCGAGATGTTAAAACTTTGGTTATAATTTTACAATAAGATGCGGGTTTAATTTTGGTGATCATTTACTATTTTTGTCTGTTATATGTTACTATATCTGGTGGTAAGTTAAACATAAGCCATTATTTTCTGCCTCGATAATCAGTGTCTGATTTCTTATGAGCTGCAGTAAATATTGCTCGTTTGTTTTGATTTTTTGTATGTCTTGAGCGTATTTTTCGGCAAAAACGCTGTCAAGGATACCGAATAGGGCTCGTGCAAGGTTTCCTACGCCGTTGACATAGCCACGTCGTTTTCGCTATCGATGTTGAGAACGTAGCAGTATTGTACTCATTCAGCTGGCACATTTCGAACTTCAATTATTGAGTCGTAGCGTGACATGGTTCGTTAGGCATCGTAAATTTTTTCTTTCTTTTAATTAGACTTTTTACAATGATTTCAATAATCTTTATAGCCCTTTGCTATGAATAGTTACAACACTGATAACAACATTTGTGCCACATGTTAAATTTAGTCTTGTTATATATTTTTATTTATTTTTTCCTTTGTATAGATTCTTTTACTGATTGTTTGGTGAATGTGTGAACATTGTAGGCCTTCTAGATTTCTAGACGCTTGTTAACATTTGTTAACTCTCTCGTTTATACATTTTTTTTTTAGTTTCTTACGACTTATTGTCGGGCCTACGTTGTCCCCCATATCTAAGCACTAATACTGTAACATGGAAATATTGTAAAAACAAACCAATTTTTTTAAAAGAATAACCGTGGAGTTTCTTGCCGGTTCTTCTCCACAGGAAACGACTAACCCGAACCGTGCACCTTTTGTCGACGTTTTATAAGTGCCCATGTAGGCCTATGTGAAATAAAAAACATTTGATTTTTGATTTTATCACACATTTGTGCTAAACGATCCACAAATTTCTCCACCTTTGTTGTACTTTGCCAGAATGTTGTTAGGTTGTAGTACACTAGAAGCTTCCATTCGTCGTGAATTAGTTGGATATTTCCGACGGGATCAAAATACACTGGTTGGTTTTCTGTCAATTTTGGTATTTTGAAATGTTGCAGTGGTGTTGATAGCCCACTTGATAGCGTTGTGAACGCTACTAGCAACACCAAAAGCAAGCTATTTACTTTTTTCTTGGTTTTGATCCCTTTATTTTGCTTGCAGGGCTTCGTTTCCGGAGTAACTTTCTGTGGATCAATGCTTTCACATATTTCGTTTATAGGTAACGAGGCAAGTTTTGTTATTGGTCTTTTGAGGACTCAATTCTGAGTCTTAAGCGTGACCACTCGGACTAAGTTGTCACTACCTAGATGTAGAACTTCCACTACGCGGCCCATTGCCCACCTTCTCGGAGGTAGATTGCTTTCTCTGATGAGGACAAGTTGGCCCTTTTGTATGTTCTCCTTAGTTTGCTGCCATTTGTTGCGGTTTTGTAATGTTTGAAGGTATTCTTTTGACCAGCGCTCCCAATAGTGTCGACGCATGAGCTCAATGAGTTTCCAGTTATTTCTGATGTCTACTGCTTTCGTTTCCTCAGGTTCGTTGAGTGCCATTGAGTGTACACAGTGGGTTATATACCAAAAAATAAAAAAATCATAAGAAGTTATGTTATTTGAACAAAAACGAAGTACTATATAATGTAGCCAGTTATATTATCTACAATTATAAGTAAAAAGTAGAACCTACGGTACGGCCCCTAAGAAGAAGAGTCAAGAAGAGAGCTCTTGAAAATTTAGGGAGTTCATTGTCGACCAACTTACCTATTTCTCAAATATGCTAGGAAATTTGAGCATTTTGACTGGTACACAGTGAACCGTGTGTGTAAACAATGAATCATGACAATAACCAAAGCATTAAAATTATTGGATTATAATAAATGTAGTAAAATAGTTTCTACCTACCTCCATGGGAAAAAGGCGTGAGTTTATGTATGTATGTATCTAGTAAAATAAAACTCACTTATCAATTTAAAGTATCTATTAAAAGTTAAAAGAGTTATCTATTATCGTAAACATTAAATAAATTAACGTTAGATTCACATATATCAACAATTAGGTTTTAACGTATCTACTAATTAACTGGCAACAAGTTCGTATATAAGACATAAAAATCACAATCTTCTTCAATATCTAAAATTTCCAGAATTTACCGAAGTAATAGATTTTTAAATTTTTGTTCTAAAAAGTATTATAAAAAAATCATTTTCAACGTAGTCCACGTTTAAGTTATGGAAAATCATCTTTCAGGACTACATCATCTTCATCACTTGTAATCTCATTCACCTCACCGCCAGAAGATGAACCACTTGGCTGAAATTCTTCCTGATCTTCATCCAAAGGCTCAACCCACACACACACACATTCTCATTCATTCATTCACATTTCTCTATCGTCGTTTAAAAGAAATTCCTTTCCTTTCAATAAGTTAATAATTTACTTTTATAAAGCTTCAATCTTTATTGTGTTCTTGTTATTCTTTTCAGCCAGAGCATTCTTTTCTGGAGTATCGGTTGCTATCATACTTTTGCCAGCTTTTCTTTCACCTTTTCTAATATTTCGCAGTCCTGCTTTTAAGGCGGTGCTCAATGAACCAAGGCTATTACTCAATGAAATGAATCACTTGGTTCATTGTCAACACTCACTTATCATCTCGCTTACTCCGGCGAGCAAGTGAGCGTTTTCCACATTAAATATGGTAATGTAACTTTTCTCTTGAAAATTAAACTTTTTGAGATGTCTCTGTAATATTTGACTATCTGCCACTGGCAACACTGGTTTCAAGTTTATTAACCCAAGAAATAAGGTTCTTTCAAAAATCTTCTGCACTTGCTGGTGACGCGGTGCAATGTGGGGACTTAGTTCCACATAAGAACTTTAGCTATGACCTCGAGACGCAGCTTAAGAATTTTCTTCGGGACACTTAGAAGCTTGGGATATCAGCAGCAAATCCAAGGGGGCAAGGGCCGTTACTTTTCTTTTATCCAATCCGAGATTCCAGAAAAACCGTGGTTTGGCAGGGCAAAGTTTGGCAAGGTGGAGACCTCCATATTAATACGTTTGAGACTGGGCCATGTTTGCTCTCCAGCCCACATTTTTTTATTATTTTTTTTATCGTGGAGAATTGCTCATGCATACTGCGCTACCACGCGGAGATAGCGCAGTTATGTGGGACTCTAACCCACTAAAACTCCATAGTGTCCTCTTGTGCCGCTTATGGCGGGAACACGGGCACGCGTTAGCACTCAACGCGAACCCGCCGCGGCTGTCCGTCACCGGACCCTCCTCTGGGGCGTACCCCCCATCACCGGCGCACCGGAACACAATGTGCGCCGTGACCACCCTAGGGAACAAACCAGCACATGGGTGCCAGACAACCCCGTGAAATTGCACCCTAGGTCCCCTTATGACGGGTCGAGGTCAATGGCCCCGCCACCTACCATTTTTCGGTCGCACGGGATAGGGAGAGCGGCCAACGCTATACCGACAGTACCGACACTCCTCCTCCCCAGCGGCCCCAACGCGTCCGCCATCAGACGGTGGTGACCCCGTCCAGGCCGCGGAAGGTAGGGAGAGCGGCGCACCGCAATACCGGCACTCCTCTCCCGCCACGGCCTCCAACCCTCAGCCGCGATATCGTATGGGTACCTACTTTATCTAAGCACGTCACCCATGACGCAAAAATCATAGTCTGGCAAACGAAAGTAGAGACTGAAAAAACGCGGAAAATTTAAAAAATATCAGCATAGCAACCCCAAAACTAGTATGAAATACCTGGAATAACCTAGTTTGATACTTTAGAAATATTTATTTTATTTCGTCTGAATAAAAATACAATAGGTAATTGAGGTAGGTAATATTTTAGATATTATGTATCAATCACAATTAAAAAAAAACAACAGTATTCTGTAATAATTTTGGTTTATTCAACTTATTAGCGTCATACCAACTTATAAAATCTAACACCACACGTAAACAATCTTGTGTATTTTTTTAATTCGACATCTTTCTCCTGATGTTTTTCTTGATATTTAGACATCATGCGAAACGACATCTCCCGTAATCCACTTTTAATTGTTTTATTCATTTTTAGGGTTCCGTACCCAAAGGGTAAAAACGGGACCCGCAGTTGAAATTTTCACAGATGATGTATTTCTGTTGCCGCTATAACAAAAAATACTAAAAACAGAATAAAATAAATATTTAAGTAGGGCTTCCATACAACAAACGTGAATTTTTTTGCCGTTTTTTTGCTATAATGGTACGGAACCCTTCGTGCGCGAGTCCGATTCGCACTTAGCCGGTTTTTTTTTCACTTAATAAATGCTATTATCAAGACCACAACAAATCACCAAAAATTTATGTTGACATTAGTATAGCATTGCCATATAAAAAGTTTGCAAATAATTCGAGTGTCTACTTTCGTTTGCCAGACTCTAGTATTTCTTTAAAGTTCTATTTTAACAATTTTGCTCGAAATATTGCGCTACAGATAATATACCGGTACTGTTTTGGTTGTCAATCGCCTATTTTGACGTTCGTTTTCACTGTTTATCTGATTGAGGTTAGAAACATTTTTTGTTATTTTCTCGAAAAATATGCAATACCTTGTAGTAAGAGTGGTAGTGTTTTAATCAGGGACCCATCCCCTACCAGCTTTAACCACTTTTAACCCTCTCATCATGCCGCTGGATACTAGACCCAAGCCCAATACTTTCTTTACTTTGTACTAATAGCTTTCCTGTGTATAAATGTATAGTCTCATTCATCACCTTAGATAATATTATGCTGTAATATTCGTCATTGTAATTTGCTCATTAATTACTTGTTATGTCCATTAAAATATACTGATCCTATATACATCCTTTCCTAAATTCCGTTAAATTTAATATATATTTATTTTTAAATTTGGTTTCCCTACCTTTATTTAATAATAAAACAAACTGACGTGAAATTGGCTGAATGCACAAACCGTGCGAAACAAACCAGGAAAAAAAAAACCTCTACAGTTCGTCTTTTGGGGGTAGTTTCGAAAAACTAATAGTAAAACCTTAGATAAAGTACCTATAGATTTCGACATGGCGTGGCCGCACATGAGACAGCAATAGTTAGTTCTGGTGTTACAACAAGAACAAGAACACTACAACCCACCATCGCACTGACACTTATTATCTATAAATAATCCAATTCCTTGTCTCAATAAACACATAATACCACGAAATGACAGAAAATCAAACAAAACCGAGTTTGTTTGTCAAACCTGCCATTGTATTACAGTTTGACAAACAACAGAAACCGGCCATGGTGACAAAGACAAAAAATAATTTTTTGTCCTTATTATTTACATGGAGCTGCCAATTAGCCATCTCGCTCTATCAATCAAGCTCATTTTAAGGCTTAATCTATATATACTTTATCTAAGAGTAAAACAAATCTTTATTGTTTTTGTTTAGTATTTGTGCCAAGTTTGTTCCAAAAAACTTCAGAAGTGAGGGTGAGTGCGGCCTAGAAGTTTGACGAGCGCTATACTCAGATATACTTGATAAACCTTTCTTTCTGCCTCATCTTTTCATCAAGCGGTTTTCGATATTTCTTGATGAGTGAGTGAAGGTTACGCTTTTTTTTTAGATGATCGAATAAAATAAATTATTATTTGTCAAAACATCGAATCAAAGTAATCAAACCGTTGTGTTATGACGAATGGCAAACATCGAGTAAATTAGATTTATCGATGCTAGGATAGTAATCTTTGCTCAGCATCTCTAACTCTCTAAGAAGTCTGTGCACCACACCACGGAGGTCGACACTCTTTGAGTATTATTGTTCTGTGGGTCGACACCACATGTACATGTCAGTTAATTCTAGTTTTATTCTGTTTGATTCTTATTATATCTGTGGTGAGCCGTGTGCACAGAGGACTTTTTTTATGTGCAGTGTGGTATACAAAACAAAATTACAAATACATACTTTGTTTGTGTTGTTTGTGGACTTTTACTAGTTTGTTTAGTGTATTTAATCGGCTCCGAAATCAAACAAATAATCTGTGAAATTAATAAACATAAATAATGGAGTACCTCAAATAATTCTAGTAGGCTTTGCAAAATGTATTAAGAATGAAGAAATGTTGTTTGAGAACAGTTTACAGTACATTAAAGTGTTTTGGCGGATATGTAACTCATCGCTAAGTTTAAACGTACAACTTTCTGCTCAGTTAATGATTAATTGTGATGTTAATAGGATTCTAAAGGTACCTACCAGTTTAGGAAATTATAAACTTTACATATTTATTATTTTGTTTTTTAACATTTCGCATGTAATGTCTCAATGGTTACAATACACAGAGGCACCTCTGCACCTATAGCTAGCTAGCTTTTTGTTAAAACAATAGTTTTGAACTAACTACTTTAATGGTAAAAGACGTTAATGTTTCATTAGTGATTCTATGGTGCAAGTGAGCCCGAAGTTACCTCATGTTAAAGAACATCATAAAAAAAAAACCGGCCAAGTGCGAGTTGGACTCGGGCACGAAGGATTCTGTACCATTATCGCAAAAAACGGCAAAAAAAACATGTTTTTTGTATGGGAGCCCCATTTAAATATTTATTTTATTCTGTTTTTAGTATTTTTTGTTATAGCGGCAACAGAAATACATCATCTGTGAAAATGTTCATGAGATACAGTCTGGTGACAGACGGACCGCGGAGTCTCAGTAATAGGGTCCCGTTTTTACCCTTTGCAATCATTAACTTATTTGCTAAACTTTTTGTTGGTAAACTTACCACAACCTATATTTACTAATATAATAAAGTGGAAGAGATTGATTGTTTGTTTGAACATGCTAATCTCTGGAACTACCTGTCAGATTTGAATAATTCTTTTTGTACACACATCAAAAGTGTCCAGGGATCAAGTACATTTTTAACTATAAAAAATTATCCAATTAATTTTCCATATAAAATTTTAACCTAAGTTAATGTTGTTGATTCTCCACGGCATCCATACTCAGCAGAGCTCTTCTTTGGAGCATATCTCATATGTGCTCAATAGGGTTGAGGTCTGGCGATTGAGCAGCCCATGGTAGAATGTTGATGCGAGCATCAGCAAGATTGCGTGTTATGGATGACACTATTAATTATGTCTTGTATGATTTTTTTATATATTTGGAATTATTTTTTTATTATTGAGTAGTAGAGTGAATACACTGACAATTTGATGACTTATTAATGATCTTTTAGGAGGGCGTTGCCGTGGCTGAATTCTGGGCCAGGCAAGGCATTTAACTAAATAGAGTGTTTGTCATCGACACACTAAGAAGAAGAAGAAGAAGAATGATCTTTTTATTAAAATTTATGTATGACATTTTATCTTTGGCATTCTATTTTTATTATTGTATTATTACAACACAACACACACACACTAGGCAATAACTTTATCTATGTTACTAACACCCTACGGATTTTTGCATCTGAAATAAAGATATTCTATTCTAATATATTATTAACTAGCTGACCCGGCAAACTTTTTCAATTCATCTACCCTACCTGCCCTACCCTAACAACCCTACTTTACCTACCCTACCCTACCTACCCTACCCTAACAACTCTACACTACCTACCCTACCCTAACTACCCTACACTACCTACCCTACCCTACCTACCCTACTTACCCTACCTAGCCTACCTAGCCTACCTACCCTACCTACCCTACCTACTCTACCTACTCTACCTACCCTACCTACCCTACCTACCCTACCCTACTCTACCTACCCTACCCTACCTACCTACCCTACCTACCTTACCCTACCGTACCCTAAACGGGATAAAAAGTGAAAAGGGATCCTATGTCCTTCTCCTGGTTCTTAGCTACCTCCCTACCAATTTTCAGCCAAATCGGTTCGGCCGTTCTTGAGTTATAAATAGTGTAACTAACACGACTTTCTTTTATATATATAGGTGGACATAATTATCTATCTATTGAATTCATCCATTAATAATCATAATCTATAATAACTATAACTAATATTATATAGAGGAAAGATTTGTATGTTTGTTTGTACCGAATAGGCTCCGAAACTACTGGACCGATTTAAAAAATTCTTTCACCAATAGAAAGCTACGTTATTCCTGAGTAACATAGGCTTTTTTTAATTCCGAAAACGGGTCCTGTGGGGTGGCCCACGGGAGCGAAGCCGCGGGGAACAGCTAGTATATCTATTTATATATATAAAAATTAATCCCTATTTCCCTTGGTCACGACATCACGCGTGAACGGCTGGAACGATTTCGCTTATTCTTTTTTAGGGTTCCGTACCCAAAGGGTAAAAACGGGACCCTATTACTAAGACTTCGCGATCCGTCTGTCTGTCTGTCCGTCTGTCTCCAGGCTGTATCTCATGAACCGTGATAGCTAGACAGTTGAAATTTTCACAGATGATGTATTTCTGTTGCCGCTATAACAACAAATACTAAAAACAGTGTAAAGTAAATATTAAAGGGGGGCTCCCATACAACAAACGTGATATTTTTGCCGTTTTTTGTTCGATATTAATAACGGCAACAGGTAGACGCTTGAAATATTCACAGAATGTTTAGTTGTATATTTACTTCAAAAAATAAAAATTCATAAATTAAAATAAAATAAATTAAGGGGGGCTCCCATACAACAAACGTGATTTTTATGCAGTGTTTTGCGATAATGGTACGGAACCCTTCGTGTGCGAGTCCGACTCGCACTTGACCGGTTTTTTTGTTGTTTGTTATTGTTAGGAGAAGGTTCATATGACAAAAAAAAAAGAAATTGGTACCTTACCTACATAGGTAGGGTAGGGTAGGTGAATGTTTGGTGTTTTTATGGCAAAACAAAGTTTGCCGGGTCAGCTAGTCTATATATATAATAAAACCGGCCAAGTGCGTGTCGGGCCACGCGCAGTAATAGGGTTCAGAACATCCGAAGTTGCATAATATTGCGGACTAAGAAGAGGGTTTTGTTGTTGTTACATGAACATTAAAACGGTTTCAGCGCCACACAACAACAAAAAACGGGCCCAAATAGGATGATGTTTTTTTTAAATCTATATGCTCGCGTTTGACCACTATCTCGCCGATTCTCGCCTCGGTAAGCGATGATGTGGTCTACGGTGAAGCACGCTTGTCTAGAATAACCTATTCACTCTTGACTTAAACTAAAGAAGGACTAACTGGTAACTGAAGAAGGAGTTATAAAATCCACCTTCGCAACTGAAGTTAGAAAAATATTATCAATTTGAGTACCACCGCGGGTGCGAATTGCGAAAGGAGCCGATACGAGCGCGCGTTAGAGCCACGGGTAATGGTATGGTTCGCTCCTGGATCCTTGCGCGCACGCTCCTTGTTTATATCTTTTTCGGAATTTGAAAAAATTCGCAGATTAGAGGTGAACCTCTAATCTGCGGTATTCACTATTTCGTTCTGGAAAGTTTTACGCTACTCAATTAGTGATGTATTCGGGACGAATATTGACTTTATAGATGGATATCGAAAAAAGAAAATAAGTAATTTGCTTGGCAATCGAATCTTGGGGGAATTTTTGGGGGCTGAGTCACCCACGTCCGTAGGAATATACCCCTTTCTGATACCCTACACGTGGTCCCCGGGTGGTGCAAATCAGGTGACACTAACTGGTGGTAGGCTTCGGCTGAAGGCTTGCGACCACCCACTGGGCAAAGACGTACCACCAAGCGGCTTAGCCGTGTTCCGGTACGATGCTCGGTGTAGCCACAAGAGTAGTTGGGTCGAGATAGCTGTTCCACTGCAGGCTGACCAGCCTGACGCGCGCTGTTATGGACGTATCGGGAGACTGGTTGCGGAGGGTAGCGGGATCCGAGGCACGGTGCGCCGCTGGCCGACCGCAGGTAGTTGGGGGCCCAAGTAGTGTGTCAGCCACACACGAAAAGCTGCCCCGCCAACTGTCGAAAAATCCCGGAATGCGCCATCGTGCTGGGTGGCGACCAGATGGGGAGGGCCCGATGGACATTCCGGGGGGGCTCGGGCGTCCCCGCAGTCTCCGGACTAGTGCCCCAATAATGCTGTCCTTTCAGTGCGTGTCTGAAGGTTAGCAGCGTGGAACCTCGTCTGACTTCCAACTCCTCTCCTCCATTCACTCTTATAAAATATTAATGCCAAGGAAAAGGAATAAGAGATTTAAACAGCGGCTGCACTCCCTCCCCCACAAAGTGCACCTCACCAACATTCGAGGTCTGTAATCAAATCTCTCTGCGGTCCACTTCCACCTAGAGACTGAGAAACCAGCGCTGCTTTTCCTTACGGAGACGCAGATAGCGAGTCCGTCAGACGTGTCGTACTTATCTTACCCAGGGTTTACCCTGGAGCACAATTTTAAACCTCGCGCGGGTGTGTGTATGTACGCCCGTGACGACACTTGCTATCGGCGTCTCCGTAACCTTGAGGACTCCCGATTCACAACCCTGTGGGCTCTGGTGGACACAGTTCTGGATACAATTATCTACGCCTGTGTCTACCGTTCGCACAGCGGAGATCAGGAGACATCCAGGCTCACAGAGTACCTCAGTGAGGCGGCTGATGCGGCACAGCAGCGGTACCCTTCCGCCCAATTAGTGTTACTGGGGGACTTTAATGCCCACCATCAGGAGTGGCTCTTCCCATACCAGTGCACTGACCATGCTGGACGGGAGATGCGCAAGCTTTCGCTAGCGCTAAACCTCACCCAGCTGGTCCAGGGGGCAACGAGGGTACCGGATGTTGATTCGCACACAGCGAATTGCTTGGACCTTCTGCTGACAACAGATCCAGACAGATACTCTGTGTCGATAGCTTCAACTTTGGGTAGTTCCGACCACTGTCTGGTGAAGTCTGTGTCCGTCTATTCCCCGCCCGATCCCAGCCCAAGAGGCACCCGGCGGGTTTGGCGGTACAAGTCAGCAGATTGGGATGGTATTCGATCTTTCTTCGCATGCTATTCTTGGCAGCCTACTTGCTTTTCTTCGACAGATCCATCGTCGTGCGCGGACGCCGTGACGGATGTGTTGCGTCAGGGAATGGAGTACTACATTCCGTTCTCTGACGTTTCAATGTCAAGCGAAGACCGGCCATGGTTTGGCGCCGAATGTAAGCGCGCCGATGCGCTTAAACATGGGGCGTACCTGGCTTGGGCGACGCTCGATCGCGTAAGGCGAGTGACGTGGGTCAGAAGAAGAAGGCCTTCAACAGGGCTGCCAAGTCCTGCAAGAAAGTGTTGCGAAGGGCTCGATCAGTGACGGATTAACCCTTAATCAAATTAAGCAATTGCCTAGGGCATCAAGTCCGGGGGGGCACCAGAAGAAGCACATAAACATTATTTTAAAATAACTAAAAACCCGACTGCTTAAAAAGCGAACTAAAAAGACGTAAACAAGAAGTAAATCATGCTGTGCAGTCGGAGGATACATATGCGCGAGCTGGCTGACCAAAACCAGATTTATTTACAACTTTTTTTTTATTTTTTATTAGGTACATTTAAACATATAAGTGTTATATATTTTTGTAATGATCGCTTAAAACTCTTAATTTTGATACCCTACGATGGGTTTGGAAGAAAAAAATATTTGGGCCCCCACAATATGGCCGCCAAAATCCGCCATATTTCTATTTTCCAATTTTAATGTAGCCAGTGACACTCGCAGGGCTACGAATCGATTGAAGTAAGAATCATCAAAATCGGCCCACGGGTTTGGTCTCTAGAACGCCACATAGGAACAAACATACATACATAAAAATATCCGTCCTTAGGGCATCACGTCTCACTCTCACGTCACCAAAAACCACACCAAAAAAATCTCACGTTTTAAGGCGCCTGGCGCCCCCGCAAATCTGTGTCAATCAAATGTTTTGGTTTTTTGACTAATTATGCCGGCCGGCTCCTATGCATACGTAATACAATTAATTTGATAATTAATAAGTAAGTCAATAGTTTCAGTAAACTAAAAATCAACGGTGCTGTGTGAGTCACACAGCACAAATTTGTATGAGTGTATTTGTCGACAATTAATTCAAGTTCTGTTCATAATCATATTGTGTTCGCTTATAATTACGTAATTATAGGTACGTAAAATTTTATTTTGTTTTCTTTTGATAATGTCCAAAATCAAAATGTAATCTTAAATGAAACTAAATAAATATAATAAAGTATTTTGTTTCATTTAAGATTACATTTGGTTATGTAAATTTACTCAAACCAGTCGGAAGCTGAAGGTTTCTGCAAGCTCCGAAAGAGTTATTTCAAAATTAAAAATATTAAAAAAGGACAAAGATGATACAAGAAAGGCTCGATAATTTATCGATATTATATACATACAGTCCGATATGTTAAAAACGTTAGGTGTTAATACTATCTTGCGTGAATTCAATGCCCGGAAAAGCCGCAAGGCGCATTACAATAAATAAATAAATTATGCTTTGGTTTTTATTGTTGTCGCACCTACTCCACTTCTAAGGTGCGTTACATCTCATCATAAATCAAATAAAAAAAACTGGCCAAGTGCGAGTCGGACTCGCATACGAAGGGTTCCGTACCATTATCGCAAAACACTGCAAAAAAATAACGTTTGTTGTATGGGAGCCCCCCTTAATTTATTTTATTTTAATTTAATAATTAATATTTTTTGAAGAGAATCTACAACTAAACATTCTGTGAATATTACAAGCGTAGATGCTTGTTGCCGTTATTAATAACGAGCAAAAATATCACGTTTGTTGTATGGGAGCCCCCTTAAATATTTATTTTATACTGTTTTTAGTATTTGTTGTTATAGCGGCAACAGAAATACATCATCTGTGAAAATTACAACTGTCTAGTTATCATTGTTCATGAGATACAGCCTGGTGACAGACGGACAGACAGACAGACGGATCGCGAAGTCTTAGTAATAGGGTCCCGTTTTTACCATTTGGGTACGGAACCCTAAAAACTAATGTTTTTAGGCGGTAAAGGTAAAATAAAGACCGATTCTAGTTGACTTACGGATAGGGAGGCCCACAGGGGCGTGGATTGCTTAGGGCATCAAGTAGTCTTAATCCGTCACTGGGCTCGATTGGACCGCATTGACCGAATAGGGACCAAACTTGCTTCTTACCCAGCAGGTAGTAAAGCGTTTTGGTCTCTGGCTAAGTCGGTCGAGTCGAACTTCTGCCGCCCCTCACTACCACCACTGCTAAAACCCGACGGGTCGCTGGCCCACTCCGCTGAGGAGAAGGCAAAATTATTTGCCTCTCTTTTTGCGGAATCTTCACATCTGAATCCTGGTGACGCGCAAATTTGTATCCGTCAAAAGGACGTACGTAGGGTGCTGCGCAACTTCGACGTGAACAAGGCTAGCGGCCCTGACGGAATACCAGCAATTGTTCTTAGAACCTGTGCGCCTGAACTGTCTCCGATCTTGACACGCCTGTTCCGCCTTTCGTATGAGGATGGAAAAGTGCCGAATGCTTGGAAGCAGGCTAACGTACAGCCCGTGCCCAAGAAGGGCAGTCGAGCTGACCCGTCCAACTACAGACCCATATCTGTAACCTCCATACTCTGTAAGAATATGGAACGCGTACTCAATATTAAGCTCCTGGCATACCTAGAAGCAAACGATATCCTAAGTGACCGCCAATACGGCTTTCGCCGAAATCGGTCTACTGGAGATCTTTTAGCGTATGCCATTCACATCTGGAGTGAGGCCATCGAGAGGCACGGGGAAGCGCTTGCCGTCTCCCTCGACATCTCGAAGGCTTTTGATAGGGTCTGGCACGAAAGCCTTATTGCTAAGCTTCCTTCATTCGGTTTGCCCGGTGGTCTGTGTGATTGGATTGCAGACTTCCTGAGAGATCGGTCCATTCGAGTGGTTATCGATGGCTGCTCGTCGGACCACTTGGATATTAATGCCGGGGTCCCTCAGGGGTCGGTACTTTCAGCAACTTTATTCTTGCTGCACATTAACGGTCTGCTAAAACCCGGCACCTTTGGGTTTGCAGACGACAGCACTGTTGCTGAGAGACACTTGTCCAGCGCTCGTGCTACCGGGCCTCAGATCCAGTCTCTCCAGGAGGCCATGGTGGAGCGCTTGAACCTGTCCATGCAGGCAGTCTCCGAATTGGGCGATGCCAATCTGGTCAGGTTTAATGCTGCTAAAACTTTTAGGTTTACTTCTAGGCAAGCGTGCTCCATCGTCGACCACATCATCGCTTACCATCAGGTGAGATGGTGGTCAAGCGCGAGCCTAAATAAAAAAAAAAAAAAAAACTAATTTGACGTTAGATTACAAAACGTCAAAAATACTTCTGAACTCACACAAAATAGACTCCCCCGCGCGCATGCGCCGTATGGACTACGCACTTGTGCTGCCAACGACTCCGGCCACTCCAATGCGTTATTCGAGCTTAAACATTATTAATTTAGAAATCATTATTATTAAGGATGTTATAATTTTATTTTTGTTTACTTTTACATGGTTCATAAGCATATATTGATGATGCTGAGAAACAATGTAGTCAAGTAGTGGAAGTTGATTTATCCAAAAGATTAGTGATTGGATGACTGTAATTAGTCTTAATTTGTTGTACTCAATACAAGCAGGAGACTGAAAAATATTAAGCTTTAATTTAATTTATTTTAGAAAAATAAACATATTTTGCTTAAAATATTAAGCTTTAATTTATTGAGATTTCCAAGTAAATAACACATTATGAATTTGAAATAAAGTTAAACAAGGATAGGTACTCGTTCCGAAACAGCCCTCTCAAAAGTATGAAAAAGATCTTAGCATTCATCATCATCATCATCGTTATCACAGCCGAAAGACGTCCACTGCTGAATATAAGCTCCACCAAGTGTCGTCACATTGGCCTTTCCCGTGCGTCTCAAATCCAGCGGATTATGCATTATTCAATGATAATATCATTGTTACAACGGGTTCTATGAAACTGTATATTCACTTGTACTCTTAAAGATAACATTTTTAGCAATCTCGTGACTGTAAATCCGTCATTCGTTAAGGCACTTATTATTTTTTCATGAAGTGAAGTTTAAGTAAATAAGCGCCCGGTTAGCAAACAGATTATCCCACAACTGCTAATCCCCATAGTCAACGGGCTTAACCACGCTCTCTCACTCGATGCTTCACAAAGAGCTCAAATAAGGCATTTTTTGATTCCGATATTGGATCACTCAGTATTGGAATTGAAATATCTGTAATTTCTTTCCGAGATGCCGATATTACGAGATTCCGATATTCATGCCGTACGTGGTAGACGGTGAAGTAGGCGTGCCTATAAATAATTTTTTCATCGAATTATTTTAGTGAATGTATCTGTTTGTACAGAACCCTCGGTGCGCGAGTCAGACTCGCATTTTGCCGGTTTTTTTTCCTATTATAGCATTGTGGCCCAACGAAACAATAATAGGAAAGAAAAGGGTTGGCTTTAGTATTCGGATGCATGATTTTGGAGTTGTTTTTATAGGGGTTGGTTCCCCTTTCAAATGACTCCCCCGATAACCCTGGTAGATGAGTAGTTTTTAATTTTTTATTGTTTTTTTATAATGATTTATTTAATATTTTTATTATTTTAGAAAAATAATATATAATAATTTTCTAATTTTCTTTACGATCATGAAACAACGTGTTCCGCCATTTTTTTGGTCGGTTACCTGATATGACGTGTCATTTATTCCGTTCTTCTAGTTGTTACGTGAATGTGCTCTTGGTGTTTTTCGTGTTTCTCCCACTTCATGAATAAAATATATCGGTTTTGGATTCTGTTCCTAAACCGAATCGGGGCACCCCCCGACTTTGTAATTGCAATTTTTCCAGTTCCGATGCAGAAATTGTATTGGTTTTGTAAAAATGCTATCACACATTTTTATAGTAATCCTGATTGACAGTGGATTTTCTATTTTTAATCTAAAATTTTATATTTGAAATTCTAAGAATTTAAAATTCTTTGAATTTCACAAAAAAAAATCAATAACTATCCAAAAAAGATAATCCTCAATTTCGGCGATACTCTAAAGGTGAACGCGCACCTTGACGCGCCGCAGGAGCCGCACGCACCGCAGTCATCGAGGTCTGTTATTATTCGATTGAGCTAGAAATTATTAAGCGTTTATCTCACGAAACGTCACAAGCGACTCTGAGCTTGTAGTCTCAACTCGTTTTACAGATCAACCGTGCCTAAAGTAATTTTATAGGGTATATTTTACAAAGGAAAGATCCAACTAAACAAATACCTCATTAAACGTTTACAAGGTTTATTGTAATAAACATTCATTCCAAATCTTTGAAATCCGGCTTGCACGGGTGACTATGCTTTATTACAGCGGGTGGAGGTTGCTCTTCCTTCGCGCCTCCGGTTTTTTTATGCACTAGGGGTAGCATCCAAAGGACTACGTGAAGTCGGGGTGCCCCGATTCACTTTTGGAATAGATTCGACATAATTTTTACGACTAACGGCTGGTCGGAGACAAAAACCACCAAGACACTCTAACCGTTTATAATAATTCATTATTGTTTTAACTATTTTTGCGATCATGAATCGCTATGGGACAGAAACCCCTGCTGGTGTAGTGAAGCTGCGGAGGTGACCATGGGTGCCTATCCGTTGTTACATAAGGACGAAGGGGTTGCACTTCCCGCAGCGCCGGAGAAGATGCAGAAGCATGCAAGAGCACTATAAGCACTGTTTATTGCGTTGTTTTGGTGTACATAATCTCGAAACTAAAATACTGTGCAAACTACTTATTTGCTAGGTTTAGGGGGGAGAGGGGGCTACTGCCTAACTCAAAATCGAGTACCTGGATACTAAATTACCACCCACAAAAAAAAACGGTAAATAGGCTACTTGATTGCAAGAAAAAATCATAGGATACTCACTGACTAGTGTTTTTTATTTATGAAGGGCCAAGGTAAAGATGGCGTCAGTTGAGACAAATGACGGGCCTCATTTAGAGCCGGCGGCGGTGAGCGACACAAGACAACTGTCGGCTACGAGCGACGCAGCACAGCAGTCGGCCGCAAGCGACGCAGCACAACTTTCGGCCGCGAGCGACGCAGCACAACTGTCGGCCGCGAGCGACGCAGCACAACTTTCGGCCGCGAGCGACGCAGCACAACTGTCGGCCGTGAGCGACGCAGCACAACTGTCGGCCGCGCAGCGCGCGCGCATCGAGCGCAACCGGCTGCAAGCGCGTCAGCGACGGGATGCGCGCCTCGTGCAGAGTCGCACGTGAGCATATGTCCCCGCCTGCTGCCACCCGCCCCTCGCCCTCCGCCTCGAGCTCACCCACTGTGTGCACTGTGCAGGGACGCGCGCGCCGCCGCCGCGCCGGCCGACAGCGGGGGCGGCTTCCTGCTGGACGAGGACGAGCCCGCGCCGCCGCCGCGCGCACGCCCGCCGCCCGCGCCCATCCAGGACCCGGCGGAGCGGCCTAGCTGCCTGGACTGCGGCCAGCGTTTCCCGCAATCTTACCTGTTCGACACCTTCGGGCACAACGTTTGCGACGAGTGCAGGTCGGTACTCTCTGCCGCGAGTCCTCGTCCTCGCGCGTCGTTGCTCGCTGACTAAACGTTCGCCGCTCGCCGCAGGGACGACGAAGGCGCGCACGCGCTCGTCACACGCACCGAGGCGAAGAGCTCGTACCTGCTGAAGGACTGCGACCTGGACCTGCGGCCGCCGCCGCTGCGCTTCGTGCGGCGCCGCAACCCGCACGGCTCGCGCCTGGGCGACATGCGCCTGTACCTGCGCGCGCAGGTGGAGGAGCGCGCGCAGGCGGCGTGGGGCTCGCTGCAGGAGCTGGAGGCGGAGCGCGCGCGGCGGCAGGACGCGCGCACGCGCAGCAAGCAGACGGCCACCGCGCGCCGCCTGCGCGCGCTGCGCATGGACGTGCGCTCGTCGCTGTTCGACCGCACGCGCGCGCAGCACGAGCACGAGTTCGGCGCAGAGCAGTACGACGCCGCTGGCGACCAGTACTCGCGCGCCTGCGCATGCGGACACGTCGAAACCTACGAGAAGATGTGACTCGAGGGCACACTACAGCGGAACGTTGGATTCAAATGCAAAATTTATCAGAAATCGTAACTTAATTTTGGTACACTTAACAGAAGCATTGTTAACACGTCGAGTAAATAAAGGCAGAGCCTTTTCTCGAAGCCATACTGGTCATTTTTGACTTTTGGCTCCTGTTATTTTGTTGTGGATAAAGCTAGAAGCCTGACCGACTTGGTTTTACATAAGAAGAATATATGCAGGGTACAGGTTTATAAGTCGACCTAGATCCTTTAAGAGGTTGTAGTTTTCATTATTCCTAATTTATTTGACTACTAGCTTCTGCTCGCGGCTTCGTCCGCGTGAAAGTCGAAAATTATCCCGAGGGAACATATTCCGGGGATGTATCTGTGCTATACCAGAGTATAGTCTATCTCTGTGCCAAATTTCATCCAGATCCGTCCAGCCGTTTGAGCGTGAAGAAGTAACAAACATACTAACACAAAACAGTTTCAAAACAAGTATATACCACAAAAACTAGTAAGTAATAAAAAATACCCAGTCTGGTACAGTTCATCACTAATCAAAACAATTAAAGAAAAATATAAATATCTAAAAAAATTCAAGACGTATGGCAATAAATCTGACGAGTTAACTTTTAAATATTTGCGTGACAGAGTGAAGACTATGGAAGCTTCATGTTACAAATGTTATCTTAATCAAACTGAAAAATCCATTAAAGATAACCCTAAACACTTTTGGAGCTTTGTCAAAAATCGCTACAACTCAAATACTATACCTAATACATTAAATTATAACGATGAATCATTGCACACTGGAGATTCTATTTGTGAGGCATTTTCGTCTTATTTCAAGTCGACTTTCCTCAACCCCACTTCATCTAATACTCCCAGTCCAACTTCTGCTTTCCTTTTCGATACAAACAGAACTTCATCTGACATTTGTCACATAGAAGTGAATGTTGATGCTGTGACCGTTTTACTTCGTAACTTGGATCCGACTAAAGGTGCTGGCCCTGACAATATATCGTCTAAATTTCTGATTAAATGCGCACCTTCCATTGCCCTACCTATCTCAATTTTGTTTTCCAAGTCTTTGACTCAGGGTATTGTCCCCAAAGTATGGAAATCTGCTTTTATTACGCCCGTACATAAAAAGGGGGCTAAAACAGAGATCACTAATTATAGGCCTATATCCAAGCTGTGCATTATAGCTAAAATATTTGAGAGGATTGTCTATAACCAGTTATATCCCGCCCTTGCTAGCTCGTTGAGCTCCTTTCAGCACGGATTTTTAAAAGGACGGTCTACCACTTCTAACTTGATTTTGTTTAATGATTTCATTACGGATGCTATGGATAACGGTAAGCAGGTCGATGTAGTATACACAGATTATAGCAAGGCATTTGATCGGATCGATCACGATACCCTGATAAAGAAGCTAAGCTACATGGGCATCCGTGGGGACCTCTTGAGGTGGTTCTCTTCTTACGTTGATAACAGATCACAAGCAGTAGTACTCAATAACTATATGTCTAGTTGGGTAAACGTGCACAGCGGAGTGCCTCAGGGTTCGTTGCTCGGCCCTTTTTTGTTTGTAGTCTGTGTGAACGACATCTATCAGTGCCTCCATTCATCCAAACTTCTTTGCTTTGCCGATGACATGAAAATCTTTGCCACTATTTCAACGCTCGAAGATAGTTTAGCACTTCAGGCTGATTTGTGTCGGCTTGAGGAGTACTGTCGGGCTAATAAACTTGATCTGAACCCTTCCAAGTGTTCGGTAATCACTTACACTAGAAAACGTGCAGTCCTAGCCACTACTTATACTTTGGCGGGCCAGATCTTGCCAAGGTGTAATACTGTTCGAGACTTGGGCGTCTATCAAGACAGTAAGTTAATTTTCGACACACACATTGATGCAATTGTCAAAAAAGCTTCTAAACTTCTTGGGTTTGTAATGCGTCTCTCTAAGTGTTTTACTGATGCTAAAACGCTTAAAATATTGTATTGCACTTTTGTAAGAAGTCAGCTAGAGTATGCGTCTCAGATATGGAATCCACGTTATCGTAAATACATTGACCGCATTGAAAACATCCAAAGACGTTTCATAAAATATCTTTGCTTTCATCAAAAGATTCCATATCAGTCAACCAATTATCTTGGACTCTGTAAGAAGTATCATCTGCTACCACTGGTAGATCGACGTAAGATTGCTGACTGTTTATTCTTGTTGAAAATCCTCAATAACAACATTGATAACGCCGAATTATTGTCAAAATTTTATTTCAATGTGCCATGTAAAACATTTCGGTTTAATCCACCCATACGTGTACCTCATACTTCTTCGAACTATAGGCAGAACAGTTATATTGTGCGCGCAAGTAGAGATTTCAATGAAATATGCAAGGAATATGATTTGGATCCATTCACAGTCAGTGTAAATTCAGCCAGAAGGTGCTTAAGCCTCAAATTTTTCAAGTAGTGGTAGGTTATATTGATTGTTTCTGTTTTGATTAATTTATTATTTTCTTTCTCATCAGTCATATAATTGCTAGCCAAGTATATTTATTGCTTCTTACTTTAATTAAAGCTGTGAGATCTTTGTTTTTTTGCTCACACTATAAATTATTATTGTAAGTCTATACGTGAGGATTTGTAATTGGCTTTCTGTTGACTATGGTTTCCTTTTTGTCTGTATTTAATAGCTGTAAGTCTTCCATGTACTAAAATAAATAAAAAATAAATAAATAAATAAATAAACACGTACACTCACTCACAAACATTCGCCTTTATAATGTTAGCGTGATGAAACACCGTAGGTAGGTACCTACCCCAAACTTAACCGTTTTCAAGACATTGTACTTTGAAGGTTTTTTAATTGCCGAGTTTTGGTCTAATTTTGCCTCTAATTTTTGTGTTTGCGATTTTTGTGTAGTAGATAAATTCCTTTATTATTTTCAACACTAAAGTTGCAGTTAACTGAACCATCTGGGTCGTAGTAGACGATTGATAGTTTAAAAATGCCGCAACGATTACTGTCTCAAAACAACATCATTTTGTACCGATTTGGATTGTTTTAGATTGGACCAAAGTGATAAATTTGACGCTTACGTAATGTTATTTTCGTTTGGGCGCATTATGTCCAATTCGCAAAATGTCCAGCTGTCTAATTCGCAATTGGTCCAGTTCGCATTTGGTCCAATTCCCAATAGGTTCAATTCGCAACTGGTCCAGTTTGCAATAAGTCCAATTCGCAATTGGTCCAAGCGTCCGATAACGAGAGGCGTATTTAGACGACCTCCTCATTAGGTTGGGGGAGATTCGGCTCGAAGTAAAAATGCATATAATTATTAATTAAAACATATATTAGAAAAACAACACATATCGGTATAAATAATTAAGCCTGATGTATCATAATAACTCAAATGCCACTCAAATCACTCAAAAACGACTTAAAAATCACTACGTTAAGTTACTGAAAATGAGGTTACTAGCCGTGTGGTGCACGGCACCACACGGCTAGTAACCTCATTTTCAGCCTACAGCCTCAACCGACAGCACGGCTAACTAAAGCCTCGGGGCGGGCAGAACAGAATACAATTGAATTAATAATAGTAGTATGTACTTATTAATAAATAGTATTATATTAATATATACGTTTGTTGTTTATAATATCAGAAAACGAAATTAAAGGAAACAGAAACGTATTATCTATCTACTAAACATCGTAAACAATGTTTTTAATGCCTTGAACTATTCTACTACGATGCGGTTCTAAAGCTCAATAATCTCTGCGTATGAAAAAGATTTAGGAGGATTAAAATACCTAACAAGGATATCTATACCTAATAAACGACTATAATTTGAATTGGTCAATTTGCTAATTGGACAATTTGCGATTTGGACAAATTGCAAAATTGGAGAAATTGCGAATTGGACAGTTTGCGATTTGGACATTTTGAGCCCATTGGACATTTTGCGAATTGGACATAATGCGCCTAAACGGTTATTTTTTGCTACTGCCGTGGAACCTTTCATCAAAGTTTTGTTCTAAGAATTCTGATAATACCCTAGCTTGTTATACCATAAAAAATAGGCATACAATCAGCAATAAAAAAAAATACTTCAAGTTTGGGGTGTTTCATTGTCAAATCCATAGGAATAAAAAAAAACAGGAGAAGTGGCAAGGGGGCGTGTCGGTGCCCGCGCGACGTGGTCACAATATCATTACCGTGGTCACAGTGAGCATGTTAAAAATCATGTTTTCAAATATCACAGCGACTGTATGCCCCCTCAAGTTAAAGGGGAATATTTACAAGTCCGTGATAAGACCTGTCGTACTGTATCAGAATGTTGGGCTGTGAAAAGATGGATGAAAAGAGATTGCACGTAGCAGAGATGAGAATGTTGAGATGGATGTGCGGAGTGACGACAATGGATAAAGTGAGAAATGAGTACCTATATTAGAGGAAGTTCGAAAGTGGCGCCAGTGACAGAAAAGTTGAAAAGAAACCGTTTGTCCTGGTATGGTCATCTGTAGACGGAGTACGTTCCCCAACAGGAAAGTGGGTCCTGGAGTGATATGAGTGGAACGTATAGTTAGTGCGTAATCTGCTGTGAAATTTGTGCGTGTCGTCGTTTTTGAAGAAAACGGACTGAACAATTCCTGCTGGAGTAACGCTGTTCCAGCAAGAAAATTCTAAACGAATGATCAGAGTGAGAAATATTTTGCAAATTTCTAAAATTCGTTTAGAATTTTCCTGCTGGAACAACGTTTCTCCAGCAGGAATGGTTTTTTCCGTTTTTTTCAAAAACGACGGCACTTACAATTTTTTTATGTGGCGCACATTCACTGCAGATTACGGACTAATTATACTTTCCAATCATATCACTCCAGGAGCCACTTTCCTGTTGGGGTAACGTACACATCCATATCTGCGCCTGTATGATCAATTCTGGTAGTGGTAAGTATGCTTTTGCACCAAACAAATCAGTTTTCTACTAAATCCTTGATTGCATGAGTGACGTCAAATGACAGTGCACTGCCGAGAATGAGATGAGTGGAGCCGCCGCCCGTCGTGGTAGCCGAAAGGATGCGATCAGATACGACGGCACCCGAAAGGAGCCGATCGCGTGCCGCAGCAAGATTTCGAAACGAGGCTCAAGAGTCCGAAAGCGTGTCAAGGAAGACGTCCGTGGTCAAATTGCTGTGCGCGGCTTTGTTTGACTTTAAATACTGTGTACACGATTTAAATTCGTTTAAAGATTGTAAAAGCCGTTGCGATGCGTGTCCTTTGGTACTTTGGTGGTAATTGTAATTGCCGCTGCGACGAGCACGACTAGTCGCACGATCTGCCGCAACCCTGAACAATCCTGTTCAGACGACCGCTCGTCCTCTTTGTTGGTCGGAGCTTCTGCAGCCGCTCTTGCAACCAGTAATGGTCGTGTTAGCTTAGTGTGCATAGACTCAGAATCTCATTAACCGACTACCAAAAAAGGAGGAGGTTCTATGTTCGACATTATGTATGTTTTTTTTTTTTTTTTTTTTTTTTTTTTTTTTATGTATGTTCACCGATATCTCCGTCAATTGTGGACCGATTTTGAAAATTCTTTTTTTGTTTGAAAGATTATATTCCGAAATTGGTCCCATTTTAATTTGGTGAAGATCTGATAAAGAACTTCGCAGATATACAACAGAACTCTTCAATAAATAACGGCAAATCTCTCGGGATTGCTGCAAACGCATGTCTGTTTATTGTTTATACTATTTCATAACATAACATCACGCCAGTACGCTCGAAAGGGGTATGCAGATCTCTCATTTCACCGGTTATATTCATTTTTCATGTTATTCGGGTAATCTATTCTGTCGTTATAGGTAGTTACTTAACTACTTCCCTATTAGGTAGGTACAACTAAAAAGTGAAAAATAAAAAGCTTTTTTACAAAAAAAAACTACCGACTTCCAAATAAGAAAACTAGAAAGTGAAAATAACTTTATTTTTGGAAGTCGGTGTCCATAACTTAAAAATTTGTTACCTACCAAAGACACCGACTTCCAAAAATAAAGTTATTTTCACTTTCTAGTTTTCTTATTTGGAAGTCGGTAGTTTTTTTTTGTAAAAAAGCTTTTTTTTATGTACTGGTATGTGCTGCTTGTTAGGTATATCATTTTTGTGGGAATTAAACTATTTTTCTTTCTATATCCATGTTACCTACCAATTACAAAGAATAAATAGCCAATATAAGCCAGTTAATAATTGTTATTTGTTGTTTGATTTCCCCTGCCATCAAAATTTTCATTGCCGCTAAACAGAATGGAAGAGATTTTTTTAAGGCATACTTAGTAGTACATTGTGCAGAAACTGAAGAACATCATTAACGTTATGGTTTTTTAGGGTTGCTCACCGAAACAGTAACAAAGGTAGGTAAATAGTAATAATAATAGTCGTGGTAGTATAGGTCGATTCAAAGTTAATGACGTCTGTGTAGATCCTCACCTCATTGCCGCTGTCACAATTTTGCTACTACTCAGTGACTTGTGCCGATCCGCTTTTAGATTATTTTAATTCTACCTGTTACGAATGTTGCTGTGCTGTACTACACCATATCATCATCAACGTCATTCCTCGAACGACCATAAGGAATTTATGGTTTCATAGATATTTATTTGGGTAATAAAAAAACGGACTCGCGCACTGAGGGTTCCGTACATATAGCTACATTCACCAAAATAAACAAAAAATATTACTGAAGTTCATGAACTATGAGGGCAACGAACATTACTCGTAACGATAAGTTATACAGAATTGGGGGACATAATTAACTTTGCTGTTAGAAAACTGATATCCGTGACTACCGCAGGACCCCGACGCCAATCGCTTCCATATTTGGTAAATAATTACTACTCAATTGGTACCAATTATTACTCGAACAACAAAATTGGTACCTTAGTAGTTTTCGAGAAAATCGACTTTGAAGGTGGTCCTGCGGTCGTCACGCTCCATTCAGCAGGACTACCATGAGCGCCGAAAACGGGGGCATGCTACAGCTATTCTAAGTACCTATACAATTAAATTACTAACCATAAATGTGATTCATTTCATAAAAAAAAAACAGAACTGAAACATTTTTTACCGAGAAATCAACGATGATAACTTTCGCTCGCTCGTTAAGCAGGACCACGACTTTGAATGTTGATTCCCAGTTTCAGGAGCCTGCCGTTTTCCTCAAACCTTCATAGAAAATTAATACCGTGCAAGATAAAATTAGTACCCAAAATTCGCATTTCAAGATTTCCCTATTAAAAGCTCTGTGATTTCTGCCCAAATTTATACAAAATTACTACTCCTAAAGAAGATATAGCGACCAAAAATTCAGATACCTAGGTGTTGTATTTTAAGAGAAATTAGTTTTTCCATTCAGGGCCCTGAATACCGGGTCACTAAATTATTCCGAAGCAAAAAGGTCGATATTATGAGAACCCTAACTCCCTAACAGTTATTACACTACCATTAAATAGGGTTTAGGGCCCTGAATTCCGTGTAGTCCTTAAATCTCCGCGTATAACCCGACCAAATTAAGTTGTCAATGGTATTGAGCTGTTTTTAGATGTATAAGTCGTGCGTGGCACTTATGTTTATGTAGGTATATTGTAATAGTAGGTAACAACATCGGGGGGTTAGGTAAGGTTATTACCCGACTGCCGAAGGAGGGTAATGTCTATGTATGTATATATGTTTGTTCCTATGTGGAGTTCTAGAGACCATACGCGTGGGCCGATTTTGATGGTTCTTACGTCAATCGATTCGTCTTATCCCCGCGAGTGTCACTGGCTACATGAAAATTGGAAAATGGCGGTTCTTGGGCGCCATATTGTGGGGGCCCAAATTTTTTTTTCTTCCAAACTTATCGTGTGGGGTATCGAAATAAAGGATTTTAAGAGGTGATTTCAAAAATATATAACACTTGTTTAAATGTAGGTACCTAATTCGAAAAAAAAAATAAAAGGTTATAAATAAAAAAAGTTAATTAAAAAAATCAAAAACCCCGAAAAGCGAACTAAAGAGACCTAAACAAGGTTGTGCTATTCTATCATACTGCGCAGTCGGAGGATACGTCTGGTTTTGGTCAGCTAGCTCGCGAAGATGTATCCTCCGACAGCACAGCATGATTTCTCCTTGTTTACGTCTTTTTAGTTCGCTTTTCAAGCAGTCGGGTTTTTTGATTTTTTTAATTAACTTTTTTTTTTGAGATCGCGTATGTGACAGATATATAAAAGTCATATACATCTGTCCCTTACACACACTCAAAATAATCTTACTCTAAGAGCTTATGGTCATCCCCCTGTTCTCTATCTATAATTTTTATACAAACTGCGTACCTAGGTACAGAAAAAGAAAAAAAATTACCTATCGTTGCCCAAGGCCTATAAATCAAAGAGGGGCAAAAAAAATGGGCTGTCCTTCTGAAATCTTCGATTTCTTGTCATTGTTTTTGTAAGGTTTGTAACAGTGTTTTTAAGTGCCATATTGGCTTGTCTTGTGTAATGGATTCCTTAGCCTGAGATATTTTCTTAGATATCTGTGGCATTCGGAATAGCTGTATAAACAGTTTTGGGCTACTGACAACGTCCTTGTTTTCATCTTCATCTAAAAGTCTTGGTTCGTAAACACTTTGTACAAGTTGCAACCTTTCTTCGCACTTTTTAAGGTAGTCGATTTCTTCGTCGTAATGTTTCTTTATGTTGCCAAAGTAATCTGTAGTAATATATTTATGAGTTGATAACATCTCCTGCTCCTGTAGTATTATGTGGTTTTCTTGAACTCTCTGAAAAACATGGTCCAATGTTTTCTTTCTTTCCTTGATGTATTTTTCTGTTTTCCTTGTGGGCGAGTCCTTTTTTATGTTTTTAATCTCATTCTCCCTTTTAATCTCATTGTAGTCCGATTCCTGATTAGTTCGTTAAGTTCCTGTATCTCCATAGTGCTCTTCTTCCCTAACCTACCTATCCGGCTCGAAGGACCAAAATGTACGCCCACCCTAACATACGTCACGTAAGGCCGCAGTAATGTTAAGGGTGTGACAGTACATGAAAGTATATGATAAGTTAAAATACCTACTAAGACCTTAAAGGCTAACAGTCCCTACGACCCTAAGCCCTATAAGCCCTACAGCCCTAACCTACCATATATCTAGTGTGTGATAAATAAATATATAGATAAGTTCAGGATGTCTGCACCATGCGACCTAAGGTTACAGACTGATAGTGGGCAGGAATTCCAGGTTCGGGAAGGGTACACTCACTGCCAGTCCAGCAGACTCACAGGACTGATCTAAGATGGCTAAAGGTGTCTTGGCCACAGCGAGGGGTAATGAGACAAGAATATAAATTCTAATCTGATTTATTGACAATATTGTACAGCTTATATACTATGTTTTCTTAATACACACTAATTTACATATTTGTCTGTGTTCTATGCGTGTAATATGCAACCAAACAGTATTTTATCAGGGCCGCGCGTCAGCCGGGCCGAGTGCTGAATCAATGTCCAAAGGTAACATTGAACAATAAAACTAATAATTATTTCGTAAGGTAGACTAATAGGTAAGTACCTACCTACACATTGATATGAAAACACATATTTCCTAAAATATGCGTTATGTGTCCTTTGCATTGCATATTATTCAAATATAAAGAGTACATACATAATCAATTTAAACTTAGGTACGTTAGCAACATATTATTACTGCTTACTGCAGTAAATTAGGTTTTTAATACGTAGGTACCTACTAAGGCTTACAGCAATGGTAAATCAGTAGGAAAGAAATTAATAAGAAATACCTATCGTTTTTAAATAATATTCGTATAACAACATAGAAGTTAGGTACTTAGAAGAAACATAATTATTCAACTACCTACCTACGAGTATACCCACGTCATTAACAAAGGTATTATAGGCCTATAGGTAGGCCTATAATACCTTTTTATGCCTTTTTTTTTGTTTTTGCCTGTGACATCATCCAATGACTTCTCCCGCTCTGGGTGAGGCGGGAGGGCGTGTCAGACTTTTACTGACTAAAAAAAACCCACCCGTGTTTCTTCAGTTGCTTGAGCCTGGGCCACGGTAACTCTTTTTCAAATTTATCCGCGACCCAGACAGGCATCGGCAATCGCGGACCCCGTCAGTTCAGCTGACATCTTTTTGAGGCGCGCGTAGAACACAACGCGCCGTCGACTCGGACCTGGTCCTTATCGGACGGCGAGCTACCCATTACTCGCCGTCCGCAGGCCCGCGCCTTCGGTGGCCGGGAATCGGCTTGCGACTCCCGACGCCCAGGGCATCTCCTGCGGTGGCTAGGGGCGTGAGGGCGTCTCCGTTGCGTCTCCCTCACGCGTTCCGCCTCCTCCTTTGCGAGCATTACTGCTTCGCAGAAGGAGGAGACAGCTTCCCATGCCCTCTCGCTCTGTAACATGGCCTGAACCAGGGCCGGACGCGAGAGGTTGCCACCGCACCTTTTTAGGCCTAGGGTATTATTATGGTTATTTTTTTTCTTATTCAGAAAAAGGTACCTACACAGTTAGTATAAAAATGATAGATAGTGATAGTGAGTGGAGTGATAGTGATAGTGTCTTAAATACCATTTCGACCTTAGATAAAGGACCTATAGATGTAGTCATGGCGTGGTCGCATATGAAACAACAATGGTCTTAGATAAAGTAGGTAGGTATAGATTAAGCCTTAAAATGACCTTGATTGATAGAGCGAGATGGCTAATTGGCAGCTCCATGTAAATGATAAGGACAAAAGATTATTTTTTGTCTTTGTCACCGTGGCCGGTTTCTGTCGTTTGTCAAACTCTAATACAATGGCAGGTTTGACAAACAAACTCGGTTTTGTTTGATTTTCTATGATTTCGTGGTATTATGTGTTAATTGAGACAAGGAATTTGGGTTATTTATAGATAATAAGTGTCAGTGCGATGGTGGGTTGTAGTGTTCTTGTTCTTGTTGTAACACCAGAACTAACTATTGCTGTCTCATGTGCGGACACGCCAGTGCTTAATCTATACCTACTTTATCTAAGACAATGGTTATTTCTGGTGTTACAGTATGAACACTACAACCCACTATCGCACTGACACTTATTATCTATAAATAACCCAATTCCTTGTCTCAATAAAAACAATGATACCACGAAATCACAGAAAATCAAACACGACTGAGTTTGTTTGTCGAACCTGCCATAATATTAGAGTTTGACAAACAACAAAAGCCGGCCATGGTGACAAAGACAAAAAATAATCTTTTCACTTCTCATGCTCTGAAATTGCTTATTTGTGCAGGATATAGGCTGCACAAAATCGTTTTTTGTGCACAAGTGCATTAACGTATCTACTTATAAATGTATCTATAAAAAAGTTCACAGATAGAATTTGTTATTTTATAATATTTGCTTTAATTTATTTGCCTTTTATGTGTTTTTTAAGATATAAAAGATATTAAAATTTTAATTAAAATACGGTAGGTTATTTAATTAATTTATAAAATATATATATTACAAAATTAATTTAATAGTAGGCTGTATAGGTCTGCAGCCCAAGCCTAATATCAATATCGTACAGCGTTGCCAGAAGGTTACATTTCTTACATTTTTCGTAACTTTTGACCCCCTCGCGTAACATGTAAGTAATTTTTATATTTAAGGCAATTTTCGTAACTTTTGAGAACAACGAGATTTGTAATACTAGATTTTTATTGCAAACAGTTTACGAACGCATCCAAATTAAACGACATATTCAGAGATGGCTCTGAATGAAACGTGCCATGACAAAATGAAACATATTCTGCATTAATTAAAGGTTGATTTTGCTTGAGCGCGTGCGCGTACTTTTCCTACTTCGCGAATTCGCGCGGTTTCGTAGGATATTTTTCAGAAACCTCGGGCCAAATACTTGCAAAATTGGACATATGAGAATTGGACATTTTAGGAATTCGACGTTTTGGGAATCGGACATTTCGGGTATTGGACATTTTGAACCTGAACGACGAAAAAGTTCCAGCCCAAAAACCAAAAGCCCAGCAGCAGTTATCTAGTCATCATTTGGCTGAAACCAGCAGAACGACAGATGAAACTACATTCTACTATCAGATGTTAGATAATTCAGTTAATATACGGTCGAGAAAAAGGAATAAATATATGAAATAAATGAAACTAGAGTCTGTTTTTAGGGTTCCTTACCCAAAGGGTAAAAACGGGACCCTATTACTAAGACTCCGCGGTCCGTCTGTCTGTCTGTCTGTCACCAGGCTGAATCTCATGAGCCGTGATAGCTAGGCAGTTGAAATTTTCACAGATTATTTATTTCTGTTGCCACTATAACAACAAATACTAAAAACAGAATAAAATAAATATTTAAGTGAGGCTCCCATACAACAAACGTGTTTTTTTTTTTGCGGTTTTTTGCAATAATGGTACGGAACCCTTCGTGCGCGAGTCCGACTCGCACTTGGCCGGTTTTATCATAAGATTAAATACACCATATCCACCATAAGATTAAATACACCACATCATAGATTCCTTTATATTCCGCCATTTTGCTGACATCAATTTGGCTCCGACCGCAAAAACAAGAAAAAAAGATGTAACTTTTGCACCAAAAATGTAACATTTCAGGAAATGAAACGTAACTTTTGACTTAAGGGCCCTGGCAACACTGAATATCGTAAGATTATTAATTAAAGAAATGTTATGATATACTACTGTTTTATTTCCTCGCAATAACTTTTGAATTTTGTTTTACTTTGCTTTGCACTTTTGAAAATTCACTGCTGAATTTAATTTATATGTTAGAAATTATTCAAAATTATTTAAAAAAGTTTGTTGTTTGGCCAAGTCGCGTTATTTGAGTTCGAAGATTAAAAGCAGTAGTAATGTTATTAAAACGACTTGGAATATTATTAATAATGAAATGGGAAGATCTGGTAACCGAAATATTGACTACGGCCTGTCTATTAATGACAACATCATAAAAGCAGACTCACAAGTCGCAGTAGCTTTTGAAAATTTATTTTCAGATATGCCCATTTCAACTACTAAATCCCTAAACTCATCACCTTCTGTTGCTGAGTCTATACTAAAAGAAAATGTTAATGTTTGCCATTCGGAATTTCTTTTTGAACATATTACTTGTAGAGACATAATTAAAACCTTTCACACTTTAAATGTTAAAAAGACTGCAGATTTGTGGGGATATATATATAAAAAAAAAGCTAAGATTTTTTAATAAACATAAATTATTACATAGTAAACAGTTCGGTTTTACAAGGGGTCCTTCAACTACTGATGTGTTGAGCTTTTAGGACATATTTATAATGCATGGGAAGACAAGTGCGATGCTGTGGGAATATTTTGTGATTTATCCAAGGCATTTGATTGTGTTCTTCATGAAACGCTAATCAGGAAACTCCGCCACTACGGGATCCGGAACAGCGCTCTGGCTCTTCTTACTTCATACTTGAGTAATAGGATTCAGAGCGTTGACGTTAATGGAAAAAGATCTCCCGGATCTATAGTAACAATGGGAGTCCCGCAGGGTTCAATTCTTGGCCCTTTCTTGTTTCTTATTTATATTAATGACTTGCCTTACCTCATAAAGGATAACCATGATATAGTGTTGTTTGCGGATGATACTTCACTTTTGTTTAAACTTAAACGTCAGCAGCTGGTTACTGACGATGTAAATAGCGCGATCTCAAAAGTAGTTCACTGGTTCAATGTTCAAAAATAACAATTTACTTCTAAATGAAAAAAAAACCAAATGCATTAAGTTTACCCTACCTCACGTTCGGCAGGTGAAAACTGTACTTTGGATGCTAGCTAAGCTTCAGTGGGGCCCACATATAGATAAATTGTCAAAGAAGCTAATCTCCGCAGCATATGCTGTTAGAAAGATTCGTAATTTAACTGACATAGAGACAGCCAGTTTAGTGTACTTTAGCTATTTTCATAGTGTAATGTCGTATGGTATTCTGTTGTGGGGAAATGCCGCCGACATCCAGACTATCTTTGTTTTGATCAATTTATACATTAAGCCCGAGACACTCTCCCAGAGAGAAATTTAAGGAGATTAATGTAATGACTGTGCCTTCTCAGTATATTTATGAAAATCTTTTATATGCCCATAAAAATATAAAATTGTTTAAAAAATACAGTGACATCCATAACATAAATACTAGGAACAAACACAAATTTGTAGTACCTACAACAAGGCTCAAGAAAATAGGTGGCTCGTTTAGATGTCAATGTGTTCGCTTTTATAATAAGCTTCCAAGCGACATACAAGGTCTAAGTGTTAATAAATTCAAATCATTCATTAAACGTAAGTTGTGCCAGAAAGCGTTTTATAACATTAAAGATTAAGTTGAGGACAAAAAGGCTTGGGATTGAGCCGGTCCAATTAATTTCGTTTTTAATTTTGCACCGTGAATTTAGTTTTTTATTTTTTTATTATTTTTATTGCAATGACAAGAATATTTACTTTTTAAAGTATTATATTATTTTAATTATTGTGAATGTGAAGACTATGTGGATTATTCTTTTTTTTAATTTTAATTTATCTTAGTTAGTTTTTAATCATGGTCTGGCAGTTTGAGTATTTATGCGGCCTACCCGAATGTCCTTTCTTTGCACTCGTTGTAAAATCTGCTATTTGTCCTTATTATTTACATGGGGCTGCTAACTAGCGATCTCGCTCTATATCAAGCTAATTTTATGGCTAAATCTATAGGTCCTTTATTTAAATAAGGCTCAATACCATTGAAAATTTAATTTGGTCGTGTTATACGCGTAGATTTGGTATGGAAAAATAATTAAAGCTATCTCTTAAAATTCAACACTTAGGTATCTGAATGTTTGATCGCTATAACTTCTTTAGGAGTAGTAATTTTTGTATTTTGGAAAGAAATCTCAGTTTTTAATAGGGAAATCTTGAAATGAAAATTTAACACCGTGATTAGCGCCACCCCACCAATGACATGGTATATCTCGTAAACTACTGGAGTACCTACTAGTTGTGAATTTTGGGTAGGTATCAATTTTATCTTGCAGTGTAGTAATTTTTAGGGTTCCGTACCCAAAGGTTAAAAACGGGACCCTATTATTGAGATTCCGCGGTCCGCCTGTCTGTCTGTCTGTCACCAGCTGTATCTCATGAACCGTGATAGCTAGACATTTGAAACTTGGAATCAACATTCAAAGTCGTGGTCCTGCTGAACGAGCGAGCGAAAGTTGTCATCGTTGATTTCTTGGTAAAAATAAATGTTTCGGTTCTGTTTTTTTTTACGAAATGAATCACATTTATGGGTAGTAATTATTTGTTTACTCGTGCACATAAGTTTAAGGGTGTCGGAATAGTAATAACAACAGTTCACTATATACTTTTGTTAATGACGTGGGTAGGTAGGTAGGTACCTACTCCAATAATTATTTCATAGGTATAAAATTTATAAAAATAAATCGGACATCCCAAAACTGTCATTACGTGGGTTGATTCTGTTTTGCATAACTAAATCTAATTATTTATAACATTAGCTAAACTTTTCAGGTTAGAGTTCTATCATTACTAAGGACTTATCAATATAATATGCTGCATATTTGCAGCAACATCATCCAATACTGATTTGATAATAAATACTTTTAATGAAAATTTTATTTAATAATAATAAAGGGTCATTCAACAAGGACGGGACGATGTTAAAATTGAATAAAACAAGATTTGTGTGAGATATTAACGAAATTTATTTTTTATTTAAAAGGCCCATTTATGCCATTATGGATGGAATATGACATCGTTCAAATGTCCGCCGCGGCTTCGTATGGTGGCACGAATCCGAGAGGTCCAATTTTTAATGACTCTGCTGCATAGATCGAGCGAGCGCTACAGATCAATGATAAACAATTTCTTTTGGCTTGAATTGAACAATATGGACGTGAACGACATGTGGTTCCAGCAAGATGGCGCTACTTGCCACACAGCGAACGACACAATCGACATTCTGCATGAACGGTTTGAGGGTAGAGTTATCTCTTGAGTTCTATTTTTCTTGTGGGGTTTTCTGAAGTCGCAGGTCTATGCCAATAAACCACATTCGACCGTTGCCCTGAAAGCCAACATAACGCAGGCCATCACTCGGATTCAGCCGGATCTATGCAGCAGTCATTAAAAATTGGACCTCTCGGATTCGTGCCAACATACGAAGCCGCGGCGGACATTTGAACGATGTCATATTCCATCCATAATGGCATAATGGGCCTATAAATAAAAAATAAATTTCGTTAATATCTCACACACATCTTGTTTTATTCAATTTTAACATCGACCCGTCCTTGTTGAAAGACCCTTTATTAAATTATTATTAAATAAAATTATAAAAATCGTTTTGTTCAAAACAACCATATGTGTAGCCAAATAAGAGAAATGAAACAGAAACAATATCAGTGCGGCGAATTATCACTGGCACTTCCACATGCACTTGCTAACGGTCACAGAGCAGGTACCTAAGGGCAGAAGACTGACTTACTCCTAAAATATATTGTTATACTCCCAACAATGGAATACAACACAACTTCAGAAAAAAAACATGCGAGTTCAAGTGCTCATTCCATTTAGTTCATAAAAAACATAGTAAAACACAATGAAATAAACAAATGCAGTTTACATTATGAAGATATTTTACAATTCTTAAAAGTTAAATAAATGTTAATTCTACAACAAAGTCGAAAGTGTTAGATAGCTTTTAAATCTTCTGGCAGGTCATTCTTAGGATGCTTGTTCTCAAAGTGTTGTTTGTAGGTCTTAGGATCAGGCATCTGCGCCTGAAACCAAATTACATAATCTGCTTGAGTATTGCAATTCTTAAAGTTATCTTACTAAGTACTACAGTTTACCTAGTCCATTGAGCTCAGTTACTGTACTAGGGCTTGCTTCAAGTGAGGTTTGTTGTATCTTTTGGCTCATTCTAACAGTTATAAGCAGTATTTCAATAGCATATTCATAACTTTCAATAGGATAAACAAAACTAGCCAAGTGCATGTCTGACCGTGCACAGTGAAGGGTTCCATATTTTATCAACTACAAAAGTATAATTTCATAATTATAAAGTATAAGTATAATTTCTTTATGAAATATTACTCAAATAAGATTTGCAAAAAACAGCAGCTTCTTCTTAGTATGTGGATGACAAACTTCCTAGCTCAATCCCTTGCCGGGCCCAGTAGTCGCTCATGGCAACGCCAATAGCAGCTTTTCTATCAGTTATATTTTAAGACTTAAATAACCTCCTCCCAATGTTTTTAATCAAGAATCAAATAATATTCCGAATGCCTATCTACTCTTGAATATTTTTCATCCCTCATATGTACCGGGAGAAGCCATCCTAAATAGTTTTTAAAACTATTTATGGTGTTTTTTACGGTGTACCATTAATTAGCAGTACTTAAACTGGACCTTCCCTCCAAACATTACAATACATAGCACCAACACATAGGACACAATGAGGCTACAAAACCCTAAGAAAAAGGTTGTCCCACAACCCATAATTATAAGTAAGATATAATTTGAATACAACAAGTGGTCACCTTGCAAACAACACACACGTGGACGAGGGCTTTTTGCGCAGCTTTCTTCTGGTCGTTGGCACTATGGCCTTGCTGTTTCTTCATTTTAGACTGTTTCTCTGCAGCTTTTGCCTGAGATTGAAGTTTCTGTTGCCCGCGTGCCATCCTTCAATCCTGAATATAATGCACAAGTTGCTCTGAATAAATTATAAACATAAACAATTTCATACCATATTGTAGAATTAAGTAAACATGTTAACATCATTTTATATACACTTTGAACTACACGCCTGGTTAATTTATTTGAAAAAGATTGTGTTTTCGGATTATGTTTACTATCATAATTATTATTTAAGTCGACATGCTATACCAAAATTACAACATACGAAAAATAGGTTACTTTAGCATCGTCCACGTAAAAAGAAAAATAATTGAGCAAGATGTAACTGGAAAACAACACAAACTTACAAAAAATATAGAAGCTGATTGCGAAGATTTGAGTACATACCCACGAAATCCGAAGTACATTCAAATATGTGCAGAATCAATGCCTAATAACACCTTATTGAAAGCTAACTTACCTTAAACTTTCTAACGATTCCAATAATTATTTTAACCGTGTCTTCACCAAAGCGGTATTGTTCTGTATTTTGCACCTATGTCAACAAATACCACAAACTAATAATCTAACCCAAAAAAACATAAAATGCTGACAGAGATACTGAATGGATGGATGAATTATGGATTGGCTGAAAATTTTAATGGTTGATGAAAGTGTGAGCTGAGAATTGAGAAAATGAATCAAGCAAGTAAAGTGAACACAGATAACTTCAGGTTAAAACGTTATCAGCTGTAAAGCTGGATTCACATTTTCCATGATAGGCTATTTTTGACTTTTATTAAAATTATCTACAAAATGTTAATAAGGTATTTAATTTCGTTATTTTATATTATTATTAAATTGAGGAAAGATTATTTTGTTTGTTTGTATCGAATAAGCTCCGAACGAAACTACTAAGCCGATTTTAAAATTTTTGACCCATAAAATTCATTATTTGGCGTTCAATGAGAAAACTATTGATGATAGATACATAAACATTATGTACAGCTTGGCCAGAAAGAGTAGAAATTAAATAAATATGAACTAATTTTTTCTACACATGGCAACTCGAAAGAAATGTCAAACATCAGTCAACTGTCAAACTACCAAAACAAAAAAATAAATTTGTGAATTAATGTGATTTTTGATAGATATTAAACGTATTAGTATGAATTGTTATTGAAAGTGGGAAAGACGATAAAAAGTCGTGCCAGAGAAGTTATTTACAATGTTTTTAAGAAGTGTTTGGAGGAATATCATGCCGGAAAACTTCTAACAGAATTGGATGACCTTTGCAAACGAGTTGCTGATAAGACTGGTATTTATTCACTCTAATTTTTTTATAATATACATAGTTCATGAGTTACAGTTAAAGTCGGTTAGATCTTCAAAATATACCACATCATCGATTTAATTTAATTTTAGGGGTTATGTTTACATAGGGAAAGAACTTTGACACAATGACTTTGTATTAGAGGTGAGACGTATATACTGGAATAGGTTTTTGGAATAGGTTTCTGGCCGGACGTGTAAAAACTTATTCCGTGCGCACTACATAAACGCGTCTCGAGTATTTAAGCGTATGGCGTTTGACACGTAGTCACGTACTGCCATACTCGCGTCTACCAACAGTCTCGGTCAGTTCCGGTGACATTCGGAGACTTTCGGTTCCGCACTCAAAATTTCTGAGTCGATTTATTTGTTTCGCGTTATTAAACCTAATGTCTATACCAATAAAATCACTGTTACTTTGGTAGGCAGAGTTGAAAATATTTAACAATGTTTGTTTTTTAAATCAGTACGTCACAGGAACGGTACGTATTGTTTACGTGGACGTATGTTTAAAGATTTAAAGTAAACTTTGGTGTAACGAAAATTTCAATGAGATTTTATCTAAGTATTTTTGTGCAAGTTATCGTAGATTAATAAGTTATATTTAAGTAACTTTAATGTGTTACTTGTTTAGAATTTTAGATAGATAATTTAGTCAAGCCATGAAAACAAAGTGTAGTGTAGTGTGTGTGTGTGTGTCTCTCTGTCTCCACTAATCCCAGTCAATAGTTAGTATACAGAAGCGTGTACAATTTTAAAATGTAGAAAAGATACGAATACCAACGCGTAGTCTAGTCTTATATACGTTAATAATCCATAAACCGAAAATACTCCATTACATTACTCCGACGATTAGCGACTACTCGATCTCGATATTACGAAGACTCGCTAGCTATGGAAACGTCAATAAACTAGAGACGCCTAAATACTCGTGGACCTAGTTTTTGGAATAAGTATTTATGCGGACGCGTACTTCCAAGACTCAGTACGCATTTTACCTAGTACGTCTCACCTCTACTTTGTATAGAGCGACTGCAATTTTTGATCGTCACGCACATCATTCTACATTGATGTTTTACTTTGATTACAGGAAAATCAGAAAGCACTGTTCGAAGCAAAATAAACACACATGACATCACATCATCAGCCTACAGCAGTCCACTGCTGGACATAGGCCTCTCCAATAGCACGCCATTTGCTTCGATTTTCGGCAACTCTTATCCAGCTGCTACCAGCCACCCCGCGAAGATCGTCACTCCACCTAGCCTGAGGGCGCCCCACCTTACGTTTACCAATTCGCGGTCTCCACTCAAGGACACGTCTACCCCAACGGTCATCGGTTCTACGGCTTATATGGCCGGCCCATTGCCACTTCAGCTTGAGCATATTCTGTGAGCTATGTGGACAACTTTGGTTCTTTGCCGGATCACCTCATTTCGGATTCGATCCCTTAGAGAGACTCCGAGCATAGCCCTTTCCATAGCTCGCTGAGCAACATTGAACCGATGAACCAGCTGTATTGTGAGTGTCCACGTCTCGGCGCCGTAGGTCATAACAGGTAGGACGCACTGGTTGAAGATTTTGGTCTTCAGGCTCTGTGGAATACGTGACGAGAAGATTCGACGAAGTTTTCCAAACGCCTTCCAGCCCAGCTGTATTCTTCTATTAGCCTCCTTCTCAAAGTTGTTCTTACCAAACTGCAGAGTTTGCCCGAGGTAAACGTATTCCCGAACAACTTTGAAAGCACCGCCATTGACCACAATCGGTCCCGGAGTGACGTGTGAATTGAACATAACCTGGGTTTTGTCCAAGTTCATCCGGAGACCGATTCGTGCAGAAAAACCAGCTAGGCCGGCCAGCATCAGCTGCAAGTCATGCAGTGACTTTGCCATTATGACGATGTCATCCGCAAATCGCAGGTGTGAGATGTACTTGCCGTTTATATTAATATCGCGTCCTTCCCAGTCCAGCGTCTTAAACATATCCTCCACCGCGTTGCTAAATAATTTCGGGAAAATAACGTCCCCTTGCCTAACCCCTCGACACAGTGAGATATGCTTAGTTTGCCGGTCCTGATTTTGGACGGTCATTGTTGCGTTTGCATAAAGACATCTCAGCACTTGGATGTATCGCCAGTCCACTTGGCATCGCTGCATAGAATCCAAAACAGACCAGGTCTCGATAGAGTCAAAAGCCTTCTCATAGTCCACAAAAGCAAAGCACAGGGGCCGATTATATTCTTCGGACTTCTGTATAATTTGCCGCACTGTGTGGATGTGGTCTATGGTGCTGTATCCACCTCGGAACCCGGCCTGCTCCGGTGGTTGGAACTCATCGAGTATTCGCGCTAGACGATTCGTGACGACTCTCGAAAACAACTTATATACGTGGCTAAGCAGCGAAATGGGTCTATAATTCGAAAGGGTACAAAATAAACGAAGGCAATAAAAACGCCAGCCAAGCGTAGAGTCAGGTGTAGATTATTTAGATAGTGATTAGAAAATATATTGTTACTATAATAAAGATGTTTTTACTCTCCTAGGCTTTTTATTTATCAGTTAGAAAAATTTAGAAATTTATTAATTGATTGAACGATTTTCCCCATTCTGAAATATCTTTAAAAATACTTCAAGTATCAAATTCATTTATATAATAGTTTATTTTTATAATATAATATAATAGTTTCATTTATATAATAGTTAAATGATGCCATATAAACGGTAGTGGCGACCTCAATTTTTTTCTACTCGTTCTTGGCAAGCTGTACTACATGATTAAAGTTCTCATTATTCATAGATTTAGAATTTTTTTGCTACGCCAAAACATACATACCTACATACTATATCTATGTCATTATTACTTACAAAAAAGTCCGCAACGGAATTTAACTAACTAAAGTTAAGTCACAATAGCAGCTTTTGTGTTCTATTTAATTAGATCGCCAGTAGAAACAAAAGTTGGCTACTTTCGTATCGTAATTCGTACTATTAAAATAAAAACAAACAAACAACGTAAACATTTTTGATTTGATTTGATTTATTAATTCTTATTTAAATAACCTAATAATTTTACAAATTATTAGGTGATAGTGTATAATGGTAGGTTGGTGGGTAGGGTAGGTAGGTGGATAGGTAGGTAGGCATTTGAGGTAGGTATGTAGGGGGAGATAGGTTGATATTTAAAGGGCTTATTACACTACACTGTATTCAGGGTCCTGAATACCGGGTCACTAAATAATTCTGAAGTAAGGTTGATATTATGAAAACCTTAACTCCCTAACAGATATTACACTACCCTAAATTAGAGTTTACGGCCCTGAATACCGTGTAGTGTAATAAGCCCTTAAGGCAGGTGGTTAGGTAGGTAGTTAGGGAAGGGTAGGCAGGTAGGTAGCCAGATGACGAGAGCGAAGCCGCGGGGTACAGCTTGTAATGAGTATGATGATAATTCATGGTAGGAGAAATACTCTGTTCACAATTTATCGAGAGTTGATTATCTAGAGAGATTATTCTAACGATGCTGATCCAAAGAAAAATACATATTTTCAGTCCAAAAGAGTATGTGCTAATTCCATGGTCAAACCCAAACAGACCGTGACATTGTTGTCACAAAACTGTCACTGTCATAAATATGTAAACAATCAAAATAACCTCAAAACAAAATAAGTTTTAATTTCAGTAATATTTTTATTAATACGACTTTGGGGCATACAGAGTGAACGTATAAGCTCTTGAGTAAGTGTAAATTGTTTTTATCGATGTTTGATCCATGCCTATAATGACGTTTTCCTTTTCAATAACGTATAATTTTAAATGAGATTTCTACTTACTTTATAACTCTAAGTACACTCTACGTAAACTACGTACTTTAAATCTCACTATTAAGTATAAAAGCGTGTTAAATATAGGTATTCTAGATCAATGCAGCGTCTCACTCGGGTTTTCTGTGAAGTCTGCTCGCCGCGGGGCTTAGCGAGAACACGTTTCAAGGGGTCTCAAGCAAATGGCGAAAAGGACAAGACTCCGCTTCGCCGTCTATTAGACGATGCTAGTTCGTTCGGTGAAGCTTCTGCAGAGGCTGCTGAGCCTGAGCTGCGCTGGGCGACGCAGCCGTACGCGGCGCGCGTGCAGGCGGACGGGCTTGAGAGGCGCGCGCCGCGCGTGGAGCCGCGCGACACTACGGTGCTGCTGTTTCCGGGGCAGGGCGCGCAGCGTGTGGGCATGGGCAGCGCGCTGCAGCACATCCCCGCCGCCAAGCAGCTGTACGAGCTTGCCTCCAGTATAGTTGGGTAAGTTAAATTAAAACAGGCAGTCTGCCACAACTCCTTGTCTTTAATCGCCTATTTTGTGTATGTATGAGAGGGTTATATTTTTTTTCATTCAATCCAGCCCAGCTCCTTGAGGAATGCCAGCGGAACCTTTGTGTTACTGACTGTCTCAGGTTACCTGGTTCACCAAAGTATTTCACTCTGTAGCTATTACTGGGCAGCTTAAGAGCAGGTGTGCTGCTGTCTCGTCCTCCTCCATGCACGCTCTGCAGAGTGGACTTGGACAGTGATTCCTATGACAAAAAGATGATTATTAAAGGTTCCGTAACAACTTATTGCGTCACAGAATTAATAATAGTACTGGTACAGAAGGGTCACGTTGTGCAACAATTTATAGAAATAGTGACCCTTGATGCCAAGCAACAAAGTGTAATTCAGCTCGCTTAAGTGGTCAATGTCTAACGCGATATTCACCTAAAAATTAACACTCTCTGCTAACATGTAATTCTGTTGTTGTCTGACGCGGAGTGACACGTCTCTTAAGGTTTGTCGACTTGCCGCTTTCACTTACGACAGTATATTTATTACCTAATAATGATTAGATACAATCCGCCATCTCCAGGGAGAAGTCCTGTTCCACATCTCTGTCTTGCCTTTATTGGCCGGTTGGAGTGAAAAATGACGGGAACCAGAGCTCTCACCTCTCTCTTGCCTTAATTGGCTGGCTTGAGTGGAGATTTTGCAAGAGCAAACATGCTCAGAGGAAGTAAGTTAACCCAGTAAAATGCTGGTAGGGATCTTGACCGTACTTCCGGGATTGTCCTGATAGCCGTGGTATAGGTATAGTGGAGAGGTCTCCACTCCTCAAGCACCTCCGGATATGTTGCCCCCTTGGCGCTACGTCACTAAAGTGCTAGCGTCCCTTTATGGGGGCCCATTAATTGAGAGTGCAAGTCACCCCCTGCCATTTTATAGCCGTGTAGTTCATCAGTGGTCGGGCAGGGTCCGGTAATCCTCCTCAAATGCCTTTCAAAGGACCGGGACCCAAGGGCACCGAGATTGTAAAAAAAAAAGTGTCTATATATTATACCCCCGAGGGTATAATATATACACAAATGTCTATCCACAAGGTCTATCCACACATATCAGGGGCGTGCCCGGGACGTGACAGGGCCGGGTCCCGTCAGGGGCTCAAAAAGATATCGGTGGGAACATTTTATATGACATCGTTCACACACAAATTCTTCGCGTGCGCTGCCTAAACCGTTGGAGATACACAAATATAATGTACTGTAGGATTGTTTGTCTTAAATAGTTCTAAATAAAAGTCTGAGACAGCATATATCTACCTTTTATGTGGAAGCCACTATGACCAAAATAGTAAACCTTAAATACAATTAAATTGTATACTTTATTACAATTCACATTTTAGAATATTTATCAAACTCTTATTGAAATCGACACATTTGTCGCTTTGAATGTTTAATGTAGATAAATTTTGTCTTTTACACTAAGTAATTTGAACGCATAGTTTAAAAGTTATCACGATAAGATTGACTTGAATGGAGCTCGAGCGACATAAATACGCGCGGCGGGTAAAGCGGGGGGCGGGGCGATGTGATCCAAGCAATGACGCGTACATATTTTTGCTGAACGTAACAAATCAAGTAATATAGTTTACAGGAGTATAATGCAGTAGGTAGGACCGCCAAAACTAAAATCACATTGATACATTACCTACCTTATATTATAAATTATTGTAATGTCCTTTCAGTTTTGCTCGCTGCTGCCGAACGAAGTTATTCATTTCAATAAATTCAATAACATTACATACTAATCCTTGACTGACACGAACAGTAAACGAAAGTAACCTTTGTTGGTCCCGTTTGTTAATCAGTGTCATTGTATGTATAGCCATGAAGCTGTGCTGATCTGTTTGTGATGAAATTTGATAGGGATAATCTCAAGCCTGGGGAAGGACATAGGCTACTTTTTATCAACACACCACACAGGCGAAGTTTATAATTTTTTTATTTTAGATAGGCTCGCGCTTGACCACTATCTCACCCGATGGTAAGCGATGATGTGGTCGACGGTGTAACACGCTTGCCTAGAAGTAACCTATTCACTCTTGACTTAAAAACCCCGAGGTTGTAGCTATTTGGAAACACAGACTCCGGCAGGGAATTCCACTCCTTAGCTGCACGCATAATGAAAGTATTTCCAAAACGTTTAGTGCGTATGGGTGGGATGTCCACCATGTACCGATGGCGCATCGCCGTAGGTCTTGTAGTCCGATGATGAAACGGGCTAGGCTGAATTAGATCATGCAATTCCATCGCACACTCTCCGAAATGCAACCGATAAAAAACCGACAAGCTGGCAACTCGGCGACGATGTTCAAGGCTCTGGAGCTTTGACTCGATCAGTGCCTCATTGCCGATGAGCCTCTTGGCCCGTTTTTCGATCGACTCTAGAGCATCAAGCTGGTACTTGGCAGATCCATCCCAGAGATGAGAACAGTACTCCATGCAAGATCGAACTTGCGCTTGATACAACTTAAGCAGCTGTTCCGGCGTGAAGTACCGTCTCACCTTCGCAAGGATCCCCAACTTTTTGGCAGCCAGTTGAGCCTTTGCCTCAATGTATGGGCCAAAATTAAGTGTCGATGTCAACGTTACGCCAAGAAGCTCAAGATGGTCCGTTATCGGTACGGCTACACCTCGGAAAGATGGAGCCGGGTGATATTGGCTCTTTTTCGCGGAGAAAAGACACGCCTGTGTTTTTGCGGCATTGAACTTGACCAGATTGGCATCGCCCCATTCGGAGACTGCCTGCAAGGACAGGTTCAAGCGCTCCACCATGGCCTCCCGGAGAGACTGGATCTGAGGCCCGGTAGCACGAGCGTTGGACAAGTATCTCTCAGCAACAGTGCTGTCATCTGCATACCCAAAGGTGCCGGGTTTTAGCAGTTCATTTATGTGTAGCAAGAACAATGTCGCTGAGAGTACCGACCCCTGAGGGACCCCGGCATTAATATCCAATAGGTCCGAAGAGCAGCCATCGATTACTACTCGAATGGACCGACCCCTCAGGAAGTCTGCAATCTAGTCACACAGACCACCGGGCAGACCGAATGAAGGAAGCTTACCAATAAGGCTTTCGTGCCAGACCCTATCAAAAGCCTTCGAGATGTCGAGGGAGACGGCAAGCGCTTCCCCATGCCTCTCGATGGCCTCACTCCAGATGTGAATGGCATACGCTAGAAGATCCCCAGTGGACCGATTTCGGCGGAAGCCGTATTGGCGGTCGCTAAGGATGTCGTTAGCTTCTAGGTATGCCAGGAGCTTACTATTAAGTACGCGTACGCGTGGACGTTACAGAGGTGGGTCTGTAGTTGGCCGGGTCAGCACGACTGCCTTCTTGGGCACGGGCTGTACGTTGGCTTGCTTCCAAGCATTCGGCACTTTTCCAGTCTGATAAGAAAGGCGAAACAGGCGCGTCAAGATAGGAGACAATTCAGGCGCAAAGGTTCTGAGAACAATTGCTGGTATACCATCGGGTCCGCTAGCCTTATTCACATCGAGGTTGCGCAGCACCCTACGTACGTCCTTTTGGTGGATGAGAATGTCAGACATACTCGTCTCGCATCCATCAGGTGAAGGAGGGGGGCGCGCGCCACCAGGATTCAGACGCGAAGACTCCGCAAAAAGAGAGGCAAACAAGTTTGCTTTCTCCTCAGCGGAGTGGGCCAGCGACCCGTCGGGTTTCAGCAGTGTTGGTAGTGAGGGACTGCAGAATTTCGATTCAACCGATTTAGCCAGGGACCAGAACGCTTTACTACCTGCTGGGTAGGTAGGTATACAATTTTGGATTACCTATTAACTTTATCCCTAAGGAATTGGTTGTTTCATACAATCAAATTTCCCTCTTTTCACTCCCTTAAAGGATGAATTTCCGAAAACTCCTGTTTGCTCCCCTAGGCCCCTACATCAAAAACGAAAACCTGTGCATTAAGATTTTTAGCAAATTTGAACACCCCATAAATAGTCTTTTGGGGGTTTAAATAAACCTCCAAAGCTTTATTTTTACTTAGGTTGGTATTTGTGTCAAGATTCAAGTTTATTAACCAAAGAAATAAGATTCTCCCAAAAAAACTTTAACACCCCCTAAATCGTCTTTTGAGGGTAGTTTATAAAAACGAATAGTGACAACCTAAAGGTTTCGGTCTTTTACTTATATTACTATTTGTGCTAAGTTTCGTAATGAATAAATATATAAGTATACTAGCTTTTGCCCGCGGCTTCGCTCGCGTGGAATTTGGTCTGCCACATAAAGTTTCGTGACAAACCATTTTTTTTTACTGTATGTTGTACACGTATCCGAAATTTCAGATGTCAAACTTCAAAACTGATGGATTCCATACAATCTTTGTACCCACCAATAAGGGGGCAATCCTTGGAGGTGGAATTTTCGAAATTTCTTTCTTAGTGCTCATTTAAGCTCATTGGTTTCGGTTGTGCGTCGACCGCTGGGTGTGTTAGTCAATCAAGTTACAGTTTTATTATAAACTTCGCCTGTGTGGTGTGTTGATAAAAAGTAGCCTATGTCCTTCCCCAGGCTTGAGATTATCCCTATCAAATTTCATCACAAACAGATCAGCACAGCTTCATGGCTATACATACAATGACACTGATTAACAAACGGGACCAACAAAGGTTACTTTCGTTTACTGTTCGTGTCAGTCAAGGATTAGTATGTAATGTTATTGAATTTATTGAAATGAATAACTTCGTTCGGCAGCAGCGAGCAAAACTGAAAGGACATTACAATAATTTATAATATAAGGTAGGTAATGTATCAATGTGATTTTAGTTTTGGCGGTCCTACCTACTGCATTATACTCCTGTAAACTATATTACTTGATTTGTTACGTTCAGCGAAAATATGTACGCGTCATTGCTTGGATCACATCGCCCCGCCCCCCGCTTTACCCGCCGCGCGTATTTATGTCGCTCGAGCTCCATTCAAGTCAATCTTATCGTGATAACTTTTAAACTATGCGTTCAAATTACTTATAGACCAGGGTCGATAATTTTTAAAACCAAAAAAAATAATAGTAGGATGAAACCCATTAGAAAAGGAGGGGAATATTATAAAAATGAAAGGAAAAATAATTTACGGGCGATCTGATGTCGGGAAGGGGATGGGGGTGAGTTTTTAAGGGTAAAAAACGGTTTTTCTCGATTGCCGGCAAAACTAAAAGTCCTATCGAAAAAAGTCAAATGGCAAAGTTGTAGGTAATAAAAAGATCTAAAACTTTTGTATTTACACTTTGTCACATAACCTCAAAATTTATGTGAAAAATAAAAAAACTAAGTTGTTGGTTTTTTATTTTTATCTTTTAAAAAAAATTTTTTTTTTTATCGAAATTTGGTGAAAACTTACCTTTTTATGTCCCAAATACGCTGTAATTTATTTGATTAAAAATGTTTATTTTTTTTACCTTATTTTGAATTAATATCGAAAAAACACCCTAATTTTCTATCGAAAAATCACCCGTCAAAATATCAGCTTTTTTTAAAAAGTTGGTATGTTTTCTGTTCGTTGAAATCTCTACTTTCCGATGGTGAAAAAAAAAAATATGTTACTATAGTAAATCTTCTCAGAAAATGCAAAAAATCTAAAAAAACTCGAATTCGATTTTTTTTTTAAATTATTTTAAATAATTTAGTGCTATTTATTAAAATTATCACTTTAATTACTCGAAAAACGTTAGATTACATGTTACATTGATAAAAAAAATTGCAAATAATAATAGGTATACTACTATAATTAACAAACAAATAAGTTAATAAAATTAATATTTAATAAGACATCTACAATATTTGGAGAAAGTTGTCGAATCTTCTTTAAATTATATGCGTAGATGCCTATTTATAACTATTTTAAGATAAATTATATAACTGAGTGACCTACGAAAAATTGTAGCCCATCAAAAGGTATTTCATGGAGAAGTGGGGAAGGGGCTAGGCTAGGCTAGGCGAAAATCGGCCAAAAGCGGGTCTGGGTCTCAACCCAGACCCGCTTTTGGCCGATTTTCATATATATTTTATACATTTCAAATATATTTCAGATATATTCAAAATATATGAAATATATATGAAAATCGGCCAAAAGTTAATTTCAATCTTTAGGTTATGTTACGTTAAGCATACTATTTTTTAAAGAAAATATTACAATTTTTATGTTTGAGTTGATTGATACACATAAAAATAGAGATAGTATTTACCTTCCTATGCAGATTCGAAAAGTTTTTTTTTTTAAAGTAAACTTGTCACAATTATCTTCAAGAAACTCAGCGTGCACATGTATTTTTATAAACGATGTTGTATACTGTACTGTATTTCGAATACTGGTTAGGCTAACGGTTGTAACAGCTGCTACGAAATAGTAGGTATGTATGTAGTAAGACCCATACCCGCCTAGCCCCTTCCCCACTTCTCCATGAAATACCTTTTGATGGGCTACAATTTTTCGTAGGTCACTCAGGTATATAATTTATCATAAAATAGTTATAAATAGGCATCTACGCATATAATTTAAAGAAGATTCGACAACTTTCTCCAAATATTGTAGATGTCTTATTAAATATTAATTTTATTAACTTATTTGTTTGTTAATTATAGTAGTATACCTATTATTATTTGCAATTTTTTTTTTATCAATGTAACATGTAATCTAACGTTTTTCCAGTAATTAAAGTGTTAATTTTAATAAATAGCACTAAATTATTTAAAATAATAAAAAAAAAATCGTATTCGAGTTTTTTTTGATTTTTTGCATTTTCTGAGAAGATTTACTATAGTAACATATATTTTTTTTTCACCATCGGAAAGTAGAGATTTCAACAAACAGAAAACATACCAACTTTTTAAAAAAAGCTGATATTTTGACGGGTGATATTTCGATTGAAAATTAGGGTGTTTTTTCGATATTAATTCAAAATAAGGTGAAATAATAAATATTTTGGATCAAATAAATTACAGCGTATTTGGGGCATAAAAAGGTAAGTTTCCACCAAATTTCGATAAAAAAAAAAAAAAATTGTGAAAGATAAAAATAAAAAATCAAAAACTTGTTTTTTTGAATTTTTCACATAAATTTTGAGGTTATGTGAAAAAAGTGTAAATACAAAAGTTTTAGATCTTTTTATTACCTACAACTTTGCCATTTGACTTTTTTCGATAGGACTTTTAGTTTTGCCGGAAATCGAGAAAATCCGTTTTTTACCCTTAAAAACTCACCCCCATCCCCTTCCCGACCTCAGATCGCCCGTAAATTATTTTTCCTTTCATTTTTATAATATTCCCCTCCTTTTCTAATGGGTTTCATCCTACTATTATTTTTTTTCACTTTATATTATTTTTAAAGGCTTCTACCCTGGTCTATTAGTGTAAAGACAAAGTTTATCTACATTAAACATTCAAAGCGACAAATGTGTCGATTTCAATAAGAGTTTGATAAATATTCTAAAATGTGCATTGTAATAAAGTATACAATTTAATTGTATTTAAGGTTTACTATTTTGGTCATAGTGGCTTCCACATAAAAGGTAGATATATGCTGTCGCAGACTTTTATTTAGAACTATTTAAGACAAACAATCCTACAGTACATTATATTTGTGTATCTCCAACGGTTTAGGCAGCGCACGCGAAGATAGCTCTCAGAGGGCAGAATTTTTTCCGACTTACTTGATATATATCGTTATATTATGACCAAATTACAAAAAATCATTATAAATTGTAGCCTATGTGTTATTCTGATAATTCATAATTCATTTATTCATTTGTTAACATAGGTACTGTACGAGCTACGCTGTACATTGACCCTAACTAATACGTCCTACTTACAGTGAAACGTTGCAGTTTGTTTAACTCAACATTAATTGTACATTATTACATTATAACATGTTATTTTTAGTAGCAATAAAACCTTTATACCAATCGGTTGTTTACTCATTCATCATAACAGTTCAACATAACATTTCTACATACAACATCAACATAACATTTTCACTGTTGGGAGTTACGCCCCAACATATGGTCCTTCGAGCAATTTAGTGTTGTGTAATTTACATCTTTTACGGTCGCGAATCGGTTGGACTGGTCTCTCAGAAGCGAGTCGCCCCAGTAACCAATTGAGAAGGCGCATACCGTAGAGGAAAAGGTTGCACAATACGAAGAACCAAGAGTGTGGAGCAACAGTCAACGCTCGAAACAGAAGAGTTCATTTGAAGTCAACAAGAAAAACAACAGAACATCATGTCGGCAGCTGATTTCTACCAGAAACAGAACGAACTCTACGACGGCATAAAGAAGATCGGTATAAATATCAAGAAGGATGGTTGGGACAGAAAGAACGCTGACTACTTCAAACGCCGTAAGGCAATGCTGGAAAACTTGTGGTCAGAATTTCAGTTCAATCACGACCGCCTGCCCACGGAACAAAGTGTAAGTCATCCGTACTTTAGTAATGACTGCTATAACATAACTCTGCAGTGCTACAATGAAGTAAAGGAGCTTATTCTGCAACAACACCAACAACTTACGACTCTCACTCGTTCTCCGAGGGAGCAGTCGGTACAACCAAAAACATTGGGAAGTGCCAACCAACAAACAGGGGAAGGTACTTCGGAACAAACAAAACAGGAACAAGAAGCCCAGGAGAGTGAGGCAGAACAAGCTGGCAATCAAGACAACCAAAACAGAGAACCATCTCCTCCTCCTCCTCGGCAAGATCAACAAAACACCGCGAAAAGGGACACGGGATCCAATAGCAAGCTGGACGATATGATGCGCAAACAGACCGCTAACTTCAAAGCCTTCATGAGAGCAGTCGCGAACATACACGTGGAGTTCCTGTCTGAAAAATGGGAGTTTCAAGACGCTCTGCAAACACTGCAAACACGCTGGTCAGCTATTGACAACCTTCACTGGGAGATAGAGTATGAAACCAACGGAGAGAAGAATGCAGTGTATGAAGAACGCTACACCAGGTATGAAAACCAGTTCCAGGAACTAAAAAAGGCTTTGAATACCAAAATGTGGTCCGGCACTCATCGGGAGAAAACAACACCGAAATTAGAGATACCAGTCTTCAATGGTAACTACAACCAGTGGATCCCATTTAAAGACCTTTTTACGGAAGCAATACACAACAACAATTCCCTCTCATCTGCTCAGAAGATGCAGTTTCTGAAGAGTAAGGTGCAAGGAGAAGCGGAACGCTTGATTCAACATCTACAGATAAGTTCGGATAACTACCTGGTGTGTTGGGATATCCTCAATCACCGATATAATAATGAAAAACTTATATTCACATCGCACATCAACATGCTGTTCAATTTACCAAACATGCAACAACAAACAGTGGCCCAAATAAAGAAAATCCATGACGTCAGCATAGAATGCCTACATGCGATAAAGAATTTAGGAGTGAATATCGACACCTGGGATCCGATAATGGTACATATATTATCGCAAAAATTAGACGCTGACACACACTCAGAGTACAACGACTCGCTGAAGAACTGCCGAAAGCTGCCAATACTGAAAGATCTGCTAGATTTCCTAGAAGGGAAGTTTACATCATTGGAAGCATCGCGCCGCAAACAAGAAAACAATCAAAAACCAAATACCTCATCGAGTCAACATCAAAATACTTTGTACTCTAAAAAACAATACAGCAGTAATCAAGCAACTAGCAACAAGAAAATTACGAAATCGTTCCATGCGTCAACATTCCGATGCCCCCTTTGCGATGACGAACATGGCATGTACAATTGTGCAAAGTTTTTAGAAATGCCGAATCACTTAAAACTTAGCACAGTAAATAAAATGAACATTTGTGTAAATTGTCTGTTCAGCCATAACGAAAAAAAATGTACGTCAGCTTACCGATGTCGCAAGTGCTCGGGTCAACATAATACATTGCTACACGATGCATGTATTACGAACAAAACGGAAAAACAAACAAATTCTTCCCATGTATCAAAGGATGATGATACTTCGGAGATACTACTAGCGACAGCTGTAGTAAACATAGAAACAGCCGATGGGACCCTAATCAAGTTGCGAGCCCTCATCGATCAAGGTTCACAGATATCTTTGATCACCGAACATGCTGCTCAACTTCTAGGAGTTAAGCGCGAGAGATGCAAAGGAGTCATTTTTGGAGTTGGACAGAAGGAAAACCACTGCAAAGGAATGACAACAATTACTTGCAGTTCTGTCTACAACGACTTCAAGTTCCAAACGACTGTCTTCATTATGAATAACTTGATTAAGAACCTGCCGAATAAGACCTTTGCAAAACCATCTTGGTCCCACATACAGAACATCCATTTAGCAGATCCGGAGTTCCATAACAGCCGTCAGGTGGATTTACTATTTGGAGCAGACATTTATTCGCAAATCATGCTAGGAGGCATAATAAAAGGCGATGACATCACTCAACCTATCGCACAACAAACCTACCTAGGTTGGCTTCTATGCGGAAATGTCAAAACTTTCCACTGCAATGTGGTCATAAACAATCTTGAAGATATCAAACAGTTCTGGGAAACCGAAGACATCACCGATCAATCCAATTTATCGGTGGAAAATGAAACATGCATTGAATACTACACCAACACTACGCAACGCCTGGAGAATGGGAAATACGAAGTCAGACTGCCGATGAAGAAAGAACTTGAGAGCAGACTGGGTTCGTCCAAACCAATGGCTGTAGCCCAATTCAAAACTTTAGAAAGAAAGTTGGAAAAACAAACACACCTGGCAAAGGCCTATAAAGACTTCATGGCTGAATATATTGATCTAGGTCATATGAAGCAATCAACAGTTAGCAACAAAACACTCGAGTGTTACTTACCTCACCACGGCGTGCAACGCGCTGAATCAACAACAACAAAGTACAGAGTGGTGTTCAATGCGTCAGCAAAAACATCAACAGGATGCAGTTTGAACGACCTCATGTACAAAGGTCCCAATCTTCAACAGGACCTACAAACATTACTGATGAAATGGAGGCAATACAAATATGCGTTTACAGCGGACATTGAGAAGATGTTTCGTGCTATTTGGGTAGCCCCTGAAGACCAACAACTGCAACAAATTGTATGGCGAGAATCACTGGGACAACCTATCCGCTCATACCAATTAACAACCGTAACATACGGAACCAAGGCAGCGCCGTTCCTAGCTATGATGACGCTCAGGAGATTGGCGGCAGATGAACATGAACAGTTCCCGGAGGCTTCAAAAGTGCTGGAAGAATCATTCTACATGGATGACCTCGTTCACGGGACACATACAATCGAACAAGGAAAGCAATTGATCGCGGATCTGAAACAGTTACTGAAAAATGGAGGGTTTAACCTCAGAAAATGGTCAGCAAACAATCAAGAACTTTTGGAAGATATCTCCGAACAACACAACGATAAGATTGTCTTCAACTTCAAAACAGAAAATACACAAAAAACGTTAGGCCTGTGCTGGAACTCAAGAGAGGACAAATTCACCTTTCAATGCACAATTTCTGACGTAAACAAGAAACAAACAAAACGAAGCCTACTTGCCGAAATATCCAAACTATTTGACCCACTCGGCTGGCTGGCCCCCGTGTCAACAAAATTGAAATTATTATTTCAAAAACTGTGGGATGGCAACTTACATTGGGACGACGAAGTGTCCGATAACATACATGTGGAGTGGTGCAAGATACAAGCCGATATAAGAGCGATAAACGCATGCGAAATACCTAGATGGCTTAAGTGTGGCGGAAAGCAGACAATGGAGCTACATGGGTTTAGCGACGCCTCCCTGGATGCCTATGCCTGCGTCATCTATGCACGAGTCCAGTCATCAACAATACTGGTCGCTGCAAAGTCAAAGATTGTACCACACCGAAAATCAACAACATTGCCTAGACTGGAATTGAATGGAGCGCACCTTCTATCACAACTAATGCGCAAAGTCAAACAGTCATTGAATCAATATGAAGTACACGTCTACGGCTGGACTGATTCCATGGTGGTCCTGGGTTGGTTACAAGGAGACCCATCCCGCTGGAAAGCATACGTAGAAAACAGAGTACGAAGTATTACTGACGTCATACCACGATCATCGTGGAACTACGTTAATACAAAAGAAAATCCCGCTGACGCCGCAAGCAGAGGCCAATACGCTAGTCAGCTGAAAGAAAATCAATTATGGTGGCAAGGACCTACATGGCTACCATTGCTTAAAACAAAGAACATAGAAAAACACAATTATAACACGGACCAAGAAGAAAAAACAGTCCGGAAACAAGCCAATGTATCCCAACATTCTCAACACATCATAGAAAATACGAGCATTGTGGAAACATTATTGCAAAATCACAGCTCTATCGAACATATTATTCGCATTGTCGCATGGATACTCAGAGCATTGAACCCGAAAAGGCGACAGCTACCGAGATATCTGACGTTGCACGAATTGAATAACGCAATAAAGGTGCTCATAAAACAAACTCAACAAAAATTATTTGACACAGATCTTTGTCATTTAAAGAAAAATAACAGGGTGCAGACTAACAGTAAAATAAAAGACCTCACTCCGTTCATTGATCATCAAGACATCCTACGAGTGGGAGGAAGATTGAAAAACGCATCGCTAACCGAAAACATGAAACATCCGATGATCATTCCACACGACAGTCGATTGACACATCTTCTCATCGACCAAGCTCATCGAATGACGTTTCACGGCGGCCCGAGACTCACTCTAAAACACCTACGGGAGAAGTACTGGATCGTCGGCGGGAACCGAACAACCAAGATGCAAATCAGAAAATGCGTGACGTGCCGCAAGAACAACCCAACAAAAGAACACCAACTGATGGGTAATCTACCAAGCGCAAGAGCAAATCAAGCGCCGCCCTTTTACCATACTGGGGTAGATTACACTGGATTTGTGGACGTCAAAATGAACAAAGGCCGAGGAGCAAGAACAACAAAGGGCTACATAGCAGTCTTTATATGCATGGTGACCAAAGCTGTGCATATCGAACTGGTGTCAGACCTCACCAGTTCAGCATTTTTGGCAGCCCTCAACAGAATGGCAGCAAGAAGAGGCGCCCCTCGTCACTTATACAGCGACAACGGGACAAACTTTGTCGGAGCAAACCGACAACTCGTAGAACAATACGAGGAAATTGAACAAACATACAAAAGCATCCAACTACAACAGGAAATCGCGGAGATGACAATTGAGTGGCATTTTAATGCCCCCGCTTGGCCATCAGCGGGAGGTTTGTGGGAACGAGCAGTCAGAAGCCTAAAACACCACTTGAAACGAGTAGTAGGAGAACAAAAACTAACATTTGAAGAGTTTTCCACAATCCTAACAAAACTGGAAGCCTGCTTGAATTCCAGACCTCTGTGTCCACTAAGTGAAAACACAGACGATCTAGACTGTCTGACGCCAGCACACTTTTTATCGGGTAGACCGGGGCTGACAGTCATAGAAACAATGGAAGATGCAAGAACAAGATGGGAACTAACAAGAAAGATATTCGCAGAAATCTGGAAACGATGGAGGAACGAATATTTGTGCCAGCTATTAGCCAGATCAAAGTGGCAGGAACCACGGAAAAATCTGAAGATAGGCGATCTGGTGGTAATCCATGAAGATCATGTACCAGCCGGGAAATGGCTCATGGGGAGAATAACAGAACTTCACCCTGGGAATGATGGATACGTTCGGGTCGTTAGCCTAAAAACAAGAAATGGGCATATGAAGAGGCCTGTCACAAAACTATCCGTCTTGCCTATCAACAGTGACGAAAATGTCGAACAACAAAACACAACAAAAACAAATGAAAATGAGTCATACCTACAGGCAAACAGCGAGTCGCAAAGTTCACGACGATGCAAAACAACAAACAGAAAAATAAACTTCATCGGATTGGTCATGGCACTGCTGTATTTGCTAAATCCTGTCGCGGCCGCTAACACAACAAACATCGTCGAGCTTCAACAAGGCCTTTACTTTGACAAAGTAACCAATATGCAGCTTATACGCGGCGAGTGGAAGATTATCGTGTACTATGACGTCAAGCCCTACTGGCATGGTATAGCAATATCTAGCAAATTCACCAATCATCTAGAAACCATCTGCGAGAAAATAAAACAGAAAACACAATGTAACGTAATTTTAACACAACTACAACACTCGACCGACGAAATAGGACACTACAACCATATGTTGCTGAATCCGCAAGGCCGAGTGAATACGAGAAACAAACGCGGGCTTATCAACAGTGTCGGTTCCATCGCGCGCTCCCTGTTCGGAGTATTAGATGATGACTTCGCAAAACAATATCAAGAAGACATTGACCTGGTCAAGGCCAACGAGAAACACCTGGCACTGTTGTTAAGAAATCAAACATCCGTGATCGAAGCAGAATATAATTTACTGAAGAGGTCGGAAGATGCAGTTGAAAAACAGTACAAAATGTTTAACCAACATTTGCTAAACCTTGAAAGGTTTACGAACAACCTCCAGAAGGAACTGAATTCCCAAGAACTGTCTATTGAATTTGTGATGTCAGCTATTACGGCAAATAGCTTAATTGAGCATCTCAGAAACGTCCAAGAGACCCTCATAGACACTGTAACAAACATATATAACGGCAAGATGAACCTACACCTCATCGCACCGGAACAGCTTCGGGACGAATTGAACATAATCTCGGGTCAATTATCCAAGGATTTGGTCCTACCCATCACCAACATTCAAACGGAGTTATTTCACCTGTATCATCTCTTACAAGTAAAGGCGAAAATGACCGAACGATACCTTATAATCGAGGTAAAGGTACCCCTAATCAGCAGAGATAACTTCGAGATCTACCGAACAATACCAGTACCGAAAAACAATGACGTGGACATGGTCACCCTAATACCTATTGCTGAAATGTTAGCAATAAACATTCAAAAGGACTCCTACATACCAATGACGGAATCCGAAATACATCAATGCATACAACATGACGCGACAACCCAATTGTGTCCACTACAGAAACCTGTATACCGCATGAAGTCGGACGAGAGCCTTTGCATGAAGGACAAGGAATCTCTTCACTGCGAAACAAAACATGAAACCTGCCGAGACAAATGGTTGGAATTAAACAATGCAAATAATTACCTCTATTTTTGCTGTCAACAATGCAAAATACGTATTATTTGTGGGCATCAAGTTTCAACGCAGCTGCTACACAAGGCCGGAGTCATAACACTCAATGACGATTGCATAATTAGTAGTGAAACTTTTGCTGTTTATCCCCAAAGGCAACAAATGAACAAAATTCAAGCCCAAGTCGACGCAGGTCCAGCAGAAATTCCTTCAATCAACAATATCATAAACTTACCTGTACCGGTTCTGAATCATCTTCACGAGAATGAGACGGCAACAGAGCAGAGAGTATTACTGCAAGAGCTTGGCAAACAAGTAGAACAAATGAAAGCCGCAACATCAGAAGACATCATGTCAGATCATGCAACACACCATGATGTCCACCAATACGTTGTCATCTACCTATTGGCTGCCGCCGCAACATTTGCGGGTGTAATATACGCTTACAACCGCCTACGCAAACATTGGGCAAGTCAAAAGAAACCAGAAGCTCCATCTATTCCCAATCCGATGCCCCGAAGAAGGTCGACAGCGAGCATCGTGGACAACGCCTTATTTGACGTCACAGAAAACATCAACGCAGCGCACTTATCGAGTGCACGTACACTCAATAAAGCAACGTCGCCTATTGCGCGTTGTGAGTTACCGTAATAAACTATGAAATTGTTTGTATTTACATTTTTACATTTTATAACCTATCTTGATTTTGAACAATTTCGATGTACATTTAAGTTAACTTTGTGAGTGGGCAATATGTACGAGCTACGCTGTACATTGACCCTAACTAATACGTCCTACTTACAGTGAAACGTTGCAGTTTGTTTAACTCAACATTAATTGTACATTATTACATTATAACATGTTATTTTTAGTAGCAATAAAACCTTTATACCAATCGGTTGTTTACTCATTCATCATAACAGTTCAACATAACATTTCTACATACAACATCAACATAACATTTTCACTGTTGGGAGTTACGCCCCAACATATGGGGGTACAAAAAAATGGTTGTTATAAAAAAATACAAGCGCGCTATGTTATGCCAGAAGGCGTACAAATATTCATGGATATTAAAATTGATTATTACATTAGTTAATTGCAATAGATTCTTAAAAAATTATAATAAAAACAAAACACAAAAAAAAACAAGTAAAAAAATGTCAAAAGGAAAAATACAAAATAATGTCAACAAAAAATAAAAATGTCAATTACGAAAAAATTTAAATAATACAAAAAATGTCACGTGCAATGTCAAAAAGAAAGAAATTAGCCTATTAATAATAACTTAACATGTCAACGATTACAACTATGGGCAACAACACATTCATCACATTTGTCTGTCAAAAATTCTGAAATGCTGTAATATGCTTTATGCAATAGTAAAGATTTAAGCCTTTTCTTAAATAAGTTTATGTTTAACTGTTTAATTGAAATAGGTAAGTGGTTGTATATGATTGGCGCCAAGCAAAAAACACTTTTTTGCATCAATGCTGTGTTGGTCCTTTTTACGCACAAGTCATTGTTCTGTGGTCGAGTTCGTTTATTATAAAATGATATTCTGGTAAACAGGTCTGGATTGGTCTTAACAAATACAGCTACCTCAAAAATATATAAACTAGGAAATGTCAATAATTTGTACTTGATAAACAATGGCTTACAAGAGTCTAATCTGTGGAGTCTGAACATTGACCTAATGCACCTTTTTTGTGCTTTAAAGACCAATTCCCTGTTGGTTGAGTTACCCCAGAAAATTACACCATACCTCAATACCGAACTCACCAAACCATGATATGCTGTGACTAAAGCATCGACATTAATCACTGGTGTCAGTTTAAACAGGGCATAGGCTGATTTGCTAATTCGTTTAGTTAGCTCCTCCGTGTGTGTTTTCCAGTCTAATTTTTTATCAATCGTTAATCCTAGGAATTTGGATGTATCTACTTGTGTTATAAGTTTATTATTATAGCATACTGTCATATTGGTATTCGAACGCTGGCTAAACATCATTAATTTCGTCTTATCAAAATTTATTTTTAGGTTATTATTATCCAACCATTTCACTATGGAGGTTATTGTCTGAGAAACAGCCTCATTGTGGATTTGATCATCAGTATTCTTTATGGTCACAGTGCTGTCATCAGCAAACAGTGACATAGGGTAACTTGTTACTTTTGGCAGGTCGTTTATATATAATATAAACAGCGGGGGCACCAAGACGCTGCCCTGTGGTACACCATAAGCTACTGTGCGATAATTAGACTTATAGGTTCGTTGGCATTTAGTTTTGGGATCTATATCGGTAACTTCAACGTACTGTTTCCTGTTCCGCAAAAATGAATTTATTAAACTGAGGATATTCCCTCTAATACCGTACGCATCCAGCTTATTTAGCATTATATTGTGATCGACATAGTCAAACGCTGGAGTCATGTCACAATAAACTGAACAAACAGGTATCCTTTTGTCAACATTCGTGATGACATTGTTCAAAAAGTCATATATTGCCATATTGATGGTTTGATGTATAACCTATATTACTGTAAAGTTTCATCCAAATCCGTTTTGTAGTTTTTGCGTGAAAGGGTAACAAACATACATACATACATCCATCCATCCTCACAAACTTTCGCATTTATAATATTAGTAGGATAAAATATTTTACCGTACTTTTTCCAAAGAGTATATTTCACATATTATGCTGAAATACCTAGGAAAGGGAAATACTAATGCGATATTGCCCTTTTACTGCCACGAAATTGTAATAATATTAATTATTAAACACATTATTAAAAGTTAACCAGACATAACCTACAAAAGTTCATGACTGAATTATTATTATTTAGGAGGTTCTATGTTCGACTTCCGTATGGTGCCGGACGTAAAGAATTTCACCATCCCATGTCTTCCCGTGGGTGTCGTAAGAGGCGACTAAGGGATAAACCAGAGAATGGGCAGCAGCGTTCTCTGTGCTTCTATAACAACCATACTGCGATCGCCAACCCGCCTGCGAAGCGTGGCGATTATGGCAAAACCCCCCACATGAATAGCACAAATAAAAAATGGCCCCCTAGGGCCCGCAGCCTGCCTAACCTCGACTATGGTAGCGGTCGAAGTCACGGCATGGCAAGGGGTGCCAAGAATCTCCGGACGTTATCCGGCTACCCCAACAAACACCGACGATTGGACCTGGCAACATACAACACGCGCATACTTCGGATCGACGAAAAGATCACCGAACTCGAAGAGGAATTGAGCAGGTTGCGATGGAGTATTATAGGGTTATCTGAAGTCCGAAGAGAGGGGGAGGACTCGATAATCCTCAAATCCGGTAACCTACTCTATTTCCGAGAGGGTGACCGGCAGTCCCAGGGTGGTGTCGGGTTTATCATCCATAAGTCCCTTGTGAACAACGTCGTGAAGATCGAGAGTGTGTCGACCAGGGTGGCGTACCTTATACTCAGAATATCCTCAAGATATTCGCTGAAGGTCATACAGGTCTACGCCCCAACCGCGGCACAGACCGACGACGAGGTAGAGACCATGTATGGGGATATCTCCAGAGCCATGCATGGTTTCAAAACTCACTTCACCGTTGTCATGTGGGACTTCAACGCGAAACTGGGCAAACGAGACGAGGATGAGCTGCAAGTGGGGCAATTTGGAGTTGGACGTCGGAACCACCGGGGTCACCTACTGGCCAGTTTTATGGAGAAGGAGGGCCTCTATATGATGAACTCCTTCTTCAAAAAGCGTGAACATAGGAAGTGGACCTGGCAGAGCCCCGATGGTGCAACAAAAAATGAGATCGACTTCATCGTGTCAACCAAGAAGCAAATGTTCAATGATGTCTCTGTGATCAATTCGGTAAAAACCGGGAGCGATCACCGCATGGTAAGAGGCACATTGAACATTAATATTAAGCTTGAAAGGTTTCGACTGATGAAGTCCACGCTCCGTCCAGCACAGATCCAGATCAGCTTTCAGCTCAAACTCCAGAACCGTTTCGAGTGCCTAGGGAGCTCCGTGGACGAATACAGTGACGGGTTCGTGGAAGCTGTCCATACGGTCGGGTCTAAGTTTTTTAAGACCCGTCGTACAGATAGAAACAAAACGCTCTCTGATCCTACCCTCAAGCTTATGAAGGAGAGGCGTGAGATGATCCTGCAGTCTTCAGATGAGGCGTGCAAATACCGGCAGCTCAATAGACAGATCTCTAAATCCTTAAAAAGAGACCTCCGCCGCTTTAATACCGAGCGTATTAAAGACGCGATTGAGCGAAATAAAGGCTTCAAGGTATTTTCAAGGGATCTGGCTATTGGGCAGATCCCTTGAAACCCAGCTCACGAGACTGAAGACCGACGATGGTAGTATCGTATCCTCCAAACCGGAGCTTCTGAGGGACATCGAGACATTCTATGGGCAGTTGTACACATCACTCAGCAAGCCCGTTGCGAGTCTAGCAAACGACCCAAGAGCTAGATTGACCCGACACTATACCGAAGATATCCCGGACGTCAGCCTGTACGAGATTAGGATGGCTCTGAAACAGCTTAAAAACAACAAGGCGCCGGGTGATGACGGAATCACGGCTGAACTCCTGAAGGCGGGTGGAAAACCGGTTCTTAATGCCCTTCAGAAGCTGTTTGATTCCGTCATATTCGAGGGCAAAACGCCACAGGCATGGTGCAGGGGTGTGGTGGAACTTTTCTTCAAGAAGGGCGACAATGCCCGGCTAAAGAACTATAGGGCCCATCTCACTTCGTAGCCATGTCTACAAGTTGTTTCCAAGAGTCATCACGAATCGTCTCGCGCGCAGGTTTGACGATTTCCAGCCTCCCGAACAAGCCGGATTCCGAAAAGGCTTTAGCACCCAACGACCTCCCGACGGGTCGCTGGCCCACTCCGCTGAGGAGAAGGCAAATTTATTTGCCTCTCTTTTTGCGGAATCTTCACGTCTGAATCCTGGTGACGCGCAGCCCCCTCCTTCTCCTGATGGATGCGAGACGAGTATGTCGGTAAATTAGTATCCGTCAAAAGGACGTACGTAGGGTGCTGCGCAACCTCGACGTGAACAAGGCTAGCGGCCCTGACGGAATACCAGCAATTGTTCTTAGAACCTGTGCGCCTGAACTGTCTCCGATCTTGACACGCCTGTTCCGCCTTTCGTATGAGGCTGAAAAAGTGCCGAATGCTTGGAAGCAGGCTAACGTACAGCCCGTGCCCAAGAAGTGCAGTCGAGCTGACCCGTCCAACTACAGACCCATATCTGTAACCTCCATACTCTGTAAGAGTATGGAACGCGTACTCAATATTAAGCTCCTGGCATACCTAGAAGCAAACGATATCCTAAGTGACCGCCAATACGGCTTCCGCCGAAATCGGTCTACTGGGGATCTTTTAGCGTATGCCATTCACATCTGGAGTGAGGCCATCGAGAGGCACGGGGAAGCGCTTGCCATCTCCCTCGACATCTCGAAGGCTTTTGATAGGGTCTGGCACGAAAGCCTTATTGCTAAGCTTCCTTCATTCGGTTTGCCCGGTGGTCTGTGTGATTGGATTGCAGACTTCCTGAGAGATCGGTCCATTCGAGTGGTTATCGATGGCTGCTCGTCGGACCACTTGGATATTAATGCCGGGGTCCCTCAGGGGTCGGTACTTTCAGCAACTTTATTCTTGCTGCACATTAACGATCTGCTAAAACCCGGCACCTTTGGGTATGCAGACGACAGCACTGTTGTCTCTCCGGGAGGCCATGGTGGAGCGCTTAAACCTGTCCATGCAGGCAGTCTCCGAATGGGGCGATGCCAATCTGGTCAGGTTTAATGCTGCTAAAACCCAGGCATGTCTTTTTTCCGCTAAAAAGAGCCAATTTCACCCGGCTCCAACTTTCCGAGATGGGACTGTGCCAATAGCTGACCATCTTGAGCTTCTTGGCGTTACGTTGACATCGACTCTCAATTTTGGCCCATATATTGAGGCGAAGGCTCAGCTGGCTGCCAAAAAGCTGGGGATCCTTGCAAAGGTGAGAAGGTACTTCACGCCAGAACAGCTGCTCAGCTTGTATCAAGCGCAAGTTCGATCATGCATGGAGTACTGTTCTCATCTCTGGGACGGATCTGCCAAACACCAGCTTGATGCACTAGAGTCGATCGAAAGGCGGGCCAAGAGGCTCATCGGCGATGAGGCACTGGTTAAGTCAAAGCTCCAGAGCCTTGAACATCGTCGCCGAGTTGCTAGCTTATCGGTTTTTTATTGATTAACATTATTAGGAGCCTACAACAAAAAAAGAAAAAAAAAATGCTCCGTAGACCAAATACATACGCTGCGGCAGATCATACAGAAGACCGAAGAGTACAACCTGCCTCTCTGTTTAGCGTTTGTGGACTACGAGAAAGCCTTCGATTCGATCGAGACTTGGGCTGTACTGCAGTCTCTCCAACGGTGCCAGATCGACTACCGGTACATTGAGGTGTTGAAGTGTTTGTACAAAAACGCCACGATGTGATTCCGTCTTCAGGATCAGACCTCGAAACCAATCCTTCTCCAGCGCGGTGTGAGACAGGGAGACGTCATTTCTCCGAAACTGTTCACTGCTGCGCTGGAGGATGTCTTCAAGGTTCTGGACTGGAGGGGGCTAGGCATCAATGTTAATGGCGAGTACATCACTCACCTTCGGTTTGCCGACGACATAGTGGTCATGGCTGAGACCATGGAGAGCCTCAGTAAAATGCTTGATGACCTCAGTAGTGCTTCCGAAAGAGTGGGTCTTAAAATGAACATGGACAAAACCAAGGTCATGATGAATGCCCATATAACACCCACTCCTATCAAGATCGGAGACTCTATACTCGAAGTTGTAGATGATTATGTCTACCTGGGACAAACGGTCCAGTTGGGTAGGTCCAACTTCGAGAAAGAGGTCAACCGTCGAATCCGACTCGGCTAGGCTGCGTTCGGGAAGTTGCGTGGTATCTTCTCGTCCAATTTACCGCAATGTCTCAAGATAAAAGTCTATGACCAGTGTGTGTTGCCAGTGATCACCTATGGGACCGAGACGTGGTCGTTCACAATGGGCCTTATCAGGAAGCTTAAAGTCACCCAAAGAGCAATGGAGAGGGCTATGTTCGGAATTTCCTTGCGTGATCACGTCAGAAATGATGATATCCGCAGGAGAACCAAAGTTACCGACATAGCCCGAAGAATTGCCAAACTTAAGTGGCAGTGGGCAGGGCACATTGCTCGCAGAACGGATGGCCGATGGGGCCGAAAAGTTCTGGAATGGCGACCGCGAACCGGACGACGATATGTTGGAAGGCCTCCCACTAGGTGGACCGATGACCTGGTTAAGGTTGCGGGAAGGCGCTGGATGCGAGACGCACATGATCGGTCAATGTGGCGACGCCTGGGGGAGGCCTATGTCCAGCTGTGGACGTCTTTTGGCTGAAATGATGATGATGATGATGTTCGACTTCATGTTGTTTATTTTTTTGTGTATATTCACTGATATCTCCGTCAATTGTGGACCGATTTTGAAAATTCTTTTTTTGTTTCAAAGAGTTTGTTTAGAATGTTTCGAAATTAGTCCAATTTTAATTTGGTGAAGATCAAATGAATGAATCGCATGTCTGTTTATTGATTACACCATTTGAGATTTTTTCTCACTTTGTAGTTTTCTTATTTGGAAGTCGGTAGTATTTTTTTGCAAAAAAGTTTTATTATTTTGTTTTTTTATTTTGTTTTTTTTTTCCTATAATGCCAGAATAGATTAACCGAATATCATGAAACTGAACATAACCGGTAAAATGAGAGTGTACCAAGGTGAACTGTACACATCTGCGTACTCCTTTAGAGCGTACTGGCGCGATGTTATGTTATGAAATGGAACAATAAACAGACATGCGATTGCAGTAATCCCGAGAGACTTGCTTTTATTGATTGAAGAGTTCTGTTGTATATCTCCGAAGATCTTCATCAGATCTTCACCAAATTAAAACGGGAACAATTTCGGAACATACTCTTTCAAACAAAAAAATAATTTTCTAAATCGGTCCAAAATGACGGAGATATCGGTGAAAATACTTAAAAAAAACCGGTCAAGTGCGAGTCGGACTCGCGCACTAAGGGTTCCGTACCATTATCGCAAAAAACGGCACAAAAATCACGTTTGTTGTATGGGAGCCCTACTTAATATTTATTTTATTCTGTTTTTAGTATTTGTTGTTATAGCGGCAACAGATATACATCATCTGTGAAAATTTCAACTGTCTAGGTATCGCGGTTCATGAGATACAGCCTGGTGACAGACAGACAGACAGACGGACTGCGAAGTCTCAGTAATAGGGTCCCGTTTTTACCCTTTGGGTACGGAACCCTAAAAAACATCCATCCGTCGAACATAGAACCTCCTCCTTTTTGGCAAGTCGGTTAAAAAGTAAATTTGTGTGCGTACCTATATTATTAAACAGTACCTGGATGACCGACCTTTGCTCTGTTTTTTTTTTTTGGTTTATCGTGTTTTTTACAGTTTATCAATCAATTACGTAAGTTTATTTTTATCATCACGGTTTTAATTATGAAATCGGGTCGTAACCTAATACTTCCATCCATACTATATTGCGGGTATGTCGAAGATTTTCATTTGGAAGATGAACTTTTAACATAGCCGTCGCTTAACTCTAGAAAATGCTACATACGAGTATAACATGCCATGCGTGAAGACCGGACTGAACTTTAAGACAACCCCAACCGATTCGAATGTTTGTCCTTGGGATTTGTGGACAGTCATGGCAAATGCAGATCTAACAGGAAACTGGTGACGCTGCATGGTGCATCCCATCAGTTGTCCTTTTGATGAGTCAAGGGTTATCCTTGGTATATGTACTTTTTTGCCGGATTGTTTACCAGTAACAATTTTTGCCTTTATTATGTGATTGAACAAACTTTTTGTATAATCTTTCTGATACGTCTAAATTACGCAACAACATTATTAACGCTTTTTTTTCAATTTTAGTTCGTGTGGTGGCAAGTCTGAAAAGTTGACACTATTGAATAAAAAACTTTTTAACAAAAAATCAAACTGACTTCCAAAAATACACTGCAAAACCAAAAATAACTTTCTTTTCCGAAGTCGGTGTCTTTGGTACCTATTGTTTTCCGTGTTTCGACACCGACTTCGGAAAAGAAAGTTATTTTTGGTTTTGCAGTGTATTTTTGGAAGTCGGTTTGATTTTTTGTTAAAAAATTTTTTCTTAATCTCTTTTTAGTTTTGATAGGTACTTCCAATTGCCATAAAATTCATATATAGCCAAAGTACATATCATGACGATTCTAATAAGCCCATACACGACTAGGATACATTGTTTTATTTCGGAGTACCAGTGCCTACCTGCCGGCTTCATCATCAGATCAGTTTCATCAGCACTATGTATTTATAAGTATTTGCTTCATCATAATCGTTAAACTATTCGAGATATCTTATAACCCATGACATACTTAGCATTAAGGAATTCTATTGACCATCTGTGGTCTTCTTCACCAGTTCCACTTCACCAAATGTTACTTTCTGAGTGCAGATGATTGCATTGTTGATAAAAATACCAAAATCGCTATATGTATGCCTATAATATTTGAGGAGTTCCCTCGATTTCTCCAAGATCCCATCATCAGATCCTGACTTGATGACTATGGGACCAACTGGGAAGTATATCCTTTCAAACAAAAGAAGAATTTTCCAAATCGGTCCAGGCGTCTGCCCGTAATCGGGGAACATACATAAAAAAAAAAGATTCCGACGAATTGAGAACCTCCTCCTTTTTTTGAAGTCGGTTAAAAATAGAATAGAATAGGTTAAAGACCTTTGACCTTCGCTTAGAATGTAGGTGCATAAAAATAAGTTGTTACATTATAAAATAGGATCCATATACATTCTACCTTAATATAGCATGCAAATGTGATACAAAGTATAGGTTATTAAAGACATTACAAAAAGTTGTCATTTAAGAAATCTTGCACTGAATAATAACATTTATCTACAAGTAATTCTGTGAAACGTTTTTTAAACTTTTGCAACGGTAAGTTTTTAAGTTGATCAGGTATTTTATTACAGATTACAGAAGCCATCCAGATAACATTTCTTTTTAATAAGCTTCTTTTAAAAGCGCCCGTGCATAATCGATTCTGGTTTCTAGTTTCTATTAAAGTTGCAAATAGACTTCGATTAGTTATTACAAATATTGCTAATACAAGGATATAAAGACATGGGAAGGTTAATAATTTATGAGACTTAAATATAGGTACTTACGCAACTGTCTTTTGCTTTAAGACCAAAAATACCTCTTAGGCAGCGCTTTTGAGCTCTGAAAATGCGTTCACTACAGTGACCCCAAAATATTATACCAAATCTTAAGATGGAAATTACTAGACCATGGTAAGCCACTAATATTGTCGGCAAATTTACTTTTTTTTGACAAAATATGCAAGATATACGCGGTTGTGCTTAAACGTTTACATTTATCTTCCGCTTGCGACTTCCAAGTTAACTGACTGTCAATTATGATTCCTAAAAATTTTGTTACGTTTACTTTTTCTATAGTTTGACCATTGTAGTATATATCCATATCGCCTGCAGATATTCATTGGTAAAAGTGCATGATTTTAGTTTTTTGGAGATTTATAACTAACTTATTATTGTCAAGCCACTTTATTAGACTACTATTTGTGTTGTTAATGTCATTTATATATGATTCTTTATCGATACTTGAAACAATTGATGTGCTATCATCTGCAAATAATACCATAGGATGGATTATATGACGTGGCAGGTCATTAATATATAATATAAGTAACAAAGATCCAGGGACGCCGCCCTGTGAAACACCATATTTTATTTTTCTAAAAGTCTATCTAGATTTTAATTCCTTCTAGAAACTAAACACAAGCTCGATATGATATCTCCATACATTGTTTACGTCCTTTTAGATACGTTTTTATTAAATTAAGGGCATTGCCACGAATACTGTATGCGTGAAGTTTTGTTAGAAGTGTGAACACAAGTCAAAAAATAGACACACAGTCAAAAGCCTTCGACATATCGGCATATATTGCGCATATTGGTACTTTAGAGTCTACTTTTGGTCTATTCTCTGGATAAAGTCGAAAATAGCCATTTTATTTTTCCTGAAACCCTTTTGTTCGTCTCATAGTATGTGGTGTTTTGTTAAAAAATTGTAGAGATTCATAGATAATTTTTTCTATGATCTTTGAGAACATGGGAATTAGAGCAATTGGTCTATAGTTATTAGTTTGTCATTTCGTCTTTATCATTATTTTTATAAATTGGTTTAACTATTACAGTTTTTAGACCTTCTGGAGCAATTCTTTTGTAAATTCGACTACTCCTTCAGGTTGATCTTTCATTGAGTCCTGGCTATAGTGGATTTTGTACTCTCCGGGAAGTTTGGCAACTATATCATCTGAAAACACGGATAACACGACGTTTTGATCATATCGTTATCTGAAAACACGGATAAAACTGCGTTTTCTCAATTCAAAATTTGGCCCTCGAAAGGCCCTGCATACTGAATTTCATGAAAATCGTTGGAGCCGTTTCCGAGATTCAGATTATAGGTATATATCCGAGATACATAGAAGAATTGCTCGTTTAAAGGTATTAGGTTACGTTATTATAATATTCATTGCTGTTCCTTTAGGGTTACTTGGATTTGTTTCTTAAGGCGTCGATTTCCGTGAGTAGCTGATTTTAAAATGACAATCACGTCTAAACGGTTAGTCGTAATTTTTTGGAAAAAATATATGTTAAATTAGACCATTTTCTTAATAATTTGATCCGAGCAAATTTTAAAATATATTAGTATAACATAGTTTAATTAATTTGTAAAGTAATGTCTAACGCGGACCAAAAAACGACAATCACGCAAAAACCATTGGGCCTATTTTTATGAAACTTTCACCATCTAAAAGGCAATTTAATTATCAAAATTTTAATCTAGAGGTTTTTTTTAAATTGTGTTTTGTAAATCAAGGGTATTAGTTTTGCCGACTAAACTTGGTGCGCGTTGAAGCGGGGTCTCTACCGGGCGACGGGCGGCAGTGCATCGCTGACCACTGTCACGGGTTGACGCTGACGCTCGCCCGCTCGGAGCAAAATTACACAATTTTATTCGCTTGTTTATAAGGTTCGCGCTAAAATGTCTGGTAAATCCAAACTTTTAAAAAAAGAGATGCTTTATAATGAAAAAAAATAGGTTACTTGGGTAAGTAGCGTATTTTAATCATCAATAAATTTATTAATAATGTCTTCCTAAAGTTTAAATTAGTATAGGTAAATTACGTTTACCACAGCCGGGGGATTGGAAAGAAACCCGAAATTATTCTAAACTTTTAATTATTAAAGTTAATTACAATTAATTATCTTAGAAATGTCCATTCCAAGTCGAGGTTGGAACATGGAATGGTTACAATAATTAAATAGACTAACTACAACTAACTAGCCTACGCGAATCCATCCTACTCGATGTAGGAATATAGAATGAATTCTTCTTACAAGAAATGGTCTTAAATATTAGTTCGGCATCGATCGATTCCTTGACGTCATGGCTGCATCGGTTTCGAAGTAATTGCAGCGTCCGTAACTTCCTATATTGATGCTACGTACGTTTCTGTGTCAGCGAATGTCTAGCTACGTGCGTTGGCTTCACGGTAACTGCTCTGTCGACAAGGTCTATGTATGTATATTACTCAAAACCGCGAGAGCTTAACCGCAGTGCGACCTAGGGCTATCTATCACGGCTTGGCGGTATATATATAAATGAAGGGAAAAGGGGCAGGAATCCGGCTCCGGGTCGCTCCGCGGGCCGATGATGCTGTGTCCCGGGCCGGTCCGGCTGGCAGACTGGACCGGCCCAAGGAGTGACCGGCCCACCGGCTGTGTCCCATGATCCATTGAATGGTTACTTTATTGTGTATTGACCTGGTTCAGGCGTTGGAGACACTCGTATATCAGCAGTGAAGTGCTTGCAGGACGGCAATGCTGTCCGAAATCTTGCGTGTAGGGAAATCCTTAACTTTATTGGCTGAGGCTGCCAGGGTGGAACTCCGTGTGGTGGACCCCCAGTGGTGGGGCTATGTGGATGTTAAGGTCCTCTGAGAACACTCCCGCACGTGTGCCTGTACCTGTTTTGGATCCGTCTGTGAAGATCATTAGTTCGTCGGGGCGTAGCTTCTCGTAGCGGTGATCCTCATGGAGATCCTGTATTTCTAATCAAAGATTTTATTTTAGAATTGCTTGAGTTGTCATTCGTCGTCGTTGTCATTGATTGCTTTTGTTAGAGGGAGTTCGTTATTGAGTCCCTCGAGCAGAGCGGTGTGTTGTCTCTCTCTTACCCAGAGATCCAGTATTTTGAGTCGTACTGTCGCCATCGTAGTCGGGGTACTCCCCATGCATGCAGTCTTTGCATACGATTTAGTTTGTTCACCGCTCTAGTTAGTTTAGTGCGAGTTCACCATAACACGGCCCCATAGTTGATCATGGGTCGAACTACCGCGCTGTACAGAGTATGATTTTGGGGGGAAGGCCCCACTTCTTACCTATCATTTTCCTGTATTGCCAGGAGGTAATGCAAGCCCTACTCAACTTGTTGTCTAAATTACTGCTCCAGTTCAACTTACTGTCAGCTGGAGCTCTGTATTGAACAGCTTAGGTAGACGGGGCCTAGTGCTCTTTTCTGGGTAAACATGAACAGTTCGGTCTTAGTGGGGTTTACTGACAGATCATACTCCCTGCACTAATACTCTGCTAAACGTAGTGCTTGCTGAGTAAGATTTCAGATAGTTCCAGTCACCTTCCCAGGTACGAGGATTGCGAGGTCATCTGCATATCTTATTGTATAGTAACGGTGTTCGTTCAGACAGCCCCTCGCTATCAAGCCTGGCCTGGCTATCATGGTTCTTTAACCGCTTAGCATGTTAGTTATCCAGTCAATTCGTAGGTACCTGCTTTACGCCGTGCTTGGAGAGGGCAGCGCCGATGCTGGAGAAGTATGTATTGTCGGAAGCGCGGCTCATGATCAGAAGGAGTGCCGGAGTCTGTGTTTCCCGACAGCTACAATCTCGGGGTCTTTAAGTCAAGAGTGAATAGGTTACTTCTAGGCAAGCGTGAATTAAGTGATTGACACTCGAGTAGTTTAAAAATAAACTTTATTTTGACGAACAGCGTTAGTAATGTCTATTCTATTAAGGAGACGTATTTATATTTAATTATTGCTAAGTTAACAATATTCTTCGGCGGTCATCATCGTCACACTTAGCTCGTGCTACGCCTTCGACCACATCATCACTTACCATCATGTGAGATAGTGGTCAAGCACTTTGCTATATATATATATTCTGCTATACAGACCATCTGATAGTTTGACGTTTTGCTACATGGACATTTAGCAACTTAGACCTTCTGATCATGAAGGGAAAGCTCCTTCGCTGTCTATGAAAGTTCCCAGGCAGGTACCTCTCTGATGAATTGCTTTCTCTATTTGGCTATGTTTTTATAGCGCCATCTCTTAGTTTCCTTTCGCACAGCCTTTCCAAGGTCTTAAGTAAAAGCGAGGTCAGGCTGATGGGTCTAGGATTTGGCGTTTGTATAATCGGGGATGAATATTGCTTACACTTCCCTGCATCCCTTTGGGATATGTCTAAAGGCCAGGTACGCTCTCATCACTGGCACCAGTCTTTCTGCGACAGACGTTCCTCCATAATTGTTTAATCTTGAAACCTGCGTGTGGTATGACTGCATTGACCATTAGTGTAATGTCTGGGAGTTCAGATACTGCTTTCCATTTAGAGTCTAGTTAGATAGCCGGCGGGTTCTGGTGACGTTGCGAACCCTTGTACTGACTGTTAGTCCAAGGGTTCGCAAAGAAGGTCACCAGAACTCGCCGGCTTTGATTTGTACGCCGGTCGAGTTCCGACACGGTCACGACAATGTACGGCTCGGTGCAGGTGGGACGTGGCGCGCGTGTGTTCGTCGGGGCCCGAGGACGAGCTGGCGCGGCGCTGCCAGACCGCCGTGCTGGTGACGTCACTGGCGGCGCTGGAGCGCGTGCGCGACGAGCGGCCCGGCGCGCTAGAGAGAGTGCGCGCGGCTGCCGGCTTCTCGCTCGGAGAGATCGCCGCGCTCGTGTTCGCCGACGCGCTGTCGCTGGAGCGCGCGCTGCGGCTGGTGGAGCTGCGCGCCGCCGCCATGCGCGCTGCGGCGGCCGCGCGGCCGGGCGGCATGCTGACCGTGTGGCTGGCGCCGGACGCGCGCCTGCCCTTCGCACTGCTGCGCGCGCGCGAGCACGCGGCCGAGCGCGGCGTGGACGCGCCCGTGTGCCAGGTCGCCAACTACCTGTACCCGGCCTGCAAGGTGGTCGCCGGGGACGAGGAGGTCAGTAGAGCGCCGAGCGACGCGCCGCCGCCGCCGGCTCGGCCGACATCAACGTACTCACCGACTACGTTCCCGTTCGCAGGCTCTGCGGTACCTGGAGCTGCAAGGCAGCTCGTACGGCTTGCGGCGAGCGGCACGCGTGCGCGTGGAGGGCGCGTTCCACACGCCGCTGATGGCGCGCGCGGAGGCGGCGATGCGCGAGGCACTGCGCGCGGTGGAGCTGCGCGCGCCGCGCCTGGCGGTGTTCTCGTGCGTGGACGCGGCGGCGTACCGCGACGCGAACGGCGTGCGGCGCCAGCTGGCGCGCCACGTGACGCGGCCGGTGCGCTGGGAGCAGACGCTGCAGGCGCTGTACGCACGGCCTCGCGGGGAGTCGTTCCCGCTGACGCTGACGCTGGGCCCGGGCGCGGCGCTGCGCTCTACGCTGCGCCAGGTGAATGCGCGCGCGTGGGACTCGTCGCTTCAGATCGACGTGTAAACATATACAGTGGGTCGGCCGAATTTAAAAGGTTTTGCTGGTATTCTAGGATAACATGCATCTGACACTGACATCTGTTTTTGTAAATATATAGTTATAGATATAATTATGTAGTAAGAGTACCTGTGTAAATAATAAGCGAATGAAATAAACAATGTTGTATCATTTACAATTTCGTCCGTACGTTTATTATTATTCCCTTTATTCCATTTATGTACATACTTTTTACATTTTGAAATATTATCTTTTATAAATAAAACCGGCCGAATGCAAGTCGGACTCGCGCACGAAGGGTTCCGTACCCAAGGTGGCGTCAACTAAAGGGTCTTTCAACCAGGACGGGTCGATGTTAAAATTTAATAAAACAAGATGTGTGTGAGATATTAACTAAATTTATTTTTTATTTAAAAGGCCCATTTATGCCAATTATGGATGGAATATGACATCGTTCAAATGTCCGCCGCGGCTTCGTATGGTGGCACGAATCCGAGAGGTCCAATTTTTAGGGTTCCGTACCCAAAGGGTAAAAACGGGACCCTATTACTAAGACTTCGCGATCCGTCTGTCTGTCTGTCTGTCTGTCTGTCTGTCTGTCTGTCTGTCCGTCTGTCTCCAGGCTGTATCTCATGAACCGTGATAGCTAGACAGTTGAAATTTGCACAGATGATGTATTTCTGTTGCCGCTATAACAACAAATACTAAAAACAGTATAAAGTAAATATTAAAGGGGGGCTCCCATACAACAAACGTGATATTTTTGCCGTTTTTTGCTCGATATTAATAACGGCAACAGGTAGACGCTTGAAATATTCACAGAATGTTCAGTTGTATATTTACTTCAAAAAATAATAATTAATAAATTAAAATAAAATAAATTAAGGGGGGCTCCCATACAACAAACGTGATTTTTTTTGCAGTGTTTTGCGATAATGGTACGGAACCCTTCGTGTGCGAGTCTGACTCGCACTTGGCCGGTTTTAATGACTCTGCTGCAAATTTATAAAATGGCGGGCTTATTCAAGCGCGCTCAGCATATCCACAGATTAACTAAAAGCAGAGAGTTTGTATAGTAACTAGAGATAACATATTTACGACGAAAAAGAAACTGTCAATTCTCTCGTTCTTGCTTATAGAAAAACTCTATGAAAAAAAAGAGACAAACATAGACAAACGCAACCATCCTGAACGTCAAAGAGATAACTTTTTAGTCACTGTTGTAACCCATCGGTTAGCAGCTCTAATTAAAGTGTTTCGCTGTTTTCACACCTTTGTTTCGTTTATATCAGGAAGAATTTTGTTGTTTAATTATCTGCATGAACCATGTCGTATGTGGCTATCAGTTGCAAGAGTAGAATGAGTGTATTAACAGAAAATAATCAAAGGATATCTTTCCACAGGTGAGTTATCGACTAGCATACTGAAATTATTGTGCAGGGAATACATTTCATAGGCTGTCCGGAATAAAGGAATCTTAGTTCTAAATACATCGAGCACGTATAGTATCATTTAAACCATTCTATGTAGTGAAATAATTAACTTTTATGCGTTCGCTAATAGAGCTATGACAGTTTACGTACTTACGTTCTGATGTTAGAGATGTGACAAAAGTCACAAGAAAGATTTATCGATACTGTATTTTTATTTTACTTACTTTAATGTATTTCTTAAAGTTTATTTGCTAATTGTTATTATTAAGCTAATATTGATTGTGCACAGGTTTCCTAAGAGTACTTATTTAAGAAATAAGTGGATCAAGAATATAAAGCATGCTAACTGGACACCTTCACCATATTCTCGCTTGTGTTCACTGCATTTTATTGAATCGCTATCGCTATCCCTTGACCCATCTATGGTTAAAGGTTGATGAATCATGTTTATTTTCGCATTTTAATTTTTCAAATTAAATAATTATATGTGAACCATTTTATTATTATTTATTTTGTTACTTTTATACTTATACATACTCGTCTGTAAACTTTATTTTCAGTCTTGCACAAGGACTAGCTTATTATATATCAGTATATTGATCAGTACCTATTTGTAGGTACATATAGTCGTACGAGTGTACCAAAAACTGTCACTTTGATCTCATGATGTACCTCGTTTTTGCACAAAGTATGAATAAACATTAATATATAAAAGTGAATGTGTACTCGTACAAAGAGTTAAGAGAGATAAGTTCACTCTTTGTACGAGTACACATTCACTTTTTAAATAATTACAAAGATTCCCTAAAAAAACGTAGATAAAATTAGCCGCAGTCAGGGACGATTCTTACAGATATTTGACCAAATTTGTAGAAAATCCTCCTAAACTAAACTCGATAATATCGATATGACAGTGGCACAGATCTAGTTCTGATATATGTCTATAGATAAGTATCTATAGCATCCTCGGTCACACTGGCAGAAAAGATGGCATAGACAAAAGTATATCTATCTCTTTTTGCTTATGACGTTATCTGTTAGAGCGAAAGTGAATACCGATGTTGAAATTGCGTCTTAAATATGTTACCTGTAGGTTACTATACAAACTCTCTGACTGAAAAATTGTGAAAAAAGCGCGGGAAACGTTCGAACTGATAGGCGCGAATTTTTTACATTTTGCAAAAAAAATTGTTTTATATTGTAAATAGTGGTCAGGAGGGTGTAGTTTGTATATAATTATCTTATTTTTGTATTTAGTTTATTATTTCACCTGTTTCTTTGGTAAGTCCTTGATTTTTCTATTTTTCTATGGAGGAGCCCCCTGATCCAGGGGGCTCTGTTCCCCAAGCAACATGCTTTATAACATTGCCGTCAAATGAATCTGACATGGAAACAGACACTTCAATTGCGTCTAATAACACAGGTTCTGTTAATACTGCACGTAAATTAAAACGTCCCCGCACTCACAAAACCTGTCGCCATTGTAACAAACGCCGACGAAAACGCAACTCCTCTGCGGAATGTAAAGAAACGGATTGTACATGTGACTCAATCGATACATTATATGAAAAGAACCGGAATCCGTTAGCTCAACTTTCTCATCCGCCGAAAAATACCCTACCAGCCGACCAACAAAATGCATTTTCAAAACCAACCCACTCACAACCTTCGCCAGTAGGACGACTAACCTACGAGCATACTGATCTTGCTCCCTACATCGTTCACATTCAAAGAGAACACAACCCTAACGACTCTGTATCCTTGCACCCGGTGACCTTTGGAAAGTTCCTCAGGAAAGAAAATTTCCAAGGAATAGTAAATGGCAGCTTAAAAAAAATAGGAAGGAATCGAATGTCCCTTACTTTCACAGACTTCGACAAAGCCAACTTATTTTTAAACCATGACAGCCATAAAAAGAATGGCTTTAAAACATTCATACCCACTTTTAATATCACTCGCATGGGCCTCGTTAGGGGCGTGCCATCAGAATGGTCTCCAGAAGAGGTGTGTGACAGTATTTCAGTGCCTATTGGTTGTGGAAAAATCCTGAAGTTTAGGCGTTTGAATTACAGGACTGTTGTAGATGGCTCTCCTGTATGGAAGCCATCACAAACAGTAGTCCTGACATTTGATGGGCAGGTGTTGCCTAAGAGAATATATATGTGCTACAATGCTCTCCCAGTTGAACTTTATACATACCCTACAATACAATGTTACAATTGTGCCAGGTTTGGGCATACCAAAGTACAATGCAGATCTTTGCCCCGCTGCTATAAATGTGGTCAAGCACACACAGGTGAAACATGTAACATCAGCGAAGACAAGGCTACCTGCTGTCACTGCTCAGGGTCTCATTTTGCGACAAGCAAAAGTTGCCCAGAGCTTGACAGACAAAAACGCATAAAACAATCTATGGCTGAGTCCTGCATTTCATATTCTGAAGCTAATAAAATACATCCACCTGTTGTAAAATCATATGCTGATATTGTATCAAATCATGCTTCTAATGTAGGGCGGTCTTCTAACAACTTTCCTACCTCATCCCCCACACTGTTATCTCCAGTAAAGACCACTTCATATAAAAAGACAATTACTAGACAACCCAGTCTACGTCAACATCATCCATCCAGCAACTTGTCCTCACATAAAGAACTCACCAAAGATTATCAAGTCCCCTGTCCAGCCAATGGATGTGGATATAAAGACCAATCAAGCCAAGAAAATCCTCCATCTATAATTGATGTAATTTTGACCCTAATTAGCTCTCTTTCACACTCAACAATTATTAAACCTGACCACGTTGCATCCATAGTTGAAACTTTGAACAAACTCATACACACTCATAATGGCTGCAACCAATAATGTTCCGAATAACTTAAATAACACTAGCAGTGTATTGTCTTCATTGTATTACCCCCATGTGGTGATGCAATGGAACTGCCGCAGTGTAAATGACAAAAAAGCAGAACTTTCATACCTTTTAAATAAACACTGTCCCACAATAATAGCCTTATCAGAAACCTGGCTCAGACCAGGCTATGTCTTCAAAATAAAAAGTTACTCATGTCTTAGAGAAGACAGGAGTGACCGATATGCTGGGGTAGCTTTACTTATTCGAAATAATATCCTATATAAACCCATTCCTCTCCCTTCTCATGATGATTTTACAGCAGTTGCTGCACTTATTACTAATATTTGTTTCGTTTCTATATATATTACAAAGCCTTCTGCTTCTAGTTTCCAACAGCTCAGCAACATTCTTCAGACTCTTCCTAGGCCTCTCATTCTATTAGGCGATTTTAACTCACATCACACATCTTTTGGCAGTACAAAATCAGATGTCAATGGACAGGAACTTCTCAACTTACTTCACGAACATAATCTCTGCCTCCTTAATACAGGTTCTCCAACTCGCCGTACAAATCCTTCCCAACATCTCAGCTCCGTTGATCTATCCATCTCATCACCTTCCTTGGCTTCTTCTCTTACTTGGCACACACTCTCTTCTACCTATTACAGTGATCACTTTCCTATAATTATATCCTTCCCTGGCAAGAAAGTCAAAGCTACTCCAACTAAACCCAGACTTAAATATAAACTTGTAGATGACAATTGGCCTAAGTTTAAAAACTACATGGACACTAACATTTCAGATATACCCAAAAATAATGACACAGAAATACGTTCTACAGAATTTACCAAACTAATGATACAGGCGGCTGATACATACTTTCCAGTAAAAAATGCTTCTAAGGGCCAAATACCTTCTCCTCCTTGGTGGGATAATGAATGTACTTTGGCTATTAAAAAAAGGAAAGAGGCAGAGGTTAAATACAAATTAAACATGACCAACGAAAACTTTAATAATTTAATGGATATAATGTCTGATACAAAGAATCTCCTTAAGAAAAAGAAATTTACGAGTTGGCGAAGCTTCTGTGCTTCTATCTCTCCTAGAACACCTCCTTCAGTTATATGGACAAATATAAAACGTTTCCGTAATGGAACCTCTCCAAACACATTTAATACTATTCCTTCATCCTTAACCGAGGAATTCTTATCGAACTTAGCTCCTCCTTTTGTTCCACAACAAGAATTAGTTTCTGCTCCTCCTCAAATTTCATCAAATGTAAGTACTTCGTACCTTGATGGACCCTTAAGTCTGGCAGAACTCAAAGGTGTCCTATCTTATGTCCGGGATTCTGCTCCTGGACAAGATGGAATTCCTTATTCATTTTTTTCAAATCTTGGTGATGATAGTTTACTTTATTATTTAGAGGTTATAAACTCCGTAATTCTGACAGGTGACGTTCCGGAATCATGGAAATTACAGACAGTGTTGCCCATTCTAAAACCTAATAAGAATCCATCAGAAAGTACCTCTTATCGCCCGATAGCTCTATCTCCTGTGATAGCGAAATTAGCTGAACATCTTATAAAAAATAGATTAGAATGGTTTTTAGAAAACAATAATTTACTCTCAAATTCACAGTTTGGCTTCAGAAAGGGAAAGAGTACCATGGATAATGCCGGTTTACTCATAACAGATATTCGTCTGGCATTTTCAGGAGATGAGTCTGTCGTAGCCGCATTCTTAGATATAAAATCAGCATACGATAACGTTTGCCTCTCAATTTTAAAAAAAAAGTTACAAAAATTACAAATTCCAACAAACCTAATCCGTTTTATCACTAATCTTTTATCTGGTCGTAAAATATCTATTAATGGTCTGACCAGAATGCTATGGAAAGGGCTCCCACAGGGTTCCGTGCTCAGCCCTATTCTTTATGCCATATATACATATGACCTTGAAAGCTCGCTGGCTGCAACATGTAAAATTCTGCAGTACGCCGATGATGTGGTTGTTTACAGTATTAACAAATCTATTGATAACGCTTGTGCCTCTTTGTCCAAAGCTTTAGATCTTCTTAAGGTCTATTTGGATAAAGATGGACTAGAACTCTCTGTATCTAAGTGCTGTGCGGTCCTCTTTTCTAGAAAACGTAAGCCGCCTCCAATTATTCTAAAATACAATGGAGAGCCTATTCCGGTTAAATCTCGTGTTAAATTTCTAGGTCTAATTTTAGATTCTAAACTCACTGGTAATCCACAATGTGATTATATTGCTGAAAAATGTGAACGTGCTCTAAACATCCTCAGATGCCTGTCAGGTGTCTGGTGGGGTGCACACCCTTTTTCACTTAAATTAGTTTACAATGCACTGGTAAGGAGTGTATTGGATTATGGCACTTTTTTACTGGAACCATGTAGCGCTGCTGGTATGAAGAGACTGGATGACGTCCAGGCCAAGGCCCTTCGAATCATAACTGGTGCGATGAAATCTAGTCCCATAAACGCATTACAGGTCGAATGCGCTGATCCTCCCCTCAAGTTACGTCGACAGTTCCTGGCAGACAGATTTTTCTATCGCATCTTTCAGTTTTCTAACCACCCATTAGTCATCAAAACTCATCAACTTTCGGATATCATAAATTCATCCGCATACTGGGCACATAAACCATTACCGCATCTAGTTATTAGTTTCAGAACACACACAATCATAACTACACCCACACACCACTCTTCAATTTTTCCTATTTTTGAATCTGATTTTGAAGCGTTAATAATTTCACCTGAAATACATTTGAATAATGGTATCATAAAAGGTGATGCTAATGCCAACTTCTCTTTTAAAGCTGTAGTTGACGAGCTCTGGCCTGGTTGGCACTATGTTTACAGTGATGCCTCTAAACACACAGGAAATCAAAATGTTGGTGTCGGCATCTTCCATTCTCAATACAAAATAGTTCAAAAAATTAAACTCCCTCCAGAAACTTCAATTTTCACTGCCGAATGCTTTGGTATTTTTAAGGCCCTGGAATACGTCCTTCTAATGAAACTCTCCAAAACAGTAATCTTCACAGATTCTACGAGTGCATTAAAGGCCTTAGCAAAATTTCCCTTCAAATCAAACAATCTTTCCCCGGTAACTCTGATGTCAAGAGATTTACTATTAAAGTGTGAAAGTAAGGGGTATTCGGTGTCCTTCGCTTGGATTCCTAGTCATAGTGGAATCATTGGGAACGAAAAAGCGGACCAGTTAGCTAACGAGGCCATTGTGTGTGGCGATACCTTTTATTTTAAATTATACCCTCAGGACTTGGCTGCTCTTCCCAGGGTCCGCCTCAAGGAATCTTGGGGGGAGGCTTGGAAGAGCAGTAGTCAAGTGAAGGGCAAATATTACTTTTCTATTCAACCTGAAGTCCCTATTAAGCCTTGGTTCTTCAAAACAAAGTTTGGTAAAAGAGCTACTTCAGTATTGATACGCATGCGTTTGGGTCACGTGTGCAGCCCTGCACATCTCGCTCGGTTTCGCATTATCGACAATGATACTTGTGAGTGCGGGGAAGAGGATGCTGACACGAATCATATTTTTCTTAGATGTCCACTGTATGATCATACTCTGCTATATACAAAATTATTGATTTTAGAAGTCCCATTGCCAACTAGCATACCGTGTTTACTATTTAATATCTACATTCCGATTTATAAAGTCTTAGCTTCATTTATCGAAGCTAATGACATAAAACTTTAATATATAATACTGTAAATATAAATGTAAATATTTAGTAACTAGTTTAGTAGATTTGTTTTTAGATATTTCTAGATAATTAATTTGTTTATTTTCATTTCATTTCTTTCTCTATCCCTTTCCATTGTCCCTTCCTTGATCATTTTCTATGAATGTTTATTCCCGCCTTTCCGCGATCTTTTTCCTATCCATACGTTTCCCCGTTTTATATAAAAAAAACACACCAAATCTCTTCCCTGCACTACCTCGTCTTTCCTACCCATACTCAAGAGATGATGCAACTCAAGTCCAGATCAAGACTTACTTCACAAGAAGAAATTAATAAAATTATAGAAGAACTATTTAAGAGAAGAACTGAAAATAAGAGACAAACCATAAATAACTTGACTATGGCAAATGCACAAGATGTGCGAAGCCAAACTCCTCTGATGAGGATAAAAAAAAAAAAAAAAAAACTCTCTGACTAAAAGTTCCTCGGGCATATCTACTGCGCATGTGCAAATAGCTGTCACGTCGTAACACTCGTAACGCAAAAAGGCACGAGTAAAATATACGTTCTGCCAAACATATTTAATGAATGTTTAAAATTAATAATTTATTGATCAACATCTAAATCTAGAGTAATTAAAAACGCCTTTATTGAATTATTAGTTTTATTTTACCTTTTATATGAATGATAATCTGTACTTAACTATTTTTCTAAACCTTTCACCAGAGGCGTCTCTAGCCTATGTAGCGCCCGTGTGCGATCAGTACCCTAGCGCCCTCTAGTAACCGCGCGGTCAAAATGGAATAGGTACAAATAACAACACATTACCACAAGAGTAGAACTATCGTCAGAAAACATGGTGACAATAGGTACCGCGTAGACCGTCCAACAGCGCGAGGTTCGTGAGCAACTGCACGCTCGAACGCAAAACTGACCTCTTGAAGCTTGACCGTGTGACCGCGCTCTGTTTGATAGAGTCTGGCAAACGAAAGTAGAGACTGAAAAAGCGCGGAAAATTTAAAACATATCAGCATAGCAACCCCAAAACTAGTATGAAATACCTGGAATAACCTAATTTGATACTTTAGCATTATTTATTTTATTTCATCTGAATAAAAATAGTAATAGCTAATTGAGGTAGGTAATATTTTAGACATTATTTATCAATCTCAATAAAAAACAACAGTATTCTATAATAATTTTAGTTTATTCAACTTATTAGCGTCATACTAACTGATGAAAACTAACACCACACGTAAACAATCTTGTATTTGTTTGAATTCGAAGACTTTCTCCTGAGTTTTTTGTTAAATTATTAAGACATCATGCGAAACGACATCGCCCGTAATCCACTTTTAATTGTTTTATTCATTTTTCACGTAATAAATGCTATTATCAAGACCACAACAGATGCCCAAAAAAAAAGTTAATTAAAAAAATCAAAAAACCCGACTGCTTAAAAAGCAAACTAAAAAGACGTAAACAAGAAGAAAATCATGCTGTGCAGTCGGAGGATACATATTCGCGAGCTAGCGGACCAAAACCAGATGTTTTTTTGATTGATTTTTTTAATTAACTTTTTTATTTACAACTTTTTAGTTATTTTTTTTTTAGTTAGGTACATTTAAACATATAAGTGTTATATATTTTTGAAATCGCCTCTTAAAATCCTTTATTTTGATACCCCACTCGATGGGTTTGGAAGAAAAAAAAAATGTTGGCCCCCACAATATGGCGCCAAAAATCCGCCATTTTTCTATTTGCCAATTTTAATGTAGCCAGTGACACTCGCAGGGTTAAGACGAATCGATTGACGTAAGAATCATCAAAATCGGCCAACGCGTTTGGTCTCTAGAACGCCACATAGGAACAAACATACATACATACATACATACATACATACATAGACTGATAAACACATTACCCTCCTTCAGCAGTCGGGTAAAAATTGAAGTTGGCATTGCCATATAAAAACTTTGCAAATAATTCGAGTGTCTACTTTCGTTTGCCAGACTCTAGAACCCTAATTACGACCTCATGTCATACGTACAGAGTTCAATATCAATTGGGAACATTTGACAGATTTGGGAAACTTAATGCGAGGCCCACTGTAGTTACACGGTTAAAAACGGGTATCGATGTATTTTAAGGTAGGAAGGAGTGACAAGAATAACATAATACAACTTTGGTTATAAAGCTCTGACCCCGATGTAAATCTCAACATTTGTGGCAGCTAATAACAAATCTTACTTAATAGGTATATTTTAATCAAGAAAAGACGATTTACTTCTTATTTACATGTTTACTCAAATATAATACTTAATCCTAAAATGATCTGGCAAGAGTGAAAGTAACGTACAAACAAATGAAAGCGAAAGTCAAAGAGGTGGTTAAAATGAAGAAGGATGAAAAGGAAGAAAAATATAACAGGAAATTCTCCGATAACTTCAGGGCCAATGATAAGCTGTTCTGGAAACAGGTAAGATTGGCTCGCGGAGTGACAAAAACATCGAGCATGAATGTAATAAGAGCAGAAGATGGGTGCTTACTGAGCGAAGAATGTAAGGTTTTGGAACGCTGGAAGGGATATTTTGAAAGTTTATTTAGTTGTCAGGTTAGTGTGCAAGGAGTGGGTAACTGGGTAGAAGCCAGTTGTCAAAACCCAAACACAGACTGTCGTATATTATGTAGGTAGGTCAGTGTCTTGTCAGTATAATAATATTAAGGTTGTGGGTACTCAATAAAATCGGTCTTGGTCAACCCGTCTTTCATTTACAACATGGTGGCAGTGGTGCTGAATAAATTATAGAAATTAACACCCAATATATCCCGGTTTCTTTTCAAAAAGACAGTAGAAGTGACAGTGACTACAATAAACAATTGAAAGCAATGGAACACGCGCGGCCTCCGGCGGAATTGTGTTTAGAAGGTGGGCCGGCAAGTCGGGCCGAAGCGTGGCAAAAATGGCTGAAGCAATTTAACGTGTTTCTAAAAGCGTCTGGTGTCCACAAAGAAACAACTGATGTCAAAGCAAGTTTGTTGCTGAATATGGTCGGATCGGAAGGTATACAACTTTCAAATTCACCAAAGACGAAAACAAAGAATGCTTCGATACTCTTGTGCAAAAAACAATGAACATTTTGGAACCAAACAGAACACTACGATGGCTCGATTCAAGTTCTATACAAGAAACCAGGAAGAAGGCGAATCTATAGACGACTATGTAACGACACTAAAGCTTCTCACTCAGCGATGTGAGTTCGAGCATTTAGAAGACGGCCTGGTGCGAGACAGGATCGTGTGCGGAGTCCGAGATGGCAAGCTGCGCGATCGACTACTCAGGGCAGACGATCTCACTCTGGCAAAAGCTGTAAAAGTATGTCAAGCTAACGAGATGTCCATGGAGGAGCAGATGCAGATAGAGGGCACCAAGACTCGGGTGGTAGCAGTGGACGCAATGTACTCTCGTGGCGCGGACCGCGGGGGCACGAGCGGAGGCGCAGCGCGAGGCGGCGCAGGCACAGCGGCAGCGGTCGGGCGAGGTCGCGGCGGCGGCGGCGGGGCCGGTGCGCGCCGGCCGCAGCGCGGCGCACAGGCCGGGCTGGATGGCGCGCTCGCCCAGCAGCGCATGCCAGGAAAAGTGTTGTGTGCTGCGTGCGGTATAGGTAGTTGTGATAGCTATAAATGTGCGGCTAAAAATGCAATGTGCTTCTGGTGCAGTGAAAGAGGACATTTTAAAAACATGTGTCCGAAATTGCGTAGGCGCGTGTTACAAATCAATGCCGGTGTCGAGCCCGACGCCGACGTGATTCACGACGAGGACGACGACGGGTTGTACTATGTCTCTTCGCTATCGGGGCAGATGGATTGTAAGGACTCTAAATGGTATGAAACTTTGATTTTTAAATGTACCGGGGCTAGTGAAAAATTTAAGTTAGATTCAGGGTCAGATTTAAATGTAATTTCACTAAGTACATTTCAGGAACTACGGCTGCCAAACGAAATTATAAGTTCAGATAACACGAGGGCGCAATCATTTTGTGGCAATTATATACCGATAGCCGTACTATTATTTATTCTGTGCCGATAGCCGGTTATTGTTATCTGAAATGTACACAAAAACATTGAGTATACACTACGTTTCACTATTGCCGACTTCGATTGCCAAAGTGTGTTATGTATATATGCTTGTGAAGAGCTGGGAATGGTGAAGCGTATATTGTCCCTCAACCTAGATTCCTATGCAGACTTGTTTCAAGGTTTAGGCAAATTATCCGGTAAATATACCATTGTAATAGATCAATGCGCTCAGCCGTCGGTCTGTCCGGTTAGAAAAATACCTATAGGAGTTCGCGACAAGTTATCACAAGAATTGGTGCGCATGGAGAAAATGGGAGTGATCCGTAAGGTGGCACACCCGACACAGTGGGTGAACGGTATCGTAGTGGCGGCCAAGAAGGACGGCACCATCCGTGTGTGCCTCGACCCGCGGCCGCTGAACCGCGTCGTGCGGCGCGCGCACTACCCGCTGCCGACGCTCACGGAGATCGCAACCAAGCTCCAAGGAGCGCAATATTTCAGTAAGTTAGACGCTCGTTCTGGGTTTTGGATGGTAGAAATCGATGATGCCAGTGCAGACCTTTGTACCTTCGGGACACCGTTCGGTAGATACCAGTTCTTGCGTTTACCGTGTGAAATCAATGGTGCTTCAGAAGTTTTCCATCATAAAATCCGTCAGATACTCGAAGACCTGGAGGGAATCGACTCATTCATCGATGATGTGATCTGCTGGGGCTCCAGCAAAGCCCAGCACGATGAGCGTTTAAAGAGATTGCTAGATAGGGCGCGAGAAGCAGGTATAAAGTTTAACGCAGATAAATGTGAGTTTCAAGTTAGACAGGTGAGTTACTTAGGTCACGTTTTTAGCAAGGACGGCATGGCCATAGACAAAAACAAAATAAAAGCGATAGAGGAAATGCCTGCTCCGGAAGATAGGCCGGCACTTGAGAGATTTTTGGGCATGATAAACTATCTATCCAAATCTATCCCCAACTACTCAGAGTTAGCATTACCGCTCCGCAACCTATTGAAAAAAGATAGCGAGTGGGTATGGGACTCGGCGCAGGAGACGGCAGCGGCGCAGGAGACGGCAGCGGCGCAGCTGAAACGTGCGGTGTGCACGGCGCCCGTGCTGGCGCTGTACTCGACACACGAGCCCGTGCTGTATCTGTGGACGCGAGCGCGCGCGCGCTGGGCGCCGTGCTGCTGCAAGCGGGACGCCCGGTCGAGTTCGCCTCAGTCACGCTTACCGACACGCAGACTAGGTACGCGCAGATAGAAAAGGAGCTGCTCGCGATTGTTTACGCTCTCGAACGGTTCCATCAGTACGTCTATGGACGCCATGACGTCACGGTTGAGTCAGATCATAAGCCGTTGGAGGCGTTATTTAAAAAATCGCTCGATTCGATACCCACGCGTCTCCAACGCATGATGCTACGCGTACAAGGCTATGATTTTACAGTTATATATAAACCAGGAAAGTACATGTACGTGGCAGACGCCTTATCGCGAGCGCCATTACCGGAACTCACATCGGAAAAAGTATGTGAGGAAGTAGAAGAACAATCGTGTTTTCTGATAGAAAACATCCGTTTTAGTGCCAGCAAAGTAAATCTTATAAAAAATGCCATGAAAGAGGACATAGAATGTCAATTACTTATAAAATACATACAAGAAGGGTGGCCGCCGAATAAATATTTAGTTGACGAACGAGTGAGAGGTCAGTGGTCATATAGAGGTAGCTTTGGTTTCATTGATGGAATCATATTTAGAGATAACTTAGTATATATACCGAAAAGCGTTCGGTCGGAAATGCTGAGTAGGTTACACGACCATCACATGGGCATAGACAGGTGCAAGCGTCACGCTCGCGAGGTGATGTTCTGGCCGGGTATGTCACGTGACGTGGAGGAGATGGTGCGCCGGTGTTACGCGTGCGCCGAGCGCGCTCACCGTCCCGCGCGGGAGCCGCTCATGCCGCATAACATACCGCCCTTGCCTTGTAGACTGGCAACTGAAGTTTTCGGTTTTACTTAGCGATCAGCGCCCTCTGAACGCCAAACATGGCACTAAATGTATAGGTACTCGTAGGTACTATGAATACTGTTTTATTTTAACTATTTCTTGTATTAATTAATAGATACTTAAACTGTGTTTTGTCTTAAGCGCATTTTTATGAATGCTTTTAGACACACAAGTTTAAGTATTTTGGGTAATGGGGTAAAGAGAATGAGAAAAATAATACAAAAATATATTAATTTATTTATTACATTATTACAAATTTATTTCAACACCAGTTTGCTTATCTCGTATCACAAGAGCCTGCGACGATCTGATCTTCGTTATTTTGTAAAAGCAGAAAGTTTATCTGTGTATGTACCCAATACAGGTTAGAATGAACCCCGAATACTAATGAAGTTTGTATCAGGCTGGCTTTGGGAGCAAAACAGATACCAAAGGTGTATAAAAATGCACCTCACTTTCGTTAAAGTCAGATTTTATATATTTTATTTGGAATAACATTAAAAATTATGTCGTCCATTATCAGACACTAAGTACGGTGGCAACCCCCTATTAGACACCCTTAAAGTATGATAAATTGTGATGAAATATCCATCATAGTATAAAAGCTGAATTTGCACTCAGCCTCACAAAATTGCACCTTTTCGAAAATAGCGTTCAAGCCTGTCCAGCCATCAGCACATGCATTAAAGCCCTGGTAATATTGGTATCTGCTGAAAGTATCTTTAATGACCTTTAAATTAACAATAAATAATACAATTCTTCAGAGGAGGAGCCGTTAAACAACGCGGTTAAAATACGCATTACATGAGCCATTAATTATTTTTTTTATTATTTATTGTTAATTTTAAGGTCATTAAACATACTTTCAGCAGAGACCAATATTACCAGGCTTTAAAGCATGCGTTTATACCTGGAAAGGCTTGAATGCTATTTTCGAAAAGGTGCGATTTTTGTGACGCTAAGTGTATGGGGAAACTATAAAAAGATGTTCCCCAGTAGTCAGACCGTTGGATGGTACTTACGTCTTGTCAGACGGATTGAAAGTCTGGCGTAGCATCCCATATTAAAAAGATATTTTCTGTAAACATCCTAGCAAGTATTTTCGCCGGAATTATTTTAATTGTGGTAGTAGTAATGTTGCCTGTAAGTTCATAAAAAGCAAAAAAAAATGGTCTGTCAAAGTATTTACTGCAATTTGTGCTAGGCCAAGTTTATTCTTTGTTCGATTGTGCGTTAAAAAGTTTTACATAAGATTTTTAAGGTTCATTAGTTTTCGAGAAATGAGCTAAAATAAAGTACTTTGTTAAGAATGAACCTCTTCCTTAAATTTGCCTTTAGTCATTACTTCACAGAATTTGATCCTTATTAGCGACATTATCGAATGGTATAAGAATACAGCACGTGTTTTTAAGTTCATCACACAATCCTATACATAATATTCCTACTCAGGAATCGAACCCGTGGATTTTGAAAAATAAAACATGTGTATTATTATACCATTCGATAGTGTCGCTAATAAGGATCAAATTCTGTGAAGTAATGATTGACGGCAAACATAAGGAAGAAGCTCATTTTTATTAACAAAGTACTTTATGTTTAACTCATATCTCAAAAACTAATGAACATTAGAGAATCTTTAATTAAACTTTAATTGCCCACTATTGAACTAGAAATAAACTTGGCCTAGCACAAATTGCAGTATAATCAAAACTTTACGAGAATTAAGCTAAAACTGATTGTTGGGCCCTCCGACACCCCATTCTTTTTTACTGCGGTTGGGATTTTAACTTTTCAGGCAACATTGCTACTGCCATCATCACCTTCCTTCCCTTGTCCCATGCTACTTGGGGTCGGCGCAATACGTATTCTTCTTCCATACCATCTTGTCACTTGTCACGCTATCACTGACTCCCTTTTCCTTCATATCACTCCTCGCACAGTCCATCCATATTTTCTTTGGCCTTCCTCTCCCTCTCCATCCATCCACATAATTTAAATTCATAACTCTTTTAGTAACATGCGTTTCATCCCTCCTCACCACATGACCATACCAGGAAAAACGGTTTCCTTTCAACTTTTCTGTCACTGGTGCCACTTTCAAACTTCCTCTAATATACCCATTTCTCACTTTATGCATTCTCTTTACTCCCCGCACATCCATCTCAACATTCTCATCTCTGCTACATTCAATCTCTTTTCATTCATCTTTTTCACAGCCCAACATTCTGATCCATAGTATGACAGGTCTAATCACGGACTTGTAGATTTAACTAGCATAATTAACATAATTCCGGTACAAGTACTTAATTTGGATGATTATCACAAAAATCTTCTTTATTTTTTGAGCGACTACGGCAGGCTTTCAAAGCGTCTGACAAGACGTAAGAACAATCCAAACGGTCTGACTACTGGGGAAACATCTTTTGATAGATCCCCAAGTAACATATATAAAATTCAGCTTTTATACAATGACGAAAGTTTCATCCCAATTTATCATACTTTAAGGGTGTCTAACAGGGGATTGACACCGTACTGTCTGATAATGGACGACATGATTTCTAATGTTATTCCAAATAAAATATATGAAATCAGACCTTTATACTTAACCAAAGTGATGTGCAATTTTATACACATGTATAAAATTGCACATCACTTTGTCCTGATATCTCCCAAAGGTGTACGTTACCCCAACAAGAAAGTGGCTCCTAGAGTGATATGAGTGAAACGTATAATTAGTGCGTAATATGCTGTGAATGTGCGCCCCATATAAAATAAGAGTGTCGTCGTTTTTGAAAAAATACGGAAAACATGATTCCTGATGGAGTAACGTTGTTCCAGCAGGAAAATTCTAAACGAATGATCGGAGTGAGAAATATTGTGCATAGGCAGAGAGCTTATAGTTGTGCAAAAATGTGCGCCGAAAATACAATTGGTGCGTCATCAGGTTTTCAAGATATTGTATTTCCTGCTGGAGTAACGTTTTGCAGAATCGTGTATCTCTAAAACCATTGTATGTGCGCCTATAGAATAAACATACACGAGTAGCTCTTGATATGTGTGTCGTTTTGACTTTCAGCAATATTATTTGCTAAAGCAAGGATGTATACTTTTGAAACTTTTTATGGCTAAAACAAGCGTCAAGATGGACTGAATACAGTTTTCAGCGAGCTCATACGTTTTCTCATTTAGACACTGCGAATTTTTTTCGGGTTATCAAAAAAGCGCGATTAAATACGCACATATCAAGAGCTACTATTGTATGTTTATTCTACTGGCGCACATACAATGGTTTTAGAGATACACGATTCTGAAAAACGTTATTTCAGCAGGAAATACAATATCTCGACACCCTGATGACGCACCATTTATATTTTCGGTGCACATTTTTGCACAACTATAAGTTCTCTACCCATGCACAATATTCCTCACTCCGATCATTCGTTTAGAATTTTCCTGCTGGAACATCGTTACTAAAGCAGGAATCGTTTTTTCCGTTTAATTCCAAAACAACAACACTCACAATTTTTTTATGTGGCGCATATTCACAGCAGATTACGCACTAATTATACGTTCCACTCATATCACTCTAGGAGCCACTTTCTTGTTGGGGTAACGTACACCGTCCAAAGCCACCCTGATCTAAACTTCATATTCAGGGATCGTTCTAACCTGTATTGGGTAAATACACAGAGAAACTTCCAGCTTTTATAAAATAACGAATGTCAGATCGTCGAAAAATTAAACTAAGGGTGGTAAACGATAGACTAAGAAGTCTTAGTCTATCGTTTCGCACCCTTAGTTTTAGAATAATATTCTCGAGCCTGTAGGAAGATGCGTTCAGTTTCCACACTTTCGACAAAATTGAGATGGCTTTTGCCAGTGAGGACATTGCTGACTTCTCTGCACCAATTCATAATGAAAAACACAACACTTTTTTGCAGCAAATAACTGCTTAATTTTTCTTTGTTTTTTACATTTAATAAAATGTAAATCAATGTGGACCGTTATAATTAGGATTATATATTTCGAAATTGTTTCTATGTGTCCATATTTATTTAAAATTTTCAATGTGATGTGTTCTACTTGGGCAAAAAAGTCAAACAATGCCCGGGTAGGATAGCATAACCATCTTTTGCCACAATATTCTTTTTTTACAATATAGTTGTGAAAATCTTCAGTATTTGAAGTTATTAAATTATTTTTGCATGTTTTGCAATTTTTAAAAACAAACTTTTTAGCTTTGGTTGCTATCCACCCACTACAATATGCTATGGCCGCGCATTTCTCTACATGAACTCGAGAACGGCCTTCTAGAAGGATTTGTGTATTTATTATATCAATATTCAAATGTTCATCAATAATTTCCATTATTTCATTATCATCCTTCACATTACAGTTTTGTGTTATTAAAGATTTCAAAGAATTCAAACATATACTGTCATCGTTTTCACAATTTCCATTTACAGAGTGTGGCGATGTCATATTATTTATTAATAATGTTTTAAATGCAGTTTCAAAAGCTGCTGAGTTGGGCATTATATTACTATAGCCATGAGCTCTTATCGCCCCAAAAAAGTTTTCTAAAGGGTCTTGATTTATGTGACGAAGTAATAAAGAATTAATTCCTTCTGCCCTTAACCTATTTGTGATTAATTTAAATCCTTCTATGGTTTTCACCCAACTAGTAAGAGATGGTACTGTTACCTCTTTGCCATTATTGTTCACATATTTCATTGACTTTAAAATCGGTAATTTCTTGTTCCAAAATTTTAAATGGGGTGAGGTTGGTGTGGCTGCTGATCTGTATATTTTGCCTTCTTCTTTGTGATAACTAGCGTTCACAGAGTCGAACAGTTCGTCGAACAGCATTATCACGTATGCAGTGTCCACACTTTCCTCTGGCAAGGACCCACTTTCTGTAAATGAAAATTTAATGGTTGTTAGGATCAGTTAAATTATAATGCCAAAATTGCTTTCATAAAGAAAAATACCTGGGCGACCGAGCTCTGCTCGTTTGAAAATAGAGGAAACGACGTTTTCTAAAAATGAAACCTAGCTAGATCGATTTATCGTCCTCAAAATTTCATGAAATCGTATGCTAAATTTCATGAAAATCGTTGGAGCCGTTGCCGAGATTCAGATTATATATAATATATACAAGAATTGCTTGTTTAAAGGTATTAGATATATAAACTAAATGATTCTTATGGCACTTGCTTTAATTAAACTATATTCGGATTTGTTTAATTTATGTAGACTTATTATATCAATAGGTGATGTATAACTGTGATGATGGAGATAGATGGCGTATAACCCGATATCTTTAGTAGAATTATCTGTTTTAAGACTACTAAATTAATAATACTCATTAACTTAAATGCGACATACCTGCCAGACATCCAAGTGTCACACCAACAGACTTGCTGAACACTTGTGTGCAAAACTTAACCCTCATTTTTGGTATCATTGAGGGCACCACATGTTGAGCTGTCAGTTTATGGGCCAACTTTACACCCTGGAATGAAGGGCATCTCTGAAACAGATTTTCTATATGGCACCATTTAGCCACGCGTACGTTGTCATCCATGACATATTTTAAATTTTTATTTAATAAATTGTTGCGTACGCCCTTCATTAGATGAGGTGGATCGTAAATAGGTACAATTTTGACAGTGCCCACTTCAAAAAAACCACCTCTAAAATCCTCATTTTTTCTTAGATACTTTGCTTTTGTTTCTTCCATCAACTGATTTATTGAAGCAATGTTTGTGGCTCCTTGGTCACATACTGTAGCTACAACTTTAAGACCTGTGCTTTCGACTTTTTGAATTATATTTTTCAGTTGATATTTGAGATCTGCTGTCTTTGTTGTTCCTGAACAAAAACTATAAGCTATTGGCTGCTTATATTTTTTTACTATGCCTCTCACCATAAATACAAGAACATGATCAGCAAATATTTGATCTCTTTTGCTGCCATTGTCGATAAAACCATTTAAATTATCATGTGCCTTGTTGTAACTTAAATCTGCAGCAATCGACATTTCGTCAAACAGTATGCAACAAAATTTATGTTTTTCTGGCATTTTAGACACTCTCTTCTGCAAGTGTTCAAATATTTTTTCATTAATGCCAGACTTTAAATCAACTTTCTGTAGAATGTTTTGAAGTGTTCTTCGGCTTGGCAGAACACACAGCTGGCTTAGCAAGCACATATGCTTTAGGTGATGGTTTATAAAGCGATAATGCTAAGATTTTTTCATCAAGTGTAAAACGCCTTCCTCTCGGTTTTTTACCACTTCCTGTTACTTGCATATAAAATAAAGTTTTAGCTGCTGATGACATCTTTTTGGTCACAATTTTGAAAGCATCTGTTTTTCTTATTTTCTTTGCTAGCAGATATCTTTTGCGAAAGGTCTGTTTGTCTCTTAAAGCCTGACGAAGTGCTTGCTCCAATTTTTGCACCTTATTTTCTTCATACTTTCGCTTCAAAAAGGGTACTGAAAATATAAAAAAAAAAGTTAGATTTCTTTAATTAACTTTCTTTATTTATAACTTTTTAGTTAATTTGTTTTATATATTTTTGAAAGCACCTCTTAAAATACTTTATTTTGATATCCGACACGATAGGTAAGGAAGAAAAAAAAATTGGGCCCCCACAATCTGGCGCCCAAGAACCGCCATTTTCCTACTTTACATTTTTCATGTAGCCAGTGACACTCGCGGGGTTAAGACGAATCGATTGACGTAAGAACCATCAAAATCGGCCCACGCGTTTGGTCTCTAGAACGCCACATAGGAACAAACATACATACATACATAGACTGATAAGCACATTACCCTCCTTCGGCAGTCGGGTAAATATAGAATGAATTGTGCAGAATGTTGTTTAAGGAAAATGCATCGAAAAGTGAATATCTGCTTTATCATGGTAAACCATGAACTTTATGGAATTAGCATTTGTTGTTAGACTTAGATAAGTGATCATAAAAAAATAGATAACACACCTGAACTAGAAGGCTTGAAGTATTCAACAGTTCTAGTTGTCACGGGTTGTATTATGTCTCGATGCATTATAGCTTCTTGGGATGTAGATGGTACGATGTCTGGAACCATTTGATGCGGTGCTGAAATGTACAAAATATAAGAAGTTAATATTTTCACTTAAAAAATATTGTATGAAATTGAAAGTCAAGGTATTATAAACATCATAATGGCGGGACCAACTCTTGTAATTAAAAGATTCTACCACGTATATTTAGCACCCATTTAGTACTATTTTGTACCTATCCTGAAATTATTGTACGTCACACGGCTTAAGTGGCATTTCACGATAACACTGGTCCCGCCACTATGATGCGTCATAATGGCGAGACCATGCCTGTAGTACAAAACTACAAATAATTAAATAATTCTGATTAAACCAGTATCTAGTACCGGATTTAGTACCTCCAAAAATCAACAGTGGTTGACGGAAATCCGATTAGCCTCATTGCAAAATATTTTTTTAATTTTTGACATTTTCTATGCCTGATTAATTTGACGAGCAAAAATACCTCAAGTAAAAAGTTGCAGCTACATTTCGTGTAGACAGACGCTTTATTATTAATTATATTGTTGTGAAAAATTATGTTTCTAGATAACGGTTAGGCCAAGGCAGGTAAATTATTATTAAATATATTTTATAAAGGTATTACTAAAAATAATCTGTACATCCTACTTATTAAATATGTTTAACTACCTTTTTACGCGAGGGCCAGTCTGCAATATAAATCTTAATATAATTTAATTTTTTCTACCTATCTATGCCCTTTACAGACTTTGAAACCATCCAACCGATGAGCCCAAACCAGTTTAATTAGAAAGGCAATAAAAATGCCAAGATGGTTTAAGACCAAAAAAAGCAATAAAGCACCTGTAAGAATGTGGCTGCAACTTTTTACTTGAAGTGCTTTTGATCGTTTATTTATTCAGGCGTATAGTGTCAAAAAATTAAAAAAATATTTTCTAAAGAAACGACTAGGATTTCCGTCAACCACTGTTGATTTTTGGAGGTACGAAATCCGGTACTAGATACTGGTTTAATCAGAATTATGTAATTATTTGTAGTTTTGTAGTACAGGCATGGTCTCGCCATTATGACGCATCATAATGGCGGGACCAGTGTTATCGTGAAATGCCGCTTATGCCGTGTGACGTACAAAAATTTCAGGATAGGTACAAAATAGTACTAAATGGGTGCTAAATGTACGTGCTATAATCTTTCAATTACAAGAGTTGGTCCCGCCATTATGATGTTTATAAGGTATTGGCATATTATAAGATGCTCATTCTTTATGTCTGTGCTATAAGCGCTCAAAGCTTCTAAACACCTTGATGCAAAGCAATTAAGAACCTTTATTCACAAAATCACTTCCATATTTATAATATTAGTAAGTATGTGAAACCAATGCGGTTGCTAGTACCGCATTGCTAGTATTTAATAAACTTAATCAATAACACATTTACCTGATACATCTATAGAGGGTAATAGCAAAGATGGAACAGCCAATTTACAAAGTCTGTTTTTTGGGTAAAGTAACTCTTTCTGAAAGTGCAGACGACAGATTCTTCGATTTTTGTGGATGAAGCTGCTGTCCAGACTCGCAATATCACCTCCAATAATCTTAACCCAATCTTGAAACCTTTCTGCATCTTTCTCAGGACATGGAAAGTAGTGTAGAGGTACATCTGACAATAAAATAAAGAGACTTTAATGGGACTGACTGAAATGTGATATTTTGGCTGGGTATAGAATACTCGTACCATGAGATCAATTAATCAGGGAGGAATACAAGGCGAATGACACAATTATACTTAAAAAGAGATTAGTAAGACCACTCAAAGGCTTATTTATTCTTACAACAGCCCTAGCAAAATAATAGTAGGTTCAATAAAGTCAAACATAGAATCTCCTTTTTACCCGACTGCCGAAGGAGGGTAATGTGTTTATGAGTCTATGTATGTATGTATGTATTAGAAAAGTAAAAAACCGGCCAAGTGCGAGTTGGACTCGCGCACGAAGGGTTCCGTACCATTATCGCAAAAAAACGGCAAAAAAAACACGTTTGTTGTATGGGAGCCCCACTTAAATATTAATTTTATTCTGTTTTTAGTATTTGCTGTTATAGCGGCAACAGAAATACATCATATGTGAAAATTTCAACTGTCTAGCTATCACGGTTCATGAGATACAGCCTGGTGACAGACAGACAGCCAGACAGCCAGACAGACAGACGGACAGACAGACAGACGGACCGCGGAGTCTCAGTAATAGGGTCCCGTTTTTACCCTTTGGGTACGGAACCCTAAAAAAGATGGTCTTAGGACCCTAGTAAGACCAAATTTTGCTTGCTTGGAAGCTATGCTCGAGTTCAGAATATAAAAACACACTTTACTCACCATCTCCTGCTACTACTGGGCACCCAGGAACACAGCAGATGTTTCGAGACATTTTGTAAAATGTAAAACAACAGTACACTGAGATATATGGTCCAAACTCCCTATGGAGGGCCTATCTAAATGTATGTCACAAACACTTTCACAAAGTACAGTTTATGCTGGAATTTAGGTATTTCTGGAATGTACGGAGGAACGAAGCTCAACTCAACGTAATTAACACAAAAACACCAAAAATTACAAGAAAAATTCGCGCGCGTACGAAAACACACCGTTGGAAAATTTCTTGTGACTTTTTGTGGACAGTGTTACTAACGTTTGGTATCAGTAATCTACTCTTAAAATTCTATCACCGTAAAAGTATCTCAAATAATACAAAATTTTAATAAACGTTTTGAGAATAATTTATACTATCTTATGAAATCATAAATTTTTGTTTAGCTGGACTAATTAAAGAAAAATAGCAAAATTAACAATTAATGTAAACTACCAAATATTTAGATAAAAAAAAGTGGCAACACACGCAACAAAAAGTACCATGTGTGCCGGACAGATGGCACTTTTCACAATAAAAAAAAATGTTCTAAGTTACCAGGGCATCTCAATCTATATATATTAGTCTATGCTTGGGCCAAGGTGGGCTCAGACATATTTCAGTATGCAGGAAAGTATTTCTTAATACTAGTCGATTACATTTCAAATTTTATAGAAGTGAATCCGTTAACAAACATAGGTACGAAGGCAGTAGTGACTGCCATGCGAGACCAGTTCGCGAGACACGGGATCCCACAGGAGTTGGTGTCTGATAACGGTCCCGCGTACGCATCAAAACAGTTCAACAAATTTTGTTCAGATTGGGGCATTGAGCACACTACTAGTTCACCAAACTATGCTCAATCAAATGGGCAAAGTGAAAGGAGTGTTCAAATAATAAAAAATATTTTGATAAAGTCCATAAACTTGGAGACAGACTTCTACTTAGGGCTATTAAACTATCGAGCTACGCCACGCAATGGAATCAGTTCGCCATCGGAACTGTTAATGGGGCGGCGACTCAATACTAGGTTACCATTGCACGCTGAAAAGTTGAAACCAAGTCGAGATAATGACATAGACTACAAAGAGATGTTACGTAAACAGCAAGCCGATAAGACGTATTATGATAGGCGAGCGAAACCGCTACCAAAGTTACCGGCCGGACAACCGATACTTATCGCTGACGAAGGCAAACGCAAATATGCACGAATCGTAGGGCGCGCGGCACAGCCTTGTTCTTATTTTGTCGTAGACAATACGGGTAGGCGATAAGTATCCGGCGGCATCTGGTTGAGCTGCCAACCGAAGGCAATATAACCCCCGGTCCTTCTCATTATCAGACGAGTGATGATGAGACCTGGAGTAGTCCCAAAAGCGGCAGCGATGAGAGCCCCGGAACAAGTGATGACGTTGTCACTCCCATTCCACCACAAGCCTCACCAATTCAGCGCAATCGCAGACCGGCGGCTATACTAGCTCGACAAAAAATAGAAAACTGTATACAAAACCAATAAAAAATCCTACCTACCTACTGAATGTCTATTATATATCTAATCTACCAGATGAGATGTCAGTTTGTTAGTTTTTAAAACATACCTAATATTCAACTGGATTGAGTATTACTGTTTGTATTGTAATTATCTGTGTTACCTACTTGATTTTGTAATTTATATGTATACTAGAAAGTATAAATTATATAAGTACTAAAGAAACTAGAAACAACCGGTTTAGCACTAAGATATTATGTTATGGTTATATTATACCTAAAAAAATAAAAAATAAAGTTAAGAATAAAAATAAATGTACCGGAAATTAGAATTAGAAACTGTATAACTATTAAGTTCATGGCATAGTAGACATAGTAGTAATAGAAAAAGAAAAAAAAAAAAAAGAAAAAAAAAAATGGACATGTCGTATATTATGTAGGTAGGTCAGTGTCTTGTCAGTATAATAATATTAAGGTTGTGGGTACTCAATAAAAATCGGTCTTGGTCAACCCGTCTTTCATTTACAACACAGACGAAGAGCAAAAGAATGAGAATGAAATAGAAATGGATGAGATTATAAAAGCGCTGAGTGGGATGAAGATTGGTAAAGCTGCAGGGTATGACCGAGTATCTGTTGAAATGCTGAAGGGCGGTGACGGGGTGGTAGCAAGCCTGTTGTGCCGGCACTTTAATATGTGTTGGAGTTATGGCCGCGTGCCGGATGACTGGTGCAAGGCTGTAATCGTACCACTATATAAGGGAAAAGGTTCACGGCATTAGTCTTTTGAGTGTTGTCGGCCGAATTATATGCGAAAGTTTTAATAAATAGAGTGGTAAAAGTGACGGATGAACAATTATGGGACGTGCAAGCAGGATTTAGAGAGGGAATGGGCTGTATGGATCAGATCTTCTCCTTGAGGAGCATAGCTGAAAAACATCTGGCAAAGCACAAAAATGTCTACTGTGCTTTCATTGACTTGGAGAAGGCCTATGACAGTGTGTGGAGGGATGAACTGTGCTCGACGCTATCCGGGTACGGTGTGGACTGGCGCTTGGTACGGGCACTGAAATCTCTTTATAGGGATTCCAGTGCTTGTGTTAGGATTAATGGGGCGTATACGGACTGGTTTTCCATCTCAAGGGGTGTTAGACAGGGCTGTGTAGCGTCACCGTGGCTGTTCAACTTGTACATAGATAGTTGTCTAATAGGTTTGAAAGAGCATGAGCGCGGATTGAGGATGAATGAGTTGCCTGTCAAATGCCTTCTTTATGCAGATGATCAAGTTCTACTTGCATCGTCAGCAGAACAGTTGCAAGACATGGTGACTGTGATGAATGAAGCATTTTTTTTTTTTATCTGTTATAGGCTCGCGCTTGACTACTATCTCACCTGATGGTAAGCCAAGATGTGGTCTACGATGGAGCACGCTTGCCTAGTAGTAACCTATTCACTCTTGACTTAAATACCCCTAGATTGTAACTATCGGGAAACACAGACTCCGGCAGGGAATTCCACTCCTTAGCCGTACGCATAATAAAAGTATATGTATTCTCAAAACGTTTAGTGCGAATGGGTGGGATGTCCACCATGTACCGATGGCGCATCGCCGTACGTCTGGTAGTCCGATGATGAAACGGGCTGGGCGGAATTAGATCATGCAATTCCATCGCACACTCCCCGAAATGTAACTCTGGCAACTCGGTGACGATGTTCAAGGCTCTGGAGCTTTGACTTAACCAGTGCCTCATCGCTGATGAGCTTCTTGGCCCGCTTTTCAATCGACTCTAGTGCATCAAGCTGATATTTGGCAGATCCGTCCCAGAGATGAGAACAGTACTCCATGCATGATCTAACTTGCGCTTGATACAAACTGAGCAGCTGTTCTGGCGTGAAGTACCTTCTCACCTTTGCAAGGATCCCCAGCTTTTTGGCAGCCAGTTGAGCCTTTGCCCCAATGTATGGGCCAAAATTGAGCGACGATGTCCCGGGTGCACTGACCAGCTCTGCACCCTGCTCTGCCCAGCTCTGCACCCTGCACTGCCCGGGTCTGCATCCGGCTCTGCCCGCTCTGCACCTGGCTCAGCCCGCTCTGCACCAGGCTCTGCACTCGGCTCTCCTGCGGTTGGTTACCCGAGTGCACTGACCAGCTCTGCACCCTGCTCTGCCCAGCTCTGCACCCTGCACTGCCCGGCTCTGCATCCGGCTCTGCCCGCTCTGCAACTGGCTTAGCCCGCTCTGCACCTGGCTCTGCGCCCGGCTCTCTCTCCTGCGGGTGGGGGCGGCCGCCGCCCGGGGGCGGGAAGGGAGCCCTCGAAGGTGTGCCGCGGATGTGCGGCGGGCGGTGATGACTTGTCGTCGCCGACCCTCCTTTGGCGTGGGATGGTCGGCGGGGACAAGTCGGTGGAAGGAGGAGGCGGCGGAGCGTCGGTCTCGACGCGCCACCGCAGACGCGGTGGGCGGCGTCTGGCCTTCGCGGGCCGGATGCCGCAGACGCGGAGGGCGGCGTCTGGCCTTTCGCGGGCCAGATGCCGCAACGTAGGGGACCGTGGGCGGAGGACCGAGGTGTCCGAAGTCCACATAAGGGTCCAGCGCGGTGGAGGGCACGGCGCAGCACACCGTCTAGGTGTGCCCAGCGGGGGCGTAGTTGCACCGTGCCCTGACAGGTCCTCTCGCTTCCCGGTGTGGTAAATTCCATGCTGGGGAGCGGGGAGGCCTGTGCGGTGGTTGCCTCCTTTTGCGAGGACGCCACGTCGCGGAAGGAGGCGGCGGAGAAGGGGTGGGGGTGGGCGGTTGTACGATCGCCTCCTCCCACCTCCTGGTGGTGACTAGCGGGCGACGGGCGCGGGGGCGCCTTTCGCCCGCATTGCACTAGTCACCACCCTTGTCGGGCGGGAACGGTCGAGCACTCATTCACGGTCGTTCCCGGGCCCCTCCACTAAGGGAGGGGCGTGAAGGGCCTGCCGTAAAGGCGGGCGGTCGTCGGCGGGGGACTGGAAGTAAAGGCTGTGCCGGTTTCCCAGTCCCCCTCCACTCAGACGATGCGGGAGTGCTGCTGGGTTATTTTAGTGGGTATACCGGGCTAGCCCGGGGAGTCCCACATAGCCCCCCATCCCCCGATAGGCGGGTATGCGTAATGCATTTTTTCCCAGCGAAACCAAAAAAAAAAAAAAAAGGTTAGGTCAGGGAGGCCCGCTGGGCACAGAGCGGGTGGAAAGGCCTGTGGCGCACCCACGCAGCAGAAGAAGAGAAGGAGGGCCAAGGTTGCCGGGGGCTCTTTACCCCCCCGTCAACCTGGCTGCTTTTTGGCCGACTCCCGGCCTAGGAATGGAGTGGAGGGAATGGATTGCGCATAATGACGCTCTACCATTTCCTCCAGGGCAATATCAACCACTCTGCCAGAGCTCAGGATCTCTTGCTCCAGAGCATGGCAGAGTGGTCGATTCACGTGGCTGTGGTCGCCGAGCCGTATTACGTCCCACCCAGAGACAACTGGGTTGGAGACCTCGACGGTTTGGTGGCCATCATTGGCGGGGCTCTTGTCAGCCCGTCCCGAGGTCACGGCTGGGTGGCCGCCCTCGCGGACGGCGTTGGCATAGTTGGTGTTTATTTTTCGCCTAACAAGAGTCTCGCCGACTTCGAGAGTTTCCTTGTCGAGTTGGGCGCCGTCGTTGGCCGACTCCACCCTCGCCCTGTGCTGTTGCTAGGGGATCTCAACGCCAAGTCTTCGGCGTGGGGATCTCCGGTAACCGATGCTAGGGGTGAGGTGCTGGAAGAGTGGGCAATCACCACTGGCCTGGTCGTCCTAAACCGAGGCTTGGTCCACACTTGCGTGCGGCAGCGGGGCGGTTCAATAGTGGACATCTCGTTCGCTAGCCCTGCTGTCGCGAGCCGTGTCCACGACTGGCGTGTCACCGTGGAGGTGGAGACGTTATCGGATCACAGATATATCCGTTTCGACGTCTCCACCCAGACCGCCGGCGGCCGCAGTTTGCCAGCCCCGCGAACGAATGCTCCGCGCTGGGCGCGCAAGCGCATCGACAGGGAACTTCTCGAGGAAGCCACCATTGTCCAGGCCTGGATCCGGGAGTCGGCAACGACCGGACCCGTCGACGTCGAACAGGAGGCGCTGTGGTTCCGCGGGGCGATGACGCAAATCAGCGACGCGTCCATGCCCCGGGTCCACGCACAGTCAGTGAGGCGCCAGGTGTACTGGTGGTCCGCCGAGATCGCACAGTTGCGTGTCGCGTGCGTAGCGGCCAGACGCCAGTACACCCGATACCGGAGGAGACGTCGTCGGGTCTCTGACGAAGAAGCCGCGCGGTATGAGGTGTACCGCGCGGCGACGGAGACTCTGCGGCTGGCCATCGGCGAGGCGAAGAAGCGAGCCAGGGAGGAGATGTTGGAGACTCTAGACCGGGATCCTTGGGGGCGTCCTTATCGAGCGGTTCGAGGGAAACTTCGAGCCGCTGCGCCTCCGCTTACGGAGAGTCTCCAACCTGAGCTGCTGGAGGAGGTAGTCGCAGCCCTCTTCCCGGCGAGAGCGGATTACATCCCACCGCTGATGGCTTTGCCCACAGCCGCAGAGTCTACAGAGGAGGACGCCATCAGCGTCCCAGAGGTGACACAGGCTGAGATGGGGGCGGCCGTGATGCGGCTCCGGACCAAGAACGTGGCTCCGGGGCCCGATGGGATCCACGGCCAAGTATTAGCCCTCGCTCTGAAGGAGCTAGAGCCCTGGTTGAGAGGACTCTTCACTGCGTGCCTTGAGCGGGGCCAGTTTCCCACTTTGTGGAAATCTGGTCGTCTGGTCCTGCTCAGGAAGGCGGGGCGCCATGCGGACTCGCCGTCCGCGTACCGGCCCATAGTGCTGCTAGACGAGGTGGGTAAGTTGTTCGAGCGGATAATCGCTGCCCGCCTCGTCAGCCACTTGTACAGAGAGGGGCCGGACTTGGACGAAAGCCAGTTCGGCTTTCGGCATGGGCGCTCCACCATCCACGCGATATCGCAGGTGAGAGTCCTGGCGGAGGAAGCGGTGTCCCGGGGTGGGGTGATGTTGGCAGTGTCCTTGGACATTTCCAACGCCTTCAACACCCTGCCCTGGAGTTGTGTTCGGGAGGCACTGCGATATCATCGAGTGCCTCCCTACCTCCGCCGCATCGTCGGGGCTTATTTGGCGGATAGGTGTGTCACCTACGTGGGACGTGATGGCGTCGAAAATCCGCACCGCATGTCGTGCGGTGTTTCACAGGGCTCGGTCTTGGGCCCGCCTCTGTGGAACATCGGTTACGACTGGGTGCTGAGGGGCGAACTCCAACCGGGCGTGGACCTGACGTGTTACGCGGACGATACGCTGGTCACCGCCCGGGGGAGCTCGTACAGGGAGGCAGCGTTGCTGGCAACGGCTGCGGTCTCACAAGTGGTGAGCCGCATACGGCGCCTTGGCCTGGACCGTCTCTCGTGCCTCGTCACCATCGAGGCGGTCCGGCCGGTGCTCGAGCGCTGGCTCGGGAGGAGGCACGGCTCCCTGTCGTTTCGTGTGACGCAGGTGCTCTCGGGGCATGGTTGCTTCGGGAAGTACCTGTGTCGCATAAACAGGGAGCCGGACGCCCGGTGTCACCACTGCGTCGACTGCCGGGAGGACACGGCGTGGCATACGCTGGCAGAGTGCGCCGCTTGGGAGGAGCCACGCCGTGACCTCATCTCAGAAGTAGGCAGTGACCTATCGCTGCCGGCCGTAGTCGAGTCTATGGTCTGCAGCGAAGAGTCCTGGGACGCGGTGGTATCCTTCTGCGAAACAGTCGTCTCACAGAAGGAGGCTGCGGAGAGGGAGAGGGAGATTTCATCCGCTCACCCGATCCGCAGCAGACGCCCCGGGCGTCGGCGGAGGGCAGACAACGCCCTCTTCCAGCCCCCCTAAATGGGTCCAGGGGCGACGGACTCGGGGACGTCCGTCACCCCCACACACATCAGGACCCGAGGTGGTGGCGCGAAGTGTTCCACGCGCGCCCCTCTTAGATGTTGCGGGGGGAGTCTAACACCTCACTCCCCCCTAACCAGAGATCGAGACCCGCGGATGCGGGCCGGCACTAGCCGGGGGTTGCGGAAGTATCATTGTTCCCGCGACCCCCAGCGTAGGTGTGAGATGGAACACCGGGGTGGTTTTTAGTCAGTACGAGTCTGACAGACCCCTCTGCCCTCCCCAGGGTGGGGGACATCCAATGAGGATTTTCCACCCCGGAAAAAAAAAAAAAAAAAAAAAAGGTTGGCCATGGGGTGCGGGTCAGGTAACCTCCACGTTGGCCTAGTTGGTTGCTGGTCTCTTTCGGATACGTCCGGGGGGAAGAGCAACCCGCTGGGCTGGTGCACTCTGGGCACCGTCAATAACTTCCCATTCGTGGGTTCTTGTTGGCGGTGGCGAATAACCTGACAGGGGGGGGGGGATGTCGTTCTGGGTGTTCCTCTGATTAGCAGAGGACACACCAGATGCGACATGGGGTTGGGCTAGTCTGGGTAGGTAGGTAGGGGTAGGTTAGGTTAGGTAGGTGGGAGGTGGGGCTCGCTTCCGGGCCTCTGGGCGGGCCGCCTTCCCCTGCGGGGGGGGTTGCCCGGGTGCACTGACCAGCTCTGCACCCTGCTCTGCCCAGCTCTGCACCCTGCTCTGCCCGGCTCTGCATCCGGCTCTGCCCGCTCTGCAACTGGCTTAGCCCGCTCTGCACCTGGCTCTGCGCCCGGCTCTCTCTCCTGCGGGTGGGGGCGGCCGCCGCCCGGGGGCGGGAAGGGAGCCCTCGAAGGTGTGCCGCGGATGTGCGGCGGGCGGTGATGACTTGTCGTCGCCGACCCTCCTTTGGCGTGGGATGGTCGGCGGGGACAAGTCGGTGGAAGGAGGAGGCGGCGGAGCGTCGGTCTCGACGCGCCGCCGCAGACGCGGTGGGCGGCGTCTGGCCTTCGCGGGCCGGATGCCGCAGACGCGGAGGGCGGCGTCTGGCCTTTCGCGGGCCAGATGCCGCAACATAGGGGACCGTGGGCGGAGGACCGAGGTGTCCGACGTCCACATAAGGGTCCAGCGCGGTGGAGGGCACGGCGCAGCACACCGTCTAGGTGTGCCCAGCGGGGGCGTAGTTGCGCCGTGCCCTGACAGGTCCTCTTGCTTCCCGGTGTGGTAGCATGCTGGGGAGCGGGAGGGCCTGGGCGGTGGTTGCCTCCTTTCGCGACGACGCCATGTCGCGGAAGGAGGCGGCGGAGAAGGGGTGGGGGTGGGCGGTTGTACGATCGCCTCCTCCCACCTCTTGGTGGTGATTAGCGGGCGACAGGCGTGGGGGCGCCTCTCGTCTGCATTGCACAATCACCACCCTCGTCGGGCGTTCCCGGGCCCCTCCTTGGGAGGGGCGAGAAGGGCCCGCCATAAAGGTGGGCAGTCGTCGGCGGAGGACTGGACGTAAAGGCTGTGCCGGTTTCCCAGTCCTCCTCCACTCAGACGATGCGGGAGTGCCGCTGGGTTATTTTAGTGGGTATACCGGGCTTGCCCGGGGAGTCCCACATAGCCCCCCATTCCCCCAATGGGTGAGTATGCGTAATGCATTTTTTCCCAGCGAAACCAAAAAAAAAAAAAAAAAAAAAAAATAGGTTAGGTTGGCCATCACAGCGTCCCTCATGGAGGAGAGGTTTCGGGACCTCTTCAGCGCGTGCCTGACGGCTGGGAGGTTCCCGAAGCTCTGGAAGGAGGGGCAGTTGTGCCTCCTCCGGAAAGAGGGACGCCCGGTGGATTCCCCCTCGGCATACCGGCCCATCGTTCTGCTCGATGAGGTCGGTAAATTGTTCGAGGGGATCATCGCCACCCGGCTAAATAGCCTGTTGCGGGAGGTGGGGCCAGACCTGTCGGACGCCCAGTTCGGTTTTCGACGGGGGCGTTCGACGGTCGACGCGTTGGCCCTACTCAGGGGCCAAGTGCAGGAGGCGGTGGAGTCGGGGGGCGGAGTGTTGGCGGTGTCGTTTGACATAGCCAACGCCTTCAACTCCGTCCCCCACTCTACGATATCTGCGGGCGATCCTGGCCAGCTACCTGGAGGACCGAGAGGTCCTCCTCGTGGACAAGACGGCCAGGATCAGGCGCTATGGCGCGGAGTCCGGTGTTCCACAGGGGTCGGTGCTAGGGCCCCCCTTGTGGAACGTCGGATTCGACTGGCTCCTGCGGAGAGCCCTCCTCCCGGGCACGAGTGTCATCTGTTACGCGGATGACACTATCCTCGTTGCCCGGGGGGGGAACTTTGGGGAGGCGGCCTGTTTGGCCTCGGCTGGCGGATCCTTGGTCGCAGGGAGGATCCGCCGGCTAGGATTGAGGGTGGCGCTGAACAAGACCGAGGCCGTGTTCTTTCACGGGCCTCGGCAGCGCCGCCCTCCAGACGCCCACATCGTCGTGGAGGGCGTCCGGATAGAGGTCGGGGCCCAGATTAAGTATCTGGGCCTCGTGCTAGACAGCAGGTGGCGCTTCGGCCCGCACTTCAGCGGGCTGTCTACGCGCCTGCTGAAAGCCGCGGACGCCCTCTCATGGCTCCTCCCAAACCTGGGAGGGCCCAAGGACAGATGCCAGCGCCTCTATGCCGGCATCTTGAAGAGCATGGCTCTTTATGGAGCACCCATCTGGGCGGACTCCCTCCACAGGAGGGAGAATGCGACCGCCATCCGCAGGCCACAAAGGGCCATTGCACAGCGGGTGGCGAGGTCCTACCGCTCAGTGGGTTTCTCGGCGGCGTGCGCTCTGGCTGGCACCCCTCCCTGGGAGTTGGAGGCATGGGTGCTCGCCAGAGTGTACGAGTGGACGGCGCGGCGGAAGGCGCTCGGGGAGCGCCCCGCCGAAGAGGAGCGGGAGGCCGTGCGGCGGGAGGCGAGGGACGCAATCGTCCATCATTGGACGGAGGACCTCGCCACCGCCACCTTTGGCCGCCGGACGTTGGACGCGCTCGGTCCAGTCTTGCAGGACTGGCTCGGGCGGCCCCACGTTTTCCTCTCATTCCGTTTGGTGCAGGTGTTGTCCGGACATGGTTGTTTCGGAACGCACCTGCACCGGATCCGGAGGGAGGAAACCCCGGCGTGCCACGACTGCGGCGCGGCGGAAGACACGGCGCAGCACACCCTCGAGGTGTGCCCAGCCTGGGCTGAGCTGCGCCGTGCCTTGAACCAAGTTGTTGGGCAGGACCTCTCACTTCCCGGCGTGGTCAACTCCATGCTGGGGAGTGAGGAGGCCTGGGCGGCGGTTGCCTCCTTTTGCGAGGATGTGATGTCGCAAAAGGAGGCGGCGGAGCGTGCGCGGGAGGACGATCCTCTCGCGCCGCCGCTCCGCAGGCGGAGAGGGGGTGGGAGGAGACGGTTATACGATCGCCTCCTCCCACCTCCTGGTGGTGACTAGCGGGCGACGGGCGCGGGGGCGTCTTTCGCCCGCATTGCACTAGTCACCACCCTCGTTGGGCGGGAACGGTCGAGCACTCACACACGGTCGTTCCCGGGCCCCTCCACTAAGGGAGGGGCGTGAAGGGCCTGCCGTAAAGGCGGGCGGTCGTCGGCGGGGGACTGGAAGTAAAGGCTGTGCCGGTTTCCCAGTCCCGACTCGGCCCCGATGCGCCGCCGCAGACGCGGAACGCGGCGTCGGGCCTTCGCGGGCCGAATGCCGCCGTAACGCCGGGGACCGCGGGCGACGGATCGGGGTCCGCCGTCCGCACAAAGGTCCCGTGCACCTTGTGTTCGGTGCGAGGAGGAGACAGATGGAGGTGGAACGGGGCGGGGATGAATCTCAAACCAAGAGATTCAGCCCCGCCCCGGAGAGAAGGGCTCCGTAGCGGAGCGACGCCAGCGGGGCACGCGGTAGCAAGCCTCGTGGGTCCCGCAGCCCCGTGGGCGAGCGTCGGAACACTCCAGTGTTTTAGTGGGTGCAAACCCCACATAACGCAGTGGCTCCCCCGAGACCACTGCGTATTCGTGAGGAATTTCACTGGATAAACAAAAAAAAAAAAAAAAAAAAAAGGTTAGGTTAGGTTTTTTTTTTTTTTTTTTTTTGTGGCAGGAGGGGAAATCCGGTCGGACTTACACCCAAGCTGCCTCACAGTACGAGCCAGCCTGGATAGTGTCAGGCTCCAACTACTGACTAAAAACCCCTCCTGCCTTACATAGATCTCCCTCGGACATAGTCTGAGACCTTGGTTACAGTTTATTTCTATTCTTATTTTTCTATTCAACAAATTTATTTATTTATTTAAACTTCATGCACAAAGGTACAATGGCGGACTTAATGCCTTAGGCATTCTCTACCAGTCAACCAAGAGTGGTGCTGAGACAACATGGCAGGTGCATTGTTTAAAACGTGACAGCTACAAATTAAACAAAAAAAATAAAAATAAATTGCTTAATATACACATACATACATATATTATATGATACATACTTAGATAAATATATATATATATAATAAAGTAATGAAAATAAGTTATCGAGATGACCCTTCCCCCCGCTGATAATAATACTGCAATTTCCGCTTGAAAGCATACCGACTGGTGGCCGCCCTGATTTCGAAAGGAAGCGCGTTCCAAAGAAGAATAGACTGAATGTGAAAGGAAGAATGAACAAAATCAGTAGTATGAGAAGGACAGAGTAAGAGCAGATTGTTGGAAGAACGCAGATTCCTAGCGTGAGAAGAACTTAAATATTGAAAATGAGACATAAGGTAAGAAGGTGGAGTGGGAGAGTTGAGTAGGGAGAATATCGTAGTTAGAGCACGCAAACACCTTCTCTGGCGAATGGGCATCCATTTGAGCTCAGACCTGTAGCTCGACACATGATCATATTTCCTCAAGTTAAATATGAACCGAATGCAATTATTGAGGAGCCTATCAAGTTTATCCAGCAGAACCCCACTCAAGTCGAAGTAGCACACGTCACCATAGTCGATTATGGGAAAAATTAAAGTTTGCACAAGCATAGTCTTCGTCTTTGCGGGCAAAAAGTTCCTCAGACGATACAGGTATCGCAAAGTGCCGTTGACTCTTTGACTGACACTAGTAACCTGACTATGCCAGCCAAGCGTCGAATCAAGATGCAAACCGAGATCTTTTACGCTGGGGCTAATGGGAATGACGGTTCCATCGAAAATAAGAGGAGGAAGAGAGCTAACCGCCACTCTACCCATCATGCGCGAGCTCCCCAATACAATGGCCTGACACTTCGAGGGGTTTAGAGCCACCCCAAATCTATCAGATCAGATTTTAATGGCATGTAAGTCTCGGTTTACATCTTCTATAGCGTCCGATAAACTTTCTACCCGCGCTGCTGCATACAGTTGAAGATCGTCGGCATAAAGATGATACGAACACCGAAGGCAGAAAGTAATAAAATTAATGAAAATAGAGAATAACAATGGAGAAAGAATACCGCCTTGTGGAACACCAGCACCTATATCACGCCAACTCGAAGAATTCTCATCGACGCGAACCGACTGCTGACGTCCCCGAAGATAAGAAGAGAACCAGTCCAGCGCCTCGGATGAAACCATTAGATGTGAGAGAATAGATAGAAGAATATCGTGACTGACGGCGTTAAAGGCATTGGAGAAATCAATAAGTACCAAAACGGTAACCTTGGTATCCTCCATTGCCTCTCTGATGTCACCAGTCACTTTGAGGAGAGCGGATGCAGTACTGTGCCCAGGCCTGAATCCAGACTGGAATGAGCTGACAAGGTTGTTACGGTGAACGAACCCCGAAAACTGCTTGTGGACACAGGCCTCGAGCACTTTTGACAGGAAAGGGAGTATGGAAATCGGTCGAAAATGATTAGGCAGGGAGGGATTTGAATTTTTAGGAAGTGGACGGACGTAGGCCATTCGCCACAGGGATGGGAACTGACCGGAATCTAGGGAAAAGTTTATTATGTGGGTAATCGGAGGAAGAAGAAATTCAAGGTACAAGGTGACCATGTGATGACTAATATCATCATGGCCCACAGCCTTGGATTTTATAGAAAGGATCGTCTTTTTAATTTCATCCTGGGTAGCTGGAGAAAATCGGAATGGTTCTATGATAGGACTGGGTAGGCTAGTAATGGAATCGACCGTCTGCGACAACATTTGGGAATCCAAATGGCAAGTAGTTGTAAAGTGACGGTTGATTTCATCCAGGCCAATCGTCTTGGGGAAATCGACATGACGAGGCCTACCGATACCGAGAGTTCCAAGGAATTTCCAAATATCGGCAGGAGAAGAAGAAGAAATGTTTTCTAGAATATGGCGGCGTTTGGCGTTACGTATCCGTCGTACCTGATTACATCGATTTCTAGCAGCTTTGAAATTGTTCCTATTTTCCTCACTGCGATCTTTTTTAAATTTCCGAAAGGCTCGGTCCCTGCGTCTCATCGCCATACGAACCCCTGCCGTCATCCAAGGAGCAGGTGGACGCCTGAGTTGAACCCTCTTCACTGGAGCGTGTTTGTCGTAGAGAGCAAGGACCGTCCGATTAAAGATATGCAGTTTTTCGTCTATAGCTGTTGCCGCAGCAAGGTGACTCCAATCGAGTTCCGCCGCATCCCGACGCAGCTTCTCGACATCCAGACGCGCAAAACAACGAATGTGCAGAACTTTAGGAAGAGGTTTAGGTGGTTTTAGGATATATGAGAGGAAAATGAGGTCATGGTGGGAAAAGCCAGGTGCAGGACACTGACCATGAGAGGAAACAAGGGAAGGATTGGACGTTAGGATTAGGTCGAGCCACGTGTCATCCCCTGTGATATTGAAATGTGTGGGTTGCAAAGGAAGAACGTGGAGACTAACGGACTCAATGATGTGGAGAAGTTTACGGGAACGAGGAGTTGGATGGGAAAGGTCTGTATTGAAATCTCCCATGATGCCGCAATGTGCATACTCTGATCCTACAGACTCTAGCGCCAATTCTAGGTTGAGGAAATAGTCAACAGCGGGCGGACAGTACACAACACCAAGTAGGGTTTTGACCCCTTTGATGTAGATCTCCAAAAAGAGGTACTCAACAGAAGCACTGTATAATGAAGGAGATGACGCAACGATTTTGTAGGGAAAATCGCTACGAAGATAAATAGCAACACCTCCTCCTCCCTTACCAATCCTATCATTACGGATAAGAATAAAACCGGGAAGAGGATAGGTCGTAGAAAGAAGATGAGGCTTAAGCCAACTCTCAGAAATCAGAACGGCGTGGACATTGGCATCAGAAAAGGTGTCGAAGAGATCGGTATAATGACTTGCCACACTCTGAGCATTTATGTGACATACGTTAAATAAGTTACGTTTCGGTTGCTTAAAGCTCTGACGCACAAAGTCACCAAGGGTATCGGTCAATGAGTCGAAACTTGCAGTAGCGGAAGAGTTAAGAGATCCAACGGCAGAGTGAAAAGAGTCATCAGCAGGTAACATAGAATACGATTAAAAATAATATAAAATAAATAACTATAAAACTAAACTATGGCAAAAAATTTGCCTTACAGTGCAAAACCACTATCTCTGCACCACCCACCAGCAGAACCAGTACAAAATGATTAGTGACAAAATAAAGTTAATACAAACACGATAACAATAAAACAGGGTAAGAATGAAATAATACAACAACAAAGCACATGAACAAGAACCGAACGCAATTCACTACACAAAAAAAAACGTGGAACAGAGTGATATTGAACGTCAATTAACGTAACACTAAACATTTACAATTTGTAGGGTACATGTAACAATAAATAATTAAATGCAGGGTATGAGGATAAACTAATTAGGCCTAATGACAAACAGCACATAGACATTACATTTCTGACAGGTAACAGTAAGTATTATTTACAAAGAAAGGTGACGATACACAACAATTAAATTACAAGCACAAACAATAAACATAAACGAACAAAATGTAGTAATTATCATATATGTACAAAGCAAACAGATGTGTAGGTACGGCAAAATTTGTGAAATTAATAGCGAGAACTATGACCCCCAAGCACATAACAACACAAGACACTTAGTTTTTACGCACTCCACTATTACTTCCCATTGCACTGGTCGATTCCACAGCCTTCTTAGGGTACTTTGTCAACAGTGGATTAAGTTCATCCAAAGAAGTAACTTTCTGCCGTGTACCGTTTGGGGTTCTGATGACTATAACCCCGTCCTGTGACCAGCATGCCGACATCCCGAAGTGAATACGCGCCTTGACAAATACAGCCTGCCTAGCCCTGGTTAAGAACTCTTTGATCGTAACCGAGGAACCCTTCAAACCTGACTTTGCCTTCCAGACAGCAGTTTTATGGTCTGTTCGGGGATGATCTAGCTAATAGGTAAAAGGGTTGAAAAAATACTCGGATGTACGCCAGCTAAAGCTCTTTTTATAAAAAAAAAATTAACTGATGTCATTAAACGGCGGAGAATCTTAACATCGCGATTTAACTTTGACGGAATCCGGTACAGCGCCATCTATCGGTCAGAATCTTAACTAAGTTTACGTTATTTTTTGGACTACTTCAAACATACCGCCCACCAAGGACCTTTGTCCTTAAAATAACCGCCCACCGTGGCAGACATAATGAGATACAAATAACAAGATTACAAAATTAGCCTTGATGGGAAATCTCTAGGCGCATAATGAGTAAGCAATTATCTTTTACAATTACAGGCACTGGCGCTGTACTTAGTAGGTACCTTAACATAACCAATTTGTTCTAAATCTAACAAAATTTCTTAATAACTAAATTACATGATTACAATATTTTTTAATCTGTGACAGGCAGAACGCACAATTTTGAAGTGGGTCTTTTTAAATAAGAATTTTTACATTTTAATGTAACCACTCGGGTAAGATTATCACTGCCTGGGTGTTTTTCTACAACCCTACCAAGAAGCCACTTCGCGGGAGGTAAGTCATCTTCCTTTACCAAAACAACATCTCCTACTTGGGGTTCAGGTATTTTATTGGTCCACTTATATCTATGGAGGAAATGTGTCAAGTACTCATTAGCCCACCTACGCCAAAAATTTTGCAACATGCCTTGCACTAAATGCCATCTTTTCTGGTTACTAATAGAACTTTCATCATAATTTGCATCAGGCACGGTAAGTATTGGTTCTCCTATTAAGAAGTGACCAGGAGTCAACGGTGTGCAATCATCTGGATCTGTGCCATATGCGACTGACAGCGGCCTGGAGTTTAGACACGCCTCAATCTGTGACAGGAGAGTGGTCATCTCTTCAAAGGTGAGTGTAGAGTTACCGATAACCCGTTTTAAATGAAACTTGGTGGATTTTACTCCTGCCTCCCACAATCCACCGAAATTGGGCGCGTGTGCAGGGATAAAATGCCACGTTGTGCCGATGAGAGCTAAGCTCTTCGCGATTTCCTCAGTCAGGTTGGTCTCTTGCGCTATCAATAACTCTCTTAACTCTTTGGACGCTCCAATGAAGTTGGTGCCATTGTCACTCCATAAATCCGTGCAATGACCTCTACGAGAGACGAATCGTCTGAAAGCTGCTAAAAAGCCTTGGGAAGTTAAATCACTAACCATCTCCAAATGTATAGCTCGTGTTGCCATACATATAAATAAACATATGTAGCCTTTATAAGACCGATGTCCTCGTCCCTTTGACGTTCTAATATTTAAAGGGCCTGCGTAATCCACGCCGCTGTGTAAGAACGCTCTGGACGGAGTTCCGCGAACTGATGGTAGAGAACCCATCATTTGAGTCTTCACAGTCGCACTATTTTTTACGCAAGGAACGCATCGACGTACATGATGTTTCACTAAACTTTTAACGCCAATGATCCAGTATGCTGACCGTATGTAGGTTAGCATGAGTTGTGGTCCCCCATGTAAAGTTTTTATATGAGCATCTCTGATGATTAATTGTGTGACATGGGATCGATGGGGTAATACAATTGGATGTTTCGTTTTCTCATCTATTTGAGCTTTTTGAAGCCTTCCGCCAACTCTAATTATGTCTTTCTCGTCTATATACGGGTTAAGTGTTCTTATTTTACTTCCTTTTGTCTTAATTTCACCTTTCTGTTTTATTTCTGTTAGCTCTACTTGAAACTCTTGCCTTTGACATTGCCGAATACAACAATTCAAAGCCTCATCGATCTCCCATTTACGTAAATGTTTAGTCCGATCGGTATCTGTTTTATAATTTAAAAACCGTCTACAATATGCCACAATACATAACAACTTAGAGAGTGAAGAATATCTGTCCCATATAAAATTGTTGACAGATGAACAATGTGTTACTATTGACCTTTCTAAATCGACTTCTAATTCCTTTGGCCTCCGGTAATTTATATCTGTGGCTTGTAAAATCTCTGGACCACGTAGCCACAGAATATTATCTATAAGTTCTACAGGTCGTATTCCTCTAGACGCGCAATCGGCAGGGTTCTGATTTGAAGATATGTGTGCCCATTGAGATGCATCTAACGTTGTAAGAATTTCAGAAACCCTATTCGCTACGAAGGTTTTCCAATGACTTGGATGTTTATTCAACCACGCGAGTACGACCGTCGAATCCGTCCATGCCCGCAAGTTAGTTTTGGGAATATTTAAAACTTCTGCCATCTCAACTATCAAACGTGTCACTAATACTGCACCACACAACTCTAGACGCGGTATGCTTATTTGTTTTATAGGTGCGACTCGTGTTTTAGCCGCAACTAGTGAAACGTGAACGTTACCAGTGACATCAACTCTACGTATATAGACTGCTGCCGAGTATGCCACCTTGGAGGCATCGGAAAAGCCGTGTAAGTCTACTGTGACATCACTCGCCCTTGTTCCTAGCCATCTAGGAATTTTGAACTCCGTAAGTTGTGACAGCTCACTACAGTATGTATTCCATTCATCTAGCAATTGGTTTGGAAGTTCTTCATCCCAGCTTATTCCCGCTAACCACAGCTTTTGGATAAATACCTTTGCTGTAATCAACGCCGGTGCCAACCAACCTAATGGATCAAACAACCGTGATATACTAGAAATAACTGTTCTTTTTACCCGACTGCCGAAGGAGGGTAATGTGTTTATCAGTCTATGTATGTATGTATGTATGTATGTATATATGTATGTATGTATGTATGTATGTATGTATGTATGTATGTATGTATGTATGTTTGTTCCTATATGGCGTTCCAGAGACCAAACGCGTTGACCGATTTTGATGATTCATACGTCAATCGATTCGTCTTAACCTTGCGAGTGTCATAGGCTACATTAAAATTGGAAAATAGAAAAATGGCGGCTTTTGGGCGCCATATTGTGGGGGGGCAATTTTATTTTTTCTTCCAAACCCATCGTGTGGGGTATCAAAATAAAGGGTTTTTAGAGGCGATTTCAAAAATATATGACACTTATATATTTAAATGTACCTAATTCGAAAAAAATGTTAACTAAAAAGTTATAAATAAAAAAGTTAATTAAAAAAATCAAAATACCCGACTGCTTAAAAAGCGAACTAAAAAGACGTAAACAAGAAGAAAATCATGCTGTGCAGTCGGAGGATACATCTGGTTTTGGTCAGCCAGCTCGCGAATATGTATCCTCCGACTGCACAGCATGATTTTCTTCTTGTTTACGTCTTTTTAGTTCGCTTTTTAAGCAGTCGGGTATTTTGATTTTTTTAATTAACTTTTTTTGTTTCAGGTCCTGCGGTCTTCGTAAGCTTCACCGAGTATTGGAAGATATCATCTCTACGGTTCCAGGTGAGTCCTAAAACTTTCGTTATTGAGTCAAGTTTAATTTCCAAATTTTGATCTAAATCTTGTTCCTGTAATATGTCTTGTTCTTTATTTTCTAAATTAATTTCCTTTATTATCCTTTCATCATTACTGGTCCATTTTTGCAATTTAAATCCACCTTTGCTTAGTAACATGTTAATTTCTTTAAATAATTTAATGCCTTCTTCTACCGTTTCGCAGCCGCTCATAAGGTCATCCATGTAATAATCTTCAAGAACCTTTTTTGCAGCTACTGGAAATTGACCTCCTTCATCAAGTGCTACCTGCTGAAGTGCTTTGACCGCTAAGTATGGCGCTGAAGCCGTTCCAAATGTTACAGTCACCAGCTGGTATTCCTGCACCGTATCTTCAGGATTATCTCTCCACAATATTCGCTGAAACACCGCATCATCATCATGGACTCGTACTTGGCGATACATTTTTATAATGTCAGCTACTAAGCAAATAGGATGGACTCTCCATCGTATAATTAAATGTCGTAACTCAGGTTGTAATTGTGGACCAATTAGTAATGTGTCGTTTAAGGACACGCCATTTACACCCTTACATGACGCATCAAAGACGACTCTCACCTTTGTGGTGGACTTGTCTTCTCGTATGACCGCATGATGGGGAAGATAAACGGATTCAGACTGCTTATCATCGTTCTCTGGAACAGGAATCATGTGACCTAACTGTAAGTACTCTTTTATAACATCTGTATATCTATTTTTCATTTCCTTATTTTTATTTAACTTTCTTTCTAACGACTTTAATCTATTTTCAGCTATCGCCCGAAATCTACCATATTTACATGCAGGATCAACGTCGCGAAAAGGTAATCGGACCACGTAACGACCATCAGGTGCTCTACGCGTTGTACTTTTAAAATATTCTTCACATTTCTGTTGTTCTTCAGTTAACATTTTTTGTGAAATTGAAGAATGATCTGACTCCAATTCCCAAAACCTTTTCAGAACGTCGTCCTCATTAACGGTAGCATTCATAACTACAAGTTCAGTTACAGTGTTATCAGTTGGTTTATTAGCTACTAACCCAGACAGTATCCAGCCGAGAGAGGTGCATTGAGCTACTGGAGTACCGGTGGTCCTTTCAAAAGTCCTTGTTGTATGATCTGACAGTAAATTTCAGCACCTAATAAAATATGTATTTTATTAGGCCTATCGTACTGGGGATCAGCTAATGTAATCGTATGTAAATCCAACTCTTGCAACTCACTTATTTTCATAACTGGGAGAAGAGTGGTTATCGATTTAAGTACAAAAGCTCTGACTACAATTTCAACAGACGGATCAATTCTCGATTGAATCTTTAAAGATACTACTGATTTTGAAGTGATGGTGCTGTCTCCACCAACACCGGAAATAATACCATTTGCGTGCACCTTTTTTAGGCCTAACGTTTGTACTGTGGCCTCTGTTATAAAAGAAGCCTGTGAGCCTTGATCAATCAAGGCTCTGATGATCTGTTTGCCTCCGAATTTCGATTCAGCATTGATTAGCGCAGTGGCTAACAATACTTGACTACTATTTCCTGACGAAAAACATGAGACAATTGGTGAACTATCATTTGATGACGATTCCGGCCCTGGTGGGGACGGGTTGACCTTTGTGACCTGATCATTGCGATTATATTGTGCAACCGTAGTTGCTGAGCTGTTGTTTGGGTGAAGAAGTGAGTGATGACGACGATTACAAACACGGCAATTAGTGGCTTTTTGGCATTGCTTTACTGAATGATTACTACCCAAGCAATTAAAACAAATGCGATTTTTCATAACAAAGTCATGCCTTTTATCATAATCAATTTTTGCAAACTTTTTACAAAAGCATAATTTGTGATTTTCTGAACAATATTCACAAGCAATAGCCTGATTTGAAATATGGAAAACCTTTGGATTATTGACGTGACCTTTATTTTGTGAAGTATTTTGCTGAATCAAAGATTTTGATTTAGGCTCAATAAACTCTAATGCTCGGAAACGACTCTCTAAGAATTTTGAAAACTGACTAAAAGTTGGCAACTCATTCGAGTTGTCACTTGTGACATGTAGTTCCCATTGCTTCCTCGTATCTGGATCTAATTTACAAGCAATAATGTGAATAATAATAATGTCCCATGAGCTCACATCAATTTCCAAATTTCTCAAGGCATGTAAACACTCCGTTGTAGTGTCTAACAACTCTTTTAATGCTGTAGCCGACTCGACATTCGAATTACGTTGACTAAATAGTCTTTTCAAAATACAATTTGATAAATATCGTTTGTTATTGTATCTAGATTCTAACTGTGACCAACACTGATTATAATTAGCTGCTGTTATAGGTACAAACTTTATCAATTGTTCTGCTTCCCCCGCAAGATGAGCCTTTAAATAATGTAATTTTTGTACTGAATCTAAAGATTGGTTATTATGCACCAAAGAAATAAATAAGTCGCGAAAAGATGTCCATTCTGAATATTTCCCGGAGAAAGTAGGAATAGTTATTTTAGGTAATCTTACGGAAGAACCAGACGACATAGGTACAGAAACGTCTTGGGTATTCTTACAAACTGATATTTCATTGACTGGAGCGGGATAGTTACATAATGCGATCTTTAGTTCCGACTTATAACAAATATAAATTTCCTCTGTCGCCTCATAAACATCACTCGTAACACTTTCTAATGATTTTACAATTTTACTATCTAATTCTAATATCTCATAGTGATTTTTACAAAATGCTTGCCAATCTCGTTCCAACTTCTCTAATCTTGCATCGATGTACTGATAAGAGAAACGCTCCTTAGGTGTCTTCTTAAAATTAGATCTCGACTTTTCAATAATTGCCGTATTTTTCCATTTTTGAAGTAAAAATTAACTTAGTATAATCCGCAACACTTATCCTCTAATCAGTAAATCTTGATATTTTTACAAGTGTTTGGCAAAACTTTAACTCTGAGCGAAATCGGGCATAGATTCCACGTTCCCTCGTTTTTTCGCTTACAATTCTAAGTCCTTAAATATTATGCACAGATTTTTCTAAGTCCAAGATTCACGCAAAAAACGACTAACACTTTTCCTCACACTGACGCAGGTTTTCTCGCGTTTCGACTGCGAGAGGATGGAGAGAGCGTTGGTTGGTGACCGTTTCTAATGACGATCTGGAATCGCTGTAGATGCCAAAACTGGATTTTGAGCTACGCAAGATTTCCCGTGTTGCCTTGCATATAGCCAGCAATTCCGCCTGGTAGACGGTACAGTGGGGCGACAGTTTCAGCTTTTGGCTTTTGGTTTCAGCATCGCTGCTCCAATGGGACAACGATGCTCCAACTTTGCCCTCGATCTTGCTGCCGTCCGTGTAAATACGCACTTCTTGGGTGCGGTGGTTGCTCTCTTGCTCCTCATCTGCCACGCATACGAATTGGAGGCTTATATGTTTGGCTGGGTGGGGGGTTTTGTTGAACGCTGTGCGTTGCTCGATCTCCCTGTCTCCTAGTGCTGGTAGGGGCACCCCTCTCCTTGCCCTATATAGGGCCGCTGCCTCTTGTATTCGGAGGTCTAGGGGTAGTATCCCCGCCAGCACCAGTGCCGAGTTTAAGGAGACTGTGCGATATGATTTGCACAGTTTCTGTACAAATCCCCTTTGGACCGCGTTTAGTTGCTTGCGTATCCCCAGCTTTTTGGCTGCTGGTGCCCACGCACTTGCCGCGTACATGATGGTCGGTTCGACTACTGCCGTGTAGATGGTGCGTATTACCTCCGGATGGAGTCCCCAACTGACCCTGGCTGTCCTCGACAGCTGCTTATAGAAGTTCAATGCCTTTTTGCATACGTTAGATGCATGGGCATTGAAGGTTAGCTTGCTGTCTATTGTCAGTACCAGGATCTTGATTTCCTGTGACGTGCCAATGTCTACCCTGCCCATGCTCAGCAGTGGGGTTTCGTGTTTGAGCTTCCGCGTGACGACCATTGCATTCGTCTTGTGTGGTGCGAATCTCAGTTTATTACTTTGTCCCCACTGGTGAACATACTCGAGGGCGGCATTGGCTCGCCGCTGTACCTCCAACGCGGAGTCTCCGTCGAATACTAGGACTACGTCGTCGGCGAAGGCTTGGCAGTAATCTCCCCTTTGAACCAGGCCTTTAAGTAGGGGGTCGAGTACAAGATTCCAGAGAATCGGTCCCCCTATCGATCCTTGGACACAGCCTTTATTGGTTTCCCTGATGACTTCCTCTCCCGCATATCTTACCTTGACCTTCCTGTGTTCCAAGTAGCTGTCCACGACTCTTCTCACATTTACTGGGCATTTTGCTTCCGCCAGCCTGGCTTTTATGGCCGGCCACCATGCGCTGTCGAAGGCTCCCTCTATGTCCAGCGATATCATGACAATCAGCTATTGCACCAATCACCACCCTCGTCGGGCGGGAACGGCCGAGCACTTGCGGTCGTTCCCGGGCCCCTCCACTAAGGGAGGGGCGTGAAGGCCCCGCTGTAAAGGCGGGCGGTCGTCGGCGGAGGACTGGAAGTAAAGGCTGTGCCGGTTTCCCAGTCCTCCTCCACTCAGACGATGCGGGAGTGCCGCTGGGTTATTTTAGTGGGTATACCGGGTCAGTCAGTTGGGGGTGGGGGATCCCCTCACAGCTCTTACGTCCACGTCGTGTCCCCTGGAAACGGCCCAGTTCTGACCACCGTAACGGAGTGGCAGACTGGGTACGGCCAAAGTGAGCTGTGCTTTCGTAGCGAATTTTAATCCTTTGCCTTGTCGTCTACGATCTTGCGGAAAACATGTCTAAACCTGCGCGGGATGCCCTCGGGCATTTCACAAAAAAAGGCCCTTCTCAGGGCCACCCAAAAGGCCCTTCTCAGGGCCAAACCAAAGGCCCTTCTCAGGGCCAACCCAAAGGCCCTTCTCAGGGCCACCCAAAAGGCCCTTCTCAGGGCCACCGCGACGCTTCAGCGTCGGCGTCGGAAGAAGGCAGAGCCTTTTACGAGGGAGTGGCGGACGAGTCGGACTCCGACAGCGAGTCCGTTATATCGATCGCTAGTTCGATATAACGGACGGGGGGTTTTGTTGAACGCTGTGCGTTGCTCGATCTCCCTGTCTCCTAGTGCTGGTAGGGGCACCCCTCTCCTTGCCCTATATAGGGCCGCTGCCTCTTGTATTCGGAGGTCTAGGGGTAGTATCCCCGCCAGCACCAGTGCCGAGTTTAAGGAGACTGTGCGATATGATTTGCACAGTTTCTGTACAAATCCCCTTTGGACCGCGTTTAGTTGCTTGCGTATCCCCAGCTTTTTGGCTGCTGGTGCCCACGCACTTGCCGCGTACATGATGGTCGGTTCGACTACTGCCGTGTAGATGGTGCGTATTACCTCCGGATGGAGTCCCCAACTGACCCTGGCTGTCCTCGACAGCTGCTTATAGAAGTTCAATGCCTTTTTGCATACGTTAGATGCATGGGCATTGAAGGTTAGCTTGCTGTCTATTGTCAGTCCCAGGATCTTGATTTCCTGTGACGTGCCAATGTCTACCCTGCCCATGCTCAGCAGTGGGGTTTCGTGTTTGAGCTTCCGCGTGACGACCATTGCATTCGTCTTGTGTGGTGCGAATCTCAGTTTATTACTTTGTCCCCACTGGTGAACATACTCGAGGGCGGCATTGGCTCGCCGCTGTACCTCCAACGCGGAGTCTCCGTCGAATACTAGGACTACGTCGTCGGCGAAGGCTTGGCAGTAATCTCCCCTTTGAACCAGGCCTTTAAGTAGGGGGTCGAGTACAAGATTCCAGAGAATCGGTCCCCCTATCGATCCTTGGACACAGCCTTTATTGGTTTCCCTGATGACTTCCTCTCCCGCATATCTTACCTTGACCTTCCTGTGTTCCAAGTAGCTGTCCACGACTCTTCTCACATTTACTGGGCATTTTGCTTCCGCCAGCCTGGCTTTTATGGCCGGCCACCATGCGCTGTCGAAGGCTCCCTCTATGTCCAGCGATATCATGACAATCAGCTATTGCACCAATCACCACCCTCGTCGGGCGGGAACGGCCGAGCACTTGCGGTCGTTCCCGGGCCCCTCCACTAAGGGAGGGGCGTGAAGGCCCCGCTGTAAAGGCGGGCGGTCGTCGGCGGAGGACTGGAAGTAAAGGCTGTGCCGGTTTCCCAGTCCTCCTCCACTCAGACGATGCGGGAGTGCCGCTGGGTTATTTTAGTGGGTATACCGGGTCAGTCAGTTGGGGGTGGGGGATCCCCTCACAGCTCTTACGTCCACGTCGTGTCCCCTGGAAACGGCCCAGTTCTGACCACCGTAACGGAGTGGCAGACTGGGTACGGCCAAAGTGAGCTGTGCTTTGGTAGCGAATTTTAATCCTTTGCCTTGTCGTCTACGATCTTGCGGAAAACATGTCTAAACCTGCGCGGGATGCCCTCGGGCATTTCACAAAAAAAGGCCCTTCTCAGGGCCACCCAAAAGGCCCTTCTCAGGGCCAAACCAAAGGCCCTTCTCAGGGCCAACCCAAAGGCCCTTCTCAGGGCCACCCAAAAGGCCCTTCTCAGGGCCACCGCGACGCTTCAGCGTCGGCGTCGGAAGAAGGCAGAGCCTTTTACGAGGGAGTGGCGGACGAGTCGGACTCCGACAGCGAGTCCGTTATATCGATCGCTAGTTCGATAGAGGTTGAGGAAGGTACTCGTTCGCAATCGCGGAAGCGGGCCTTCCTCAAGGAAGGGTCGGATGGGTCTTCGGCCTCGGGTTCGGCAAAGGAGCCGAAGAAGAAGGCCAAGGCCAAAAAGCCGGTGGCAGAGGCGGAAACCCACGACGTGGGCCTCGCTGACGCCCAACGCCAGCTAAACCTGGCTCGGCGGACGCAGCTCCAACAGGAGTTGGAGGAGCATGTTGCGGCCAAGGAGGAACGGGCGCGCGTTGCTCGTAGCAAGTCCGGGTACGGCGCGTCCCGCGTCTTGTACGCGGACTACTCCTTGGCCGAACTGGAGCGGATGGCTTTGGAGGACCCGGCTAAATAGCCTGTTGCGGGAGGTAGGGCCAGACCTGTAGAATGCGACCGCCATCCGCAGGCCACAAAGGGCCATTGCACAGCGGGTGGCGAGGGCCTACCGCTCAGTGGGTTTCTCGGCGGCGTGCGCTCTGGCTGGCACCCCTCCCTGGGAGTTGGAGGCATGGGTGCTAGCCAGAGTATACGAGTGGACGGCGCGGCGGAAGGCTCTCGGGGAGCGCCCCGCCGGTGAGGAGCGGGAGGCCGTGCGGCGGGAGGCGAGGGACGCAATCGTCCATCATAGGACGGAGGACCTCGCCACCGCCACCTTTGGCCGCCGGACGTTGGACGCGCTCGGTCCAGTCTTGCAGGACTGGCTCGAGCGGCCCCACGGTTTCCTCTCATTCCGTTTGGTGCAGGTGTTGTCCGGACATGGTTGTTTCGGAACGCACCTGCACCGGATCCGGAGGGAGGGAACCCCGGCGTGCCACGACTGCGGCGCGGCGGAAGACACGGTGCAGCACACCCTCGAGGTGTGCCCAGCTTGGGCTGAGCTGCGCCGTGCCTTGATCCATGTTGTTGGGCAGGACCTCTCGCTTCCCAGCGTGGTCAACTCCATGCTGGGGAGTGAGGAGGCCTGGGCGGCGGTTGCCTCCTTTTGCGAGGATGTGATGTCGCAAAAGGAGGCGGCGGAGCGTGCGCGGGAGGACGATCCTCTCGCGCCGCCGCTCCGCAGGCGGAGAGGGGGTAGGAGGAGACGGTTATACGATCGCCTCCTCCCACCTCCTGGTGGTGACTAGCGGGCGACGGGCGCGGGGGCGCCTTTCGCCTGCATTGCACTAGTCACCACCCTCGTTGGGCGGGAACGGTCGAGCACTCACACACGGTCGTTCCCGGGCCCCTCCACTAAGGGAGGGGCGTGAAGGGCCTGCCGTAAAGGCGGGCGGTCGTCGGCGGGGGACTGGAAGTAAAGGCTGTGCCGGTTTCCCAGTCCCCCTCCACTCAGACGATGCGGGAGTGCCGCTGGGTTATTTTAGTGGGTATACCGGGCTTGCCCGGGGAGTCCCACATAGCCCCCCATCCCCCGATGGGCGGGTATGCGTAATGCATTTTTTCCCAGCGAAACAAAAAAAAAAAAAAAAAAAAAAAAAAAAAGGTTAGGTTGTCCGGCTACGGCGCGTCCCGCGTCGTGTACGACGACCACTCTTTGGCTGAGCTGGAGAGGATGGCGCAGGAGGATGAGGAGGGGATCGTGGAGGTCGCCACGAAGTCCTCCCACCTCAAGGGGACCTTCCAAAAGGCCCTCAAATGCCGGGCCGTGAGCATGCGCGGCATCGTCGGGGCGCTGGTGCAGCGCCAGGCGACCGAAGAGACGCGTCAGATGCAGGCGAAAATTGATCGCCTGCAGTCGGAGGTAAGCCAGCTGCATCAGAAGCTGGCTGAAGCCACGGCCCGGCCAACCCAAGCCAAGCCTGCGGCAGAAGCCCCTGTCCTCCATCACAACCTTGAGGATATCATCCGCACGGTTGTGAGGGAGGAGAGGGACTTTGTCCGAGCCTGCATCGCAGGCATTGAGGATCGGCTCCTACCGGAGCAGAGCCTCCGACCGCCGCTCGCGGCGGACAAGAGGCGGAGCGAGCCGGAGCCGACCTCCCAAAAGGAGGACGCCCTTCTCCCCTCCACCACCCCGACCAACCAGCAGGGCTGGACGAAGGTCGTCAAGGGGAAGGGGAAGGGCAAGAAGACGGCAGCGGCCGTCCCCGCCGTTCCCGCCACCGCCCCGCCTGCCAGCCAGCCGCAGTCGGCTGGCAAGGAAAAGGGGAAAGGGAAGGGGAAAAACTCCCCCCCAGCCGGAGTCAAGAAGACCTTAGTTCTTCCCAAGACCGCAGCCGTCGTGGTGACTCTCACCGCGGAGGCTGCGGAGCGGGGAGAAACCTACGCGTCCGTGATGTCGCGGGCGCGTACCAATGCCGATCCCACTAAACTTGGGATCGGCAAGGTATCTTGCCGCCGAACGCAAGCCGGGGCTCGGATATTCGAGTTCCCGGGGGCGGAGGGCGGCAAGAACGCAGACGCGGCTAAGGTGGCCAGGCCAGTCAAGTCGGCGGCCTTGGAGGTGACCGATTTGGATGACTCGGTCACCAAAGAGGAGGTGGTGGCGGCGATCGCGGAGATAGGGGGTTGCGGCGTCGCAGCGGTGCAGGGCCGGGGCATCAGGCCCGGCCGCGGCGGCATGGGCACCATCCGCCTGGAGTGCCCAGTCGCCGCTGCCAAAGCCGTCCTAGCCAAGGGACGGCTTGCCATCGGTTTTAGCTCGGGTGTAGTCCGGGCACTTGTGGCTCAGCCACTTAGGTGTTATAGGTGCTTCGGCATCGGACACACCCGGGCTCTCTGTCCGTCCAGCATTGACAGGACGGACAGTTGCTACCGCTGCGGCAAGGAGGGCCATAAGGCCGCCTCCTGCAAGGCCGCCACGCCGCACTGCGCGGTGTGTGCCGCCAGTGGCCGCCCGGCGGGCCACGTCACCAAGGGGAGGAATTGCAGTCCTCCCCCCAAGAGGGGCAAAGCGCAGGCGTCGATCCGGCCTGCCGCTGCTGCCGCCGCCGTCCCAGAAACTGGGACTACGACGGCCGCTGGCCTGGCTGAGGAGGGGGGTGCGATGTCCGACTAATGCATAGAGTCGAACATCGCATCCTCCAGGCGAACACCAACCACTGCAGAGCGGCCCAGGATCTGCTGATGCAGACCATGGCCGAGTGGTTGGTGGAGAAATGGCCCTGGTCGGGGTCTATTTCTCCCCAAACCGCCCTCTAAGGGACTTCGAGGAATTCCTCGAGGTCCTGACGGCAGTCGTCGGGAGGGCGGCGCCACGCCAGGTCGCCGTGTTGGGCGACCTTAACGCCAAGTCAGCGGCCTTTTTTTTTTTTTTTTTTTTTTTTTTTTTTTCCGAGGTGGAAAATCCTCATTGGATGTCCTCCACCCTGGGGAGGGCGGAGGGGTCTGTCAGACTCGTACTGACTAAAAACCACCCCGGTGTTCCATCTCACACCTACGCTGGGGGTCGCGGGAACAACGATACTTCCGCAACCCCCAGCTAGTGCCGGCCCGCCTCTGAGGGCCACGACCTCGGGTTGGGGGGGAGTGAGGTGTTGGACTCCCCCCACGACGTCTAAGAGGGGCGCGCGTGGAACACTACGCGCCACCACCTCGGGTCCTGATGTGTGGGGGGCGACGGACGTCCCCGAGTCCGTCGCCCCTGGACCCATTTAGGGGGGCTGGAAGAGGGCGTTGTCCGCCCTCCACCGACGCCCGGCGCGCCTGCTGCGGATCGGGTTAGCGGATGAAATCTCCCTCTCCCTCTCCGCAGCCTCCTTCTGCGAGACGACTGTTTCGCAGAAGGATACCACCGCGTCCCAGGACTCCTCGCTGCCGACCATAGACTCGACTACGGCCGGCAGCGACAGGTCACTGCCTACTTCAGAGATGAGGGCACGGCGTGGCTCCTCCCAAGCGGCACACTCTGCCAGCGTATGCCGCGCCGTGTCCTCCCGGCAGTCGACGCAGTGGTGACACCGGGCGTCCGGCTCCCTGTTTATGCGACACAGGTACTTCCCGAAGCAACCATGCCCCGAGAGCACCTGCGTCACCCGAAACGACAGGGAGCCGTGCCTCCTCCCGAGCCAGCGCTCGAGCACTGGCCGGACCGCCTCGATGGTAATGAGGCCGGCGGTAGGGCGTGAAAGCCTGTCCCGCCATTCCGCCACCAGGACCTCGTGAAGCTGAGACTGACGCAACTCCATATGTCGCTGCATCAGCCCCTCGCCCCGCGCCCGCGCTTCCTCGCGCCACCGATACAGTGACGCGAGTACCTTCGCCTCCAGGTCCCAGGGCGGGGATCCGGCCAGAGCACAAGCCGCCTCGTAGGAGATCGTGCGATACCCCCTGATGACTCTGACGGCCATTGCTCTCTGCGGCTTTCGCAGAACAGCGATGCTGCCGGCCGTCAGGTCAGCCGCCCAGATCGGGGCCCCATACAGGGCCATCGATCGCACGATCCCCACGTAGAGCCGCCTACAGGCAGCGCTCGGGCCCCCCAGATTGGGAAGCAGCGTTGACAGCGCCCCAGCCACGCCCAACAACTTGGGCGCCAGCCGCCGGAAGTGGGGGCCGAAATTCCACCGGCTGTCGAGCACCAATCCCAGGTACTTCATGGTTGACTCGACAGCGATTCGAGCCCCCCCGACCACGATGTGGGCATCGGGCGGTGGCGCCCGCCGGGGGCCATGAAAGACCATGGCCTCCGACTTGTTAAGGGCCACCTCCAGGCCAAGGCGCCGTATGCGGCTCACCACCTGTGAGACCGCAGCCGTCGCCAGCAACGCTGCCTCCCTGTACGAACTCCCCCGGGCGGTGACCAGCGTATCGTCCGCGTAACACGTCAGGTCTACGCCCGGTTGGAGTTCGCCCCTCAGCACCCAGTCGTACCCGATGTTCCACAGGGGCGGGCCCAAGACCGAGCCCTGTGGAACACCGCACGACATGCGGTGCTGATTTTTGACGCCATCACGTCCCACGTAGGTGACACACCTCTCCGCCAAATAAGCCCCGACGATGCGGCGGAGGTAAGGAGGCACTCGATGATACCGCAGTGCCTCCCGAACACAACTCCAGGGCAGGGTGTTGAAGGCGTTGGAAATGTCCAAGGACACCGCCAACATCACCCCACCCCGGGACACAGCTTCCTCCGCCAGGACCCTCACCTGCGATATCGCGTGGATGGTGGAGCGCCCATGCCGAAAGCCAAACTGGCTTTCGTCCAGGTCCGGCCCCTCTCTGTACAAGTGGCTGACGAGGCGGGCAGCGATTATCCGCTCGAACAGCTTACCCACCTCGTCTAGCAGCACTATGGGCCGGTACGCGGACGGCGAGTCCACAGGGCGCCCCGCCTTCTTGAGCAGGACCAGACGACCAGATTTCCACAGAGTGGGAAACTGGCCCCGCTCAAGGCACGCTGTGAAGAGTCCTCTCAGCCAGGGCTCTAGCTCCTTCAGAGCGAGGGCTAGCACGTGGCCGTGGATACCGTCGGGCCCCGGAGCCACGTTCTTGGCCCGGAGCCGCATCACGGCCGCCCCCATCTCTTCCTGTGTCACCTCTGGGACGCTGATGGCGTCCTCCTCTGTAGACTCTGCGGCCGTGGGCAAAGCCATCGGCGGCGGAATATGCTCCACTCTCACTGGGAAGAGGGCTGCAACTACCTCCTCCAGCAGCTCGGGTTGGAGACTCTCCGTAAGTGGAGGCGCAGCGGCTCGAAGTTTCCCTCGAACCGCTCGATAAGGGCGCCCCCAAGGATCCCGGTCTAGAGTCTCCAACATCTCCTCCCTGGCTCGCTTCTTCGCCTCGCCGATGGCCAGCCGCAGAGTCTCCGTCGCCGCGCGGTACACCTCATACAGCGCGGCTTCTTCGTCAGGGACCCGACGACGTCTCCTCCGGTATCGGGTGTACTGGCGTCTGGCCGCTACGCACGCGACACGCAACTGTGCGATCTCGGCGGACCACCAGTACACCTGGCGCCTCGCTGACTGTGCGTGGACCCGGGGCATGGACGCGTCGCTGATTTGCGTCATCGCCCCGCGGAACCACAGCGCCTCCTGTTCGACGTCGACGGGTCCGGTTGTTGCCGACTCCCGGATCCAGGCCTGGACAATGGTGGCCTCCTCGAGAAGTTCCCTGTCGATGCGCTTGCGCGCCCAGCGCGGACCGTCCGTTGGCGGGGCCGGCGTACCGCGGCCGCCGGCGGTCTGGGTGGAGACGTCGAAACGGATATATCGGTGATCCGATAACGTCTCCACCTCCACGGCGACATGCCAGTCACGGACACGGCTCGCGACAGCAGGGCTAGCGAACGAGACGTCCACTACTGACCCACCCCGCTGTCGCACGCACGTGTAAACCGAGCCCCGGTTTAAGATGACCAGGCCGGTGGTTACTGCCCACTCCTCCAGCGCCTCACCCCTAGCATCGGTTACAGGAGATCCCCACGCCGAAGACTTGGCGTTGAGATCCCCTAGCAACAGCACAGGGCGAGGGTGAAGTCGGCCTACGACGGCGCCCAACTCGACAAGGAAACTCTCGAAGTCGGCGAGACTCTTGTTGGGCGAAAAATACGCGCCAACTATGCCAACGCCGTCCGCGAGGGCGGCTACCCAGCCACGACCTCGGGACGGGCTGACAAGAGCCCCGCCAATAATGGCCACCAAACCGTCGAGGTCTCCAACCCAGTTATCCCTGGGTGGGACGAAATACGGCTCGGCGACCACAGCCACGTGAATCGACCACTCGGCCATGCTCTGGAGCAAAAGATCCTGAGCTCTGGCAGAGTGGTTGATATTGCCCTGGAGGAAATGGTAGAGCGCCATTATGCGCAATCCATTCCCTCCAATCCATTCCTAGGCCGGGAGTCGGCCGAAGAGCAGCCAGACTGACGAGGGGGTAAAGAGCCCCCGGCAACTCTGGCCCTCCTTCTCCTTTTCTGCTGCGCGGGTGCGCCACAGGCCTTTCCACCCGCTCTGTGCCCAGCGGGCCTCCCTGCAGCTGTACAGAGGCTGCAGTTTGGCGCCGCAGAGCACTGGGCCGCCTTGTGGCCGGGCTGACCGCAGCGATAGCACTGATCGCTGCGGTCTGTTTCGGCAGTGCATCGTGCCCTGACATGCCCAATGTCCAGGCAACGATAGCACCGCAGTGCCCTGGGTTGCAGCAGCTTGACCCTCGCTGCAACCCATCCCACCAGCAGTCTTCCACTGTGAGCGACTTTTTGCGCCGCCGCCACCGGGCACCGCACCCAAATCATACCGAGCCCGGTAGCGTCGGCGCGGATCTCGCCCGTCCGCACGTCCTCGGGCGGACATCCGCCGGCTCGGGCGATGGCCGCCACGACCTCAGCTGGGGTCGTCGAGTCATCCAGACCGTCGACACGCAGCTCAGACGTTTTCATAGGCCTGGACACCCGGACGTCCTCAGGGTTTAGGACCTCCCGCAACTTGGCGGCCAAAATGTCCGCCTTTTCAGCGCTAGAGGCACCCGATACCTCGAGCAGCCGCGCCCCCGTAATGGCCGGCCTCATTTTGAAGCCGGACGGTGTTCCCAGGTCGGGGAACGCGACTTTGGCCCTCGCCTCTGTCAGGACCGCCTTGTAAGAGACGCCCCTTTCGACGGCTCCGGGCTGCAGCGTGATTACTACAGCCGCGGAGCGTGGTGCTCTGTCCTTAGGCGGTCCCGCGGCCTTATTCGGTGCGGGTGCTCCAGCGGTTGCCGGCGGCGGCGCTGTCTTCTTCTTTCGACGGCGGCCCCTCTTGACCACCGTCGTCCAGGCCTCCGTGAGGGGGCCCGGTGGTGTCGGCGGGGTAGCATCTGCCGACTGGGAAGTGAGCACGGACCTACCCTCAGCGGGCTTACTGGGCCCCTCCGTGAGCCTAGTGGTCCCCTTCCTGGCACTTCTCGGCTCAGACGAGGCGGCTGCCGGTTTAGCGGGCCCCTCCTGTCTCCGCATGTCTGCAGCGAGTGGTGGGCGGACAGTTTCCGCTGGGGGCAACCTCGCCTCTATCGCCTCCATCCGGGCACTCACCATTTGGCCGCACTGCATCATGCAGATGCGCGCGATCCTCTCGATATCCGCATCCGCAAGTGCAGGGGCCGACAATGGAGCTGTAGATGGGGCCGTAGATGGGGCCGTAGATGGGGCCGTAGATGGGGCCGAAGACGGGGCCGGCGGCGGCGATGGTCTCGCGACGGAAGAAGCAGCCTTCTGGGCGGCAACTTGCCGCTTGAGGTCCTCCAATTCGGTTCGGAGACGGCGGTTCTCCTCCCACAGTTTCGCCGTCTCATCCGTAGTTGTGCGGCTACTGAGGACCTCAACCGCCTCCTGGATGTCGCTCGCCGCCTGCTTCAGGGCATGGGTGAATGTGCCCTTCAGGTTGCCAGATTTGGTGGCAACCTTCAGGACGACTTCTAGCCCGTCCATCACCTGGCGATTGAGCGCCAACGCCGATAAATGCTCACCAGCAGACGTCCGAGCCAAACGCCGCTCTCGGGCCTGTCGGGCCAACTCGCTGACTTCGTCAGCCGCGACTGCCCGTCGTTGTGCCCGTTTTGCGGCATTTGACTCAGCCTTATTTGTCCCTAATAGGGACGTAGTGGAGCCACCGCTCTGGTCTGCACTCATGTGTCCAGGGTCGCTCTGCACGCACTCCGCAGGGGCAGGCGTTTCGGGCCGAGGTACAAAGCGACCCCGCATGTCACGTTCCGGCAACCGAGCGTTGGCAATAGCCCCCACAGTTCGACCTCGTCCTCTCCGCCCCGTTGACACCTTCGGGGCCGATAGGTTTTCCTCACTCGAGGAGAGACCCAGCGACCCCGAGTCTTTGCTGCGCGGACGCTTCCTCCAAACTTTGAAGGTGCCGCGCGAGTCCTGGTCGGACAAATTGTCCGCAGGACCTGAGCCTCCTCGGCTCCTGTTGCCGTTGGCGACGGCAAGCGGTACGTCCTCATGGGGACTTGAGCCTCCTCGGCTCTTGTTGCCGTCGGCGACGGCAAGCGGTGCGTCCACGTCGCGCAGTTGCTCCAGGTTCACCTGGAGCTCCTTTTCTCGTCCGTGGCTCATTTGGCGCAGGTCGGCGGTGGTCTGCTGACCCGCGAGACTATTGGTGCCCCCCCCAGATACGATGGGGCTGCCCTCTAGGAGATCCCTAGAGGGGCGGGATTGCCCCTTGCTTTGCGCAAGGGTACCCGCCTGAGGATTTTTTGCCATTAGTCTTTCTTCCATTGTTCTTCCTTTTTAAGGGTAAGGTCCCTTTCCCGCGCTAGGGACCGGATACAAACCCTCCGGCCATTCATCCCCTCGGCACGCTAGACCTTGGGATTGGGTTCCATCTCTACTACACGCCCACTCGACCTACCCTCTGTCAGCAGAGGGGGGAGTAGGCGTTAGATGGCCTGTCCCGCCTCTAGCCCGGTTCCCTTCACAGACCATCATGGATGATGATCTGTGTTTGGAACCGTGACCTTTCCTCGTGTGTTGAAATTAGCCGCCCACCCCAACTGTCCACCCAACGCGGGTGGGCAGTTGGAGCCGACGTTGCCCAGGGTGCGCCGCGTGGAGGCTTTCAACTTGCACCCCCAAGTCAGCGGCCTGGGGCAACCCGGCCGCCTCTTGTAACGTCCGGGGACGCGCCGCCGAATTTTGGGCGGCTTCGTGCGGTGTGTCCCTCCTAAACAGGGGGGATGTTCACACGTCTCGCCGGCCGCCCCCCCGTCGGGCCGTCTATTGGTGGACGGAGGAGCTGGCGGGGCTCCGGGCCGCCTGCGTGGCGGCCAGGAGGGCCTACACGCGGAGCCGGCGGCGCAGCGCACGAAGCCAGGCCGACGAGGACCGCCTCTACGCTTATTACGGAGAGGCGAGGACGGTCCTCAAAACGGCAATGTGCGCTGCGAAGGACTCGGCGAGGGCCGAGATGCTCGAGGGTCTCGACCGGGATCCATACGGGAGGCCGTACAAGGTAGCGCGGAACCAGCTGCGGCCCTATGGTCCCCCGCTATCGGAGACCCTCGAGCCGGCGTTACTGGATGGGGTGGTACGGTCCTTGTTTCCGCGCAGGACCGACTTCACCCCACCAGTGATGGACCCCCCGCGGCAGGCGGCCCCGCCGGAGGAGGAGATCCCCCCGGTGACTGCGGATGAAATCCGGGAGGGGATTCTCCGCCTCCGCGCGAAGAAGACGGCCCCTGGGCCGGACGGCGTCCCCGCACGAGTGGTGGCAATAGCTGCCTCTCAGATGCAGGACAGGTTTCGGGAACTGTTCAGCGCGTGCCTTGCGGCTGGGCGGTTCCCGAAACTGTGGCGGGAGGGGCAGCTGTGCCTCCTCCGTAAAGAGGGACGCCCGGTGGACTCCCCCTCGGCTTACCGGCCCATCGTTCTGCTCGATGAGGTCGGTAAGATGTTCGAGGGGATAGTCGCCGACCGGCTGAATGGCCTGCTGCGGGGGGTGTGGCCAGACCTGTCGGACGCCCAGTTCGGCTTTCGACAAGGGCGTTCGACGGTCGACGCCTTGGCCCTGCTGAAGGCCCAGGTGCAGGAGGCGGTCGAGTCGGGGGAGGGGTGTCGTTCGACATCGCCAACGCCTTCAACTCCGTGCCCCACGCGACGATATTGGAGGCGCTCCGGTACCACGGAGTGCCCCAATACCTGCGGAACCTCCTGGCCAGCTACTTGGAGGACCGAGAGGTCCTCCTCGTGGACAAGACGGCGACGGTCAGGAGGTACGGCGCGGAGTCCGGTGTTCCGCAGGGGTCGGTTCTAGGCCCCCCCCTGTGGAACATCGGTTTCGACTGGCTCCTGCGGGGAACCCTCCTCCAGGGCACGAGCGTCATCTGCTACGCGGATGACACTCTGCTCGTTGCCCGGGGGAGGGACTTTAGGGCGGCGGCCTGTCTGGCCTCGGCTGGCGGATCCTTGGTCGCCGGGAGGATCCGCCGGCTGGGATTGAAGGTGGCGCTGCACAAGACCGAGGCCGTGTACTTCCACGGGCCTCGGCAGCGCTGCCCGCCTGACGCCCACATTGTCGTGGTGGAGGTCTCGATCCTGACCAGACAAGGTGCGGTAATAAAATAAGGGGTGGGGGGGGTTTTCTGATGGGGCCAAAAGATAGGGCTCCTCAAGCCGGTCACAATGGACCCAAGCTCGGGTGGTCTGCCACTATATTTGGCTGTGATAACCCGAGGGGGGGAAATTTTTTGAGGGGGGTCGGGGGGGGGTGGAAAATCCAAAGTTCAGAGGGGGTGAAGGAGGGGGGGGGGGGGGGGGGGGAATTTTTTGGGGGGAAATCTGTTGGGGCCAAAAGATAGGGCTCCTCAAGCCAGTCACTAAGGACCTGACCTGGGTGGTCTACCACTATTTTTGGCCGAGTAATCCCGAAGGGGGTAATCTCAAAAAATTAAAGTTGGGGGGGATAGGTATTTGGGGAAGTGGGGAGGGGGTGCCCAACACAAGTCCGAACTCGGGTGACGTCAGGCCAGGGGTTGAGGAGTTCCCTCGATGTTTCCTGCTGAGAATTTTGTGGAGCTGTTCTATAGTCAGCTCTATAGTCAGCTCGGCACAGACCAACACGCGGATAACGATCCTCGATGTCTTCCACCTTCAGGATTTTTCGACCACGTTTTTTCTTTTAGGTTAAGTATGGAAAACGTGGTCTCACTGATTAATTATTATCCGCGCGAGTCTGTGCCTTAAAAATCTGAGATTTAGCAAGGTGCTGAGGGCCACAGTGGGGGTGAATATCCCGTGATAAAAACACTATGGCTTCGCTTTCAGTTCCGAGTTATTCACAAGCGAAGATTTGTTTTGAGGTTATGTACCGGAACTGCACTGTCAAACGTTCACAACACACTATTTAAAAGTTTTGTTCACTGAACCTTCAGTATTGGTCGATGGCCCACAGGTAGGCAAAACCAGTTTTTGACTCTCGCCCCCAGGTAAAGTCTTTGATGAAAGGTGGATTTTCTTATTTGGCCAGCAGACCCTCCACGTCGCACCGGAAAAATCCGGAGGACACCTCAAAAGGTGCGGGCAACGAGGGCGCGCCCCAGCACTCCAAAAAATCTATAGGTCACCACTCAGAATTCAACAGCGTTTGAGGGTTTACGAAAAATACTTACTGAATTTTTCTTCTTTTACCCAGGAAAAATCCCAAAAGTGGAGTCCGAAGATTTCTTTTTGTGCGCGTACACAGCACTCACTTGCCCGAACACTTTAAGGTATCACTCACTGGAAACGGATGTAACTTTCCTATTTTCCCGATTTTTGAGCGCGGAGTGGCTTTAAACTGAACTGGCACGGGCGAGGGAACGCGAGAGACTCGGTTAGGTTAGGTTAGGTTAGGTTAGGTTAGGTTAGGTTAGGTTAGGTTGGGGAGGGGAACCCCCCACAGCGCATACGTCCTCGATCGTGTTCCCTGGTAACGTCCCAGTTCTGACCACCGTAACGGAGTGGCAGACTGGGTACGGCTAAAGTGCGCTGTGCGATCGTTGTAATTTTATCTTGCGGAAAGTGACGATTACTGATTAGAGCTATGCCTACCCCTGCGCGGGACGCCCTCGGGCATTTTATCAAAAAAGGCCCTTCTAAGGGCCACCCAAAAGGCCCTTCTCAGGGCCAAACCAAAGGCCCTTCTCAGGGCCAACCCAAAGGCCCTTCTCAGGGCCACCCAAAAGGCCCTTCTCAGGGCCACCGCGACGCTTCGGCGTCGGCGTCGGAAGAAGGCAGAGCCTTCTACGAGGGACGGGCGGACGAGACGGACTCCGATAGCGAGTCCGTTATATCGATCGCCAGCTCGATGGAGGTCGAGGAAGGTTCACGTTCGCAATCGCGGAAGCGGGCCTTCCTCAAGGAAGGGTCGGATGGCTCGTCGGGTTCGGCGAAGGAGCCCGCAAGGAGAGCTAAGGCTAAAAAGCAGACGGCAGTGGATACCCACGACGTGGGCCTGGCAGACGCCCAACGCCAGCTGAACCTGGCTCGGCGGACGCAGCTCCAGCAGGAGTTGGAGGAGCAGGTTGCGGCCAGGGAGGAACGGACGCGCGTTGCTCGTGCCAAGTCCGGGTACCGGCCCATCGTTCTGCTCGATGAGGTCGGTAAATTGTTCGAGGGGATTATCGCCACCCGGCTAAATAGCCTGTTGCGGGAGGTAGGGCCAGACCTGTCGGACGCCCAGTTCGGTTTTCGACGGGGGCGTTCGACGGTCGACGCGTTGGCCCTACTCAGGGGCCAAGTGCAGGAGGCGGTGGAGTCGGGGGGCGGAGTGTTGGCGGTGTCGTTTGACATAGCCAACGCCTTCAACTCCGTCCCCCACTCGACCATATTGGAGGCACTCCGGTACCACGGAGTGCCCCAATATCTGCGGGCGATCCTGGCCAGCTACCTGGAGGACCGAGAGGTCCTCCTCGTGGACAAGACGGCCAGGATCAGGCGCTATGGCGCTGAGTCCGGTGTTCCACAGGGGTCGGTGCTAGGGCCCCCCTTGTGGAACATCGGCTTCGACTGGCTCCTGCGGGGAGCCCTCCTCCCGGGCACGAGTGTCATCTGTTACGCGGATGACACTCTCCTCGTTGCCCGGGGGAGGAATTATGGGGAGGCGGCCTGTTTGGCCTCGGCTGGCGGATCCTTGGTCGCAGGGAGGATCCGCCGGCTAGGATTGAGGGTGGCGCTGAACAAGACCGAGGCCGTGTTCTTCCACGGGCCTCGGCAGCGCCGCCCTCCAGACGCCCACATCGTCGTGGAGGGCGTCCGGATAGAGGTCGGGGCCCAGATGAAGTATCTGGGCCTCGTGCTAGACAGCAGGTGGCGCTTCGGCCCGCACTTCAGCGGGCTGTCGACGCGCCTGCTGAAAGCCGCGGACGCCCTCTCATGGCTCCTCCCAAACCTGGGAGGGCCTAAGGACCGATGCCGGCGCCTCTATGCCGGCATCTTGAAGAGCATGGCTCTTTATGGAGCACCCATCTGGGCGGACTCCCTCCACAGGAGGGAGAATGCGACCGCCATCCGCAGGCCACAAAGGGCCATTGCACAGCGGGTGGCGAGGGCCTACCGCTCAGTGGGTTTCTCGGCGGCGTGCGCTCTGGCTGGCACCCCTCCCTGGGAGTTGGAGGCATGGGTGCTAGCCAGAGTATACGAGTGGACGGCGCGGCGGAAGGCTCTCGGGGAGCGCCCCGCCGGTGAGGAGCGGGAGGCCGTGCGGCGGGAGGCGAGGGACGCAATCGTCCATCATTGGACGGAGGACCTCGCCACCGCCACCTTTGGCCGCCGGACGTTGGACGCGCTCGGTCCAGTCTTGCAGGACTGGCTCGAGCGGCCCCACGGTTTCCTCTCATTCCGTTTGGTGCAGGTGTTGTCCGGACATGGTTGTTTCGGAACGCACCTGCACCGGATCCGGAGGGAGGAAACCCCGGCGTGCCACGACTGCGGCGCGGCGGAAGACACGGCGCAGCACACCCTCGAGGTGTGCCCAGCTTGGGCTGAGCTGCGCCGTGCCTTGATCCATGTTGTTGGGCAGGACCTCTCGCTTCCCAGCGTGGTCAACTCCATGCTGGGGAGTGAGGAGGCCTGGGTGGCGGTTGCCTCCTTTTGCGAGGATGTGATGTCGCAAAAGGAGGCGGCGGAGCGTGCGCGGGAGGACGATCCTCTCGCGCCGCCGCTCCGCAGGCGGAGAGGGGGTGGGAGGAGATGGTTATACGATCGCCTCCTCCCACCTCCTGGTGGTGACTAGCGGGCGACGGGCGCGGGGGCGCCTTTCGCCTGCATTGCACTAGTCACCACCCTCGTTGGGCGGGAACGGTCGAGCACTCACACACGGTCGTTCCCGGGCCCCTCCACTAAGGGAGGGGCGTGAAGGGCCTGCCGTAAAGGCGGGCGGTCGTCGGCGGGGGACTGGAAGTAAAGGCTGTGCCGGTTTCCCAGTCCCCCTCCACTCAGACGATGCGGGAGTGCCGCTGGGTTATTTTAGTGGGTATACCGGGCTTGCCCGGGGAGTCCCACATAGCCCCCCATCCCCCGATGGGCGGGTATGCGTAATGCATTTTTTCCCAGCGAAACCAAAAAAAAAAAAAAAAAAAAAAAAAAAAAAGGTTAGGTTGGGGAACCCCCCACAGCGCATACGTCCTCGATCGTGTTCCCTGGTAACGTCCCAGTTCTGACCACCGTAACGGAGTGGCAGACTGGGTACGGCTAAAGTGCGCTGTGCGATCGTTGTAATTTTATCTTGCGGAAAGTGACGATTACTGATTAGAGCTATGCCTACCCCTGCGCGGGACGCCCTCGGGCATTTTATCAAAAAAGGCCCTTCTAAGGGCCACCCAAAAGGCCCTTCTCAGGGCCAAACCAAAGGCCCTTCTCAGGGCCAACCCAAAGGCCCTTCTCAGGGCCACCCAAAAGGCCCTTCTCAGGGCCACCGCGACGCTTCGGCGTCGGCGTCGGAAGAAGGCAGAGCCTTCTACGAGGGACGGGCGGACGAGACGGACTCCGATAGCGAGTCCGTTATATCGATCGCCAGCTCGATGGAGGTCGAGGAAGGTTCACGTTCGCAATCGCGGAAGCGGGCCTTCCTCAAGGAAGGGTCGGATGGCTCGTCGGGTTCGGCGAAGGAGCCCGCAAGGAGAGCTAAGGCTAAAAAGCAGACGGCAGTGGATACCCACGACGTGGGCCTGGCAGACGCCCAACGCCAGCTGAACCTGGCTCGGCGGACGCAGCTCCAGCAGGAGTTGGAGGAGCAGGTTGCGGCCAGGGAGGAACGGACGCGCGTTGCTCGTGCCAAGTCCGGGTACGGCGCGTCCCGCGTTATGTACTCGGACCACTCCCTGGCCGAGCTGGAGCAGATGGCGGCGGAGGACGAGGAGGAGATAGTGGTGGTCGCCTCCAAGTCCTCCCACCTGAAAGGGACCTTTCAAAAGTCCCTCAAATGCCGGGCCGTGAGCATGCGCTGCATCGTAGGGGAGCTGGTGCAGCGGAAGGCTTCCGAAGAAACGCGGCAACTGCAGGCGAGAGTCGATCGCCTGCAGTCGGAAGTCAGCCAGCTGCACCAGAAGCTGGCTGATGCCACGGCCCGGCCAAGTCAAGACGAGCCGAGACCTGCGGCAGAGGTCCCGGCCTCCTCCTTCGACCTTGAGGACGCTATCCGCAAGGTCATGTTGGAGGAGAGGGACTTCGTCCGAGCCTGCCTAGCAGGCATTGAGGACAGGCTCCTGCCGGAGAGGAGCTACAGGCTGCCGCTTGCCGCGGACAGGAGGAAGGGAGAGCCGGGGCCGACCTCGCAGAGGGAGGAGGACCCCCTTCTGCCTGCCGCCACCCCTGCCAACCCTGCTGGTTGGACCAAGGTCGTCGGCAAAGGGAAGGGGAAGGGCAAGGGCAAAGGGGCGACGGTCGTCCCTAACGTCCCCGCCACCGCCAGCCCTCCCAGCCAGTCGCAGTCGACTGGCAAGGGGAAGGGCAAGGGCAAGAACAAGGCGGCGACAGAGGTCGTCCCTGCCGTTCCCGCCACCACCACCCCTCCGAGCCGGTCGCAGACGACCGGCAAAGAGAAGGGAAAGGGGAAAGGGCCGTCCCCCAAGGCCGCCAGCGCTGCAGCCAAAACCGCCGGCACCAGGAGGAACCTAGTTCCTCCCAAGACCGCAGCCGTCGTGGTGACGCTCACCGCGGAGGCTGCGGAGCGGGGGGAGACGTACGCGTCCATATTGTTGCGGGCGCGTGCTAATGCCGATCCCACAAAACTGGGGATCGGCAAGGTCTCTTGCCGGCGGACACAAGCCGGGGCTCGTTTATTCGAGTTCCCGGGGGCGGAGGGCGCAAAAAACGCAGACCTCTTCGCAGCAAAGCTGCAAGAGGTCATCGCGGACGCGGCCAAGGTGGCCAGGCCTGTGAAGACGGTGGCCATCGAGGTGTCCGACCTCGATGACACCGTCACCAAGGAGGAGGTGGTGGCGGCGGTCGCAGCATTGGGGGGCTGTGGAGTCGCAGCGGTGCGAAGCCGGGACATCAGGTCCGGGCGCGGCGGCATGGGCACCATTCGCATGGAGTGCCCAGTCGCCGCTGCCAAAGCCGTCCTTGATAAAGGGCGGCTAAATGTCGGCTTCAGCTCGGGTGCGGTCCGGGCACTAGAAGCACAGCCCTTACGGTGCTACAGGTGCTGTGGAGTTGGCCACACCCGGGCCCTCTGTCCGTCCACGGTGGACCGGACGGAGAGCTGCTACCGCTGCGGCAAAGAGGGCCACAAATCCGCCGACTGTAAGGCCGCCGCGCCACACTGCGCTGTGTGTGCCGCCAGTGGCCGCCCGGCAGGCCACATAATGAAGGGGAGGATGTGCAATCCTCCCCCAAAGAGGGGAAAAGCTCAGGCGCCGAGTCAGCCTGCCGCTACCGCCGCCGTCCCTGAGGTTGGGGTATCGGCTGCTGCTGGCCCGGCTGAGGTTGGGGTTTCGGCCACCGCTGGCCTGGCTGAGGAGGAGGGGGGTGCGATGTCCGATGGATAGAGCCGAACATCGCATCCTCCAGGCGAACACCAACCACTGCGGGGCGGCCCAGGATCTGCTGATGCAGATCATGGCCGAGTGGTTGGTGGACGTAGCGGTGGTCGCCGAGCCTTACTCGGTCCCCAGTACCTGGCTGGGCGACCGGGACGGCTTGGTGGCGTTGGTGGCGCGGCCCTCCACGGACTCCCCTCCCCTCTCGCTTTTAGAGAGGGGACCGGGATACGTGGCCGCCGCGTGGGGGGGAGATATGGCCCTGGTGGGGGTCTATTTCTCCCCAAACCGCCCTCTAAGGGATTTCGAGGATTTTCTCGAAATCCTAACGGCAGTCGCCGGGAGGGCGGCACCACGCCAGGTCGCCGTGATGGGCGACCTCAACGCCAAGTCGGAGGCTTGGGGAAACCCGGCTGCCTCCTGCAACGTCCGGGGACGCGCCGCCGAATTTTGGGCGGCCTCGTGCGGCGTGTCCCTCCTCAACAGGGGGGCGGTCCACACGTGTGTGCGGCAACGGGGAGGATCGGTGGTAGACGTCTCGTTTGCCACCCCCGCCCTGGCCGCCCGCGTCGTGAACTGGCGGGTGGAGACGGTGGAGACTTTGTCGGACCACCGATATGTGCGGTTCGACATCTCCACCGGCCCCCGGGGAGGGACGGCCCGTTCAGGCCAATCTCCCTTCCCGCGGTGGGCTCTCACCCGTCTGGACCGGGAGGCAGCCAAGGAGGCGGCCTTTCTCCAGGACTGGCTCTCGCCCCCTGTCGAGCCTGTCCTGGACGTGGACGCCGCAGCGGTCCAGCTCAGAGGGTCCCTGACCGAGGTGTGCAACGCCAGCATGCCTCGGTCACGCCGTCCGCCTCCCCGTCGCGCCGTGTATTGGTGGTCGGAGGAGCTGGCGGGGCTGCGGGCCACGTGCGTGGAGGCCAGGAGGGCCTACACGCGGAGTCGGCGGCGCACTACCCGATCTCAGGCCGAGGCCGTGTTCTTTCACGGGCCTCGGCAGCGCCGCCCTCCAGACGCCCACATCGTCGTGGAGGGCGTCCGGATAGAGGTCGGGGCCCAGATGAAATATCTGGGCCTCGTGCTAGACAGCAGGTGGCGCTTCGGCCCGCACTTCAGCGGGCTGTCGACGCGCCTGCTGAAAGCCGCGGACGCCCTCTCATGGCTCCTCCCAAACCTGGGAGGGCCTAAGGACCGATGCCGGCGCCTCTATGCCGGCATCTTGAAGAGCATGGCTCTTTATGGAGCACCCATCTGGGCGGACTCCCTCCACAGGAGGGAGAATGCGACCGCCATCCGCAGGCCACAAAGGGCCATTGCACAGCGGGTGGCGAGGTCCTACCGCTCAGTGGGTTTCTCGGCGGCGTGCGCTCTGGCTGGCACCCCTCCCTGGGAGTTGGAGGCATGGGTGCTAGCCAGAGTATACGAGTGGACGGCGCGGCGGAAGGCGCTCGGGGAGCGCCCCGCCGGTGAGGAGCGGGAGGCCGTGCGGCGGGAGGCGAGGGACGCAATCGTCCATCATTGGACGGAGGACCTCGCCACCGCCACCTTTGGCCGCCGGACGTTGGACGCGCTCGGTCCAGTCTTGCAGGACTGGCTCGAGCGGCCCCACGGTTTCCTCTCATTCCGTTTGGTGCAGGTGTTGTCCGGACATGGTTGTTTCGGAACGCACCTGCACCGGATCCGGAGGGAGGAAACCCCGGCGTGCCACGACTGCGGCGCGGCGGAAGACACGGCGCAGCACACCCTCGAGGTGTGCCCAGCCTGGGCTGAGCTGCGCCGTGCCCTGACAGGAGTTGTCGGGCGGGACCTCTCACTTCCCAGCGTGGTCAACTCCATGCTGGGGAGTGAGGAGGCCTGGGCGGCGGTTGCCTCCTTTTGCGAGGACGTGATGTCGCAAAAGGAGGCGGCGGAGCGTGCGCGGGAGGACGATCCTCTCGCGCCGCCGCTCCGCAGGCGGAGAGGGGGTGGGAGGAGACGGTTATACGATCGCCTCCTCCCACCTCCTGGTGGTGACTAGCGGGCGACGGGCGCGGGGGCGCCTTTCGCCCGCATTGCACTAGTCACCACCCTCGTTGGGCGGGAACGGTCGAGCACTCACACACGGTCGTTCCCGGGCCCCTCCACTAAGGGAGGGGCGTGAAGGGCCTGCCGTAAAGGCGGGCGGTCGTCGGCGGGGGACTGGAAGTAAAGGCTGTGCCGGTTTCCCAGTCCCCCTCCACTCAGACGATGCGGGAGTGCCGCTGGGTTATTTTAGTGGGTATACCGGGCTTGCCCGGGGAGTCCCACATAGCCCCCCATCCCCCGATGGGCGGGTATGCGTAATGCATTTTTTCCCAGCGAAACCAAAAAAAAAAAAAAAAAAAAAAAAAGGTTAGGTTAGGTTAGGTTAGGTTAGGTTGGGGTGGGGAACCCCCCACAGCGCATACGTCCTCGTCGTGTTCCCCGGAAACGGCCCAGTTCTGACCACCGTAACGGAGTGGCAGACTGGGTACGGCCAAAGTGCGCTGTGCATTCGTTGCTATATTAAATTTTATCTTGCGGTTTGTGACGATCCAGAGTTGAGCTATGCCTACCCCTGCGCGGGATGCCCTCGGGCATTTTGTGAAAAAAGGCCCTTCTCAGGGCCAACCAAAAGGCCCTTCTCAGGGCCAACCAAAAGGCCCTTCTCAGGGCCAACCCAAAGGCCCTTCTCAGGGCCAACCCAAAGGCCCTTCTCAGGGCCAACCCAAAGGCCCTTCTCAGGGCCACCCAAAAGGCCCTTCTCAGGGCCAACGCGACGCTTCAGCGTCGGAAGAGGGCAGAGCCTTCTACGCGGACGAGTCGGACTCCGACAACGAGTCCGTTGTGTCGGACGCGGTCTCGATGGTGATCGAGGATTCTCGATCACGATCGCGATCGCGGAAGCGGGCCTTCCTCAAAGAAGGGTCCGATGGCTCCTCAGGGTCGGGTTCGGCGAAGGAGCCGAAGAAAAAGGCGAAGGCCAAAAAGCCGGTCGTTGTAGCGGACACCCACGACGTGGGTCTTGCGGACGCCCAACGCGAGTTGAGCTTGGCCCGGCGGACGCAGCTCCAACAAGAGCTGGAGGAGCATGTTGCTCTTAAGGAGCAGCAGGCGCGCGTCGCCCGGGCCAAGTCCGGTTACGGCGCGTCCCGCGTCGTGTACGACGACCACTCTTTGGCCGAGCTGGAGAGGTTGGCTCAAGAGGATGAGGAGGGGATCGTGGAGGTCGCCACGAAGTCCTCGCACCTCAAGGGGACCTTTCAGAAGGCCCTCAAATGCCGGGCCGTGAGCATGCGCGGCATCGTCGGGGCGCTGGTGCAGCGCCAGTCAACCGACGAGACGCGCCAGATGCAGGCGAAAATCGATCGCCTGCAGTCTGAGGTAAGCCAGCTTCATCAGAAGCTGGCTGAAGCCACGGCCCGGCCAACCCAAGCCAAGCCTGCGGCAGAAGCCCCCGTCCTCCATCACAACCTTGAGGATATCATCCGCACGGTTGTGAGGGAGGAGAGGGACTTTGTCCGAGCCTGCATCGCAGGCATTGAGGACCGGCTCCTACCGGAGCAAAGCCTCCGACCGCCGCTCGCGGCGGACAAGAGGCGGCGCGAGCCGGAGCCGACCGCCCAAAAGGAGGACGCCCTTCTCCCTTCCACCACCCCGACCAACCAGCAGGGCTGGACGAAGGTCGTCAAGGGGAAGGGGAAGGGCAAAAAGACGGCAGCGGCCGTCCCCGCCGTCCCCGCCACCGCCCCGCCTGCCAGCCAGCCGCAGTCGGCTGGCAAGGGAAAGGGGAAAGGGAAGGGGAAAAGTTCCCCCCCAGCCAAGAAGAACTTGGTGGTTCCCAAGACCGCAGCCGTCGTGGTGACACTCACCGCGGAGGCTGCGGAGCGGGGCGAGACTTACGCGTCCGTCATGATGCGGGCGCGTACCAATGCCGATCCCACCATTTTGGGGATCGGCAAAGTCTCATGCCGTCGGACGCAAGCCGGGGCTCGTTTATTCGAGTTCCCGGGGGCGGACGGCGGCAAGAACGCAGACCTCTTCGCGGCTAAGCTGCAAGAGGTCATTGCGGACGCGGCGAAGGTGGCCAGGCCAATCAAGTCGGCGGCCTTGGAGGTGACCGATCTAGATGATTCGGTCACCAAAGAGGAGGTGGTAGCGGCAATCGCAGAAGCGGGGGGTTGCAGCGTCGCAGCGGTGCAGGGCCGGGGCATCAGGCCCGGCCGCGGCGGCATGGGCACAATCCGCCTGGAGTGCCCAGTCGCCGCTGCCAAAGCCGTCCTAGCCAAGGGACGGCTTGCCGTAGGTTTTAGCTCGGGTGTAGTCCGGGCCCTCGTGGCTCAGCCACTGAGGTGTTACAGGTGCTTCGGCATCGGACACACCCGGGCTCTCTGTCCGTCCAGCGTCGACAGGACGGACAGCTGTTACCGCTGCGGCAAGGAGGGCCATAAGGCCGCCTCCTGCAAGGCCGCCACGCCGCACTGCGCGGTGTGTGCCGCCAGTGGCCGCCCGGCGGGCCACGTCACCAAGGGGAGGAACTGCAGTCCTCCCCCCAAGAGGGGCAAAGCGCAGGCGCCGATCCGGCCTGCCGCTGCTGCCGCCGCCGTCCCAGAAACTGGGACTACGACGGCCGCTGGCTTGGCTGAGGAGGGGGGTGCGATGTCCGACTAATGCATAGAGTCGAACATCGCATCCTCCAGGCGAACACCAACCACTGCAGAGCGGCCCAGGATCTGCTGATGCAGACCATGGCCGAGTGGTTGGTGGACCTGGCGGTGGTCGCCGAGCCGTACTCGATACCTGGCCGTTGGCTGGGTGATCGGGACGGCTTGGTGGCGTTGGTGTCGCGGCCCGCCACGGACTCCCCTCCCCTCTCGCTTTTAGAGAGGGGACCGGGATACGTGGCCGCCGCGTGGGGAGAGATAGCCCTGGTCGGGGTCTATTTCTCCCCAAACCGCCCTCTAAGGGACTTCGAGGATTTTCTCGAGGTCCTTACGGCAGTCGTCGGGAGGGCGGCACCACGCCAGGTCGCCGTGTTGGGCGACCTTAACGCCAAGTCAGCGGCCTGGGGCAACCCGGCCGCCTGTTGCAACGTCCGGGGACGCGCCGCCGAATTTTGGGCGGCTTCGTGCGGTGTGTCCCTCCTAAACAGGGGGGATGTTCACACGTGTGTGCGGCAGCGGGGTGGATCGGTGGTTGACGTTTCGTTCGCCACCCCCGTGCTAGCCGCCCGCGTCGTGAACTGGCGGGTGGAGATGGTGGAGACCATGTCGGACCACCGTTACGTGCGGTTCGACATCGCCTCCACCCAGGGCCCGCGGGGGGGAACGGCCCGCTCGGGCCAATCTCCCTTCCCGCGGTGGGCTCTCACCCGCCTGGACCGGGTCGACCCTGGATGCTATTGCGCGGGTGAGGGACCTCGCCGAGGAGGCGGTCTCCCAGGGCGGCGTGATGCTTGCGGTGTCATTGGACATCCGCAATGCGTTCAACACGCTGCCCTGGGAGACGGTCAGGGCGGCGCTGCGGTACCATGGGGTACCGCAGTACCTCCAGAGGGTCATCGCCGACTACTTCGCCGGCAGAGCCGTCGTGTTCCCGACGAGGGCCGGCGAGGGGAGGAGGGAAATGTCGTGCGGTGTTCCACAGGGGTCGGTCCTCGGCCCGCCCCTGTGGAACATCGGCTACGACTGGGTGCTGCGCGGGGCCACTTTGCGGGGGGTCGGTGTCATTTGTTACGCCGACGACACCCTCGTGCTGGCCCGCGGCGGCACCTATAGAGAGGCATCGCTGCTCGCCACTGCGGGTGTGGCCCAGGTCGTGGGGAGGATCCGCGCCCTGGGGCTCGAGGTGGCCTTGGAAAAGTCCGAGGCCCTCCTCTTCCACGGGCCCCGGAACAGGCCGCCGCCGGAGGCCTCGATTATTGTGGGAGGGACTTCCATCGCCGTCGGGACTACGATGAAGTACCTCGGTCTCGTCCTCGACGGCCGATGGAAGTTCGAGGAGCACTTCCGGCGGCTGGCCCCAAAGTTGTTGGCCACTGCCGGGGCCTTGGGGCGGATCCTCCCAAACGTTGGGGGGCCTGGAGGAGTTTGCCGACGCCTGTACACCGGTGTGGTGCGCTCCATGGCGCTCTACGGGGCGCCAATATGGGCAGGCGCCCTGAGCAACCCGAATCAGGCTGCGCTGCGACGACCGCAGCGCGCCATGGCGCTCAGGGTGGCCCGGGCGTACCGCACCGTGTCTTGCGTCGGTGCGTGCGTGCTCGCCGGTACACCGCCGTGGGACCTCGATGCCGAGGTACTCGCTGCGGTGTACTGGCGAATAAAAGAAGAGATTGCGGGTGGTGGCTGTCCCCATCCGCGGGAGATTCGGCGTTGGCGAGAGGAGGGACGCGAGACTCTCCTGCGGAGGTGGGCAGCCCGTCTCGAAACATCGGTGACGAGTCGGGAGCTGGTGGCCGCCGTTCGGCCCATTCTCCACGAGTGGCTCGAGCGGCGGCACGGGGTCCTCTCTTTCCACCTGACGCAGGTGATCACCGGGCACGGTTGCTTTGGTAGATTCCTGCACCGGGTGGGAAGAGAGCCCTCTGAGGTGTGTCACCACTGTGAGGCGGGAGTCGCGGACACGGCGCAACACACGCGCGAGGAGTGCCCCGCTTGGGCGGTCCCTCGCGCCGCCCTGTCCGCGACAGTCGGAAACGACCTGTCGCTGCCGGCCCTCCTAAGGGAGATGGTCGACAGCGACGAGTCCTGGCAGGCGGCAGCGACCTTCTGCGACACAGTAATGTCGCAGAAGGAGGCGGCGGAGCGGGACCGGGAAGACGATGTCGACTCGGCCCCGATGCGCCGCCGCAGACGCGGAACGCGGCGTCGGGCCTTTGCGGCCCGAATGCCGCCGTAACGCCGGGGACCGCGGGCGACGGATCGGGGTCCGCCGTCCGCACAAAGGTCCCGTGCACCCGTGTTCGGTGCGAGGAGGAGATAAAGGGAGGTGGAACGGGGCGGGGCTGAATCTCAAACTAGGGGATTCAGCCCCGCCCCGGAGAGAAGGGCTCTACGGAGCAACGCTAGCGGGGCACGCGGTTGCAAGCCTCGTGGGTCCCGCAGCCCCGTGGGCGAGAGACGGAACACTCCAGGGTTTTAGTGGGTGCAAACCCCACATAACGCAGTGGTTCCCCCGAGACCACTGCGTATTCGTTAGGAATTTCCCTGGACAAACAAAAAAAAAAAAAAAAAAAAAAGGTTAGGTTAGGTTGGGGTGCGGGTCAGGTAACCTCCACGTTGGCCTGGTTGGTTGTTGGTCTCTTTCGGATACGTCCGGGGGGAAGAGCAACCCGCTGGGCTGGTGCACTCTGGGCACCGTCAATAACTTCCCATGTTTTCGTGGGTTCTTGTTGGCGGTGGCGAATAATCTGACAGGGGGGGGATGTCGCTCTGGGTGTTCCTCTGATTAGCAGAGGACACACCAGATGCGACATAGGGGTGGGGCGGGGCGGGGATAGTTTATACGGGGTAGGCTAGGTTGGGTAGGTTAGTTTGGGCAGGCTAGGTTGGATAGGTTGGGTTGGGTAGGCTAGGTTGGGTAGGTTAGGCTAGGAACGACGTGAGGAGGGAGGGTGGTTACCTGAAAACAGGCGACCACCAACAGGGGAGTCTACACCAGCTCCCCTTGAATCCCGGAGCCCACGGCACACTCCCAAAGACCCCCATCGTTGGTGTCATGGGGTACGGGATGTGCTGTGGACCGGAGGGCTTGCCTTAATTGGCCGGCCCGCGGGAAGGAAAACCCTGTAGCAGCCGGCATCAGCAACCACGCGCGCATCGCGCGTGGATGTTGATGCCGGTTATTAAACCCGACAGCAAAGTCGTAAAAACCTGTGGATACCTGGCGACCTCCACAGTATATAGCGTGCCCCTGTTCGTCGGAATGAGCGTCACCCGGCAGGGGTTATTACATCGTCTCGTACTCGTGGGAATCATATGGATAACTTAAATAAAACCAACCAAACAAAGGAGGAAGAAAAGGAGGTGGAGATGAGAGGAAGTGAGAGGGAGAAAGAACAAGTGACGGAACAACCGAGGAGAGAACTCCGCGTCTCCCTTACGCGTCTCTCGGAGTCCGACTCAGACGCCAGTCAGGCGAGTCTGATGACGGTAGACTCCGGGAGTGAGGAAGGCGTTCGCCGTTGGCTTAAAAGGCCGATAGGTGACCAAGAGCCAGAGGAAAATATGTCGCCGCCCAAAGGAGCGGCACACAAATCCAAACGCGGCAGAGGCCGACCGCCCACCACGGGCGAGTACGTGGGCCTAGCCGCGGCCAAGGCCGCGCTCAATAAACAAAAACAAGAGGAGCTCCGGCTAGAGGCCGAAGAAGAAATCGCGGGCATGGGCGAAACCCTGCGGCAGTCGAGACAAGCCTGCCGCAGCGGCCTCAACCCGCCAACACCCGAGGAGGACACGGCGCAGTCTCTAGCAGCACTGAACATGCTGCTGCTAGAGGCTGCGAAAATTGTGGAAAAGGTGGCTGTCACGTCAAAACATTTAAAGGGGACGAGCCAAAAAACACTCAAGGATGCGGCCTCCATAATAAAGGAGGCCGCGGTGGGAATAAGGGCCCGCACAGTGTCGGAGGAGGTGAGGCAGCTGGAAGCAGAAAATCAGCGCCTCACGGCACAGTTAGCGGAGGCCAATAGCCGGCCGGCGGCGGTAGAGCCCGACGCAGTCCGGAAAATGATGGAGGAGATTACTCGGGCCACGGTCGTGCAGTTCAGCAATATGCTGAATGCACGACTCGAAGGGCTCGAGTGTCGCCTCCTCCCGGAGCCGGGACTGCGGCCGCCGCTGGCGGCTGACAAGGCGCGGACAGCCCCACACGTGGACCCAACACCCCCGGCGCCTCTGCCTGCGCCCACAGCCCAGCCCCAAAAGCTCAAGGGCAAGGGCATCGAAAAGGGCAAAGGCAAAGGCAAGGGGAAAAAGACGGCCCCGGCCCCTGCTAGGGACCCCAGCCCCGAAGTGCGGGACGCCCCTCCACCGCCCCCGTTAACGGAGCAGTGGAGTGTCGTCGCTGCTCGGGGTGCAAAAAGCTCCCAAAAGAAGAGCACCCAAAGCACCCAGAGCGGCAAGGCGGCGGCGGTGGCGAAGCTGCGTGAGCCGAAAACGGCTGCAGTGACATTGACGCTGCAGCCGGGCGCGGCGGAGCGCGGCGCAAGCTACGCCACCGTCTTGCGGGAGGCCCGGACTCGGATAGATAAATCGAGTCTTGGTATTGGAGAGATGCGCTGCAGGACCACGGTCACCGGCGCCCGCATCCTCGAAATTTTCGGGGATGGGGGCGCTGAGAAGGCCGACTCCCTGGCTACCAAGCTAAGGGAGGTCCTCAGCGCAGACCTAGTCAGGGTCTCCCGCCCCACAAAGAGGGTTGAGGTAATTATTTCGGGGCTGGACGACTCCGTCACCGCCGCAGAGGTGGTGGCGGCATTCGCAGCGCAAGGCAATTGTCACATCGACGAAGTGAGGCCCGGAGTCATCGGCGACCGGGCCACGATGTGGCTCAGCTGCCCGGTGGCCGCTGCCAAAACCGTGGCCGGCGCCGGCCGCCTGCACGTGGGCTGGACGACGGCGAGAGTGGCCCTGCTGGCGGCGAGGCCCCTAAGGTGCTTCAGGTGCCTCAACCTGGGCCACGTCGCCAGCAAGTGCCCATCAGAGGTGGACCGCAGCGGCTTGTGCTTCCGCTGCGGCAAGTCGGGCCACCGGGCGCGCGAGTGCCGAGCCGAGCCCAACTGCGCCACTTGCGCTGCAGCGGGCAAACCGGCCCGGCACCCTCTGGGCGGAGTGGGCTGCGCGGGCGATGGGGGGCAGGCCAAGGCCAAGTCGGGCGCCCATCGCCCAACAACAACAACAACAACGGAGGGGCCAGCTAAGACCGCGCCTTGATGCCCGGAGTAAAGATTTTACAGGCGAATATTAACCACTCTGCCAGGGCCCAGGATCTATTGTCCCAGTCCCTGGCAGAGTGGGGCATTCAAGTTGCAGTGGTCGCCGAGCCCTACTACGTCCCCACTCGGGATGACTGGGTCGGGGACCGGGAGGGATTGGTGGCCATCACCGCCCCCGCTGCCGCTGGCGCCCCGCCCATTGACCACGTGTCGAGGGGTAGGGGCCACGTGCTGGCAGCCGTGGGCGGTGTCTCGTACATAGGGGTGTACATCTCGCCCAACCGGGGTCTCGCCGACTTTGAGCAAATGCTCGTGGAGGTGGGATCTCTGGTTGGGCGGGCCGCCCCTAGCCCCGTGCTAGTCGCTGGGGATTTCAACGCCAAATCTATGGCGTGGGGATCCCCGGTGACGGATGCGCGGGGTGAGTGTTTGGAAGAGTGGGCGATCGCTATGGGTCTGGCCGTCCTCAATACGGGGTCGGAGGACACGTGCGTGCGGCAACAGGGCGGGTCGATAGTCGACATAACGTTGGCATCGACCGCCCTGGCGCGCCGTGTCCGGGACTGGAGGGTGGTGGTGGACGCGGAGACACTGTCCGACCACCGGTACATCCGATTTGATGTCTCCGCGCTCCCCACCGGCCCGCAGGGCTCGGGCCCGACCCCGGTTATTGGGGGCGGTCCGCGCTGGGTACTTGGACGGCTCGACAGGGAGGTCGCCAGAGAGGCCGCTATCGTCGAGGACTGGGTGTCCGGACCCGACGTCGTACAGGACGTGGACGAGGAGGCGGGGCGCCTTGGGGCCTCGCTGGGTCGCATATGCGACGCGGCGATGCCCAGGGCGAGGCCCCTCCCACCGCGGCTTCGGGTGTATTGGTGGAGCGACGAGCTCCGCCGCATGCGAGTGGATTGCGGTAGGGCTCGCCGCCGATACACCCGGTGTAGGCGGAGGCGGGTCCAGGACATCCAGGAGGAGACAGCCTCCTATGCCGCCTACAGGGCTCTGCGCGAAGGCTTTGCGGTGGCAATTGCCCGGGCCAAGGAGGCGGCATGGGCGGACTGGCTGCGGACCCTCGACGGCGACCCGTGGGGCAGGCCGTACAAGGCCGTCCGCAAGAAGTTGCGGCCCTGGGCCCCCCCTGTCACGGCCAGTGTCGATGACACTCTCCTCGGCGAGGTGGTGGGGACCCTCTTCCCGCAGCGAGAAGAGTGGGTGCCCCCGGCGATGGCCCGACACGAGAATGCGCGATCTGCCGAGGACGACGTCCCCGCAACGCCGGTATCGGAGGCCGAGTTCGGGGCGGCCGTCCTAAAACTCAGGATGAAGAGGACCGCCCCAGGCCCGGACGGCGTTCCGGGGACGGCCTTGGCGATCGCGCTGGAGGAGATGGGCGAGAGGGTGAGGTCCCTCTTCACCGCATGCGTGGCGCAAGGTCGATTCCCGCGGCCGTGGAAGACGGGCAAGCTCGTCCTTCTGCCGAAGGTCGGGCGCCCGGCCGGACTGCCGTCGTCCTACCGTCCGATCGTGCTACTCGACGAGGTGAGCAAGCTCTTCGAGCGAGTGCTCGCTGCTCGCCTGGCCGAGTGCATGGATCCGGATCTGGACGACGCGCAGTTCGGTTTCCGCCGGGGTCGGTCGACCCTGGATGCCGTTGCGCGGGTGAGGGACCTCGCCGAGGAGGCGGTCTCCCAGGGCGGCGTGATGCTTGCGGTGTCATTGGACATCCGCAATGCGTTCAACACGCTGCCCTGGGAGACGGTCAGGGCGGCACTGCGGTACCATGGGGTACCGCAGTACCTCCAGAGGGTCATCGCCGACTACTTCGCCGGCAGAGCCGTCGTGTTCCCGACGAGGGCCGGCGAGGGGAGGAGGGAAATGTCGTGCGGTGTTCCACAGGGGTCGGTCCTCGGCCCGCCCCTGTGGAACATCGGCTACGACTGGGTGCTGCGCGGGGCCACTTTGCGGGGGGTCGGTGTCATTTGTTACGCCGACGACACCCTCGTGCTGGCCCGCGGCGGCACCTACAGAGAAGCATCGCTGCTCGCCACTGCGGGTGTGGCCCAAGTCGTGGGGAGGATCCGCGCCCTGGGTCTCGAGGTGGCCTTGGAAAAGTCCGAGGCCCTCCTCTTCCACGGGCCCCGGAACAGGCCGCCGCCGGAGGCCTCCATTATCGTGGGAGGGACTTCCATCGCCGTCGGGACTACGATGAAGTACCTCGGTCTCATCCTCGACGGCCGATGGAAGTTCGAGGAGCACTTCCGGCGGTTGGCCCCAAAGTTGTTGGCCACTGCCGGGGCCTTGGGGCGGATCCTCCCGAACGTTGGGGGGCCCGGAGGAGTCTGCCGACGCCTGTACACCGGTGTGGTGCGCTCCATGGCGCTCTACGGGGCGCCAATATGGGCAGGCGCCCTGAGCAACCCGAATCAGGCTGCGCTGCGACGACCGCAGCGCGCCATGGCGCTCAGGGTGGCCCGGGCGTACCGCACCGTGTCTTGCGTCGGTGCGTGCGTGCTCGCCGGTACACCGCCGTGGGATCTCGACGCCGAGGTACTCGCCGCGGTGTACTGGCGAATAAAAGAAGAGACGGCGGGTGGTGGCTGTCCCCATCCGCGGGAGATTCGGCGTTGGCGAGAGGAGGGACGTGAGACTCTCCTGCGGAGGTGGACAGCCCGTCTCGAAATATCGGTGACGAGTCGAGAGCTGGTGGCCGCCGTTCGGCCCATTCTCCACGAGTGGCTCGAGCGGCGGCACGGGGTCCTCTCTTTCCACCTGACGCAGGTGATCACCGGGCACGGTTGCTTTGGTAGATTCCTGCACCGGGTGGGAAGAGAGCCCTCTGAGGTGTGTCACCATTGCGAGGCGGGAGTCGCGGACACGGCGCAACACACGCGCGAGGAGTGCCCCGCTTGGGCGGTCCCTCGCGCCGCCCTGTCCGCGACAGTCGGAGATGACCTGTCGCTGCCGGCCCTCCTTCGGGAGATGGTCGACAGCGACGAGTCATGGCAGGCGGCAGCGACCTTCTGCGACACTGTAATGTCGCAGAAGGAGGCGGCGGAGCGGGACCGGGAAGACGACGTCGACTCGGCCCCGATGCGCCGCCGCAGGCGTGGAAGGCGGCGTCGGGTCTTTGCGGGCCAGATGCCGCCGTAACGCCGGGGACCGCGGGCGACGGATCGGGGTCCGCCGTCCGCACAAAGGTCCCGTGCACCCGTGTTCGGTGCGAGGAGGAGATAAATGGAGGTGGAACGGGGCGGGGCTGAATCTCAAACTAGGGGATTCAGCCCCGCCCCGGAGAGAAGAGCTCTACGGAGCAACGCTAGCGGGGCACGCGGTTGCAAGCCTCGTGGGTCCCGCAGCCCCGTGGGCGAGAGACGGAACACTCCAGGGTTTTAGTGGGTGCAAACCCCACATAACGCAGTGGTTCCCCCGAGACCACTGCGTATTCGTGAGGAATTTCCCTGGATAAACAAAAAAAAAAAAAAAAAAAAAAAAAAGGTTAGGTTAGGTTAGGTTAGGTTAGGTTAGGTTGGGGAACCCCCCACAGCGCATACGTCCTCGTCGTGTTCCCCGGAAACGGCCCAGTTCTGACCACCGTAACGGAGTGGCAGACTGGGTACGGCCAAAGTGCGTTGTGCCTTCGTAGCGAATTTTAATCTATTGCCTTGTCGTCTACGATCTTGCGGATATCATGCCCAAACCTGCGCGGGATGCCCTCGGGCATTTCACAAAAAAAGGCCCTTCTCAGGGCCAACCCAAAGGCCCTTCTCAGGGCCACCCAAAAGGCCCTTCTCAGGGCCACCCAAAAGGCCCTTCTCAGGGCCACCCAAAAGGCCCTTCTCAGGGCCACCGCGACGCTTCAGCGTCGGAAGAGGGCAGAACCTTCTACGCGGACGAGTCGGACTCCGACAACGAGTCCGTTGTGTCGGACGCGGTCTCGATGGTGATCGAGGATTCTCGATCACGATCGCGATCGCGGAAGCGGGCCTTCCTCAAGGAAGGGTCCGATGGCTCCTCGGGGTCGGGTTCGGCGAAGGAGCCGAAGAAAAAGTCAAAGGCCAAAAAGCCGGTGACGGAGGCGGACACCCACGACGTGGGTCTCGTTGACGCCCAACGCCAGCTGAGCCTGGCTCGGCGGACACAGCTCCAGCAGGAGTTGGAGGAGCAGGTTGCGGCCAGGGAGGAACGGACGCGCGTTGCTCGTGCAAAGTCCGGGTACGGCGCGTCCCGCGTCTTTTACTCGGACCACTCCCTGGCCGAGCTGGAGCAAATGGCGGCGGAGGACGAGGAGGAGATAATGGTGGTCGCCTCCAAGTCCTCCCACCTGAAAGGGACTTTCCAAAAGTCCCTTAAATGCAGGGCCGCCAGCATGCGAAGCATCACTGCGGAGCTGGTGCAGAGAAAGGTGACCGACGAGACGCGGCAACTGCAGGCGAGGGTCGATCGCCTGCAGTCGGAGGTCAGCCAGCTGCACCGAAAGCTGGCTGAGGCTACGGCCCGGCCAGCCCAGGCTGAGTCGAGACCTGTGGCAGAGGTCCCCACCTCCTCCACCAACCTGGAGGATATCCTCCGCAAGGTTGTGATGGAGGAGAGGGACTTTGTCCGAGCCTGCCTGGCAGGCATAGAGGACCGCCTCCTGCCGGAGAAAAGCTACCGGCTGCCGCTTGCCGCGGACAAGCGGAAGGGAGAGCCGGAGCCGACCTCACACAGGGAGGAGGACCCTCTTCTGCCTGCCGTCACCCCTGCCAACCCTGCTGGTTGGACCAGGGTCGTCGGCAAAGGGAAGGGGAAGGGCAAGGGCAAAGGGGCATCAGCGGCCGTCCCTAACGTCCCCGCCACCGCCACCCCTCCCAGCCAGTCACAGTTGACTGGCAAGGGGAAGGGGAAGGGCAAGGGCAAGGGCAAGGGTGCGACAGCGGTCGTCCCTGCCATCCCCGCCACCGCCACCCCTCCCAGCCAGTCGCAGACGGCCGGCAAAGGGAGGGGAAAGGGGAAAGGGTCGTCCCCCAAGGCCGCCAGCGCTGCTCCCACAGCCAGAACCGCCGGCACCAGGAGGAACCTAGTTCCTCCCAAGACCGCAGCCGTCGTGGTGACGCTCACCGCGGAGGCTGCGGAGCGGGGGGAGACGTACGCGTCCATATTGTTGCGGGCGCGTACTAATGCCGATCCCACAAAACTGGGGATCGGCAAGGTCTCCTGCCGGCGGACACAAGCTGGGGCTCGTTTATTCGAGTTCCCGGGGGCGGAGGGCGCAAAAAACGCAGACCTCTTCGCAGCAAAGCTGCAAGAGGTCATCGCGGACGCGGCCAAGGTGGCCAGGCCGGTAAAAACGGCGGCCCTAGAGATCTCCGACTTGGATGACACAGTCACCAAGGAGGAGGTGGCGGCGGCGGTCGCAGCCATTGGGGGCTGCGATGTCGCAGCGGTACAAGGCCGGGGCATCAGGCCCGGTCGCGGCGGCATGGGCACCATTCGCCTGGAGTGCCCTGTCGCCGCTGCCAAAGCCGTCCTTGACAAAGGACGGCTTAACGTTGGCTTTAGCTCGGGTGCGGTCCGGGCACTTGCGGCACAGCCCTTGCGGTGCTACAGGTGCTTCGGAGTCGGGCACACCCGGGCCCTCTGTCCGTCCACGGTGGACCGGACAGAGAGCTGCTACCGCTGCGGCAAGGAGGGCCACAAGTCCGCGGAGTGCGAGGCCGCCGCGCCTCACTGCGCTGTTTGTGCCGCCAGTGGCCGACCCGCAGGCCACATTATGAAGGGGAGGATGTGCAATCCTCCCCCTAAGAAGGGAAAAGCGCAGGCGCCGAGTAAGCCTGTTGCTTCCGCCGCTGTGCCCGAGTTAGGGCTTTCGGCTGCTGCCGGCCTGGCTGAGGAGGAGGGGGGTGCGATGTCCGATGGATAGAGCCGAACATCGCATCCTCCAGGCGAACACCAACCACTGCGGGGCGGCCCAGGATCTGCTGATGCAGATCATGGCCGAGTGGTTGGTGGACGTGGCGGTGGTCGCCGAGCCTTACTCGGTCCCCAGTACCTGGCTGGGCGACCGGGACGGCTTGGTGGCGTTGGTGGCGCGGCCCTCCACGGACTCCCCTCCCCTCTCGCTTTTAGAGAGGGGACCGGGATACGTGGCCGCCGCGTGGGGGGGACATATGGCCCTGGTGGGGGTCTATTTCTCCCCAAACCGCCCTCTAAGGGATTTCGAGGATTATCTCGAAATCCTTACGGCAGTCGCCGGGAGGGCGGCACCACGCCAGGTCGCCGTGATAGGCGACCTCAACGCCAAGTCGGAGGCTTGGGGCAACCCGGCTGCCTCCTGCAACGTCCGGGGACGCGCCGCCGAATTTTGGGCGGCCTCGTGCGGTGTGTCCCTCCTCAACAGAGGGGCGGTCCACACGTGTGTGCGGCAACGGGGAGGATCGGTGGTAGACGTCTCGTTTGCCACCCCCGCCCTGGCCGCCCGCGTCGTGAACTGGCGGGTGGAGACGGTGGAGACTTTGTCGGACCACCGATATGTGCGGTTCGACATCTCCACCGGCCCCCGGGGAGGGACGGCCCGCTCAGGCCAATCTCCCTTCCCGCGGTGGGCTCTCACCCGTCTGGACCGGGAGGCAGCCAAGGAGGCGGCCTTTCTCCAGGACTGGCTCTCGCCACCTGTCGAGCCTGTCCTGGACGTGGACGCCGCAGCGATCCAGCTCCGAGGGTCCCTGACCGAGGTGTGCAACGCCAGCATGCCTCGGTCACGCCGTCCGCCTCCCCGTCGCGCCGTGTATTGGTGGTCGGAGGAGCTGGCGGGGCTGCGGGCCACGTGCGTGGAGGCCAGGAGGGCCTACACGCGGAGTCGGCGGCGCACTACCCGATCTCAGGCCGGGGAGGACCGCCTCTACGCCTCTTACCTAGAGGCAAAGACGGTCCTCAAGTCGGCGATGTGCGCCGCCAAGGACTCGGCGAGGGCCGAGATGCTGGAGGGCCTCGACAGGGATCCGTTTGGGAGGCCATATAAGGCGGCGCGAAACCAACTGCGCCCCTATGGTCCCCCACTAACGGAGACCCTGGAGCCGGCGTTGCTGGATGGGGTGGTCCGGTCCCTGTTTCCGCGCAGGGCCGACTTCACCCCACCAACGATGAACCCCCCACAGGGGGTGGTGGCTTCGCCGGAGGAGGAGGTCCCTCCGGTATCGGCGGAAGAACTTCGCGCGGGGGTTCTGTGCCTCCGCGCGAAGAAGACGGCCCCTGGACCGGATGGCGTCCCCGCACGGGTGGTGGCCATCGCAGCGTCCCTCATGGAGGAGAGGTTTCGGGACCTCTTCAGCGCGTGCCTGACGGCTGGGAGGTTCCCGAAACTCTGGAAGGAGGGGCAGTTATGCCTCCTCCGGAAGGAGGGACGCCCGGTGGACTCCCCCTCGGCATACCGACCCATCGTTCTGCTCGATGAGGTCGGTAAATTGTTCGAGGGGATCATCGCCACCCGGCTAAATAGCCTGTTGCGGGAGGTAGGGCCAGACCTGTCGGACGCCCAGTTTGGTTTTCGACGGGGGCGTTCGACGGTCGACGCGTTGGCCCTACTCAGGGGCCAAGTGCAGGAGGCGGTGGAGTCGGGGGGCGGAGTGTTGGCGGTGTCGTTTGACATAGCCAACGCCTTCAACTCCGTGCCCCACTCTACGATATTGGAGGCACTCCGGTACCACGGAGTGCCCCAATATCTGCGGGCGATCCTGGCCAGCTACCTGGAGGACCGTGAGGTCCTCCTCGTGGACACGACGGCCAGGATCAGGCGTTACGGCGCGGAGTCCGGTGTTCCACAGGGGTCGGTGCTAGGGCCTCCCTTGTGGAACATCGGATTCGACTGGCTCCTGCGTGGAGCCCTCCTCCCGGGCATGAGTGTCATCTGCTACGCGGATGACACTCTCCTCGTTGCCCGGGGGAGGAATTTTGGGGAGGCGGCCTGTTTGGCCTCGGCTGGCGGATCCTTGGTCGCAGGGAGGATCCGCCGGCTAGGATTGAGGGTGGCGCTGAACAAAACTGAGGCCGTGTTCTTCCACGGGCCTCGGCAGCGCCGCCCTCCAGACGCCCACATTGTCGTGGAGGGCGTCCGGATAGAGGTCGGGGCCCAGATGAAGTATCTGGGCCTCGTGCTAGACAGCAGGTGGCGCTTCGGCCCGCACTTCAGCGGGCTGTCGACGCGCCTGCTGAAAGCCGCGGACGCCCTCTCATGGCTCCTCCCAAACCTGGGAGGGCCCAAGGACAGATGCCGGCGCCTCTATGCCGGCATCTTGAAGAGTATGGCGCTCTACGGGGCACCCATCTGGGCGGACTCCCTCCAAAGGAGGGAGAATGCAACCGCCATCCGCAGGCCTCAAAGGGCCATTGCACAGCGGGTGGCGAGAGCCTACCGCTCAGTGGGCTACTCGGCGGCGTGCGCTCTGGCGGGCACCCCTCCCTGGGAGTTGGAGGCATGGGTGCTCGCCAGAGTGTACGAGTGGACGGCGCGGCGGAAGGCGCTGGGTGAGCGCCCCGCCGCGGAAGAGCGGGAGGCCGTGCGGCGGGAGGCGAGGGACGCCATCGTCCTCCATTGGACGGAGGACCTCGCCACCGCCGCCTTTGGACGCCGGACGTTGGACGCGCTCGGTCCAGTCTTGCAGGACTGGCTCGAGCGGCCCCACGGTTTCCTCTCATTCCGTTTGGTGCAGGTGTTGTCCGGACATGGTTGTTTCGGAACGCACCTGCACCGGATCCGGAGGGAGGAAACCCCGGCGTGCCACGACTGCGGCGCGGCAGAAGACACGGCGCAGCACACCCTCGAGGTGTGCCCAGCCTGGGCTGAGCTGCGCCGTGCCCTAACAAATGAGATCGGGCAGGACCTCTCGCTCCCCGGCGTGGTCAACTCCATGCTGGGGAGTGAGGAGGCCTGGGCGGCGGTTGCCTCCTTTTGCGAGGTCGTGATGTCGCAAAAGGAGGCGGCGGAGCGTGCGCGGGAGGACGATCCTCTCGCGCCGCCGCTCCGCAGGCGGAGAAGGGGTGGGAGAAGGCGGTTGTATAATCGTCTCCTCCCTCCTCCTGGTGGTGATTAGCGGACGAATGGTGCGGGGGCGCCTTCGTCCGCATTGCACCAATCACCACCCTCGTCGGGCGGGAACGGCCGAGCACTTGCGGTCGTTCCCGGGCCCCTCCACTAAGGGAGGGGCGTGAAGGCCCCGCTGTAAAGGCGGGCGGTCGTCGGCGGAGGACTGGAAGTAAAGGCTGTGCCGGTTTCCCAGTCCTCCTCCACTCAGACGATGCGGGAGTGCCGCTGGGTTATTTTAGTGGGTATACCGGGCTTGCCCGGGGAGTCCCACATAGCCCCCCATCCCCCGATGGGCGGGTATGCGTAATGCATTTTTTCCCAGCGAAACAAAAAAAAAAAAAAAAAAAAAAAAAAAAAGGTTAGGTTAGGTTTCCGCAGGCCCCAAAGGGCCATTGCACAGCGGGTGGCGAGGGCCTACCGCTCGGTGGGCTTCGCGGCGGCGTGCGCTCTGGCGGGCACCCCTCCCTGGGAGTTGGAGGCTTGGGTGCTCGCCAGAGTGTACGAGTGGACGGCGCGGCGGAAAGCCCTAGGGGAGCGCCCCGCCGCGGAAGAGCGGGAGGCCGTGCGGCGGGAGGCGAGGGCCGCCATCGTCCTCCATTGGACGGAGGACCTCGCCTCCGCCGCCTTTGGCCGCCGGACGCTGGACGCGCTCGGTCCAGTCCTGCAGGGCTGGCTCGAGCGGCCACATGGTTTTCTCTCGTTCCGTCTAGTGCAGGTGTTGTCCGGACATGGTTGTTTCGGAACGCACCTGCACCGGATCCGGAGGGAGGAAACCCCGGCGTGCCACGACTGTGGCGCGGAAGGGGACACGGCGCAGCACACCCTCGAGGTGTGCCCAGCCTGGGCTGAGCTGCGCCGTGCCCTGACAGGTGTTGTCGGGCAGGACCTCTCACTTCCTGGCGTGGTAGACTCCATGCTGGGGAGTGAGGAGGCCTGGGCGGCGGTTGCCTCCTTTTGCGAGGACGTGATGTCGCAAAAGGAGGCGGCGGAGCGTGCGCGGGAGGACGATCCTCTCGCGCCGCCGCTCCGCAGGCGGAGAGGGGGTGGGAGGAGACGGTTATACGATCGCCTCCTCCCACCTCCTGGTGGTGACTAGCGGGCGACGGGCGCGGGGGCGCCTTTCGCCCGCATTGCACTAGTCACCACCCTCGTCGGGCGGGAACGGTCGAGCACTCATTCACGGCCGTTCCCGGGCCCCTCCACTAAGGGAGGGGCGTGAAGGGCCTGCCGTAAAGGCGGGCGGTCGTCGGCGGGGGACTGGAAGTAAAGGCTGTGCCGGTTTCCCAGTCCCCCTCCACTCAGACGATGCGGGAGTGCCGCTGGGTTATTTTAGTGGGTATACCGGGCTTGCCCGGGGAGTCCCACATAGCCCCCCATCCCCCGATGGGCGGGTATGCGTAATGCATTTTTTCCCAGCGAAACCAAAAAAAAAAAAAAAAAAAAGGTTAGGTTGGGGGGGGGTGCGGGTCAGGTAACCTCCACGTTGGCCTAGCTGGTTGCTGGTCTCTTTCGGATACGTCCGGGGGGAAGAGCAACCCGCTGAGCTGGTGCACTCTGGGCACCGTCAATAACTTCCCATTCGTGGGTTCTTGTTGGCGGTGGCGAATAACCTGACAGGGGGGGATGTCGCTCTGGGTGTTCCTCTGATTAGCAGAGGACACACCAGATGCGACATTGGGGCTGGGCTAGACTGGGGTAGGTAGGTAGGGGTAGGTTAGGCTAGGTAGGTGACTTGTCGTTGCCGGCCCTCCTTTGGCGTGGGATGGTCGGCGGGGACAAGTCTGTGGAAGGAGGAGGCGGTGGAGCGTCGGCCACGACGCGCCGCCGCAGATGCGGTGGGCGGCGTCTGGCCTTCGCGGGCCGGATGCCGCAGACGCGGAGGGCGGCGTCTGGCCTTTCGCGGGCCGGATGCCGCAACGTAGGGGACCGTGGGCGGAGGACCGGGGTGTCCAACGTCCACAGGGTCCAGCGCGGTGGAGGGCACGGCGCAGCACACCGTCTAGGTGTGCCCAGCGGGGGCGTAGTTGCACCGTGCCCTGACAGGTCCTCTCGCTTCCCGGTGTGGTAAATTCCATGCTGGGGAGCGGGGAGGCCTGGGCGGTGGTTGCCTCCTTTTGCGAGGACGCCACGTCGCGAAAGGAGGCGGCGGAGAAGGGGTGGGGGTGGGCGGTTGTACGATCGCCTCCTCCCACCTCCTGGTGGTGACTAGCGGGCGACGGGCGTGGGGGCGCCTTTCGCCCGCATTGCACTAGTCACTACCCTTGTCGGGCGGGAACGGTCGAGCACTCATTCACGGTCGTTCCCGGGCCCCTCCACTAAGGGAGGGGCGTGAAGGGCCTGCCGTAAAGGCGGGCGGTCGTCGGCGGGGGACTGGAAGTAAAGGCTGTGCCGGTTTCCCAGTCCCCCTCCACTCAGACGATGCGGGAGTGCCGCTGGGTTATTTTAGTGGGTATACCGGGCTTGCCCGGGGAGTCCCACATATCCCCCCATCCCCCGATGGGCGGGTATGCGTAATGCATTTTTTCCCAGCGAAACCAAAAAAAAAAAAAAAAAAAAAAAAAAGGTTAGGTTGGGGGGGGGTGCGGGTCAGGTAACCTCCACGTTGGCCTAGTTGGTTGCTGGTCTCTTTCGGATACGTCCGGGGGGAAGAGCAACCCGCTGGGCTGGTGCACTCTGGGCACCGTCAATAACTTCCCATTCGTGGGTTCTTGTTGGCGGTGGCGAATAACCTGACAGGGGGGGGGGATGTCGTTCTGGGTGTTCCTCTGATTAGCAGAGGACACACCAGATGCGACATGGGGTTGGGATAGTCTGGGTAGGTAGGTAGGGGTAGGTTAGGTTAGGTAGGTGGGAGGTGGGGCTCGCTTCCGGGCCTCTGGGCGGGCCGCCTTCCCCTGCGGGGGGGGTTGCCCTGGTGCACTGACCAGCTCTGCACCCTGCTCTGCCCAGCTCTGCACCCTGCACTGCCCGGCTCTGCATCCGGCTCTGCCCGCTCTGCACCTGGCTCAGCCCGCTCTGCACCTGGCTCTGCACTCGGCTCTCCTGCGGTTGGTTACCCGAGTGCACTGACCAGCTCTGCACCCTGCTTTGACCAGCTCTGCACCCTGCTCTGCCCGGCTCTGCATCCGGCTCTGCCCGCTCTGCAACTGGCTTAGCCCGCTCTGCACCTGGCTCTGCGCCCGGCTCTCTCTCCTGCGGGTGGGGGCGGCCGCCGCCCGGGGGCGGGAAGGGAGCCCTCGAAGGTGTGCCGCGGATGTGCGGCGGGCGGTGATGACTTGTCGTCGCCGACCCTCCTTTGGCGTGGGATGGTCGGCGGGGACAAGTCGGTGGAAGGAGGAGGCGGCGGAGCGTCGGTCTCGACGCGCCGCCGCAGACGCGGTGGGCGGCGTCTGGCCTTCGCGGGCCGGATGCCGCAGACGCGGAGGGCGGCGTCTGGCCTTTCGCGGGCCAGATGCCGCAACGTAGGGGACCGTGGGCGGAGGACCGAGGTGTCCGACGTCCACATAAGGGTCCAGCGCGGTGGAGGGCGCGGCGCAGCACACCGTCTAGGTGTGCCCAGCGGGGGCGTAGTTGCGCCGTGCCCTGACAGCTCCTCTCGCTTCCCGGTGTGGTAGCATGCTGGGGAGCGGGAGGGCCTGGGCGGTGGTTGCCTCCTTTTGCGACGACGCCATGTCGCGGAAGGAGGCGGCGGAGAAGGGGTGGGGGTGGGCGGTTGTACGATCGCCTCCTCCCACCTCTTGGTGGTGATTAGCGGGCGACAGGCGTGGGGGCGCCTCTCGCCTGCATTGCACAATCACCACCCTCGTCGGGCGTTCCCGGGCCCCTCCTTGGGAGGGGCGAGAAGGGCCCACCATAAAGGTGGGCAGTCGTCGGCGGAGGACTGGACGTAAAGGCTGTGCCGGTTTCCCAGTCCTCCTCCACTCAGACGATGCGGGAGTGCCGCTGGGTTATTTTAGTGGGTATACCGGGCTTGCCCGGGGAGTCCCACATAGCCCCCCATTCCCCCAATGGGTGGGTATGCGTAATGCATTTTTTCCCAGCGAAACCAAAAAAAAAAAAAAAAGGTTAGGTTGGGGGATCCCCTCACAGCTCTTACGTCCACGTCGTATCCCCTGGAAACGGCCCAGTTCTGACCACCGTAACGGAGTGGCAGACTGGGTACGGCCAAAGTGAGCTGTGCGATTGTTGCTATTTTAATTTTATCTGCGGTTTGTGACGATCTTGTGTTGAGGCTATGCCTACCCCTGCGCGGGATGCCCTCGGGCATTTTGTGAAAAAAGGCCCTTCTCAGGGCCAACCAAAAGGCCCTTCTCAGGGCCAACCAAAAGGCCCTTCTCAGGGCCAACCCAAAGGCCCTTTTCAGGGCCAACCAAAAGGCCCTTCTCAGGGCCAACCAAAAGGCCCTTCTCAGGGCCAACCCAAAGGCCCTTTTCAGGGCCAACCCGACGCTTCGGCGTCAGAGGCTAGCCGCGCGCCGTCTGCGGCTAGCTTCTTTGACACGGCGGACTCGGACACTGAGTCCATTGTGTTCGAATCGGACGCGAGTTCGATGGAGGTCGAGACTCGTTCTCGTAAGCGGGCCTTCCTGAAGGAAGGGTCCGACGGCTCCTCAGGTTCGGCAAAGGAGCGCAAAAAGAAGGCAAAGGCCAAAAAGCTTGTCGTTACAGCGGACACCCACGACGTGGGTCTTGAGGACGCCCAACGCCAGTTGGACTTGGCCCGGCGGACGCAGCTCCAACAAGAGCTGGAGGAGCACGTTGCTCTTAAGGAGCAGCAGGCGCGCGTCGCCCGTGCCAGGTCTGGTTACGGCGCGTCCCGCGTCGTGTACGAGGATCACACCTTGGCGGAACTTGAGCGGATGGCTCAAGAGGATGAGGAGGGGATCGTGGAGGTCGCCACGAAGTCCTCCCACCTCAAGGGGACCTTCCAAAAGGCCCTCAAATGCCGGGCCGTGAGCATGCGCGGCATCGTCGGGGCGCTGGTGCAGCGCCAGGCGACCGAAGAGACGCGTCAGATGCAGGCGAAAATTGATCGCCTGCAGTCGGAGGTAAGCCAGCTGCATCAGAAGCTGGCTGAAGCCACGGCCCGGCCAACCCAAGCCAAGCCTGCGGCAGAAGCCCCTGTCCTCCATCACAACCTTGAGGATATCATCCGCACGGTTGTGAGGGAGGAGAGGGACTTTGTCCGAGCCTGCATCGCAGGCATTGAGGACCGGCTCCTACCGGAGCAGAGCCTCCGACCGCCGCTCGCGGCGGACAAGAGGCGGAGCGAGCCGGAGCCGACCTCCCAAAAAGAGGACGCCCTTCTCCCCTCCACCACCCCGACCAACCAGCAGGGCTGGACGAAGGTCGTCAAGGGGAAGGGGAAGGGCAAGAAGACGGCAGTGGCCGTCCCCGCCGTTCCCGCCACCGCCCCGCCTGCCAGCCAGCCGCAGTCGGCTGGCAAAGAAAAGGGGAAAGGGAAGGGGAAAAACTCCCCCCCAGCCGGAGTCAAGAAGACCTTAGTTCTTCCCAAGACCGCAGCCGTCGTGGTGACTCTCACCGCGGAGGCTGCGGAGCGGGGAGAAACCTACGCGTCCGTGATGTCGCGGGCGCGTACCAATGCCGATCCCACTAAACTTGGGATCGGCAAGGTTTCTTGCCGCCGAACGCAAGCCGGGGCTCGGATATTCGAGTTCCCGGGGGCGGAGGGCGGCAAGAACGCAGACCTCTTCGCAGCCAAGCTGCAAGAGGTCATTGCGGACGCGGCTAAGGTGGCCAGGCCAGTCAAGTCGGCGGCCTTGGAGGTGACCGATCTGGATGACTCGGTCACCAAAGAGGAGGTGGTGGCGGCGATCGCGGAGATAGGGGGTTGCGGCGTCGCAGCGGTGCAGGGCCGGGGCATCAGGCCCGGCCGCGGCGGCATGGGCACCATCCGCCTGGAGTGCCCAGTCGCCGCTGCCAAAGCCGTCCTAGCCAAGGGACGGCTTGCCGTCGGATTTAGCTCGGGTGTAGTCCGGGCACTTGTGGCTCAGCCACTGAGGTGTTACAGGTGCTTCGGCATCGGACACACCCGGGCTCTCTGTCCGTCCAGCGTCGACAGGACGGACAACTGCTACCGCTGCGGCAAGGAGGGCCATAAGGCCGCCTCCTGCAAGGCCGCCACGCCGCACTGCGCGGTGTGTGCCGCCAGTGGCCGCCCGGCGGGCCACGTCACCAAGGGGAGGAACTGTAGTCCTCCCCCCAAGAGGGGCAAAGCGCAGGCGTCGATCCGGCCTGCCGCTGCTGCCACCGCCGTCCCAGAATCTGGGACTACGATGGCTGCTGGCCTGGCTGAGGAGGGGGGTGCGATGTCCGACTAATGCATAGAGTCGAACATCGCATCCTCCAGGCGAACACCAACCACTGCAGAGCGGCCCAGGATCTGCTGATGCAGACCATGGCCGAGTGGTTGGTGGACCTGGCGGTGGTCGCCGAGCCGTACTCGGTACCTGGCCGTTGGCTGGGTGATCGAGACGGCTTGGTGGCGTTGGTGTCGCGGCCCGCCACGGACTCCCCTCCCCTCTCGCTTTTAGAGAGGGGACCGGGATACGTGGCCGCCGCGTGGGGAGAGATGGCCCTGGTCGGGGTCTATTTCTCCCCAAACCGCCCTCTAAGGGACTTCGAGGAATTCCTCGAGGTCCTGACGGCAGTCGTCGGGAGGGCGGCGCCACGCCAGGTCGCCGTGTTGGGCGACCTTAACGCCAAGTCAGCGGCCTGGGGCAACCCGGCCGCCTCTTGTAACGTCCGGGGACGCGCCGCCGAATTTTGGGCGGCTTCGTGCGGTGTGTCCCTCCTAAACAGGGGGGACGTTCACACGTGTGTGCGGCAGCGGGGAGGATCGGTGGTTGACGTCTCGTTCGCCACCCCCGTGCTAGCCGCCCGCGTCGTGAACTGGCGGGTGGAGATGGTGGAGACCATGTCGGACCACCGTTACGTGCGGTTCGACATCGCCCCCACCCAGGGCCCGCGGGGGGGAACGGCCCGCTCGGGCCAATCTCCCTTCCCGCGGTGGGCTCTCACCCGCCTGGACCGAGAGGCAGCCCAGGAGGCGGCGTTCCTCCAGGACTGGCTCTCGCCCCCTGTGGAGGCCCCGGACGTTGACGCCGCAGCGGTCCAGCTCCGGGAGTCCTTGACCGAGGTGTGCAACTCCAGCATGCCTCGGTCTCGCCGGCCGCCCCCGCGTCGGGCCGTCTACTGGTGGACGGAGGAGCTAGCGGGGCTCCGGGCCGCCTGCGTGGCGGCCAGGAGGGCCTACACGCGGAGCCGGCGGCGCAGCGCACGAAGCCAGGCTGACGAGGACCGCCTCTACGCTTATTACGGAGAGGCGAGGACGGTCCTCAAAACGGCAATGTGCGCTGCGAAGGACTCGGCGAGGGCCGAGATGCTCGAGGGTCTCGACCGGGATCCATACGGGAGGCCGTACAAGGTAGCGCGGAACCAGCTGCGGGCCTATGGTCCCCCGCTATCGGAGACCCTCGAGCCGGCGTTACTGGATGGGGTGGTACGGTCCTTGTTTCCGCGCAGGACCGACTTCACCCCACCAGTGATGGACCCCCCGCGGCAGGCGGCCCCGCCGGAGGAGGAGATCCCCCCGGTGACTGCGGATGAAATCCGGGAGGGGATTCTCCGCCTCCGCGCGAAGAAGACGGCCCCTGGGCCGGACGGCGTCCCCGCACGAGTGGTGGCAATAGCTGCCTCTCAGATGCAGGACAGGTTTCGGGAACTGTTCAGCGCGTGCCTTGCGGCTGGGCGGTTCCCAAAAAACTGTGGCGGGAGGGGCAGCTGTGCCTCCTCCGTAAAGAGGGACGCCCGGTGGACTCCCCCTCGGCTTACCGGCCCATCGTTCTGCTCGATGAGGTCGGTAAGATGTTCGAGGGGATAGTCGCCGACCGGCTGAATGGCCTGCTGCGGGGGGTGGGGCCAGACCTGTCGGACGCCCAGTTCGGCTTTCGTCAAGGGCGTTCGACGGTCGACGCCTTGGCCCTGCTGAAGACCCAGGTGCAGGAGGCGGTCGAGTCGGGGGAGGGGGTGCTGGCGGTGTCGTTCGACATCGCCAACGCATTCAACTCCGTGCCCCACGCGACGATATTGGAGGCGCTCCGATACCACGGAGTGCCCCAATACCTGCGGGACCTCCTGACCAGCTACTTGGAGGACCGAGAGGTCCTCCTCGTGGACAAGACGGCGACGGTCAGGAGGTACGGCGCGGAGTCCGGTGTTCCACAGGGGTCGGTTCTAGGCCCCCCTCTGTGGAACATCGGTTTCGACTGGCTCCTGCGGGGGACCCTCCTCCAGGGCACGAGCGTCATCTGCTACGCGGATGACACTCTGCTCGTTGCCCGGGGGAGGGACTTTAGGGCGGCGGCCTGTCTGGCCTCGGCTGGCGGATCCTTGGTCGCCGGGAGGATCCGCCGGCTGGGATTGAAGGTGGCGCTGCACAAAACCGAGGCCGTGTACTTCCACGGGCCTCGGCAGCGCTGCCCGCCTGACGCCCACATTGTCGTGGAGGGCGTCAGGATCGAGGTAAAGGCCCAGATGAAGTATCTGGGCCTCACGCTGGACAGCAGGTGGCGCTTCGGCCCGCATTTCAGTGGGCTGTCGACGCGCCTGCTGAAGGCCGCCGATGCCCTATCGTGGCTGCTCCCCAACCTGGGGGGGCCGAAGGAGCGATGCCGGCGCCTATATGCCGGCATCCTAAAAAGTATGGCCCTTTACGGGGCCCCCATATGGGCGGACTCCCTCCAGAGGAGGGAGAATGCGACCGCCATCCGCAGGCCCCAAAGGGCCATTGCACAGCGGGTGGCGAGGGCCTACCGCTCGGTGGGCTTCGCGGCGGCGTGCGCTCTGGCGGGCACCCCTCCCTGGGAGTTGGAGGCTTGGGTGCTCGCCAGAGTGTACGAGTGGACGGCGCGGCGGAAAGCCCTAGGGGAGCGCCCCGCCGCGGAAGAGCGGGAGGCCGTGCGGCGGGAGGCGAGGGCCGCCATCGTCCTCCATTGGACGGAGGACCTCGCCTCCGCCGCCTTTGGCCGCCGGACGCTGGACGCGCTCGGTCCAGTCCTGCAGGGCTGGCTCGAGCGGCCACACGGTTTCCTCTCGTTCCGTCTAGTGCAGGTGTTGTCCGGACATGGTTGTTTCGGAACGCACCTGCACCGGATCCGGAGGGAGGAAACCCCGGCGTGCCACGACTGTGGCGCGGTAGAGGACACGGCGCAGCACACCCTTGAGGTGTGCCCAGCCTGGGCTGAGCTGCGCCGTGCCCTGACAGGAGTTGTCGGGCAGGACCTCTCACTTCCCAGCGTGGTAGACTCCATGCTGGGGAGTGAGGAGGCCTGGGCGGCGGTTGCCTCCTTTTGCGAGGACGTGATGTCGCAAAAGGAGGCGGCGGAGCGTGCGCGGGAGGACGATCCTCTCGCGCCGCCGCTCCGCAGGCGGAGAGGGGGTGGGAGGAGACGGTTATACGATCGCCTCCTCCCACCTCCTGGTGGTGACTAGCGGGCGACGGGCGCGGGGGCGCCTTTCGCCCGCATTGCACTAGTCACCACCCTCGTTGGGCGGGAACGGTCGAGCACTCACACACGGTCGTTCCCGGGCCCCTCCACTAAGGGAGGGGCGTGAAGGGCCTGCCGTAAAGGCGGGCGGTCGTCGGCGGGGGACTGGAAGTAAAGGCTGTGCCGGTTTCCCAGTCCCCCTCCACTCAGACGATGCGGGAGTGCCGCTGGGTTATTTTAGTGGGTATACCGGGCTTGCCCGGGGAGTCCCACATAGCCCCCCATCCCCCGATGGGCGGGTATGCGTAATGCATTTTTTCCCAGCGAAACCAAAAAAAAAAAAAAAAAAAAAAAAAGGTTAGGTTGCGGTCGGGGAACCCCCCCACAGTGCTTACGTCCCCGTCGTGTTCCCCGGAAACGGCCCAGTTCTGACCACCGTAACGGAGTGGCAGACTGGGTACGGCCAAAGTGCACTGTGCGATCGTTGCGTTTTTAATTTGTTATTGCGGTTTGTGACGATCCTGTTGTTGAGGCTATGCCTACCCCTGCGCGGGATGCCCTCGGGCATTTTGTGAAAAAAGGCCCTTCTAAGGGCCACCCAAAAGGCCCTTCTCAGGGCCAACCAAAAGGCCCTTCTCAGGGCCAACCCAAAGGCCCTTCTCAGGGCCAACCCAAAGGCCCTTCTCAGGGCCAACCAAAAGGCCCTTCTCAGGGCCACCCAAAAGGCCCTTCTCAGGGCCAACGCGACGCTGCAGCGTCGGAAGAGGGCAGAGCCTTCTACGCGGACGAGTCGGACTCCGACAACGAGTCCGTTGTGTCGGACGCGGTCTCGATGGTGATCGAGGATTCTCGATCACGATCGCGATCGCGGAAGCGGGCCTTCCTCAAGGAAGGGTCCGATGGCTCCTCGGGGTCGGGTTCGGCGAAGGAGCCGAAGAAAAAGGCGAAGGCCAAAAAGCCGGTCGTTGTAGCGGACACCCACGACGTGGGTCTTGCGGACGCCCAACGCGAGTTGAGCTTGGCCCGGCGGACGCAGCTCCAACAAGAGCTGGAGGAGCATGTTGCTCTTAAGGAGCAGCAGGCGCGCGTCGCCCGGGCCAAGTCCGGTTACGGCGCGTCCCGCGTCGTGTACGACGACCACTCCTTGGCCGAGCTGGAGAGGTTGGCGCAAGAGGATGAGGAGGGGATCGTGGAGGTCGCCACCAAATCCTCGCACCTTAAGGGGACCTTTCAGAAGGCCCTCAAATGCCGGGCCGTGAGCATGCGCGGCATCGTCGGGGCGCTGGTGCAGCGCCAGTCAACCGACGAGACGCGCCAGATGCAGGCGAAAATTGATCGCCTGCAGTCTGAGGTAAGCCAGCTTCATCAGAAGCTGGCTGAAGCCACGGCCCGGCCAACCCAAGCCAAGCCTGCGGCAGAAGCCCCCGTCCTCCATCACAACCTTGAGGATATCATCCGCACGGTTGTGAGGGAGGAGAGGGACTTTGTCCGAGCCTGCATCGCAGGCATTGAGGACCGGCTCCTACCGGAGCAAAGCCTCCGACCGCCGCTCGCGGCGGACAAGAGGCGGCGCGAGCCGGAGCCAACCGCCCAAAAGGAGGACGCCCTTCTCCCTTCCACCACCCCGACCAACCAGCAGGGCTGGACGAAGGTCGTCAAGGGGAAGGGGAAGGGCAAAAAGACGGCAGCGGCCGTCCCCGCCGTCCCCGCCACCGCCCCGCCTGCCAGCCAGCCGCAGTCGGCTGGCAAGGGAAAGGGGAAAGGGAAGGGGAAAAGCTCCCCCCCAGCCAAGAAGAACTTGGTGGTTCCCAAGACCGCAGCCGTCGTGGTGACACTCACCGCGGAGGCTACGGAGCGGGGCGAGACTTACGCGTCCGTCATGATGCGGGCGCGTACCAATGCCGATCCCACCATTTTGGGGATCGGCAAAGTCTCATGCCGTCGGACGCAAGCCGGGGCTCGTTTATTCGAGTTCCCGGGGGCGGACGGCGGCAAGAACGCAGACCTCTTCGCGGCTAAGCTGCAAGAGGTCATTGCGGACGCGGCGAAGGTGGCCAGGCCAATCAAGTCGGCGGCCTTGGAGGTGACCGATCTAGATGATTCGGTCACCAAAGAGGAGGTGGTAGCGGCAATCGCAGAAGCGGGGGGTTGCAGCGTCGCAGCGGTGCAGGGCCGGGGCATCAGGCCCGGCCGCGGCGGCATGGGCACAATCCGCCTGGAGTGCCCAGTCGCCGCTGCCAAAGCCGTCCTAGCCAAGGGACGGCTTGCCGTAGGTTTTAGCTCGGGTGTAGTCCGGGCCCTCGTGGCTCAGCCACTGAGGTGTTACAGGTGCTTCGGCATCGGACACACCCGGGCTCTCTGTCCGTCCAGCGTCGACAGGACGGACAGCTGTTACCGCTGCGGCAAGGAGGGCCATAAGGCCGCCTCCTGCAAGGCCGCCACGCCGCACTGCGCGGTGTGTGCCGCCAGTGGCCGCCCGGCGGGCCACGTCACCAAGGGGAGGAACTGCAGTCCTCCCCCCAAGAGGGGCAAAGCGCAGGCGCCGATCCGGCCTGCCGCTGCTGCCGCCGCCGTCCCAGAAACTGGGACTACGACGGCCGCTGGCTTGGCTGAGGAGGGGGGTGCGATGTCCGACTAATGCATAGAGTCGAACATCGCATCCTCCAGGCGAACACCAACCACTGCAGAGCGGCCCAGGATCTGCTGATGCAGACCATGGCCGAGTGGTTGGTGGACCTGGCGGTGGTCGCCGAGCCGTACTCGATACCTGGCCGTTGGCTGGGTGATCGGGACGGCTTGGTGGCGTTGGTGTCGCGGCCCGCCACGGACTCCCCTCCCCTCTCGCTTTTAGAGAGGGGACCGGGATACGTGGCCGCCGCGTGGGGAGAGATGGCCCTGGTCGGGGTCTATTTCTCCCCAAACCGCCCTCTAAGGGACTTCGAGGAATTCCTCGAGGTCCTGACGGCAGTCGTCGGGAGGGCGGCGCCACGCCAGGTCGCCGTGTTGGGCGACCTTAACGCCAAGTCAGCGGCCTGGGGCAACCCGGCCGCCTCTTGTAACGTCCGGGGACGCGCCGCCGAATTTTGGGCGGCTTCGTGCGGTGTCTCCCTCCTAAACAGGGGGGATGTTCACACGTGTGTGCGGCAGCGGGGTGGATCGGTGGTTGACGTTTCGTTCGCCACCCCCGTGCTAGCCGCCCGCGTCGTGAACTGGCGGGTGGAGATGGTGGAGACCATGTCGGACCACCGTTACGTGCGGTTCGACATCGCCTCCACCCAGGGCCCGCGGAGGGGAACGGCCCGCTCGGGCCAATCTACCTTCCCGCGGTGGGCTCTCACCCGCCTGGACCGGGAGGCAGCCCAGGAGGCGGCGTTCCTCCAGGACTGGCTCTCGCCCCCTGTGGAGGCCCCGGACGTTGACGCCGCAGCGGTCCAGCTCCGGGAGTCCTTGACCGAGGTGTGCAACTCCAGCATGCCTCGGTCTCGCCGGCCGCCCCCCCGTCGGGCCGTCTATTGGTGGACGGAGGAGCTGGCGGGGCTCCGGGCCACCTGCGTGGCGGCCAGGAGGGCCTACACGCGGAGCCGGCGGCGCAGCGCACGAAGCCAGGCCGACGAGGACCGCCTCTACGCTTATTACGGAGAGGCGAGGACGGTCCTCAAAACGGCAATGTGCGCTGCGAAGGACTCGGCGAGGGCTGAGATGCTCGAGGGTCTCGACAGGGATCCATACGGGAGGCCGTACAAGGTAGCGCGGAACCAGCTGCGGCCCTATGGTCCCCCGCTGTCGGAGACCCTCGAGCCGGCGTTACTGGATGGGGTGGTACGGTCCTTGTTTCCGCGCAGGACCGACTTCACCCCACCAGTGATGGACCCCCCGCGGCAGGCGGCCCCGCCGGAGGAGGAGATCCCCCCGGTGACTGCGGATGAAATCCGGGAGGGGATTCTCCGCCTCCGCGCGAAGAAAACGGCCCCTGGGCCGGACGGCGTCCCCGCACGAGTGGTGGCAATAGCTGCCTCTCAGATGCAGGACAGGTTTCGGGAACTCTTCAGCGCGTGCTTTGCGGCTGGGAGGTTCCCGAAACTGTGGCGGGAGGGGCAGCTGTGCCTCCTCCGTAAAGAGGGACGTCCGGTGGACACCCCCTCGGCTTACCGGCCCATCGTTCTGCTCGATGAGGTCGGTAAGATGTTCGAGGGGATAGTCGCCGACCGGCTGAATGGCCTGCTGCGGGGGGTGGGGCCAGACCTGTCGGACGCCCAGTTCGGCTTTCGACAGGGGCGTTCGACGGTCGACGCTTTGGCCCTGCTGAAGGCCCAGGTGCAGGAGGCGGTCGAGTCGGGGGAGGGGCTGTTGGCGGTGTCGTTCGACATCGCCAACGCCTTCAACTCCGTGCCCCACGCGACGATATTGGAGGCGCTCCGGTACCACGGAGTGCCCCAATACCTGCGGAACCTCCTGGCCAGCTACTTGGAGGACCGAGAGGTCCTCCTCGTGGACAAGACGGCGACGGTCAGGAGGTACGGCGCGGAGTCCGGTGTTCCGCAGGGGTCGGTTCTAGGCCCCCCCCTGTGGAACATCGGTTTCGACTGGCTCCTGCGGGGAACCCTCCTCCAGGGCACGAGCGTCATCTGCTACGCGGATGACACCCTGCTCGTTGCCCGGGGGAGGGACTTTAGGGCGGCGGCCTGTCTGGCCTCGGCTGGCGGATCCTTGGTCGCCGGGAGGATCCGCCGGCTGGGATTGAAGGTGGCGCTGCACAAGACCGAGGCCGTGTACTTCCACGGGCCTCGGCAGCGCTGCCCGCCTGACGCCCACATTGTCGTGGAGGGCGTCAGGATCGAGGTGAAGGCCCAGATGAAGTATCTGGGCCTTACGCTGGACAGCAGGTGGCGCTTCGGCCCGCACTTCAGCGGGCTGTCGACGCGCCTGCTGAAGGCCGCCGATGCCCTATCGTGGCTGCTCCCCAACCTGGGGGGGCCGAAGGAGCGATGCCGGCGCCTATATGCCGGCATCCTCAAAAGTATGGCCCTTTACGGGGCCCCCATATGGGCGGACTCCCTCCAGAGGAGGGAGAATGCGACCGCCATCCGCAGGCCCCAAAGGGCCATTGCACAGCGGGTGGCGAGGGCCTACCGCTCGGTGGGCTTCGCGGCGGCGTGCGCTCTGGCGGGCACCCCTCCCTGGGAGTTGGAGGCTTGGGTGCTCGCCAGAGTGTACGAGTGGACGGCGCGGCGGAAAGCCCTAGGCGAGCGCCCCGCCGCGGAAGAGCGGGAGGCCGTGCGGCGGGAGGCGAGGGCCGCCATCGTCCTCCATTGGACGGAGGACCTCGCCTCCGCCGCCTTTGGCCGCCGGACGCTGGACGCGCTCGGTCCAGTCCTGCAGGGCTGGCTCGAGCGGCCACATGGTTTCCTCTCGTTCCGTCTAGTGCAGGTGTTGTCCGGACATGGTTGTTTCGGAACGCACCTGCACCGGATTCGGAGGGAGGAAACCCCGGCGTGCCACGACTGCGGCGCGGTAGAGGACACGGCGCAGCACACCCTCGAGGTGTGCCCAGCCTGGGCTGAGCTGCGCCGTGCCCTGACAGGAGTTGTCGGGCAGGACCTCTCACTTCCCGGCGTGGTAGACTCCATGCTGGGGAGTGAGGAGGCCTGGGCGGCGGTAGCCTCCTTTTGCGAGGACGTGATGTCGCAAAAGGAGGCGGCGGAGCGTGCGCGGGAGGACGATCCTCTCGCGCCGCCGCTCCGCAGGCGGAGAGGGGGTGGGAGGAGACGGTTATACGATCGCCTCCTCCCACCTCCTGGTGGTGACTAGCGGGCGACGGGCGCGGGGGCGCCTTTCGCCCGCATTGCACTAGTCACCACCCTCGTTGGGCGGGAACGGTCGAGCACTCACACACGGTCGTTCCCGGGCCCCTCCACTAAGGGAGGGGCGTGAAGGGCCTGCCGTAAAGGCGGGCGGTCGTCGGCGGGGGACTGGAAGTAAAGGCTGTGCCGGTTCCCAGTCCCCCTCCACTCAGACGATGCGGGAGTGCCGCTGGGTTATTTTAGTGGGTATACCGGGCTTGCCCGGGGAGTCCCACATAGCCCCCCATCCCCCGATGGGCGGGTATGCGTAATGCATTTTTTCCCAGCGAAACCAAAAAAAAAAAAAAAAAAAAAAAAAAAAAGGTTAGGTTGCGGTAGGGGTGCGGGTCAGGTAACCTCCACGTTGGCCTGGTTGGTTGCTGGTCTCTTTCGGATACGTCCGGGGGGAAGAGCAACCCGCTGGGCTGGTGCACTCCGGGCACCGTCAATAACTTCCCATTCGTGGGTTCTTGTTGGCGGTGGCGAATAACCTGACAGGGGGGGGTTGTCGTTCTGGGTGTTCCTCTGATTAGCAGAGGACACACCAGATGCGACATGGGGTTGGGTTAGTCTGGGTAGGTAGGTAGGGGTAGGTTAGGTTAGGTAGGTGGGAGGTGGGGCTCGCTTCCGGGCCTCTGGGCGGGCCGCCTTCCCCTGCGGGGGGGTTGCCCGGGTGCACTGACCAGCTCTGCACCCTGCTCTGCCCAGCTCTGCACCCTGCACTGCCCGGCTCTGCATCCGGCTCTGCCCGCTCTGCACCTGGCTCAGCCCGCTCTGCACCTGGCTCTGCACTCGGCTCTCCTGCGGTTGGTTACCCGAGTGCACTGACCAGCTCTGCACCCTGCTTTGACCAGCTCTGCACCCTGCTCTGCCCGGCTCTGCATCCGGCTCTGCCCGCTCTGCAACTGGCTTAGCCCGCTCTGCACCTGGCTCTGCGCCCGGCTCTCTCTCCTGCGGGTGGGGGCGGCCGCCGCCCGGGGGCGGGAAGGGAGCCCTCGAAGGTGGGCCGCGGATGTGCGGCGGGCGGTGATGACTTGTCGTCGCCGACCCTCCTTTGGCGTGGGATGGTCGGCGGGGACAAGTCGGTGGAAGGAGGAGGCGGTGGAGCGTCGGTCTCGACGCGCCGCCGCAGACGCGGTGGGCGGCGTCTGGCCTTCGCGGGCCGGATGCCGCAGACGCGGAGGGCGGCGTCTGGCCTTTCACGGGCCAGATGCCGCAACGTAGGGGACCGTGGGCGGAGGACCGGAGTGTCCTACGTCCACATAAGGGTCCAGCGCGGTGGAGGGCACGGCGCAGCACACCGTCTAGGTGTGCCCAGCGGGGGCGTAGTTGCGCCGTGCCCTGACAGGTCCTCTCGCTTCCCGGTGTGGTAAATTCCATGCTGGGGAGCGGGAGGGCCTGGGCGGTGGTTGCCTCCTTTTGCGACGACGCCATGTCGCGGAAGGAGGTGGCGGAGAAGGGGTGGGGGTGGGCGGTTGTACGATCGCCTCCTCCCACCTCTTGGTGGTGATTAGCGGGCGACAGGCGTGGGGGCGCCTCTCGTCTGCATTGCACAATCACCACCCTCGTCGGGCGTTCCCGGGCCCCTCCGCTAAGGGAGGGGCGAGAAGGGCCCGCCATAAAGGTGGGCAGTCGTCGGCGGAGGACTGGACGTAAAGGCTGTGCCGGTTTCCCAGTCCTCCTCCACTCAGACGATGCGGGAGTGCCGCTGGGTTATTTTAGTGGGTATACCGGGCTTGCCCGGGGAGTCCCACATAGCCCCCCATTCCCCCAATGGGTGGGTATGCGTAATGCATTTTTTCCCAGCGAAACCAAAAAAAAAAAAAAAAAAAAAAAAAAAAAAAAAAAGGTTAGGTTGCGGTGGGGTGCGGGTCAGGTAACCTCCACGTTGGCCTGGTTGGTTGCTGGTCTCTTTCGGATACGTCCGGGGGGAAGAGCAACCCGCTGGGCTGGTGCACTCTGGGCACCGTCAATAACTTCCCATTCGTGGGTTCTTGTTGGCGGTGGCGAATAACCTGACAGGGGGGGATGTCGTTCTGGGTGTTCCTCTGATTAGCAGAGGACACACCAGATGCGACATGGGGTTGGGCTAGTCTGGGTAGGTAGGTAGGGGTAGGTTAGGTTAGGTAGGTGGGAGGTGGGGCTCGCTTCCGGGCCTCTGGGCGGGCCGCCCGCCCCTGCGGGGGGGGTTGCCCGGGTGCACTGACCAGCTCTGCACCCTGCTCTGCCCAGCTCTGCACCCTGCACTGCCCGGCTCTGCATCCGGCTCTGCCCGCTCTGCACCTGGCTCAGCCCGCTCTGCACCTGGCTCTGCACTCGGCTCTCCTGCGGTTGGTTACCCGAGTGCACTGACCAGCTCTGCACCCTGCTTTGACCAGCTCTGCACCCTGCTCTGCCCGGCTCTGCATCCGGCTCTGCCCGCTCTGCAACTGGCTTAGCCCGCTCTGCACCTGGCTCTGCGCCCGGCTCTCTCTCCTGCGGGTGGGGGCGGCCGCCGCCCGGGGGCGGGAAGGGAGCCCTCGAAGGTGGGCCGCGGATGTGCGGCGGGCGGTGATGACTTGTCGTCGCCGACCCTCCTTTGGCGTGGGATGGTCGGCGGGGACAAGTCGGTGGAAGGAGGAGGCGGCGGAGCGTCGGTCTCGACGCGCCGCCGCAGACGCGGTGGGCGGCGTCTGGCCTTCGCGGGCCGGATGCCGCAGACGCGGAGGGCGGCGTCTGGCCTTTCGCGGGCCAGATGCCGCAACGTAGGGGACCGTGGGCGGAGGACCGAGGTGTCCAACGTCCACAGGGTCCAGCGCGGTGGAGGGCACGGCGCAGCACACCGTCTAGGTGTGCCCAGCGGGGGCGTAGTTGCGCCGTGCCCTGACAGGTCCTCTCGCTTCCCGGTGTGGTAAATTCCATGCTGGGGAGCGGGAGGGCCTGGGCAGCGGTTGCCTCCTTTTGCGACGACGCCATGTCGCGGAAGGAGGCGGCGGAGAAGGGGTGGGGGTGGGCGGTTGTACGATCGCCTCCTCCCACCTCTTGGTGGTGATTAGCGGGCGACAGGCGTGGGGGCGCCTCTCGTCTGCATTGCACAATCACCACCCTCGTCGAGCGTTCCCGGGCCCCTCCACTGAGGGAGGGGCGAGAAGGGCCCGCCGTAAAGGTGGGCAGTCGTCGGCGGAGGACTGGACGTAAAGGCTGTGCCGGTTTCCCAGTCCTCCTCCACTCAGACGATGCGGGAGTGCCGCTGGGTTATTTTTAGTGGGTATACCGGGCTTGCCCGGGGAGTCCCACATAGCCCCCCATTCCCCCAATGGGTGGGTATGCGTAATGCATTTTTTCCCAGCGAAACCAAAAAAAAAAAAAAAAAAAAAAAAAAAAGGTTAGGTTGCGGTGTGTCCCTCCTAAACAGGGGGGACGTTCACACGTGTGTGCGGCAGCGGGGAGGATCGGTGGTTGACGTTTCGTTCGCCACCCCCGTGCTAGCCGCCCGCGTCGTGAACTGGCGGGTGGAGATGGTGGAGACCATGTCGGACCACCGTTACGTGCGGTTCGACATCGCATCCACCCAGGGCCCGCGGGGGGGAACGGCCCGCTCGGGCCAATCTCCCTTCCCGCGGTGGGCTCTCACCCGCCTGGACCGGGAGGCAGCCCAGGAGGCGGCGTTCCTCCAGGACTGGCTCTCGCCCCCTGTGGAGGCCCCGGACGTTGACGCCGCAGCGGTCCAGCTCCGGGAGTCCTTGACCGAGGTGTGCAACTCCAGCATGCCTCGGTCTCGCCGGCCGCCCCCCCGTCGGGCCGTCTATTGGTGGACGGAGGAGCTGGCGGGGCTCCGGGCCGCCTGCGTGGCGGCCAGGAGGGCCTACACGCGGAGCCGGCGGCGCAGCGCACGAAGCCAGGCCGACGAGGACCGCCTCTACGCTTATTACGGAGAGGCGAGGACGGTCCTCAAAACGGCAATGTGCGCTGCGAAGGACTCGGCGAGGGCCGAGATGCTCGAGGGTCTCGACCGGGATCCATACGGGAGGCCGTACAAGGTAGCGCGGAACCAGCTGCGGCCCTATGGTCCCCCGCTATCGGAGACCCTCGAGCCGGCGTTACTGGATGGGGTGGTACGGTCCTTGTTTCCGCGCAGGACCGACGACTTCACCCCACCAGTGATGGACCCCCCGCGGCAGGCGGCCCCGCCGGAGGAGGAGATCCCCCCGGTGACTGCGGACGAAATCCGGGAGGGGATTCTCCGCCTCCGCGCGAAGAAGACGGCCCCTGGGCCGGACGGCGTCCCCGCACGGGTGGTGGCAATAGCTGCCTCTCAGATGCAGGACAGGTTTCGGGAACTCTTCAGCGCGTGCTTTACGGCTGGGAGGTTCCCGAAACTGTGGCGGGAGGGGCAGCTGTGCCTCCTCCGTAAAGAGGGACGCCCGGTGGACTCCCCCTCGGCTTACCGGCCTATCGTTCTGCTCGATGAGGTCGGTAAGATGTTCGAGGGGATAGTCGCCGACCGGCTGAATGGCCGGCTGCGGGGGGTGGGGCCAGACCTGTCGGACGCCCAGTTCGGCTTTCGACAAGGGCGTTCGACGGTCGACGCCTTGGCCCTGCTGAAGGCCCAGGTGCAGGAGGCGGTCGAGTCGGGGGAGGGGCTGTTGGCGGTGTCGTTCGACATCGCCAACGCCTTCAACTCCGTGCCCCACGCGACGATATTGGAGGCGCTCCGGTACCACGGAGTGCCCCAATACCTGCGGAACCTCCTGGCCAGCTACTTGGAGGACCGAGAGGTCCTCCTCGTGGACAAGACGGCGACGGTCAGGAGGTACGGCGCGGAGTCCGGTGTTCCACAGGGGTCGGTTCTAGGCCCCCCCCTGTGGAACATCGGTTTCGACTGGCTCCTGCGGGGAACCCTCCTCCAGGGCACGAGCGTCATCTGCTACGCGGATGACACTCTGCTCGTTGCCCGGGGGAGGGACTTCAGGGCGGCGGCCTGTCTGGCCTCGGCTGGCGGATCCTTGGTCGCCGGGAGGATCCGCCGGCTGGGATTGAAGGTGGCGCTGCACAAGACCGAGGCCGTGTACTTCCACGGGCCTCGGCAGCGCTGCCCGCCTGACGCCCACATTGTCGTGGAGGGCGTCAGGATCGAGGTGAAGGCCCAGATGAAGTATCTGGGCCTTACGCTGGACAGCAGGTGGCGCTTCGGCCCGCACTTCAGCGGGCTGTCGACGCGCCTGCTGAAGGCCGCCGATGCCCTATCTTGGCTCCTCCCCAACCTGGGGGGACCGAAGGAGAGATGCCGGCGCCTATATGCCGGCATCCTGAAGAGTATGGCCCTTTACGGGGCCCCCATATGGGCGGACTCCCTCCAGAGGAGGGAGAATGCGACCGCCATTCGTAGGCCCCAAAGGGCCATAGCACAGCGGGTGGCGAGGGCCTACCGCTCGGTGGGCTTCGCGGCGGCGTGCGCTCTGGCGGGCACCCCTCCCTGGGAGTTGGAGGCTTGGGTGCTCGCCAGAGTGTACGAGTGGACGGCGCGGCGGAAAGCCCTAGGGGAGCGCCCCGCCGCGGAAGAGCGGGAGGCCGTGCGGCGGGAGGCGAGGGCCGCCATCGTCCTCCATTGGACGGAGGACCTCGCCTCCGCCGCCTTTGGCCGCCGGACGCTGGACGCGCTCGGTCCAGTCCTGCAGGGCTGGCTCGAGCGGCCACATGGTTTCCTCTCGTTCCGTCTAGTGCAGGTGTTGTCCGGACATGGTTGTTTCGGAACGCACCTGCACCGGATCCGGAGGGAGGAAACCCCGGCGTGCCACGACTGTGGCGCGGAAGAGGACACGGCGCAGCACACCCTCGAGGTGTGCCCAGCCTGGGCTGAGCTGCGCCGTGCCCTGACAGGAGTTGTCGGGCAGGACCTCTCACTTCCCGGCGTGGTAGACTCCATGCTGGGGAGTGAGGAGGCCTGGGCGGCGGTTGCCTCCTTTTGCGAGGACGTGATGTCGCAAAAGGAGGCGGCGGAGCGTGCGCGGGAGGACGATCCTCTCGCGCCGCCGCTCCGCAGGCGGAGAGGGGGTGGGAGGAGACGGTTATACGATCGCCTCCTCCCACCTCCTGGTGGTGACTAGCGGGCGACGGGCGCGGGGGCGCCTTTCGCCCGCATTGCACCAGTCACCACCCTCGTCGGGCGGGAGCGGCCGAGCACTCATCACGGTCGTTCCCGGGCCCCTCCACTAAGGAAGGGGCGTGAAGGGCCTGCCGTAAAGGTGGGCGGTCGTCGGCGGGGGACTGGAAGTAAAGGCTGTGCCGGTTTCCCAGTCCCCCTCCACTCAGACGATGCGGGAGTGCCGCTGGGTTATTTTAGTGGGTATACCGGGCTTGCCCGGGGAGTCCCACATAGCCCCCCATCCCCCGATGGGCGGGTATGCGTAATGCATTTTTTCCCAGCGAAACCAAAAAAAAAAAAAAAAAAAAAAGGTTAGGTTAGGTTAGGTTGGGGTGCGGGTCAGGTAACCTCCACGTTGGCCTGGTTGGTTGCTGGTCTCTTTCGGATACGTCCGGGGGGAAGAGCAACCCGCTGGGCTGGTGCACTCTGGGCACCGTCAATAACTTCCCATGTTTTCGTGGGTTCTTGTTGGCGGTGGCGAATAATCTGACAGGGGGGGGATGTCGCTCTGGGTGTTCCTCTGATTAGCAGAGGACACACCAGATGCGACATAGGGGTGGGGCGGGGCGGGGATAGTTTATACGGGGTAGGCTAGGTTGGGTAGGTTAGTTTGGGCAGGCTAGGTTGGATAGGTTGGGTTGGGTAGGCTAGGTTGGGTAGGTTAGGCTAGGAACGACGTGAGGAGGGAGGGTGGTTACCTGAAAACAGGCGACCACCAACAGGGGAGTCTACACCAGCTCCCCTTGAATCCCGGAGCCCACGGCATACTCCCAAAGACCCCCATCGTTGGTGTCATGGGGTACGGGATGTGCTGTGGACCGGAGGGCTTGCCTTAATTGGCCGGCCCGCGGGAAGGAAAACCCTGTAGCAGCCGGCATCAGCAACCACGCGCGCATCGCGCGTGGATGTTGATGCCGGTTATTAAACCCGACAGCAAAGTCGTAAAAACCTGTGGATACCTGGCGACCTCCACAGTATATAGCGTGCCCCTGTTCGTCGGAATGAGCGTCACCCGGCAGGGGTTTTTATATCGTCTCTACTCGTGGGATTTATTATGGATAACCTTTACAAAAACCATACAAAGGAGGAAGAAAAGGAGGTGGAGATTAGAGAAAGTGAGCGGGAGATGGAACAAGCGACGGAGACGACACCGAGGAGAGAACTCCGCGTCTCCCTTACGCGTCTATCGGAGTCCGACTCAGATGCCAGTCAGGCGAGTCTGATGACGGTCGACTCTGGGAGTGAGGAGGGCGTTCGTCGATGGCTGAAAAGGCCGAATCAAGAGCCAGAGGAAAATATGTCGCCGCCCAAAGGGGCGGCACACAAATCAAAGCGGGGCAGAGGCCGACCGCCCACCACGGGCGAGTACGTGGGCCTAGCCGCGGCCAAGGCCGCGTACAATAAACAAAAGCAAGAGGAGCTCCGGCTAGAGGCCGAAGAAGAAATCGCGGGCATGGGCGAAACCCTGCGGCAGTCGAGACAAGCCTGCCGCAGCGGCCTCAACCCGCCAACACCCGAGGAGGACACGGCGCAGTCTCTAGCAGCACTGAACCAGCTGCTGCTAGAGGCTGCGAAAATTATAGAGAAAGTGGCCGTCACGTCAAAACATTTAAAGGGGACGAGCCAAAAGACACTCAAGGATGCGGCCTCCATAATCAAGGAGGCCGCGGTGGGAATAAGGGCCCGCACAGTGTCGGAGGAGGTGAGGCAGCTGGAAGCGGAAAATCAGCGCCTCACGGCACAATTGGCGGAGGCTAATAGCCGGCCGGCGGCGGTAGAGCCCGACGCAGTCCGGACTATGATGGAGGAGATTACTCGGGCCACGGTCGTGCAGTTCAGCAATATGCTGAATGCACGACTCGAAGGGCTCGAGTGTCGCCTCCTCCCGGAGCCGGGACTGCGGCCGCCGCTGGCGGCTGACAAGGCGCGGAAGAAGGTGGAGGATGAGGCTGCAACACTGATAGCCCCACACTTGGACCCATCACCCCCGGCGCCTCTGCCTGCGCCCACAGCCCAGCCCCAAAAGCTCAAGGGCAAGGGCATCGAAAAGGGCAAAGGCAAAGGCAAGGGGAAAAAGACGGCCCCGGCCCCTAGCTCCGAAGTGCGGGACGCCCCTCCACCGCCCCCGTTGACGGAGCAGTGGAGTGTCGTCGCTGCTCGGGGTGCAAAAAGCTCCCAAAAGAAGAGCACCCAAAGCACCCAGAGCGGCAAGGCGGCGGCGGTGGCGAAGCTCCGTGAGCCGAAAACGGCTGCAGTAACACTGACGCTGCAGCCGGGCGCGGCGGAGCGCGGCGCAAGCTACGCCACCGTTTTGCGGGAGGCCCGGACTCGGATTGACAAAACGAGTCTAGGCATTGGAGAGATGCGCTGCAGGACCACGGTCACCGGCGCCCGCATCCTCGAAATTTTCGGGGATGGGGGCGCTGAGAAGGCCGACTCCCTGGCTACCAAGCTAAGGGAGGTCCTCAGCGCAGACGTGGTCCGGGTCTCCCGCCCCACAAAGAGGGTGGAAGTGATCGTTACAGGGTTAGACGACTCCGTCACCGCCGCAGAGGTGGTGGCGGCATTCGCAGCGCAAGCCGATTGTCACATCGACGAAGTGAGGCCCGGAGTCATCGGCGAACGGGCCACGATGTGGCTCAGCTGCCCGGTGGCCGCTGCCAAAACCGTGGCCGGCGCCGGCCGCCTGCATGTGGGCTGGACGACGGCGAGAGTGGCTCTGCTGGCGGCGAGGCCCCTAAGGTGCTTCAGGTGCCTCAACCTGGGCCACGTCGCCAGCAAGTGCCAATCAGAGGTGGACCGCAGCGGCTTGTGCTTCCGCTGCGGAAAGGCGGGCCACCGGGCGCGTGAGTGCCGAGCCGAGCCCAACTGTGCCACTTGCGCTGCAGCGGGCAAACCGGCCCGGCACCCTCTGGGCGGAGTGGGCTGCGCGGGCGATGGGGGGCAGGCCAAGGCCAAGTCGGGCGCCCATCGCCCAACAACAACAACAACGGAGGGGCCAGCTAAGACCGCGCCTTGATGCCCGGAGTAAAGATTTTACAGGCGAATATTAACCACTCTGCCAGGGCCCAGGATCTATTGTCCCAGTCCCTGGCAGAGTGGGGCATTCAAGTTGCAGTGGTCACCGAGCCCTACTACGTCCCCACTCGGGATGACTGGGTCGGGGACCGGGAGGGATTGGTGGCCATCACCGCCCCCGCTGCCGCTGGCGCCCCGCCCATTGACCACGTGTCGAGGGGTAGGGGCCACGTGCTGGCAGCCGTGGGCGGTGTCTCGTACATAGGGGTGTACATCTCGCCCAACCGGGGTCTCGCCGACTTTGAGCAAATGCTCGTGGAGGTGGGATCTCTGGTTGGGCGGGCCGCCCCTAGCCCCGTGCTAGTCGCTGGGGATTTCAACGCCAAATCTATGGCGTGGGGATCCCCGGTGACGGATGCGCGGGGTGAGTGTTTGGAAGAGTGGGCGATCGCCATGGGTCTGGCCGTCCTCAATACGGGGTCGGAGGACACGTGCGTGCGGCAACAGGGCGGGTCGATAGTCGACATAACGTTGGCATCGGCCGCCCTGGCGCGCCGTGTCCGGGACTGGAGGGTGGTGGTGGACGCGGAGACACTGTCTGACCACCGGTACATCCGATTTGATGTCTCCGCGTTCCCCACCGGCCCGCAAGGCTCGGGCCCGACCCCGGTTATTGGGGGCGGTCCGCGCTGGGTGTTGGGACGGCTCGACAGGGAGGTCGCCAGAGAGGCCGCTATTGTCGAGGACTGGGTGTCCGGACCCGACGTCGTTCAGGACGTGGACGAGGAGGCGGGGCGCCTAGGGGCCTCGCTGGGTCGCATATGCGACGCGGCGATGCCCAGGGCGAAGCCCCTCCCACCGCGGCTTCGGGTGTATTGGTGGAGCGACGAGCTCCGCCGCATGCGAGTGGATTGCGGTAGGGCTCGCCGCCGATACACCCGGTGTAGGCGGAGGCGGGTCCGGGACATCCAGGAGGAGACAGCCTCCTATGCCGCCTACAGGGCTCTGCGCGAAGGCTTTGCGGTGGCAATTGCCCGGGCCAAGGAGGCGGCATGGGCGGACTGGCTGCGGACCCTCGACGGCGACCCGTGGGGCAGGCCGTACAAGGCCGTCCGCAAGAAGTTGCGGCCCTGGGCCCCCCCTGTCACGGCCAGTGTCGATGACACTCTCCTCGGCGAGGTGGTGGGGACCCTCTTCCCGCAGCGAGAAGAGTGGGTGCCCCCGGCGATGGCCCGACACGAGAATGCGCGATCTGCCGAGGCTGACGTCCCCGCACCGCCGGTATCGGAGGCCGAGTTCGGGGCGGCCGTCCTGAAACTCAGGATGAAGAGGACCGCCCCAGGCCCGGACGGCGTTCCGGGGACGGCCTTGGCGATCGCGCTGGAGGAGATGGGCGAGAGGGTGAGGTCCCTCTTCACCGCATGCGTGGCGCAGGGTCGATTCCCGCGGCCGTGGAAGACGGGCAAGCTCGTCCTTCTGCCGAAGGTCGGGCGCCCGGCCGGACTGCCGTCGTCCTACCGTCCGATCGTGCTACTCGACGAGGTGAGCAAGCTCTTCGAGCGAGTGCTCGCTGCTCGCCTGGCCGAGTGCATGGATCCGGATCTGGACGACGCGCAGTTCGGTTTCCGCCGGGGTCGGTCGACCCTGGATGCTATTGCGCGGGTGAGGGACCTCGCCGAGGAGGCGGTCTCCCAGGGCGGCGTGATGCTTGCGGTGTCATTGGACATCCGCAATGCGTTCAACACGCTGCCCTGGGAGACGGTCAGGGCGGCACTGCGGTACCATGGGGTACCGCAGTGCCTCCAGAGGGTCATCGCCGACTACTTTGCCGGCAGAGCCGTCGTGTACCCGACGAGGGCCGGCGAGGGGAGGAGGGAAATGACGTGCGGTGTTCCACAGGGGTCGGTCCTCGGCCCGCCCCTGTGGAACATCGGCTACGACTGGTTGCTGCGCGGGGCCACTCTGCGGGGGGTCGGTGTCATCTGCTACGCCGACGACACCCTCGTGCTGGCCCGCGGCGGCACCTACAGAGAGGCATCGCTGCTCGCCACTGCGGGTGTGGCCCAGGTCGTGGGGAGGATCCGCGCCCTGGGGCTCGAGGTGGCCTTGGAAAAGTCCGAGGCCCTCCTCTTCCACGGGCCCCGGAACAGGCCGCCGCCGGAGGCCTCGATTATTGTGGGAGGGACTTCCATCGCCGTCGGGACTACGATGAAGTACCTCGGTCTCGTCCTCGACGGCCGATGGAAGTTCGAGGAGCACTTCCGGCGGTTGGCCCCAAAGTTGTTGGCCACTGCCGGGGCCTTGGGGCGGATCCTCCCAAACGTTGGGGGGCCCGGAGGAGTTTGCCGACGCCTGTACACCGGTGTGGTGCGCTCCATGGCGCTCTACGGGGCGCCAATATGGGCAGGCGCCCTGAGCAACCCGAATCAGGCTGCGCTGCGACGACCGCAGCGCGCCATGGCGCTCAGGGTGGCCCGGGCGTACCGCACCGTGTCTTGCGTCGGTGCGTGTGTCCTCGCCGGTACACCGCCGTGGGACCTCGATGCCGAGGTACTCGCTGCGGTGTACTGGCGAATAAAGGAAGAGATTGCGGGTGGTGGCTGTCCCCATCCGCGGGAGATTCGGCGTTGGCGAGAGGAGGGACGTGAGACTCTCCTGCGGAGGTGGGCAGCCCGTCTCGAAATATCGGTGACGAGTCGAGAGCTGGTGGCCGCCGTTCGGCCCATTCTCCACGAGTGGCTCGAGCGGCGGCACGGGGTCCTCTCTTTCCACCTGACGCAGGTGATCACCGGGCACGGTTGCTTTGGTAGATTCCTGCACCAGGTGGGAAGAGAGCCCTCTGAGGTGTGTCACCATTGCGAGGCGGGAGTCGCGGACACGGCGCAACACACGCGCGAGGAGTGCCCCGCTTGGGCGGTCCCTCGCGCCGCCCTGTCCGCGACAGTCGGAGATGACCTGTCGCTGCCGGCCCTCCTTCGGGAGATGGTCGACAGCGACGAGTCATGGCAGGCGGCAGCGACCTTCTGCGACACTGTAATGTCGCAGAAGGAGGCGGCGGAGCGGGACCGGGAAGACGACGTCGACTCGGCCCCGATGCGCCGCCGCAGGCGTGGAAGGCGGCGTCGGGTCTTCGCAGGCCAAATGCCGCCGTAACGCCGGGGACCGCGGGCGACGGATCGGGGTCCGCCGTCCGCACAAAGGTCCCGTGCACCTTGTGTTCGGTGCGAGGAGGAGACAGATGGAGGTGGAACGGGGCGGGGCTGAATCTCTTCGTTTGAGATTCAGCCCCGCCCCGGAGAGAAGGGCTCACCAGAGCAACGCCAGCGGGGCACGCGGTAGCAAGCCTCGTGGGTCCCGCAGCCCCGTGGGCGAGCGTAGGAACACTCCAGTGTTTTAGTGGGTGCAAACCCCACATAACGCAGTGGCTCCCCCGAGACCACTGCGTATTCGTGAGGAATTTCACTGGATAAAAAAAAAAAAAAAAAAAAAAAAAAAAAAAAAAAAAAAAAAAAAAAAAAAAAAAAAAAAAAAAAAAAAAGGTTAGGTTAGGTTAGGTTAGGTTAGGTTAGGTTAGGTTAGGTTTCCACGTTGGCCTGGTTGGTTGCTGGTCTCTAGGGTGCGGGTCAGGTAACCTCCACGTTGGCCTGGTTGGTTGCTGGTCTCTTTCGGATACGTCCGGGGGGAAGAGCAACCCGCTGGGCTGGTGCACTCCGGGCACCGTCAATAACTTCCCATTCGTGGGTTCTTGTTGGCGGTGGCGAATAACCTGACAGGGGGGGGTTGTCGTTCTGGGTGTTCCTCTGATTAGCAGAGGACACACCAGATGCGACATGGGGTTGGGTTAGTCTGGGTAGGTAGGTAGGGGTAGGTTAGGTTAGGTAGGTGGGAGGTGGGGCTCGCTTCCGGGCCTCTGGGCGGGCCGCCTTCCCCTGCGGGGGGGTTGCCCGGGTGCACTGACCAGCTCTGCACCCTGCTCTGCCCAGCTCTGCACCCTGCACTGCCCGGCTCTGCATCCGGCTCTGCCCGCTCTGCACCTGGCTCAGCCCGCTCTGCACCTGGCTCTGCACTCGGCTCTCCTGCGGTTGGTTACCCGAGTGCACTGACCAGCTCTGCACCCTGCTTTGACCAGCTCTGCACCCTGCTCTGCCCGGCTCTGCATCCGGCTCTGCCCGCTCTGCAACTGGCTTAGCCCGCTCTGCACCTGGCTCTGCGCCCGGCTCTCTCTCCTGCGGGTGGGGGCGGCCGCCGCCCGGGGGCGGGAAGGGAGCCCTCGAAGGTGTGCCGCGGATGTGCGGCGGGCGGTGATGACTTGTCGTCGCCGACCCTCCTTTGGCGTGGGATGGTCGGCGGGGATAAGTCGGTGGAAGGAGGAGGCGGCGGAGCGTCGGTCTCGACGCGCCGCCGCAGACGCGGTGGGCGGCGTCTGGCCTTCGCGGGCCGGATGCCGCAGACGCGGAGGGCGGCGTCTGGCCTTTCACGGGCCAGATGCCGCAACGTAGGGGACCGTGGGCGGAGGACCGGAGTGTCCTACGTCCACATAAGGGTCCAGCGCGGTGAAGGGCACGGCGCAGCACACCGTCTAGGTGTGCCCAGCGGGGGCGTAGTTGCGCCGTGCCCTGACAGGTCCTCTCGCTTCCCGGTGTGGTAAATTCCATGCTGGGGAGCGGGAGGGCCTGGGCGGTGGTTGCCTCCTTTTGCGACGACGCCATGTCGCGGAAGGAGGTGGCGGAGAAGGGGTGGGGGTGGGCGGTTGTACGATCGCCTCCTCCCACCTCTTGGTGGTGATTAGCGGGCGACAGGCGTGGGGGCGCCTCTCGTCTGCATTGCACAATCACCACCCTCGTCGGGCGTTCCCGGGCCCCTCCACTAAGGGAGGGGCGAGAAGGGCCCGCCATAAAGGTGGGCAGTCGTCGGCGGAGGACTGGACGTAAAGGCTGTGCCGGTTTCCCAGTCCTCCTCCACTCAGACGATGCGGGAGTGCCGCTGGGTTATTTTAGTGGGTATACCGGGCTTGCCCGGGGAGTCCCACATAGCCCCCCATTCCCCCAATGGGTGGGTATGCGTAATGCATTTTTTCCCAGCGAAACCAAAAAAAAAAAAAAAAAAAAAAAAAAAAAAAGGTTAGGTTAGGTTGGGGTGCGGGTCAGGTAACCTCCACGTTGGCCTGGTTGGTTGCTGGTCTCTTTCGGATACGTCCGGGGGGAAGAGCAACCCGCTGGGCTGGTGCACTCTGGGCACCGTCAATAACTTCCCATTCGTGGGTTCTTGTTGGCGGTGGCGAATAACCTGACAGGGGGGGGATGTCGTTCTGGGTGTTCCTCTGATTAGCAGAGGACACACCAGATGCGACATGGGGTTGGGCTAGTCTGGGTAGGTAGGTAGGGGTAGGTTAGGTTAGGTAGGTGGGAGGTGGGGCTCGCTTCCGGGCCTCTGGGCGGGCCGCCTTCCCCTGCGGGGGGGGTTGCCCGGGTGCACTGACCAGCTCTGCACCCTGCTCTGCCCAGCTCTGCACCCTGCACTGCCCGGCTCTGCATCCGGCTCTGCCCGCTCTGCACCTGGCTCAGCCCGCTCTGCACCTGGCTCTGCACTCGGCTCTCCTGCGGTTGGTTACCCGAGTGCACTGACCAGCTCTGCACCCTGCTTTGACCAGCTCTGCACCCTGCTCTGCCCGGCTCTGCATCCGGCTCTGCCCGCTCTGCAACTGGCTTAGCCCGCTCTGCACCTGGCTCTGCGCCCGGCTCTCTCTCCTGCGGGTGGGGGCGGCCGCCGCCCGGGGGCGGGAAGGGAGCCCTCGAAGGTGTGCCGCGGATGTGCGGCGGGCGGTGATGACTTGTCGTCGCCGACCCTCCTTTGGCGTGGGATGGTCGGCGGGGACAAGTCGGTGGAAGGAGGAGGCGGCGGAGCGTCGGTCTCGACGCGCCGCCGCAGACGCGGTGGGCGGCGTCTGGCCTTCGCGGGCCGGATGCCGCAGACGCGGAGGGCGGCGTCTGACCTTTCGCGGGCCAGATGCCGCAACGTAGGGGACCGTGGGCGGAGGACCGAGGTGTCCGACGTCCACATAAGGGTCCAGCGCGGTGGAGGGCACGGCGCAGCACACCGTCTAGGTGTGCCCAGCGGGGGCGTAGTTGCGCCGTGCCCTGACAGGTCCTCTTGCTTCCCGGTGTGGTAGCATGCTGGGGAGCGGGAGGGCCTGGGCGGTGGTTGCCTCCTTTTGCGACGACGCCATGTCGCGGAAGGAGGCGGCGGAGAAGGGGTGGGGGTGGGCGGTTGTACGATCGCCTCCTCCCACCTCTTGGTGGTGATTAGCGGGCGACAGGCGTGGGGGCGCCTGTCGTCTGCATTGCACAATGACCACCCTCGTCGGGCGTTCCCGGGCCCCTCCACTAAGGGAGGGGCGAGAAGGGCCCGCCATAAAGGTGGGCAGTCGTCGGCGGAGGACTGGACGTAAAGGCTGTGCCGGTTTCCCAGTCCTCCTCCACTCAGACGATGCGGGAGTGCCGCTGGGTTATTTTAGTGGGTATACCGGGCTTGCCCGGGGAGTCCCACATAGCCCCCCATTCCCCCACTGGGTGGGTATGCGTAATGCATTTTTTTTTTTTTTTTCCCAGCGAAACCAAAAAAAAAAAAAAAAAAAAAAAAAAAAAGGTTAGGTTAGGTTAGGTTAGGTCGGGGTGGGGTGCGGGTCAGGTAACCTCCACGTTGGCCTGGTTGGTTGCTGGTCTCTTTCGGATACGTCCGGGGGGAAGAGCAACCCGCTGGGCTGGTGCACTCTGGGCACCGTCAATAACTTCCCATTCGTGGGTTCTTGTTGGCGGTGGCGAATAACCTGACAGGGGGGGATGTCGTTCTGGGTGTTCCTCTGATTAGCAGAGGACACACCAGATGTGACATGGGGTTGGGCTAGTCTGGGTAGGTAGGTAGGGGTAGGTTAGGTTAGGTAGGTGAGAGGTGGGGCTCGCTTCCGGGCCTCTGGGCGGGCCGCCTTCCCCTGCGGGGGGGGTTGCCCGGGTGCACTGACCAGCTCTGCACCCTGCTCTGCCCAGCTCTGCACCCTGCACTGCCCGGCTCTGTATCCGGCTCTGCCCGCTCTGCACCTGGCTCAGCCCGCTCTGCACCTGGCTCTGCACTCGGCTCTCCTGCGGTTGGTTACCCGAGTGCACTGACCAGCTCTGCACCCTGCTTTGACCAGCTCTGCACCCTGCTCTGCCCGGCTCTGCATCCGGCTCTGCCCGCTCTGCAACTGGCTTAGCCCGCTCTGCACCTGGCTCTGTGCCCGGCTCTCTCTCCTGCGGGTGGGGGCGACCGCCGCCCGGGGGCGGGAAGGGAGCCCTCGATGGTGTGCCGCGGATGTGCGGCGGGCGGTGATGACTTGTCGTCGCCGACCCTCCTTTGGCGTGGGATGGTCGGCGGGGACAAGTCGGTGGAAGGAGGAGGCGGCGGAGCGTCGGTCTCGACGCGCCGCCGCAGACGCGGTGGGCGGCGTCTGGCCTTCGCGGGCCGGATGCCGCAGACGCGGAGGGCGACGTCTGGCCTTTCGCGGGCCAGATGCCGCAACGTAGGGGACCGTGGGCGGAGGACCGGTGTGTCCGACGTCCACATAAGGGTCCAACGCGGTGGAGGGCACGGCGCAGCACACCGTCTAGGTGTGCCCAGCGGGGGCGTAGTTGCGCCGTGCCCTGACAAGTCCTCTCGCTTCCCGGTGTGGTAGTATCCATGCTGGGGAGCGGGTGGGCCTGGGCGGCAGTTGCCTCCTTTTGCGACGACGCCATGTCGCGAAAGGAGGCGGCGGAGAAGGGGTGGGGGTGGGCGGTTGTACGATCGCCTCCTCCCACCTCTTGGTGGTGATTAGCGGGCGACAGGCGTGGGGGCGCCTCTCGTCTGCATTGCACAATCACCACCCTCGTTGGGCGTTCCCGTGCCCCTCTACTAAGGGAGGGGCGTGAAGGGCCCGCCATAAAGGTGGGCAGTCGTCGGCGGAGGACTGGACGTAAAGGCTGTGCCGGTTTCCCAGTCCTCCTCCATTCAGACGATGCGGGAGTGCCGCTGGGTTATTTTAGTGGGTATACCGGGCTTGCCCGGGGAGTCCCACATAGCCCCCCATTCCCCCAATGGGTGGGTATGCGTAATGCATTTTTTCCCAGCGAAACCAAAAAAAAAAAAAAAAAAAAAAAAAAGGTTAGGTTGGGGTGCGGGTCAGGTAACCTCCACGTTGGCCTGGTTGGTTGCTGGTCTCTTTCGGATACGTCCGGGGGGAAGAGCAACCCGCTGGGCTGGTGCACTCTGGGCACCGTCAATAACTTCCCATTCGTGGGTTCTTGTTGGCGGTGGCGAATAATCTGACAGGGGGGGGATGTCGCTCTGGGTGTTCCTCTGATTAGCAGAGGACACACCAGATGCGACATAGGGGTGGGGCGGGGCGGGGATAGTTTATACGGGGTAGGCTAGGTTGGGTAGGTTAGTTTGGGCAGGCTAGGTTGGATAGGTTGGGTTGGGTAGGCTAGGTTGGGTAGGTTAGGCTAGGAACGACGTGAGGAGGGAGGGTGGTTACCTGAAAACAGGCGACCACCAACAGGGGAGTCTACACCAGCTCCCCTTGAATCCCGGAGCCCACGGCATACTCCCAAAGACCCCCATCGTTGGTGTCATGGGGTACGGGATGTGCTGTGGACCGGAGGGCTTGCCTTAATTGGCCGGCCCGCGGGAAGGAAAACCCTGTAGCAGCCGGCATCAGCAACCACGCGCGCATCGCGCGTGGATGTTGATGCCGGTTATTAAACCCGACAGCAAAGTCGTAAAAACCTGTGGATACCTGGCGACCTCCACAGTATATAGCGTGCCCCTGTTCGTCGGAATGAGCGTCACCCGGCAGGGGTTAATACTTCGTCTCTACTCGTGGGATTTATTATGGATAACCTTTACAAAAACCATACAAAGGAGGAAGAAAAGGAGGTGGAGATTAAAGAAAGTGAGCGGGAGATGGAACAAGCGACGGAGACGACACCGAGGAGAGAACTCCGCGTCTCCCTTACGCGTCTATCGGAGTCCGACTCAGATGCCAGTCAGGCGAGTCTGATGACGGTCGACTCTGGGAGTGAGGAGGGCGTTCGTCGATGGCTGAAAAGGCCGAATCAAGAGCCAGAGGAAAATATGTCGCCGCCCAAAGGGGCGGCACACAAATCAAAGCGGGGCAGAGGCCGACCGCCCACCACGGGCGAGTACGTGGGCCTAGCCGCGGCCAAGGCCGCGTACAATAAACAAAAGCAAGAGGAGCTCCGGCTAGAGGCCGAAGAAGAAATCGCGGGCATGGGCGAGGGGTAGGGGCCACGTGCTGGCAGCCGTGGGCGGTATCTCGTACATAGGGGTGTACTTCTCGCCCAACCGGGGTCTCGCCGACTTTGAGCAAATGCTCGTGGAGGTGGGATCTCTGGTTGGGCGGGCCGCCCCTAGCCCCGTGCTAGTCGCTGGGGATTTCAACGCCAAATCTATGGCGTGGGGATCCCCGGTGACGGATGCGCGGGGTGAGTGTTTGGAAGAGTGGGCGATCGCCATGGGTCTGGCCGTCCTCAATACGGGGTCGGAGGACACGTGCGTGCGGCAACAGGGCGGGTCGATAGTCGACATAACGTTGGCATCGACCGCCCTGGCGCGCCGTGTCCGGGACTGGAGGGTGGTGGTGGACGCGGAGACACTGTCTGACCACCGGTACATCCGATTTGATGTCTCCGCGTTCCCCACCGGCCCGCAAGGCTCGGGCCCGACCCCGGTTATTGGGGGCGGTCCGCGCTGGGTGTTAGGACGGCTCGACAGGGAGGTCGCCAGAGAGGCCGCTATTGTCGAGGACTGGGTGTCCGGACCCGACGTCGTACAGGACGTGGACGAGGAGGCGGGGCGCCTTGGGGCCTCGCTGGGTCGCGGCAGAGTGCCCAGCTTGGGCGGTCCCTCGCGCCGCCCTGTCCGCGACAGTTGGGAATGACTTGTCGCTGCCGGCCCTCCTAAGGGAGATGGTCGACAGCGACGAGTCATGGCAGGCGGCAGCGACCTTCTGCGACACAGTAATGTCGCAGAAGGAGGCGGCGGAGCGGGACCGGGAAGACGATGTCGACTCGGCCCCGATGCGCCGCCGCAGGCGTGGAAGGCGGCGTCGGGTCTTCGCGGGCCAGATGCCGCCGTAACGCCGGGGACCGCGGGCGACGGATCGGGGTCCGCCGTCCGCACAAAGGTCCCGTGCACCCGTGTTCGGTGCGAGGAGGAGATAAATGGAGGTGGAACGGGGCGGGGCTGAATCTCAAACTAGGGGATTCAGCCCCGCCCCGGAGAGAAGGGCTCTACGGAGCAACGCTAGCGGGGCACGCGGTTGCAAGCCTCGTGGGTCCCGCAGCCCCGTGGGCGAGAGACGGAACACTCCAGGGTTTTAGTGGGTGCAAACCCCACATAACGCAGTGGTTCCCCCGAGACCACTGCGTATTCGTGAGGAATTTCCCTGGATAAACAAAAAAAAAAAAAAAAAAAAAAAAAAAAAAAAAAAAAAGGTTAGGTTAGGTTAGGTTAGGTTAGGTTAGACTTGGGGAACCCCCCCACAGTGCTTACGTCCTCGTCGTGTTCCCCGGAAACGGCCCAGTTCTGACCACCGTAACGGAGTGGCAGACTGGGTACGGCCAAAGTGCACTGTGCGATCGTTGCGATTTTATCTATTCTTGCGGAAAGTGACGATACTGAGCTGAGGCTATGCCTACCCCTGCGCGGGACGCCCTCGGGCATTTTATTAAAAAAGGCCCTTCTAAGGGCCACCCAAAAGGCCCTTCTCAGGGCCAACCCAAAGGCCCTTCTCAGGGCCAACCAAAAGGCCCTTCTCAGGGCCAACCCAAAGGCCCTTCTCAGGGCCACCCAAAAGGCCCTTCTCAGGGCCAACGCGACGCTTCAGCGTCGGAAGAGGGCAGAGCCTTCTACGCGGACGAGTCGGACTCCGACAACGAGTCCGTTGTGTCGGACGCGGTCTCGATGGTGGTCGAGGATTCTCGATCTCGATCGCGATCGCGGAAGCGGGCCTTCCTCAAGGAAGGGTCCGATGGCTCCTCGGGGTCGGGTTCGGCGAAGGAGCCGAAGAAAAAGTCAAAGGCCAAAAAGCCGGTGACGGCGGCGGACACCCACGATGTGGGCCTCGTTGACGCCCAACGCCAGCTGAGCCTGGCTCGGCGGACCCAGCTCCAGCAGGAGTTGGAGGAGCATGTTGCGGCCAAGGAGGAACGGGCGCGCGCTGCTCGTAGCAAGGCCGGGTACGGCGCGTCCCGCGTCTTGTACGCGGACTACTCCTTGGCCGAACTGGAGCGGATGGCTTTGGAGGACGAGGAGGGAATTGTGGAGGTCGCCTCTAAGTCCTCACACTTGAAAGGGACTTTTCAAAAGTCCCTCAAGTGCAGGGCGGTCAGCATGCGCAGCATCGTTGGGGAGCTTGTGCAGCGGAAGGCTTCCGAGGAAACGCGGCAACTGCAGGCGAGGGTCGATCGCCTGCAGTCGGAGGTCAGCCAGCTGCACCAAAAGCTGGCTGATGCCACGGCCCGGCCAACCCAGGCTGAGCTGAGACCTGCGGCGGAAGACCCCGCCCCTCCCTCCAACCTTGAGGATATCCTCCGCAAGGTTGTGATGGAGGAGAGGGACTTCGTCCGAGCCTGCCTGGCAGGTATAGAGGACCGGCTCCTGCCAGAGAGAAGCTACCGGCTGCCGCTTGCCGCGGACAAGCGGAGGGGAGAGCCGGAGCCGACTTCACAGAGGGAGGAGGACCCTCTTCTACCTGCCGCTACCCCTGCCAACCCTGCTGGTTGGACGAAGGTCGTCGGCAAGGGGAAGGGGAAGGGCAAGGGTAAAGGGGCGACGGCCGCCCCTAACGTCCCCGCCACCGCCACCCCTCCCAGCCAGTCGCAGTCGACTGGCAAGGGGAAGGGGAAGGGCAAGGGCAAGGGAAAGGGTACAACAGCGGTCGTCCCTGCCGTCCCCGCCAACGCCACCCCTCCCAGCCAGTCGCAGACGACCGGCAAAGGGAGAGGGAAGGGAAAGGGGACAGGGCCACCCCCAAAGGCCGCCAGCGCTGCTCCCACAGCCAAAACTGCCGGCACCAGGAGGAACCTTGTTCCTCCTAAGACCGCAGCCGTCGTGGTGACGCTCACCGCGGAGGCTGCGGCGCGTGGAGAGACGTACGCGTCCGTATTGTTGCGGGCGCGTGCAAATGCCGATCCCACCCAACTGGGGATCGGCAAGGTTTCTTGCCGGCGGACCCAAGCCGGGGCTCGAATTTTCGAGTTCCCGGGGGCAGAGGGCAGCGCCAACGCGGACCTCTTCGCAACAAAGTTGCAAGAGGTCATCGCGGACGCGGCCAAGGTGGCCAGGCCTGTGAAGACGGTGGCCATCGAGGTGTCCGACCTCGATGACACCGTCACCAAGGAGGAGGTGGTGGCGGCGGTCGCAGCATTGGGGGGCTGTGGAGTCGCAGCGGTGCGAAGCCGGGACATCAGGTCCGGCCGCGGCGGCATGGGCACCATTCGCATGGAGTGCCCAGTCGCCGCTGCCAAAGCCGTCCTTGATAAAGGGCGGCTTAATGTCGGCTTCAGCTCGGGTGCGGTCCGGGCACTGGAAGCACAGCCCTTGCGGTGCTACAGGTGCTGCGGAGTTGGCCACACCCGGGCCCTCTGTCCGTCCACGGTGGACCGGACAGAGAGCTGTTACCGCTGCGGCAAGGAGGGCCACAAATCCGCCGACTGTAAGGCCGCCGCGCCACACTGCGCTGTGTGTGCCGCCAGTGGCCGCCCGGCAGGCCACATAATGAAGGGGAGGATGTGCAATCCTCCCCCAAAGAGGGGAAAAGCTCAGGCGCCGAGTCAGCCTGCCGCTACCGCCGCCGTCCCTGAGGTTGGGGTATCGGCTGCTGCTGGCCCGGCTGAGGTTGGGGTTTCGGCCACCGCTGGCCTGGCTGAGGAGGAGGGGGGTGCGATGTCCGATGGATAGAGCCGAACATCGCATCCTCCAGGCGAACACCAACCACTGCGGGGCGGCCCAGGATCTGCTGATGCAGATCATGGCCGAGTGGTTGGTGGACGTGGCGGTGGTCGCCGAGCCTTACTCGGTCCCCAGTACCTGGCTGGGCGACCGGGACGGCTTGGTGGCGTTGGTGGCGCGGCCCTCCATGGACTCCCCTCCCCTCTCGCTTTTAGAGAGGGGACCGGGATACGTGGCCGCCGCGTGGGGGGGAGATATGGCCCTGGTGGGGGTCTATTTCTCCCCAAACCGCCCTCTAAGGGATTTCGAGGATTTTCTCGAAATCCTAACGGCAGTCGCCGGGAGGGCGGCACCACGCCAGGTCGCCGTGATAGGCGACCTCAACGCCAAGTCGGAGGCTTGGGGAAACCCAGCTGCCTCCTGCAACGTCCGGGGACGCGCCGCCGAATTTTGGGCGGCCTCGTGCGGCGTGTCCCTCCTCAACAGGGGGGCGGTCCACACGTGTGTGCGGCAACGGGGAGGATCGGTGGTAGACGTCTCGTTTGCCACCCCCGCCCTGGCCGCCCGCGTCGTGAACTGGCGGGTGGAGACGGTGGAGACTTTGTCGGACCACCGATATGTGCGGTTCGACATCTCCACCGGCCCCCGGGGAGGGACGGCCCGTTCAGGCCAATCTCCCTTCCCGCGGTGGGCTCTCACCCGTCTGGACCGGGAGGCAGCCAAGGAGGCGGCCTTTCTCCAGGACTGGCTCTCGCCCCCTGTCGAGCCTGTCCTGGACGTGGACGCCGCAGCGGTCCAGCTCAGAGGGTCCCTGACCGAGGTGTGCAACGCCAGCATGCCTCGGTCACGCCGTCCGCCTCCCCGTCGCGCCGTGTATTGGTGGTCGGAGGAGCTGGCGGGGCTGCGGGCCACGTGCGTGGAGGCCAGGAGGGCCTACACGCGGAGTCGGCGGCGCACTACCCGATCTCAGGCCGGGGAGGACCGCCTCTACGCCTCATACCTAGAGGCAAAGACGGTCCTCAAGTCGGCGATGTGCGCCGCCAAGGACTCGGCGAGGGCCGAGATGCTGGAGGGCCTCGACAGGGATCCGTTTGGGAGGCCATATAAGGCGGCGCGGAACCAACTGCGCCCCTATGGTCCCCCACTAACGGAGACCCTGGAGCCGGCGTTGCTGGATGGGGTGGTCCGGTCCCTGTTTCCGCGCAGGGCCGACTTCACCCCACCAACGATGAACCCCCCACAGGGGGTGGTGGCTTCGCCGGAGGAGGAGGTCCCTCCGGTATCGGCGGAGGAACTTCGCGCGGGGGTTCTGTGCCTCCGCGCGAAGAAGACGGCCCCTGGACCGGATGGCGTCCCCGCACGGGTGGTGGCCATCGCAGCGTCCCTCATGGAGGAGAGGTTTCGGGACCTCTTCAGCGCGTGCCTGACGGCTGGGAGGTTCCCGAAGCTCTGGAAGGAGGGGCAGTTGTGCCTCCTCCGGAAAGAGGGACGCCCGGTGGATTCCCCCTCGGCATACCGGCCCATCGTTCTGCTCGATGAGGTCGGTAAATTGTTCGAGGGGATCATCGCCACCCGGCTAAATAGCCTGTTGCGGGAGGTGGGGCCAGACCTGTCGGACGCCCAGTTCGGTTTTCGACGGGGGCGTTCGACGGTCGACGCGTTGGCCCTACTCAGGGGCCAAGTGCAGGAGGCGGTGGAGTCGGGGGGCGGAGTGTTGGCGGTGTCGTTTGACATAGCCAACGCCTTCAACTCCGTCCCCCACTCTACGATATTGGAGGCACTCCGATACCACGGAGTGCCCCAATATCTGCGGGCGATCCTGGCCAGCTACCTGGAGGACCGAGAGGTCCTCCTCGTGGACAAGACGGCCAGGATCAGGCGCTATGGCGCGGAGTCCGGTGTTCCACAGGGGTCGGTGCTAGGGCCCCCCTTGTGGAACATCGGATTCGACTGGCTCCTGCGGGGAGCCCTCCTCCCGGGCACGAGTGTCATCTGTTACGCGGATGACACTCTCCTCGTTGCCCGGGGGGGGAACTTTGGGGAGGCGGCCTGTTTGGCCTCGGCTGGCGGATCCTTGGTCGCAGGGAGGATCCGCCGGCTAGGATTGAGGGTGGCGCTGAACAAGACCGAGGCCGTGTTCTTTCACGGGCCTCGGCAGCGCCGCCCTCCAGACGCCCACATCGTCGTGGAGGGCGTCCGGATAGAGGTCGGGGCCCAGATGAAGTATCTGGGCCTCGTGCTAGACAGCAGGTGGCGCTTCGGCCCGCACTTCAGCGGGCTGTCGACGCGCCTGCTGAAAGCCGCGGACGCCCTCTCATGGCTCCTCCCAAACCTGGGAGGGCCCAAGGACAGATGCCGGCGCCTCTATGCCGGCATCTTGAAGAGCATGGCTCTTTATGGAGCACCCATCTGGGCGGACTCCCTCCACAGGAGGGAGAATGCGACCGCCATCCGCAGGCCACAAAGGGCCATTGCACAGCGGGTGGCGAGGTCCTACCGCTCAGTGGGTTTCTCGGCGGCGTGCGCTCTGGCTGGCACCCCTCCCTGGGAGTTGGAGGCATGGGTGCTCGCCAGAGTGTACGAGTGGACGGCGCGGCGGAAGGCGCTCGGGGAGCGCCCCGCCGGTGAGGAGCGGGAGGCCGTGCGGCGGGAGGCGAGGGACGCAATCGTCCATCATTGGACGGAGGACCTCGCCACCGCCACCTTTGGCCGCCGGACGTTGGACGCGCTCGGTCCAGTCTTGCAGGACTGGCTCGAGCGGCCCCACGGTTTCCTCTCATTCCGTTTGGTGCAGGTGTTGTCCGGACATGGTTGTTTCGGAACGCACCTGCACCGGATCCGGAGGGAGGAAACCCCGGCGTGCCACGACTGCGGCGCGGCGGAAGACACGGCGCAGCATACCCTCGAGGTGTGCCCAGCTTGGGCTGAGCTGCGCCGTGCCTTGATCCATGTTGTCGGGCAGGACCTCTCACTTCCCAGCGTGGTAGACTCCATGCTGGGGAGTGAGGAGGCCTGGGCGGCGGTTGCCTCCTTTTGCGAGGACGTGATGTCGCAAAAGGAGGCGGCGGAGCGTGCGCGGGAGGACGATCCTCTCGCGCCGCCGCTCCGCAGGCGGAGAGGGGGTGGGAGGAGACGGTTATACGATCGCCTCCTCCCACCTCCTGGTGGTGACTAGCGGGCGACGGGCGCGGGGGCGCCTTTCGCCCGCATTGCACTAGTCACCACCCTCGTTGGGCGGGAACGGTCGAGCACTCACACACGATCGTTCCCGGGCCCCTCCACTAAGGGAGGGGCGTGAAGGGCCTGCCGTAAAGGCGGGCGGTCGTCGGCGGGGGACTGGAAGTAAAGGCTGTGCCGGTTTCCCAGTCCCCCTCCACTCAGACGATGCGGGAGTGCCGCTGGGTTATTTTAGTGGGTATACCGGGCTTGCCCGGGGAGTCCCACATAGCCCCCCATCCCCCGATGGGCGGGTATGCGTAATGCATTTTTTCCCAGCGAAACCAAAAAAAAAAAAAAACAAAAAAAAAAAAAAAAAAAAAAAGGTTAGGTTAGACTTGCTCGATGAGGTCGGTAAATTGTTCGAGGGGATCATCGCCACCCGGCTAAATAGCCTGTTGCGGGAGGTAGGGCCAGACCTGTCGGACGCCCAGTTTGGTTTTCGACGGGGGCGTTCGACGGTCGACGCGTTGGCCCTACTCAGGGGCCAAGTGCAGGAGGCGGTGGAGTCGGGGGGCGGAGTGTTGGCGGTGTCGTTTGACATAGCCAACGCCTTCAACTCCGTGCCCCACTCTACGATATTGGAGGCACTCCGGTACCACGGAGTGCCCCAATATCTGCGGGCGATCCTGGCCAGCTACCTGGAGGACCGTGAGGTCCTCCTCGTGGACACGACGGCCAGGATCAGGCGTTACGGCGCGGAGTCCGGTGTTCCACAGGGGTCGGTGCTAGGGCCTCCCTTGTGGAACATCGGATTCGACTGGCTCCTGCGTGGAGCCCTCCTCCCGGGCATGAGTGTCATCTGCTACGCGGATGACACTCTCCTCGTTGCCCGGGGGAGGAATTTTGGGGAGGCGGCCTGTTTGGCCTCGGCTGGCGGATCCTTGGTCGCAGGGAGGATCCGCCGGCTAGGATTGAGGGTGGCGCTGAACAAAACTGAGGCCGTGTTCTTCCACGGGCCTCGGCAGCGCCGCCCTCCAGACGCCCACATTGTCGTGGAGGGCGTCCGGATAGAGGTCGGGGCCCAGATGAAGTATCTGGGCCTCGTGCTAGACAGCAGGTGGCGCTTCGGCCCGCACTTCAGCGGGCTGTCGACGCGCCTGCTGAAAGCCGCGGACGCCCTCTCATGGCTCCTCCCAAACCTGGGAGGGCCCAAGGACAGATGCCGGCGCCTCTATGCCGGCATCTTGAAGAGTATGGCGCTCTACGGGGCACCCATCTGGGCGGACTCCCTCCAAAGGAGGGAGAATGCAACCGCCATCCGCAGGCCTCAAAGGGCCATTGCACAGCGGGTGGCGAGAGCCTACCGCTCAGTGGGCTACTCGGCGGCGTGCGCTCTGGCGGGCACCCCTCCCTGGGAGTTGGAGGCATGGGTGCTCGCCAGAGTGTACGAGTGGACGGCGCGGCGGAAGGCGCTGGGTGAGCGCCCCGCCGCGGAAGAGCGGGAGGCCGTGCGGCGGGAGGCGAGGGACGCCATCGTCCTCCATTGGACGGAGGACCTCGCCACCGCCGCCTTTGGACGCCGGACGTTGGACGCGCTCGGTCCAGTCTTGCAGGACTGGCTCGAGCGGCCCCACGGTTTCCTCTCATTCCGTTTGGTGCAGGTGTTGTCCGGACATGGTTGTTTCGGAACGCACCTGCACCGGATCCGGAGGGAGGAAACCCCGGCGTGCCACGACTGCGGCGCGGCAGAAGACACGGCGCAGCACACCCTCGAGGTGTGCCCAGCCTGGGCTGAGCTGCGCCGTGCCCTAACAAATGAGATCGGGCAGGACCTCTCGCTCCCCGGCGTGGTCAACTCCATGCTGGGGAGTGAGGAGGCCTGGGCGGCGGTTGCCTCCTTTTGCGAGGTCGTGATGTCGCAAAAGGAGGCGGCGGAGCGTGCGCGGGAGGACGATCCTCTCGCGCCGCCGCTCCGCAGGCGGAGAAGGGGTGGGAGAAGGCGGTTGTATAATCGTCTCCTCCCTCCTCCTGGTGGTGATTAGCGGACGAATGGTGCGGGGGCGCCTTCGTCCGCATTGCACCAATCACCACCCTCGTCGGGCGGGAACGGCCGAGCACTTGCGGTCGTTCCCGGGCCCCTCCACTAAGGGAGGGGCGTGAAGGCCCCGCTGTAAAGGCGGGCGGTCGTCGGCGGAGGACTGGAAGTAAAGGCTGTGCCGGTTTCCCAGTCCTCCTCCACTCAGACGATGCGGGAGTGCCGCTGGGTTATTTTAGTGGGTATACCGGGCTTGCCCGGGGAGTCCCACATAGCCCCCCATCCCCCGATGGGCGGGTATGCGTAATGCATTTTTTCCCAGCGAAACAAAAAAAAAAAAAAAAAAAAAAAAAGGTTAGGTTAGACTGGGGGATCCCCTCACAGCTCTTACGTCCACGTCGTATCCCCTGGAAACGGCCCAGTTCTGACCACCGTAACGGAGTGGCAGACTGGGTACGGCCAAAGTGAGCTGTGCGATTGTTGCGATTTTAACTTGTACTTGCGGTGACGATTTTGCGTTGAGGCTATGCCTACCCCTGCGCGGGATGCCCTCGGGCATTTTGTGAAAAAAGGCCCTTCTCAGGGCCAACCAAAAGGCCCTTCTCAGGGCCAACCCAAAGGCCCTTCTCAGGGCCAACCCAAAGGCCCTTCTCAGGGCCAACCAAAAGGCCCTTCTCAGGGCCAACCAAAAGGCCCTTCTCAGGGCCACCCAAAGGCCCTTTTCAGGGCCACCCCCGACGCTTCGGCGTCAGAAGCTAGCCGCGCGCCGTCTGCGGCTAGTTTCTTTGACACGGCGGACTCAGACACCGAGTCCATTGTGTTTGAGTCGGACGCGAGTTCGATGGAGGTCGAGACTCGTTCTCGGAAGCGGGCCTTCCTAAAGGAAGGGTCCGACGGCTCCTCCTCCTCGGCGAAGGAGCGCAAGCGGAAGGCGAAGGCCAAAAAGCCGCTCGTTACAGCCGACACCCACGACGTGGGACTTGCAGACGCCCAACGCCAGTTGGACGTGGCCAGGCGGACGCAGCTCCAACAAGAGCTGGAGGAGCACGTTGCTCTTAAGGAGCAGCAGGCGCGCGTCGCCCGGGCCAAGTCCGGCTACGGCGCGTCCCGCGTCGTTTACGACGACCATTCTTTGGCAGAGCTGGAGAGAATGGCACAGGAGGATGAGGAGGGGATCGTGGAGGTCGCCACGAAGTCCTCGCACCTAAAGGGGACCTTCCAGAAGGCCCTCAAATGCCGGGCCGTGAGCATGCGCGGCATCGTCGGGGCGCTGGTGCAGCGCCAGTCAACCGACGAGACGCGCCAGATGCAGGCGAAAATTGATCGCCTGCAGTCTGAAGTAAGCCAGCTTCATCAGAAGCTGGCTGAAGCCACGGCCCGGCCATCCCAAGCCAAGCCTGCGGCAGAAGCCCCCGTCCTCCATCACAACCTTGAGGATATCATCCGCACGGTTGTGAGGGAGGAGAGGGACTTTGTCCGTGCCTGCATCGCAGGAATTGAGGACCGGCTCCTACCGGAGCAAAGCCTCCGACCGCCGCTCGCGGCGGACAAGAGGCGGAGCGAGCCGGAGCCGACCTCCCAAAAGGAGGACGCCCTTCTCCCTTCCACCACCCCGACCAATCAGCAGGGCTGGACGAAGGTCGTCAAGGGGAAGGGGAAGGGCAAAAAGACGGCAGCGGCCGTCCCCGCCGTCCCCGCTACCGCCCCACCTGCCAGCCAGCCGCAGTCGGCTGGCAAGGGAAAGGGGAAAGGGAAGGGGAAAAGCTCCCCCCCAGCCGGTGCCAACAAAAAGAACTTGGTTGTTCCCAAAACCGCAGCCGTCGTGGTGACACTCACCGCGGAGGCTGCGGAGCGGGGCGAAACGTACGCGTCCGTGATGTCGCGGGCGCGTACCAATGCCGATCCCACTAAACTTGGGATCGGCAAGGTATCTTGCCGCCGAACGCAAGCCGGGGCTCGGATATTCGAGTTCCCGGGGGCGGAGGGCGGCAAGAACGCGGACCTCTTCGCAGCTAAGCTGCAAGAGGTCATTGCGGACGCGGCTAAGGTGGCCAGGCCAGTCAAGTCGGCGGCCTTGGAGGTGACCGATCTGGATGACTCGGTCACCAAAGAGGAGGTGGTGGCGGCGATCGCGGAGATAGGGGGTTGCGGCGTCGCAGCGGTGCAGGGCCGGGGCATCAGGCCCGGCCGCGGCGGCATGGGCACCATCCGCCTGGAGTGCCCAGTCGCCGCTGCCAAAGCCGTCCTAGCCAAGGGACGGCTAGCCGTCGGATTTAGCTCGGGTGTAGTCCGGGCACTTGTGGCTCAGCCACTGAGGTGTTACAGGTGCTTCGGCATCGGACACACCCGGGCTCTCTGTCCGTCCAGCGTCGACAGGACGGACAACTGCTACCGCTGCGGCAAGGAGGGCCATAAGGCCGCCTCCTGCAAGGCCGCCACGCCGCACTGCGCGGTGTGTGCCGCCAGTGGCCGCCCGGCGGGCCACGTCACCAAGGGGAGGAACTGTAGTCCTCCCCCCAAGAGGGGCAAAGCGCAGGCGTCGATCCGGCCTGCCGCTGCTGCCACCGCCGTCCCAGAAACTGGGACTACGATGGCTGCTGGCCTGGCTGAGGAGGGGGGTGCGATGTCCGACTAATGCGTAGAGTCGAACATCGCATCCTCCAGGCGAACACCAACCACTGCAGAGCGGCCCAGGATCTGCTGATGCAGACCATGGCCGAGTGGTTGGTGGACCTGGCGGTGGTCGCCGAGCCGTACTCGGTACCTGGCCGTTGGCTGGGTGATCGAGACGGCTTGGTGGCGTTGGTGTCGCGGCCCGCCACGGACTCCCCTCCCCTCTCGCTTTTAGAGAGGGGACCGGGATACGTGGCCGCCGCGTGGGGAGAGATGGCCCTGGTCGGGGTCTATTTCTCCCCAAACCGCCCTCTAAGGGACTTCGAGGAATTCCTCGAGGTCCTGACGGCAGTCGTCGGGAGGGCGGCGCCACGCCAGGTCGCCGTGTTGGGCGACCTTAACGCCAAGTCAGCGGCCTGGGGCAACCCGGCCGGCTCTTGTAACGTCCGGGGACGCGCCGCCGAATTTTGGGCGGCTTCGTGCGGTGTGTCCCTCCTAAACAGGGGGGATGTTCACACGTGTGTGCGGCAGCGGGGTGGATCGGTGGTTGACGTTTCGTTCGCCACCCCCGTGCTAGCCGCCCGCGTCGTGAACTGGCGGGTGGAGATGGTGGAGACCATGTCGGACCACCGTTACGTGCGGTTCGACATCGCCTCCACCCAGGGCCCGCGGGGGGGAACGGCCCGCTCGGGCCAATCTCCCTTCCCGCGGTGGGCTCTTACCCGCCTGGACCGGGAGGCAGCCCAGGAGGCGGCGTTCCTCCAGGACTGGCTCTCGCCCCCTGTGGAGGCCCCGGACGTTGACGCCGCAGCGGTCCTGCTCCGGGAGTCCTTGACCGAGGTGTGCAACTCCAGCATGCCTCGGTCTCGCCGGCCGCCCCCCCGTCGGGCCGTCTATTGGTGGACGGAGGAGCTGGCGGGGCTCCGGGCCGCCTGCGTGGCGGCCAGGAGGGCCTACACGCGGAGCCGGCGGCGCAGCGCACGAAGCCAGGCCGACGAGGACCGCCTCTACGCTTATTACGGAGAGGCGAGGACGGTCCTCAAAACGGCAATGTGCGCTGCGAAGGACTCGGCGAGGGCCGAGATGCTCGAGGGTCTCGACCGGGATCCATACGGGAGGCCGTACAAGGTAGCGCGGAACCAGCTGCGGCCCTATGGTCCCCCGCTATCGGAGACCCTCGAGCCGGCGCTACTGGATGGGGTGGTACGGTCCTTGTTTCCGCGCAGGACCGACTTCACCCCACCAGTGATGGACCCCCCGCGGCAGGCGGCCCCGCCGGAGGAGGAGATCCCCCCGGTGACTGCGGATGAAATCCGGGAGGGGATTCTTCGCCTCCGCGCGAAGAAGACGGCCCCTGGGCCGGACGGCGTCCCCGCACGTGTGGTGGCAATAGCTGCCTCTCAGATGCAGGACAGGTTTCGGGAACTGTTCAGCGCGTGCCTTGCGGCTGGGAGGTTCCCGAAACTGTGGCGGGAGGGGCAGCTGTGCCTCCTCCGTAAAGAGGGACGCCCGGTGGACTCCCCCTCGGCTTACCGGCCCATCGTTCTGCTCGATGAGGTCGGTAAGATGTTCGAGGGGATAGTCGCCGACCGGCTAAATGGCCTGCTGCGGGGGGTGGGGCCGGACCTGTCGGACGCCCAGTTCGGCTTTCGACAAGGGCGTTCGACGGTCGACGCTTTGGCCCTTCTGAAGGCCCAGGTGCAGGAGGCGGTCGAGTCGGGGGAGGGGGTGCTGGCGGTGTCGTTCGACATCGCCAACGCATTCAACTCCGTGCCCCACGCGACGATATTGGAGGCGCTCCGGTACCACGGAGTGCCCCAATACCTGCGGAACCTCCTGGCCAGCTACCTGGAGGACCGAGAGGTCCTCCTCGTGGACAAGACGGCGACGGTCAGGAGGTATGGCGCGGAGTCCGGTGTTCCGCAGGGGTCGGTTCTAGGCCCCCCCCTGTGGAACATCGGTTTCGACTGGCTCCTGCGGGGAACCCTCCTCCAGGGCACGAGCGTCATCTGCTACGCGGATGACACTCTGCTCGTTGCCCGGGGGAGGGACTTTAGGGCGGCGGCCTGTCTGGCCTCGGCTGGCGGATCCTTGGTCGCCGGGAGGATCCGCCGGCTGGGATTGAAGGTGGCGCTGCACAAGACCGAGGCCGTGTACTTCCACGGGCCTCGGCAGCGCTGCCCGCCTGACGCCCACATTGTCGTGGAGGGCGTCAGGATCGAGGTGAAGGCCCAGATGAAGTATCTGGGCCTTACGCTGGACAGCAGGTGGCGCTTCGGCCCGCACTTCAGCGGGCTGTCGACGCGCCTGCTGAAGGCCGCCAATGCCCTATCGTGGCTGCTCCCCAACCTGGGGGGGCCGAAGGAGCGATGCCGGCGCCTATATCCTAAAAAGTATGGCCCTTTACGGGGCCCCCATATGGGCGGACTCCCTCCAGAGGAGGGAGAATGCGACCGCCATTCGTAGGCCCCAAAGGGCCATAGCACAGCGGGTGGCGAGGGCCTACCGCTCGGTGGGCTTCGCGGCGGCGTGCGCTCTGGCGGGCACCCCTCCCTGGGAGTTGGAGGCTTGGGTGCTCGCCAGAGTGTACGAGTGGACGGCGCGGCGGAAAGCTCTAGGCGAGCGCCCCGCCGCGGAAGAGCGGGAGGCCGTGCGGCGGGAGGCGAGGGCCGCCATCGTCCTCCATTGGACGGAGGACCTCGCCTCCGCCACCTTTGGCCGCCGGACGCTGGACGCGCTCGGTCCAGTCCTGCAGGGCTGGCTCGAGCGGCCACATGGTTTCCTCTCGTTCCGTCTAGTGCAGGTGCTGTCCGGACATGGTTGTTTCGGAACGCACCTGCACCGGATCCGGAGGGAGGAAACCCCGGCGTGCCACGACTGCGGTGCGGTAGAGGACACGGCGCAGCACACCCTCGAGGTGTGCCCAGCCTGGGCTGAGCTGCGCCGTGCCCTGACAGGAGTTGTCGGGCAGGACCTCTCACTTCCCAGCGTGGTAGACTCCATGCTGGGGAGTGAGGAGGCCTGGGCGGCGGTTGCCTCCTTTTGCGAGGACGTGATGTCGCAAAAGGAGGCGGCGGAGCGTGCGCGGGAGGACGATCCTCTCGCGCCGCCGCTCCGCAGGCGGAGAGGGGGTGGGAGGAGACGGTTATACGATCGCCTCCTCCCACCTCCTGGTGGTGACTAGCGGGCGACGGGCGCGGGGGCGCCTTTCGCCCGCATTGCACTAGTCGCCACCCTCGTTGGGCGGGAACGGTCGGCACTCACACACGATCGTTCCCGGGCCCCTCCACTAAGGGAGGGGCGTGAAGGGCCTGCCGTAAAGGCGGGCAGTCGTCGGCGGGGGACTGGAAGTAAAGGCTGTGCCGGTTTCCCAGTCCCCCTCCATTCAGACGATGCGGGAGTGCCGCTGGGTTATTTTAGTGGGTATACCGGGCTTGCCCGGGGAGTCCCACATAGCCCCCCATCCCCCGATGGGCGGGTATGCGTAATGCATTTTTTCCCAGCGAAACCAAAAAAAAAAAAAAAAAAAAAAAAAGGTTAGGTTAGACTGGGGTGCGGGTCAGGTAACCTCCACGTTGGCCTAGTTGGTTGCTGGTCTCTTTCGGATACGTCCGGGGGGAAGAGCAACCCGCTGGGCTGGTGCACTCTGGGCACCGTCAATAACTTCCCATTCGTGGGTTCTTGTTGGCGGTGGCGAATAACCTGACAGGGGGGGATGCCGTTCTGGGTGTTCCTCTGATTAGCAGAGGACACACCAGATGCGACATGGGGTCGGGCTAGTCTGGGTAGGTAGGTAGGGGTAGGTTAGGTTAGGTAGGTGGGAGGTGGGGCTCGCTTCCGGGCCTCTGGGCGGGCCGCCCGCCCCTGCGGGGGGGGTTGCCCGGGTGCACTGACCAGCTCTGCACCCTGCTCTGCCCAGCTCTGCACCCTGCACTGCCCGGCTCTGCATCCGGCTTTGCCCGCTCTGCACCTGGCTCAGCCCGCTCTGCACCTGGCTTTGCACTCGGCTCTCCTGCGGTTGGTTACCCGAGTGCACTGACCAGCTCTGCACCCTGCTTTGACCAGCTCTGCACCCTGCTCTGCCCGGCTCTGCATCCGGCTCTGCCCGCTCTGCAACTGGCTTAGCCCGCTCTGCACCTGGCTCTGCGCCCGGCTCTCTCTCCTGCGGGTGGGGGCGGCCGCCGCCCGGGGGCGGGAAGGGAGCCCTCGAAGGTGGGCCGCGAATGTGCGGCGGGCGGTGATGACTTGTCGTCGCCGACCCTCCTTTGGCGTGGGATGGTCGGCGGGGACAAGTCGGTGGAAGGAGGAGGCGGCGGAGCGTCGGTCTCGACGCGCCGCCGCAGACGCGGTGGGCGGTGTTTGGCCTTCGCGGGCCGGATGCCGCAGACGCGGAGGGCGACGTCTGGCCTTTCGCGGGCCAGATGCCGCAACGTAGGGGACCGTGGGCGGAGGACCGAGGTGTCCGAAGTCCACATAAGGGTCCAGCACGGTGGAGGGCACGGCGCAGCACACCGTCTAGGTGTGCCCAGCGGGGGCGTAGTTGCGCCGTGCCCTGACAGGTCCTCTCGCTTCCCGGTGTGGTAAATTCCATGCTGGGGAGCGGGAGGGCCTGGGCGGTGGTTGCCTCCTTTTGCGACGACGCCATGTCGCGGAAGGAGGCGGCGGAGAAGGGGTGGGGGTGGGCGGTTGTACGATCGCCTCCTCCCACCTCTTGGTGGTGATTAGCGGGCGACAGGCGTGGGGGCGCCTCTCGTCTGCATTGCACAATCACCACCCTCGTCGGGCGTTCCCGGGCCCCTCCTTGGGAGGGGCGAGAAGGGCCCGCCATAAAGGTGGGCAGTCGTCGGCGGAGGACTGGACGTAAAGGCTGTGCCGGTTTCCCAGTCCTCCTCCACTCAGACGATGCGGGATTGCCGCTGGGTTATTTTAGTGGGTATACCGGGCTTGCCCGGGGAGTCCCACATAGCCCCCCATTCCCCCAATGGGTGGGTATGCGTAATGCATTTTTTCCCAGCGAAACCAAAAAAAAAAAAAAAAAAAAAAGGTTAGGTTAGACTAGGGCCACAAGTCCGCCGAGTGCGAGGCCGCTGCGCCGCACTGCTCGGTTTGTGCCGCCAGTGGCCGCCCCGCAGGCCATATTATGAAGGGGAGGATGTGTAATCCTCCCCCTAAGAAGGGAAAGTTGCAGGCGCCGAGCAAGCCTGCCGCTTCTGCCGCTGTGCCCGAAATTGGGCTTTCGGCTGCTGCTGGCCTGGCTGTGGAGGAGGGGGGTGCGATGTCCGATGGATAGAGCCGAACATCGCATCCTCCAGGCGAACACCAACCACTGCAGGGCGGCCCAGGATCTGCTGATGCAGATCATGGCCGAGTGGTTGGTGGACGTGGCGGTGGTCGCCGAGCCTTACTCGGTCCCCAGTACCTGGCTGGGCGACCGGGACGGCTTGGTGGCGTTGGTGGCGCGGCCCTCCACGGACTCCCCTCCCCTCTCGCTTTTAGAGAGGGGACCGGGATACGTGGCCGCCGCGTGGGGGGGAGATATGGCCCTGGTGGGGGTCTATTTCTCCCCAAACCGCCCTCTAAGGGATTTCGAGGATTTTCTCGAAATCCTTACGGCAGTCGCCGGGAGGGCGGCACCACGTCAGGTCGCCGTGATGGGCGACCTCAACGCCAAGTCGGAGGCTTGGGGCAACCCGGCTGCCTCCTGCAACGTCCGGGGACGCGCCGCCGAATTCTGGGCGGCCTCGTGCGGTGTGTCCCTCCTCAACAGAGGGACGGTCCACACGTGTGTGCGGCAACGGGGAGGGTCGGTGGTAGACGTCTCGTTTGCCACCCCCGCCCTGGCCGCCCGCGTTGTGAACTGGCGGGTGGAGACGGTGGAGACTTTGTCGGACCACCGATATGTGCGGTTCGACATCTCCACCGGCCCCCGGGGAGGGACGGCCCGCTCAGGCCAATCGCCCTTCCCGCGGTGGGCTCTCACCCGTCTGGACCGGGAGGCAGCCAAGGAGGCGGCCTTTCTCCAGGACTGGCTCTCGCCCCCTGTCGAGCCTGTCCTGGACGTGGACGCCGCAGCGGTCCAGCTGAGAGGGTCCCTGACCGAGGTGTGCAACGCCAGCATGCCTCGGTCACGCCGTCCACCTCCCCGTCGCGCCGTGTATTGGTGGTCGGAGGAGCTGGCGGGGCTGCGGGCCACGTGCGTGGAGGCCAGGAGGGCCTACACGCGGAGTCGGCGGCGCACTACCCGATCTCAGGCCGGGGAGGACCGCCTCTACGCCTCTTACCTAGAGGCAAAGACGGTCCTCAAGTCGGCGATGTGCGCCGCCAAGGACTCGGCGAGGGCTGAGATGCTGGAGGGCCTCGACAGGGATCCGTTTGGGAGGCCATATAAGGCGGCGCGGAATCAACTGCGCCCCAATGGTCCCCCACTAACGGAGACCCTGGAGCCGGCGTTGCTGGATGGGGTGGTCCGGTCCCTGTTTCCGCGCAGGGCCGACTTCACCCCACCAACGATGAACCCCCCACAGGGGGTGGTGGCTTCGCCGGAGGAGGAGGTCCCTCCGGTATCGGCGGAGGAACTTCGCGCGGGGGTTCTGTGCCTCCGCGCGAAGAAGACGGCCCCTGGACCGGATGGCGTCCCCGCACGGGTGGTGGCCATCGCAGCGTCCCTCATGGAGGAGAGGTTTCGGGACCTCTTCAGCGCGTGCCTGAGGGCTGGGAGGTTCCCGAGGCTCTGGAAGGAGGGGCAGTTATGCCTCCTCCGGAAAGAGGGACGCCCGGTGGATTCCCCCTCGGCATACCGGCCCATCGTTCTGCTCGATGAGGTCGGTAAATTGTTCGAGGGGATCATCGCCACCCGGCTAAATAGCCTGTTGCGGGAGGTGGGGCCAGACCTGTCGGACGCCCAGTTCGGTTTTCGACGGGGGCGTTCGACGGTCGACGCGTTGGCCCTACTCAGGGGCCAAGTGCAGGAGGCGGTGGAGTCGGGGGGCGGAGTGTTGGCGGTGTCGTTTGACATAGCCAACGCCTTCAACTCCGTCCCCCACTCTACGATATTGGAGGCACTCCGATACCACGGAGTGCCCCAATATCTGCGGGCGATCCTGGCCAGCTACCTGGAGGACCGTGAGGTCCTCCTCGTGGACAAGACGGCCAGGATCAGGCGCTATGGCGCGGAGTCCGGTGTTCCACAGGGGTCGGTGCTAGGGCCCCCCTTGTGGAACATCGGATTCGACTGGCTCCTGCGGGGAGCCCTCCTCCCGGGCACGAGTGTCATCTGTTACGCGGATGACACTCTCCTCGTTGCCCGGGGGGGGAACTTTGGGGAGGCGGCCTGTTTGGCCTCGGCTGGCGGATCCTTGGTCGCAGGGAGGATCCGCCGGCTAGGATTGAGGGTGGCGCTGAACAAGACCGAGGCCGTGTTCTTTCACGGGCCTCGGCAGCGCCGCCCTCCAGACGCCCACATCGTCGTGGAGGGCGTCCGGATAGAGGTCGGGGCCCAGATGAAGTATCTGGGCCTCGTGCTAGACAGCAGGTGGCGCTTCGGCCCGCACTTCAGCGGGCTGTCGACGCGCCTGCTGAAAGCCGCGGACGCCCTCTCATGGCTCCTCCCAAACCTGGGAGGGCCCAAGGACAGATGCCGGCGCCTCTATGCCGGCATCTTGAAGAGCATGGCTCTTTATGGAGCACCCATCTGGGCGGACTCCCTCCACAGGAGGGAGAATGCGACCGCCATCCGCAGGCCACAAAGGGCCATTGCACAGCGGGTGGCGAGGTCCTACCGCTCAGTGGGTTTCTCGGCGGCGTGCGCTCTGGCTGGCACCCCTCCCTGGGAGTTGGAGGCATGGGTGCTCGCCAGAGTGTACGAGTGGACGGTGCGGCGGAAGGCGCTCGGGGAGCGCCCCGCCGGTGAGGAGCGGGAGGCCGTGCGGCGGGAGGCGAGGGACGCAATCGTCCATCATTGGACGGAGGACCTCGCCTCCGCCGCCTTTGGCCGCCGGACGCTGGACGCGCTCGGTCCAGTCCTGCAGGGCTGGCTCGAGCGGCCCCACGGTTTCCTCTCGTTCCGTCTAGTGCAGGTGTTGTCCGGACATGGTTGTTTCGGAACGCACCTGCACCGGATCCGGAAAGAGGAAACCCCGGCGTGCCACGACTGTGGCGCGGAAGAGGACACGGCGCAGCACACCCTCGAGGTGTGCCCAGCCTGGGCTGAGTTGCGCCGTGCCCTGACAGATGTTGTCGGGCAGGACCTCTCACTTCCCAGCGTGGTCGACTCCATGCTGGGGAGTGAGGAGGCCTGGGCGGCGGTTGCCTCCTTTTGCGAGGATGTGATGTCGCAAAAGGAGGCGGCGGAGCGTGCGCGGGAGGACGATCCTCTCGCGCCGCCGCTCCGCAGGCGGAGAGGGGGTGGGAGGAGACGGTTATACGATCGCCTCCTCCCACCTCCTGGTGGTGACTAGCGGGCGACGGGCGCGGGGGCGCCTTTCGCCCGCATTGCACTAGTCACCACCCTCGTTGGGCGGGAACGGTCGAGCACTCACACACGGTCGTTCCCGGGCCCCTCCACTAAGGGAGGGGCGTGAGGGGCCTGCCGTAAAGGCGGGCGGTCGTCGGCGGGGGACTGGAAGTAAAGGCTGTGCCGGTTTCCCAGTCCCCCTCCACTCAGACGATGCGGGAGTGCCGCTGGGTTATTTTAGTGGGTATACCGGGCTTGCCCGGGGAGTCCCACATAGCCCCCCATCCCCCGATGGGCGGGTATGCGTAATGCATTTTTTCCCAGCGAAACCAAAAAAAAAAAAAAAAAAAAAAAAAAAAAAAAAAAGGTTAGGTTAGACTGGGTACGGCTAAAGTGCGCTGTGCGATCGTTGTAATTTTATCTTGCGGAAAGTGACGATTACTGATTAGAGCTATGCCTACCCCTGCGCGGGACGCCCTCGGGCATTTTATAAAAAAAGGCCCTTCTAAGGGCCACCCAAAAGGCCCTTCTCAGGGCCAAACCAAAGGCCCTTCTCAGGGCCAACCCAAAGGCCCTTCTCAGGGCCACCCAAAAGGCCCTTCTCAGGGCCACCGCGACGCTTCGGCATCGGCGTCGGAAGAAGGCAGAGCCTTCTACGAGGGACGGGCGGACGAGACGGACTCCGATAGCGAGTCCGTTATATCGATCGCCAGCTCGATGGAGGTCGAGGAAGGTTCACGTTCGCAATCGCGGAAGCGGGCCTTCCTCAAGGAAGGGTCGGATGGCTCGTCGGGTTCGGCGAAGGAGCCCGCAAGGAGAGCTAAGGCTAAAAAGCAGACGGCAGTGGATACCCACGACGTGGGCCTGGCAGACGCCCAACGCCAGCTGAACCTGGCTCGGCGGACGCAGCTCCAGCAGGAGTTGGAGGAGCAGGTTGCGGCCAGGGAGGAACGGACGCGCGTTGCTCGTGCCAAGTCCGGGTACGGCGCGTCCCGCGTTATGTACTCGGACCACTCCCTGGCCGAGCTGGAGCAGATGGCGGCTGAGGACGAGGAGGAGATAGTGGTGGTCGCCTCCAAGTCCTCCCACCTGAAAGGGACCTTTCAAAAGTCCCTCAAATGCCGGGCCGTGAGCATGCGCTGCATCGTAGGGGAGCTGGTGCAGCGGAAGGCTTCCGAAGAAACGCGGCAACTGCAGGCGAGAGTCGATCGCCTGCAGTCGGAAGTCAGCCAGCTGCACCAGAAGCTGGCTGATGCCACGGCCCGGCCAAGTCAAGACGAGCCGAGACCTGCGGCAGAGGTCCCGGCCTCCTCCTTCGACCTTGAGGACGCTATCCGCAAGGTCATGTTGGAGGAGAGGGACTTCGTCCGAGCCTGCCTAGCAGGCATTGAGGACAGGCTCCTGCCGGAGAGGAGCTACAGGCTGCCGCTTGCCGCGGACAGGAGGAAGGGAGAGCCGGGGCCGACCTCGCAGAGGGAGGAGGACCCCCTTCTGCCTGCCGCCACCCCTGCCAACCCTGCTGGTTGGACCAAGGTCGTCGGCAAAGGGAAGGGGAAGGGCAAGGGCAAAGGGGCGACGGTCGTCCCTAACGTCCCCGCCACCGCCAGCCCTCCCAGCCAGTCGCAGTCGACTGGCAAGGGGAAGGGCAAGGGCAAGAACAAGGCGGCGACAGAGGTCGTCCCTGCCGTTCCCGCCACCACCACCCCTCCGAGCCAGTCGCAGACGACCGGCAAAGAGAAGGGAAAGGGGAAAGGGCCGTCCCCCAAGGCCGCCAGCGCTGCAGCCAAAACCGCCGGCACCAGGAGGAACCTAGTTCCTCCCAAGACCGCAGCCGTCGTGGTGACGCTCACCGCGGAGGCTGCGGAGCGGGGGGAGACGTACGCGTCCATATTGTTGCGGGCGCGTGCTAATGCCGATCCCACAAAACTGGGGATCGGCAAGGTCTCCTGCCGGCGGACACAAGCCGGGGCTCGTTTATTCGAGTTCCCGGGGGCGGAGGGCGCAAAAAACGCAGTGCACTGCCGCTTCTGCCGCTGTGCCTGAAATTGGGCTTTCGGCTGCTGCTGGCCTGGCTGTGGAGGAGGGGGGTGCGATGTCCGATGGATAGAGCCGAACATCGCATCCTCCAGGCGAACATCAACCACTGCAGGGCGGCCCAGGATCTACTGATGCAGATCATGGCCGAGTGGTTGGTGGACGTGGCGGTGGTCGCCGAGCCTTACTCGGTCCCCAGTACCTGGCTGGGCGACCGGGACGGCTTGGTGGCGTTAGTGGCGCGGTCCTCCACGGACTCCCCTCCCCTCTCGCTTTTAGAGAGGGGACCGGGATACGTGGCCGCCGCGTGGGGGGGAGATATGGCCCTGGTGGGGGTCTATTTCTCCCCAAACCGCCCTCTAAGGGATTTCGAGGATTTCCTCGAAATCCTTACGGCAGTCGCCGGGAGGGCGGCACCACGTCAGGTCGCCGTGATAGGCGACCTCAACGCCAAGTCGGAGGCTTGGGGCAACCCGGCTGCCTCCTGCAACGTCCGGGGACGCGCCGCCGAATTCTGGGCGGCCTCGTGCGGTGTGTCCCTCCTCAACAGAGGGACGGTCCACACGTGTGTGCGGCAACGGGGAGGGTCGGTGGTAGACGTCTCGTTTGCCACCCCCGCCCTGGCCGCCCGCGTTGTGAACTGGCGGGTGGAGACGGTGGAGACTTTGTCGGACCACCGATATGTGCGGTTCGACATCTCCACCGGCCCCCGGGGAGGGACGGCCCGCTCAGGCCAATCTCCCTTCCCGCGGTGGGCTCTCACCCGTCTGGACCGGGAGGCAGCCAAGGAGGCAGCCTTTCTCCAGGACTGGCTCTCGCCCCCTGTCGAGCCTGTCCTGGACGTGGACGCCGCAGCAGTCCAGCTCAGAGGGTCCCTGACCGAGGTGTGCAACGCCAGCATGCCTCGGTCACGCCGTCCGCCTCCCCGTCGCGCCGTGTATTGGTGGTCGGAGGAGCTGGCGGGGCTGCGGGCCACGTGCGTGGAGGCCAGGAGGGCCTACACGCGGAGTCGGCGGCGCACTACCCGATCTCAGGCCGGGGAGGACCGCCCCTACGCCTCTTACCTAGAGGCAAAGACGGTCCTCAAGTCGGCGATGTGCGCCGCCAAGGACTCGGCGAGGGCTGAGATGCTGGAGGGCCTCGACAGGGATCCGTTTGGGAGGCCATATAAGGCGGCGCGGAATCAACTGCGCCCCAATGGTCCCCCACTAACGGAGACCCTGGAGCCGGCGTTGCTGGATGGGGTGGTCCGGTCCCTGTTTCCGCGCAGGGCCGACTTCACCCCACCAACGATGAACCCCCCACAGGGGGTGGTGGCTTCGCCGGAGGAGGAGGTCCCTCCGGTATCGGCGGAGGAACTTCGCGCGGGGGTTCTGTGCCTCCGCGCGAAGAAGACGGCCCCTGGACCGGATGGCGTCCCCGCACGGGTGGTGGCCATCGCAGCGTCCCTCATGGAGGAAAGGTTTCGGGACCTCTTCAGCGCGTGCCTAACGGCTGGGAGGTTCCCGAAACTCTGGAAGGAGGGGCAGTTATGCCTCCTCCGGAAGGAGGGACGCCCGGTGGACTCCCCCTCGGCATACCGACCCATCGTTCTGCTCGATGAGGTCGGTAAATTGTTCGAGGGGATCATCGCCACCCGGCTAAACAGCCTGTTGCGGGAGGTAGGGCCAGACCTGTCGGACGCCCAGTTCGGTTTTCGACGGGGGCGTTCGACGGTCGACGCGTTGGCCCTACTCAGGGGCCAAGTGCAGGAGGCGGTGGAGTCGGGGGGCGGAGTGTTGGCTGTGTCGTTTGACATAGCCAACGCCTTCAACTCCGTGCCCCACTCTACGATATTGGAGGCACTCCGGTACCACGGAGTGCCCCAATATCTGCGGGCGATCCTGGCTAGCTACCTGGAGGACCGTGAGGTCCTCCTCGTGGACAAGACGGCCAGGATCAGGCGTTACGGCGCGGAGTCCGGTGTTCCACAGGGGTCGGTGCTAGGGCCTCCCTTGTGGAACATCGGATTCGACTGGCTCCTGCGTGGAGCCCTCCTCCCGGGCACGAGTGTCATCTGCTACGCGGATGACACTCTCCTCGTTGCCCGGGGGAGGAATTATGGGGAGGCGGCCTGTTTGGCCTCGGCTGGCGGATCCTTGGTCGCAGGGAGGATCCGCCGGCTAGGATTGAGGGTGGCGCTGAACAAGACCGAGGCCGTGTTCTTCCACGGGCCTCGGCAGCGCCGCCCTCCAGACGCCCACATCGTCGTGGAGGGCGTCCGGATAGAGGTCGGGGCCCAGATGAAGTATCTGGGCCTCGTGCTAGACAGCAGGTGGCGCTTTGGCCCGCACTTCAGCGGGCTGTCGACGCGCCTGCTGAAAGCCGCGAACGCCCTCTCATGGCTCCTCCCAAACCTGGGAGGGCCCAAGGACAGATGCCGGCGCCTCTATGCCGGCATCTTGAAGAGTATGGCGCTCTACGGGGCACCCATCTGGGCGGACTCCCTCCAAAGGAGGGAGAATGCAACCGCCATCCGCAGGCCTCAAAGGGCCATTGCACAGCGGGTGGCGAGAGCCTACCGCTCAGTGGGCTACTCGGCGGCGTGCGCTCTGGCGGGCACCCCTCCCTGGGAGTTGGAGGCATGGGTGCTCGCCAGAGTGTACGAGTGGACGGCGCGGCGGAAGGCGCTGGGTGAGCGTCCCGCCGCGGAAGAGCGGGAGGCCGTGCGGCGAGAGGCGAGGGACGCCATCGTCCTCCATTGGACGGAGGACCTCGCCTCCGCCACTTTTGGCCGCCGGACGCTGGACGCGCTCGGTCCAGTCCTGAAGGGCTGGCTCGAGCGGCCACATGGTTTCCTCTCGTTCCGTTTGGTGCAGGTGTTGTCCGGACATGGTTGTTTCGGAACGCACCTGCACCGGATCCGGAGGGAGGAAACCCCGGCGTGCCACGACTGCGGCGCGTTAGAGGACACGGCGCAGCACACCCTCGAGGTGTGCCCAGCCTGGGCTGAGCTGCGCCGTGCCCTAACAAGTGAAATCGGGCAGGACCTCTCGCTCCCCGGCGTGGTCAACTCCATGCTGGGGAGTGAGGAGGCCTGGGCGGCGGTTGCCTCCTTTTGCGAGGACGTGATGTCGCAAAAGGAGGCGGCGGAGCGTGCGCGGGAGGACGATCCTCTCGCGCCGCCGCTCCGCAGGCGGAGAAGGGGAGGGAGAAGGCGGTTGTATAATCGTCTCCTCCCTCCTCCTGGTGGTGATTAGCGGACGAATGGTGCGGGGGCACCTTCGTCCGCATTGCACCAATCACCACCCTCGTTGGGTGGGAACGGCCGGGCACTCGCGGTCGTTCCCGGGCCCCTCCACTAAGGGAGGGGCGTGAAGGCCCCGCTGTAAAGGCGGGCGGTCGTCGGCGGAGGACTGGAAGTAAAGGCTGTGCCGGTTTCCCAGTCCTCCTCCACTCAGACGATGCGGGAGTGCCGCTGGGTTATTTTAGTGGGTATACCGGGCCAGTCAACCCGGGGAGTCCCACATAGCCCCCCATCCCCCGATGGGCGGGTATGCGTAATGCATTTTTTCCCAGCGAAACAAAAAAAAAAAAAAAACAAAAAAAAAAAAAAAAAAAAAAAAAAAAAAAAAAAAAGGTTAGGTTGGGGGATCCCCTCACAGCTCTTACGTCCACGTCGTATCCCCTGGAAACGGCCCAGTTCTGACCACCGTAACGGAGTGGCAGACTGGGTACGGCCAAAGTGAGCTGTGCGATTGTTGCGATTTTAACTTGTACTTGCGGTGACGATTTTGCGTTGAGGCCATGCCTACCCCTGCGCGGGATGCCCTCGGGCATTTTGTGAAAAAAGGCCCTTCTCAGGGCCAACCAAAAGGCCCTTTTCAGGGCCAACCAAAAGGCCCTTCTCAGGGCCAACCAAAAGGCCCTTCTCAGGGCCAACCCAAAGGCCCTTTTCAGGGCCAACCCGACGCTTCGGCGTCAGAGGCTAGCCGCGCGCCGTCTGCAGCTAGCTTCTTCGACACGGCGGATTCAGACACAGAGTCCATTGTGTTTGAGTCGGACGCGAGCTCCATGGAGGTTGAGACTCGATCTCGGAAGCGGGCCTTCATGAAGGAAGGGTCCGACGGCTCCTCGGGTTCGGCGAAGGAGCGCAAAAGGAAGGCGAAGGCCAAAAAGCCGGTCGTTGTAGCGGACACCCACGACGTGGGTCTTGCGGACGCCCAACGCGAGTTGAGCTTGGCCCGGAGGACGCAGCTCCAACAAGAGCTTGAGGAGCACGTTGCTGCCAAGGAGCAGCAGGCGCGCGTCGCCCGGGCCAAGTCTGGTTACGGCGCGTCCCGCGTCGTGTACGAAGACCACACGTTGGCGGAGCTTGAGCGGATGGCTCAAGAGGATGAGGAGGGGATCGTGGAGGTCGCCACGAAGTCCTCGCACCTCAAGGGGACCTTCCAGAAGGCCCTCAAATGCCGGGCCGTGAGCATGCGCGGCATCGTCGGGGCGCTGGTGCAACGCCAGGCAACCGAAGAGACGCGCCAGATGCAGGCGAAAATTGATCGCCTGCAGTCTGAGGTAAGCCAGCTTCATCAGAAGCTGGCTGAAGCCACGGCCCGGCCATCCCAAGCCAAGCCTGCGGCAGAAGCCCCCGTCCTCCATCACAACCTTGAGGATATCATCCGCACGGTTGTGAGGGAGGAGAGGGACTTTGTCCGAGCCTGCATCGCAGGCATTGAGGACCGGCTCCTACCGGAGCAAAGCCTCCGACCGCCGCTCGCGGCGGACAAGAGGCGGAGCGAGGCGGAGCCGACCTCCCAAAAGGAGGACGCCCTTCTCCCCTCCACCACCCCGACCAACCAGCAGGGCTGGACGAAGGTCGTCAAGGGGAAGGGGAAGGGCAAGAAGACGGCAGCGGCCGTCCCTGCCGTCCCCGCCACCACCCCGCCTGCCAGCCAGCCGCAGTCGGCTGGCAAGGGAAAGGGGAAAGGGAAGGGGAAAAGCTCTCCCCCAGCCGGTGCCAAGAACTTAGTTGTCCCCAAGACCGCAGCCGTCGTGGTGACACTCACCGCGGAGGCTGCGGAGCGGGGCGAGACTTACGCGTCCGTCATGATGCGGGCGCGTACCAATGCCGATCCCACCATTTTGGGGATCGGCAAAGTCTCATGCCGTCGGACGCAAGCCGGGGCTCGATTATTCGAGTTCCCGGGGGCGGACGGCGGTAAGAACGCAGACCTCTTCGCGGCAAAGCTGCAAGAGGTCATTGCGGACGCGGCGAAAGTGGCCAGGCCAATCAAGTCGGCGGCCTTAGAGGTGACCAATCTTGACGATTCGGTCACAAAAGAGGAGGTGGTAGCTGCAATCGCAGAGACAGGGGGTTGCAGCGTCGCAGCGGTGCAGGGCCGGGGCATCAGGCCCGGCCGCGGCGGCATGGGCACCATCCGCCTGGAGTGCCCAGTCGCCGCTGCCAAAGCCGTCCTTGCAAAGGGACGGCTAGCCGTCGGTTTTAGCTCGGGTGTAGTCCGGGCCCTTGTGGCTCAGCCACTGCGCTGTTACAGGTGCTTCGGCATCGGACACACCCGGGCCCTCTGTCCGTCCAGCGTCGACAGGACGGACAGTTGTTACCGCTGCGGCAAGGAGGGCCATAAGGCCGCCTCCTGCAAGGCCGCCACGCCGCACTGCGCGGTGTGTGCCGCCAGTGGCCGCCCGGCGGGCCACGTCACCAAGGGGAGGAACTGTAGTCCTCCCCCCAAGAGGGGCAAAGCGCAGGCGCCGATCCGGCCTGCCGCTGCTGCCGCCACCGTTCCAGAGTCTGGAGCTGCGACGGCCGCTGGCCTGGCTGAGGAGGGGGGTGCGATGTCCGACTAATGCATAGAGTCGAACATCGCATCCTCCAGGCGAACACCAACCACTGCAGAGCGGCCCAGGATCTGCTGATGCAGACCATGGCCGAGTGGTTGGTGGACCTGGCGGTGGTCGCCGAGCCGTACTCGATACCTGGCCGTTGGCTGGGTGATCGGGACGGCTTGGTGGCGTTGGTGTCGCGGCCCGCCACGGACTCCCCTCCCCTCTCGCTTTTAGAGAGGGGACCGGGATACGTGGCCGCCGCGTGGGGAGAGATGGCCCTGGTCGGGGTCTATTTCTCCCCAAACCGCCCTCTAAGGGACTTCGAGGAATTCCTCGAGGTCCTGACGGCAGTCGTCGGGAGGGCGGCGCCACGCCAGGTCGCCGTGTTGGGCGACCTCAACGCCAAGTCAGTGGCCTGGGGCAACCCGGCCGCCTGTTGCAACGTCCGGGGACGCGCCGTCGAATTTTGGGCGGCTTCGTGCGGTGTGTCCCTCCTAAACAGGGGGGACGTTCACACGTGTGTGCGGCAGCGGGGAGGATCGGTGGTTGACGTCTCGTTCGCCACCCCCGTGCTAGCCGCCCGCGTCGTGAACTGGCGGGTGGAGATGGTGGAGACCATGTCGGACCACCGTTACGTGCGGTTCGACATCGCCCCCACCCAGGGCCCGCGGAGGGGAACGGCCCGCTCGGGCCAATCTCCCTTCCCGCGGTGGGCTCTCACCCGCCTGGACCGAGAGGCAGCCCAGGAGGCGGCGTTCCTCCAGGACTGGCTCTCGCCCCCTGTGGAGGCCCCGGACGTTGACGCCGCAGCGGTCCAGCTCCGGGAGTCCTTGACCGAGGTGTGCAACTCCAGCATGCCTCGGTCTCGCCGGCCGCCCCCCCGTCGGGCCGTCTATTGGTGGACGGAGGAGCTGGCGGGGCTCCGGGCCGCCTGCGTGGCGGCCAGGAGGGCCTACACGCGGAGCCGGCGGCGCAGCGCACGAAGCCAGGCCGACGAGGACCGCCTCTACGCTTATTACGGAGAGGCGAGGACGGTCCTCAAAACGGCAATGTGCGCTGCGAAGGACTCGGCGAGGGCCGAGATGCTCGAGGGTCTCGACCGGGATCCATACGGGAGGCCGTACAAGGTAGCGCGGAACCAGCTGCGGCCCTATGGTCCCCCGCTATCGGAGACCCTCGAGCCGGCGTTACTGGATGGGGTGGTACGGTCCTTGTTTCCGCGCAGGACCGACTTCACCCCACCAGTGATGGACCCCCCGCGGCAGGCGGCCCCGCCGGAGGAGGAGATCCCCCCGGTGACTGCGGATGAAATCCGGGAGGGGATTCTCCGCCTCCGCGCGAAGAAGACGGCCCCTGGGCCGGACGGCGTCCCCGCACGAGTGGTGGCAATAGCTGCCTCTCAGATGCAGGACAGGTTTCGGGAACTGTTCAGCGCGTGCCTTGCGGCTGGGCGGTTCCCGAAACTGTGGCGGGAGGGGCAGCTGTGCCTCCTCCGTAAAGAGGGACGCCCGGTGGACTCCCCCTCGGCTTACCGGCCCATCGTTCTGCTCGATGAGGTCGGTAAGATGTTCGAGGGGATAGTCGCCGACCGGCTGAATGGCCTGCTGCGGGGGGTGGGGCCAGACCTGTCGGACGCCCAGTTCGGCTTTCGACAGGGGCGTTCGACGGTCGACGCCTTGGCCCTGCTGAAGGCCCAGGTGCAGGAGGCGGTCGAGTCGGGGGAGGGGCTGTTGGCGGTGTCGTTCGACATCGCCAACGCCTTCAACTCCGTGCCCCACGCGACGATATTGGAGGCGCTCCGGTACCACGGAGTGCCCCAATACCTGCGGAACCTCCTGGCCAGCTACTTGGAGGACCGAGAGGTCCTCCTCGTGGACAAGACGGCGACGGTCAGGAGGTACGGCGCGGAGTCCGGTGTTCCACAGGGGTCGGTTCTAGGCCCCCCCCTGTGGAACATCGGTTTCGACTGGCTCCTGCGGGGAACCCTCCTCCAGGGCACGAGCGTCATCTGCTACGCGGATGACACTCTGCTCGTTGCCCGGGGGAGGGACTTTAGGGCGGCGGCCTGTCTGGCCTCGGCTGGCGGATCCTTGGTCGCCGGGAGGATCCGCCGGCTGGGATTGAAGGTGGCGCTGCACAAGACCGAGGCCGTGTACTTCCACGGGCCTCGGCAGCGCTGCCCACCTGACGCCCACATTGTCGTGGAGGGCGTCAGGATCGAGGTGAAGGCCCAGATGAAGTATCTGGGCCTTACGCTGGACAGCAGGTGGCGCTTCGGCCCGCACTTCAGCGGGCTGTCGACGCGCCTGCTGAAGGCCGCCGATGCCCTATCGTGGCTGCTCCCCAACCTGGGGGGGCCGAAGGAGCGATGCCGGCGCCTCTATGCCGGCATCCTAAAAAGTATGGCCCTATACGGGGCCCCTATATGGGCGGACTCCCTCCAGAGGAGGGAGAATGCGACCGCCATCCGCAGGCCCCAAAGGGCCATTGCACTGCGGGTGGCGAGGGCCTACCGCTCGGTGGGCTTCGCGGCGGCGTGCGCTCTGGCGGGCACCCCTCCCTGGGAGTTGGAAGCTTGGGTGCTCGCCAGAGTGTACGAGTGGACGGCGCGGCGAAAAGCGCTAGGCGAGCGCCCCGCCGCGGAAGAGCGGGAGGCCGTGCGGCGGGAGGCGAGGGCCGCCATCGTCCTCCATTGGACGGAGGACCTCGCCTCCGCCGCCTTTGGCCGCCGGACGCTGGACGCGCTCGGTCCAGTCCTGCAGGGCTGGCTCGAGCGGCCACATGGTTTCCTCTCGTTCCGTCTAGTGCAGGTGTTGTCCGGACATGGTTGTTTCGGAACGCACCTGCACCGGATCCGGAGGGAGGAAACCCCGGCGTGCCACGACTGTGGCGCGGAAGAGGACACGGCGCAGCACACCCTCGAGGTGTGCCCAGCCTGGGCTGAGCTGCGCCGTGCCCTGACAGGTGTTGTCGGGCAGGACCTCTCACTTCCTGGCGTGGTAGACTCCATGCTGGGGAGTGAGGAGGCCTGGGCGGCGGTTGCCTCCTTTTGCGAGGACGTGATGTCGCAAAAGGAGGCGGCGGAGCGTGCGCGGGAGGACGATCCTCTCGCGCCGCCGCTCCGCAGGCGGAGAGGGGGTGGGAGGAGACGGTTATACGATCGCCTCCTCCCACCTCCTGGTGGTGACTAGCGGGCGACGGGCGCGGGGGCGCCTTTCGCCCGCATTGCACTAGTTACCACCCTCGTTGGGCGGGAACGGTTGAGCACTCACACACGATCGTTCCCGGGCCCCTCCACTAAGGGAGGGGCGTGAAGGGCCTGCCGTAAAGGCGGGCGGTCGTCGGCGGGGGACTGGAAGTAAAGGCTGTGCCGGTTTCCCAGTCCCCCTCCACTCAGACGATGCGGGAGTGCCGCTGGGTTATTTTAGTGGGTATACCGGGCTTGCCCGGGGAGTCCCACATAGCCCCCCATCCCCCGATGGGCGGGTATGCGTAATGCATTTTTTCCCAGCGAAACCAAAAAAAAAAAAAAAAAAAAAAAAAAGGTTAGGTTAGGTTAGGTTAGGTTTGCTGGAGGGCCTCGACAGGGATCCGTTTGGGAGGCCATATAAGGCGGCGCGAAATCAACTGCGCCCCAATGGTCCCCCACTAACGGAGACCCTGGAGCCGGCGTTGCTGGATGGGGTGGTCCGGTCCCTGTTTCCGCGCAGGGCCGACTTCACCCCACCAACGATGAACCCCCCACAGGGGGTGGTGGCTTCGCCGGAGGAGGAGGTCCCTCCGGTATCGGCGGAGGAACTTCGCGCGGGGGTTCTGTGCCTCCGCGCGAAGAAGACGGCCCCTGGACCGGATGGCGTCCCCGCACGGGTGGTGGCCATCGCAGCGTCCCTCATGGAGGAGAGGTTTCGGGACCTCTTCAGCGCGTGCCTGACGGCTGGGAGGTTCCCGAGGCTCTGGAAGGAGGGGCAGTTATGCCTCCTCCGGAAAGAGGGACGCCCGGTGGATTCCCCCTCGGCATACCGGCCCATCGTTCTGCTCGATGAGGTCGGTAAATTGTTCGAGGGGATCATCGCCACCCGGCTAAATAGCCTGTTGCGGGAGGTGGGGCCAGACCTGTCGGACGCCCAGTTCGGTTTTCGACGGGGGCGTTCGACGGTCGACGCGTTGGCCCTACTCAGGGGCCAAGTGCAGGAGGCGGTGGAGTCGGGGGGCGGAGTGTTGGCGGTGTCGTTTGACATAGCCAACGCCTTCAACTCCGTCCCCCACTCTACGATATTGGAGGCACTCCGATACCACGGAGTGCCCCAATATCTGCGGGCGATCCTGGCCAGCTACCTGGAGGACCGAGAGGTCCTCCTCGTGGACAAGACGGCCAGGATCAGGCGCTATGGCGCGGAGTCCGGTGTTCCACAGGGGTCGGTGCTAGGGCCCCCCTTGTGGAACATCGGATTCGACTGGCTCCTGCGGGGAGCCCTCCTCCCGGGCACGAGTGTCATCTGTTACGCGGATGACACTCTCCTCGTTGCCCGGGGGGGGAACTTTGGGGAGGCGGCCTGTTTGGCCTCGGCTGGCGGATCCTTGGTCGCAGGGAGGATCCGCCGGCTAGGATTGAGGGTGGCGCTGAACAAGACCGAGGCCGTGTTCTTTCACGGGCCTCGGCAGCGCCGCCCTCCAGACGCCCACATCGTCGTGGAGGGCGTCCGGATAGAGGTCGGGGCCCAGATGAAGTATCTGGGCCTCGTGCTAGACAGCAGGTGGCGCTTCGGCCCGCACTTCAGCGGGCTGTCGACGCGCCTGCTGAAAGCCGCGGACGCCCTCTCATGGCTCCTCCCAAACCTGGGAGGGCCCAAGGACAGATGTCGGCGCCTCTATGCCGGCATCTTGAAGAGCATGGCTCTTTATGGAGCACCCATCTGGGCGGACTCCCTCCACAGGAGGGAGAATGCGACCGCCATCCGCAGGCCACAAAGGGCCATTGCACAGCGGGTGGCGAGGTCCTACCGCTCAGTGGGTTTCTCGGCGGCGTGCGCTCTGGCTGGCACCCCTCCCTGGGAGTTGGAGGCATGGGTGCTAGCCAGAGTATACGAGTGGACGGCGCGGCGGAAGGCGCTCGGGGAGCGCCCCGCCGGTGAGGAGCGGGAGGCCGTGCGGCGGGAGGCGAGGGACGCAATCGTCCATCATTGGACGGAGGACCTCGCCACCGCCACCTTTGGCCGCCGGACGTTGGACGCGCTCGGTCCAGTCTTGCAGGACTGGCTCGAGCGGCCCCACGGTTTCCTCTCATTCCGTTTGGTGCAGGTGTTGTCCGGACATGGTTGTTTCGGAACGCACCTGCACCGGATCCGGAGGGAGGAAACCCCGGCGTGCCACGACTGCGGCGCGGCGGAGGACACGGCGCAGCACACCCTCGAGGTGTGCCCAGCTTGGGCTGAGCTGCGCCGTGCCTTGATCCATGTTGTTGGGCAGGACCTCTCGCTTCCCAGCGTGGTCAACTCCATGCTGGGGAGTGAGGAGGCCTGGGTGGCGGTTGCCTCCTTTTGCGAGGATGTGATGTCGCAAAAGGAGGCGGCGGAGCGTGCGCGGGAGGACGATCCTCTCGCGCCGCCGCTCCGCAGGCGGAGAGGGGGTGGGAGGAGACGGTTATACGATCGCCTCCTCCCACCTCCTGGTGGTGACTAGCGGGCGACGGGCGCGGGGGCGCCTTTCGCCTGCATTGCACTAGTCACCACCCTCGTTGGGCGGGAACGGTCGAGCACTCACACACGGTCGTTCCCGGGCCCCTCCACTAAGGGAGGGGCGTGAAGGGCCTGCCGTAAAGGCGGGCGGTCGTCGGCGGGGGACTGGAAGTAAAGGCTGTGCCGGTTTCCCAGTCCCCCTCCACTCAGACGATGCGGGAGTGCCGCTGGGTTATTTTAGTGGGTATACCGGGCTTGCCCGGGGAGTCCCACATAGCCCCCCATCCCCCGATGGGCGGGTATGCGTAATGCATTTTTTCCCAGCGAAACAAAAAAAAAAAAAAAAAAAAAAAAAAGGTTAGGTTAGGTTGGGGAGGGGTGCGGGTCAGGTAACCTCCACGTTGGCCTAGTTGGTTGCTGGTCTCTTTCGGATACGTCCGGGGGGAAGAGCAACCCGCTGGGCTGGTGCACTCTGGGCACCGTCAATAACTTCCCATTCGTGGGTTCTTGTTGGCGGTGGCGAATAACCTGACAGGGGGGGATGTCGTTCTGGGTGTTCCTCTGATTAGCAGAGGACACACCAGATGCGACATGGGGTTGGGCTAGTCTGGGTAGGTAGGTAGGGGTAGGTTAGGTTAGGTAGGTGGGAGGTGGGGCTCGCTTCCGGGCCTCTGGGCGGGCCGCTCGCCCCTGCGGGGGGGGTTGCCCGGGTGCACTGACCAGCTCTGCACCCTGCTCTGCCCAGCTCTGCACCCTGCACTGCCCGGCTCTGCATCCGGCTCTGCCCGCTCTGCACCTGGCTCAGCCCGCTCTGCACCTGGCTCTGCACTCGGCTCTCCTGCGGTTGGTTACCCGAGTGCACTGACCAGCTCTGCACCCTGCTTTGACCAGCTCTGCACCCTGCTCTGCCCGGCTCTGCATCCGGCTCTGCCCGCTCTGCAACTGGCTTAGCCCGCTCTGCACCTGGCTCTGCGCCCGGCTCTCTCTCCTGCGGGTGGGGGCGGCCGCCGCCCGGGGGCGGGAAGGGAGCCCTCGAAGGTGTGCCGCGGATGTGCGGCGGGCGGTGATGACTTGTCGTCGCCGACCCTTCTTTGGCGTAGGATGGTCGGCGGGGACAAGTCGGTGGAAGGAGGAGGCGGCGGAGCGTCGGTCTCGACGCGCCGCCGCAGACGCGGTGGGCGGCGTCTGGCCTTCGCGGGCCGGATGCCGCAGACGCGGAGGGCGGCGTCTGGCTTTTCACGGGTCAGATGCCGCAACGTAGGGGACCGTGGGCGGAGGACCGGGGTGTCCTACGTCCACATAAGGGTCCAGCGCGGTGGAGGGCACGGCGCAGCACACCGTCTAGGTGTGCCCAGCGGGGGCGTAGTTGCGCCGTGCCCTGACAGGTCCTCTCGCTTCCCGGTGTGGTAAATTCCATGCTGGGGAGCGGGAGGGCCTGGGCGGCGGTTGCCTCCTTTTGCGACGACGCCATGTCGCGGAAGGAGGCGGCGGAGAAGGGGTGGGGGTGGGCGGTTGTACGGTCGCCTCCTCCCACCTCTTGGTGGTGATTAGCGGGCGACAGGCGTGGGGGCGCCTGTCGTCTGCATTGCACAATCACCACCCTCGTCGGGCGTTCCCGGGCCCCTCCACTAAGGGAGGGGCGAGAAGGGCCCGCCATAAAGGTGGGCAGTCGTCGGCGGAGGACTGGACGTAAAGGCTGTGCCGGTTTCCCAGTCCTCCTCCACTCAGACGATGCGGGAGTGCCGCTGGGTTATTTTAGTGGGTATACCGGGCTTGCCCGGGGAGTCCCACATAGCCCCCCATTCCCCCAATGGGTGGGTATGCGTAATGCATTTTTTCCCAGCGAAACCAAAAAAAAAAAAAAAAAAAAAAAAAAAGGTTAGGTTGGGGAACCCCCCACAGCGCATACGTCCTCGATCGTGTTCCCTGGTAACGTCCCAGTTCTGACCACCGTAACGGAGTGGCAGACTGGGTACGGCTAAAGTGCGCTGTGCGATCGTTGCAATTTTATCCTGTTCTTGCGGTGACGATATTGATTAGAGCTATGCCTACCCCTGCGCGGGACGCCCTCGGGCATTTTGTTAAAAAAGGCCCTTCTAAGGGCCACCCAAAAGGCCCTTCTCAGGGCCAAACCAAAGGCCCTTCTCAGGGCCAACCCAAAGGCCCTTCTCAGGGCCACCCAAAAGGCCCTTCTCAGGGCCACCGCGACGCTTCGGCGTCGGCGTCGGAAGAAGGCAGAGCCTTCTACGAGGGACGGGCGGACGAGACGGACTCCGATAGCGAGTCCGTTATATCGATCGCCAGTTCGATAGAGGTTGAGGAAGGTTCTCGTTCGCAATCGCGGAAGCGGGCCTTCCTCAAGGAAGGGTCGGATGGGTCTTCAGCCTCGGGTTCAGCAAAGGAGCCGAAGAAGAAGGCCAAGGCCAAAAAGCCAGTAACGGAGGCGGATACCCACGACTCAGCTCACAGGGGTCGGTCCTCGGCCCGCCCCTGTGGAACATCGGCTACGACTGGGTGCTGCGCGGGGCCACTTTGCGGGGGGTCGGTGTCATCTGTTACGCCGACGACACCCTCGTGCTGGCCCGCGGCGGCACCTACAGAGAGGCATCGCTGCTCGCTACTGCGGGTGTGGCCCAGGTCGTGGGGAGGATCCGCGCCCTGGGGCTCGAGGTGGCCTTGGAAAAGTCCGAGGCCCTCCTCTTCCACGGGCCCCGGAACAGGCCGCCGCCGGAGGCCTCGATTATTGTGGGAGGGACTTCCATCGCCGTCGGGACTACGATGAAGTACCTCGGTCTCGTCCTCGACGGCCGATGGAAGTTCGAGGAGCACTTCCGGCGGTTGGCCCCAAAGTTGTTGGCCACTGCCGGGGCCTTGGGGCGGATCCTCCCAAACGTTGGGGGTCCTGGAGGAGTCTGCCGACGCCTGTACACCGGTGTGGTGCGCTCCATGGCGCTCTACGGGGCGCCAATATGGGCAGGCGCCCTGAGCAACCCGAATCAGGCTGCGCTGCGACGACCGCAGCGCGCCATGGCGCTCAGGGTGGCCCGGGCGTACCGCACCGTGTCTTGCGTCGGTGCGTGCGTGCTCGCCGGTACACCGCCGTGGGACCTCGACGCCGAGGTACTCGCTGCGGTGTACTGGCGAATAAAAGAAGAGATTGCGGGTGGTGGCTGTCCCCATCCGCGGGAGATTCGGCGTTGGCGAGAGGAGGGACGCGAGACTCTCCTGCGGAGGTGGGCAGCCCGTCTCGAAATATCGGTGACGAGTCGGGAGCTGGTGGCCGCCGTTCGGCCCATTCTCCACGAGTGGCTCGAGCGGCGGCACGGGGTCCTCTCTTTCCACCTGACGCAGGTGATCACCGGGCACGGTTGCTTTGGTAGATTCCTGCACCGGGTGGGAAGAGAGCCCTCTGAGGTGTGTCACCATTGCGAGGCGGGAGTCGCGGACACGGCGCAACACACGCGCGAGGAGTGCCCCGCTTGGGCGGTCCCTCGCGCCGCCCTGTCCGCGACAGTCGGAGATGACCTGTCGCTGCCGGCCCTCCTCCGGGAGATGGTCGACAGCGACGAGTCATGGCAGGCGGCAGCGACCTTCTGCGACACAGTAATGTCGCAGAAGGAGGCGGCGGAGCGGGACCGGGAAGACGATGTCGACTCGGCCCCGATGCGCCGCCGCAGGCGTGGAAGGCGGCGTCGGGTCTTCGCGGGCCAGATGCCGCCGTAACGCCGGGGACCGCGGGCGACGGATCGGGGTCCGCCGTCCGCACAAAGGTCCCGTGCACCCGTGTTCGGTGCGAGGAGGAGACAAATGGAGGTGGAACGGGGCGGGGCTGAATCTCAAACTAGGGGATTCAGCCCCGCCCCGGAGAGAAGGGCTCTACGGAGCAACGCTAGCGGGGCACGCGGTTGCAAGCCTCGTGGGTCCCGCAGCCCCGTGGGCGAGCGTCGGAACACTCCAGGGTTTTAGTGGGTGCAAACCCCACATAACGCAGTGGTTCCCCCGAGACCACTGCGTATTCGTGAGGAATTTCCCTGGATAAACAAAAAAAAAAAAAAAAAAGGTTAGGTTAGGTTAGGTTAGGTTGGGGTGGGGTGCGGGTCAGGTAACCTCCACGTTGGCCTGGTTGGTTGCTGGTCTCTTTCGGATACGTCCGGGGGGAAGAGCAACCCGCTGGGCTGGTGCACTCTGGGCACCGTCAATAACTTCCCATGTTTTCGTGGGTTCTTGTTGGCGGTGGCGAATAATCTGACAGGGGGGGGATGTCGCTCTGGGTGTTCCTCTGATTAGCAGAGGACACACCAGATGCGACATAGGGGTGGGGCGGGGCGGGGATAGTTTATACGGGGTAGGCTAGGTTGGGTAGGTTAGTTTGGGCAGGCTAGGTTGGATAGGTTGGGTTGGGTAGGCTAGGTTGGGTAGGTTAGGTTAGGAACGACGTGAGGAGGGAGGGTGGTTACCTGAAAACAGGCGACCACCAACAGGGGAGTCTACACCAGCTCCCCTTGAATCCCGGAGCCCACGGCACACTCCCAAAGACCCCCATCGTTGGTGTCATGGGGTACGGGATGTGCTGTGGACCGGAGGGCTTGCCTTAATTGGCCGGCCCGCGGGAAGGAAAACCCTGTAGCAGCCGGCATCAGCAACCACGCGCGCATCGCGCGTGGATGTTGATGCCGGTTATTAAACCCGACAGCAAAGTCGTAAAAACCTGTGGATACCTGGCGACCTCCACAGTATATAGCGTACCCTGTTCATCGGAATGAGCGTCACCCGGCAGGGGTTAATACTTCGTCTCTACTCGTGGGATTAATTATGGAACCTTTTAAAACAAACCAAAACAAAGAGGAAGAAAAGGAGGTGGAAGTGAGTGGAAGTGAGAGGGAGAAGGTACAAGCGACCGAAGAAGCACCGAGGAGAGAACTCCGCGTCTCCCTTACGCGTCTCTCGGAGTCCGACTCAGACGCCAGTCAGGCGAGTCTGATGACGGTCGACTCTGGGAGTGAGGAGAGCGTTCGCCGTTGGCTTAAAAGGCCGATAGCTGACCAAGAGCCAGAGGAGAATATGTCGCCGCCCAAAGGAGCGGCACATAAATCCAAACGCGGCAGAGGCCGACCGCCCACAACGGGCGAGTACGTGGGCCTAGCCGCGGCCAAGGCCGCGTACAATAAACAAAAAGAGGAGGAGCTCCGGCTAGAGGCCGAAGAAGAAATCGCGGGCATGGGCGAAACCCTGCGGCAGTCGAGGCAAGCCTGCTGCAGCGGCCTCAACCCGCCAACACCCGAGGAGGACACGGCGCAGTCTCTAGCAGCACTGAACCAATTGCTGCTAGAGGCTGCAAAAATCATTGAAAAGGTGGCCACAACGTCCAGGAAATTGAAGGGGACGAGCGTAAAAACGTTAAAGGATGCGGCCTCCATAATCAAGGAGGCCGCGGTGGGAATAAGGGCCCGCACAGTGTCGGAGGAGGTGAGGCAGCTGGAAGCAGAAAATCAGCGCCTCACGGCACAGTTAGCGGAGGCCAATAGCCGGCCGGCGGCGGTAGAGCCCGACGCAGTCCGGAAAATGATGGAGGAGATTACTCGGGCCACGGTCGTGCAGTTCAGCAATATGCTGAATGCACGACTCGAAGGGCTCGAGTGTCGCCTCCTCCCGGAGCCGGGACTGCGGCCGCCGCTGGCGGCTGACAAGGCGCGGAAGAAGGTGGAGGATGAGGCCGCGGCAGCGATAGCCTCTCAAGTGGACCCAACACCTCCGGCGCCTCTGCCTGCGCCCACAGCCCAGCCCCAAAAGTCCAAGGGCAAGGGCAAGGTCACCGACAAGGGCAAAGGCAAGGGGAAAAAGACGGCCCCGGCCCCTAGCCCCGAAGTGCGGGACGCCCCTCCACCGCCCCCGTTGACGGAGCAGTGGAGTGTCGTCGCTGCTCGGGGTGCAAAAAGCTCCCAAAAGAAGAGCACCCAAAGCACCCAGAGCGGCAAGGCGGCGGCGGTGGCGAAGCTGCGTGAGCCGAAAACGGCTGCAGTGACATTGACGCTGCAGCCGGGCGCGGCGGAGCGCGGCGCAAGCTACGCCACCGTCTTGCGGGAGGCCCGGACTCGGATAGATAAAACGAGTCTTGGTATTGGAGAGATGCGCTGTAGGACCACGGTCACCGGCGCCCGCATCCTCGAAATTTTCGGGGATGGGGGCGCTGAGAAGGCCGACTCCCTGGCTACCAAGCTAAGGGAGGTCCTCAGCGCAGACGTAGTCCGGGTCTCCCGCCCCACAAAGAGGGTGGAGGTAATTGTCTCGGGGCTGGACGACTCCGTCACCGCCGCAGAGGTGGTGGCGGCATTCGCAGCGCAAGCCGATTGTCACATCGACGAAGTGAGGCCCGGAGTCATCGGCGAACGGGCCACGATGTGGCTCAGCTGCCCGGTGGCCGCTGCCAAAACCGTGGCCGGCGCCGGCCGCCTGCATGTGGGCTGGACGACGGCGAGAGTGGCTCTGCTGGCGGCGAGGCCCCTAAGGTGCTTCAGGTGCCTCAACCTGGGCCACGTCGCCAGCAAGTGCCAATCAGAGGTGGACCGCAGCGGCTTGTGCTTCCGCTGCGGAAAGGCGGGCCACCGGGCGCGTGAGTGCCGAGCCGAGCCCAACTGTGCCACTTGCGCTGCAGCGGGCAAACCGGCCCGGCACCCTCTGGGCGGAGTGGGCTGCGTGGGCGATGGGGGGCAGGCCAAGGCCAAGTCGGGCGCCCATCGCCCAACAACAACAACAACGGAGGGGCCAGCTGAGACCGCGCCCTGATGTCCGGAGTAAAGATACTACAGGCGAATATTAACCACTCTGCCAGGGCCCAGGATCTATTGTCCCAGTCCCTGGCAGAGTGGGGCATCCAAGTTGCAGTGGTCGCCGAGCCCTACTACGTCCCCACTCGGGATGACTGGGTCGGGGACCGGGAGGGATTGGTGGCCATCACCGCCCCCGCTGCCGCTGGCGCCCCGCCCATTGACCACGTGTCGAGGGGTAGGGGCCACGTGCTGGCAGCCGTGGGCGGTGTCTCGTACATAGGGGTGTACATCTCGCCCAACCGGGGTCTCGCCGACTTTGAGCAAATGCTCGTGGAGGTGGGATCTCTGGTTGGGCGGGCCGCCCCTAGCCCCGTGCTAGTCGCTGGGGATTTCAACGCCAAATCTATGGCGTGGGGATCCCCGGTGACGGATGCGCGGGGTGAGTGTTTGGAAGAGTGGGCGATCGCCATGGGTCTGGCCGTCCTCAATACGGGGTCGGAGGACACGTGCGTGCGGCAACAGGGCGGGTCGATAGTCGACATAACGTTGGCATCGACCGCCCTGGCGCGCCGTGTCCGGGACTGGAGGGTGGTGGTGGACGCGGAGACACTGTCCGACCACCGGTACATCCGATTTGATGTCTCCGCGCTCCCCACCGGCCCGCAGGGCTCGGGCCCGACCCCGGTTATTGGGGGCGGTCCGCGCTGGGTACTTGGACGGCTCGACAGGGAGGTCGCCAGAGAGGCCGCTATTGTCGAGGACTGGGTGTCCGGACCCGACGTCGTACAGGACGTGGACGAGGAGGCGGGGCGCCTTGGGGCCTCGCTGGGTCGCATATGCGACGCGGCGATGCCCAGGGCGAGGCCCCTCCCACCGCGGCTTCGGGTGTATTGGTGGAGCGACGAGCTCCGCCGCATGCGAGTGGATTGCGGTAGGGCTCGCCGCCGATACACCCGGTGTAGGCGGAGGCGGGTCCGGGACATCCAGGAGGAGACAGCCTCCTATGCCGCCTACAGGGCTCTGCGCGAAGGCTTTGCGGTGGCAATTGCCCGGGCCAAGGAGGCGGCATGGGCGGACTGGCTGCGGACCCTCGACGGCGACCCGTGGGGCAGGCCGTACAAGGCCGTCCGCAAGAAGTTGCGGCCCTGGGCCCCCCCTGTCACGGCCAGTGTCGATGACACTCTCCTCGGCGAGGTGGTGGGGACCCTCTTCCCGCAGCGAGAAGAGTGGGTGCCCCCGGCGATGGCCCGACACGAGAATGCGCGATCTGCCGAGGCTGACGTCCCCGCACCGCCGGTATCGGAGGCCGAGTTCGGGGCGGCCGTCCTGAAACTCAGGATGAAGAGGACCGCCCCAGGCCCGGACGGCGTTCCGGGGACGGCCTTGGTGATCGCGCTGGAGGAGATGGGCGAGAGGGTGAGGTCCCTCTTCACCGCATGCGTGGCGCAGGGTCGATTCCCGCGGCCGTGGAAGACGGGCAAGCTCGTCCTTCTGCCGAAGGTCGGGCGCCCGGCCGGACTGCCGTCGTCCTACCGTCCGATCGTGCTACTCGGCGAGGTGACTCAGCAACAGACGACGGAGACACCAAAGAAAGAACTACGCGTCTCCCTTACGCGTCTCTCGGAGTCCGACTCAGACGCCAGTCAAGCGAGTCTGATGACGGTCGACTCTGGGAGTGAGGAGAGCGTTCGCCGTTGGCTTAAAAGGCCGATAGGTGACCAAGAGCCAGAGGAGAACATGTCGCCGCCCAAAGGAGCGGCGCACAAATCAAAACGCGGCAGAGGCCGACCGCCCACCACGGGCGAGTACGTGGGCCTAGCCGCAGCCAAGGCCGCGTACAATAGACAAAAAGAGGAGGAGCTCCGGCTAGAGGCCGAAGAAGAAATCGCGGGCATGGGCGAAACCCTGCGGCAGTCGAGAGAAGCCTGCCGCAGCGGCCTCAACCCGCCAACACCCGAGGAGGACACGGCGCAGTCTCTAGCAGCACTGAACTTGCTGCTGCTAGAGGCTGCAAAAATCATTGAAAAGGTGGCCACAACGTCCAAGAAATTGAAGGGGACGAGCGTAAAAACGTTAAAGGATGCGGCCACCACAATAAAGGAGGCAGCGGTGGGCATAAGAGCCCGCACAGTGTCGGAGGAGGTGAGGCAGCTGGAAACTGAAAATCAGCGCCTCACGGCACAGTTAGCGGAGGCTAATAGCCGGCCGGCGGCGGTAGAGCCCGACGCAGTCCGGACTATGATGGAGGAGATTACTCGGGCCACGGTCGTGCAGTTCAGCAATATGCTGAATGCACGACTCGAAGGGCTCGAGTGTCGCCTCCTCCCGGAGCCGGGACTGCGGCCGCCGCTGGCGGCTGACAAGGCGCGGAAGAAGGTGGAGGATGAGGCCGCGGCAGCGATAGCCCCACAAGTGGACCCAACACCCCCGGCGCCTCTGCCTGCGCCCACAGCCCAGCCCCAAAAGCTCAAGGGCAAGGGCAAGGGCACCGACAAGGGCAAAGGCAAGGGGAAAAAGACGGCCCCGGCCCCTAGCCCCGAAGTGCGGGACGCCCCTCCACCGCCCCCGTTGACGGAGCAGTGGAGTGTCGTCGCTGCTCGGGGTGCAAAAAGCTCCCAAAAGAAGAGCACCCAAAGCACCCAGAGCGGCAAGGCGGCGGCGGTGGCGAAGCTGCGTGAGCCGAAAACGGCTGCAGTGACATTGACGCTGCAGCCGGGCGCGGCGGAGCGCGGCGCAAGCTACGCCACCGTCTTGCGGGAGGCCCGGACTCGGATAGATAAAACGAGTCTTGGTATTGGAGAGATGCGCTGCAGGACCACGGTCACCGGCGCCCGCATCCTCGAAATTTTCGGGGATGGGGGCGCTGAGAAGGCCGACTCCCTGGCTACCAAGCTAAGGGAGGTCCTCAGCGCAGACGTAGTCCGGGTCTCCCGCCCCACAAAGAGGGTGGAGGTAATTGTCTCGGGGCTGGACGACTCCGTCACCGCCGCAGAGGTGGTGGCGGCATTCGCAGCGCAAGCCGATTGTCACATCGACGAAGTGAGGCCCGGAGTCATCGGCGAACGGGCCACGATGTGGCTCAGCTGCCCGGTGGCCGCTGCCAAAACCGTGGCCGGCGCCGGCCGCCTGCATGTGGGCTGGACGACGGCGAGAGTGGCTCTGCTGGCGGCGAGGCCCCTAAGGTGCTTCAGGTGCCTCAACCTGGGCCACGTCGCCAGCAAGTGCCAATCAGAGGTGGACCGCAGCGGCTTGTGCTTCCGCTGCGGAAAGGCGGGCCACCGGGCGCGTGAGTGCCGAGCCGAGCCCAACTGTGCCACTTGCGCTGCAGCGGGCAAACCGGCCCGGCACCCTCTGGGCGGAGTGGGCTGCGTGGGCGATGGGGGGCAGGCCAAGGCCAAGTCGGGCGCCCATCGCCCAACAACAACAACAACGGAGGGGCCAGCTGAGACTGCGCCCTGATGTCCGGAGTAAAGATACTACAGGCGAATATTAACCACTCTGCCAGGGCCCAGGATCTATTGTCCCAGTCCCTGGCAGAGTGGGGCATTCAAGTTGCAGTGGTCGCCGAGCCCTACTACGTCCCCACTCGGGATGACTGGGTCGGGGACCGGGAGGGATTGGTGGCCATCACCGCCCCCGCTGCCGCTGGCGCCCCGCCCATTGACCACGTGTCGAGGGGTAGGGGCCACGTGCTGGCAGCCGTGGGCGGTATCTCGTACATAGGGGTGTACTTCTCGCCCAACCGGGGTCTCGCCGACTTTGAGCAAATGCTCGTGGAGGTGGGATCTCTGGTTGGGCGGGCCGCCCCTAGCCCCGTGCTAGTCGCTGGGGATTTCAACGCCAAATCTATGGCGTGGGGATCCCCGGTGACGGATGCGCGGGGTGAGTGTTTGGAAGAGTGGGCGATCGCCATGGGTCTGGCCGTCCTCAATACGGGGTCGGAGGACACGTGCGTGCGGCAACAGGGCGGGTCGATAGTCGACATAACGTTGGCATCGACCGCCCTGGCGCGCCGCGTCCGGGACTGGAGGGTGGTGGTGGACGCGGAGACACTGTCTGACCACCGGTACATCCGATTTGATGTCTCCGCGTTCCCCACCGGCCCGCAAGGCTCGGGCCCGACCCCGGTTATTGGGGGCGGTCCGCGCTGGGTGTTAGGACGGCTCGACAGGGAGGTCGCCAGAGAGGCCGCTATTGTCGAGGACTGGGTGTCCGGACCCGACGTCGTACAGGACGTGGACGAGGAGGCGGGGCGCCTTGGGGCCTCGCTGGGTCGCATATGCGACGCGGCGATGCCCAGGGCGAGGCCCCTCCCACCGCGGCTGCGGGTGTATTGGTGGAGCGACGAGCTCCGCCGCATGCGAGTGGATTGCGGTAGGGCTCGCCGCCGATACACCCGGTGTAGGCGGAGGCGGGTCCGGGACATCCAGGAGGAGACAGCCTCCTATGCCGCCTACAGGGCTCTTCGCGAATGCTTCGCAGTGGCGATTGCGCGGGCCAAGGAGGCGGCATGGGCGGACTGGCTGCGGACCCTCGACGGCGACCCTTGGGGCAGGCCGTACAAGGCCGTTCGTAAGAAGTTGCGGCCCTGGGCCCCCCCTGTCACGGCCAGTGTCGATGACACTCTCCTCGGCGAAGTGGTGGGGACCCTCTTCCCGCAGCGAGAAGAGTGGGTGCCCCCGGCGATGGCCCGACACGAGAATGCGCGATCTGCCGAGGACGACGTCCCCGCAACGCCGGTATCGGAGGCCGAGTTCGGGGCGGCCGTCCTGAAACTCAAAATGAAGAGGACCGCCCCAGGCCCGGACGGCGTTCCGGGGACGGCCTTGGTGATCGCGCTGGAGGAGATGGGCGAGAGGGTGAGGTCCCTCTTCACCGCGTGCGTGGTGCAGGGTCGATTCCCGCGGCAATGGAAGACGGGCAAGCTCGTCCTTCTGCCGAAGGTCGGGCGCCCGGCCGGACTGCCGTCGTCCTACCGTCCGATCGTGCTACTCGGCGAGGTGAGCAAGCTCTTCGAGCGAGTGCTCGCTGCTCGCCTGGCCGAGTGCATGGATCCGGATCTGGACGACGCGCAGTTCGGTTTCCGCCGGGGTCGGTCGACCCTGGATGCCGTTGCGCGGGTGAGGGACCTCGCCGAGGAGGCGGTCTCCCAGGGCGGCGTGATGCTTGCGGTGTCATTGGACATCCGCAATGCGTTCAACACGCTGCCCTGGGAGACGGTCAGGGCGGCACTGCGGTACCATGGGGTACCGCAGTACCTCCAGAGGGTCATCGCCGACTACTTCGCCGGCAGAGCCGTCGTGTTCCCGACGAGGGCCGGCGAGGGGAGGAGGGAAATGTCGTGCGGTGTTCCGCAGGGGTCGGTCCTCGGCCCGCCCCTGTGGAACATCGGCTACGACTGGGTGCTGCGCGGGGCCACTTTGCGGGGGGTCGGTGTCATTTGTTACGCCGACGACACCCTCGTGCTGGCCCGCGGCGGCACCTACAGAGAGGCATCGCTGCTCGCCACTGCGGGTGTGGCCCAAGTCGTGGGGAGGATCCGCGCCCTGGGGCTCGAGGTGGCCTTGGAAAAGTCCGAGGCCCTCCTCTTCCACGGGCCCCGGAACAGGCCGCCGCCGGAGGCCTCCATTATCGTGGGAGGGACTTCCATCGCCGTCGGGACTACGATGAAGTACCTCGGTCTCGTCCTCGACGGCCGATGGAAGTTCGAGGAGCACTTCCGGCGGTTGGCCCCAAAGTTGTTGGCCACTGCCGGGGCCTTGGGGCGGATCCTCCCAAACGTTGGGGGTCCTGGAGGAGTCTGCCGACGCCTGTACACCGGTGTGGTGCGCTCCATGGCGCTCTACGGGGCGCCAATATGGGCAGGCGCCCTGAGCAACCCGAATCAGGCTGCGCTGCGACGACCGCAGCGCGCCATGGCGCTCAGGGTGGCCCGGGCGTACCGCACCGTGTCTTGCGTCGGTGCGTGCGTGCTCGCCGGTACACCGCCGTGGGACCTCGACGCCGAGGTACTCGCCGCGGTGTACTGGCGAATGAAGGAAGAGATTGCGGGTGGTGGCTGTCCCCATCCGCGGGAGATTCGGCGTTGGCGAGAGGAGGGACGTGAGACTCTCCTGCGGAGGTGGGCAGCCCGTCTCGAAATAGCGGTGACGAGTCGAGAGCTGGTGGCCGCCGTTCGGCCCATTCTCCACGAGTGGCTCGAGCGGCGGCACGGGGTCCTCTCTTTCCACCTGACGCAGGTGATCACCGGGCACGGTTGCTTTGGTAGATTCCTGCACCGGGTGGGAAGAGAGCCCTCTGAGGTGTGTCACCATTGCGAGGCGGGAGTCGCGGACACGGCGCAACACACGCGCGAGGAGTGCCCCGCTTGGGCGGTCCCTCGCGCCGCCCTGTCCGCGACAGTCGGAGATGACCTGTCGCTGCCGGCCCTCCTTCGGGAGATGGTCGACAGCGACGAGTCATGGCAGGCGGCAGCGACCTTCTGCGACACTGTAATGTCGCAGAAGGAGGCGGCGGAGCGGGACCGGGAAGACGACGTCGACTCGGCCCCGATGCGCCGCCGCAGGCGTGGAAGGCGGCATCGGGTCTTCGCGGGCCAGATGCCGCCGTAACGCCGGGGACCGCGGGCGACGGATCGGGGTCCGCCGTCCGCACAAAGGTCCCGTGCACCCGTGTTCGGTGCGAAAAAAAAAAAAAAAAAAAAAAAAAAAAAAAAAAAAAAAAAAAAAAAAAAAAAAAAAAAAAGGTTGCAAGCCTCGTCCGCTGCGGAAAGGCGGGCCACCGGGCGCGCGAGTGCCGAGCCGAGCCCAACTGTGCCACTTGCGCTGCAGCGGGCAAACCGGCCCGGCACCCTCTCGGCGGAGTGGGATGCATGGGCGATGGGGGGCAGGCCAAAGCCAAGACCCATCGCCCAGCAACAATAACAGAGGGGCCGACTGAGACCGCGCCGTGATGCCCGGAGTAAAGATTCTACAGGCGAACATTAACCACTCTGCCAGGGCCCAGGATCTATTGTCCCAGTCCCTGGCAGAGTGGGGCATTCAAGTTGCTGTGGTCGCCGAGCCCTACTACGTCCCCACTCGGGACGACTGGGTCGGGGACCGGGAGGGATTGGTGGCCATCACCGCCCCCGCTGCCGCTGGCGCCCCGCCCATTGACCACGTGTCGAGGGGTAGGGGCCACGTGCTGGCAGCCGTGGGCGGTGTCTCTTACATAGGGGTGTACATCTCGCCCAACCGGGGTCTCGCCGACTTTGAGCAAATGCTCGTGGAGGTGGGATCTCTGGTTGGGCGGGCCGCCCCTAGCCCCGTGCTAGTCGCTGGGGATTTCAACGCCAAATCTATGGCGTGGGGATCCCCGGTGACGGATGCGCGGGGTGAGTGTTTGGAAGAGTGGGCGATCGCCATGGGTCTGGCCGTCCTCAATACGGGGTCGGAGGACACGTGCGTGCGGCAACAGGGCGGGTCGATAGTCGACATAACCGCCCTGGCGCGCCGTGTCCAGGACTGGAGGGTGGTGGTGGACGCGGAGACACTGTCTGACCACCGGTACATCCGATTTGATGTCTCCGCGTTCCCCACCGGCCCGCAAGGCTCGGGCCCGACCCCGGTTATTGGGGGCGGTCCGCGCTGGGTGTTAGGACGGCTCGACAGGGAGGTCGCCAGAGAGGCCGCTATTGTCGAGGACTGGGTGTCCGGACCCGACGTCGTACAGGACGTGGACGAGGAGGCGGGGCGCCTTGGGGCCTCGCTGGGTCGCATATGCGACGCGGCGATGCCCAGGGCGAGGCCCCTCCCACCGCGGCTGCGGGTGTATTGGTGGAGCGACGAGCTCCGCCGCATGCGAGTGGACTGCGGTAGGGCTCGCCGCCGATACACCCGGTGTAGGCGGAGGCGGGTCCGGGACATCCAGGAGGAGACAGCCTCCTATGCCGCCTACAGGGCTCTTCGCGAATGCTTCGCAGTGGCGATTGCGCGGGCCAAGGAGGCGGCATGGGCGGACTGGCTGCGGACCCTCGACGGCGACCCTTGGGGCAGGCCGTACAAGGCCGTCCGCAAGAAGTTGCGGCCCTGGGCCCCCCCTGTCACGGCCAGTGTCGATGACACTCTCCTCGGCGAGGTGGTGGGGACCCTCTTCCCACAGCGAGAAGAGTGGGTGCCCCCGGCGATGGCCCGACACGAGAATGCGCGATCTGCCGAGGACGACGTCCCCGCAACGCCGGTATCGGAGGCCGAGTTCGGGGCGGCCGTCCTGAAACTCAAAATGAAGAGGACCGCCCCAGGCCCGGACGGCGTTCCGGGGACGGCCTTGGTGATCGCGCTGGAGGAGATGGGCGAGAGGGTGAGGTCCCTCTTCACCGCGTGCGTGGTGCAGGGTCGATTTCCGCGGCCGTGGAAGACGGGCAAGCTCGTCCTTCTGCCGAAGGTCGGGCGCCCGGCCGGACTGCCGTCGTCCTACCGTCCGATCGTGCTACTCGACGAGGTGAGCAAGCTCTTCGAGCGAGTGCTCGCTGCTCGCCTGGCCGAGTGCATGGATCCGGGCCTGGACGACGCGCAGTTCGGTTTCCGCCGGGGTCGGTCGACCCTGGATGCCGTCGCGCGGGTGAGGGACCTCGCCGAGGAGGCGGTCTCCCAGGGCGGCGTGATGCTTGCGGTGTCATTGGACATCCGCAATGCGTTCAACACGTTGCCCTGGGAGACGGTCAGGGCGGCACTGCGGTACCATGGGGTACCGCAGTACCTCCAGAGGGTCATCGCCGACTACTTCGCCGGCAGAGCCGTCGTGTTCCCGACGAGGGCCGGCGAGGGGAGGAGGGAAATGTCGTGCGGTGTTCCACAGGGGTCGGTCCTCGGCCCGCCCCTGTGGAACATCGGCTACGACTGGGTGCTGCGCGGGGCCACTTTGCGGGGGGTCGGTGTCATTTGTTACGCCGACGACACCCTCGTGCTGGCCCGCGGCGGCACCTACAGAGAGGCATCGCTGCTCGCCACTGCGGGTGTGGCCCAGGTTGTGGGGAGGATCCGCGCCCTGGGGCTCGAGGTGGCCTTGGAAAAGTCCGAGGCCCTCCTCTTCCACGGGCCCCGGAACAGGCCGCCGCCGGAGGCCTCGATTATTGTGGGAGGGACTTCCATCGCCGTCGGGACTACGATGAAGTACCTCGGTCTCGTCCTCGACGGCCGATGGAAGTTCGAGGAGCACTTCCGGCGGCTGGCCCCAAAGTTGTTGGCCACTGCCGGGGCCTTGGGGCGGATCCTCCCAAACGTTGGGGGGCCTGGAGGAGTCTGCCGACGCCTGTACACCGGTGTGGTGCGCTCCATGGCGCTCTACGGGGCGCCAATATGGGCAGGCGCCCTGAGCAACCCGAATCAGGCTGCGCTGCGACGACCGCAGCGCGCCATGGCGCTCAGGGTGGCCCGAGCGTACCGCACCGTGTCTTGCGTCGGTGCGTGCGTGCTCGCCGGTACGCCGCCGTGGGACCTCGACGCCGAGGTACTCGCCGCGGTGTACTGGCGAATAAAAGAAGAGACGGCGGGTGGTGGCTGTCCCCATCCGCGGGAGATTCGGCGTTGGCGAGAGGAGGGACGCGAGACTCTCCTGCGGAGGTGGGCAGCCCGTCTGGAAATGTCGGTGACGAGTCGGGAGCTGGTGGCCGCCGTTCGGCCCATTCTCCACGAGTGGCTCGAGCGGCGGCACGGGGTCCTCTCTTTCCACCTGACGCAGGTGATCACCGGGCACGGTTGCTTTGGTAGATTCCTGCACCGGGTGGGAAGAGAGCCCTCTGAGGTGTGTCACCATTGCGAGGTGGGAGTCGCGGACACGGCGCAACACACGCGCGAGGAGTGCCCCGCTTGGGCGGTCCCTCGCGCCGCCCTGTCCGCGACAGTCGGAGATGACCTGTCCTGCCGGCCCTCCTTCGGGAGATGGTCGACAGCGACGAGTCATGGCAGGCGGCAGCGACCTTCTGCGACACTGTAATGTCGCAGAAGGAGGCGGCGGAGCGGGACCGGGAAGACGACGTCGACTCGGCCCCGATGCGCCGCCGCAGGCGTGGAAGGCGGCGTCTGGTCTTCGCGGGCCAGATGCCGCCGTAACGCCGGGGACCGCGGGCGACGGATCGGGGTCCGCCGTCCGCACAAAGGTCCCGTGCACCCGTGTTCGGTGCGAGGAGGAGATAAATGGAGGTGGAACGGGGCGGGGCTGCATCTCAAACTAGGGGATTCAGCCCCGCCCCGGAGAGAGAAGGGCTCCGTTGCGGAGCGACGCCAGCGGGGCACGCGGTAGCAAGCCTCGTGGGTCCCGCAGCCCCGTGGGCGAGCGTCGGAACACTCCAGTGTTTTAGTGGGTGCAAACCCCACATAACGCAGTGGCTCCCCCGAGACCACTGCGTATTCGTGAGGAATTTCACTGGACAAACAAAAAAAAAAAAAAAAAAAAAAAAAAAAAAAAAAAAAAAAAAAAAAAAAAAAAAAAAAAAAAAAAAAAAAAAAAGGTTGCAAGCCTCGTGGGTCCCGCAGCCCCGTGGGCGAGCGTAGGAACACTCCAGTGTTTTAGTGGGTGCAAACCCCACATAACGCAGTGGCTCCCCCGAGACCACTGCGTATTCGTGAGGAATTTCACTGGATAAACAAAAAAAAAAAAAAAAAAAAAAGGTTAGGTTAGGTTAGGTTAGGTTAGGTTAGGTTCCAAAAGGCCCTTCTCAGGGCCAACCAAAAGGCCCTTCTCAGGGCCAACCAAAAGGCCCTTCTCAGGGCCAACCCAAAGGCCCTTTTCAGGGCCAACCCGACGCTTCGGCGTCAGAGGCTAGCCGCGCGCCGTCTGCGGCTAGCTTCTTTGACACGGCGGACTCAGACACTGAGTCCATTGTGTTTGAGTCGGACGCGAGCTCGATGGAGGTCGAGACTCGATCGCGGAAGCGTGCCTTCCTGAAGGAAGGGTCGGACGGCTCGTCGGGCTCCGCGAAGGAGCGGAAAAAGAAGGCGAAGGCCAAAAAGCCGGTAGTTGCAGCGGACACCCACGACGTGGGTCTTGCAGACGCCCAACGCCAGTTGGACGTTGCCCGGCGAACGCAGCTCCAACAGGAGCTTGAGGAGCACGTTGCTGCTAAGGAGCAGCAGGCGCGCGTCGCCCGGGCCAAGTCTGGTTACGGCGCATCCCGCGTCGTGTACGAGGATCAAACCTTGGCGGAGCTGGAGCGGATGGCTCAAGAGGATGAGGAGGGGATCGTGGAGGTCGCCACAAAGTCCTCCCACCTCAAGGGGACCTTTCAAAAGGCCCTCAAATGCCGGGCCGTGAGCATGCGCGGCATCGTCGGGGCGCTGGTGCAGCGCCAGGCGACTGAAGAGACGCGCCAGATGCAGGCGAAAATTGATCGCCTGCAGTCGGAGGTAAGCCAGCTGCATCAGAAGCTGGCTGAAGCCACGGCCCGGCCAACCCAAGCCAAGCCTGCGGCAGAAGCCCCTGTCCTCCATCACAACCTTGAGGATATCATCCGCACGGTTGTGAGGGAGGAGAGGGACTTTGTCCGAGCCTGCATCGCAGGCATTGAGGACCGGCTCCTACCGGAGCAAAGCCTCCGACCGCCGCTCGCGGCGGACAAGAGGCGGAGCGAGCCAGAGCCGACCTCCCAAAAGGAGGACGCCCTTCTCCCCTCCACCACCCCGACCAACCAGCAGGGCTGGACGAAGGTCGTCAAGGGGAAGGGGAAGGGCAAAAAGACGGCAGCGGCCGTCCCTGCCATCCCCGCCACCACCCCGCCTGCCGGCCAGCCGCAGTCGGCTGGCAAGGGAAAGGGGAAAGGGAAGGGGAAAAGCTCCCCCCCAGCCGGTGCCAAGAACCTAGTTGTCCCCAAGACCGCAGCCGTCGTGGTGACACTCACCGCGGAGGCTGCGGAGCGGGGCGAAACGTACGCGTCCGTGATGTCGCGAGCGCGTGCCAATGCCGATCCCACTAAACTTGGGATCGGCAAAGTATCATGCCGCCGAACGCAAGCCGGGGCTCGTATATTCGAGTTCCCGGGGGCGGAGGGCGGCAAGAACGCGGACCTCTTCGCGGAAAAATTGCAAGAGGTAATTGCGGACGCGGCGAAGGTGGCTAGGCCAACCAAGTCGGCGGCCTTAGAGGTGACCGACCTCGACGACTCGGTCACCAAAGAGGAGGTGGTGGCTGCGATAGCAGAAGCGGGGGGTTGCAGCGTCGCAGCGGTGCAGGGCCGGGGCATCAGGCCCGGCCGCGGCGGCATGGGCACAATCCGCCTGGAGTGCCCAGTCGCCGCTGCCAAAGCCGTCCTAGCCAAGGGACGGCTTGCCGTAGGTTTTAGCTCGGGTGTAGTCCGGGCCCTCGTGGCTCAGCCACTGAGGTGTTACAGGTGCTTCGGCATCGGACACACCCGGGCTCTCTGTCCGTCCAGCGTTGACAGGACGGACAGTTGTTACCGCTGCGGCAAGGAGGGCCATAAGGCCGCCTCCTGCAAGGCCGCCACGCCGCACTGCGCGGTGTGCGCCGCCAGTGGCCGCCCGGCGGGCCACGTCACCAAGGGGAGGAACTGCAGTCCTCCCCCCAAGAGGGGCAAAGCGCAGGCGACGATCCGGCCTGCCGCTGCTGCCGCCGCCGTCCCAGGAACTGGGACTACGACGGCCGCTGGCCTGGCTGAGGACGGGGGTGCGATGTCCGACTAATGCATAGAGTCGAACATCGCATCCTCCAGGCGAACACCAACCACTGCAGAGCGGCCCAGGATCTGCTGATGCAGACCATGGCCGAGTGGTTGGTGGACCTGGCGGTGGTCGCCGAGCCGTACTCGATACCTGGCCGTTGGCTGGGTGATCGGGACGGCTTGGTGGCGTTGGTGTCGCGGCCCGCCACGGACTCCCCTCCCCTCTCGCTTTTAGAGAGGGGACCGGGATACGTGGCCGCCGCGTGGGGAGAAATGGCCCTGGTCGGAGTCTATTTCTCCCCAAACCGCCCTCTAAGGGACTTCGAGGATTTTCTCGAGGTCCTTACGGCAGTCGTCGGGAGGGCGGCGCCACGCCAGGTCGCCGTGTTGGGCGACCTCAACGCCAAGTCGGTGGCCTGGGGCAATCCGGCCGCCAGTTGCAACGTCCGGGGACGCGCCGCCGAATTTTGGGCGGCTTCGTGCGGTGTGTCCCTCCTAAACAGGGGGGACGTTCACACGTGTGTGCGGCAGCGGGGAGGATCGGTGGTTGACGTCTCGTTCGCCACCCCCGTGCTAGCCGCCCGCGTCGTGAACTGGCGGGTGGAGATGGTGGAGACCATGTCGGACCACCGTTACGTGCGGTTCGACATCACCTCCACCCAGGGCCCGCGGGGGGGAACGGCCCGCTCGGGCCAATCTCCCTTCCCGCGGTGGGCTCTCACCCGCCTGGACCGAGAGGCAGCCCAGGAGGCGGCGTTCCTCCAGGACTGGCTCTCGCCCCCTGTGGAGGCCCCGGACGTTGACGCCGCAGCGGTCCAGCTCCGGGAGTCCTTGACCGAGGTGTGCAACTCCAGCATGCCTCGGTCTCGCCGGCCGCCCCCCCGTCGGGCCGTCTATTGGTGGACGGAGGAGCTGGCGGGGCTCCGGGCCGCCTGCGTGGTGGCCAGGAGGGCCTACACGCGGAGCCGGCGGCGCAGCGCACGAAGCCAGGCCGACGAGGACCGCCTCTACGCTTATTACGGAGAGGCGAGGACGGTCCTCAAAACGGCAATGTGCGCTGCGAAGGACTCGGCGAGGGCCGAGATGCTCGAGGGTCTCGACCGGAATCCATACGGGAGGCCGTACAAGGTAGCGCGGAACCAGCTGCGGCCCTATGGTCCCCCGCTATCGGAGACCCTCGAGCCGGCGTTACTGGATGGGGTGGTACGGTCCTTGTTTCCGCGCAGGACCGACTTCACCCCACCAGTGATGGACCCCCCGCGGCAGGCGGCCCCGCCGGAGGAGGAGATCCCCCCGGTGACTGCGGATGAAATCCGGGAGGGGATTCTCCGCCTCCGCGCGAAGAAGACGGCCCCTGGGCCGGACGGCGTCCCCGCACGAGTGGTGGCAATAGCTGCCTCTCAGATGCAGGACAGGTTTCGGGAACTGTTCAGCGCGTGCCTTGCGGCTGGGCGGTTCCCGAAACTGTGGCGGGAGGGGCAGCTGTGCCTCCTCCGTAAAGAGGGACGCCCGGTGGACTCCCCCTCGGCTTACCGGCCCATCGTTCTGCTCGATGAGGTCGGTAAGATGTTCGAGGGGATAGTCGCCGACCGGCTGAATGGCCTGCTGCGGGGGGTGGGGCCAGACCTGTCGGACGCCCAGTTCGGCTTTCGACAGGGGCGTTCGACGGTCGACGCCTTGGCCCTGCTGAAGGCCCAGGTGCAGGAGGCGGTCGAGTCGGGGGAGGGGCTGTTGGCGGTGTCGTTCGACATCGCCAACGCCTTCAACTCCGTGCCCCACGCGACGATATTGGAGGCGCTCCGGTACCACGGAGTGCCCCAATACCTGCGGAACCTCCTGGCCAGCTACTTGGAGGACCGAGAGGTCCTCCTCGTGGACAAGACGGCGACGGTCAGGAGGTACGGCGCGGAGTCCGGTGTTCCACAGGGGTCGGTTCTAGGCCCCCCCCTGTGGAACATCGGTTTCGACTGGCTCCTGCGAGGAACCCTCCTCCAGGGCACGAGCGTCATCTGCTACGCGGATGACACTCTGCTCGTTGCCCGGGGGAGGGACTTTAGGGCGGCGGCCTGTCTGGCCTCGGCTGGCGGATCCTTGGTCGCCGGGAGGATCCGCCGGCTGGGATTGAAGGTGGCGCTGCACAAGACCGAGGCCGTGTACTTCCACGGGCCTCGGCAGCGCTGCCCGCCTGACGCCCACATTGTCGTGGAGGGCGTCAGGATCGAGGTGAAGGCCCAGATGAAGTATCTGGGCCTTACGCTGGACAGCAGGTGGCGCTTCGGCCCGCACTTCAGCGGGCTGTCGACGCGCCTGCTGAAGGCCGCCGATGCCCTATCGTGGCTGCTCCCCAACCTGGGGGGGCCGAAGGAGAGATGCCGGCGCCTATATGCCGGCATCCTGAAAAGTATGGCCCTTTACGGGGCCCCTATATGGGCGGAGTCCCTCCAGAGGAGGGAGAATGCGACCGCCATCCGCAGGCCCCAAAGGGCCATTGCACTGCGGGTGGCGAGGGCCTACCGCTCGGTGGGCTTCGCGGCGGCGTGCGCTCTGGCGGGCACCCCTCCCTGGGAGTTGGAGGCTTGGGTGCTCGCCAGAGTGTACGAGTGGACGGCGCGGCGGAAAGCCCTAGGGGAGCGCCCCGCCGCGGAAGAGCGGGAGGCCGTGCGGCGGGAGGCGAGGGCCGCCATCGTCCTCCATTGGACGGAGGACCTCGCCTCCGCCGCCTTTGGCCGCCGGACGCTGGACGCGCTCGGTCCAGTCCTGCAGGGCTGGCTCGAGCGGCCATATGGTTTCCTCTCGTTCCGTCTAGTGCAGGTGTTGTCCGGACATGGTTGTTTCGGAACGCACCTGCACCGGATCCGGAGGGAGGAAACCCCGGCGTGCCACGACTGCGGCGCGGTGGAGGACACGGCGCAGCACACCCTCGAGGTGTGCCCAGCCTGGGCTGAGCTGCGCCGTGCCCTGACAGGAGTTGTCGGGCAGGACCTCTCACTTCCCGGCGTGGTAGACTCCATGCTGGGGAGTGAGGAGGCCTGGGCGGCGGTTGCCTCCTTTTGCGAGGACGTGATGTCGCAAAAGGAGGCGGCGGAGCGTGCGCGGGAGGACGATCCTCTCGCGCCGCCGCTCCGCAGGCGGAGAGGGGGTGGGAGGAGACGGTTATACGATCGCCTCCTCCCACCTCCTGGTGGTGACTAGCGGGCGACGGGCGCGGGGGCGCCTTTCGCCCGCATTGCACTAGTCACCACCCTCGTTGGGCGGGAACGGTTGAGCACTCACACACGATCGTTCCCGGGCCCCTCCACTAAGGGAGGGGCGTGAAGGGCCTGCCGTAAAGGCGGGCGGTCGTCGGCGGGGGACTGGAAGTAAAGGCTGTGCCGGTTTCCCAGTCCCCCTCCACTCAGACGATGCGGGAGTGCCGCTGGGTTATTTTAGTGGGTATACCGGGCTTGCCCGGGGAGTCCCACATAGCCCCCCATCCCCCGATGGGCGGGTATGCGTAATGCATTTTTTCCCAGCGAAACCAAAAAAAAAAAAAAAAAAAAGGTTAGGTTAGGTTGCAGGAGGCGGTCGAGTCGGGGGAGGGGCTGTTGGCGGTGTCGTTCGACATCGCCAACGCCTTCAACTCCGTGCCCCACGCGACGATATTGGAGGCGCTCCGGTACCACGGAGTGCCCCAATACCTGCGGAACCTCCTGGCCAGCTACTTGGAGGACCGAGAGGTCCTCCTCGTGGACAAGACGGCGACGGTCAGGAGGTACGGCGCGGAGTCCGGTGTTCCGCAGGGGTCGGTTCTAGGCCCCCCCCTGTGGAACATCGGTTTCGACTGGCTCCTGCGGGGAACCCTCCTCCAGGGCACGAGCGTCATCTGCTACGCGGATGACACCCTGCTCGTTGCCCGGGGGAGGGACTTTAGGGCGGCGGCCTGTCTGGCCTCGGCTGGCGGATCCTTGGTCGCCGGGAGGATCCGCCGGCTGGGATTGAAGGTGGCGCTGCACAAGACCGAGGCCGTGTACTTCCACGGGCCTCGGCAGCGCTGCCCGCCTGACGCCCACATTGTCGTGGAGGGCGTCAGGATCGAGGTGAAGGCCCAGATGAAGTATCTGGGCCTTACGCTGGACAGCAGGTGGCGCTTCGGCCCGCACTTCAGCGGGCTGTCGACGCGCCTGCTGAAGGCCGCCGATGCCCTATCGTGGCTGCTCCCCAACCTGGGGGGGCCGAAGGAGAGATGCCGGCGCCTATATGCCGGCATCCTGAAAAGTATGGCCCTTTACGGGGCCCCTATATGGGCGGACTCCCTCCAGAGGAGGGAGAATGCGACCGCCATCCGCAGGCCCCAAAGGGCCATTGCACTGCGGGTGGCGAGGGCCTACCGCTCGGTGGGCTTCGCGGCGGCGTGCGCTCTGGCGGGCACCCCTCCCTGGGAGTTGGAGGCTTGGGTGCTCGCCAGAGTGTACGAGTGGACGGCGCGGCGGAAAGCCCTAGGGGAGCGCCCCGCCGCGGAAGAGCGGGAGGCCGTGCGGCGGGAGGCGAGGGCCGCCATCGTCCTCCATTGGACGGAGGACCTCGCCTCCGCCGCCTTTGGCCGCCGGACGCTGGACGCGCTCGGTCCAGTCCTGCAGGGCTGGCTCGAGCGGCCACATGGTTTCCTCTCGTTCCGTCTAGTGCAGGTGTTGTCCGGACATGGTTGTTTCGGAACGCACCTGCACCGGATCCGGAGGGAGGAAACCCCGGCGTGCCACGACTGCGGTGCGGTAGAGGACACGGCGCAGCACACCCTCGAGGTGTGCCCAGCCTGGGCTGAGCTGCGCCGTGCCCTGACAAGAGTTGTCGGGCAGGACCTCTCGCTTCCCGGCGTGGTAGACTCCATGCTGGGGAGTGAGGAGGCCTGGGCGGCGGTTGCCTCCTTTTGCGAGGACGTGATGTCGCAAAAGGAGGCGGCGGAGCGTGCGCGGGAGGACGATCCTCTCGCGCCGCCGCTCCGCAGGCGGAGAGGGGGTGGGAGGAGACGGTTATACGATCGCCTCCTCCCACCTCCTGGTGGTGACTAGCGGGCGACGGGCGCGGGGGCGCCTTTCGCCCGCATTGCACGAGTCACCACCCTCGTTGGGCGGGAACGGTCGAGCACTCACACACGATCGTTCCCGGGCCCCTCCACTAAGGGAGGGGCGTGAAGGGCCTGCCGTAAAGGCGGGCGGTCGTCGGCGGGGGACTGGAAGTAAAGGCTGTGCCGGTTTCCCAGTCCCCCTCCACTCAGACGATGCGGGAGTGCCGCTGGGTTATTTTAGTGGGTATACCGGGCTTGCCCGGGGAGTCCCACATAGCCCCCCATCCCCCGATGGGCGGGTATGCGTAATGCATTTTTTCCCAGCGAAACCAAAAAAAAAAAAAAAAAAAAAAAAAAAGGTTAGGTTAGGTTAGGTTGTACAGCTGGCTTCGCGGTTTAGGTGTCGGCCTGCAACTGTTGTGTCGGGCGTTCGAATCCTGCCAAGTGAAATACTTTTAGGGGTGCGGGTCAGGTAACCTCCACGTTGGCCTGGTTGGTTGTTGGTCTCTTTCGGATACGTCCGGGGGGAAGAGCAACCCGCTGGGCTGGTGCACTCTGGGCACCGTCAATAACTTCCCATGTTTTCGTGGGTTCTTGTTGGCGGTGGCGAATAATCTGACAGGGGGGGGATGTCGCTCTGGGTGTTCCTCTGATTAGCAGAGGACACACCAGATGCGACATAGGGGTGGGGCGGGGCGGGGATAGTTTATACGGGGTAGGCTAGGTTGGGTAGGTTAGTTTGGGTAGGCTAGGTTGGATAGGTTGGGTTGGGTAGGCTAGGTTGGGTAGGTTAGGCTAGGAACGACGTGAGGAGGGAGGGTGGTTACCTGAAAACAGGCGACCACCAACAGGGGAGTCTACACCAGCTCCCCTTGAATCCCGGAGCCCACGGCATACTCCCAAAGACCCCCATCGTTGGTGTCATGGGGTACGGGATGTGCTGTGGACCGGAGGGCTTGCCTTAATTGGCCGGCCCGCGGGAAGGAAAACCCTGTAGCAGCCGGCATCAGCAACCGCGCGCGCATCGCGCGTGGATGTTGATGCCGGTTATTAAACCCGACAGCAAAGTCGTAAAAACCTGTGGATACCTGGCGACCTCCACAGTATATAGCGTGCCCCTGTTCGTCGGAATGAGCGTCACCCGGCAGGGGTTTTTATATCGTCTCTACTCGTGGGATTTATTATGGATAACCTTTACAAAAACCATACAAAGGAGGAAGAAAAGGAGGTGGAGATTAGAGAAAGTGAGCGGGAGATGGAACAAGCGACGGAGACGACACCGAGGAGAGAACTCCGCGTCTCCCTTACGCGTCTATCGGAGTCCGACTCAGATGCCAGTCAGGCGAGTCTGATGACGGTAGACTCCGGGAGTGAGGAAGGCGTTCGCCGTTGGCTGAAAAGACCGATAGGGGAACAAGAGGAAGTGGAAAATATGTCGCCGCCCAAAGGAGCGGCACATAAATCTAAACGAGGAAGAGGCCGACCGCCCACCACGGGCGAGTACGTGGGCCTAGCCGCGGCCAAGGCCGCGTACAACAAACAAAAACAAGAGGAGCTCCGGCTAGAGGCCGAAGAAGAAATCGCGGGCATGGGCGAAACCCTGCGGCAGTCGAGACAAGCCTGCCGCAGCGGCCTCAACCCGCCAACACCCGAGGAGGACACGGCGCAGTCTCTAGCAGCACTGAACATGCTGCTGCTAGAGGCTGCGAAAATTGTGGAAAAGGTGGCTGTCACGTCAAAACATTTAAAGGGGACGAGCCAAAAAACACTCAAGGATGCGGCCTCCATAATAAAGGAGGCCGCGGTGGGAATAAGGGCCCGCACAGTGTCGGAGGAGGTGAGGCAGCTGGAAGCAGAAAATCAGCGCCTCACGGCACAGTTAGCGGAGGCCAATAGCCGGCCGGCGGCGGTAGAGCCCGACGCAGTCCGGAAAATGATGGAGGAGATTACTCGGGCCGCGGTCGTGCAGTTCAGCAATATGCTGAATGCACGACTCGAAGGGCTCGAGTGTCGCCTCCTCCCGGAGCCGGGACTGCGGCCGCCGCTGGCGGCTGACAAGGCGCGGACAGCCCCACACGTGGACCCAACACCCCCGGCGCCTCTGCCTGCGCCCACAGCCCAGCCCCAAAAGCTCAAGGGCAAGGGCATCGAAAAGGGCAAAGGCAAAGGCAAGGGGAAAAAGACGGCCCCGGCCCCTGCTAGGGACCCCAGCCCCGAAGTGCGGGACGCCCCTCCACCGCCCCCGTTAACGGAGCAGTGGAGTGTCGTCGCTGCTCGGGGTGCAAAAAGCTCCCAAAAGAAGAGCACCCAAAGCACCCAGAGCGGCAAGGCGGCGGCGGTGGCGAAGCTGCGTGAGCCGAAAACGGCTGCAGTGACATTGACGCTGCAGCCGGGCGCGGCGGAGCGCGGCGCAAGCTACGCCACCGTCTTGCGGGAGGCCCGGACTCGGATAGATAAAACGAGTCTTGGTATTGGAGAGATGCGCTGCAGGACCACGGTCACCGGCGCCCGCATCCTCGAAATTTTCGGGGATGGGGGCGCTGAGAAGGCCGACTCCCTGGCTACCAAGCTAAGGGAGGTCCTCAGCGCAGACGTAGTCCGGGTCTCCCGCCCCACAAAGAGGGTGGAGGTAATTGTCTCGGGGCTGGACGACTCCGTCACCGCCGCAGAGGTGGTGGCGGCATTCGCAGTGCAAGGTCAATGTCACGTCGACGAAGTGAGGCCCGGAGTCATCGGCGACCGGGCCACGATGTGGCTCAGCTGCCCGGTGGCCGCTGCCAAAACCGTGGCCGGCGCCGGCCGCCTGCATGTGGGCTGGACGACGGCGAGAGTGGCCCTGCTGGCGGCGAGGCCCCTAAGGTGCTTCAGGTGCCTCAACCTGGGCCACGTCGCCAGCAAGTGCCCATCAGAGGTGGACCGCAGCGGCTTGTGCTTCCGCTGCGGCAAGTCGGGCCACCGGGCGCGCGAGTGCCGAGCCGAGCCCAACTGCGCCACTTGCGCTGCAGCGGGCAAACCGGCCCGGCACCCTCTGGGCGGAGTGGGCTGCGCGGGCGATGGGGGGCAGGCCAAGGCCAAGTCGGGCGCCCATCGCCCAACAACAACAACAACAACGGAGGGGCCAGCTAAGACCGCGCCTTGATGCCCGGAGTAAAGATTTTACAGGCGAATATTAACCACTCTGCCAGGGCCCAGGATCTATTGTCCCAGTCCCTGGCAGAGTGGGGCATTCAAGTTGCAGTGGTCGCCGAGCCCTACTACGTCCCCACTCGGGATGACTGGGTCGGGGACCGGGAGGGATTGGTGGCCATCACCGCCCCCGCTGCCGCTGGCGCCCCGCCCATTGACCACGTGTCGAGGGGTAGGGGCCACGTGCTGGCAGCCGTGGGCGGTGTCTCGTACATAGGGGTGTACATCTCGCCCAACCGGGGTCTCGCCGACTTTGAGCAAATGCTCGTAGAGGTGGGATCTCTGGTTGGGCGGGCCGCCCCTAGCCCCGTGCTAGTCGCTGGGGATTTCAACGCCAAATCTATGGCGTGGGGATCCCCGGTGACGGATGCGCGGGGTGAGTGCCTGGAGGAGTGGGCGATCGCCATGGGTCTGGCCGTCCTCAATACGGGGTCGGAGGACACGTGCGTGCGGCAACAGGGCGGGTCGATAGTCGACATAACGTTGGCATCGACCGCCCTGGCGCGCCGTGTCCGGGACTGGAGGGTGGTGGTGGACGCGGAGACACTGTCTGACCACCGGTACATCCGATTTGATGTCTCCGCGTTCCCCACCGGCCCGCAAGGCTCGGGCCCGACCCCGGTTATTGGGGGCGGTCCGCGCTGGGTGTTAGGACGGCTCGACAGGGAGGTCGCCAGAGAGGCCGCTATAGTCGAGGACTGGGTGTCCGGACCCGACGTCGAGCAGGACGTGGACGAGGAGGCGGCCCGCCTTGGGGCCTCGCTGGGTCGCATATGCGACGCGGCGATGCCCAGGGCGAAGCCCCTCCCACCGCGGCTTCGGGTGTATTGGTGGAGCGACGAGCTCCGCCGCATGCGAGTGGATTGCGGTAGGGCTCGCCGCCGATACACCCGGTGTAGGCGGAGGCGGGTCCGGGACACCCAGGAGGAGACAACCTCCTATGCCGCCTACAGGGCTCTGCGCGAAGGCTTTGCGGTGGCAATTGCCCGGGCCAAGGAGGCGGCATGGGCGGACTGGCTGCGGACCCTCGACGGCGACCCTTGGGGCAGGCCGTACAAGGCCGTACGTAAGAAGTTGCGGCCCTGGGCCCCCCCTGTCACGGCCAGTGTCGATGAAACTCTCCTCGACGAAGTGGTGGGGACCCTCTTCCCGCAGCGAGAAGAGTGGGTGCCCCCGGCGATGGCCCGACACGAGAATGCGCGATCTGCCGAGGCTGACGTCCCCGCACCGCCGGTATCGGAGGCCGAGTTCGGGGCGGCCGTCCTGAAACTCAGGATGAAGAGGACCGCCCCAGGCCCGGACGGCGTTCCGGGGACGGCCTTGGCGATCGCGCTGGAGGAGATGGGCGAGAGGGTGAGGTGCCTCTTCACCGCATGCGTGGCGCAGGGTCGATTCCCGCGGCCGTGGAAGACGGGCAAGCTCGTCCTTCTGCCGAAGGTCGGGCGCCCGGCCGGACTGCCGTCGTCCTACCGTCCGATCGTGCTACTCGACGAGGTGAGCAAGCTCTTCGAGCGAGTGCTCGCTGCTCGCCTGGCCGAGTGCATGGATCCGGGCCTGGACGACGCGCAGTTCGGTTTCCGCCGGGGTCGGTCGACCCTGGATGCTATTGCGCGGGTGAGGGACCTCGCCGAGGAGGCGGTCTCCCAGGGCGGCGTGATGCTTGCGGTGTCATTGGACATCCGCAATGCGTTCAACACGCTGCCCTGGGAGACGGTCAGGGCGGCACTGCGGTACCATGGGGTACCGCAGTACCTCCAGAGGGTCATCGCCGACTACTTCGCCGGCAGAGCCGTCGTGTACCCGACGAGGGCCGGCGAGGGGAGGAGGGAAATGACGTGCGGTGTTCCACAGGGGTCGGTCCTCGGCCCGCCCCTGTGGAACATCGGCTACGACTGGGTGCTGCGCGGGGCCACTTTGCGGGGGGTCGGTGTGATCTGTTACGCCGACGACACCCTCGTGCTGGCCCGCGGCGGCACCTACAGAGAGGCATCGCTGCTCGCCACGGCGGGTGTGGCCCAGGTCGTGGGGAGGATCCGCGCCCTGGGGCTCGAGGTGGCCTTGGAAAAGTCCGAGGCCCTCCTCTTTCACGGGCCCCGGAACAGGCCGCCGCCGGAGGCCTCCATTATCGTGGGAGGGACTTCCATCGCCGTCGGGACTACGATGAAGTACCTCGGTCTCATCCTCGACGGCCGATGGAAGTTCGAGGAGCACTTCCGGCGGTTGGCCCCAAAGCTGTTGGCCACTGCCGGGGCCTTGGGGCGGATCCTCCCAAACGTTGGGGGGCCTGGAGGAGTCTGCCGACGCCTGTACACCGGTGTGGTGCGCTCCATGGCGCTCTACGGGGCGCCAATATGGGCAGGCGCCCTGAGCAACCCGAATCAGGCTGCGCTGCGACGACCGCAGCGCGCCATGGCGCTCAGGGTGGCCCGGGCGTACCGCACCGTGTCTTGCGTCGGTGCGTGCGTGCTCGCCGGTACACCGCCGTGGGACTTCGACGCAGAGGTACTCGCCGCGGTGTACTGGCGAACGAAGGAAGAGATTGCGGGTGGTGGCTGTCCCCATCCGCGGGAGATTCGGCGTTGGCGAGAGGAGGGGCACGAGACTCTCCTGCGGAAGTGGGCAGCCCGTCTCGAAATATCGGTGACGAGTCGAGAGCTGGTGGCCGCCGTTCGGCCCATTCTCCACGAGTGGCTCGAGCGGCGGCACGGGGTCCTCTCTTTCCACCTGACGCAGGTGATCACCGGGCACGGTTGCTTTGGTAGATTCCTGCACCAGGTGGGAAGAGAGCCCTCTGAGGTGTGTCACCATTGCGAGGCGGGAGTCGCGGACACGGCGCAACACACGCGCGAGGAGTGCCCCGCATGGGCGGTCCCTCGCGCCGCCCTGTCCGCGACAGTCGGAGATGACCTGTCGCTGCCGGCCCTCCTCCGGGAGATGGTCGACAGCGACGAGTCATGGCAGGCGGCAGCGACCTTCTGCGACACTGTAATGTCGCAGAAGGAGGCGGCGGAGCGGGACCGGGAAGACGACGTCGACTCGGCCCCGATGCGCCGCCGCAGGCGTGGAAGGCGGCGTCGGGTCTTTGCGGGCCAAATGCCGCCGTAACGCCGGGGACCGCGGGCGACGGATCGGGGTCCGCCGTCCGCACAAAGGTCCCGTGCACCCGTGTTCGGTGCGAGGAGGAGATAAAGGGAGGTGGAACGGGGCGGGGCTGAATCTCTTGGTTTGAGATTCAGCCCCGCCCCGGAGAGAAGGGCTCGCCAGAGCAACGCCAGCGGGGCACGCGGTAGCAAGCCTCGTGGGTCCCGCAGCCCCGTGGGCGAGCGTCGGAACACTCCAGTGTTTTAGTGGGTGCAAACCCCACATAACGCAGTGGCTCCCCCGAGACCACTGCGTATTCGTGAGGAATTTCACTGGACAAACAAAAAAAAAAAAAAAAAAAAAAGGTTAGGTTAGGTTAGGTTTTTTTTTTTTTTTTTTTTTTTTTTTTTTTTAATCTTAGTACTAATCCCACCAACACATTACTTTGTTGGCGCCTATTTTGTGCTCAACTTCATTCATACAAGTTCTCGCTTTTGTGCTTCTCGTACTTGTATTCCACATCCTATATCTTTCTATCATACATCACCTTTCATTCTAGTGGGTAGGACGCCCACTTTGATTAATGCTATGCTAAGGGCAATCTTTATTTTAACAACTTTGGGGGAAATAACAAAATGTCGCAATTTATTATTACATTTTCTTAGTATCTACTTATAATATATGCTTGCTCTATACACAGTATACTTAGGTACTATCTCTTAATATACTACTTAATTGCAGTTTTGTGCTACTTTCTATGCTTACAAATAGATATTATTACAATATTAATAAAGCACAGAATAAGCTTCAGCTTTTGTTTCGTGCAATTACCGTGGTGGCCACATTCTCGCAGTATGCTAGGAACTTTTCCCTATATTTCTTACCCATAAACTCGTGTAGACTCTCACTCGACAGTCTCATGTCCAGCTCACATTGAAGTTGATAGCGTTCCCTGGTAAAAATCGGGCAATCTATAAGTATGTGCTGGACACTCTCTGACATGTCGGGATCGCAGGCGCACGATGGGCTCTCCTTGCACTTGAAGCGATTCAAGTACTCAGAGAACCCACCGTGCCCTGTCAAAACTTGTGTGAGTAAGCCTGTAGGCCGCACCTGTTGTACAATACGGTAAGCTGCTATGGCATCGGGAAGGAACATTCTCGTCACAGAGGCAGTCTCGCCAGTCACATATCTCCGATTCCACTCATCAAGCGATTCCAAACGGATCTGTCGCTTGATAAATGAAATCGGGAACTTGTCATAGTCCGGCTTCCTCCGCGACGACAATGCTGCCTCCTTTGCCAACTCGTCCGCTCGCTCATTCCCCGGCAGGCCCGCGTGGGCCTTGACCCAGAACAAAGATACAACTTTGCTCTGGCCCAGAGCTTGAACCAAGTTGGCGCGCGCGCGAACCGCCAGGGGATGGAGAGAGCCATGGTTTGTCAGCGTCTGCAATGCGGACATTGAGTCGCTGTACAAACCATAGCTCGTCTCTTGCCGCGCGAGGATTACGTCTGTCGCTTTGCAAATAGCTAGTAATTCAGCCTGGTAGACGGTGCAGTACGCGGCGAGACTAAGCTTGAGGTTCCGGACTTCGCCATCATTATCCCAAATGGATAATGCGGCTCCGACCTTCCCCTCAATCTTGCTGCCGTCAGTGAATATTCGCACTGCCTGCTCATTCCGACTGTCCACAAGCTGTTGGTCTGCCAGGCACATGAATTCCAGAGCCATTTGTTTGGCAGGGTGAGGAGTCTCCGCAAATCCCACCGCACGCTCAATCTCCCGGTCTCCTGGCACGAACCGAGACGACCCTCTTCTTGCTTTATACAGGGCGGCTGCCTCTTGTATGCGCAGATCGAGAGGTAGTATCCCGGATAGTACCAGTGCCGAGTTAAGAGAGACAGTACGGTAGGACTTACAGAGCTTCTGGACGAATCCTCGTTGGACCGAGCCTAGCTTCTTACGTATACCTTGCTTTTTCGTAGCAGGAGCCCAGGCAGCGGCCGCGTACGTGATTATGGGCTCGATTGTTGCTGTATATATAATACGGATTATTTCGGCGTTTAAACCCCAACTAACTTTAGCAGCGCGAGACAGCTGCTTATAAATATCCGTTACCCTCTTGCAGACGTTCGCGGTATGCTCACTAAAAGTGAGCTTCTCGTCAATGGTCAGACCCAGCAACTTCATCTTCTTGACCATACCAATGTCGACCCCGGCCATGCTCAGCCTTGGGGTGTCGTACTTAAGTTTGTTGGTTACCACCATCGCACAGGTTTTGTGCGGTGCGAACCTCAACTTATTTCTGACACCCCAACTCTGAACATGGGCGAGGGCTGCATTGGCAGATGTCGAAACTTCGGTCGCTGAGTCCCCATCCACGACCAAGACGATGTCATCCGCGAACGCCTGCACAAAGATACCCCGTCGTTCCAGGTCCTTTAGGAGTGGGTCCAGAAGGAGGTTCCACAGTATTGGACCACCGATAGAACCCTGAACACAGCCCTTGTCAGTCTCTCGAGTACATTCCTCCCCGGCATAACGAATCTTAACCTTCCTACTGTCGAGATAGCTGTCTAGCAGTCGCCTGATGTTGACCGGGCACTTTTCCTCAGCCAGCCTGACTTTTATAGCTGGCCACCAAGCGCTGTCGAAGGCCCCCTCTATATCCAATGACACCAGGACAATTAGCTTCTTCAGCCTCAACTTGTCCTGTACGTGCTCCATTAGCGTACAGAGGGCGTCTTCGGTGCTCCTCTGGGGCATAAAGCCAAACTGGCGGGTACTAAACCGCGGTACAAGCTGCCACTTTAGACGTGCTACGACCATCCTCTCCAGGACCTTCCCCAGAACAGGCAACAGACCGATTGGTCGGTATGCCTTGGGGGTCAGATAGTTGTCCTTGCCCGGCTTCCTAAGGACCACGACAGTAGCCTCCTTCCAGATCTCTGGAAAGTGTGCTAGGCCGAGGCACTTGTTGTAAAGGGCAAGGAACAATTCCGGGTCCTGGTGGATCGCTCGACTGCAGATGTCAGACGTCAGTCCATCCCCTCCTGGTGCCTTTTTGGGATTGAAACCTGCCACGGCGGTCTTCAGCTCCAGCGTCGTAAACGACGGATCATGATATTCATCATGAACCCATTCATTTACTCGGCTGGCCGCTTCTCTTATTCGCCTGTGGTCAGCGTTGTCCTGGTCTACTCTGTCTTTGGGGTAGAACGTATCTGCTAGTAGGGCGGCCGATTCACTTGGACTAAGGAATGTACCATCGCAGCATAGGGTCAGTTCTTCCTGCCGTCTGGCAGTCCTACCGATGATCCTGTAAATTCCCTCCCAGACCCCTTCCCGATCCTGCTTCCGGCAGAACTCCTTCCAACTGGCGACTTGGGCATTCTTCACTTGCATCTCATACTCCGCTTTGGCTTTCAGGTACTCATTGACGACCATCGCTCGCCGGACCGGCGCGGCGTTGCGGATGCGGTTCCTGAACCTGGTAACCTCCTTCTTCTTCACAGAGAGCTCCTCGGACCACCACGGACAGGTAAGTTTCACGTTGCTATTTGCCTTGGGAATGGCCTTATTACATGCTTCTAATATTATGTTACTATATTTAATAATTTCATCCTCTAATTTTTGCTTTCTGTCTAGTTTCTTAATATTTTCCAAATTTATTTCATTTGCAATTTTTAATTCCCCCAGTTTATTTTCAAATGTTGCCCAATCCGCTTTTTTGGTATTATATTTTCTAGTAGTCCTAAGAATTCTTATCCCCTTATCTCTTTTTATTTTAATATTGAAAAATATGGTGTTGTGGTCCGAGGATGTTGCTCCTGTGTCGACCCGCCAGCCGTCCACCAGGTCAAAAAGGTCGAGCGAACAGGCCGTGATATCCACATGGCTTTGATACACCTTACCGCCTCTGACGGTATCAAAGGTGGGGGTGTCGCCAGTGTTGAGTACCTGTAGCTCTAACTCCTCCAGGGTGCCGGACATTTCGTCCCCCCTAGGGTCCTCTCTGATGCTGCCCCACCATGAACTCTTCGCGTTCGCGTCGCCGCCAATCAGCAATCTACCGGTGGCCACTTCCGTTTTGATCCGGGTCAACTGGTCCAGGTATGGCCCTATGGGCTGGTCTGGCTCGAAGTAATAGGAGACTACTGCGATTTCCCAGGCTTTGGTCCGGATCCCCACCACAACGATATTGTTTGTGGTGAGTTTCGGGTAGGGTATGACGTCCAGGTCATGATCAAAGACGGCGATCGCCGCCTTTACCCTCCCACTTCCATCAACCTCGCACTGGTAGATTCTCGCCCCACGGTAGCTCTTCATACTTCGTGCTCCACCCACATACGGCTCCTGGATCAGTGCCCACGAGATCTTGCGATCACTGGCCTCTAAAAAGAGTTCGGTGGTAGCCAGTTCCTTTCGTTGTACATTCGCTTGGGCCACGCGGTATGGTCTTGCATGTTGTTGGACAGGAGTCTCCGGGGTGCCCTTAGCAATATGCTATTGTTGAGCGTGATATTGCTTCCCATTTTCTTCTTATTGTGCACTCAGTGCTGAAAGCGTGGTGGTTTGCAGTATCGATGTTTGCACGCGTACAGTTGCAACAAGACGGCGGAAGGCCTGCGTTCCGATGCATACAGTCCGCCCGCATGTGAGGCCCGCCACAGTGTCCACACTTCGCCACAGTCTCCGTACAAAGCCGTCTACTGTGGCCGTAGCCTAGGCAGAGCGAGCATTGTACCAGCGGTGATTGATCATCAACCATAACTCGCTGCATTTCGACGTGCAACGCTCCGACATCGAGCATGCGCTTCCAGACTTCTGTGGCGACCCTCAACACTATGTGATCTTGGTGCGGATTTCTTGTACGCTTCCTGTATAACACCTCGATTTTGCTCTGCTCGTCGTTAAGGTCCCTAAAAACGTTACCGTTTTGGTTCCTAAGGGCTCTCAGTATCTCTTCATTATTATTATAATTAAATACACCCTTTAGCACCACCTGCGGGTTTTTATTTTTAATATCTTGCACGCTCAGCTCTGGTGCTTCCCCTATTTTATCTCTTATCTTTTTCCTATCTTCCTCGGTGCGACAACCTAAAATTACCCTGCGATCCTTCGCCTTTCTAATCCTTTCCACACATATTCCTCCTTCCTTTGCATTTACTGCCTTGCGTATACTATCCAGTACTTGATCTCCCGTTTTCGATTCGTCTTTGGCCGTTACTACGATGGAATGCAGTGTTTGGTATGTAGGAGCATGCTTGGAAGGCTGACTTGCCACTACGCTGGCATATGAGAGCTTTCCCATGTGTTCCTGGCCAGCTAGTAGCGCCTCTTTCAACCTTTCCATATTCTCATTATTTACGGCCAGGTTTCGAGAATGCTCCTCCAGGGCCTTTTTGAGGGAGTCTACCTCAACTTCTCTGATAGCCTCTGGAGAAGGGGGAGGGGCCTCCTCAGCCCTCAGCTTTTCCTGGACTTGTATGCCCTTGGTAGCATAAGTCTTCTTCGTGAGTGTTTCTCGCCCTTTCTCCTGCTCATATTCTTTAATCATAGAGTAAAGCCGGTCCGCTTGAGCCTTAACATCCGTTTTAATCTCATTTTTAGTATTCCTCGAGGTGGTCATGAGGGTTTTGATTTTGTTAAGGCATATTCTGGCCTCGGCTACTCTGCATTTCTGCGCTGGCGGGCTCCCGATCTCGAAGGACACAGATCCTCTTGCAATCATTGGTGTTGTCTTAACAGTCTTTGTGGGGGAAGGTCCCTTTTTGTCGGTTTTACCCGCTTCCCACTCTCCCACACTCTTCCTTACGCTTTGGGTGGAAGGCCCTGCCTCCTCCGGCGCCCTCTGTGGGCTTTTGTCTTTCGGGTTAATTGTCGCCTTCCTCTGGATAGGTGGGGTACGTATACCTACTCCGCTCATTTTAGCGGTTTAAAATGGGATTTGTCAGGGATTAGTACTGCGTCAATGGGGTATTGTATAAGGTACCCCAGTTATGTAAATTTGTATATATAGGTTAAGGTCAAAATCTAAAATTTAAAAACAATGTAAAAATAAAATTTAAATTCCAAGGAATCCTGTCCTTACCATGCGTTCCTGCAAGAATGTGGTCACGTTACAATCATAAATTACGATACCTACAGGAACGAAATTAAAACAATAAAAGTTTAAACAAAAGTGCTAAGTCTAATTTAACCTAAAGTATAGTACACAAAAATGATACTATACGTCCTTATATCTAATTTTTAAAACTAAATTTATATAGAGTCCTACTAACTTCTCTATGTAGAGAAGTGAGTCTCTCTATCTTACTCTATCAATTTTACAAAAATTTCAATACCACTTTTTAATTGGGCTCTATGTAGAGTCTCAGTCCTTAGCCTAACTTATCTGTAATGCTCGCCTGGGTATAATAAAAATTTATATTTAAAACCTTAAGAAATTTTATAAAAGTAACTAATGTTGATGGTTAAAATCTGAAAATTGCTCTATGTAGAGTCCGTGTGTCTAGCAACTATAGCATAAAATTATTTATTAAAATTTGATAATTAAACCCCAGGAAAATGGGTTTTTTGTCTCAAAAAACGATTTAAAGGCCCCAGTGACTCTAGCAAGAGACACCCTCACCACTCCGAGGAGACACCAACTCCTGCTCCACCGATTACGGAAAACCGCTTTCGATTCGGGCAATTGGTCTCTGAGTTATTAATACTTTACTGAGATAGTACTCTCACCCCCAAACGGCTAAGTCACTGAACGAATTTAGGGGTAGGGGGTTGAAATTTTGCCAAAATGACCGGAGGGGGCTCAAGACTTTCTCTCCGGTAGAAAGTGTGGGAGGGGGTCCGGGGGAGGGGACCCGGGAAAAAATGTCAGAATTGGTCTAGGACCCTTAGTTTTCCCGGAAAATGGAAACACAGTTACCGTGCGGTTGGTCGGCAAGTCCGCGTCCCACTAATAAATTTACTATTAAATAAATGTCCACCCAAAAATTTTGAAAAAAAATTGATGTAGGTTCTCAGTTAACCACGCTAAAATTATATGCTAAAATTTAATAAGATTATATTAGAAAATTTCGGTGAAAAACTACTTTAAAAAACGGGAAACGATTACCAAAAACCGCAAAAAAAACAGTTTTCCTCCGTTTTTCCGGGGAAAACGACCTCTGACGGTATTGAAATTTTTTATTTAGACTGGGGGTTCAATTACACGTCGAATGGGGTAACTCACCCTTCGGTCAGGGCCGTAGAAAAGTTTAGGTAAAACTTTAGGTATTCCTGTAGGTATTTTTAAAATCTTATAACTAAAAAAGTACAAATGGGAAAAATCTAAAATTTGGCAAGCGTATTACTAAAGACTAAAGCTATCTAAAACTAAATTAAAAAAGGGGGGTAAAAGATCGTTCCCAGGAGCTGGCTTCATCCGAAGTTAGGCGATTTTTCAAAAAATTCCAGCTTCGCTCCCGGTTGTCTTTTCAGCAATCGGAAAACGGTTCTGGCTTTCTTACTTTGTCTTCTTCGGGATGTGATGGTAATTGTAGTCCTGGCTGCACTGGTTACGAGGTCAGGTTGCACGCGGTTTTCAGTTTTCCTCCTGTAGCTCCGCGGGGGGCGGCGGGAAAAATCTGGAACTTTGCCAAGATGTGCAGCAAAGTTTTCCCCTCCTGATAGCAATTTCAAAATAGGGGCTTGCGCCGATGGTTTCGGCGCCGCACGCAAAAGTTTGTTTTCGGCAGCGTGTTTTTCTGCATTTAACCTCCAAAAATTTTGTTTTTGGGGTTTCCCGGAAAAACCAGCAAGTTTCTCACCGAGACACTACGATCCATCCACACAAGGCACGGAAACACACACTTTGGTATAACTTTCACCTTAACTTTTGCACTTTGTACTATTTTTGCGATTTTTCGAGCGTGGAGCAGCTTTAGAATGATCTGCTCGCGGCTAGGGCTGCCGCGCAACTGGTTAGGTTAGGTTAGGTTAGGTTAGGTTAGGTTAGGTTAGGTTAGGTTGGGGTGGGGTGCGGGTCAGGTAACCTCCACGTTGGCCTAGTTGGTTGCTGGTCTCTTTCGGATACGTCCGGGGGGAAGAGCAACCCGCTGGGCTGGTGCACTCTGGGCACCGTCAATAACTTCCCATTCGTGGGTTCTTGTTGGCGGTGGCGAATAACCTGACAGGGGGGGGATGTCGCTCTGGGTGTTCCTCTGATTAGCAGAGGACACACCAGATGCGACATGGGGGTTGGGCTAGTCTGGGTAGGTAGGTAGGGGTAGGTTAGGTAGGTGACTTGTCGTTGCCGGCCCTCCTTTGGCGTGGGATGGTCGGCGGGGACAAGTCGGTGAAAGGAGGAGGCGGCGGAGCGTCGGTCACGACGCGCCGCCGCAGACGCGGTGGGCGGCGTCTGGCCTTCGCGGGCCGGATGCCGCAGACGCGGAGGGCGGCGTCTGGCCTTTCGCGGGCCAGATGCCGCAACGTAGGGGACCGTGGGTGGAGGGCCGGGGTGTCCAAAGTCCACAGGGTCCAGCGCGGTGGAGGGCACGGCGCAGCACACCGTCTAGGTGTGCCCAGCGGGGGCGTAGTTGCGCCGTGCCCTGACAGGTCCTCTCGCTTCCCGGTGTGGTAAATTCCATGCTGGGGATCGGGAGGGCCTGGGCGGTGGTTGCCTCCTTTTGCGACGACGCCATGTCGCGGAAGGAGGCGGCGGAGAAGGAGTGGGGGGTGGGCGGTTGTACGATCGCCTCCTCCCACCTCTTGGTGGTGATTAGCGGGCGACAGGCGTGGGGGCGCTTCTCGTCTGCATTGCACAATCACCACCCTCGTCGTGCGTTCCCGGGCCCCTCCACTAAGGGAGGGGCGTGAAGGGCCCGCCATAAAGGTGGGCAGTCGTCGGCGGAGGACTGGACGTAAAGGCTGTGCCGGTTTCCCAGTCCTCCTCCACTCAGACGATGCGGGAGTGCCGCTGGGTTATTTTAGTGGGTATACCGGGCTTGCCCGGGGAGTCCCACATAGCCCCCCATTCCCCCAATGGGTGGGTATGCGTAATGCATTTTTTCCCAGCGAAACCAAAAAAAAAAAAAAAAAAAAAAGGTTAGGTTGGGGTGCGGGTCAGGTAACCTCCACGTTGGCCTGGTTGGTTGCTGGTCTCTTTCGGATACGTCCGGGGGGAAGAGCAACCCGCTGGGCTGGTGCACTCTGGGCACCGTCAATAACTTCCCATTCGTGGGTTCTTGTTGGCGGTGGCGAATAACCTGACAGGGGGGGGATGTCGTTCTGGGTGTTCCTCTGATTAGCAGAGGACACACCAGATGCGACATGGGGTTGGGCTAGTCTGGGTAGGTAGGTAGGGGTAGGTTAGGTTAGGTAGGTGGGAGGTGGGGCTCGCTTCCGGGCCTCTGGGCGGGCCGCCTTCCCCTGCGGGGGGGGTTGCCCGGGTGCACTGACCAGCTCTGCACCCTGCTCTGCCCAGCTCTGCACCCTGCACTGCCCGGCTCTGCATCCGGCTCTGCCCGCTCTGCACCTGGCTCAGCCCGCTCTGCACCTGGCTCTGCACTCGGCTCTCCTGCGGTTGGTTACCCGAGTGCACTGACCAGCTCTGCACCCTGCTTTGACCAGCTCTGCACCCTGCTCTGCCCGGCTCTGCATCCGGCTCTGCCCGCTCTGCAACTGGCTTAGCCCGCTCTGCACCTGGCTCTGTGCCCGGCTCTCTCTCCTGCGGGTGGGGGCGACCGCCGCCCGGGGGCGGGAAGGGAGCCCTCGATGGTGTGCCGCGGATGTGCGGCGGGCGGTGATGACTTGTCGTCGCCGACCCTCCTTTGGCGTGGGATGGTCGGCGGGGACAAGTCGGTGGAAGGAGGAGGCGGCGGAGCGTCGGTCTCGACGCGCCGCCGCAGACGCGGTGGGCGGCGTCTGGCCTTCGCGGGCCGGATGCCGCAGACGCGGAGGGCGACGTCTGGCCTTTCGCGGGCCAGATGCCGCAACGTAGGGGACCGTGGGCGGAGGACCGGTGTGTCCGACGTCCACATAAGGGTCCAACGCGGTGGAGGGCACGGCGCAGCACACCGTCTAGGTGTGCCCAGCGGGGGCGTAGTTGCGCCGTGCCCTGACAAGTCCTCTCGCTTCCCGGTGTGGTAGTATCCATGCTGGGGAGCGGGTGGGCCTGGGCGGCAGTTGCCTCCTTTTGCGACGACGCCATGTCGCGAAAGGAGGCGGCGGAGAAGGGGTGGGGGTGGGCGGTTGTACGATCGCCTCCTCCCACCTCTTGGTGGTGATTAGCGGGCGACAGGCGTGGGGGCGCCTCTCGTCTGCATTGCACAATCACCACCCTCGTTGGGCGTTCCCGTGCCCCTCCACTAAGGGAGGGGCGTGAAGGGCCCGCCATAAAGGTGGGCAGTCGTCGGCGGAGGACTGGACGTAAAGGCTGTGCCGGTTTCCCAGTCCTCCTCCACTCAGACGATGCGGGAGTGCCGCTGGGTTATTTTAGTGGGTATACCGGGCTTGCCCGGGGAGTCCCACATAGCCCCCCATTCCCCCAATGGGTGGGTATGCGTAATGCATTTTTTCCCAGCGAAACCAAAAAAAAAAAAAAAAAAAAAGGTTAGGTTAGGTTAGGTTAGGTTAGGTTAGGTTAGGTTAGGTTGGGGTGCGGGTCAGGTAACCTCCACGTGGGCCTGGTTGGTTGCTGGTCTCTTTCGGATACGTCCGGGGGGAAGAGCAATCCGCTGGGCTGGTGCACTCTGGGCACCGTCAATAACTTCCCATTCGTGGGCTCTTGTTGGCGGTGGCGAATAACCTGACAGGGGGGGATGTCGTTCTGGGTGTTCCTCTGATTAGCAGAGGACACACCAGATGCGACATGGGGTTGGGCTAGTCTGGGTAGGTAGGTAGGGGTAGGTTAGGTTAGGTAGGTGGGAGGTGGGGCTCGCTTCCGGGCCTCTGGGCGGGCCGCCCGCCCCTGCGGGGGGGGGTTGCCCGGGTGCACTGACCAGCTCTGCACCCTGCTCTGCCCAGCTCTGCACCCTGCACTGCCCGGCTCTGCATCCGGCTCTGCCCGCTCTGCACCTGGCTCAGCCCGCTCTGCACCTGGCTCTGCACTCGGCTCTCCTGCGGTTGGTTACCCGAGTGCACTGACCAGCTCTGCACCCTGCTTTGACCAGCTCTGCACCCTGCTCTGCCCGGCTCTGCATCCGGCTCTGCCCGCTCTGCAACTGGCTTAGCCCGCTCTGCACCTGGCTCTGCGCCCGGCTCTCTCTCCTGCGGGTGGGGGCGGCCGCCGCCCGGGGGCGGGAAGGGAGCCCTCGAAGGTGGGCCGCGGATGTGCGGCGGGCGGTGATGACTTGTCGTCGCCGACCCTCCTTTGGCGTGGGATGGTCGGCGGGGACAAGTCGGTGGAAGGAGGAGGCGGCGGAGCGTCGGTCTCGACGCGCCGCCGCAGACGCGGTGGGCGGCGTCTGGCCTTCGCGGGCCGGATGCCGCAGACGCGGAGGGCGGCGTCTGGCCTTTCGCGGGCCAGATGCCGCAACGTAGGGGACCGTGGGCGGAGGACTGAGGTGTCCAACGTCCACAGGGTCCAGCGCGGTGGAGGGCACGGCGCAGCACACCGTCTAGGTGTGCCCAGCGGGGGCGTAGTTGCGCCGTGCCCTGACAGGTCCTCTCGCTTCCCGGTGTGGTAAATTCCATGCTGGGGAGCGGGAGGGCCTGGGCGGCGGTTGCCTCCTTTTGCGACGACGCCATGTCGCGGAAGGAGGCGGCGGAGAAGGGGTGGGGGTGGGCGGTTGTACGATCGCCTCCTTCCACCTCTTGGTGGTGATTAGCGGGCGACAGGCGTGGGGGCGCCTCTCGTCTGCATTGCACAATCACCACCCTCGTTGGGCGTTCCCGGGCCCCTCCACTAAGGGAGGGGCGAGAAGGGCCCGCCATAAAGGTGGGCAGTCGTCGGCGGAGGACTGGACGTAAAGGCTGTGCCGGTTTCCCAGTCCTCCTCCACTCAGACGATGCGGGAGTGCCGCTGGGTTATTTTAGTGGGTATACCGGGCTTGCCCGGGGAGTCCCACATAGCCCCCCATTCCCCCAATGGGTGGGTATGCGTAATGCATTTTTTCCCAGCGAAACCAAAAAAAAAAAAAAAAAAAAAAAAGGTTAGGTTAGGTTTTTTTTTTTTTTTTTTTTTTTTTTTTTTTTTTTTACGGACTATTTCCACCAACAACATTGGCGCCTATTCTATATCTATTCCTCATCCATACCAGTTCTCGCTTGTCATTCCTCTCGTAATTTCATGCTTCATACTTTGTCTTTCTTATATCCTTCTCCTTTTATTCTGTGGGTGGGACTCCCACTTTTGAGCTGTTTACTATTCTATTAAATTTCTTTATTTCAACTCTGGGGTAAATAATTTGTCATACTTGGGTTTTATTTTACATTATACACTATTTACTTATTCCATATGCTAACACAATCTTATATAGGTACACATTTTCTTTACTCTATTAATTTACATCAAAATACATTTTTGCCATAGGTCTACTTTACATGCCATTTTCTTACTACTGCTTTTCTTACTTTACATTACTCACACTTATTTCCTATGTTTACATGACTATATATACAATATAATAAGAAACATAGTTGTTTCATCAACTTTTATTTTTATCAATAACTTTTTGGGCTATATTGACACAGTAGGCTATTAAAATATCTCTATTTTTTCCCGACATAATTTCCGGCACGCTTTCCCCACGCAGCCCCACACCTAGCTCCTGTTCCAGATTGTAGCGCTCTTTGGCGTACACTGGACAGTCCAGAACAATATGCGGGACCGACTCCGCTATGTTGGGGTCGCAGGTGCACGATGGGCTCTCCTTACACTTGAAACGATTCAAGTATTCTGAGAACCCACCGTGCCCCGTTAGGACCTGCGTGAGAACGCCTGTTGGCTTCACCCGTTGTACAATACGGTAGGCAGCCACGGCGTCGGGAAGGAACATTTTCGTCACCGAGGCCGTCTCGCCCGACACATATCTCCGATTCCATTCATCAAGCGAATCCAGACGGATTTGACGCTTGATGAATGAAACCGGACATTGGTCATAGTCCGGCTTCCTCCGTGACGACAATGCTGCTTCCTTTGCCAACTCGTCCGCGCGTTCATTCCCCGGCAGGCCCGCGTGGGCCTTGACCCAGAAGAAAGACACATCTTTTTTCTGATCCAAAGCCCGAGCCAAATTGGCTCGTGCGCGGACCGCTAGGGGATGGAGAGAGCCATGGTTTGCAAGCGTCTGCAATGCTGACATTGAGTCGCTGTACAAACCATAGCTCGTCTCTTTGCGCTTGAGGATTACGTCCGTTGCTTTACAAATGGCCAGTAGTTCCGCCTGGTAGACAGTGCAGTACGCGGCGAGGCTAAGCTTGAGGTTCTGGACTTCACCTTCATTATCCCATAGGGATAATGCGGCTCCGACCTTCCCCTCAATCTTGCTGCCGTCAGTGAATATTCGCACTGTCTGCACATTCTGGCTGTCCACAAGCTGTTGGTCTGCCAGGCACATGAACTCCAAGGCCATTTGTTTGGCAGGGTGAGATGTCTCTGCAAATCTCACCATACCCTCAATGTCCCGGTCTCCTGGCACGAACCGGGACGACCCTCTCCTTGCCTCATACAGTTCGGCTGCCTCCTGTATGCGGAGGTCTAGAGGCAGTATCCCGGCTAGTATCAGCGCCGAGTTCAGTGAGACTGTACGGTAAGACTTGCAGAGCTTCTGGACGAATCCTCGCTGGACAGAGCCTAGCATCCTACGTATCCCCAGCTTCTTTGTAGCGGGAGCCCAGGCTCCAGCCGCGTACGTAACAATCGGTTCTATGGTTGCATTATAAATTATATTAATGACTTCCCTATTGAGACCCCAGCTAACTTTTGCTGCTCGTGCAAGCTGTTTGTAGACTCCTGTTGCCTTCTTGCAAACGTTTTTGGTGTGCTCATTAAAGGTCAGTTTGTCATCTATTGTCAGGCCCAGCAACTTCATGCTCCTTACCATACCAATGTCGACCCCGGCCATGCTCAGAATTGGAGTGTCGTACTTAAGTCTATTGGTTATAAGCATCGCACAGGTTTTGTGTGGTGCAAACCGAAGCTTATTTCTGACACCCCAACTCTGAACATGGGCGAGGGCTGCATTAGTACTTCGGGAGACTTCGGCCGCTGTGTCACCATCCACAACCAACACTATATCGTCTGCAAAGGCTTGCACAAAGTATCCCATCTTCTCCAATTCTTTCAGCAGTGGATCCAACAGAAGGTTCCACAGAACGGGACCGCCAATTGACCCCTGGACACAGCCCTTGTTTGTCTCTCTCGTGCATTCCTCCCCGGCATACCTCACTCTTACTTTTCTGCTGTCGAGGTAGCTGTCAATTAGCCTTCTGGTGTTCACGGGGCACTTTTCCTCAGCCAGCCTGACTTTGATTGCCGGCCACCATGCGCTGTCGAAGGCGCCCTCTATATCTAATGACACCAGGACAATTAGCTTCTTCAGCCTCAACTTGTCCTGTACGTGCTTTATTAGAGTACAGAGGGCGTCCTCGGTGCTTCTCTGTGGCATAAAGCCAAACTGGCGAGTACTGAACCGCGGCACCAGATGCCACCTGATCCTCGCCACTACCATCCTCTCCAGGACCTTCCCCAAGACCGGTAGGAGACCTATCGGTCTGTAGGACTTGGGGTTCGTGTAATTTTCCTTGCCCGGTTTTCGGAGGACTACCACCGTTGCCTCTTTCCATATTGCCGGGAAATGTGCCAGTTCTAGGCATTTATTGTACAGGGCAAGGAAAGCGTCCAGGTCCTGGAGGATCGCTCGACAGCAGATGTCCGACGTAAATCCATCTGCTCCTGGAGCTTTCTTCGGATTGAAGCGGGCCACGGCTGTCTTCAGCTCCATCAGTGTAAATGGTGGGTCATGATTTTCATCATGACACCACTCATTTACCCGTCTGGCCGCTTCCCTGGTAAGCCTGTGTTCCGCATTGTCGTCTTCAGCTATGTCCTTTGGATAAAACGTGTCGGCGAGTAAGGCTGCCGATTCCTTTGGGTTAAGGAATGCACCATCGCTCATTAGGGTCAGATCTTCCTGTCTCCTGGCGGTCCCTCTGATGACTCTGTAGATCCCTTCCCATACGTTTTCCCCATCTTGCTTTTCACAAAATCTTTTCCAACTGGCTACTTGGGCTTCCTTGGCTTGGCACTCATACTCCTCTTTCGCTTTCAGATACTCGTTTACGACCATCGCTCGGCGGACCGGTGCGGCGTTGCGGACACGGTTCTTTTTTGTCATGACCTCCCTTTTTTTAGTAGTAAGTTCCTCGGACCACCATGGGATTGAAATTTTTTCTTTTTTACAAATTTTTGGGATAGACTCGTCACAAGCTTTTCCAATTATATTTTTATAATTTATCACCATTTGTTCTAATTTATCTTTACTGTCTACTTGATTAATAGTGTTTATGTTTATATGATTATCAATTTTATGTGTCCCCAATTTAATATCAAAGTTTTCCCAGTTAGCTTTCCTCGTGTTGTATTTCCTAGTTGTCCTAATTATGTTAGTCCCTTTCTCCCTTTGTGTCCTCACGTCAAATAGGATGGTATTGTGGTCCGAGCTCGTTACCCCCGTGTTAACCCGCCAACTGTCCACCAGGTCAAAAAGCTCAAGCGAACAGGCCGTCACGTCCACGTGGCTCTTGTACACTACGCCGCCTCTTACTGTGTAGAAGGTTGGCGTATCGCCAGTGTTGAGTATCTGAAGCTCCAGTTCCTCCAGGGTCCCGGACATCTCTTCTCCCCTGAGGTCTTCCATGGTGCTACCCCACCAGGTACTCTTCGCATTTGCATCTCCGCCTATTAGGAGTTTTCTGGTACCCAGGTCCAACTTTATTCTGGCCAACTGATCCAGGTAAGGCCCTATGGGTTGGTCTGGCTCGAAGTAATAGGAGACTACTACGATTTCCCAGGCTTTGGTCCGGATCCCCACCACGACGATGTTATTCGTGGTGAGTTTTGGGTAGGGAATGACGTCAAGGTCATTATCAAAGACGGCTATTGCCGCCTTTACCCTCCCGCTTCCTTCAACCTCGCACTGGTAGACTCTCGCACCACGGTAGCTCTTCATACTTCGTGCTCCCCCCACATAGGGTTCCTGAATCAGTGCCCATGCGATGTTCCGCTTACTGGCCTCTATGATGAGCTCGGTGGTCGCCAGTTCTTTCCTTTGTAGGTTGGCCTGGGCTACTCCATATCTTCTGGTGGGGTTGCCAGCCCTTTCGCCAGTATCCACCTTAGCAATACGCCACCCTGGCTCTGGCCAGGTCTTCACACCTTCTTCTTACTGGACACTCATTGCTGAATGCATTGTGTTCCGTGTTGTCGAGTTTTGCTCGGACACAGTTACAGCAAGTAGGTCTCGCTCCGGCCATCCAGTCGGCGCATTGCGTCCTCATATGTGGGCCCCCACAATGACTGCACTTCTCCACTTGCTCCCTACAGAGCCGCCGTCCATGCCCAAAGCCAAGGCATAGGGAACACTGGACCAGTGGAGTTTGGTCAAACACTCTAATTCTTTGCATGTCAATGTGTACAGTTTGTCTGTCTTGCAGCCTGTTCCATAGTTTTGGGGAGACCCTGAGGACCAGGTGTTGTGTGTGGGGGTTTCGAGTTTTCTTTTTAAAAATGATTTCTACCCGTTTTTCCTCTTTCTTTAGCCCTTCAAATACATCTCTATTCTGGTTCCGAAGAGCCAAGAGGATGTCTTCGTCTGTATTGAGGGTAAAGACCTCTCTCAGGATCACAAGGGGATCCTTATTTTTGACGTCCTCGACTTTCAATACTTCCCCCACACTTGCCAGTCTTTCCTTGATCTTGTCTCTTTCCTGTTCAGTTCTGCATCCCAGAACCACCTTCCTGTCCCTCGCTTTCCTAATACTATCCACTGTGACCCCTCCTTCCTTCGCGTTAACCGCCTTCCTAATGTGGTCAAATATTTGTTCCCCGGTTTCTGTCTCCTTTGTGGAGGTGACCACAATGGAGTGGAGTGCCGTTTGTTTTTGTGGTCGCTCGACAGGCCGACTTGCTACCGCACTAGCGTAGGAGGAGAATTTCTTCTTTATATACTCTTCGCCAGTTTCAAGTGCCTCTTTCAACCTATCGAGCTTCTCACTGTTTTCGAGCAAATTCCGGCTGTGATCTTCCATGATCTTTTTAAAAGACTCCAACTCCACCCCTGCAAAAGAAACTATCTTTTGTTCTTCTTTCGTTTCCGTTTGCACTTGTATACCTTTTGAGTCTGTTTTAGCCTTTGGAGGTGGTGCTGATCCTTTCTCCTGCTCAGACTCTTTTATGAGCTGGTATAGGCGGTCAGCCTGGGCTCTGACCTCTTCCTTAATCTCCTTCTTTGTGTTTTTGGAGTTCGTCATTTGAGCCTTTATCTTTACAAGGCATATTCTAGCCTCCGCAACTCTAGTTTTGGCTACCGGCGGCGGCGGACTTATACAAATAACTTCCGCGGAAGCTCGTCGCAACGGCTCCAAAGTAGGTCTGGGCAGTATTTTCCCTTCAGCTTGTTTCACTGGGGGGGTCATTTTCTTTGCCGGCTTCCCAGCCTCCCACTCACCCACACTTCTCCTTACGCTTTGCGCGGAGGGTCCGGCCTCCTCTGTAGGGTTCGGTGGGGTCTTGGTAGGCAGGTCTGCCGGCTTACTAGTGGGTGTGCGTATACCCATTATCATCTTGTATAGATTCGGAATTGAAATAGTCCGACGTCAGTGGGGTATTGTAAAAGGTACCCCAGTCTATTATAAAATTTGTAAATAATAAAAGTGTGTAAATAGCAATAAACAGAACAACCAATAAATGGGATTCAATTGAATCCAGTCAATTATCTACCAATCCGCGACACGCGCACGCGGCTGGGGAGGTCAACAGGCGCTTCCTTGTTAGATATACCAATGTCGTGTACAGCAGATCAGTTGATCTGAGACTTAATACTGTGTTTACCTAAAAAGTTTTAGCCTCTGTGTAAATACAGTCCAATTACAATTATGGATGTCACAAGCAATAGCAAATGACTTTTGCAGAGTCTTGCTCTGTCAATTCCTTATAAACTAATTATACTTAATCTTATATACTATAAACTAAGACCACCGTCTGGTGTCAGGAGAGCCTTTAGGCCGTCACCCGTCAACAATTCCAGTTAATTTTATTTAATACAGTATTTTAGTTATAAATTTTTGACAACAAAATGTTTTGGCTCTATGTAGAGTCCGTCTCTATCCACCAAGGGATAGGTCTCTTTGAGCTCTTCCTAAAGAACCCAAACTCGGCCTCTCTAGCTTGAGGGGTTCCGGGGAAATATGGATACAAAGTTTAGATTTTTAATACCCTGAGGGGGTCTTAGGGGGGGCGGGGGGTATATGAATAAGGTATTCTATTGATATATTTGTGTATGGGCTATTGTTTTGAATTTATTAAAATTTTTTGAAAATTAATTATTTTATAATTAAAAAATAGTTAAATAATTAAAAAGTAATTCGGGGGTTCCAAAGAGAGTGGCCCAGGGGGTTGGGCTGTATATACCAGTATATACTGGTATATCCAGGCTGGTGTCAGAATTTGGCTAACTCGCTCCGTTTCCGAGTTATGCCCGTTTTAAAAATTTAGGGACCTAAAATCGCTTGGCAAAAATTTTTGAAATACACTAGGCAATTTATTTATTGATGCTAATTTTATGAGGCTTGGGGAAGGGTTATGTAAATAGGGGTTTATGTTGGATGTATAGATGATTATTTTAAGGGAATTTTGAACCAATTAAGTTATAATTATAAATAATTAATATAATTAATTATGGTTTTTTATAGATTTTAATTTTTAATGTGTAGGGGTATGTTTAAAGATGTACTTTCTTAATAATTAAACAATAATTAAATATAATTAATTGCAATTAATACTGCAAAACTATATCAATTACGAGTGGAATGCTGTTTTAATATTTTTTGAGAATTTTTTAAATAATTATTTTATAATTAACACAATTTGGTATGACAATACCATAGACTGTAGTTATATATGAATTTACTACTTTTTATTTAAATTTTGGGGAAGTTTTTAAGATAATTATTTTATAATTATGAACAATTAAATATAATTGAAATATAAACTGAATCTAAACCATCTATATATCCATCTACTATATGTATGGGCTATTGTTTTGAATTTATAAAAAAATTTTGAAAATTAATTATTTTATAATTAAAAAACAGTCAAATAATTAAAAAGTAATTCGGGGGTTTCAAAGAGAGTGGCCCAGGGGGTTGGGCTGTATATACCAGTATATACTGGTATATCCAGGCTGGTGTCAGAATTTGGCTAACTCGCTCCGTTTCCGAGTTATGCCCGTTTTAAAAATTTAGAGACCTAAAATCGCTTGGCAAAAATTTTTTGAGATACACTAGGCAATTTATTTATTGATGCTAATTTTATGAGGCTTGGGGAAGGGTTATGTAAATAGGGGTTTATAGATGATTATTTTAAGGGAATTTTGGACTAATTAAGTTATAATTATAAATAATTAATATAATTAATTATGGTTTTTTATAGATTTTAATTTTTAATGTGTAGGGGTATGTTTAAAGATGTACTTTCTTAATAATTAAACAATAATTAAATATAATTAATTGCAATCAATACTGCAAAACTATATTAATTACGAGTGGAATGCTGTTTTAATATTTTTTGAGACTTTTTTAAAATAATTATTTTATAATTAACACAATTTGGAATGACAATACCATAGACTGTAGTTATATATGAATTTACTACTTTTTATTAAAATTTTTGGGGAAGTTTTAAGAAAATTATTTTATAATTATGAACAATTAAATATAATTGAAATATAAACTGAATCTAAACTATCTATAATCTTAGTTCAGGACTATATGAAGGGGGATTTTTTGGAATTAATAAAATAAAATAAAATAAAATAAATAAACTAATTAAATGGGGGGTCGCTAGAGAGGGTAGCACAAAGGGTTGGGCTGTATATGCCTTTTTGTGATTTAGGGGCCCAATTTCACTTGCCAAAACAAACTTTTTACCAAGTTGCAATCGTACCACGTGTTTACTTATTACGATGTACACTTGAAAATGGACTTTTTTATTTTAACCTTTTTTAAAATTTTAAAATTGTAGTCGGGTAGCTTAGGTGCTAAAAACCCCAAATCCGTCCTTACTTTTCGGCTAGGTTGATCCTCGACCGAGATATAGTGTATTTCAACTTTACTAAAAATAAAAACTGCGTAAACAAAGAAAACAAACTTATCCGGTAGTGTGAGAGACTAGACTAATTTTTTAAAAAACTTTCCTTTGGCAGAAAACTGTACCCGAATTTCACGCAAATTTTTACTAGGGTAGATTATTACATATATTAACTAGGTCTATTTTAAATTTTTGGATTATTTTAACTATTAGGGGTACAAAAAAGTTTACATTGGGGAACAAACAGAAAAACAACCGCAAGTACCTTGTTTTGGTATTTGTGGTCTCCCAAACTTGCTGAAATTTTTGGTGGTCACTGCCAGCAGCTCCTGGAAGCCGCTCTGGTACTCAGGTTTCTCCTCTCGCACCTCCAAGCTGGTTTTCCGCGTGTTATAAACACGCGGAAAAATTTCCGGACGGCTGGTGATGCGGACTGCTTCCTGGGATCTCACGGGAAAAATCCCAAGATCACCAGGGTCGTCTGGGCCGCTGAGACGCTCACCAAGATGTATCAAGAGACGCTGAATTCCTCCCCAAACTCGGCAGGGAAACCCTTTTGGGGGATTTTAGCCCACTTTCTGTCCGAACTCAGAGGAAAATCCGCGCGAAACTTCCAATTTTGATCCAAAAAATCTGGGTTTTTTGGACAATATGCGCACTGAAATTGTCCAATTTATCACACTATAAAACTTGGGGGTCGCGCCGACTAATCGCGCGTCACACCCCTTTTTTCCGCAATGTTGTGTTTTTGTCACTATTTTGCACTCCGCGCGTCACAAAAGTGGTATCCTAGGCCCCCCTGGTGCACTGAAAAATCCTAATTTTCAGGGGGGTGTAGGCACTGAGATAGCGCCCCTTTTGGTCAAATAAAATTAATATGTCGTCGCGACTAATCGCGCGCCGCACGCACTTGTTTGGTTTTTTGTGTCACTTTTCACTGTTTTTCACTATGAAAACCCGGTTTTTTGGTCACAAAATCCTTGTCTGTCACTCGATTTTCAAAATTTTACCACTATAGTATAGCCCTCACTGGCCCGCAACTTTTGACATATAGTATGCCTTGTTTTGTCAAAAAAGACCGCGCACTTGGTTTTTTGGTTACGGAGCTCGAAAAAACGTGGCCGTTCGGGCTGGCGGCTCGCGGGGCACTGGTTAGGTTAGGTTAGGTTTTTTTTTTTTTTTTTTTTTTTATTGAGATTACATTACTCCCACTGGTATGTCTTCCAATTAAGGAGAGACCAGTGCCTATTTTAAAAAACTAATATCTATAAAAATCCGTCTGTGCGGTTACAATTTTTTGTTACTTACTAATATTAACATTTTCTACTATAATTTTTATATCTATCAAAATAATTCCGCACTTTATTGTGCCCAGTCCTTGAACAATCTCTTACATTACTATTATATCTTTAATCATATATATCCTACAATTAAATTACACTTTCTTACTTGTGCCCTATATCTAACTACATTCTTATAACTAACAATATTACAACAGGCAATTTATACACACAGCAAAAGCAATAAAAACAAGATAATTAGACAAAATTAACAAAATACAATTAGAATAATAAGACAAAATCGACAAAGTACAAGTAACATAATAAAACAAAATTGACAAAATACAAACAAAATAATTACACAAAATCAACAAAGTACAAGTAAAATAATAATACACAATCAACACAACAATATAGAAAATACACATAAAAAACACAATAGTGCATTAATTTTTATTCCTCTCAATCACCTTAATTGCTACTCTTTGACAAAAGTCTAGAAAATCATCCCTAAGATTCTTACTTGCTATAATTTCTGCTATGTTTTCTTTCTTAAGGTTACGATCTATCTCTGCCTCTAGGTTAAATCTTAGGTTAGTGTATATTGGACATTCTACGAGGATATGCTCCACGCTTTCACTACTACCCGTGTCGCAGGGACACGCCGGACTGTCCTTGCGCTTGAATCGGTGCAAGTACTCGGAGAATCCGCCGTGCCCCGTCAACACCTGCACTAGTAGCGGATTGAGCGTTATCTTTTTTAATAGCCTATAGGCGCTCAGCGCATTAGGAAAGAACATTTTGGTAGTAGACGCGGTGGTTCCTTCTGCGTACCTATTGTGCCACACCTCTAGCGTATCATTGCGTATCTGACGCTTGATGAAGGATACCGGGCATCCATCATAGTCTGGCTTTGTCTTCAAACCTACAGCTGCCTCTTTTGCCAATCCGTCTGCTCTTTCGTTCCCCTCCAACCCCACGTGTGCTTTAATCCAAAAGAGTCTGATTATCTTGTCCTGTTCGAGAACTTTTGTGATGTTTTCTCTTACTGCTACTACGAGGGGGTGAAGGGAAACACCGCGTGTAATTGCCTCAAGGGCCGACCTAGAGTCGCTGTAGATATTGAAGCTACCACCAGACCGTTTGGTCGCAATCTCGGTAGCCCTCACCAGCGCCAGTAATTCCGCCTGGTATACTGTGCAGAACTGGTCCAGCCTGAGTTTCTTGGTTTCAATTTCAACGGCTCCATCCCAAAGAGATAGAGCCGCACCAACTTTGTTGTCCATTTTACTGCCATCAGTGAATATTTTGTATCTAGCTTCCTCTTGCTGGGCCAGCTCTGCATCGTCCGCCACCAATTTAAACTCTATAGCCTTTTGGGTCGCTGGGTGTGGTATGTCCACATACGGTGTCGGTCGTTCTACTCTCCTATCCCCGACTACTCTCACTGAATGTCCCTTTTTTACTTCATATAGAGAGGCCGCTTCTTTGATCCTAAGATCCAACGGAAGCATCCCCGAGAGCAACAAAGCCGCATTGAGCGATGTGGTCCTATACGACTTGACCATTTTTTGCACGAATCCGCGCTGAACCTCATTTAGGTATTTTCTAATTCCTAATTTATCAGCGGCTGGATACCAGGCACTCGCTGCATACATTATTATAGGTTCTATAACTGCCACGTATATAGTTCTGATTATCTCCGGCGAAATCCCCCACTCCACTTTGGCTGCCTTCGCTAGCTGTCTGTATATGTTCAATGCCTTGCGGCAGACATTTGCTACATGCGTGTTAAATGTTAGTTTATCGTCGATCGTCAGCCCTAGTATCTTTATCTCCTTTGACATGGCTATGTCCACCCCTCCCATGCTCAGAAGTGGTGTGTCGTGCTTCAACTTGTTTGTGATAATCATGGCCTTTGTTTTATGAGGCGCAAACTTCAGTTTATTATCTTCACCCCACTCCTGAACATGTTTTAGGGCGGCATTCGCCTGTCTCTGGACCTCGAGTGCCGTTTCGCCGGAGAAAACCAGAACCACATCGTCCGCGAATGCCTGACAGTAATTACTTCTGTTTTCCAGGCTATGCAGTAGCGGGTCTAATAATACGTTCCAAAACGTGGGTCCCCCGATGGAACCTTGGACACATCCCTTTTCGGTCGCCTTACGAGCTTCTGCTCCAGCGTATCTCACTCTGACTTGACGGTTTGTCAGGTAACTATCTATTACTTTACGGATATTTACTGGGCAATTTGTTTCTGCCAGCCTACACCTTACAGCGGGCCACCAAGCACTGTCGAAGGCCCCCTCTATGTCGAGCGATATAACTAATGTTATTTTGTGCTCTTTTAATTTAGATCTTATATGTTTAATCAGATCATAGAGGGAGTCTTCGGCACTGCGCTGCGGTGTGAACCCGTACTGTCTTGGACTCATCTGCCGGATGGTATGCCACCTGACTCGTTTCATCAGCATCTTCTCGTAAATTTTCCCTAGGACCGGCAATAGCCCAATCGGCCGGTAGGATTTGGGATTTGAGTAATCATCCTTCCCTGGTTTTCTCAGAATTACGATAACCGCCTCTTTCCACACCGTAGGGAAGAGCGCAAGATCTAGGCATTTGTTGATCAACGCCAAAAATAGATCTGGCTTGCACGCTATGGCTGCCCTGCAGATGTCTGCTGTGAACCCATCTAACCCTGGCGCCTTTTTCGGGTTAAAGCTATCCGTCGCACTCATAAGCTCTTCAATAGTGAATGGGGGGTCAGATAACTCATCACCTTTGTCCTCACTCAATTTCTCTGCTTTATTCCTAACTGCCTTATGGGCCACACTGTCCGACCACGCATCGTCTTCCGGATAGAATGCCTCCGCTAGAGCCCTGGCTGACTCTTCACCTTCTAAAACTTTACCATTTTTAATCAGGGGAGTGTCCTCCTGCCTAATTGTCGTGCGGCCTATCACCCTATAGATCCCGTCCCACATGCTTTCCCTGTCTTGTTTCTCACAAAACTGTTTCCAGCTTGTTGTTCTAGCTTTTTCCACAAGCTGCCGGTACTCTTCTTTCACGTTCAGATATGCCTGGACAACACTCTCTCTACGCACCTGAGCGGCGTTTGGGATACGTTTTTTGAAAGTTTTTACCTCTTTTTTCTTCTGTGTCAGTTCTTCTGTCCACCAAGACAATCCTGCTCTCTTTTTGTGTTCGACCTCAGGTATATTTTGTTTGCATGCTTCTTCTATGACTTTAGTGTATTCTTCTACTTTATTATTTAGTTCTTCCTCTGTCGTTATTTTTGTTATTTCTTCCAAATTTATGTTTATTTTTTCCCAATTTTGTGTAATGTCTGCTCTGAATTCTGTCCAATCTGCTTTTCTTGTGTTGTATATTCTAGTGGTTCTCTTAATGTCTATACCTTTTGATTTTTTCATATTTACTTCGAACAGGATTGCCTTGTGGTCCGACACTGTGAGGTTACCGTCCAGCCTCCAGTTTGCAATTTTGCCAAGCATATCCGACGTACATACCGTGATGTCCACACAGCTTGTGAAATGCCTTCCTCCTCTGTGGTAATCATAAGTGGGTTTGAACCCCTGGTTAAGAATTTGCAGCTCCATCTCGTCCAGTGCTCCTGCCAACTCTTCTCCTCTCCTGTTATTCTCCCTACTCCCCCACCATATATTCCACGCATTTACGTCCCCACCCAGTATCACGCTTTTATTTCCCACTTCTTTTATTATTTTTTGGATGCGCTCGATGTCTTCGTCTATTTGTGCATCTCCCTCCAGGTACACCGAAATGACAACAATGTTCCAGGCCTTAGTTCTTAGTCGTGCCACTACGATGTTTTCTGTGGTCAGCCTGGGGCATTGGGTTACATCGATATTTTGATCAAATACCACAATGGCGGACTTGTTGGTTTTGTCCGTATTTCCTTCACATTGAAGTGTTCGGGTGCCCTGGTAGGTCTTCATCTTCTTGCCAGAGCCGGTGTACGGTTCCTGCAGAAGTGCAAACGCAACCTTCCTTTTAACTGCTTCTACGATCAGCTCGTCTGTTGCTTGTTTGCACCTCTGCAGGTTGGCTTGTATCGCGCGATACTGGTGTCTTCTTGTTTCTTGTGTGCCATTCTGATTTCTGCCCGTATCCACCTTAACACTGGTAGGCTACGGTTGACCTCGCTAAGGTTTCCCACCTTGTTCGGACCGGGCAGTCTGAGCTGAAAGCGTTATGCTTGTTATTTTCTATTTTTGCCTTTGTACAATTTATACATGCCGGTGCCTCATTTGCATGGTACGAGGTACACTCCGTTCGCAAGTGCGACCCTCCGCAATGGGCACATCTGTCCTCCTCCTCATGGCACGTCTTTTTAGTGTGCCCATACCCCAGACATTTTGAGCACTGGACCAGTGGTGACTGATCCTCTGCCCTCAGTCTCTGCATATCGATGTGAATGCAGTTTGCCGCCGTTAAGATACCCCAGACTTGGGGGGACACGCTCAATACGACATGCTGCTGGTGGGGATTCCGCGCATTCTTTTTATACCTAATCACCGCTCTATAATCTTCTTCAGTCACGTCCTTTAATAAATTTTTATTTTGCACTCTTAGTGCTCTGAGTATATCATCCTCAGTATTATACCTATTTACATTTTTAATAATTATTAATGGGTCTTTATTTTTAATTTCTTCCACCCTCAGGTCCGCACCTTCTCTGCTTAGCCTGTCTCTTACTCTGTCTACTTCTATCTTATTCTTGCACCCCAAGATGACTTTTCTACCTCTTGCCTTCCGTATCCTATCTATCTGGTATCCTTCCTCTTTTGCGTTGACTGCCTTTCTGATTTTCTCCATGACCTGGTCTCCTGTTTCCTCCTCGTCGGTTGAGGTTATAACCACCGAGTGTATAGCCGCATGCTCCGGGAGTTGCCTCCTCGGGGAAGCGGCCGCCACGCTCGCGTAGGTTGCCTTTGCTTCTATTTCTATATGTTTTTGTTCTATGGTTTCCCTAAGGCGTTCCATCTCCAATCTGTTCCTCTCTATTTGGCTACTGTGTTCTGAAAGTTTTTCTATTAGCTGTTTTTCTAGTTTTGTTTTCTCAGATTCGGGTTCTTCTTCCTCTTGCAGCGATGGGATCGGGTTTTTCTTTTTATTAGGCTCCGCTTTGTTGTTGGCCTGGCTTGCCTCCTTTACTAGCTGATACAGGCTTTCTGCCGCTAAGGTAATCTCATTCTTAATCTCGGTCTTAGTATTTCTAGATTGCCTTAATTGTGATTTAATTTTAATTAAACAGAGCTTTGCCTCACCTACTTTATCCCTTTGCTTGGGCGTTTCTATTATGTCTGTAGGTACTATGGTTGTAGGTGGGATGATAATATTAAGCGGAGTAGGGGTGAGGGTAATTGTCCGATCAGCAGAGGTCTGAGGGGGGGTCTGAAGCCCTTCTGTCTCCGGTTTTTTAGGCGTTCTGAACATTTTGGGTGAGCGTAACTATTCCTAGGGTTCTTATTATACGCGCAAGAGCCGAGAGAAAAAAAAAAAAAAAAAAAAAAAAAAAAAAAAAAAAAAAAAAAAAAAAGTATTATGTATGATGTATACGTCCCTACTACAGCTTACTTAATACCTAACTTAATACCTAATACTTAATTATAATAAAATGTAAAATTTAAAATTTTTGAGAATAAAAATAAACAAAAGATAATAAAATTTTATTCGGGGGGATCTGGAGGAGGTGATCTGGGTTCTCGGCACGTACACTAGTTACACTAGTGTACGTAGGTCGACCTCAAAATCGGGCTATCTCGCTCCGTTCTCGAGTTATTAGCGTTTTAAGATTTGAGTTTTTGAAGGTCGGTTCAGAGTTAGTGGCGGCTTAAAGATTTTTGAAAATGTAAAAATTTTGCTTGCTGCTCTGGGGGATTTGGGGCTTGGTTCTCCCTAGCTTGCTGAACTACTGTGTATGAGTTTTAAGGAATTATGTTGAAAAATAGTTAAAATAAAGTTGAAATTAAATACAATAAAAAAATTAACCAAATCAAATTTAAATTGGAGGGATATGGAGGAGGTGCCCCGGAGCCTCGGCACGTACACTAGTTACACTAGTGTACGTAGGTCGACCTCAAAATTGGGCTATCTCGCTCCGTTTCCGAGTTATCTTAATTTTTATAGTTTTTAACCGACTTTGAAATTAATGATGATTTGAAAATTTTTAAAATAAAGTTTTGGACTTTCTATTCGGGTAGGGTGTTGTTCGTTTATCCTATACTAAAACATTATTAAATAATTTAATTTAGAATTATAATGAAATTAGAAGAAAATTAATAATATAAAAAATTAAAATTTGACCTTATGTCCCTACTAATATGGGTTAAATTCTGTAGATTATTTTGTGATTGTTATGATTTTATCAAATTTAGATAACACGTGATAAAACTGAAAATCGACCTTATGTCCCTACACATACGGGTCCCTACTGGGTAAATTAAATTAGACTGATAAAAGTAGTAAAAGGATTTAAATTAGCACGATAGGAAATAAGAATAAATAAAATCGACCCTATGTCCCTACAAATAGAGGTCAATTTTGCGTAATAAAAATTAAAATTTTAGTTAATTAATCGGTTTTAAGTAAACACGTAAAAGAAATAAAATTGGCCTTATGTGCCTACCCGTACGGGTCACTACTGCGTAATTAATCCTAGATTTATAAAAGTCAATATGTTTTATAAATAAAACACAGAGAAAAGAATATTGACCTTTTATCCCTACGAGTACGGTGTAATAAAAGAATTATTTAATAAAAGAGAAATTAATAAGATTCAAACCAACACTAGAGGGAAAGAAATCGAAACCTTATGTCCCTACATATACGGGTCAGTTTTGCTTAAATTAACTAAGAATTATTAAAATAAAATTGTTAATAAAATATAAACACAGGATTATTCTAGGTTCATGCACATGAACACACTGTACACAAAAACGCAAATAAAATTCTAGAATATCTTAAATGAACACAGTAAAATTAATCCGTAACAGTACTACGCAGTATTTTTCAACACTCCCGATGGCACTTTGAAATTTGACTTTTTTATTTAAAGGTTTTTTAAAATTCTAAAATTGCAATTTATTAGCTTAGGCTCCAAAAACTCTAAATCCGGCTTCACCTTCTGCCTAGGTCTATCCTAGACAAAGTTACGACCAGATTTAGGTTTCCGATGCGTAAACAACAGAATTACAATGTTAACGTGAAGCGTGCGAACAAAATGTGAATTTGGAAAAATTTAGTTTTTATATGGAAAAATGAAATGAAATTAGGCACAGATTTTTTATGTTATAGGCAGTTAGCTACTCTAACTGAATCTAATTTAAATTGGATGATTAATATAATGCTGGGAATGTTAAAAAATATCTTAGAGTGGAAAAAATAAAAATACGACGGCAAATACTTGGTTTCGGCACTTAGAGTCCTAGGATCTCCGCGAAAATTTCCAGGGTGGTTGCTGACTGACCCAAGTACCTGTTCAGGTCCACAGATCTTGAAGATCGCGTTCCTGGACTGGTTCCCGCAAGTTCTTCTGCGCGTGGAATTTTCCGCGGCGACTTTAGCCGCTATTGAAGGCCTAGGACTTCACGGAAAATTGTTTCCAGTGGTCTAAGATTGTCGAGAGCACTTAGTTTATCACTATTAATCACTATTTCGGGTGGAATTTCCCTCAACTCAGAAAAAGTTTGAGCTTTTCGACAAGATTTTGTCAATTTCACTCCCGATTTCGGAAAAAGTGCCGCGAAAGTTATTTACCGTCACTTAAAAAATCCAGCTTTTTTGTAGGTTATAGTCCATGAGCTAGCACTACTTTTGAGCTAATAAAAACAATAGGTCACCGCGACTAATCGCGTTTCGCGAATTTTCTCCCGCAATGTTTACCTTTTTTCGGTTTTTGCTGCGCCCGCGCTCCGTAAAAGGGGGTAAATGGCCCTCTTAGGAGGGGTCAAAAAATCCGAAATTTCACAAGGATGTAGGCACTGAGGTGTCACTTCACTGGGTAATTTAAAATCTATATGTCGTCGCGACTAATCTCACGCCGCACGCCACTTTCCACTTTTGTTTACGTTTTTTGCCGTTTTTTCCGCTTATTTTATGTTATATTTCCTTCAATTTTGGACCGATTTTAATTTTAAAAACACCATTCGATAGGGCTCGTCAGCGCGCAACTTTTGACGTATAGCACGGGTTTTTAGCACACGGAAGTCCGCAGACTTGATTTTTTCACTGTTTTTTCGCTGCGGAGCTTGATTTTTTCGCTACGGAGCTCGCGGAAACGTGACCGTTCGGGCGCGCGGGCGGCGGGTGACGGTTAGGTTAGGTTAGGTTAGGTTAGGTTAGGTTAGGTTAGGTTAGGTTAGGTTAGGTTGGGGAACCCCCCCACAGTGCTTACGTCCCCGTCGTGTTCCCCGGAAACGGCCCAGTTCTGACCACCGTAACGGAGTGGCAGACTGGGTACGGCCAAAGTGCACTGTGCGATCGTTGCGTTTTTAATTTGTTATTGCGGTTTGTGACGATCCTGTTGTTGAGGCTATGCCTACCCCTGCGCGGGATGCCCTCGGGCATTTTGTGAAAAAAGGCCCTTCTAAGGGCCACCCAAAAGGCCCTTCTCAGGGCCAACCAAAAGGCCCTTCTCAGGGCCAACCCAAAGGCCCTTCTCAGGGCCAACCCAAAGGCCCTTCTCAGGGCCAACCAAAAGGCCCTTCTCAGGGCCACCCAAAAGGCCCTTCTCAGGGCCAACGCGACGCTTCAGCGTCGGAAGAGGGCAGAGCCTTCTACGCGGACGAGTCGGACTCCGACAACGAGTCCGTTGTGTCGGACGCGGTCTCGATGGTGATCGAGGATTCTCGATCACGATCGCGATCGCGGAAGCGGGCCTTCCTCAAGGAAGGGTCCGACGGCTCCTCGGGTTCGGCAAAGGAGCGCAAAAAGAAGGCAAAGGCCAAAAAGCCGGTCGTTACAGCGGACACCCACGACGTGGGTCTTGAGGACGCCCAACGCCAGTTGGACTTGGCCCGGCGGACGCAGCTCCAACAAGAGCTGGAGGAGCACGTTGCTCTTAAGGAGCAGCAGGCGCGCGTCGCCCGTGCCAGGTCTGGTTACGGCGCGTCCCGCGTCGTTTACGAGGATCACACCTTGGCGGAACTTGAGCGGATGGCTCAAGAGGATGAGGAGGGGATCGTGGAGGTCGCCACGAAGTCCTCCCACCTCAAGGGGACCTTCCAAAAGGCCCTCAAATGCCGGGCCGTGAGCATGCGCGGCATCGTCGGGGCGCTGGTGCAGCGCCAGGCGACCGAAGAGACGCGTCAGATGCAGGCGAAAATTGATCGCCTGCAGTCGGAGGTAAGCCAGCTGCATCAGAAGCTGGCTGAAGCCACGGCCCGGCCAACCCAAGCCAAGCCTGCGGCAGAAGCCCCTGTCCTCCATCACAACCTTGAGGATATCATCCGCACGGTTGTGAGGGAGGAGAGGGACTTTGTCCGAGCCTGCATCGCAGGCATTGAGGACCGGCTCCTACCGGAGCAGAGCCTCCGACCGCCGCTCGCGGCGGACAAGAGGCGGAGCGAGCCGGAGCCGACCTCCCAAAAGGAGGACGCCCTTCTCCCCTCCACCACCCCGACCAACCAGCAGGGCTGGACGAAGGTCGTCAAGGGGAAGGGGAAGGGCAAGAAGACGGCAGCGGCCGTCCCCGCCGTTCCCGCCACCGCCCCGCCTGCCAGCCAGCCGCAGTCGGCTGGCAAGGAAAAGGGGAAAGGGAAGGGGAAAAACTCCCCCCCAGCCGGTGCCAAGAACTTGGTGGTACCCAAGACCGCAGCCGTCGTGGTGACACTCACCGCGGAGGCTGCGGAGCGGGGCGAGACTTACGCGTCCGTCATGATGCGGGCGCGTACCAATGCCGATCCCACCATTTTGGGGATCGGCAAAGTCTCATGCCGTCGGACGCAAGCCGGGGCTCGTTTATTCGAGTTCCCGGGGGCGGACGGCGGTAAGAACGCAGACCTCTTTGCGGCTAAGCTGCAAGAGGTCATTGCGGACGCGGCGAAGGTGGCCAGGCCAATCAAATCGGCGGCCTTAGAGGTGACCAATCTTGACGATTCGGTCACCAAAGAGGAGGTGGTAGCTGCAATCGCAGAGACAGGGGGTTGCAGCGTCGCAGCGGTGCAGGGCCGGGGCATTAGGCCCGGCCGCGGCGGCATGGGCACCATCCGCCTGGAGTGCCCAGTCGCCGCTGCCAAAGCCGTCCTAGCCAAGGGACGGCTTGCCGTAGGTTTTAGCTCGGGTGTAGTCCGGGCCCTCGTGGCTCAGCCACTGAGGTGTTACAGGTGCTTCGGCATCGGACACACCCGGGCTCTCTGTCCGTCCAGCGTCGACAGGACGGACAGCTGTTACCGCTGCGGCAAGGAGGGCCATAAGGCCGCCTCCTGCAAGGCCGCCACGCCGCACTGCGCGGTGTGTGCCGCCAGTGGCCGCCCGGCGGGCCACGTCACCAAGGGGAGGAACTGCAGTCCTCCCCCCAAGAGGGGCAAAGCGCAGGCGACGATCCGGCCTGCCGCTGCTGCCGCCGCCGTCCCAGAAACTGGGACTACGACGGCCGCTGGCCTGGCTGAGGAGGGGGGTGCGATGTCCGACTAATGCATAGAGTCGAACATCGCATCCTCCAGGCGAACACCAACCACTGCAGAGCGGCCCAGGATCTGCTGATGCAGACCATGGCCGAGTGGTTGGTGGACCTGGCGGTGGTCGCCGAGCCGTACTCGATGCCTGGATGTTGGCTGGGTGATCGGGACGGCTTGGTGGCGTTGGTGTCGCGGCCCGCCACGGACTCCCCTCCCCTCTCGCTTTTAGAGAGGGGACCGGGATACGTGGCCGCCGCGTGGGGAGAAATGGCCCTGGTCGGGGTCTATTTCTCCCCAAACCGCCCTCTAAGGGACTTCGAGGAATTCCTCGAGGTCCTGACGGCAGTCGTCGGGAGGGCGGCGCCACGCCAGGTCGCCGTGTTGGGCGACCTTAACGCCAAGTCAGCGGCCTGGGGCAACCCGGCCGCCTCTTGTAACGTCCGGGGACGCGCCGCCGAATTTTGGGCGGCTTCGTGCGGTGTGTCCCTCCTAAACAGGGGGGATGTTCACACGTGTGTGCGGCAGCGGGGTGGATCGGTGGTTGACGTTTCGTTCGCCACCCCCGTGCTAGCCGCCCGCGTCGTGAACTGGCGGGTGGAGATGGTGGAGACCATGTCGGACCACCGTTACGTGCGGTTCGACATCGCCTCCACCCAGGGCCCGCGGGGGGGAACGGCCCGCTCGGGCCAATCTCCCTTCCCGCGGTGGGCTCTCACCCGCCTGGACCGGGAGGCAGCCCAGGAGGCGGCGTTCCTCCAGGACTGGCTCTCGCCCCCTGTGGAGGCCCCGGACGTTAACGCCGCAGCGGTTCAGCTCCGGGAGTCCTTGACCGAGGTGTGCAACTCCAGCATGCCTCGGTCTCGCCGGCCGCCCCCCCGTCGGGCCGTCTATTGGTGGACGGAGGAGCTGGCGGGGCTCCGGGCCGCCTGCGTGGCGGCCAGGAGGGCCTACACGCGGAGCCGGCGGCGCAGCGCACGAAGCCAGGCCGAGGAGGACCGCCTCTACGCTTATTACGGAGAGGCGAGGACGGTCCTCAAAACGGCAATGTGCGCTGCGAAGGACTCGGCGAGGGCTGAGATGCTCGAGGGTCTCGACAGGGATCCATACGGGAGGCCGTACAAGGTAGCGCGGAACCAGCTGCGGCCCTATGGTCCCCCGCTATCGGAGACCCTCGAGCCGGCGTTACTGGATGGGGTGGTACGGTCCTTGTTTCCGCGCAGGACCGACTTCACCCCACCAGTGATGGACCCCCCGCGGCAGGCGGCCCCGCCGGAGGAGGAGATCCCCCCGGTGACTGAGGATGAAATCCGGGAGGGGATTCTCCGCCTCCGCGCGAAGAAGACGGCCCCTGGGCCGGACGGCGTCCCCGCACGAGTG